>JAULJL010000004.1:10000-1366138 GCA_030761205.1 Fremontodendron californicum
TTAGATATTTTTTAAAATTAATTAATTTATTATTTATAATAATATTATTATATTATATTATATATAATAATTAATAATTTTATTTATTATTTTTAATATATTATTTAAAAATATTATTATATTTAATAATTTTAAAAAATATTCTTAAAACACTGATTAACAAAATTTTTGTCAAAATTAATTTACTTGCATGCTTATGATTTTCGTGCCAACCTCTTAAATCATCAGCGCCAAATTATAAAAAATCAAATTACAAATCGTTGTTTAACCCGCTGGACAATAGACAGTATTAAAAAATATGATGCCTCACTCCCTTAAACAAGGAAACCCCACCTCACCCTAGCCCTTGTCTACACTTTCTTCAATGAGCTAGCTTTCCTTTTAGATATCCACAACTGTTATGATCTCTTTATCACAGATTTCATTGTTTTTGTGATATTGAAATATAATGAGGAAGATTAAATTGGTTTGTGAGAATAAAGAGTTAGGTGAAATTTGGGTCTATGAAGATTGAAGAATAAAAAGAAAGGACTAATGTCACAAATAGTCTCAAAGTTAATTAAATTTTTTAATATGGTAATTTTATTTTTAAAATATCTATTTTTATATTTAAAGTTTTATTTCGTATATTATTGTATTATTTATCAGTAATACCGTTAAATATTAGGTGTTAAATATTAGGTAATGTGATTTTTGTATCTAATGAAAACTTGACACGTCACACCACATAATGATACCACATATATTAATAAAAAATAATCTTTTTTTTATTTAACAAATTTGAGATTTTATAAATTTTTTAACAAATAATTTTAAAATATTTTATATTTTCAAAATAATTTTAGTTAAATATTTTAGGGTTTGTAATTTTTAATTTTATAGTCTGTTCAATTTTCTTTTAAGAATTAATGATAAAAAGTATTACGGCATTTCCTATATTATATTCAATTTTTAATTTTTTTTATTTACAATTAATTAAGGATGACTCTAAAGTTTAATTATGATGTTAAAGAAGTCATAGTGTAAGGAATAGAAAAAATGAAGTCTGATGAAGATTTTCCTTTGCAGTATAATAAATTTAATTCATTTTTTCTCTTTTACCTTTAATTTATTTTAAACAACTAAAATTATAATTTGCAGTTCAACTAAAATTGTCTTCTCCAGAATTATTAAAAGGGTCACTATAACAATGGAATTTCGTATGGTGTTGGTACAAATAAAAGTTGGAGGAAATCCAAAATCTAAATTTTACTAAGAGTAGCCTAGGTAAGTCCAGATACTCCCAGGCTGATTTGAAACAATTATGCAGCACAAAAAGAAGATACGGATAACTTGCAGGCCCATTGCTTCCTCTTCCCCTGGCAGTAGGCTTTAAAGCCTAGGAATAAATGGGCTCCGATTCTCATTTTGGAGCTATAGTCCTACAGCCCACAATGAGCTCAGTACAGTATATAGAACAGTAGAACCAGGATGGTGATTGTAAGGCCCAAAGCTGATGAAGTTCTGCTAAAATGGCCCTAAAGATATTACTATTAGGAAATGATTTTCTGGTTCTTGTTTTGGATGTAGATTGGCAAGTGAATCACGAGCAGAGGCTGCAACTGCTGGGGGCAAAACATATACAAGTCATGGGTATCCCAACGTGGATTCAAAACGAAAACTTTCCGTTGGGCAACGGTTATTTTTTTCTTTGATTCCCAAACCAACGGTTATATAAACATCTTGCTAAAGATTCTCCAGTCAATAAATTTCTTCTCCACCCCTCTCTCTTTCTCTTTCTCTTTCTCTTCTCTTTCTGTCTTTCTTTATCTCAAAATCCCAACTTTTTCCCCAAATTCTTAATGTTAATTTTTCTACTTGCATCATGATGATTGCTGATTTGCTTTTGGATTTGATGTATCAGCATTGTTATGTTTTTAGCATTGTTATGTTTTTACAGATCTTGGTTACTGTTCTTTTCCCTCCCTTACAGTGAAGCATTCCACTCTATTTGGATCAAAATCCTCATTCAGATGTCTTGGATCGGGTATATTTCTGAAACTTTCCTGTTCATTCATTTCCTGCTATATTTTAGAGACTGTATTTTTATCCACGTTGATGGTAAATGCAGGATATCTTGCCTGTGCTCCCTGCTCAAATACTGGATCACTTGCTCTTATTGAACCAGTCTCGACGGTCAATGGTGGAGACCGACCTTTATCAGCCCCAAAACAGAAAGATATACAAGTTGTTCAGGATCTGGAAAGGTATGGCTTCTAAAAATATGTACTCCAGTTTGTTGTTTACTTGTGCATATCAATTAGGAAATTTTAATGAATGGAAGAATATTTTGCTTATGCAACTTCTTAACCTGAATGGGGGAATTTTAGGGTTATATTTGATGGTTTTCATTAGTTGATATCATCCAATTGTTCTCTCATAATCCTTTTTTTGTAACTTTGGCAGCTCATATGCCCCACATGTCTTTGCACTGGAATGGCAATGGCAAGCGAACATGACCCACGAATTGACCCATTTGATTAGAGGTGCATTCTAACCCTCTCACTCTTGTATTGAAATGTAGAGTTCCTGTTATATCTGTTTGTGACAAGATAACCAATCTTTTTTATATACAAATATCCAATCGTTAATGTGGAATTAATCCAACTTTACTACTTATCAAAAGAAAAAAAAGAATCCAACTTTGGTCAATTATGGCCCAAGCAATGGGAGTTAAGAACTACTTCAGATCTTGTACTCTACTCTCTCAGCTATGTAAACTGTAAAGCATTGCCATGTCAACTTTGACATTTAGATCCTCCCTTTGTGCTTTTGCTGCTCACATATAGCATCGATTTCTTCTCTTGATCCATGTTCTGGAGAATTGGGATTCGAATTCTGTTGATCCATGTAGTTGGAGGATGGTTACTTGCACTCCAGATGGCTATGTTTCTGCTTTGTAAGTTTTCTTCTCTTCATAACTTGCTTATCTTGTGACAGATACTATTACAAGAAAATAGGGCGTTTATTTTATTTTTGGTGCTTAGTAGTAATGTGAACTCTTTTCTTTTTTTTTTTCACTTTGACAGGGGACTTCATAGTCAGAGCTTATTTGGGACCTTATCTACATCGATTGGGAGCCTTAGCAACTTGCAATCATGTAGGTTTTAACTAATTTTTATCCATGTATTGTTGGGTTTTCAACAATACTTTCACCCGAAGTTCCAGTATTTTCATGAAATACATGTTTGTTTGTTTTTCTTGTAGGTTGCTTCAGAATAATGCTATTTCAGGTCCAATTCCAGCTACCATTGGAAAGTTAGAGAATCTCAAGACTCTTGATCTCTCCAACAATACTTTCACTTTCAGTGGTGAAATGCCCACCTCCTTGGGAGACCTGAAAAACCTAACTATTTGTAAGTTTCAAAACTTTAACTGCGTTTGCATCTTGAAGCGCTTGTTGAGTTTCTTTCTAGTGGTTCTATTTCTTTTAAGTTTTTTTTAAGCGTGCTGGATATACTCAGGCGGTTAAACAACAATAGCCCTGCCCAGATTCTTTTAAAAGTTCTTTTCCCTTTTAAAAATTTTCTTGTTAGTTTACTTGCAGGAAATTTCCTTGTAAGCAAGGAAGCCCCGCATCGTCCAATTTTACTTGATTTTGGGCTTACAAAGAAACTATCGAGCTCTGTGAAGCAAGCACTAGCAAAGATATTTTTGACATCTGCCGAGGTTTGTGTCTGTGTTATATGTATATTATTTTGTAATCTGTTTTTTTCCATAAATCTTGCATTTCATGTGAAATGCAGATCATTAGGGAGATAACAGATGGCTTAATATTTTTCCTTGACCTGTAATTTTACTTTTATTTTGTTTTCCATTGCTTTACCATTAAACAGTCATCTAATTCCTGTTATACCACTATTTATTTAAACTGCATCTTATCCTTGCTTCTTTTCTTCGGACTTTAAATGTGAGGATTATGTTCTCACCCTATTTCATATAAACCCTAAACCTTCAAATATAATCTATTTCTCCAAATGTTAATATTTATGTGATATATGGTTCACCTTTCTGTTTTGACATTTGTATTATTCTAGTCTCAATTATACAAACATTTTATTGCTCCAAGAGTATTTGAAATGACTGTAATTGGACTCTATACCTTCAAATATAATCTATTTCTCCAAATGTTAATATTTATGTGATATATGGTTCACCTTTCTGTTTTGACATTTGTATTATTCTAGTCTCAATTATACAAACATTTTTATTGCTCCAAGAGTATTTGAAATGACTGTAATTGGATTCTGAAATAATACGTTACTCTTTTTGGCAGGATGACCATGTGGCTCTTTTGTCTGCCTTGTCAGAAATGGGCCTCAAGCTACGCCTAGATAAGCTTGAGCAGGTTATGGAGGTAACAACTGTATTCTTCCGTAGTTCTACACCAGCAAATGAAGCTCATGTAAGTATCCACTGCTTGCCTCTCAAGTTGTCTGTTATACCTTCAAATATAATCTATTTCTCCAAATGTTAATATTTATGTGATATATGGTTCACCTTTCTGTTTTGACATTTGTATTATTCTAGTCTCAATTATACAAACATTTTTATTGCTCCAAGAGTATTTGAAATGACTGTAATTGGATTCTGAAATAATACGTTACTCTTTTTGGCAGGATGACCATGTGGCTCTTTTGTCTGCCTTGTCAGAAATGGGCCTCAAGCTACGCCTAGATAAGCTTGAGCAGGTTATGGAGGTAACAACTGTATTCTTCCGTAGTTCTACACCAGCAAATGAAGCTCATGTAAGTATCCACTGCTTGCCTCTCAAGTTGTCTGTTATACCTTCAAATATAATCTATTTCTCCAAATGTTAATATTTATGTGATATATGGTTCAACTTTCTGTTTTGACATTTGTATTATTCTAGTCTCAATTATACAAACATTTTTATTGCTCCAAGAGTATTTGAAATGACTGTAATTGGATTCTGAAATAATACGTTACTCTTTTTGGCAGGATGACCATGTGGCTCTTTTGTCTGCCTTGTCAGAAATGGGCCTCAAGCTACGCCTAGATAAGCTTGAGCAGGTTATGGAGGTAACAACTGTATTCTTCCGTAGTTCTACACCAGCAAATGAAGCTCATGTAAGTATCCACTGCTTGCCTCTCAAGTTGTCTGTTAACTTCTGCAAGTACGTCTAATGCTAATTCTTTTTCAATGAAGAAAAACATGAAATCTTTGACTGAGCAGAGAGAAAGAAACATGAAGGTTATAGAGGAAAAGATGCAACTCAACCAAAAAGAAGTTAAACGCTTCAACCCAGTAAGTCCATTTCTCTTTTAGTATGATTTATTTTTAGGTTGATGCATTTCCGGGTGATATTGTAATCTTTACACGGGTTTTAAATCTTCTGAGAGGTCTATAATAGAAACTCATATCTTCACCTTGTTGTATTAAATGATTGTGCCCTTTGCTAATTTATCATTTATGTTACTTAAATTCAGGGCTCTCATCCACTATGAATGTCCGCATAGTATATCTAGATATCATTGGAGGTCTCACTCTTGTGTATGTACCTGGACCTCTGTACCTCGTATTTTGATGTTCCTGGAATGGCTATCTGAAAAACCTTTAACCTATACGATATCTTGTTACATTTTTCTGCATGTCTTTCACTCACCCATTGTGTATAAAACCTGTAACAACAGGACCATACTCCACAATCCACAAGTTTCCAGAGATCGTGGGGAGTCCATACTATATGGCTCCTGAAGTTTTGAAACGAAATTATGGACCGGAGTTTGATGTGTGGAGTGCTGGAGTGATCCTTTACATTTTGTTATGTGGTGTTCCTCCGTTTTGGGCAGGTATTCCATTTCTTACTATGATCTTTTACATGGTTGTGCAGTTTCAGACACTCTCATGAGGCTGTAGCATTTAAATCTTTTTTCTTTTTATGATTTCTACTTCCCTGTTACTTTTTTCAGAGACTGAAAGGGGTCATTGATTTTAAGAGGAAACCTTGGCCTCAAGTTTCACAGAGTGCTAAGAGTCTTGTTAGGCAGATGTTAGAACCGGATCCTAAGAAGTGGTTGACTGCTCAACAGGTGCTTGGTAAGTTCTGCAGTAGTTCTTATGATGCTGAATTTTCAATTAGTATCAAGGAGAACACTATTTGCATATTTAGCTAAAAGCATTTAGGTAGCATTTGAGATCCAGAGTGCTTGCTGCCTCAATATTATGAATTATTGTTTTAAAGAGTGAGTTCAGGGTAACTTGAGGGATACAATACGAATAACAAGAAAAATCTGATTAACTGTCACCACTTCATATTTAGCTTTAATAATCAAGAGGAAGGGACTAATTTCGAATCGGTAAATGAAACTTATCTTGAAGTTAACATAGCGAGGCACTGTGATCAATATTCAATAAGTTACTTAGGGGGTTAAGTTTTTTTTTTTTGTTGTTGTTGAGGAAGGAAATTCAACCTTTGATATAAAGTCCATTAGATGCTTACTTGAATAGAAATATTTCACCTTTTAATATTTCTATCAGCAGAAATAATTTATTTTAGCATGCAGTATATACCTTGAAGTCCTTGTAGAATACTGTTTCTGACTTTTTTTAATAGTTGTGTTGATTTTCATTTTTTAATCTCTTCCTTTTCCCTTCTTTTGGGCAGTAAGCATTTTCTGGTTTGAATACTGTAAACATTCCTGGTTTGAATACCCTAATAATAAAACTTATTATTTTTTGAATACTGTAAGCATTTTCTAATTTCCTTTGATACCTTATAATAATGCTCTATTTGATTGATATGCCCAGGAAATGATAGGAAGTTAGATGAACTTAAATATTTACATTGAAATTTGAATGAAAGGTTTTAGATTTCCCTTTTATTATCCTTGTTCATAAACAATTGACTTTTGTTGTGTGAATGTCTAGGTGGGGCTTTGGTGGTTATGGAAGGTTCGTGACAAATATAGACGCCACTGTTGACTTCTGCATCATTCCAGTATTTGATGTGTTTTTACATGGCTTAAATCCTTTATTCATGCTTATTTATTTTTCATTTTATTACTGCATTTAATTACTTCATCACTGATATGCAGGCTTTGGCACAAAGAGCAGAAGGATGAGTGGGTTCCTCGTTGTGTTGAAGTATATTACAAAAGCACAATGTCCTTCCTCCCAATGCAATTGTTTCAGCTGGTTCTGTAAATTCAACATGTACTGCAGGTATTGTTTGTTCTGTAATTTGTGATGGAAGCTAATGGCATGTACCCTAAAACTCTCTATTAATGGGAAAGGTTAAAGTTTTTTCATATTTTATGAAGGGTGAAATGAGGATTAAAGGGAATGCTATGATGGGGCTTCTGTTTATAGATTTAAAGGTTATTAAAGTTTGAACACCTTGGATTTCAAGATAATGAGGCTAGGCTCATGGAAACTCCTAGATCTAGAAAATTGATTAGATTGAAATATCTTTAGGGTGATAAATTACATGTAAGTCGTAGATTTATAGATTTAAAGGTTATTAAAGTTTGACCACCTTGGATTTCAAGATAATGAGGCTGGGCTCATGGAAACTCCTAGATCTAGAAAATTGATTAGATTGAAATATCTTTAGGGTGATAAATTACATGTAAGTCGTAGATTTATTATGCCCAAGCAGTAGGCTCTGATGGGCTTGCCAAATGCATCTCGAAACGGTTTTTATTCACATTTTGATTGTATAAGTTATAGCAACTCGGCTAAGAGGATTGGTTGTTGAAAGGTAAGCAATCTATTTTATTTTATTGGCAATGGTTTTTTGAGGAGGCTTGAGATTATATGTTCAGAGAGCTAAGGCTAGGCTCCTGGAAACTCCTAGATCTATAGAAAATTGATTAGATTGAAATATCTTTAGGGGGGTGCTAAATTACATGTAAATTAACTTTTTCTTTTCTTTTTAAAATTAACTTTTTCTAATTTTAATTTTATTTTTATTTTCATTAAAACAAAATGAAAATGAAAGTTTTCTTTTCTTTTCTTTTAATTTTTTTTATTATTATTTTTAATTTCATTTTTCTTTTCTTTTTATTTTATTTTCATTTTCATTTTTAATTTCATTTTCAATATTTCTTTTCTTTTTCAATATTATTTTCTTTTCTTTCAATATTATTTTCTTTTCTTTTAATTTTCTTTTCATTTTCATTTTTAATTTCATTTTCTTTTATTTCAATATTATTTTAATTTTAATTTTAATTTTATTTTCATTTTTAATTTCATTTTCAATATTTCTTTTCTTTTCAAATTGAAATTGAAAATTTCCTTTTCTTTTCTTTTTATTTTATTTTTTTTCATTTTCATTTTTAATTTCATTTTCAATATTTCTTTTCTTTCAATATTATTTAATTTTAATTTTATTTAATTTTAATTTTAATTTTATTTTCATTTTCATTTTTAATTTCATTTTCAATATTTCTTTTCTTTTCAAAATGAAAATGAAAATTTTCTTTTCTTTCCTTTCCTTTTAATTTTAATTTTAATTTTGAATTTATTTTTTTTTTCTTTTAATTTTATTTTCTTTTATTTTCATTTTCATTTTTAATTTTCTTTTCTTTTAATTTTATTTTCTTTTCTTTTTTCATTTTTTCTTTTCTTTTCTTTTCTTTTCTTTTATTTTCTTTTCTTTTTAAAATTAACTTTTTTTTTTTCATTTTCATTTTAATTTCATTTTCAATATTAAATCTTTTCTTTTGAAATTGAAAATTTTCTTTTCTTTTTATTTTATTTTCATTTTCATTTTTAATTTCATTTTCAATATTTCTTTTCTTTTTCAATATTCTTTTCATTTCTTTTCTTTTCTTTTCTTTTCTTTTCTTTTCTTTTCTTTTCTTTTCTTTTTAAAATTAACTTCTTCTTTTTTTTCATTTTCATTTTAATTTCATTTTCAATATTAAATCTTTTCTTTTGAAATTGAAAATTTTCTTTTCTTTTTATTTTATTTTCATTTTCATTTTATTTTCATTTTCATTTTTAATTTCATTTTCAATATTTCTTTTCTTTTTCAATATTATTTTCTTTTATTTCAATATTATTTTAATTTTAATTTTAATTTTATTTTCATTTTTAATTTCATTTTCAATATTTCTTTTCTTTTCAAATTGAAATTGAAAATTTCCTTTTCTTTTCTTTTTATTTTATTTTTTTTCATTTTCATTTTTAATTTCATTTTCAATATTTCTTTTCTTTCAATATTATTTAATTTTAATTTTATTTAATTTTAATTTTAATTTTATATTCATTTTCATTTTTAATTTCATTTTCAATATTTTCTTTTCAAAATGAAAATGAAAATTTTCTTTTCTTTCCTTTCCTTTTAATTTTAATTTTAATTTTGAATTTATTTTTTTTCTTTTAATTTTATTTTCTTTTATTTTCATTTTCATTTTTAATTTTCTTTTCTTTTAATTTTATTTTCTTTTCTTTTTTCATTTTTTCTTTTCTTTTCTTTTCTTTTCTTTTATTTTCTTTTCTTTTTTAAAATTAACTTTTTTTTTTCATTTTCATTTTAATTTCATTTTCAAATATTAAATCTTTTCTTTTGAAATTGAAAATTTTCTTTTCTTTTTATTTTATTTTCATTTTCATTTTTAATTTCATTTTCAATATTTCTTTTCTTTTCTTTTCTTTTCTTTTCTTTTCTTTTCTTTTCTTTTCTTTTCTTTTCTTTTCTTTTCTTTTCTTTTCTTTTCTTTTCTTTTCTTTTCTTTTCTTTTCTTTTCTTTTCTTTTCTTTTCTTTTCTTTTCTTTTCTTTTCTTTTCTTTTCTTTTCTTTTCTTTTCTTTTCTTTTCTTTTCTTTTCTTTTCTTTTCTTTTCTTTTCTTTTCTTTTCTTTTCTTTTCTTTTCTTTTCTTTTCTTTTCTTTTCTTTTCTTTTCTTTTCTTTTCTTTTCTTTTCTTTTCTTTTCTTTTCTTTTCTTTTCTTTTCTTTTCTTTTCTTTTCTTTTCTTTTCTTTTCTTTTCTTTTTAAAATTAACTTCTTTTTTTTCATTTTCATTTTTAATTTCATTTTCAATATTTCTTTTCTTTCAATATTATTTTCTTTTAATTTTAATTTTATTTTCATTTTCATTTTCAATATTTCTTTTCTTTTCAAAATGAAAATGAAAATTTTCTTTTCTTTTCTTTCCTTTTAATTTTAATTTTGAATTTATTTTTTTCTTTTCTTTTAATTTTATTTTCTTTTATTTTCATTTTCATTTTTAATTTTCTTTTCTTTTAATTTTATTTTCTTTTATTTTCATTTTCATTTTTAATTTTCTTTTCTTTTAATTTTATTTTCTTTTATTTTCATTTTCATTTTTAATTTTCTTTTCTTTTCTTTTAATTTTATTTTATTTTCTTTTTTCATTTTTTCTTTTCTTTTCTTTTCTTTTCTTTTCTTTTCTTTTTAAAATTAACTTCTTTTTTTTTTTCATTTTCATTTTAATTTCATTTCAATTTCAATTTTCTTTTCTTTTTATTTTATTTTCATTTTCATTTTTAATTTCATTTTCAATATTTCTTTTCTTTTTCAATATTATTTTCTTTTATTTCAATATTATTTTAATTTTAATTTTAATTTTCTTTTCTTTTTATTTTATTTTCATTTTCATTTTTAATTTCATTTTCAATATTTCTTTTCTTTTTCAATATTATTTTCTTTTATTTCAATATTATTTTAATTTTAATTTTAATTTTATTTTCATTTTCATTTTTAATTTCATTTTCAATATTTCTTTTCTTTTCAAATTGAAATTGAAAATTTTCTTTTCTTTTCTTTTTATTTTATTTTTTTTCATTTTCATTTTTAATTTCATTTTCAATATTTCTTTTCTTTCAATATTATTTTCTTTTCTTTTAATTTTAATTTTAATTTTATTTTCATTTTCATTTTTAATTTCATTTTCAATATTTCTTTTCTTTTCAAAATGAAAATGTTCTTTTCTTTCCTTTCCTTTTAATTTTAATTTTAATTTTGAATTTATTTTTTTCTTTTCTTTTAATTTTATTTTCTTTTATTTTCATTTTCATTTTTAATTTTATTTTCTTTTAATTTTCTTTTCTTTTTTCATTTTTTCTTTTCTTTTCTTTTCTTTTCGTTTCTTTTCTTTTCTTTTTAAAATTAACTTTTTTTTTTCATTTTCATTTTAATTTCATTTTCAATATTAAATCTTTTCTTTTGAAATTGAAAATTTTCTTTTCTTTTTATTTTATTTTCATTTTCATTTTTAATTTCATTTTCTTTTCTTTTCTTTTCTTTTCTTTTCTTTTCTTTTCTTTTCTTTTCTTTTCTTTTCTTTTCTTTTCTTTTCTTTTCTTTTCTTTTCTTTTCTTTTCTTTTCTTTTCTTTTCTTTTCTTTTCTTTTCTTTTCTTTTCTTTTCTTTTCTTTTCTTTTCTTTTCTTTTCTTTTCTTTTCTTTTCTTTTCTTTTCTTTTCTTTTCTTTTCTTTTCTTTTCTTTTCTTTTCTTTTCTTTTCTTTTCTTTTCTTTTCTTTTCTTTTCTTTTCTTTTCTTTTCTTTTCTTTTCTTTTCTTTTCTTTTCTTTTCTTTTCTTTTCTTTTCTTTTCTTTTCTTTTCTTTTCTTTTCTTTTCTTTTCTTTTCTTTTCTTTTCTTTTCTTTTCTTTTCTTTATGAAAATTTTTTTTTTTCAAAATGAAAATGAAAATTTTCTTTTCATTTTCATTTTTCGTTTCTTTTCAAATTAATTTTCTTTTCATTGTCATTTTCTTTTCATTGTCATTTTCTTTTTAATTTTCTTTTCTTTTCATTGTCATTTTCTTTTCATTGTCATTTTCTTTTTAATTTTCTTTTCTTTTAATTTTAATTTTATTTTTATTTTTATTTTCTTTTAATTTTCTTTTCTTTTTTCATTTTTTCTTTTCTTTTCTTTTCTTTTCGTTTCTTTTCTTTTCTTTTTAAAATTAACTTTTTTTTTTCATTTTCATTTTAATTTCATTTTCAATATTAAATCTTTTCTTTTGAAATTGAAAATTTTCTTTTCTTTTTATTTTATTTTCATTTTCATTTTTAATTTCATTTTCAATATTTCTTTTCTTTTCTTTTCTTTTCTTTTCTTTTCTTTTCTTTTCTTTTCTTTTCTTTTCTTTTCTTTTCTTTTCTTTTCTTTTCTTTTCTTTTCTTTTCTTTTCTTTTCTTTTCTTTTCTTTTCTTTTCTTTTCTTTTCTTTTCTTTTCTTTTCTTTTCTTTTCTTTTCTTTTCTTTTCTTTTCTTTTCTTTTCTTTTCTTTTCTTTTCTTTTCTTTTCTTTTCTTTTCTTTTCTTTTCTTTTCTTTTCTTTTCTTTTCTTTTCTTTTCTTTTCTTTTCTTTTCTTTTCTTTTCTTTTCTTTTCTTTTCTTTTTTAATTTCATTTTCAATATTAATATCTTTTCTTTTGAAATTGAAAATTTTCTTTTCTTTTTATTTTATTTTATTTCATTTTCATTTTCATTTTTAATTTCATTTTCAATATTTCTTTTCTTTCAATATTATTTTCTTTTCTTTTAATTTTAATTTTATTTTCATTTTCATTTTTAATTTCATTTTCAATATTTCTTTTCTTTTCAAATTGAAATTGAAAATTTTAATTTTAATTTTAATTTTATTTTCATTTTCATTTTTAATTTCATTTTCAATATTTCTTTTCTTTCAATATTATTTTCTTTTCTTTTAATTTTAATTTTAATTTTAATTTTAATTTTACTTTCATTTTCATTTTTAATTTCATTTTCAATATTTCTTTTCTTTTCAAAATGAAAATGAAAATTTTCTTTCCTTTCCTTTTAATTTTGAATTTATTTTTTTCTTTTCTTTTAATTTTATTTTCTTTTATTTTCATTTTTAATTTTCTTTTCTTTTCTTTTAATTTTATTTTCTTTTCTTTTCATTTTCATTTTTAATTTTCTTTTCTTTTAATACATCAGTAGCCTTGGTGCCTCAATTTTGAAAGGTCATAACTTTGCGTTCGGTTGTCCGTTTGAGGTAATTTTTTTTTTTGCATTCCTGTAACTTTTCGAGATCTACGCGCTCGCAAACAGCCGAAGGTGGTTTATCGCCGATTTCGTCCAAAAAAACATCGTTTAGGCTATTAATTTTAGTTTTTTTCTTTTTTTCATGATTTTTAAAACATTGAACTTGCTCATTTTTCTATTTTTCGAGACCAAATTCAATTGTATTCTACGAGAGCATACTATATTTTATACGAATTCGATCCGTGCATGAGAAGAGGCCGGATCGAACGTGCCACCCGGACCGACGGGCTAGGCTAAGCATTGCTTGGCTAAACTTGACCAGCCTTGGTGTCCCAACTTTGAAAGGCTATAAGCTAGGCTTGGCTAGATCGACCGGACCATCCGAACGAACCAGACCATTCGGACCGCCAGAATCGCTCGGACCGCCCGGACATATCGAAATCGACTGGGCCGATCGGATCGCGCAAATCGCTCGGATCGATCGGACCGTCTGGACCGCCCGGATCGTCCGGACCGACCGGACAGTACGGAGGCATGGCTGGGCTAAATTTCACTAGCCCGTGTCTCAATTTTAAAGGCTATAACTTTGTGCTCGGTTGTCCGGACCGACCGTACAGCCCGGATCGCCTAAACCGATCGGACAGCCCGGATCGCCCGAATCGATCGGACAGCTCAGACCGTCCGAACCGAACGGACAACTCGGGCAGTCCGGATCGATCGAATCGGTCGGGCCGATCGGACCCCAAGATTTACCAGACCAATCGAACCTCAAGATTGATCGGACTGATCGAACCAACTTTGAAAGGTTATAGGCGTTGGTGTCTCAACTTTGAAAGACGATAGGCTATAGGCTAGGACGGTCCGACCAGACCGCGCAGACCGCTCAAACCGTACCGTCCGGACTGACCGGGCCGTCCGGATCGTCCAAACCATCCTGACCGATCGGCTAGGCTAGGCTAAACTTCACTAGCCTTGGTGTCTCAATTTTGAAAGGCTATAACTTTGTGCTCGGTTGTTCGAACCGACTGTAACACCCGAATCGCCAGGACTATAAGGACCGAACTAACCGTCCGAATCGACTGGGCAGTTCGAATCGCTCGGATCGACCGAACTTCTCCGACCTCTCGAACCGTCCGGACAGCTCGGAACGCCAGATCGACAGGATCGATCGGACTGCCCGGACCGACAGGACCGTCCGGACCGCCTAGACCGTCCGGAATGCATGACCGGCTAGGCAAGGCTAGGCTATACTTCAGTAGCCTTGGTGCCTCAACTTCGAAAGGTTATAACTTTGCGCTCGGTTGTCCGTTTGAGGTAATTTTTTTTTTGAATTCCTGTTACTTTTCGAGATCTGCGCGCTGGCAAACAGCCGAAGGCGGTTTGTCGTCGATTTCGTCCAAAAAAAATCGTTTAGGCTATTAATTTTAGTTTTTTTTCTTTTTTTTTATGATTTTTAAAACATTGAACTTGCTCATTTTTTTATTTTTCGAAACCAAATTCAATTGTATTCTACGAGAGCATACTATAATTTATAGGAATTTGATCCGTGCATGAGAAGAGACAGGATCGAACGGGCCAGCCGGACCGACCGGCTAGGCTAAGCATTGCTTGGCTAAACTTGACCAACCTTGGTGTCTCAACTTTGAAAGGCTATAAGCTAGGCTTGGCTAGACCGACCAGGCCATCCTTACCGCCAGGATCGTCCGAACGAACCGGACCGCCCGAACCGCTCGGATCGATCGAACCATCCGGACATATCGGAATCGACTGGACCGATGAGATCGCGCAGACCGCTCGGATCGTACGGACCGAACGGATTGATTGGACCGTCCGGACCATCCGGTCTGTCCAAATCGATCGGATTGATCGGATCGTCCGGACCGTCCGGACTGCCCGGACCAACCGCACCGCCCGGACCGTCCAGACCGTCCTGACCGATCGGACCGGCCGGACAGACCGGATCGACCGGAACGTCCTGACCGATCGGACCGGCCGGACAGACCAGGCCGTATCAGAATCGACTGGATTGATTGGATCGCCAAGATTGATCGGAGAGATCGGAATGACCGGACCACCCGGACTGATCGGATCGATCGGCTAGGTGGCTGGGCTAAATTTCACTAGCCCTGGTGTCTCAATTTTGAAAGGCTATAACTTTGTGCTCGGACCGATCGGAATACTCCGACCTCTCGGACCGTTTGGACCGCCCGGACTGACAGGACCGCCTGGACCGTCCGGACCGCACGACCGACTAGGCAAGGTAGGCTATATTTCACTAGCCTTGGTGCCTCAACTTCGGAAGGTCATAACTTTGCGCTCGGTTGTCCGTTTGAGGTGATTTTTTTTTTAATTCCTGTAACTTTTAGAGATCTACGTGCTTGCAAACAGCCGAAGGCGGTTTGTCACCGATTTCATCCAAAAAAACATCGTTTAGGCTATTAATTTTAGTTTTTTTCTTTTTTTCATGATTTTTAAAACATTGAACTTGCTCATTTTTCTATTTTTCGAGATCAAAATCAATTGTATTCTACGAGAGCATACTATAATTTATACGAATTTGATCCGAGCATGAGAAGAGACCGGATCGAACGGGCCACCCGGACTGACCGGCTAGGCTAAGCATTGCTTGGCTAAACTTGACCAGCCTTGGTGTCTCAACTTTGTAAGGTTATAAGCTAGGCTTGGCTAGACCGATCGGACCGTCCTTACCGCCAGGACCGTCCGAACGAACCGGACCGTTCAGACCGCCCGAACCGCTCAGACCGTCCGAACCGCCCAGATCTAATGGACATATCGGAATCGACTAGACTGATCTGATCGCGTAGACCGCTCGGACCATCCAGACCGAACGGATCGACCGCACCGTCCGGACCGCCTAGACCGTCCAAACCGACCGGATAGACCAGATCGATCGGACCATCCGAATCGACCGGACAGACCGGATTGACCGGACCATTCGGACAGACCAGATCGATCGGACCGATGGAACCGACTGGACCGATTGGGCCATCCAGGTTGATCGGAGCAACCGGACGAACCAGGTCGTCCGGACCAACCGGAACGTCCAGACTGCCCGGGCCATCCGGATCGATCGGACCGATCGGACCATCCGAACATATTGGAATCGACTTGTCACACCCCAAATTCAGGGCATGTGACCGGCTAGAGACAAGGTATGTCCCTGCCTCTGAAGCCTGAATATACCCACGAAACCAAATCAAACAAATTTCGGCATAATCTCGCCCTACGTAGGGGTTTGCCGCTTAGTCATCAACATTTGCAATTTAATAATCATCAACACATGACATCTCGGTTTGGACACCTCCGATAGGGAGTAACCAAGATGCCCCGCAGCAGACTCAACCTTTATAACGTCTTATATACACACATACAGTCATATTATATCATAATGGCATAAGCATCACCAGATCATACTAGGCCTCCGTGGCCGTTATACATCATACATCACTTAGATACACCAGTTTACAAAATATAAAGTACATATACATCATACACAAAATGCGTAGGACCCATGATACCCTAGTGACTGCAAAATATATCCCACTATCGCCACTGTTTACCATGTCCTGGGTCAATCCGCTTACCACAATTATACGAGCGGCTAGCTATCCGAAATCTGGGAAAAGTTGGGTCTATTAAGATCTGAAAAAGAATGAAAATAAACGGAGTGAATCGAAAGACTCAGTGAGCATAAGGTTACTAGGAAGAGTACTTGGAAGTTTTGTATTTCATTTCTTAACTATTAAAGCATAAACATGACATATCAAGTATGACTAATTAACCGAAAGGTAATATTTAAAAATTATTTCGGGACTTATAAAAATTATTTGTCCCTTATGAAATCTTCTATGCTGAGTGCTGAATATAAATAGGCCATTGGCCAGCCAAAATCGGTAGCCAAAAATATTTTACAATCGATGTTACGTGTATACCTCTATAATTATCATTTAGAAAATTTTCATGACTATAACATCAAAACATCCTGGACTTATACCAGTCCGTAAATTTTTTTAATTTCGGACTATCTTATCCATATCATCCCGGACTCATCCTGTCCGTACAAAATAACATCTCGGACATCACCCTGTCCGTAAAACAATAGCATCCCGGACATCACCCTGTCCGTACAACAATAGCATCCCGGACATCACCCTGTCCGTAAAACAATAGCATCCCAAACTTACGCCATTAATCCGCGTAAGGTTTAAAACTTACCGTTTCCGTGATCCGAGCAATCTTTCGTGTTTCAGTATCCGTATCAATCAACAATGCATATAAAACAACAACTACCTCCTAAATTAACCTAAATACTCACAGTGTTATTTCAAATATTAAAGCGGCACTTTCGTGACTTTATCGCGATCCCAGGCGAACTCCACGATACGGGTACCTACGACATCGTCAAGATATTCTGTAAATATTTTACAACTACGGGAAACTCAAATTCCCATTATTTATAATAGTTAGCTGATATCCAAAAAATTTCAGCTTAAAAATTTTTTTACAAATAAATTTTTAAACTTAGCTCGGATTAAAATTTGGAGCAACAATCAACTAGAAAGTTGCTCACACGATGACAGCAAAGCTAACGGTGGCCTCGAACAACCAAGGAAGATTGCGGCACTACCTCATGGGCAAGCTAGGGTTTCGGCCAAACTCGTTTTAGCCTCTAAATTTTGATTCAAAGCTATCCGATACTGGTTTAAGGAGACAGAGGAACACCTCCCGTGGCGAAAAAAATGGTGGCAACATGGTGGTTCACCACCACCAATTTTTAGCCCACATGGTTTCTCATAGCTAAAGGCAAAATCTTCAAAATATAACATCAAAATCAAGCTCAGAACATGAAGTTACCTTTGGGTTTGTGAAATCTTTGAAAATTTTGGTGATCTGCCTAGTAAACGGAGGAGAGAGAAAGCTTGGAAGTAAGCTTCCATGGCTTCCCTTCTTTCTTTCTCATTTTTCTGGTTCCTCACTTGAAATTGGGGGTGGAGAAGTCTGATTTTCAGACTTAATAAGTGGGCCATGGTCAAATGACCATTTTGCCCCTATTTTGTCTTTTAGTACCTTAGCAGGCCAACATGAAATTTTAACGTTCGGAAGCCCGTTTTTCACTTTTCTTGACACGAATATGTTCCAAATATGATAATATACTGATCTTCATGTTTGGATAATTTTTTTGATATCCCGAAACCCAAATCCGGGCCTCAAAGCGCCAATGGGTCAATATTTTGACTTTTTTCGGTTTTAACTCCGATTTTTGTTCTGATTTCACCAGTAGCTTGCTAACATCATTTTATGTCTATATTAATCTATTGATCCATTTAAAACCTTTTTCGGACCCTCCCGCGGTCAGTTTTCGGTTTTCATTCCTTTAGGTTACTTAAGGACTAATCCTGTTTCAACTCCGTTTTTGATTTTTCTTGTCATATTCATAATCCTCATATGTTTTAACATATGTCCATGTGTTCAGATTAGTTTCAAAAAATCTCGAACCATGTTTTTACGGCAATTTACGCCAGCGTCACTAAATGACGAATTAGACGATTTTAGCTATCGGATTTGATTTTAATGTCCAATTTTTGATCTAAACATCATATTATGATCCTATATGATCACTTAGTCCATTGGTACCATTTACGGACTAAAAACAAAATTTTGGGTAAAATTACCAAAATACCCCTGTTCACATTTTATCGTTTTTTTTTTTGCCGATTCATGTTCTAACACTCCCAAATAATGTTATATCACATATCAACACTATGTGAAGTTAAATTATCATATTTTACGGACTTTTCCCTATCCTGACTTTTAGTCAATTTGGGGTTAAATCACTTAATCACTCGATTAAACCCCCAACTCTACCATTTATCATACAACATTTGTACCACATGGTAGCCCATCCTTTCTATAGGCATTTCAAAGTTTAACCTCGAGCCATCTGAATGTTATAATTGTCTCGAATTAATCTCGTACTTACGAGGGTATTACACGACTGGACCGATCGGATCGCCAAGATTGACCGGAGCGATCGGAATGACCGGACTGATCGGATCGACCGGCTAGGCATGGCTGGGCTAAATTTCACTAGCCATGGTGTCTCAAATTTGAAAGGCTATAACTTTGTGCTCGATTTCCCGGACTGGCCGTACCGCCCGGATCGCCCAGACCGACTGGACAGCTCGGACCGCCCGAATCGACTGGACAGCACGGACCGTCTGGACCGAACGGACCACTCGGGCAGTCCGGACCGTCTGGATCGACCTACTCAGTCGGGCCGATCGAACCCCAAGATTTTCCGGACCAATCGGACCGATCGAACCCCAAGATTGATCAGACCAACCGGACTGATCGGACCAACTTTGAAAGGCTATAGGCGTTGGTGTCTCAACTTTGAAAGGCGATAGGCTATAGGCTAGGGCTGGCTAGACCGGACCGACCAGACCGCGCAGACCGCCCAGACAGACCGGACAGAGCAGACCGACCAGGCCAACCGAACCGTGCAGGCAGGTCGGACCGAGTAGACTACTACGATCGCTCGGCCCATCCGGATCGAACGGATCGTCCGGATCGAATTGACCGCACTGACCGCCGGGACCGACCAGACCGCCTGGACCCTTCGGACTGTCTAGACCCTCCGGACCGTCCAGACCGTTCGGACCGCATGGAACCTCTAGACCGTCCAGATTGACCAGACCGTCCGGATCGGTCGGACCGTCGGGACCGCCCAAATCGCCCGGACTAATCGGATCGATCGGACGTTCCGGACTGCCCGGGTCGTCTCGACCGATCGGACCGATCGAACCGATCGGACTGAACGGAATGCTCGGACCGACCGGACTGATCGGATCGACCGGTTAGGCAAGGCTAGGCTAAACTTCACTAGCCGAACTAACCGGTTGTTCAAACCGACTGTACTGCCCGGATCGCTCGGACTGTAATGATAGAATTGACCGCACTGACTGCACGGACCGTCCGGACTGTCCGAACCATCCAAATTGATCGGACCGTGCGGACTGCCCGAACCATCCGGATCGTCCAGACCGACTGGACCGTCCGGATCGCCCGGACCGTCGGGACCGCCAGGACCATTCGGACCGTACGGACCGTCCGAACCGACCGGACCGATCAGATCATAGGGATCGATCGTACCGTCCGGACCGAATGGGCCGTCCGGGCCGGTCGGACCGATAGGACCGTCCGGGTCGATCGAACCTTTCCGAACCGACCGGACCGACCGGATCGCCCGGAACGACCGGATCGACCGGCTAGGCAAGGCTAGGCTAAACTTCACACAGTCAGGATCGATCGGACCGACCAGACCGTCCGAACCGATTGGAATGCCCGGACCGACCGGACTGATCGTATCGACTGGCTAGGCAAGGCTAGGCTAAACTTCACCAACCTTGGTGTCTCAATTTTGAAAGGCTATAACTTTGTGCTCGGTTCTTCGATCCGACTGTATCGCCCGGATCGCTCGGACTGTAAGGATCGAACTGACTGCACTGACGGCCCGGACCATCCGAATCGTCCGGACCGTCTAGACTGCCCGGACCGACCGGACCGTCCGGATCGTTCGGACCGATCGAACCGTCCGGACCTACCAAACCGATCAGACTGACCGGACCGACAGGACCGACAGGATCGATCGGACCATCCGGACCGATCGGAATGCCCGGACCGATAGGACTAATCGGATCGACCGGCTAGGCAAGGCTAGGCTAAACTTCATTAGCCTTGGTGTCCCAATTTTGAAAGGCTATAACTTTGTGCTCAATTGTTCGAACCGACTGTACCACTCGGATCGCTCAGACTGTAAAGATCGAACTGACCGCACTGACCGCCTGGACCATCCGGACCATCCCGACCAACTGGACCGTCCGGATCGACCGTATCGTCTGGACCACCTGGATCGATCTGACTGTCCAGATCGACTGGACCGTCCGAACTGATCGGATCGTCTGGATCGATCGGACCATCCGGACAGATTGGATCGTTCGGATCGCCCGGCTCATCCGGATCGATCGGACTGTCCAAATCGACCGGGCCGATCGGACAGCCCGGACCGGTCGGAGTGCCTGGACCGACCGGACTGATCGGATCGACCAGCTAGGCAAAGCTAGGCTAAACTCCACTAGCCTTGGTGTCTCAATTTTGAAAGGCTATAACTTTGTGCTCGGTTGTTCGAACCGACTGTACCGCCCAGATCGCCCGGACTGTAAGGATCGAACTGACCATCCGGATCGACTAGACAGTTCGGATCGCATGGATCGACCGGACTACTCCGACCTCTCGGACAGTCCGGACCGCTCGGAACGCCCGGATCAACAAGACCGATCATACCGCCCGGATCTACAAGATCGCCCGGACTACCTGGACAGTCCGGACTGCACGACCGGCTAGGCAAGGCTAGGCTATACTTCACTCGCCTTGGTGCCTCAACTTTGAAAGGTCATAACTTTGCGCTCGGTTGTCCGGACCCCAAGATTTACCGGACCAATCGGATCGATCAAACCCCAAGATTGATCGTACCAACCGGACTGATCGGACCAACTTTGAAAGGCTATAGGCGTTGGTGTCTCAACTTTGAAAGGCGATAGGTTATAGGCTAGGTGTCATGAGCCAACCTTGTATAGAGCCATGACCGGGTAGAGGTGTTAGGGAAGGGTAGCCATTTTGTCTTAGGAAAAAGTGTCCTCATTTCAAACATTGTAATGGTTCTTGGTAGAAGTCTTGTAAAAGCTCTTAAGCTCTTTATAGGGGGTGAGCAACCGGCGGATTGTTGGGCTGCCTCACTAGTTAAGGTATGTGTTAGGCCACCATCTAGGGCTGCCCCTATGGCCCGAATGATGGTGGGGAAGACTCGATGATCTTTTGTAAACTTTTGTACTCTTTTCAAAACTAATAAAACTTTTTTTCCTTTGGAGGCATCGGGGGTCGCCGGTGTGCACCCGCTATGCCCCGCGATAGCGCGAAGTGGCCTTGAGACTAACTAAGGAATTGTTGTTGTTCAATCAGATAATCGAGAGATCTTGGCTGACTTGTATGGAAGCGTCCATCCAAATACCGCACGGACTAATATTTAACTAAGGCAAAGTTTAGTCCGTGACACGTGGTATCAGAGCACAGTTGAGAAGTGCTAGCAAGAAAGCAAAATATGGTTACGGCTCGAGATGGGTCAGATAACCGAGACTGGATTGAGGTGCTTGAGGCCTCGGTGGCCGCTTTAAAAGCTCATATGGTCACCTATGATCAAGCGAGAGATATCGAGACAGCCCAGCGGGAGCTGTCCGATACGCTGAACAATTTGGGTGAAGAAACAAGGGATGCCATAAGCATTATCCAAAGAGAGTTCGAGGAACTCAAGGCTCAGGTCAGCGTGTTACAAATGGCCATAGGCAGAGATGGTTCCAGTTCGGTGGACAGGGGAAAAAGGGCCAAGGTGCCGGAACCTCGACGCTTTGAGGGGGCAAGAGATGCCAAAGAGCTTGAGAATTTCCTGTTTGATATTGAGCAATACTTTTGGGCCGTGCGCACAGTCTCAGAGGAAGACAAGATTGCTATGGCCGCAATGTATCTTGCTGGGGATGCCAAGCTATGGTGGCGTTCGAAGTTTGTCAATGTTGAATGCCCTATCAAAACTTGGGGCGACCTCAAGCGAGAACTAAAACGCCAATTCTTTCCTTAGAATATGGAATACATGGCTCGACGGAAGCTTAGGGAATTAGTGTAAACAGAGACGGTGCGGGAGTTTGTCAGGGGCTTTTCTACCTTGATGCTGGATATAAGGGACATGACTGAAAAGGATAAAATGTTCTATTTGCTCGAGGGTCTCAAGCCGTGGGCTAGGACTGAGTTACAAAGACAAAAGGTGCAAGATGTGGCCTCTGCCATGGCTGCCGTCGAACGTCTGAATGACTACAACGATGGCCCATCAAAGCGTAAAGCCCCTCCATCAAGTGCAGTAGCTCTAGCTTTGGAAGTGGGGGAAAAATGGCCAGAGTGGATAGACCCTTTAGTAGGGGAGCAGATAGGAGACCACCTGGTAGAGATACACCTCAACCAAAGACAAACAATGTATCGAGTTTTAAGCCGAGACAACCATTAGCTTGCTTCCTGTGTCAGGGACCGCATCGAGTAGCAGAATGTCCATATAAAGGTGCCTTGAATGCCTTAGTAGCCTCGTCACAAGAAGGAGGCCACTCTCACCAATCAGTTGAAGAAGTCGAGAATGAGCCAGCAATGATGGGCTCCATACGGTTTCTTAATGCCCTGCATACACAATTGAGCAAGTTGAAGAAGGAACCCGAGCGGGGCCTGACGTATGTTGAGGTAGTGTTGAATGGTAAAACAACGAAGGCAATGGTGGACACAGGTGCGACCAATACCTTCATCTCACCCAAAGAAGCAAAGAGGTGTAACCTTAAGGTTACCAAGGATTGTGGGCAAATGAAAGCAGTTAATTCACCAGCCAGCCTTGGCAATCAGTGGAAGTTCCAAGAATGTGATGACCAAACTTGGGCCATGGGAAGGAGGCATTGATTTCACTGTTTTCCCTATGGACGACTTTGATGTTGTCTTAGGATTGGATTTCATGATAGCGGCCCAGGCCATCCCGATTCCCGCTGCTAGTTTCCTATTGTTCTTGGGGGAGCGTACATGTGTAGTACCAACTACGATTCTTCCAAGAAGTGGAAAGAAGATCATATCAGCACTACAATTCAAGAAAGGAGTAAAAAGGGGCGAACCCTCTTATGTAGTCATGTCGATGTATAAAGATGAAGCTAACTCAGACTTTGTGCCGGATAGAGTAAAAAGGGTGTTGCAAGAGTTTCAGAATGTGATGCCAGAACAATTGCCTAAAGTTCTACCACCTAGAAGAATGGTAGACCATGAAGTTGAGCTACTGCCAGGAGTGAAAGCTCCAGCTAAAGGTCCCTACCGTATGGCTCCCCCAGAATTGCCCGAATTAAGAAAACAGTTGGATGAGCTATTACAAGCTGGCTTCATTAGACCATCAAAGGCACCATTTGGAGCTCCCGTGCTATTTCAAAAGAAGCAAGATGGAAGTTTACGGTTATGTGTTGACTATAGGGCCCTAAACAAGGTCACAGTAAGGAACAAGTACCTGATCCCTCTTATAGCGGACCTATTTGATCAGTTGAGCGATGCCAAGTTCTTCACCAAACTTGATCTTAGGTCTGGTTATCATCAAGTGCGAATTGCGGAAGGGGACGAACCAAAAACGACTTGTGTAACTCGGTATGGTGCTTTTGAATTCCTAGTTATGCCTTTTGGACTAACCAATGCTCCTGCTACGTTTTGTACTCTTATGAACCAGGTGTTCCATGATTACCTTGACAAGTTTGTTGTCATCTACTTAGACGACATTATGGTTTATAGCTCAATGTTGGAGGAACATGAGAAACATTTACGGCTAGTGTTCGAAAGGCTTCGGGAAAACCAGTTATATGTAAAAAGGGAGAAGTGTGGATTTGCTCAATCCCAAATTCATTTCTTGGGACACATAATTCAGCAGGGACATATCCGGATGGACATGGACAAGGTCAAGGCAATTAGAGAATGGGGGACTCCGAAGAATGTCAGTGAACTGTGGTCATTTTTAGGTCTGGCAAATTACTATAGGAGATTTGTTGAAGGATACTTTCGTAGGGTAACGGCACTCACTGATCTATTGGAGAAGGAAGAGAAGTGGAGTTGGTCAAGCCAGTGCCAAGAGGCATTTGAGGATCTAAAAGAAGTGATGATGAGGGACCCAGTGTTGGCCCTTCCTGATATTGAAAAGTCTTTTGAAGTTCAAACAGATGCATCAGATTTTGCCATTGGAGGGGTACTCCTACAAGGGAAACACCCGATCGCCTTCGAGAGCAGGAAGTTGAGTGAGACTGAACGAAGATACACCGCCCAAGAGAAAGAACTTCTAGCCGTGATTCATTGTTTAAGGATGTGGCGACACTACCTGTTAGGCTCCAATTTTGTTGTCAAGATTGATAATACAGCAGTTAGCCACTTTCTTACCCAACCGAAGCTAACGGCCAAGCAAGCAAGATGGCAAGAGTTTATGGCCGTGTTTGATTTTTGTTTTGAACACAAAGCGGGAAAGACCAACCAAGTGGCAGATGCACTAAGTAGATGAGCAGAATTTGCAGCACTTAGGAGAGTCGCCCCAATGTCAGCTACTAAGATAACCACAGATATACGAAAATCCATTGAGGAGAATTTGAAGAAAGACCCACAAGCCGTTTCCATTATGAAGTTAGTAGAAGACGGGAAGTCCAAGTACTTTTGGTTGGAGAATGGGGCCCTATTGACAAAAGGGCCATGTTTGTTTGTGCCAAGAGCAGGGGATTTGAGACAAAAACTCATGTGAGAATGTCATGACACACCTTGGGCCGGCCATCCGGGTTGGCAACGCACCTTCGCCCTACTAAAACAAGGTTACTACTGGCCGCGAATGCGGAAAGATGTGGCGGCCTACACCAAGACTTGCCTCATTTGCCAACAAGACAAGGTAGAGAAGCGAAAACCCGCAGGCATGCTTGAACCTTTACTAGTTCTTACACGACCTTGGGAAAGTATCTCCCTTGACTTCATCTCTGGCCTCCTTAAAGTTGGCGATCTCGGGTCCATTTTGGTGGTGATTGATCGTTTCTCCAAATATGCCACCTTTATCCCAGCTCAAAAGTATTGCACGGCGGAAGACACTGCTCGCCTAATCTTTAAGAATATGGTCAAGTATTGGGGAGTACCACAAAGTATCATCAGTGATAGAGACCCAAGATTCACGGGGAGTTTCTGGAGAGAACACTTCAAACTACTAGGATCACAACTGAACATCTCATCCAGTTATCATCCAGAAACAGAGGGGCAAACCGAACGATTCAATGGGTTGCTAGAGGAGTATCTGAGACATTTTGTACAAGCAAATCAGAAGAATTGGCCCCCGTTGTTAGATGTGGCTCAATTTTGCTTCAATGCTAGGAAGAGTTCCTCCACCAACAAGAGTCCTTTTGAGATTGTTTCCGGACAACAACCCAGTTTACCCCACATATCCACAGAGCCCTATCGAGGGAAAAGCCCTCGAGCCTTCAATCTTACAAAAGAATGGAGGCAGAACACGGAGATTGCTCGAGCTTACTTAGAGAAGGCCTCCAAATGCATGAAGAAGTGGGCAGACAAGGGTCGAAGGGCACAACACTACACGGTTGTTGACCGTGTGCTTGTCAGATTAGTGCCCGAACAGCTAAGGTTCCTACAAAAGAGAGATCGGACCGCCCGAACCTCCCGTGCCGTCTTGACCTGTCGGTCCGACCGGACCGTCCAGACCGACTGGACCGTCCGGATCGACCGGACCATCCGGACCGATCGGAATGTTCGGACCGACCGGACTGATCGGATCGACCGGCTAGGCAAGGTTAGGCTAAACTTCACTAGCCTTGGTGTCTCAATTTTGAAAGGTTATAACTTTGTGCTCGGTTGTTCGAACCGATTGTACCGCCCAGATCGCCCGGACTGTAAGGACCGAACTGACCGTTCGGACCGACTGGACAGTTCGGATCGCACGGATCGACCGGACTACTCTGACCTCTCGGACCGTCCAGACCGCTCGGAACACCCGTATCGATAGGATCGATCGGATCGCCCGGACCGCCTGGATCATCCGGACCGCACGATCGGCTAGGCAAGGCTAGGCTATACTTCACTAGCCTTGGTGCCTCAACTTCGAAAGGTCATAACTTTGCACTCGGTTGTCCGTTTGAGGTGATTTGTTTTTTGAATTCCTATAACTTTTCGAGATCTACATGCTGGCAAACAGCCTAAGGCGGTTTGTCGCCGATTTTGTCCAAAAAAACATCGTTTAGGCTATTAATTTTAGTTTTTTTTTTCTTTTTTTCATGATTTTTAAAACATTAAACTTGCTCATTTTTCAAATGTTAAGTGGTAATTCTAAATTATTGAAAATATTAGATATATTACAATTACATATACCACTTAACATTACGTAAATTACAAAAATATATTACAATTTACATATATATTACAATTATTGAAAACATTATCAATTACATAGATATATGTAATTGTAATTGTAATATATCTATGTAATTGATAATGTTTTTATGTAATTGTAATATATCTATGTAATTCTAATGTATACAAATATATTATAATTACATTGATAATGTTTTCAGTAATTTAGAATTACCACTTAACATTACGTAAATTACACAAATATATTACAAGTAACATCTATATCTATGTAATTGTAATCTAATATTTTCAGTAATTATAATATATATATGTAATTGTAATATGTATACAAATATATTACATAGATATGTTACAATTACATAAATATATTACAATTACATAGTTATATTATAATTACTGAAAACATTAGATAATTGATAATGTTTTCAGTAATTTTAATGTATATATGTAATATCTAATGTTCTCAGTAATTGTAATATATCAGTAATTTACGTAATGTTTCTAATGTTTTCAATAATTCTAATATATCTATGTAATTGTAATATATTTACGTAATTGTAATAAATTCTACTGCATACATGTATTTTTTTTAGATATATTACAATTACATAGGTATATTACAATTACTATATATTACATGTATAAATTAGAATTACTGAAAACAGTAGATATTACATGTATACATTATATATTACAGAGATATATGTAATATTATCTATATAATTGTAATATATTTGTAATATATCTATGTAATTGTAATATATTTGTGTAATTGTAATATATCTATGTAATTGTAATATATCTATGTAATTGTAATAATGTTAAGTGGTAATTCTAAATTATTGAATTACTGAATACATTGATAATAGTAATTGTAATTGTAATATATTTAATATATTTATGTAATTGTAATATATCTATGTAATATCTAATATAATTATGTAATTGTAATAATGTCAAGTGGTAATTCTAAATTACTGAATTACTGAATACATTAGATAATTATAATTGTAATATATCTATGTAATTGTAATATATCTTTGTAAATGTAATATATCTTTGTAATTATAATATATCTATGTAATTGTAATATATTTATATATATATATATATGTGTAATATCTAATGTTAAGTAACTCTAATGTATACATGTAATAATTGTAATATATTTATGTAATTACATAGATATCTATGTAATTGTAATAGATCTATGTAATTGTAAGAAAAAATGGGTGATACGAAGATTTTCAAAATAAGAAAAACTTCCATGTTCTGCTGGGTTTGCCGGGAGATATGGAAAATTTTATAATAATAAATTTTAGATCATCTTCGAAATAAAATGATTATGTTTAAGGGAATTATTTTGAAATATCGAAACAAAAATTGACTTTTACCATAACTATTAATAACACATGATTAATTTATACGGGCGTTGTAGGGGTGCTAATCCTTCCCCGTGGCGAAACTGACTCTTGATCTCGCTTTTATTTTTTTCTGGTTCAAAGTGCAGATTTCAAAATTGATTTTAAAAATGATTTAATTAATTTTAAAATATTTTACAAAAATCGGTTTTAGTGGGTGATCAATCGCACCTAGCCAAAAAAATTTGGTGGCGACTCTTAGTTTTTTGGGGTTCTTTTAAAACCCTCATATAATTTACGAGAAAACTAATTATCCTTTTTTTCTCCCTCTACTTATAACGTCTTTCGACGGGTCCAAGAGGACACGTTATCACAGCTTGGCGACTCCACTGAGGATATTTAGAGAGTCAGCCTAAAATTAATCATGTGTTATCAATGGTCTCGATTTTGTCGGTTTTAATCAATATTTCACTCTAATTCCTTTTTTTTTTTTAATTTAAGAGGATTTGTTTGAACAATAAAATGTTTTTTTTAATATGTTCATTTTCATGCATATTAATATTGTTCTCTGATTATTTATTGTTGTATATTAATATTGTTCTCTCGTTATTTAATGTTATATATTATTATTGCTCTTTGGTTGATTAATGTGTTACACTATTTTTTATCTTTGTTTTAATAAATTGTGAGGGGCATTTAGAATAAGAGTTGTAGAATAGATGGTGAAAGGTTTGTTTGTTCCTCCTCACACACTACACTTGCATTTGCATAGCATAAGCTCTATACCCGAGCTTCGTCCTTTAAGTGGAAGTAACGTAGCTACGCTCTCGTGATGACCATCCGAATGGGCTAGAAAAATACTTTCAGAGTATAAATTACCTAAGTTCTCGTGATGATCCTCAGCATGGGCTAGGGAAATATACTCTAACAAATTGAACTCTTTTCTTTTGATCGGGGTGCCTTACTAGCCTTCACAGGCAACAATGAGGAACAATTTGGGATCTTTAGAACCTTATTCAACCTCATATAGTGAGCCTAGGCGAAGCCATGCCTAATTTTTGTTAGATGCACTGAAATTAGGAACACATGGAGGAACACTTCTGACCTTTTGCTATCTATCTTACATTCTGAACAAGTTTCATAAATCGGGTAAGGTTGAACGTACATCACCCGTAATAAGTTTAATATTTCGCCCCGAAGGCATCGTGATGCCTAAATAAGTTGATATTGTTGTGGCAAATGTTCATTAATTTTCTTATTTTAAATTGATGATTTTACTCATTTACTGCTTTACTCTTCTTTTTCACATATCATTTGTAATAATATCGGAAACAAGTATTTTTGGGGTTATTTTGAAAATTTTCTTTTATACTTGTACCTTTGTAGGAATCTTTAGAAAAGAAAGAAAAAAAAGAGTTTTTATTTTGTGAAAAGAATGAAAAATATTTTTCTTTGGAAAAAAGAAAAGGAAAATGAGAAAAAATTGATGAAAAGGTTTTTTTTGTGATGGAGTAATGTTGTGAATAATAAAAATCTCCTTTTGATTTCGACTTTGAGAAAATATGAAAAAAGAAAAATATATCAAAAAGAATAGTTGTCAGAAAATTCTAAAAAAGTAGAAAAGAAAAAAAAAACAAAGAAATAAATGGTGATATTAAGACCTTTTCCTTAATCTTTTCAGTGTATTTCACATAACATTCATACTATTTGAGAATTTGTATATGTGAAAATTCATTTCCTCAAGCATCTTTGCATTTTATACATTTCATGCATCATATTGGCAGCATGTTGCATTCATAACATACATAGTCAGTATAATTTCTCTATATATGCTAATGCATTAATTAGTTTATTCATTTCATGCATCATATAGACATCGTGTTGCGTTCATAACATACATAGTCAGTAAAATTTCTTTGTATATGCACATGCGTTAATCAGTTTATTCATTTCATGCATCAAATTGGCATCAAATTGCATTCATGGTTCATTCATCATGAAGCACATCTGGGGGTTAAACAAAAGTTGGTTTGACTTTAAGAGTTTTTGAAGAAATTTTCATTTCAAATCAGAAGTAGAAGAGGTACTGAGCACCTTTATGACACAGGCCAAAGCTATGGATAATGAACAAGTTGCCCGAATGGAAAAAAATGGAAAGGGCACAGGAAGAATTGCTAGAACAGTTGGCAAAATCTCAAGGAGAATCTAGAGATCAAATAACCAAATTGATGGAACTGGTGTCCACCACTCAGGGGAAAGGGACACACTGAAAACTTTGTCGCCAAAGAAGGGTTGGGGGCACAAAGGGATTAGAATAAGGTCATACTGTTAAATGTCTAGTCTTCTCAAAACATAGTTAATCCCGCCAACGTCCTGAACTTGGATGATCTAGCTGAACAGGCAAAGTTGAAAATGGTTGCATTGAATGGGGCTCAGTCGACAGATTCCCAAAGAAAATATCAGCTATTAGAGGAAAGGCTCCGGATATTAGAATGGACAGATGTATTTGGGAGTATAGATGCAAATGAACGTTGCTTGGTCCCCAATTTAGTCATTCCTCCTAAATTAAAGGTTCCCGACTTTGAAAAATATGATGGACAATCAACCCGTCAGCCCATATCACTATGTTCTATTGAAAGATGACAGGACATACAGGTAAGGATAAGCTTTTGATCTACTATTTTCAAGATAGCCTTAGCGGATCCGCAATTAGGTGGTATACTCAGTTGAGCAAAGATTGGATTCGCTCTTGGAATGATTTGGCTAAAGCATTTCTATGCCAATACAAGCATGTGATTTATATGGCGCCTGACCATCTCACCTTACAAAATATGGAGAAAAATGCTACTGAGAGCTTTAAAGAGTATGCTCACAGGTGGAGGAACATGGCCAACCAAGTACGATCGCCCCTTACTTAGAAGGAAACCATTATCTTTTTGTGAATACACTGCGGGCCCCGTACTATGATAAACTCATCGGCAATGCCACAAAAAATTTTGCGGACATGGTAATCTCCGGGGAAATGATTGAGAATGCTATCAAGAATGAAAAACTTGAAGGAGATAAAAAATTCAATGCCGAGAGGAACAAATCACCTAAAAAGAAAATAGGAAGATGTCCAAGCTATGGGAGGCTTTGCCCCGTATCTTCAGGTCCCCTCATACCATTCATTCTACCCTTTTATAAACAACATATCCCAGGGTCCATACTTATACCTGATGGCTTCTCAATATCCAGCAAATCTTCAACCTTTTTCCATCTAGAGAAAGCCTAAGAACATCTAAAAAACAGATTGGTTTGAGCCACTCTTCATGTCTTACTTTGAACTATTGCCCCAACTGGTCGAAAAGCAACTCCTCAGTAAAGTTCCAGTAGAGCTTATCCAACCCCCATATCCGAGCTGGTATAACGAGAATGCATATTGCTATTATCATTCCGGGATTCGAAGATATTCCATAGAAAAATTGCATATCTATAAAACGGAAGGTTCAAACACTCATCAATGACGGGCGATTAGATGTGGGGAAGAAACGAAGGTCAAATGGAGTGGAGAGTTCGCTGATTGTGCATGATGAGACAATTATGGATGTCATAATGGGGGAGGAAGACATAAAGGTTGAAAAGAATACCGAGGAATAGTCGGTTATGAATTATGGAAAAGCAGGTCAATAGGGGAATTTCTGATACATGTAGTTTTATGCCTCATGGTGAAAGCACTTGTCTTATGTTGACATCCGTATGAAATAAATAAAGTTTGAATTTTAAAATGCTTTGTGTTTATGGTGTTTTAAGAATGATTTGAATTTGCAAAAACAAACATTAAGGAAGTTTTAATAATGAAAAGTCTTGAGAATATTGATGATCATTGTTAGAAATGAGCCAATAACCTCACACTTCTCTTTCGGGCTTTCCTATGCCTAAATCCCTAAATCAAGATCACTTGAAAGATCTAATGCTTCAAAGAATATAAATATTGAATGTCATAAACCATAGTCACTACAAAATAAGGAAAGGTGTAGATCCTAACCTAAGCTATGAATAATGGAACGAATTTCTTTCGAAACTCAAATAAATGAAATATTCTTTTAAGAATCTAGATAATGGTAATTTGATTTGTATCAAGGTTGTGTCAAAACCATTCACATCCCTTCCCATGACCACAAAACACAAATTCCCCAAACATAACTTCAAACCCACATCTTGGGGCACAGTGACTAAACCAGATTTTCTCAAGTCCCCAGAAAAACATATTTTGGACAATATTATTCTTGTCACTTCAAACAACCCAAAAAAAAAAATTGAGATGTTCCTCGTAATGATATTTATTCTCATAGCCAATCAAGATGAGGCATCATTTGTAGATATGGTGGATAAGTGGTGAATAAAGATGAAGTAATGCATGAATTTTCGGGGCATGTATGAATAAAAAAAAGGCAAAAAAATGAGTGTGACATCCTACATTTACGAAATTCAAGATGGTTTCAAGAAAATCTTTTTCAATATATTTTCTTTAAGAAAAGACTCTTCTGTTTTAAGTGGTTGTGTTTGAGATGAAAAATAGTCATCTTTAATCATCCTTTCACAGTTATAAAAATTATTCCCTTTGCTACCCCTTTAAAGCCGAATGAATTCTTTTTCTTAAAATCCTGATCAAGGATCATCCACCACACTGGGCAAATACGAGGAATGATCTTTTCAAATATCATAAGTGAATGAGTTCTAACTCAAAGACAAATATGAGGCAAATTGAGATCCCAAATGAGTATGGGTTTACTCTGTCAAAGTGGAAAAGCCAAAAAAAAAAAATCAAAAGATGAAAAGAGAAGCTCATTAGAATTACATACATATACGATATATTACATAAATACATTAGAATTACTGAAAACATTAGATATTACATGAAAACATTAGATACATAGATACAATTAGATACAATTAGATACATATACGATATATTACATAAATACATTAGAATTACTGAAAACATTAGATATTACATGAAAACATTAGATATATTACAATTATATAGACAGTTAAAATTACATAGATATATTACAATTACATAGATATATTATCATTTATCAATTATCAATCATCTAATATTTTTAGTAATCCTAATGTATACATGTAATATCTAATATTTTCAGTAATTTTAATATATCTATGTAATTGTAATTATCTATGTAATTGTAATATGTCTAATGTTTTAGTAATATATATAAATATAATATTATTACATATATATATTAGAATTACATAGATATTACATAGATACATTACAATTACATAGATATATCTAATCTTTTCAATATTACACATAGATACATTACAATTACATAGATATATTACAATTACATAGATACGTAAATTACATTGATATATTACGATTACATAAATATATTACAATTACATAGATACGTAAATTACATAGATATATTACAATTACATAAATGTATTTGTTTACATACATTAGAATTACTGGTAATTTTAAATTACTGAAAACATAGAATTACATAGATATTACGTAATTATTGAAAACATTCGATATTACATGTATACATTAGAATTATATAGATATATTACAATTACTAAAAATATTAGATATTATATGTATACATTACAATTACTGAAAACATTAGATATTACATGTATACATTAAAATTATATAATATTAACAATTATTACATGTATACATAGATATATTAAAATTATCTAATGTTTTCAATTATCTAAATGTTTACATGTAATATCACGTAAATTACACAAATATATTACAATTACATAGATATATTATATTACATGTAATATCTAATATTTTCAGTAATTAAAATATATCTATGTAATTGTAATATATTTATGTAATTATAATATATTACAATTACTGAAAACATTAATAACACAAATATATTATCTAAATTACACAAATATATTACAATTACTGAAAACATTATCTATTACATGTATACATTATATATTATAATTACATAGATACAATACCATTGCATAGATATATTACAATTACACAAATATATTTCAATTACATAGATATATTACAATTACATGTATACATTACAATTGCATGCATTACTGAAAACATTATACATAACTATATTACAATTACATAAATATATTAAAATTACATAGATATATTACAATTATATAGATAATATTTTTAGTAATTGTAATATATCTATGTAATGTAATATCTAATGTTAGAATTACTGAAAATATTATCTATGTAATTGTAATATATTTCAGTAATTGTAATATATCTACGTAATTCTAATATATTTATGTAATTCTAATATATCTACGTAATTATAATATATCTACGTAATTGTAATATATTTGTGTAATTTATAAAGGATTATTATCAGGTACACCGTCAGTGGACTTTTTTTAACTCCACAAGCGGTGTTTACACGTTTACGTAACCTTTCATCCGATTTATATTTTTTAATCCGATCATCGTATTTCATGTTCTATTCGCGTAGATCATGCACGTCGAGTTTCGAATAAATAAAAAATGTTTAACTATTTGTTTCGACATAAAAAAATTTCAACCGTTAAATATATATTGAAAAAGACAGTATTCTCGATCGATATGATAGGGATATCGGATTGATTCAAAAATTTACGTGCACGACGAGTACGATTATATTGATAAATCCGACGGTCGCTTTGTAAAAATAGAAATCGTATATAAGATTACGGATGCATGTGAACACCGCTTGTGGAATTAAAAAAATCCACTGACGGTGTACCAGATAATAATCCTTTATGTAATTGTAATATATTTGTGTAATTTACATAATGTTAAGTGGTAATATATCTATGTAATTGTAATATATCTAATATATTTATGTAATTGTAATATCTAATGTATACATAGATATTACATGTATGCATTAGAATGACTGAAAACATTAGATATTACATGTATACATTAGAATTACTGAAAACATTAGATATTAAATGTATATATTAGAATTACTGTAATTTAGAATTCTATGTAATATCTAATGTTTTTATTACATGTATACATTAGAATTACTGAAAACACTATATATTACAATTACATAGATATATTGCCATTACATAAAACATTAGATATTACATATATACATTAGAATTACTGAAAACATTAGATATTATATATATACATCAGAATTACTGAAAATATTGGATATTACATGTATACATTAGATATTACAATTACATAGATATATTACAATTACCGAAAATATTAGACATTACATGTATATAGTAGAATTATATATATATATTACAATTACTGAAAACATTAGATATTACGTGTATACATTAGAATTACATAGATATATTACAATTCTCGAAAACATTAGATATTACATGTATACATTAGAATTACTGAAAACATTAGATAATGGATAATATTTTCAGTAATTTACAATTACATAGATATATTACAATTACTGAAAACATTAGATATTAAATGTATACATTAGAATTACATTATATATATTACAATTACATAAATATATTTGTGTAATTTACAAATGTAATATCTATGTAATTGTAATATATATCTATACATGTAATTATAATATATCTATGTAATTGTAATATATTTGTGTAATTTAGAGTATCTATATAATTGTAATATATCTATGTAATTGTAATTCTAAATTACTGAAAACATTATGTAATTGTAATATAGATTAGATATATTACAATTACATAGATATATTTGTGTAATTTACACATGTAATATCTATGTGAAATTGTAATATATTTGTGTAATTTAGAGTATCTAGGTTCTAAAAATGTTTCATTTGTTTGAGATTCCGAGGAACATGGAAAATATTTTAAAAGGTTAGTTCATTTGTTCATAACCTAGGCTAGGGTCTATATTTTCCTTATTTTGCAGTGGCTATGGTTTGTGAAATTCAACAGTCATATCCCTTGAAGCATTAGGTCTTTCAGGGGTCTTGATTCAAAGTATTCCAGGCATCAGAAAGCCGAACGAGAAGTGTGAGGTTATTGGCTCATTTCTAACAATGATCTTCAATATTCTTGAGACTCTTCATTATTTCTTAATGTGAAAAAGAATTTTCTTTTAAAACACATTATTATTGTTCAATTTTTATAAAGTCAAAATTTTCCTTAATGTTTGTTTTTGTAAAATTTCAATTGTTACTAAAACACAATATGACACAAAGCATTTAGAACTCGGAGTTTATTTATTTAATATGGATGTCAACATGATACAAGTGTTTTCTTCATCCTGAGGTATTTCAAACAAAACTACCTGCATCAAAAATTTTACTATTGACATTTTCCTTTTGATCCAAGACCAACTATTCCTTAAAGCTCCTTGCGTGCCTTCCATGACACTTGATTTCCCTTCCTCGAAACTCAGCAAATCAGCTTTGATGAGATCCCTGACCTTGTATTTCAAATATGGGCAGTTCTCTGTTGAGTGGCCTTCATTGTCAGAATGATAATTGCAACGCTCATTAGCATCATACCAGCTTGGGTATGGGGGCTTTAGAGGCTCCAGTCGCTTGGGTGTTAGGAGGCGATTTTGAATAAGTTGAGATAGCAGCTCACTGTATGACACAGGAATTGGGTTAGCTTGATTGCTTTCTTACTTCTTAAACCCATGTATGCCTTTTTTTCCATTATGTTATCCCCACTTGTCTTACCATAACAGGAAAACGGTTTTCTCACATCCTTTGACCCTTTTTATCCTCAATATCTATCCATCCGTCACTAATGAGTGCTTGAACCTTTCGTTTCAGAGACAGGCAACTTTCTGTGGAATAGCCTCGTATCCAGTACTGATAATCACAATATGCATTTCCGTCATACCAATTCGGGTATGGGGATTGGATGGGCTTCACTGGAACTTTAGTGAGAAGTTGGTTTTCAACCAGTCAGGGTAACAAATCAGAGTAAGATATGGGAAGTGGCTTAAAATGATCTCTTTTCAGAGTGTTCTTTGGTTTTCTCTGGATGACCTGAGATTGAAGATTATATTGGGGGGCCATCGGGCATAAGTACGAACCTCGGTATACATTATTCATGGAAGGGTAGAACAGTTGGTACATGGGGTACGAAGGATATGGGATAAAGCTTCCCATCTGTTGCCTTTCATAGGTCATAGATTGGACATTTTCTTTTTGGGTACCCCACTTTCCTTGATACCGGATGTCTCACCTTTTTCGTGCTTTCTAATATCGACTTTCTCAATCATATCTTTTGGGATTACCATGTCCGCGAAGTTTCTCATGGCATTACCAACAGGTTTATCATAGTATAGGGCCTACAGTGTATTTGCAAAAAGGACAGCAGCTTCTTTTTCAATTAAGGGCGGTTGCACTTGGGCCGCTACCTCTCTCCACCTATGAGAATACTCTTTGAACCTTTCAATGGCTTTTTTCTTTATATTTTGCAAAAAAAAACGATCTGGTGCCATCTCGGTCATATGTTTGTATTGGTTTAGGAAAGCTCTAGACAAATCATTTCAAGAACAAATATGACCGCTACTCAACTGATTATACCATCTGATTGCGGATCCTCTGAGGCTATTCTGAAAGCAGTGGATCAAAAGCTTATCATTATCCGTATGGTTCGTCATCTTTCGGCAGAACATTTTGAGATGGGTTATAGGATCAGTTGTCTCATCATTTATGTCAAAGTTGGGGACTTCGAATTCAGGTGGAATGACTAGATCGAGAACCAAGCTAAGTTCTTCCGGATCCTATTCCCAAATATATATGTTTCTCCCATTACAGAGGGCTTCCCATTCTAACAGCTGATACCTCCTTGGTAGTACAACTTGCGGCTGTGTGTCTTGAGAACTCTTACCATTGATTTGTGTTGTCCAAGATGGAGAAAGAAGGTGATTCCCAGGCTGTTTTCCAAGGCTTGCGATTCTCCTCCTGTAACAGAATTCTCAATATGCCCTTTTCCTTCGGCAGTGATGGATATCAGTTCCATCAGCTTAGTCATTTGTTCTCGAATCTCTTCCTGAGTTCTAATTACTTCTTCCTTCATCCCTAGTTAAACCTTTCCAATCCCTCTATTCTAGCTAAATACTTATCTTCCATGGCTTTTCTTTCTCAGCAGAATCCTCAATATGTGCTTTACCTTCTACAGTGGCGGTCATCAATTCCAGCAATTTAGCCATTTGTTCTCGGTTATCTTCCTGATTTTTATTTAGCCTTTCTTGCGTCTCCTGCAGAGCCTGTCTCTTTCTTTCTATTCTATTTGAGTTCCCGTCTTCCATGAATCCTGACAAGTGTTGTACAGGTTCTTAGTGATTTTTATACCTCTGATTTGAAAGAAAGATTTCTTCAAAAGTTCTTAAGCCAATTTCTATTTATCTTATTAATGCATTTCGTGAGGAATGAGCTATATATGTCCTGAATGAAACTGATGTCAACTTGATGCATGTAAAGAATAAACAAGTTAATGTGCAGATATATATACAGTGAATTACCATGTATGTCACAAATGCATTCCCCGATGAATGACCATATATGTTATGAATGCAACACGATGTCAATATGATGTGTGTAAAGAATAAACAAATTAATGTATGGACAAATACAAAGTAGTAATAAAATGGCAGGGGCCAATCTTAATACCTTATATTAAATACCACGGATTAGAAAATACCACGGATTAGAACTTTATGACATATTATTCTTTCATACTTTATTGAATGAATGAATGAATAAACGGATGAATAAGTAAATGAACAAACGAATGAATGAATAAATAAATTAACAACTGAGTTAGTGGATAAATGAATGAATAAATATATGAATGTATGAAAGGCATTGGCCAGGAAAATCTCAACCGATCGGTCTTTCATTAATCACAGAGTTTGATTACATCAACGATAAAAATACTGGATCTGTTCATATTGCCTAATAGCCTTGTCTAAGAAATCTATCATCCGCTATCCATGTGTTCCCAACAGGATGACCTCACTCTTTAGACTCTTTGCCCTCTTGGTCATCTCTCTGGCCTTCTGACCTGCAGTGCGGATCTAGGCGTGATATGCTCGATTTACTCATGTCATTTCTGGCAAGCCTCGGAAATTACCTGCTGAGTAATCTGCCAATCTCTTTCTTTCCCATCCAAAGTCCTTAATAGAGTGTCGATGTGACTTCGATGGCTTTGAAGTGCCCTTTCTAATTCTTGGACTTTCCTCCAAAGCGCCTCTCTCTTGGGTTGCTTCTCTTCTTCAATCTTTAGCTTGGCCCAAAGTCTTTCATTTTCTAGCTGACACCTTAACAGTTTAGCAGAGACAGCGGTATGCGTGCTTTCTTTAGCTCGTTTCTCTTACGAAAGTCTGATAACTCTGACTTCCTCTTTTTTGGCTTTCTCTTTCCAGTGGTTGCTTCTCTGGAGATCATCGACTTCTTTCTTCCATCCTTTGGAAGGCTTAACGACCCCTTTATATCTCATCTCGAGTCGAAATCTTTTGTTCTCTAAGTGCAGATCCTTGAGATTACCCTTAGTGACACCCCACTCTTTTTTTACCCTCTTTGTATCAGTTTTCCAGATCAGGTCTTTGATTTTCAGATCACTGACCTCTTCTCGAAGTCGGGCAATTTCTTTGCTTAACTTGGCCTTTTCATCTTCGAATTCCCTTTTCATGACCTCTACTTCAAATGGCGCTTCTTCCGGTTGTAAATCCATTGCTGAAACATCCTCCCCATCGGGTGCCAATAACTTATCATTAATCCTCATGGCTCTCCACGCCATGTAACCTGGTGTGACATTATCGGCATATTGAGCCAACTCTACTCGATAAGTTTTCTTCCATGCTACTACAACCTCGCGCACTCTCTTGGCGTAGCCTTCTTCCTCGTAAGAAAATCCTAGTTTATCAAGCCTGTGGGTCGTAGGCGTGAACTGACGAGACTCCAACTGCCTTAGCACCAACAGAGACGCATAACTCACACCTCCCCATACTCCCAACAATGGGACCCATGCCTTGTCCCCAAACTTGTATAAGATCGGTAGGGGATACATCCACGGAGCCCTCCAAGTTACCTTTTCTTTCTTGAGATTTCGGAAAGTGGCAATCCGTTGCACTTCGATTATACCCTCGGGCCATTCTCTTTTGAGAAATTCTTTTATCGGTGCAAAATACTTCAAATATGGGCGGAAGCGAACCTTTTCTTTCTTCCAAAAATGGCTCTAAATTCATATGTAGAGAAGTTGCATGCAACCCATGAATCGCACTTTTCCTCTCCGTCTACAGAAATTCAAGGACCGAATTATTTTCGCTATGATTGCTGGGGTCGGGTTTATCTTCTGCTCTAACTTCTCAAAGATATCTACTACTGCCATTTCTACGTGTCCTAATATCTTCGGGAAGATAACAAATCCATAGATGGCTAAGGCAAAAATATTTCTGACAGTCTCTTTATTAGGATGACTATGGATTAGAGCTCGTAAAGTGTCCAATGAGATGCAGTCGTTTTTTCCCTTTTTGACCATGTGGCTCTCGACCCAACTTCTTTCTACCCCCAAAATTGTGGACACTGTTTTCTTGAAACCCGGTGTCTTCGAATCTTTCTAGTAAATATGATCTGGAATGGCGTTCTCAATACGCAACAGAGTTGATTACTCTTCAATGGTCGGAGTCATATCCTCTTGGTTAAAGGTGAAGCACCGATAGGCTGGATTTCAAAATTGCATCATGACCCGGATTAACTCACCATTGACTTTGACAAGGATTAACAATGCTATGTCCCCATAAATCTGAGTGATAGCTTCTCTCTCTACTATATCCCATTCATTCCATATATCCATCAGCCCACGGAGATCATTTTGCCGAATAGTGAGATCAACCTCGGTTGGCAATACTGACACATACCCTTATTTCAAATAGTCCCCGTCTTCCCGCTGAGCTTTCTCCGAACATTCCTTAACCACTATATGCTTCTCGGTCACTGAGGAAACTTGTCCTTCCATGAAAGTCCCTTCGATTGAAGATTATCCTGATACCAATGACCTTCGATGCGCATGAATGATGGCAACAATGCATGAGAAAAAGAAAAAGAAACCGAATTAGTATGAAAATGAATTCAAAGTAAGAAGCAAATTAGTGCAGAAATGAATTCGGAAATGCATATAATGCATGATACAATAGCTAATTGCCCCTAAAAATGTTAAAAATATTTAGGCATTACGATGCCTTCAGGGCTAGACATTGAACTTATTACGGGCAAAACAATGTACGTTCACCATCGCCTGATTCATGAAACTTGTTCGGGATGTAAAATAGATAGCAAAAGATAGGGAGTGTTCCTCCATGTGTACCTAGCTTCGATATATCTAACGAAAATTAGGCATGGCTCTACCTAGGTTTGGCTTCATAGGGTTCACTACATGCGGTTCGTTTGGATTCTAAAGGCCCCAAATTGCTCCTTACTATTGCCTGTGAAGGTTAGTAAGGCACCCTGATTCAAAGGGTTTAATTTGTTAGAGCATATTACTCTAGACTCAAAATTTTAAACACAAAACGCAAAAGTCAAAATTCAAATCTCGAAACTCGAAACTCAAAACTTGAAACACGAAACTCAAAACTCGAAAAGTGAAACTTGAAACTCGAAATAGGAAAACCGAAACCCAAAATCTGAAACTTGAAACACGAAACCCTAATCTCGAAACTCAGAACGCAAAACACGAAACTCGAAACCAGGATCCGGGAACCTGATACCCAAAAAATGGAAACACGAAGCACGAAACTCGAAACCAAAAATCAAAAACTAAAAACACGAAACTCGAAACACGAATAAAAAAACCCAAAAGCCAAAACTCGAAACACGAAACCCGAATCTCGAAACCCAAAACCCTAATCTTCAATCCTAAAACATGAAAGCAAAAACAAGAATCCAGAAACCCAAATCCCAAATTCTGAAACCTGAATCCTAAATATAAAACGAATTATTAATACGTAAAAATTTATATAAATTTATAATAATTTGAAAACACCAAAAAATAATACGAACATGTCACAAATACATAAAAAAAAAAATTCTAAATTGAACCACTATGAAAAATTATGCAAAATATGTCATGAGTTGAGATATGACACGAACACACAAATTGTTTCTCTAAATTGAATCATAATAACAAACTATGCAAAATATGAAATGAGTTGAGACACGATACGAATACAACATATGAAAAATAATTAAAACATTATACGAAAAATAACATGAACACGACACGAATACACGAACGTATCAAAATCTATATAAAACGAATTATTAACGCGTAAAAATTTATATAAATTTATAATACTTTGAAAACACTAAAAAATAACACGAACACGTCATGGACACAATTTTTTCTCAAAATTGAACCACTATTATGCAAAAATATGTCATGAATTGAAGCACGACACGAACACACAATTTTTTTTTTTTTAAAGTGAATCACAATGATAAATTATGTAAAATATGAAATGAGTTGAGATACGACACAAACACAACATAGAAAAAATAATTAAAACACAACACAAAAAATAATATGAGCACGACACGAATACACGAATATGTTAAAATCTATATAAAACGAATTATTAACACGTAAAAATTTATATAAATTTATAATACTTTTAAAACACCAAAAAATAACACGAACAAAATATAGAATAAATTGAAACACGACACAAACACAACATGGAGAAATAATTAAAACACGACACAACACAAAAAATAACGTGAACACGATACGAATACATAAACGTGTCAAGATCTATATAAAATAAATCATTAATGTGTAAAAATTTATAATAATTTGAATACAATAAAATAACACAAACACGTCACAAACATATAAACTTTTTTTTTAAATTGAATCACTATGATAAATTATACAAAATATATCATGAATTGAGACACGAAACGAACACGACATAAACACAATTTTTTTTTTAAATTGAATCACAATGATAAATTATACAAAATATGAAATGAATTGAGACACGACACGAACATAACATAACATAAAAAAATAATTAAAACATAACACGAATACTATTTTAATACATAAACGTGTCAAAATATATATAAAACGAATTATTTACATATAAAAATTTATAATACTTTAAAACACAAAAAAATACGAACATGATTACATAGAAAATTTTTTTTTCTAACTAAAAAAAATTAAAGTGTAAGTACCATATCATTTTATGTAATCCATTTTATATTATAGTTAAGATTAGATTAGAGGTTAGATGTTAGATACATATTAATTTTAGAGATAATAAAAGAGTCGAAGGCAGTTCTTTTGTTTTGGCTTCCATCCCGTGCCTGTGCAAATAAAGTATTGTGCACTGCTCAACTCAAATCTAAAACTGGCTTCTCTCGAATCGAATCTCGTTACAGCTAGACAAAATTCTGTCTCCGACGTCCAAGACTGTTTTTTATTTAACGAATGTCTAGTCTCATCTCACCCTCTCCCCTTTTTACCATCAATATTCAATCCAAGTTCTAGGGTTTTTTTTTGGCCATAAGTGTTAGGGTATTGATTATCCGAATTTGAGTAGTATTGATTGATCGAGTTGTTGAATAATAAAGAGGTAGAAAATGTTGAGTGCATCGAGGGGCTTGAGAGCTCGAGCGCTACTAATGTTGCAGCGGCAAGATGCACTCAACCATAATCCCCTCCTTTTTTCCTGCGGTTTGGCTCCAATCGGAGCAGGCAGCAGCAGCTCTATGTTTGGGAAAAATCCCACTCTCTACACCAACAACACTAGAAGAGCATACTCGTCGAGTCTCATCAACAGAAATGCTAATGTCAACGCCTTTCTTTCCGCTTCTTCCTCCTCCTCCACGCCCAGCCAGCACCCGGTTTGTCAATTTCGAGCCCAAGCTAATCTTTTTTCCCCATAAATTTATTTATTTTTATTTAGTAACACTTTTACACTGCAATTTGCTGGAAACAGGGCTCAATGCTAAATGGGCGCTTATTATTCTCATCCTCAGCCTCAGCCTCAAGTAATGATGATGACAAATCCCAAAACAAAGCAGCATCATCTGTTACTGAGAAACGACAAGCTGCGGACATGAAAATTCTGCGCACTCTTGCAGGCTATTTGTGGATGAAGGATAACTTGGAGTTCCGTTTAAGGGTGATGACTTCCCTGGGATTCCTTGTTGGGGCTAAGCTTTTGAACGTCCAGGTTCCCTTCCTCTTCAAGCTTGCTGTTGACTGGTTGACCACCCCCAACGCCACTGCTCTTGCCAACTCTACTCTTGTTGCCCTTTTTGCTACTCCTACTGCTGTCTTGATTGGTTATGGCATTGCCCGCTCCGGAGCTTCTGCTTTCAACGGTATCTGCTTTTCTCTTCTTAATTACATCATTTACTAATATATAACTACGCTCCCTCTGTTGTGGGCAGAACTGCGTACTGCTGTCTTTTCCAAAGTAGCATTACGAACAATCCGCTCTGTTTCCAGGAAGGTATGCGAGATTTCAAAATAATTACACTTCCCTACCCTATAAAGATTGCATCTTTTGCGTGTTTAACTCAATTAAACTTCGGTTCCATCCTTTTTCTTTTGCAGGTCTTTTCACATTTACATGATCTTGATCTTCGCTACCATCTTAGGTATTGCCTTCAATCTCAGGCGCACTGCAATGACTTTTAATCTTTACTCCTTTGTTTCCTCGCCCCGTCCCCTCTTTTTCTCCTAAACAGCTTGTTTATCTGTGCTCATATTCATTGTAGCAGTCTCTTCTACAATGTAGTCTACCTCAAGCTGTTAATTTTGTGCTCCTGCTTCTGATTCTTTTTGTTCACTTTATTTTCAGTCGAGAAACAGGTGCTCTAAATAGAATAATTGATCGTGGTAGCCGTGCAATCAATTTTATTCTTTCATCTATGGTGTTCAATGTTGTACCCACCATTTTAGAGGTTTGATTTTGGCTCAACTTCTGATGAGCTATGTACTTTTTAAAGATGTAAATTTCTACTTACACATGCTGCCACCAACTATGGACACCATCCACTATGAACACCAGTATTCACTATCTTTGTCATAGTGTTAGTACATTAGATCATGCTCCTCAGTTTCTTAACAAATTCAACTAAGTTAATATCTATCCTTCCAGATATCTATGGTATCAGGTATACTAGCATACAAATTTGGAGCACCTTTTGCATGGATAACTTCGCTCTCAGTTGCTGCATATATTGCTTTTACTTTGACTGTGACACAGGTACCATATTTCTTGCCAATATTTTATAGGACCCTTAATGTAGTTAGTGAGGGACTGAGGATCGAAACTTGTTATTTGCCTAATATTTTCTTTTTATTTCCAGTGGAGAACCAAATTTAGGAAGGCTATGAATAAAGCTGATAATGATGCAAGTACAAAGGCCATTGATTCGCTTATCAATTATGAGGTGAGGCTATATTCTCATTTATGAAGGGCTTTTCATTTTTTGTTAATTTATAGTAATCATTTTAACTTTTTGTAATTGATAATGATTATTTTTTTTCCCTTTATATGATTATGGTTTTTTCTTGGGTCTTATATTTCAGACTGTTAAATATTTCAACAATGAAGCTTTCGAAGCTGAAAAGTATGATGAGTTCTTAAAGAGTAAGTATTTAGGCAGTCTGTAGAAAGTTTAATTGCAAGTAACTTCCCCTCAAACTGGAAAGCTATAGTAGAATGACTCATCCATGACCCACTTTATCGTAAAAGCTTATATCAACGTAAAAGCTGATATCAACAACTGAATTCTGGAACAACTCAATCCTGTTTGAAATAATGTCAGACATTTATCTGTAAATGCAAGCCTCCTCATCTATGTTGCTCCGACTCTTCATTTTTCTTGAAGTACCCATGTCCGACACTCGTGTCTGACACATATCCGGATATGGGTATAGGAATATGATTCTCCAAGGACCCTCCAAATACATGAAAATCTTGGAAAAAATTGAACAGACCCGTGTCCGACAGTCACACCCGAGTCCGAGTAACATAGCTCCTCATAATCTAAAGTGTTACAGCGAATTTATCAATTTGCATTTACTAAGACTTCTGTAAAATGAATGAATGTTATTGCTTAACCATTATGTGAAGCTTCTGCATTACTACTAACTTGGAAGACCTAAAGTTTGTGCACAGCTGAATTGCAGTAATCAGAAAAGAACTTTGTTAGCTAGAGATGATGTCGGATCATTGGAAATTCAACACTTTCAATTGCCTAATCATTTTTTGTGTGGAGGGCACATATGCATCAGTAAATGTGCTCCTTCATGCTTCTTTTGACATGCTTCCAAGTTTCAAACGTGAGACCTTCTAAGAAAAAGAACTTCCACGAGCTTTGCCTATGCTGCCTGCCATTTTCTTGCTTCTTACAGTTAGTACATAGAAATTGTAATCCTAAGAGGGTAGCTGCTTTCGGCATTGTCTAAACTATTATGTGAAATGAACTTTTGTAATGTGGTAGTTTTTCAGGCTGTGCAGAACTCTTTGGTTTTTCATGTTACTAGAAGTTCTTTTAGTGACCTTTCCTAATATGGTTAGGCAAAAAGAAAGTAAAGTTGTCTATTTTAGTATGTTTTCCATTCTTCACACTTTGTCTGATATTGCTTCTGTTACTCCTGCTTCTTTCTGGCTCTTTTTCTAGAGTATGAAGATGCTGCCTTGAAAACACAACGGAGTCTTGCTTTTCTGAATTTTGGCCAAAATGTGATATTTAGCACAGCTCTGTCTACAGCTATGGTGTTATGTTCACATGGAATTATGAATGGCCAAATGACAATTGGTGATCTGGTAAAACTTTTTCTTGACGTGTTTGCTTGTACTTGTCATAAAAGTTTCTTTGTTTCTTTTGATTTTTGCAAAAGAAATTAAATTTACTCAAGTTTTTGAATGATGTGATGTGCACAATTTTTAAATTTGAAAATACAGGTTATGGTGAATGGGCTACTTTTTCAGCTCTCTCTCCCACTCAATTTCCTTGGAAGTGTTTATCGTGAGACCATACAGAGTCTTGTTGACATGAAATCCTTGTTTCAATTACTAGAGGTATTTCGTGTGGAAGTTCCTGCAGATTAAGAGTGTGTCTTGATATATTGTCTTTGACTGTTTTCTCACATTCTTTTGGTCTTCGTGGTGCTATTTCTGAGTTTTTAGGTTAGGACAGCAACATTATAGTTCACGAAACCATTTTCAAATTATTTAAACAGACAATAAGAAGAAAATGTTTGCTTCATTTTTCTATTTTAGATATCCCGCTTCGTAATCATGATCCATATGAAGTGCACACTTGAATTCAGTTCAGTGATTCATGAATTTTTCTACATGATATAGGGATCATAGATGTTGCTCTTCTAACCTAAATTATTCAACTTAATGATTCATGCAGGAGAAGGCTGAGATTAGTGACAAGAAAGATGCAAAGCCTCTGAAGCTGAATGGGGGAAGCATTCTGTTTGACAATGTGCACTTCAGGTGATTATCAGTTATCTTATATTTAGTCATGTTCTAAAGGTCACATCTGGCATTTAGTATATTCATCGGTAGGCATTATAATTAGGTAAGTTGCACGTGTATGTGATGCTTTAAATGGCGCTGGTTGGTCATTTGTTCTGCCTCTTTTAGAAATTTCTTTTATCATAGATAAAGGAATTGGATTGTATTGCCAAAATGTTCCAATCTTTTGACATTGTATGATGTGGATACCTCTGGTTGTACTTATACATAGAGCTAGGATATTCTAATGGTTCAGACTTTACCCTATGTCAGGATTGAATGAGGGCAAGGCTAGAAAGAAGAGTAAGGGAAATGGAGAGATGGTGAGTTCCCTTGTCTAGATATTACAAATATGAAAGGGGAAAGGAAAAGATAGTCATTATGTTGTTTTACAATTTAGCCCTTTACCGATAAAAGTATTATTAACATTTTATGGGGTAGAATTGACAGTACACTCATTACTTATTAAAGGTTTTCCTTTCTCTACTATACCCCAAATTGGAGGGATTGAAAATGCCTATTCAAGGTTAAGGGAGGTTAATAGGTTTCTCTCCATTTCCCTTCCTTTAATGATACATCTAGAAAAGGGAAGGGATATCCTTCCTGTTCTTTCACTTCCCTTCTATTGCCCAATCTAAACATAGTGTTCCAACTTCAAAAGTATTGTTTAAACTCGTCTTGGTTAGCTAACCGAGCTTTTAAACGAACTAGAGCACATAACGAGCTCTTAAAATAAGCCACTAGAATTGATTTCAAATCCCAAATATCTAGGACTTGAAAGTCAAACAATTATAACTGCTAGCCTAGAAATAATAGGCTGGCTCTCAAAGATCCAATTGACCCTTAATATCTAATGATGGGTGATGTAGAGAGGGGAGGGGCTTATTTATAGATGCAGGCTTCCCCTTTGCTTTATATTTCCCACTAATGTGAGATTGACTTATTCTTCATTTTCTTTTTTATTTCAAACTTATCATAACTCCAACTTTAAGCAAATAAAAGATTATTACAAAATCATGATCCTAAAAAACAAATGTTGGATTTTTAATCTCTGTTATTCATACTTCACAACGATATAAATTTTAAATCATGATTTCAACTGTATCAAAAGATATTCAAGTAAAATGAACCTACTTGACAAGAACAAAATATACTATCATCGAGATTGTTCGTGAACATAAACGAGTCGAGCTTACTAGTGTTTGAACTACGTTCATTTATTAAATGAGTCTTAAAATCTAGTTCAAGTTTGTTTAACTTAACAACGAACATAAACGAGCCATATCGAGCTCGTTCACGAACAGTTCGATGAACGCTTGGTTTTTTTACATCCCTAGTGGAACACCTCATTTTTGCATACGTAGCCGTTATTAAATTTTTAGATTAAATGTGCAGTGTATTGTCAGTATCATTTTTGTAAACGCTGTAAATTGTTGATTTTCTTTTATTTCTTTGTATGATTTGTTATTTGCCAGTATTGCTTTTGTTTGTAATGTTTGTTCTAATTTTCTCTATGATTGCTTAGATTGCATTGGAAACTCATTATTCCCTTGCTACTGAATATTTTAAATTACTAATTTTGTATATACTAGTTTTTATTGTCACATGCGTTGCAATCTTTGCAAGCGGCTATAAAAGAACTTGCTTTGAGCCTGGCTGTCAGCCATAAAGACCTTTATTTTACAATAAAAATAATAAATTTATCAATCTGATTTTTTATGTTTTTTTTTTAATATTAAAAATATAATAATTGAGTAAAATTTTAAAAAAAGAAAGTCTTTTTTATGGCTAAGAATGTAGACTTGCTTGATGCAACTTCATTGAAGTAGATCCAAGTACTTAAATATAATTTTTACTAAATTTTAATTAATATTACTTTAATATATATTTTCATTATTTATTGTTCAAATCTAGGTTGATAATTATTTTATAACTAATTTTTTTTTACATTATACGTTTAAGAAATTGAAAAATATGATCAAATGTTTTATCATAATATACTAAGAATAATCAAATAATTTGATATTCAGCTTCCTAAAAATATTTAAATTTAAAAACTTAAATATAAAAAACAATCCGTAATAAGTTAAAGATAAATTTAAAAAATCCAACTTCATAAAAAATTAAATTAAATTAAAATTTAATTTAAAAAACAATTCCAATAATGTTTCAAAATAATGAATTAATTGGTAATAATTTAAGAACAACTTAACAAATAGCCAAAAGGGAAAAAACCTTTGTGGTGTGTTTTTTTTTTAAATCTATTGAATTTGCAATATGTCGAAATCTGCTCAGACCAAAACAAATCTAATAAAAAAATAAGAAGCAAGAAACCGTATTAAAAAAATAATAATAACTTACCAAATAGCCAAAACTTTGTTGTGAAAGAAAAGTTTTTAAAGCTATTGAATTTGCAATATTTCAAAGTCTGCCTAAAGAATGAGATACAAAAAAAAAAAAGATTTTATGATAGTGAGTGAAAAAATCAAAACCATTCTAAGAAAAAAAATAAGAATCCAGAAATTGTATTAAAAAACAAAAAACAATGGTTAACAAAATATTACTCAATGTTTTTGTTTTGTGAAAATAATAGCTAAAGCATCTATTTTATAGTGAGAAGTCTTAGTTTTAATTTGTATATAAGCACATTACTAATTAAGTGAGAATTACTCTAAGACTATAATTACTCTTTTCTCATTGACCAGTTGGCATAATTTTAAATAGAGTGAAATTGTAATTGAACAGGGATATGAGGAGTTTGTATTGATCATAAAGAGAAATTATTTTTTATTTATAATTGATTAAATATTCATTAAAGAACTTACACAAACACAGATTAAACAAATAAAATAAAATGGACAAATCAAAGACAATAATCTAACTTACTAATGATCATAGTAACTGTACGAAACAAAAATGCAAGTTTCTCATTGGCAAGAAAACCTAAGATATATATATATATATATATATGTATAAAAATTAACCAATGATTAAATTTAAACAAATGAAATTATCATTATCTTATTTTGGCCGAATATTTGGATAAAAAATTTAAAAATATAATCTCAATCTTATAATATATAATTAAATAATAAAATATTATTCTAAATTTCTAATGATTATTTAGTAATATAATAAATAATAATGGGTGTTATTGTCAGTTCAAAAGATTCTCCATATTCATGCTTTTATATATATTATAGATGTAAGGTTGGTAACATGTTTGTTTCTACATGCTGTGCATGGAAATTGTCTCTCTCTTTCTCTCTCTCTCTTAAAATTGTTGCTGTCCCTTTCCCTACTTGAATCTCAGAGTTTTTCTTCTTACATGGTTATTAAATTGTTTGACCAGTAGCTGTGAAACTTTAAGTTCTGCTCTGTTTCTACATGCAACTCATGCTGCATGGAAATTGTCTCCCTCTCTCTCTTAAATTTTTTGCTGTCTCTTTCCTACTTGAATCTCAGATTTTCTTCTTACATGGTTATTTAATTCTTTGAATCCAGTAGCTTAGAAACTTTAAGTTGCTGCTGCTCTATTCTTAAATTTCTCAGCAAATGAGAGTGTGTTTTTTATAGTTTTAATGTAATTTAGCTGATCCACAAGTTCTTTAACTGGAAGAACTTGTGGAAAGTGTTTGAGTCTAGCTGAAACCAGTAGTTTGAGGTGGCCAAGGCAAGAGCCTAACTGTAGCCACACCTTTTCTCCATATTATAGGGCTCTAGTTCAGATCACTAGTTTGAGAATGAGGCCTGGTTGGGTTGAGTTCATAAGTGATCCAGGGATGTATGGAAATGTGTTGGTCATGTTAAGTAATACGCTTACCTTAATTGTTAATGCGCTATTTTTATCACTTTTGATGATAGAATTATAATATGTTTTTTTTTTCTGGTTATAATAGTTACCTGGCAGAAAGAAAGATTCTGGATGGGATATCTTTTATTCTACCAGCTGGAAAAAGTTTGGCTATTGTAGGAACTAGTGGAAGTGGTAAGGCACTAAGGCTTTAGTGGGTGTAAACTCATTCTTGGTATTTGCATTTGATATGGGACAATTGTTAACCTTTTTCTTTTCATTTCAAGCCATGGCTGCCCTAGTGTTATGATTGTGTCATTTGTTGAATGCTCAAACTCCCAAAACTCAAGCGTTACATGCATGACTTCAGGCAACTATTTCCTGCTTGGGGTGTATGAACAATGTAGAATACCCTATTAGATGGGGCCTTTCAATATTTGGTTGGAAACGTCACTCTTAGATGGTGGCTCATAAAATCACAAGCAAATTTTTTTGGGGGGGGGGGTTGGGGGGGTCGTTGGGTGTCAAAATGTGCAACATGGTTGTGACTTGTGAGAAGACCTGTTCTCAAAGATCAGTCAATTATCTCAAAGATCATGTCTAAAGTCATATGGCTAATTGTGGCTTTTGTTATTGAACTTGTATCGTATTATATTTCTTAGTCTACCATTGATGTAATTAATTTTGAATTTGCTTTCAGGCAAGTCAACCATTCTTCGATTGCTCTTCAGGTTCTTTGACGCTCATTCAGGAAGTGTAAGAACAAATACATTTTTCAGTTGTACTATAAGTTAGCAATACATGTTTCTGATTTTGGCAATCATTTTCAATTCATCAAGTTAATGACCTTATCTTCACTGTGTCAGTCTTCATAACGAGTTGAAGAATGGTATACAATTATAAATAATACATAAACTCCACAATGATTACTCATTAGAAAAGCTCCTCTTTTGCATGCTGGTGACAGCTTGCATGCATTTCAAGTAAGACCAGAAATTATTTATTTGGTCTAAGATATTTTGGCACCTTTTTCCAGTTTGACTCACTGGCCGACAGTACTGACTATTGGTTCTCTGAATAGATCGGGATTGATGGTCAAGACATACGAGATGTAACACTGGATAGTCTTCGACAGTCTATTGGTGTTGTGCCACAAGATACTGTTAGTTAATAGACAATTTTGTGTTGGTTTTTCCTTGCTTATTTATGTATAAACCAATGAGGAAGACCAATTTGTGCTCAATGGGCAGGTACTCTTCAATGATACGATATTTCACAATATACACTATGGTCGTCTTTCAGCGACAAAAGAAGAGGTTAATCTCATAGTTCACAGCCTTGCTCTTATTTTGTCTTTTACAGCCTAACACTCGTTTCCATATAGGTTTATGATGCTGCTAAACGGGCTGCAATTCATGACACTATCATGAACTTCCCTGAAAAATATTCAACTGTGGTTGGGGAACGAGGGCTTAAGGTGAGAGGCCTCTTTATTCATGATTGTTTGACGCATTATGGTGGGATGATGCGTGACTTAAGGCTTTTGGGGCCTAATGCTTGAATTGTTATTATGGCCTCTCAAATACACTATTCAATACTGATGATAATTCCTGTCCAAAGAACTCTAATAGGAAAGAAGTGATCATTCCTATAGATTGCCTTTTGGTATTCTCCTCCTAACTAATTAGGTGACTTTTCTTGCCAGTTAAGTGGTGGTGAGAAACAACGTGTAGCTCTTGCTCGTGCATTCCTGAAAGCTCCAGCTATTTTGTAAGCATTCCTTCTTAATGTAACTTATTATGCATGCATATCTTAACTACACTTTATTCTTGTATTAATAAATTATTGGTTTACAGTGTTTGAGTTCCATATTTTTAGCTTGTTATATGAGGGTAGATTTGGCCAACAAAGAAAATTAAGGTTGCATTGGTTTGAAAGATGATGTTCTGCCATGCTCAGTTAGTAGAAAAATGTAGAATTTCTTATAACCCTTTCCTCGAGACCTATTTGTCATGTGTGAGACAGATTTCCCTATGCCAGAAAGATATAGGCTAACAAAAAAAAAAAGAGGAAAGGAAAGGAAAGCCTATTTCATCTTTCATCTGTTTGTCATATGCATTGAATGATTTTCTGTTCATTTCCATTCACAGGTTTTGTGATGAAGCTACTAGTGCACTTGACAGTACAACTGAAGCAGAGATATTGAATGCATTGAAGTCACTAGCAAATAATAGAACTTCAATTTTTATTGCTCACAGGCTTACAACAGCAATGCAGTGTGATGAGGTATGCATGCCTATAAAAATTATGTGGCCATGCATGCATGGCACCAAAATTAAAATGTCCTTTGCTATCCTTTCTCCTTCTCTCTCTCTCTCTCTCTCTCTCTCTCTCTCTCAATGCAGAAGAGGATCAAATACTACATAGGCAGAAAAAAGATACCTACATAGAACTGAAATTGCACAAATGATTTGTGTTTTTACCATTTGCTTACATCCTTTGGGCTAAAACAGTTGAGAAATTCTAACAATGTGAAAGAGAGGATGTCTTTCAAGTTCTTCCGACTTTAGCCTCTCATACACCCTGTGTTTTTTTCCCCTCATGCTTAATCCATCTGTGCTCAATGGACTAGTTCATAAGTAGTTCAAAATTTTACAAATATCTTTTGTAGTAGGTAAACTGTAGCGAACCATTAAATAGTTTCAGGCTTTCAGCAATTGCAAGAGTAGTCACCAAATTATTAATTGGGCAGCATCTGAGAAAACTGTCTTTGTTTATGTTATAATACCTATTCAGCCTGGAAATTCATCCAGTTCTGTGATGCTTCTTACTTATTTCAAAATAATGAAGTTGCTTTCATCAGCAGAGAAACAAGCATAAATTGGTTTTCATTGAAATTATGAAGCCTTGTTTTTCCTCAGACACAATCTCTGATATTGGATTGAAGAGAACACAGTAATTACTAAATCTCACTTGTTTCCTCTTAAATGCTTACTTTCGACCAAGCTCATCCTTCTCTAATTAATCCCTGAACTATGTCAGTTTTATCTTTTCTAGGTTTATCTAGTGCTCAAGTTTTTTTTTTTTTTTCCCATATATGTATTGCAGATAATAGTTCTGGAGAATGGCAAGGTGATTGAACACGGACCACATGATATTCTCTTGGCAAAGGCAGGAAGATATGCACAACTGTGGGCACAGCAAAATAGTTCCATGGATTCCATTGACACAGCCATCAAAGTTGAGGCATGAAACTTAAATTATAGTCCTATATAAGCAAACTGGGTCACGACTATACATAAATAGCCATACAAATTTTGTGGAAATTCAGATGTAGCACCATTGCAATTCTTCCATGCCCTTCCTGACAAGATGTAGGTGAATTTGTTATGTATGATTTCTGCTCTTTCTATGTTGGGGCAAAGCTGTTGTGTCTGATTTATTGTACAGTTAATGAGACACCAAACTGAAGCATCTAAACTATATACCAATAGTCCAATAACATGATATATATATGTTATTGCTGATTTCTTCTCTTTCCATGTTGGGGCAAAGCCTTTTCTAAATTGTTGTTTAGTTTGTCAAGAAATTTTTTGATTGAATATAGTTGCCTTACTGGCTAGAGATTTAGGAAGGAATGAAATGTAGGAGAATATTGGATTGTATTTTACATGCTTTTGTAGTTTAGTTCTTGGTCAAATCCTTGACTTTGGTTTCATCTTTGACATGCCATGCCATGCATGCTTAAACTGTCTTTTACCATTTGCCTTGATTTTTTTGGTCAAGTCCGTACCATTCGTTGCTAGCCAATATGGTTGACAGACCTATAGTTTCAATTAAGGGTAAGGATCCTTAGGAAAGAAGCTTACCCAGCAACCTAATTTTAAAACAGGTTCAAGCTTGTGGCACCTAGTCTCTCCCTGTCCCAAATGAGAGGTCAAGGTCAACCACTCTCCAGACAGTCCCCCAAGCTAGCAGAGTTTGCGCAATTGGCAACTCTACTATTGCCAATGTCCATACAGAATTGGAAGTGAAATAGCAGTGGTGTGCAACGGTGCAAGTGAGCATGATATGTCAAATCTCCTATATGCTCTCGATCCAACCTCTAGCTAAGTCGGCTAAGTTATTGTTTGTGTTCCGCATTTAATCTGGAAAACTATAATTATCCTATCAAAGTCTCATTTTATGTCTATTAAAGCACAAAATTTAAAATGAACATAAATGCACGTATATCAATATAAACATTTTGCTCTTGTATTTATAATTAATGTTTAATAGTGTAAAATGCACTTTAGGATGTAATGCCAATGCCAATGGCATATATATATATATATATATATATTTTGTTTTTTTTGGATAAGCAAAGTTTTTATTTATCCAAAAGCAGCATACACTGCTACATCAAAACAACCAGCATAGCTGGCAAACAAATGTACTATTTTACAATGTCTTCTTTACATAGCTAAGAACCAATTATGCTATCAGTGAGCTTTTTAACCCCCATGCTACATGCAAATCTCTATTAACAGTATCATCCTTTATGGTTTTCATCCCCCCTAGTCTATAGCTAACCTCCTCCTTGATTTTCTCAAGCATTTGCATACATTGCTGAGATTGTTTACCAAACCTGCGGTTATTCCTCTCCCTCCATACATGATATATGAGAGCATTCCAAGCAATTCGAAGCACTGTAGCAATAAGAGATTTACCTTTTAGCTTCCTCTTTGCCCATTGAAATTCAAAGTCCCAGCTTCTGATGACTCTATGAAGCTTACATAGGTGCAGAATCTCCCTCCATACTGTCTTAGAATACTCACACTCAAAGAATAAATGGTCTCGAGTCTCCATTTGTTGACTGCACATATCACAAGTTCCATTAAGTTCCATTCCCCATTCCATCAATCGATCTTTAGTAGGGAGCTTGTTCTGAATTGCCATCCATGATATTTGGGAATGCCTTGGAATATGGTAGGCATACCATACCAATCTATCCCAATCCACCTTTGGCTGCCTTGGCCTGATTTGCTGCCACACTTTAGCCACTGAAAACCTGTCCCCAGGAAATTTCCAAGCTAATCTTCCATTATTCTGATAGGTAAATTGAGCTGCTAATGGTCTCAATTGTAGGATTTTCCTCCAAATCCAGCTACTTCCCTGGGTGATTGGGAACTGCCAGAATGAAGTGCCTTTTAGAACATAGTTGTGGATCCAAGCAATCCACCATGAACCTGCCTTAAAAATCAATGTCCATATTATCTGCATTATGCTTGCCCTGTTCCAAGAACCTAGATCCTTCAGGCCAAGTCCCCCCTCTGATCTTGGACAACAAATTTTCTGCCAGCTCACCCTTGCTCCTCTGGCTTCTGCATCTTTCCCTAACCAATAGAATCGAGAACAGAGTTGATTAATTCTGGAGAGCACTGCCTTAGGTAGAATAAAGATTCTGCACCAATAGTTTTGTATATTGAACAAAACTGATTGAATAAGCTGAAATCTTCCAGCATAGGACAGAATCTTTGATGTCCAGTGAGTGATCCTAGCAGTAATCTTTGAGATAAGTGGGACACAGTCTTTTTCTGTCAGCTTCTTTGTTACTAAAGGAACCCCCAAATACCTCACTGGCAGCTCTCCTAGCTTGAAGCCTGTCACCCCCTGGATTTCCTGAAGCTGAGCTCTACTGATCCCAGAAGAATAAAGTTCACTTTTGGCACAGTTGAGCTGTAAACCAGAAAGTTTATAAAAACTTTTCAGGATATCCTGCACTCCTTGGATGGATTTCAGGTGCCCTTTAGTGAAAATTATCAAGTCATCAGCAAAACATAGGTGAGTGAGCCCAATCCTTTTGCACTTAGGATGGAAATCAAAGACTTTATGCTGTGCAGTAGCATCCAAAAGCTTAGAAAGTGCATTCATAGCAAGCACAAACAGATAGGGGGAGATAGGATCTCCTTGCCTTATACCCCTTTCTCCCTTAAAGTAGCCCACCAAGCCTCCATTAATTGATAGAGAGAACCTAGGACCAGTGATGCAACTCTTGATCCATGTTATAAATTCTGTTGGAAAATTCAAAGCTGCAAGAACCAGCAAGAGGAAGTCCCAGTCAAGTGTATCAAAAGCCTTTTGAAGGTCAACCTTTATAGCACTTCTAGGTGACAGAGTTTTCCTGGCATAGCCTCTTACTAACTCCTGTGCCATTAGGACATTATCTGAGATATTCCTTCCTTCCACAAAGGCACTTTGACTTTTGCTGATGATAGTTGGCAGGAATTTTTTGAGTCTTCTTGCCATCACAGATGTAATACTTTTGTAGACTACTGAACAACAGGAAATAGGCCTGTAGTCTTTAATACAAGTAGGATTTTGGTTTTTTGGCACTAGAGCTACAATTGTGGAATTAAAGCCTGCCAGCAAATCTCCTGTCTGGAAGAAATGAAGAATGGCATCAATGTACTCTTCCCCTACTACTGTCCAAGCTTCCTTAAAGAAGTGAGATGTGAAACCATCTGGCCCTGGAGCCTTGTCCCCCTTGATGGCAAAAATGGACTCCTTAACTTCCTCCCTGGATATTGGCTTTGAGAGTTCAAACTTCTCTGCATCCGAGAAGGAGAACTGCAAAAGTTCTCGTAGAAACTCCCTTGTACATCCCTCAACATTATAGTCCTTAGTGCCAATAATTTTCTGGAAATGAGAGACTGCTGCCTGAGATATCTGTGAGAAGGTTTCAAGCCTATTTCCACTATCATCATACAGGACTCTCATTGTGCCCCTATTCTGCCTAGCTGCAACCATCTTGTGAAAGAATCCAGTATTCTGATCTCCTTCTTGAAGCCATTGAACCCTTGACTTCTGCCTGAAGTGACTCTCTTCAGCTTTCCTCAGTTCATTATACTCTTGAGCTAACATCCTTTCCTTTTCTATCAATTCATCAGAAGGATGGCTGAGTAGATCTACTTGGACATCCTCTAACTCCTTCCTCTTAGTTGTAACCTTCTCAGATATGCTACCATAATAAGCATGATTAAAGTTCTTCAATACTGACTTTAATCTCTTCATTTTGGTATGCAACCTGACCATGGGATTACCACCAGTAGGTACCCTCCAAGAGTTCTCAACAATGTGCATAAACTCTGGATGTCTGGTCCAATAGTTAAAAAACTTGAAAGGTTTAGGTGGAGAGGCACTCACCATATCAAGCTTTATGTATGCTGGGCTGTGATCAGAAATTTCTGGAGCAAGAAATTCTACATGAGACTCTGGAAATGCTGTGAGCCATTCTGCATTAATAAGCACTCTATCTAACTTCCTTGCCAGGAAACCTTCAATTTGCTTGTTAGACCATGTGAATCTAGGCCCTATGAATGTGTGATCAAAACAAGATAGAACTTGTAAGCAATCAGTAAAATCCCTTATATCAGTGCTAAGTGCTTGAGATCCATCATAACTTGAGCTTTCAGAGGGGTCAATGATAGTGTTGAAGTCTCCAGCTAGCATCCATGGAAGGTTAGACAGTGTGCTATTTAGATGAACTAAATGGCTCCATAACCTTCTCCTTGCAATGCCCTCATTAGAAGCATAAATGGCAGAGAATAAGAACTTCTTACCTGTGAAAGATATGCTACATGTAAGGCTTTGGTCCATTGAAGCAACCAGACTCAGCTGCACATGGCTTTGGTAAAGAAACCAGATTCTTCCATTATTGGCCTCAGAATAGTTATGGAACATGCTCCATCCTGGAAAACTGTTATCTAAAATCTGCTGCATATTCTGAAGCTTGACATGAGTCTCAATCAGACAGACAATGTCAGCTCTTAGCTTTCTTATTCTACTAACTACATCTTTTTGTTTAAGGGAATGATTGAATCCCCTTACATTCCATATGAATAGATTCATTAGGATTGGTTAGGCAAGGAACTTCCTGAGGTAGTGGGATTTACCTTTGCGCTGGTCCTTTTTCCTTTGTCAATAGGCCCTCTCCTTTTTGTCTTCAGATTCTTCATAAGATCTGCTACTCCAGCAGAAGCTGCTCTTGGTTTCCTATGAGAGTGCTCTATCCTGTTTTCATCTTCAGTAACTGCCCTTGTATCATTCCTGATCTCAGGCTCAATTTCTTCTCTATCTTCTTCCTCAACTACTTCCAAAATGGCAAATCGATTGAGTGAACTTGTGATAACTCATATAATTATATAGTTTTTAGTTATGTTTTATTATTGTTTTGTGTCAAATACGAGTTATTATTGTTTAGTCTAATTGTGTTTATGATCTTTTATATTTTTATGTAATTTGGTGTTTTTCACAAGTTTCTTTGAGTGATTTCAGATTACTAGTATTAAGGGCAAATCCAGTTCAGTTCCAGTTCCGACACCTTTTGCCATATCAGCTATATCTTGAGTTTCACTGAAGCAATAAGGCTGAACTTTGTATCCCTGCAAAGCTAAGAGGCATATCTATCTTTTTCATGTTTTACACTTCTTGAAACGGAGTCGTTTTCCCTAGCGAAATCGACCATCAAGTTGGCTGATGTGCAATGACGTCTGTTCTGCACCGTTTTGGTATTTTGACCATATCTTCCGATCCACGTGCGCAAATGATCTGATTCCAACGGCTATGGATCCGTAACTGATAGGGGTATATTTTTCTAGAAGACCATTTTATCAGATCGAGCCTCCAACATTGACAAAATCGACCATCAAGCTGGCTGATCAGAATTGTCATACAATATGACGAAAATTGTTAGAAAAATGCACCCACCTATTATACCTACCTTTGAAATTTGTAAAGCTTGTCTCTTGTCATTTAGCCCTCCAAAATGTGTATAAATAGAGGGCCTTGGATGAGTATTGGGATACATTATACATTGGTAGGATAGCCATTGTAATAAAATTCTCTAAGTTTTCTTTTTCTTTCCTTTCTCTAGTTTTCTTTTTCTTCTTACATTTCTTTTCATTTTATTCATATCTAGTATGTGTTTCTAATCATATTGTTGAGGTGATGAGGTGAAGCTCTTGGTAAATGCTAAGGTTAGTCTCTTAAACATGAGCTAAAATTTATAAACACTAGTATAGATAATATTTTCTTTTGGTTTAAAATCATACTTGCAAAGTAGGGATCTTGATTCATTATTGACAATGAAAATGGCACAGTAAATGCTTGGTTTCATAACCTTGATTTGTTGTAGACATATACCTTGGCATAAGGAATGCTTGGACTCTTTTTATGAGTTTTGAGGACACCAAATGAACATAATATCATATGCTATGGACGTTGGACAATTTGGACTGAATTGCTAAACCTTCCGATTGGAACTTCCTTTATGTGTGGATTTCAATTGTGTAATAAAACAAGATTAATCTTAGCATAACACCAAGAGTGGATTCTCTAACCTCAACATCTTTTCTTATTGTTTTTTATATCTTGTTTAATTTCTTTTATATTTTGTTTATTTTGTTCTCTAATATCTTGTTTATCTTATTTTGTTGTTGATTCCCTAATATCTTGTTTACTTTCTTTGTCTTATATATTTATAAACTTATACTTACTAATACGCTTCCCTGTGGTTCGACCTCGGACACCCGAGAATTTATTACTTGAACATAACCTGCACTTGGGTTTACAACTCTTAATTGAGTCTCCATCAAGTTTTTGGCGCCGTTGCCGGGGAGGCAATACTAAGTATATAAGTTTATAAGTATATTTATTTTTATTGGCTGGTTATACCGCCTAATTTTCTATATATTTATATTTATATTGTATATTAACTTTGTTTTATTTTTATTGGCTGGTTATACCGCCTAATTTGTATATTAACTTTGTTTTATGCTTGTTTGGCGACGTGATTTTAGATCTCGTCGTTTAGTTAGATTTTATTGTGAAACTTTTTCAGGTAATCTTTCTAATACAACTCCTACCATGGCTGACAATGAAAGTGTTCATGCTGAAGATGAGAACAGACAAGTACGCACCATGCGTGACTACTTGCAACCAACTCGAAGCTCATCACCCTCTTGTTTTATTTTTCCTCTCAATGCAAACAACTTTCGTTTTAAACCAGGTATGATAGGTTTGCTTCCAAATTTCCATGGGTTAGAATCGGAAAGTGCTTACTCGTTTCTAAAAGACTTCGAAGATGTATGTGTCACCTTTAATGACCAACAATGCACAAATGAAATTGTCAAGCTAAAATTATTTCCTTTTTCTTTAAAAGATAAAGCAAAAATTTGGCTTCATAATTTAAAACCAAGGTCAATTGGCACATGGCAAGAATTACAAACTGAGTTTCTAAAGAAATTTTTCCCAGCACATAAAACTACTGCTTTGAAAAGACAGATTCAAAATTTCAATCAAAATCAAAATGAAGCATTTTTTCAGTGCTGGGAGCGTTTTAAAGATTTGTTAAGTTCTTGTCCACATCATGGTTTTGAAAAATGGCGTCTTATTAGTTTCTTTTATGAAAGTTTAACTCCCGAAACTAAACAATTTGTTGAAACAATGTGTAACGGTGAGTTTCTAGAAAAAGAACCTGAAGAAGCCTTTGACTACTTAGACCATTTGGCAGATAACTCTCAAGCCTGGCACACAGATAATTCCTCTGAAAGTTCCAATAGATCTAATGTTGTTTCTAACAGAGGAAAATATCATTTTAGTCAAGAAGATGAGATAAAAGCTAAAGTAGCTAATTTGGCTAGAAAGATTGAAGCCATGGAACTTAGAGAAGTAAAAGAAGTCAAAACGGTTAAAAATGAAAAAAGTTGTGGAATTTGTGAAATCATGGGACACCCCACTTCTGAATGTCCAAACATTCCCATTCTTAAAGAAGCGTTGCATGATCAAGTAAATTCCATAAACACATTTAAAAAGCCTTTTCCTTCTCCTTACTCTGAAACGTATAACCCTGAATGGAGAAATCATCCCAACTTCAGTTGGCGGAATAATAATCATGTTCAGGTACCACAATCTCAAAAGCCGGGCAACACTTTTTCCTATCAACCTTCACGTGTACAAACCTTGGAAGAGACATTGCAAGCATTCATGCAAACACAAGCAAATGTGAATAGCCGGACTTCACAGGACATCAATGAGATAAAAAACACCTTGTCCACATTGACAGCTTCATTACGCACTCAAGAAAAAGGTAAGTTTCCTGCTCAACCTCAGCCTAACCCTTCTACTCAATGTCTTGTTTCTTGCTCCAATGAAACTCAACAGGAAAATGCCAGTTCTATCACAACTCTTCGAAGTGGAAAGGCAATTGACAAAAACATTCCATCAAAAGACCAAGATCCTCTTTCCCCTCCGAAAAGTAATGGTAAGGATGATGGTAAGTCTGAACTTCTTGAAAATTTGGACAAAGAAAAAGGTATGCATCCTGCTCCTTTTCCTCAAAGGTTGCAAACAATAAAGAATTTGAATCAAAATGCAGAAATTTATGAACTTTTCAAACAAGTTAAGATTAACATTCCTTTATTGGATGCAATCAAACAAGTTCCATCTTATGCTAAATTTTTGAAGGACATGTGCACAGTTAAAAGGAAACATAATGTACAAAAGAAAGCATTGTTGACGGAAAGTGTGAGCTCAATCATTCAGCACCTTACTCCACCAAAATTCAAAGATCCTGGATGTCCAACAATCTCATGCATCATTGGAAACACTAGAATAGAACGTGCATTGCTTGATCTTGGTGCTAGTGTTAATCTTTTGCCTTTTTCTGTTTATCAACAGTTAGGTTTAGGTGAACTCAAGGAAACACCTGTTACACTTCAACTAGCTGATCGTTCTGTAAAAATTCCTCGAGGGATAGTTGAAGATGTTTTGGTTCAAATTGATAATTTTTACTTCCCTGTTGATTTTATTGTTTTAGACACACATCCTGTTTCAAATCCAAATGTTCAAATTCCTGTTATATTAGGCCGTCCATTTCTTGCAACTTCTAATGCTCTGATAAATTGCAGGAATGGTATGTTGAACATTTCTTTTGGAAATATGACTTTAGAATTAAATGTGTTCAACATTTGCAAGCAACCTGGTGATAATTCAGAAGTACATGAAGTGGATTTCATTGAAGAACTTGTTCATGAACATCTCACCACTACCACATTCCATGATCCTTTAGAAGCTTATTTAATTGAATATGAGTTTGATAATGCTTCAGAAATTTCACACACTGATTCTTTGTTAAAATCTTTTCAGGATAAGCATTGTTGGAAACAAAAGTTTGAGGAACTTCCATCACTTACAAATGTCACTGTACCATCAACTATTGAACCACCCAAGCTGGAGTTAAAACCATTGCCATCCGAGCTAAAATATTCCTTTTTGGGTGAGAGTGAAACTTTTCCAGTCATAATTTCTTCACATCTTGATGAACTACAAGAAGGTAAGTTGTTACAACTTTTGAAGATGCACAAAAATGCATTAGGATGGACCTTAGCTGACATAAAGGGAATAAGCCCATTAATCTGCACACATAATATTTATTTAGAGGAAAATGCTAAACCCTCTAGACAAATGCAACGAAGGCTTAATCCTAATATGAAAGAAGTAGTGAGAAATGAAGTCATTAAACTTCTAGATAATGGAATCATTTATCCTATCTCTGATAGCAAATGGGTAAGTCCTACTCAAGTCGTACCTAAGAAATCTGGAGTTACTGTAGTTAAAAATGAAAACAATGAATTAATTCCAGCTAGGACTGTTACTGGTTGGCGCATGTGCATTGACTATAGGAAACTTAACTCAGTGACGAGGAAAGATCATTTCCCTTTGCCTTTCATGGATCAAATCTTAGAAAGAGTTGCAGGGCATGAGTTTTATTGTTTTCTAGATGGATATTCTGGGTATAATCAAATTGCCATTGCACTTGAGGACCAAGAGAAAACCACTTTTACATGTCCTTTTGGTACTTTTGCATATCGTAGAATGCCATTTGGATTATGTAACGCCCCTGCCACATTTCAAAGATGCATGCTTAGCATTTTTAGTGACATGATTGAACGTAATCTTGAGATTTTCATGGATGATTTTTCTGTTTCTGGTGATTCATTTGATGATTGCTTAGCCAATTTGAAAAATGTATTGATTAGGTGTGAAGAAAAAAATCTTGTTCTTAATTGGGAAAAATGTCATTTCATGGTCACTAAAGGTATTGTACTAGGTCACATTGTTTCTGCAAAAGGGATTGAGGTAGACAAGTCAAAACTTGAATTGATTGCTAATCTACCCACACCAAAGACAGTAAAGGACATTAGGTCATTCTTGGGACATGCAGGTTTTTATAGAAGATTCATAAAAGATTTTAGCACGATATCTAAACCTCTATGTAATCTTTTAATGAAAGACACTGCATTTGAATGGACTAAAGATTGTGAAGATGCTTTTGAAAAACTCAAAAATATGCTCACTACTGCTCCTATTATGAGATCTCCTGATTGGTCTTTACCATTTGAAATAATGTGTGATGCTAGTGACTATGCTGTTGGTGCTGTGTTAGGACAAAGGAAAGATAATAAACCACATGTAATTTACTATGCAAGTAAAACTTTAAATAGAGCCCAAATGAATTATTCCACTACAGAAAAGGAATTACTTGCAGTTGTTTTTGCATTGGATAAATTCAGATCTTACCTTGTTGGATCATCAATTGTTGTCTTTAGTGATCATGCAGCTTTAAAATATCTTCTCTCTAAGAAGGATGCAAAACCTAGGTTGCTGAGGTGGATCCTTTTGCTGCAAGAATTTGACATCACCATTCGAGATAAAAAAGGAGTAGAAAATGTGGTGGCTGATCATTTATCAAGACTTGTTTGTGATGAATCTTTTGGAACCTCACCAATAAATGATACTTTTCCTGATGAACAACTTCTAATTGTCTCCACGACACCTTGGTTTGCTGACATTGCTAATTTTCTTGCTACAGGAAAAATTCCTTCTCAATGGAGCACCCAAGATAAAAGGAAGTTTCTGAATGAGGTAAAGAAGTTCTATTGGGATGACCCTTACTTGTTCAAATATTGTCCTGATCAGATTTTTCGAAGATGCATTCCCGACAATGAGGTAAGTAGTGTAATTAAGTTTTGTCATTCCGAGGCATGTGGTGGTCATTTTTCATCAAAGAAAACTGCTGCAAAAATTTTACAGTGTGGATTTTACTGGCCAACTTTGTTCAAAGATGCACATAATTTTTGCAAGTCATGTGAAAGTTGTCAAAAATTAGGTTCCATTTCGAAAAGAAACATGATGCCTTTGAACCCAATTCTTGTAATTGAAATTTTTGACTGTTGGGGTATTGATTTCATGGGACCATTTCCACCATCTTTTGGTTTCTTATACATTTTAGTTGCAATAGATTATGTTTCAAAGTGGATAGAGGCAATTCCATGTCGAAATAATGATCACAAAACAGTGATTAAATTTTTAAAAGAAAATATTTTGAGTCGATTTGGAATTCCTCGATCTATCATAAGCGATGGGGGAACACATTTTTGCAACAAGGTTTTTGAAACATTAATGAAGAAATATGCCATTACACACAAAGTTGCAACCCCTTATCACCCGCAGACAAATGGACAGGTAGAATTAGCAAATAGGGAGATTAAACAAATTTTGGAAAAGACAGTTAATCCAAATCGCAAAGATTGGTCTCTTAGACTTAACGATGCATTATGGGCCTATCGAACAGCTTTTAAAACAGCATTGGGCATGTCTCCTTATAGGCTAGTTTATGGAAAACCTTGTCATTTACCTGTGGAACTTGAGCATAAAGCATATTGGGCCATTAAAATGTTCAACTCAAACCTTGATGACGCTTCTAATTTACGAAAATTACAAATCAATGAACTTGAGGAACTCAGAAATGATGCATATGAGAATTCTAAAATTCATAAAGAAAGAACTAAAGCCTTTCATGACAAGTTAATTTCAAGAAAAACATTTAATGTTGGGCAAAAAGTTCTACTTTATAATTCTAGACTTCACATATTTCCTGGTAAGTTGAGAAGTTGAGATCAAGATGGACTGGCCCATTTGTGGTTAAGCATGTGTATCATTATGGAGCAGTTGACATTGAGAATCCTCAAAATGGTAACGTATTCAAGGTAAATGGACAAAGACTCAAACTTTTTTTGGAAAATCATGTTACTCAAGAAGAGGTTGTTTTTCTTTCTGATCCTTGTTTTGAAAATAACTAGATGTAAATATAATGTTTTTTTTTTAACCCCGGTTAAATGGCGGATAACGGTACTCCGTGATTATTTAAGTCGGTTCCATCAGCTACCCACAAAACTGATATTGTATATAAATTTCTCTTTCATTTTATTTTATTTCATTTTTTTTTCAGGATGGATGATATTCTCAAAAGATTGCAGAAACGATTTCCTCCTTTTCCTCGGAATATTTTACTGAAGCTTTACCAAGTTCGATTAGAAAGATTAAGAATGCTTATGAATAAAAGGATTCCTGAAGACATACGTTGGATAATTGAAGCCAAGGTACGTGAAGATGAATATCTTCCTGTTTTGCATTTACCAGGTACAGGTAGAAGCACTTATGCAAAGAAGCGACGAGCAAAGCGCATGAGTTCAAATTGCCACAAGTGTGCACGATGGACGTGTAACGGTAAATGTCGTTCTATTGGGATTCCGTCCTCTAATCGAGATGATAAAATTGAATTCATTAAGGATGGACTGAGTAAGGAGAATTTGGGTAATATCCAACTTTCTCTTGAGACGCATCCTAGTGGAGACGTACAGAGAGAAATTCTTGATTTATGGCCGCAATTCCAAAGGGAATGGCAACATCTTGGGAATCTGATGATAAAAGACCCTGTTTGCCAGCTTATAAGAAAACTGGATGGGAAGCATATCCTCGACTCATAGAAGGCGTTTAAGCCGTTTCTGGACGTAAAACCAGAGGAAGATGCCAAATACACTTTCGGCGACATTATTACTTTTGACTTTACGGTTGATTTTTCTTCTCTTTGTTGATTTTCTTCCGAAATCACGCAAAATCTTGTTGTTAGGTTAACATTTTCTCTGACAGGTCAGATACACTTCGGCGACATTATTACTCTTGTCTGATTCACTACTCAGTCCTCTATATATTACACCATGTACTCATTCTCTTTCAGGCACTCGAAAAAAAAAAATGAAAGCACTTCGTCCCAGCGCATTAAAAAAATTGTTGTCTTTGGAGGTGCTTATCCAGGGAAAAATAACATATTCGCTGATGAAGCCATAAGAGTTGGAGTAATACTTGCCCAACAAAAGATCCAGTTGATTTATGGAGGCGGTAGTACGGGTTTAATGGGAGCAGTCGCTACAGCAGCACACACGCCGGAGGAAGTCCAGTTATAGGAATCGTGCCAAAACTATTCACAGATTTTTGTGGACCTACCGTGGGTAAGGAAATACAAGTCTGGAGTATCCCTGAACGGATAACAATCATGTACCATTCTGCCGATGCATTCATTGCCTTACCAGGAGGTCTGGGTACATTGGAAGAAATAGCTTGCGTGGCTTCTTGGTCATCTTTGGTCACAAATAAGAAACCCATTGGTTTGCTTAATATTAATGGTTATTTAGTAATTTACTTTCATATTTAGATAATGCTGTGGATAACGGATTCATGTTTTCAGAGGCAAGGAGAACCATAATTTCTGCTACAACCATTGAAGATTTACTCAAAAAGCTACAAGCTTATGAGTGTTTATCTGCTACGGTTGTTTCGCAAACGCTCGGAAAAAGAAAAAGAGATATGGACGAGCAAGGAGTGGATTGCACTTTGTCTTTGTGACATTATCTAACATTTTGCTTGTTGTGTCTCAGTTATAATAAGTGGTTAGCAACCTCTGCAGGTAATATCTCCTAAATTCTACCTTTAAAATTTGACATTGGGGACAATGTCATATTTTAGTAGGGGGTAAGGACATATTTTGCTTAAAAAAAAAAAAAAAATTGTTGTGTTTTAAGACATTTAGAAGTATTCATTCTGAACAAGGTCTGAGTAAGGGAGACTTGAGACATACCTTGTCAGTTGATTTAATCTTCTTCTTCAAAAAAAAAAAAAAAAAAAAAAAAAAAAAAAAATTGTTGTGTTTTAAGACATTTAGAAGTATTCATTCTGAACAAGGTCTGAGTAAGGGAGACTTGAGACATACCTTGTCAGTTTGATTTAATCTTCTTCTTCAAAAAAACAAAAAAAAAAAAAAAAAAAAAAAGCATGTTTAGACTTAGTGTGTTTTTTTTAGTTGACTTTCAATACAATGATGAGATATGAATTGCATAAGTCTAAAACAGATTTATTAGTGAGAAGATTTTCATGAGAATTGAGCTTGATGTCAACCTTTTTATGAGCCAATGTTAATATGATATGTTGATTGAGAAAGAAGCATGTTTAGACTTAATCTGACTTGTATAATCATCTTTGTGAGTTTTTGAGCCTATAATGATTGATGCATTATACAAATCAATCTAATTTCTTTCTTGAGTGCTCTTATGATTACATGATTCTCTAGAACTTGCTTTAAACCGTTTGAGACTATATTGATACATGTGACAACATGAATATGATAGAGGCATTAGGATTATAACCAGAGCCAAACAGCCATCCATTATTAATGTTCTACGAGAACATCCCCACTAGTGAGCCAATTTGAGCCTACATTAAATATGATGTTTTATTGGTAACCACAACTGAAACCTAGCCTAAATATACTTATATCCTTACCCTTGTTCTAAAGATGAATTTTATATTTTGAGACATATTGCAAAAAAACAAGGGATATTTTTATTTGAAAATTTGGGTTAGAAACAAAAGATAAGTGTGGGGGAAGAAAAGAAAAGAAAAAGTCAAGAGAAAAAGAAAGGGATCATTGTCAAATACATTCCCATATTAAAAAAAAATAATAATAAAAAAATAAAAAATAAAAAATCTTCTCTTGAACTTCTAGAAAAAGATGTTACAAAGTTGGTTAGAATGATGCAAAGGTTCAACATGAATATTTAGCCTATGTTATTATGTGCTTTATAAGAGTTTTGAGAAGATTTATTTGTATGATCTTATTATGTCTCTAAAATCTATGAACTCTTTGGAACCTTTGTGATATCTTTATCCTTTTGTTCTTTAACCACATTATAACCCTTTGGCCCCATTACAACCTTGAATAAAGACCTCTTGATTTATGAAGTTGTATGATCTAAATAGTGGAGAATAGGTGGACAAGCAAGCATATGGTAGAAGTGTTTTCATGAGATTGATTGAGTGTAAACACTTTACCACTACTTTAAAGAGTGAAAATCAAGAGAGTATCCCATGTGAGAAGTTGAGATTAAGTTTGAATATACACTATTTTGATTGAAATATGTTATGTTATTATTGGCTTAACTCAAACTATTTACATTCAAGCAAGATTTTTTGTGAATTTCTTTAAGCTATTGATTAGTTTTTAAGACTTGTCCAATGATTATCTCTAATTTATATTGGAAGGATTAGTTATAATTATTATTTTTAGTTTTTCTTATTTCTTCAATGTTTGTGGGTATCGTCCTAGTAAACCCTCACGAGACTAAACTCGTCCACTAGGGACACCTAGGGGTTTAAAGGCTTGTGTCACATGCTAAGTGCCACCGTGATTTCCTACGAAAATGGATTAGATTAGATTTTCTTATTTTATTTTTATTGAGTCGTTGCTAGGGACTAGCAACAATCTAAGTATGGGGGTGTGATAACTCATATAATTATATAGTTTTTAGTTATGTTTTATTATTGTTTTGTGTCAAATACGAGTTATTATTGTTTAGTCTAATTGTGTTTATGATCTTTTATATTTTTATGTAATTTGGTGTTTTTCACAAGTTTCTTTGAGTGATTTCAGATTACTAGTATTAAGGGCAAATCCAGTTCAGTTCCAGTTCCGACACCTTTTTCCATATCAGCTATATCTTGAGTTTCACTGAAGCAATAAGGCTGAACTTTGTATCCCTGCAAAGCTAAGAGGCATATCTATCTTTTTCATGTTTTACACTTCTTGAAACGGAGTCGTTTTCCCTAGCGAAATCGACCATCAAGTTGGCTGATGTGCAATGACGTCTGTTCTGCACCGTTTTGGTATTTTGACCATATCTTCCGATCCACGTGCGCAAATGATCTGATTCCAACGGCTATGGATCCGTAACTGATAGGGGTATATTTTTCTAGAAGACCATTTTATCAGATCGAGCCTCCAACATTGACAAAATCGACCATCAAGCTGGCTGATCAGAATTGTCATACAATATGACGAAAATTGTTAGAAAAATGCACCCACCTATTATACCTACCTTTGAAATTTGTAAAGCTTGTCTCTTGTCATTTAGCCCTCCAAAATGTGTATAAATAGAGGGCCTTGGATGAGTATTGGGATACATTATACATTGGTAGGATAGCCATTGTAATAAAATTCTCTAAGTTTTCTTTTTCTTTCCTTTCTCTAGTTTTCTTTTTCTTCTTACATTTCTTTTCATTTTATTCATATCTAGTATGTGTTTCTAATCATATTGTTGAGGTGATGAGGTGAAGCTCTTGGTAAATGCTAAGGTTAGTCTCTTAAACATGAGCTAAAATTTATAAACACTAGTATAGATAATATTTTCTTTTGGTTTAAAATCATACTTGCAAAGTAGGGATCTTGATTCATTATTGACAATGAAAATGGCACAGTAAATGCTTGGTTTCATAATCTTGATTTGTTGTAGACATATACCTTGGCATAAGGAATGCTTGGACTCTTTTTATGAGTTTTGAGGACACCAAATGAACATAATATCATATGCTATGGACGTTGGACAATTTGGACTGAATTGCTAAACCTTCCGATTGGAACTTCCTTTATGTGTGGATTTCAATTGTGTAATAAAACAAGATTAATCTTAGCATAACACCAAGAGTGGATTCTCTAACCTCAACATCTTTTCTTATTGTTTTTTATATCTTGTTTAATTTCTTTTATATTTTGTTTATTTTGTTCTCTAATATCTTGTTTATCTTATTTTGTTGTTGATTCCCTAATATCTTGTTTACTTTCTTTGTCTTATATATTTATAAACTTATACTTACTAATACGCTTCCCTGTGGTTCGACCTCGGACACCCGAGAATTTATTACTTGAACATAACCTGCACTTGGGTTTACAACTCTTAATTGAGTCTCCATCAACTTGCCTTCCTGGTTTCAATATTTGTTTTCTGGTTTGGCATAATAACTTCCTTATTGATGAAGCTTGACATCATATTTTGATTCTTGGGGCTTAGTAATGAAGTTCCAGCATCATATTCAGCTGTTTTGCCATTCTCCTCTATAATTTCCTCTGCTATACATTCTTCCTGTCCTTGCTTCTTTTCCTTTGGCCTCCAAACCTTTGCCACAGCATTAACAGGCTTAGATGGGCAAGCTTTATCCAAATGGCCAAAAATCTTACAGTTTGAGCACCTTTGTGGCAGCCAAGGAGCTTCAACTATTATGGACGCAATGGATCCATTCTCCAACACAACATCTATAGTGCTTGGAATGACAGTTGTGGCTGCAACTTCAATACACACTTTGGCATAGGCCAATCTCTGCTGGCTGGATGTTATTCTGTCCATGTAGAGAGGAGTGCCCAGCGCACTTGCTATATAGCTCAATCCTGTTCTTGTATAAAGCTCCAATGGAATTCGACCTAAATGAATCCAAATAGGGAGTTTTTCCATACTGAAATCCAGTGTTTCCATCCCTGGCTCCCATTTCCTGACAATAAGTGGCTTATTGTGGATATGCCAAGGGCCAGCTTCAAGAACTCGATCTCTTGCCTCTGAGTTAGAGAATTGAATCACAAAAAGATTTAGCCCAGCTGGCTTAATCTCCACAGTACTATCTTTCCCCCATAGCAGCGTGACCATTCTCTGAAATTGACTGAAGTTTGGAATTCTTCCAATGAACTGAGCCACCACAGAATTCTTCCAATACTGAATTCCTTCTGCAAAAACCTCACCTGGAGGCTTTACAGTCACAGCTCCATTGCAGATTTGAGGCGGAAAAAACTGCAAAGTCTGATCAGCAGAGACTGAGAAAAGTTTCCTCCAATCAGCTTTTGCCACCTCACCAGAAGTTGTTGTAACTGCCTCTGTCTTTTCCCCCCTTCGAGCTCCCCTCTGCTCTTGATCTGATTGTGTAATGTCACCATCAACAATCGCGTGATCTGAAAATTTCATCCATGTCCGCGCCTAATCTGAAGCCATTGAAGAAACAAGGATTCCAAAACGATCCAAAAACCAAACAGCTTCAAGATGCAGTTTTGCAAAAAACCAAGACACCAAGAAAATCCAAGAAAGAAGCACCGATCAACTAAATGGATGTGACTCTGTGTTGACAAACTTGTTTGGAGATGGTGACTGGATCGCAGAGAAAAAACAGCACCAAAAAAGAAAACCAGCAAAATAAGTTCCTCGGCGAGCTTAGAAACCTTAGCTTGGTGTGAAAGCAGATCTAGTAAAGAATAGGCCTATTCTGCCTCATCTTCTTGGCCAACCTGAAGACCTTGTGTGAAGGCATGTTTGGCGGTTGGGAGGGATGCGGAGCTAGAGCTTAGATCCACGGATCTTGTGTGAAATACTTCTCCATGTTATTGCAAGATTAAACTCAAGAACTTTCCTCACCAAGTGGCTACAATAATCCCTTTTATCCAATCACAAGAAGACAGCAACAGTCAAAACCCAGAAACCAACATCCTGAATACTTTCTTCATTTTTTTTTTCATTTTTTTCCTTCTTAATCAAAAAAAAAAATTGAAAATACTCAAACTAACTCCCAACCCCCTTAATACCCATGCTTAGTTGTCAACTAAACATGAATTCAAAATCTTTAATTCTCTTTTTCCATGCATTATAGGAATAATTTTTATAATAAGTAATAAATTTCAGTACATTCTTTAACAAATAATAGATTGGTTTGAGAGTTTAAAGTAATGAGGTTTTTAGTTTCTTGTCTTACATATATATTGTCTAAATTTATTTCTTGCAGTGGCCAAAAGGCTAAATCATCCCATTTTTGTTTTGGGTTGTTGAAGAAGTTAGATTTTAGCCCAAACATGGCAACCAACAATAATGGGTTTAAGTATTCATATAATCTTTGTATTATAGTGAAAAGAGTAATTTAGTCTCTGTACTATAAAAGTGAATAATTTAGTCCCTATACAATTAAAATAGGTGCAAATAAGTAAAATTGATAATAATGTTGTAATAACCAATTTTCGTCCGGGTCGGATCCGAATCCGACTCGGACCAAGTGCGAATCGGGCCTGCTATTCAGCAGGCCCAATGTGCTGTCCAGGCCCAATTTCGGGCCCATTTCCCCGAACCCAACCACTGGCCCAATTTTCGGGCCCATTTCATCCTAGCCCAACCTAACCCCTCTGCTGCTAACCCTAGCCGCCTCCCCCCATTCCCCAAAACCCAACAGCAGAAACCCTCCCCCCACACGCCAAACCCTGGCCACCTGACACCCTGCCCTGCCACCAGCCACCCTCCCCTGCCACACTCAACCTCCTGCCAACCCATCCCCATACGCCACCCACCTGCACACTCAACCTCACGCCACCCCTCAACCCCTCCATAAAGCCCCCATCACCAGCAAAAAAAAAGGAGGAGGGAGGAGAAAGCCCCATGATTCAAAGAAACCAGGTTCGGACCCCCCTTTCACCAAAAACCCCAGATCTGGGGTCCGAAACCCAGATCTGGGTCCTCTTCAAAAGCCAACAAAAAAAAACCTACAAAAAAACCTTCACCAAAAACCCCAGATCTGGGGTCCGAACCCCAGATCTGGGGTCCGAACCCCAGATCTGGGATCCCCTTTCGAAACAAGACCCAAAAACCAAAAAGTCCCTGCAAGAAAAAACCAACCAAACAAAAAAAACAAAACCAAAAAAAAAAAAAAGTTTTCAATCCTAGATCTAGGCATCTCAGGTGAGATTTGGGCAAAACGGAGCCCAGATCCGTGACGAGGGGGTCGAAAGCCCACGGATAGGTAATTCGGAGTTCGCCGGCCGCCGGTGGGCGGCGGCCGGCGACGGTGGGCGGCGGCCGGCGACGGTGGGCGGCGGCCGGCTCGGTGGCCAGCCGCTGGAATCTGGGTTTGGGGGGGTCTCTGGTTTTAGAGAGATAGAGAGAGAGAAAGAAGAGAGAGAAGAAAAAAAAAAAAGAAAAAACTGAAAAAACAAAAAAAAGGGGGGCTATTTATAGCCCCCCCATGGAGCGGGTCAAATGACCCGCGGGTCGACCCGGGGTCCGCGCGGGTCACCCGCTTTCTTTAAAAAAATATATTTTGGCGTCAAAACGACGCCGTTTTGACCAGGGTCCGCGCGTGGACCCGCGGGTCGACCCGGGGTCCGCGCGTCCGACCCGGAAAAAAAAAAGAGAGAAAGGCGCCGAAACGACGCCGTTTTGTAAGCGCCGAAACGGCGCCGTTTTGCCCGAGAAGGATCCGCGCCTGGACCCGGATCCGACCCGGGGTTCGCGCGGGTCCTCCCTTTGGGCTATAAAAAAAAAGGAAAAAAAGAAGCTGGGCCAAACCTGGCCCAGCAGGCCAGGCCAGAACCAGGCCTGGCTCAGCAGGCCTGGTTTTGGGCCAGGCCAAATAAAAAAAAAAGAAAAAAAAAAGAAATTTAAAAAGTAAATAAATAATAAAAATAAAAAAAAGGAAGAAAAAAATCAAAAAAATCAAAAATATTAAAAAATATAAATAAAAAAAAAATTCACAATTATCGTTTTTTGACTTTTTTTGGATTTTTGACATTTTCAGGTGATTTTACAAAGATCAAGTACGACATTTTAATTTTTGGATACTCGGTATTTTTCAGGTATGATTTTAATTTTCTTATTTATTTTTGCTCAGTATTAGACGTATTTTTTATTATTCTGTTTCGGTTTAAAAAAATAATTTTATTAAAAGCATTTTAACTTTCGCAAAAAAAAAAAAAATTTAATAAATGCGAGTAACCGACGACGGAATTTGAAGGACGTCACGGTAGTGATTCCTAAGATATCTTGAGGTGAGAGAATTTCGTTAAATATCACCACGAGTGGTGGGAATATTTAACGACAAGCTTAATACAAAAATTCATTTTCGTTTAAAAAAAAAATGGAAATAATCTAAAAAAAATGAATAAAGAGCGAATGTTTATTGCGCTCGATATTTTGCCATGCACGTGTTTTTAATATTATGAGTTGCATGTTTAAGTTTATAATTATGTGCCAAGTCGTGTGCATCCGATATTTAAATATCCGCATCATACGCATTTAAATAAAAAATGGATGTAAATTGCCGACGACGGAATTCGAAAGATATTACTGTTGTGATTCTTGAGATGTCCTGAGGTGAGAAGATCTCGTTAAATACCACCGAGAGTGTCGGGAATATTTAATGAGTATTTTCGATAATAAATTTATGTTCACTTTCGAATTTTAAAAATTAAAAACAGTTCAAGAAAATCCAAAAAATAATAAACATGTTTTTTTTAAGAATAAAAAAATAAAAGAGAATTATTTTTAAATACCGATGTTGAATCCATTAAATCGAGATTAAAGTTAACACGTGATTAAGTGGTACCGTTTTCTAAACGGGCGTTGCGGGGGTGCTAATCCTTCCCCGCACGTAACCGACTCCCGAACCCGATTTTGTTTTCTCTCTGGTTCAAAGCGCGGACTTCGAAATTGGTTTTACAAAATGTTTTAATTAATTTTAAAATACTTTTCTAAAAACCGGTTTTAATAGGTGGCCAATCACACCTAGCAAAAAAAGATTGGTGGCGACTCCATTTTTTGTGTTTTCATGAAATCCGTCGTAGCGGTCCGAAAAAATCGTTATGACAGCTTGGCGACTCCACTGGGGACACTTTGAGAGTCGAGCCACAAATTGATCATGTGTTGTTTTAAAATCTCGAATTAATTGATTTAATCGGTATTCAATTTTAATTCTCTTTACTTTCTTTCTTTCTTTATTTTTATTTTGCTTGCAATTACACTTTGATACTTGTTAATTCTTGATTCATATTTTTTTTATGTCGTTTATTTTTTTAAAAATCGTGGAATGTTTAGAATAAAGAGTCGTAGACAAATGGTCGAAGGTTTGCTTGTTCCTTCTCACACACGAGCACGTGCATTTCATACATAAGCTCTATACCCGAGCTTTATCCCTTTAGGTGAAAGTAAAGTACCTACGCTCTCGTGAGGCAATAACCTCCGCATGGGCTAGCGAAACACTTTCGGAGTAATAAAGTACCTACGCTTTCGTGAGGTGATAACCTCCGCATAAGCCTGGAAAATATACTCCAACAAATTGAACCCGTTTAAATCGGGATGCCTTACTAGCCTTCACGGGCGACAGTGAGGAGCAATTTGGAGCCTTTTAGAACCTAACTCAACCTCATGTAGTGAACTTGAGTATAGCCATATCGAATTTCCGATCGGATATCCTCGAAATTTGGAAGGAACATGGTGATCTTTCGCTATTTGTTTACATTCCGAACAAGAACTGTAAATCGGGTAATGATGAACGCACATCGTGCTACCCGCAATTCAGTTTCATTTTTCGCTCCGAAGGCATCGTGATGCTTAAATAAGTCGACACTGTCGGAGCAAATGTTTGTTAACTTTTTGAGTTTGTAAATACGAAAATTTTTCGTACATCTCGTACATTTCATGCATTGATGCACTTGTAAATAAAGCATTTACATTTATAATTGTATTTTTGATTTCACGGTGATAATAATCTCATTTGATAAACCGCATAGACACTTGTTGTTGATTAAATGAGGATTGCAAACCGGTAGTGTTGAATAAATACTCGGACATTTGTGCCATAGTAAGACCCACTACCATAAAAGTTTTTGATAGAAATTGGTTTTTGAAAATAATATTTTGATTTTTACAAAAAAAAAAAAAAAAACAAAAAAAAAACATTTTTCAAAAAAAAAAAACAAAAAAAAAATTTGCGGATTGAATTTGGGGGCAAAGTTTGTGCAATGAAATTGTTGAATAAGTAAGTTCAGTCCAAATCATGAATAGTTTTCTGTATATATTCATGCATTAATTTGTTTATTCTTTAGACAAATCAAATTCGCATCATATTGCAATCATAACATGCATGGTCATTCATTGTAGAATACATTAGTGACATACATGATCGTTCTCTGTATATACCAGTATATCATCTTATTTATTCTTCACATGCATCATACCGACATCGTGATTGCATTCATTACAATAAGGTCTTGCATTCGTGACATACATGGTCACTCATTGTATATACTCATGCATTAATTTGTTTATTCTTTACATGCATCATATGGGCATCGTGTTGCATTCACGACATTCATAGTTCATGCATCGTGAAGCACATTTGAGGAATAAAAAAAAGAAGTCGGTTTAGCTTTGAAAGATTTTCTCTTCCAAATCAGAGGTATAAGAATCACTGCGTACCTCTATGACACAGGCCGGAACCATGGAGGATGAACAAAATAGACTGGACAGAGTGGAAAGAGCACAGAGAGAATTACAAGAACAGTTAGCCAGATCTCAGCAAGAAACACGAGAACATATAACAAAATTTCAAGAGGAGTCACGCGAGCAAATAGACAAGATGATTGAAATGATGACTAGGCTGACCCGAGGAAAATGGGTTGCTGAAGGATCGATCCTAAGGGGAGAACCTCGACCTCGAGTAAACGACAACGAAGATCCGATTCACCTACCAAGTCAACAAGGTCGAGGAAAATTTCAATTGAACTCGGAATTTCACCCCTCAGACTCAGTTGTTATTCCAAGCCGAGATGGTTCACCAGAACAAGAAAAGCTGAAAAAACGTGTGGCAAAGCAAGTGGAAGACACAGAGGTGCAACAGAAGTATGATCTGTTTGAAAGGAGACTCAAAGCCATAGAAGGAATAGACGTTTTCGGGAATACGGATCCAAATGAGCTCAGCTTGGTCCCGGATTTGTTGATTCCGCCAAAATTCAAGGTCCCTCAATTTGAAAAGTATGACGGATCGAAATGTCCATCAATCCACATCATGATGTTTTGTCGGAGAATGGCTGGCTACACCAACAATGACAAGCTGTTAATCCACTGCTTCCAAGACAGTCTAACAGGGCCAGCTGCAAGATGGTATAATCAGTTAGATCGGGACCATATCCGTTCTTGGAAAGATTTGGCAAAAGCTTTCAAGACTCAGTATAAGCACATGATCGACATGGCACCGGATAGGTTGACCGTGCAAAATATGGGGAAAAAGGCCACTGAGAGCTTCAAAGAATATGCTCAGAGGTGGATGAACATAGCCACCCAAGTACGACCGGCTCTGACTCGAAAAGAAATTACTGTCCTTTTTGTGAATACACTGCACGCTCCGTACTATGATAGACTCGTTGGCAATGCCACAAAGAATTTTGCAGATATGGTAACCTCTGGAGAGATGATTGAAAATGCTATCAAGAACGGAAAACTCGAAACAGATGATACATCCAATGCCGAGGGAAACGAGACACCTGAAAGGAAAGAGGAACATGTCCAGGCTATGGGAGAATTCACTCTGTATCCCCGGGTCTCTCCATATCAATCGTGTTACTTTACCAATGTCTCTTCAGGTCATTATCCTTACTTTCCAGATATTCAAACATCTCATCCTATGCCAGCCCTTGCAACTAGGCCTGCTTCCTAGAAACGATACAGGGGCAACCGAGAGAAGTTTTCGATCCCAATCTCCGACCTGTTGCAATTACTAATGAGGAACCGATACCTCACCCCTGTGCCTTTGAAAACAGCTCCAAACCCATCAGCAAGGAGTTATGACCCGAATAGCAAGTGTGAGTATCACATGGGGGCAATTGGACATTCAACTGAAAAATGCAGACGACTGAAGGAAAAGATTGAAGGTCTGGTCCACGATGGCATTTTGACTCCAGAGCTAGTCGAACAGTGGAAATCCGCATTGTCATAAATCGGTTTCTTCGCCACGGGTTTGGAGGATGAGAATGGTTACCTCTAAAAGCATGTCAACAAGCATTGAGGAATATGCATGTAGTTCTATGCCTCATCATGAAAGCACTTGTCTTATGTTGGCATCCTCATAAATAAATAAGTTCGAATTTCAAATGCTTTGTGTTTATTGTGTTTTAATGATAATTTGAAATTCTTGATTTTTGAAGAGCGCGCTCCTAAAAAAAAAAATCTTCCTTCACGTTAAGATATGATGAGATATCTTGAGATTATTGATGATCAATTTTAGAAATGACCCAACATCCTTCCATCTCTCTTTCGGACTTGTCTATCCTTGAATCCTTTGAGTTGAAAAAACCAATGCTTGCAGTAATATATTTTTGAATTTCAAAAACCATAGTTAGTGCAATAAGAAAAATGCAGATCCTAGTTTAGTTTATGAGCAATGGAACAAACTTTTTGAAAAAAAAATCCGAGCTTTTTGGTGTCTCAAACAAGTGAAACCTTCTTCAAGAATCTGAATTATGGTAAATTGATGTGTGTCAAGGTTATGCCAAAACCATTCACATCCCTTTCCGTAACCACAATTGCCTAGACGTCACTTCATGATTAACGTCTCGGGTAACAATGATTAAACCTGATTTTCTCGTGTTTCTAGAAAAAAGCTGTTTTCGAGCCATATTCTTTCTTGTCCCTTCGGAGAGCAAAAAAGACTCGAGGTGTTCCTCGTTATGATACAAATTCTCATGACCAATCAAATGATGCATCATTTGTAGATACGGAGGACACGTGATGGATAAAGATGAAGTAATTTTCGGAGCATGCAAAAAAAAATGAAAAAATGAAAAAAAAAATGAAAAATGAGTGTGACATCATGCATTTATGAAATTCAAGACGGTTTCAGCAAAGAAAAAAACCTTTTCCTCTAAGGAATGACTCTTCAATTTACGTGCTTGTGTTCGAGATGAAAAATGGCCATCTTTCATCATCCTTTCACAAAATAGAAAATATCCTTTTGCTACCCCTTTTGAGCCTAATGAATACTTTCGTTCTTTCAACCCCGATCAAGGATCACCCTCCACGCTAGGAGGCAAATTCGAGGAAGTATCTTTTCAAAGGTCACGGATAGTGAAGTCTTGGTTCAAAAACGAAAAAGAATGTCGTGAATCAAAGAGAAATCTGAGCTTCCAAATGACTACGGGCTCACCTTGTCAAAATAGAGATGCAAAAAAAAAAAGGAGATAAAAAGAAAGATGAAAGCAAAAACAGAAAAGGAAGAAAAGAACGGATGAAAATCATCGAATAAAGAGAAAAGCTCAGAAAAGACAAGTGTTTCAAAGAGAATCCTCCTCATGAAATGATCCTTGATTTGATCACCTTAAACACATGTTTGGGCCTATCTATCTTTCTTTCAGTACCTCGAACCTCGGCCTACATTACGTACCTGGAAAAGACCATTTCGATCGAGCATGGTCATTTAAATTGATGAGTCTATTCTTAGAGAAATGCATGAGACTTCGGTCTCCTTTCTGGTTAAAAATCTTTTTTGGATAAGTCTTGATTTCTTGAATGCATGGTGAAACATTTAATGAAAAAAAAATGAAAAAAAAATGAAAAAAAAATGGAAAGAAGGAGACTCTAGGGTGAAAACCCGACATGGGCAGTCTAGAGTAAAATGGGAGAATTTCGGTGCTGCTTATGGTATTGTCGAGGCCATAACAAAAGAAGAGGTCATTTTCAAGAAGTTAAGAAACATCTGGGAATTCCAAAATATCCCAAAACTGTCAACTATCGTTCGGAGGGTTGACTTTAAAAACTGAGACCGTTTTCTTTTCCAGAATTAATTTTCCAGTTTGAACATCCCAGCTGATCTTGACGTTTGTCAAAACGCCATAATTTGGAAACTAAAAGAAGGTTGAATTTGTTTGAGTCCAAAAAATCATGTTCTATAAAATATGTTCCATTTGTGAGTCTAGAAAGGATATGCATTTTTTTCCTGTTGCGAAGTCTCCTTGGATCAACCAAAATCTTGTGGTACCAAGCCTTCCGACTCAATTTGAAAAACCCGAATTGACACTGAGAAAAACTTCTAACAATGATCATCAATTTTCAAGAGATGTGGATATCACAATATCAGACGATGACATTTTCAGCTCAAAAGTTTTCAGTAAATAAGCAAACATTTTTCAAAAAAAGAAGCAAGCAAAAGCAGATAAATGAAAATATTTTTGGAAGAAACCATTTTCGATGTTGGCATAAGACGAAGGTTCTTTTGGCCCAGAGGCATGGAACTATTGAGGTAGAAGAAATGAACACTCGGATTCCAGTTGATGTTGAAAAACTATCGGGGCAAAGGGATAGTTCCAAAGTGAAGAAAAATGTTGATCTCTTACGAGGCACGAGCGTTTCAGGATACACTCTGTTTCGAAGAGGAAAAATAATTTGGAAAAGCTAAACCAAGATCAGAAAAAAAATAATTGGGGGCATTCGCATCATTCATGAACATTCGCATATTTATTAAGTTTTGCATCTACATCGTGTCGTAAAATGTGTACAGTATCCGAAGGTACTTGCACATGCATCATCAGGGGCATACGCATTGACATCGCATGACATTCACATTTCATGCATGGCATTGATTATTTGAAATTTTGACATTTGAATTCGAACATTCAGTGAGATTTTCTTCCAAGATATGATCTTCAGGTATGATTACCAAGACCTCCGGGCACCTCTTTTAAAACCTCCGGGTTTCCTCTTTTAAGTCCTCCGGGCACAGGAAAAACAATTTAATTTTCAAAGTTGTGGAGCCTCTGATTAGAGGAGCAATTTATTTTCAAAGTTGTGGAGCCTCTGATTAGAGGAGCAATTTATTTTTCAAAGTGATAGAAAAGAAAAAAAGAACTCCGAGCACCTCTTTCAAAAAAACCTCCGGGTTATCTCTTTTAAGTCCTCCGGGCACAGGAAAAGAATTTATTTTCAAAGTTGTGGAGCCTCTGATGAGAGGAGCAATTTATTTTCAAAGTTGTAGAGCCTCTGATTAGAGGAGCAATTTATTTTTCAAAGTGATAGAAAAGAAAAAAAGAACTCCGGGCACCTCTTTCAAAAAAACCTCCGGGTTATCTCTTTTAAGTTCTCCGGGCACAGGAAAAGAATTTATTTTCAAAGTTGTGGAGCCTCTGATGAGAGGAGCAATTTATTTTCAAAGTTGTAGAGCCTCTGATTAGAGGAGCAATTTATTTTTCGAAGTGATAGAAAATTAGAAAAAAGACCTCCGGGCACCTGTTCTAAGACCTCCAGGCATTTCTCTTTTAAGTCCTCCGGGCACAACGAAAAAGGAAAATTAGAAAGAAAGAAGACCTCCGGGCTTCTATTTTAAGACTTCCGAGCAATTGTTTCAAGACCTCTGGGCACTATTCTCGAAAAACATGGATAAGACCTTCGGGCACCATTTTCAAAGAAAAGACATTTTTAAAGACCTCCGGGCACCTGTTTCAAGACCTCCGGGCACTATTCTCGAAAATCATGGATAAGACCTCCGGGCACCATTTTCAAAGAAAAGACGTTTTTCAGACCTCCGGGCATTATTCAAAAAAAATCATGGATATGACCTCCGGGCGCTATTTTCAAAATGACATTTTTCAAAATCTTCGGGTACCATTTTCAATTCTTGCGAAGTCAAACTCAAAGGTCGAGCCTCGGTATGATTAGTCGAGTGGCGATATCCGAAGAATCTGACAAGGAATTTCAAAACTGAACGAGAAAGAGATGTGATATCAAGAATTAGTCTTCACTTTTGTAAGACTAAGGTAGTAAGTGAGGTGATGATCTAAGTTGTGTTCAAGCTCATTGTCAAAAAAAAAAAAAATTCAAAGTTCATTTTTAAATTTTCAAAGTTGTGGAGCCTCTGATGAGAGGAGCAATTTATTTTCAAAGTTGTGGAGCCTCTGATGAGAGGAGCGATTTATTTTCAAAGTTGTGGAGCCTCTGGTGAGAGGAGCAATTTATTTTCAAAGTTGTGGAGCCTCTGATGAGAGGAGCAATTTATTTTTCCAAGTGATAGAGCCTCTGATTAGAGGAGCAATTTATTTTCAAAGTGAAGGAGCCTCTGATTAGAGGAGCAATTTATTTTTCAAGTAATAGAGCCTCTGATGAGAGGAGCAATTTAAATTTCAAAGTTGTTGAGCCTCTGATGAGAGGAGCAATTTATTTTCAAAGTTGTGGAGCCTCTGATGAGAGGAGCAATTTATTTTCCAAGTGATAGAGCCTCTGATTAGAGGAGCAATTTATTTTCAAAGTGATAGAGCCTCTGATGAGAGGAGCAATTTATTTTTCCAAGTGATAGAGCCTCTGATTAGAGGAGCAATTTATTTTCAAAGTGATAGAGCCTCTGATGAGAGGAGCAATTTATTTTTCCAAGTGATAGAGCCTCTGATTAGAGGAGCAATTTATTTTCAAAGTGATAGAGCCTCTGATGAGAGGAGCATAGAGCCTCTGATTAGAGGAGCAATTTATTTTCAAAGTGATAGAGCCTCTGATGAGAGGAGCCATTTATTTCCCAAGTGATAGAGCCTCTGATTAGAGGAGCAATTTATTTTTTAAGTGAAAGAGCCTCTGATTAGAGGATCAATTTATTTTTCAAGTGATAGAGCCTCTGATTAGAGGAGCAATTTATTTTCCAAATGATAGAGCCTCACTAAAAATGGATCTCTATAACGGGACAAAATTGGTTATACTGTCTTTGCCCTATTCCTGATTCTCAGCAATGTGCAAAGAGGGGCAGCTGTAATAACCAATTTTCGTCCGGGTCGGATCCGAATCCGACCCGGACCAAGTGCGAATCGGGCCTGCTATTCAGCAGGCCCAATGTGCTGTCCAGGCCCAATTTCGGGCCCATTTCCCCGAACCCAACCACTGGCCCAATTTTCGGGCCCATTTCATCCTAGCCCAACCTAACCCCTCTGCTGCTAACCCTAGCCGCCTCCCCCCATTCCCCAAAACCCAACAGCAGAAACCCTCCCCCCACACGCCAAACCCTGGCCACCTGACACCCTGCCCTGCCACCAGCCACCCTCCCCTGCCACACTCAACCTCCTGCCAACCCATCCCCATACGCCACCCACCTGCACACTCAACCTCACGCCACCCCTCAACCCCTCCATAAAGCCCCCATCACCAGCAAAAAAAAAGGAGGAGGGAGGAGAAAGCCCCCTGATTCAAAGAAACCAGGTTCGGACCCCCCTTTCACCAAAAACCCCAGATCTGGGGTCTGAAACCCAGATCTGGGTCCTCTTCAAAAGCCAACAAAAAAAAAACCTACAAAAAAACCTTCACCAAAAACCCCAGATCTGGGGTCCGAACCCCAGATCTGGGATCCCCTTTCGAAACAAGACCCAAAAACCAAAAAGTCCCTGCAAGAAAAAACCAACCAACCAAACAAAAAAAACAAAACCAAAAAAAAAAAAGTTTTCAATCCTAGATCTAGGCATCTCAGGTGAGATTTGGGCAAAACGGAGCCCAGATCCGTGACGAGGGGGTCGAAAGCCCCACGGATAGGTAATTCGGAGTTCGCCGGCCGCCGGTGAGCGGCGGCCGGCGACGGTGGGCGGTGGCCGGCGACGGTGGGCGGTGGCCGGCGACGGTGGGCGGCGGCCGGCTCGGTGGCCAGCCGCTGGAATCTGGGTTTGGGGGGGTCTCTGGTTTTAGAGAGATAGAGAGAGAGAAAGAAGAGAGAGAAGAAAAAAAAAAAAACTGAAAAAACAAAAAAAAGGGGGGCTATTTATAGCCCCCCATGGAGCGGGTCAAATGACCCGCGCGTCGACCCGCGGGTCGACCCGGGGTCCGCGCGGGTCACCCGCTTTCTTTAAAAAAATATATTTTGGCGTCAAAACGACGCCGTTTTGACCAGGGTCCGCGCGTGGACCCGCGGGTCGACCCAGGGTCCGCGCGTCCGACCCGGAAAAAAAAAAGAGAGAAAGGCGCCGAAACGACGCCGTTTTGTAAGCGCCGAAACGGCGCCGTTTTGCCCGAGGAGGATCCGCGCCTGGACCCGGATCCGACCCGGGGTCCGCGCGGGTCCTCCCTTTGGGCTATAAAAAAAAGGAAAAAAAGAAGCTGGGCCAAACCTGGCCCAGCAGGCCAGGCCAGAACCAGGCCTGGCTCAGCAGGCCTGGTTTTGGGCCAGGCCAAATAAAAAAAAAAGAAAAAAAAAAGAAATTTAAAAAGTAAATAAATAATAAAAATAAAAAAAAAGAAAAAAATCAAAAATATCAAAAATATTAAAAAATATAAAAATATAAAAAAACAAAAACAAAAAGAAAAAGAAAAATTCACAATTATCGTTTTTGACTTTTTTTGGATTTTTGATATTTTCAGGTGATTTTACAAAGATCAAGTACGACATTTTAATTTTTGGATACTCGGTATTTTTCAGGTATGATTTTAATTTTCTTATTTATTTTTGTTTATTTATTTTTGCTCAGTATTAGACGTATTTTTTATTATTCTGTTTCGGTTTAAAAAAATAATTTTATTAAAAGCATTTTAACTTTTGCAAAAAAAAAAAAAAAAAATTTAATAAATGCGAGTAACCGACGACGGAATTTGAAGGACGTCACGGTAGTGATTCCTAAGATATCTTGAGGTGAGAGAATTTCGTTAAATATCACCACGAGTGGTGGGAATATTTAACGACAAGCTCAATACAAAAATTCATTTTCATTTAAAAAAAAAAATGGAAATAATCTAAAAAAAATGAATAAAGAGCGAATGTTTATTGCGCTCGATATTTTGCCATGCACGTGTTTTTAATATTATGAGTTGCATGTTTAAGTTTATAATTATTTGCCAAGTCGTGTGCATCCGATATTTAAATATCCGCATCATACGCATTTAAATAAAAAATGGATGTAAATTGCCGACGACGGAATTCGAAAGATATTACTGTTGTGATTCTTGAGATGTCCTGAGGTGAGAAGATCTCGTTAAATACCACCGAGAGTGTCGGGAATATTTAATGAGTATTTTCGATAATAAATTTATGTTCACTTTCGAATTTTAAAAATTAAAAACAGTTCAAGAAAATCCAAAAAATAATAAACATGTTTTTTTTAAGAATAAAAAAATAAAAGAGAATTATTTTTAAATACCGATGTTGAATCCATTAAATCGAGATTAAAGTTAACACGTGATTAAGTGGTACCGTTTTCTAAACGGGCGTTGCGGGGGTGCTAATCCTTCCCCGCACGTAACCGACTCCCGAACCCGATTTTGTTTTCTCTCTGGTTCAAAGCGCGGACTTCGAAATTGGTTTTACAAAATGTTTTAATTAATTTTAAAATACTTTTCTAAAAACCGGTTTTAATAGGTGGCCAATCACACCTAGCAAAAAAAGATTGGTGGCGACTCCATTTTTTGTGTTTTCATGAAATCCGTCGTAGCGGTCCGAAAAAATCGTTATGACAAATGTTAATGAAAAACCGTTAAAATACTGATGTGGAGTCGTAAAATCTAACAGAATTAATGACTTAGAATAAAATATGATTTGAAATATATCTAAATCTGTTAAATTTTACTAGTTTACATCAGCATTTTAATGGTTTTTTATAAAAACCGTTATCAATTTTATTTATTTGCACCTATTTCAATTATACAGAGACTAAATTACTCACTTTTACAGTACAGGAACTAATTTACTCTTTTCACTAGAATACATAGACTATATGGGTACTTAAACCACAATATATTGTGATGATTGTGTGTTTATCTCTTCGTAGTGTCCTTTCTCAACAAATTAAATATCTTGTCATTGTGGTACACTCCTCAGAGAAGATAAATTCTGGAGTGAATCTCAATTGTGGCAATTTTAGAAGAAGAAGAAGATTATCTACATATAAATATCAGGAACCAAGAAAGTAGAGAAGATGGTCCAATATTCACAAGAAAAATAGCTTCCATCTTCATTCATCTAGCTAGGTGTGATGGTGGGAAGTAACTACTTTAATAACAAGGTGGTCACTCCCAGAAACATCTGATGAGTACCATAGAAAAAAGATGAGGAAGGTGGAGTGTCGAATGGATTCTGAGACTTCCATGTCAGAATATGGCTGTGTGCATGGCATCATCAGCCATATATTTTCAAGTTCACGAACCACATCTGCCATTGAATTGAAGGTCTAGAATCTTGGCAACATTTGAGGGCCAAAGTCACAAACTTCTCCACGTATTCACAAAGATATATAAGAACCCATTCTCCCATTAATCACCGACAAGATCATGCCAGAATCATATGCAACTTTATACCCTTTGAAACTAACATATTATGAGAAAAATACAGACAAAACAATCATCAAATCTTCGAATGATGAAGTTGCTGATATTCCATGCAAGGAATTAGAGATTGGCTCAAAAAAAATATTTCCATATGATATGATATAATCATTGATATATTTTTTAAAATTGTAAAAGCCCATATCATTTGATCAAACCCCAATCACATCCTCAAATCTCATTTAACCCCCCAAAAAATAACCAAAGCTTTTTAAAAAAAGAAAAAGAATAGTCATTTAAAACTTTGAACATTTGGAAGAAAATAATGATTTATGATTTATGATATATGCTATTATTTATTATTTTTATTTGTAAAATTTATTTATTCATAATAAAAAATTCCCTCTTTTCCATAGGCTTATGCATTTTAAATCACATAAATCATGTGTCTATTTTATTTTTCTTTTTTTCTTTTTTTATAATCATATATATATATATATAATATAACAATGTACATGTTTACATGGAAATATCTTCTTACATGGAAACTTATATAGACATCTTCTCATGTTGACACATAGGAAAAATATAATCTTTATTAAATATTATTCAATTTTAAAAAATAAATATTACCAAAATAACTTATTATCAAATTTTTAAAATTTAAATTTCACTTTCAAAGATCAAATTTAGTCTATTTGAATTATTAAATAGATAATATTTATTTAAAATTAAGATTATGCAACAAAATTTTACTAGACTAACTAAAAAATTCCAAAACATATTGTATAAATTTATCCTTTTATTTATTTTAAAATTTTACTTCCTTTTGTTTTTTTTTATATATATAACATATATATATATAATATACATGTATTTTATTTATACATTGATAATATTAAAAATTAAATAGTATTAATTTATATATTTATACATATTTAAATAAATAAATTTAATTCGTACATCGTGCGATACATAAAAAGTACATAAAAACTAATAACATAAAAAAAAATACTATTGGGCTAAATCTGACGCAGCCCGTGGCATAATCAGGCCACTTGCCGTGTTGAGCTCATATTATAAGCGTGTTGGGCCGTTACAGACCAAATAAGACCGGGGCAGAATATTAGACCATGTCGAGCCGGCTCAGCCTGTCACTGCCCTACCCTGACACTGAAGGTGACATTATTGAAAGCAAGAAAGCTACGGTTGAATTCAGTCCACAATTTAGATGTATGAAGGGCAGAAGTTAGAGGGGAGCGGCATTTATTGGTTCCTCTTCCTCATAGGCTAAATGCAAGTTGCAAAACCCATAAACCATCCATCTCCATCACCTCTATCCAGAATCCCAGATTCATTCATTAATGTTCCTAGTCTTAATTTGACCAAGTAATATATTATATTATATTATAATTTGTTGGAACAACCAAATAGTTTCCTTTGCTGAAAGTATATAGGTATTTATGAACTTGCAAATTAAGAATTCAACTGAAGACTTGAAAAGTATAGAGGAATAAGCCTCTTATAGCCTTTGACATCACCTTCACCTTCAACTTTATTTTTATCTTTATATATGAACCTCAAAAATTCTGGAACACTTTTTTCTCCTAAATCCAGATTTATAATTTTGTTTATCTTCGGTTCATCTGGGCTTAGCTAGTGCCTGCCTACCACTTTCAAAATGTAATAATAAGTACAGAGAAACCAGGTGAATATGATGGATCTGATCCATCGGCAACTTATGTTTAAAATTTACCTGCACTCGTAAATGATTCTATCTCTAGAAAAAGAACATATATATATATATATATATATATATATATATATATATATAAAAAAATTACTCCATAGTAGTATAGTCATAGATAAAAGCGGGTGTATACATGGTGTACAAAAATTGCAACAACTAAATGGTACATACGGTCGTGATCGGTGGGGATGAGACAATTACTCTGATTCCCTAGATCGCGAAAGAAGATTTTTATCATCTGTTTCTTAAATAGGAGTGGGCCAATGTGGGACTGCTATTCATTATTATTAATTAATAATAATGGTGGAGACTTGATTTCGGTGGGTGCCCACTTCCCACCCTTTGTTTCTTATCTTGTCTACTCAAGGAACGTAATTGACGGAGGTGGGGTTGGCGGATAAACGTGGCAATACAGCAGCCAAAGCTTTTATGACATCGGCAGCTGAAGAAGTGGCAGCCACGAGTCAATCTCCAGAGACAACTGCATTGCCTGCTGTCTCTCAATCATCGATTCACGTTCCCCTCAATTTTTTGTTATATTCAATATTTAACTCTAACATAAAATTAAATTCATAAGACTCATTATGATTTTTTATTTAAAAAAAAAAAAATTACGCGTTTTCATACCTCCACTGGCGCTTACCAATGTCTTTCAATCCCTAACTGTCATAATACCACCAAAACTACTTCCAGAATCTGATGGGGGAAATATGAAAAACATGCACTACATAGAAATTTATTGTAAAATGGTATAATAAATAAAAAGTATTTAAAAAAATAAATAAATAATTAGAAATTATTATAAAAGATATTTTAAACACAAAATTACCTTTCTGAAAAAACTTACTTTTCCTTTTTCTTTCATTAAGAAAATATTATTTTTTAAAAATTTTATTTGAAAATAAATTTAAAAAATAAAATATTTAAATATATATATTTTTTAAAATTTAAAAAAATAAAGAAAAATTAATTTTAGGCATATTATTTTTATTTTTTTAATTTTTTAATTAAAAAAGTAAATAAAAATTTTAAAAATTTATTTTTTAAAATTAAATTTTTTTATTTTCAGAATATTTATTTTTTAATTAAAAAATAAAAGAAAAAGAGAGGAGAAAATTTTTTTATTAAGGATAAATTTATCTTTACAATATCTTTTTAATAATTTTTAATTATTCATTTCTCTTTTTCAAATAACTTTTATTTATTATATCATTTCACAATAATTTTTTATAGACTGCATGTTTTTCATATTATCCCATCTGATGGGTGTTTTTTCACCCTCATCCGTGATTATAACCACCATGCCAATAAAATAATAGTAGTAAGTGGAGAACAATGGATAAAGTAATTGATACAACTGTAATTGTTATAGCTAAGAAGCAAAGCGGCCAATTTGTCAATGTCAGTTGATCTGCCCACTTTATCCTTGAGCCGACACCCCATTCATTTGAGCCGGAAGTCGAAGTGGAACTGGAACGTCTTAATTCCTCTTAGTTTCTTTTCTTTTTTTATTTATTTTGTTTTTGTTTGATATATGTAAAACAAAAAAAAATTGTTGAGACTTGAGAGTATGCAACATTTGTGTCTTCTTGCTATAGCAATTTTGGAGCATATCTTGTACCACAATAAACAAATATTTGACCCAAAATCATACAAATTTGTTAATAAATTTCAAATGTCAATGACCTTATCGTGTTAAACCCATCTGTTTAATGAAAGCAACATAATCGAAATAAGTGTAATTTAAAAATACTTAGATTAATTCATAAAATCGGGGTGAGATTTGAGAGTTTCGCTTTAGTAGTCTATTAAAAATATATAGTTGAATGACCAACTAATTATTTTAAATTTTAAGGTATCAAAAAAAAAAACAATTTTAGTATTTAAATTTTAAGACGTATTGCCATTAAATATTATGTATTTGTTGTTTTGGTTTTTTATTTTTATTTTTCCATTTTCCTTAATTATGCTATCTTTCACAAATTATTTTTAGATCATGAGTATAAAATTCTGGATATGAAAGAAGTTTAAGATTGATGTTCTATTAAACCAAAAGTGGATAGGTAGGAATAGTCTACAACGGCTAGCATTACACCATTTACCAACATAGTAGAAGAAAAACAATAACACTACCATATCCATTAACCTTAACCAACATGTATTGTAGTTGTAGTTGTTGTTGGCAAAGTAAAGTTGCAGGCTTTTTACTCTTGACCTAGCTTTAGCTTTAGCTTTAGCTTACACTTACTGTATATAGGCTAGGAAATTAAAGACTCAGCTAGTCATGCTACCTACCTTTCGTCCTGACTTGAAGTAGTAGTATTAGGGTAGAATGGTCCAACAATAAAAGTACTACCCAAAAGTCACTCCACACCTCCACTCCACTCACAAGTAAACGTGGCAAATCAGGATTTAATTAAAGGCATCCTCAAAAGATAATTAAAACAAAAATTTTGTTTTTTTTATATATTAAAAATAATAAATAATTTTATCAATTATTTTATTTAATATAATATTATTATAAATAATATATTAATTAACTTGAAAAAAAAAAAAAACGAAGTCGTTCAAAACAAAAATCGCTATATATAAAAATAAAAACTCTCAATTTAGAAAGATATCCTATTCTTCTGATCAGTTCCGTACGTCTCTTCCTTCCCCAACCAAACCAAACCAAACCAGCTCTGCTATGGCTAATCCTGTGAAGAGCAATAGCAGGCTGTCCGTTGCCATGGAGAGGACCGGCCAGTGGTAAAATACTTAACTATGCCTCCCAACAAACATACACTACTACTGTATGTGAATTATATTAGCATAGTCGGATTCTTAATTAATCATCAATATATATATATATATATATATATATATATATATTTCTGGTTAATTTCAGGGTTTTCTCCCAAGAGATCCCGACTGATGTTGTAGTCGAAGTTGGTGAAGCCAATTTCAATCTTCATAAGGTATAAAAATTAGTTTTTAAAGTTTCTGTGCTTTTGTGTATTTAGTGTCAAATTAAAGAAATATCAAATTTATGTAGTGATCACAAGTAAGATTTAGTAAAGTAACCACATATCTATCTATCTAATTAACAATCATGGCATGGGCATGCAGTTCATGCTGGTGGCAAAGTGCAATTACATAAGAAAGCTGATTATGGAAACAAAAGAAGCAGACTTGACAAGAATCAACCTGTCTGACATCCCCGGAGGCCCTGAGATCTTCGAGAAGGCAGCGAAATTCTGCTACGGTGTCAATTTCGAGATTACTGTCCATAACGTGGCAGCTCTCCGATGCGCTGCGGAGTATCTCCAAATGACAGACAAATACTGCGATAGCAACCTGGCGGGGCGCACCGAAGATTTCCTCTCACAAGTTGCCCTGTCTAGCCTCTCTGGCGCCGTCGTCGTCCTTAAGTCATGCGAAGATCTGCTTCCCATGGCAGAGGAGCTTAAAGTTGTTCAAAGATGCATCGATGTCGCCAGTGCTAGGGTGGGTATATTATTCTATTCTATTCTATGTTTTCACGATATTTAACAATATTATTAGTATTCAAGTACAATTTGTTTATAGCATATCTATATAGTTAAAGGAAATGAATTATTCTACTTATAACAAGGAATTGGGAATTAATTAATTGAATTAATTCTTTGATAGTTAATTAATTAATTCAAAGACAATATGGATAAAATTATATATATATATATAATATATATTGAATTCCTGCCTGCAGGCTTGTAGCGAGGCGAATCTCCCTTGCCGTACGCCTCCAAACTGGTGGACCGAAGAGCTATCGATACTTGACGTTGAGTTTTTTGGCAGAATCATTGGCGCAATGAAACAACGGGGCGCAAAAGCTCTAACCCTAGCCACCGCTCTCATAACTTACGCAGAGAGATGGCTTCGAGATCTAGTACGCGATAACTCAGGCAACAGCATCAAGTGTTCCGACCCCACCGACTCTGATCTTCGAATCCAGCAGCGTGAGCTTTTGGAGTCCATAGTGGTGCTGCTACCCGCGGAGAAAGCTGCTTTTCCAATCCACTTCTTGTGTTGCCTTCTCCGCTCTTCTATTTTCCTGAAAGCCTCCAGTGCTTGCAAGAACGAGCTGGAGAAACGCATCTCCGTGATATTGGAGCATGTCACCGTTGATGATCTTCTGGTCTTGTCTTTCACATATGATGGGGAGAGGCTCTTCGATCTGGATAGCGTCAGGAGGATCATATCCGGGTTTCTAGAGAAGGAGAAGAGCATGGCTGTTTTCAACGGCGGCGATTTTAGGGAGGTAAGTTCCTCCGCCATGCAGAGAGTTGCAAAGACTGTAGACGCATACCTTGCGGAGATAGCAACCGTCGTTGAACTCACCATCTCCAAGTTCAACGGGATCGCCAATCTCGTCCCCAAAGGAGCCAGAAAGGTGGAGGATGATCTGTATCGGGCCATTGACATCTATCTCAAGGTTGATTATAATTACTAATACTAATTACTGTTTACTAATACAATAAAAGGTTTATATATTTATACATCATTTTATTAAAAAATTTAAAAATAAATAAAAATTTTATTTTTAATAAATTAATATTATTTGATTCATTAACTATGTATAAATTTATATATTTTTAAATATAAATCTTACAATCAATTAGTTTTAATTGTGATCATAATCATAATTAATTAATTAATTACTTGACACTCCATCTCCATTAATTAAGAAAATAAAAAATTAGAATGGGAATATTGAAATGCTTAATTACTGATTAACTGTGTAGGTGTTAATTAATTACTGCTACTGGTAAGTGGCAAGTAATAAGTAGTAGTGGTAATTATATACGTATTCAAGTAGTACTGATCCAAGCATATACATTAGTTGTGATAATTAGTCAAGTATGGTTGCAAATTAATTAATTAATTTAATGCAGGCTCACCAAAATCTGGATGAGATAGAAAGAGAAAAGGTATGCAGCTCCATGGACCCCCTGAAGCTGTCTTACGAAGCTCGAGTCCATGCTTCCCAAAACAAGCGGTTGCCCGTGCAGATCGTTTTGCATGCTTTGTACTATGATCAGCTGAAGCTAAGGAGTGGTGGTGTGGATGATGGGAACGCGGCAGACGCGGGGAGCAGGAGGAATGAGTTGCAGGCAGACGTGTCGCTGGTAAAGGAGAACGAGGCCTTGCGATCCGAGCTTATGAAGATGAAGATGTACATAACCGACTTGCAGAAGAATAATATTGAAGCTGGAACTTGTTCAAAGAGCAATGGGAGCAGAAAGCCTAGCTTCTTCTCTTCCATGTCCAAGACTCTAGGGAAGCTAAATCCCTTCCGACATGGCTCCAAGGACACTTCTCATATCGACGATGGCCTTGGAGTAGTGGATGTTACCAAGCGTAGGAGGAGAAGGTTTTCAATCTCTTAATTAATTAATTAGCTCTTACCACTTGGCTTCTTTAATTAATTACGGCTGGCTTGTGACTTGTGATGATTGATTTTATATATATATATATATATATATATATATATTCTTTAATTTGTGCTTTCTATATAATATGATTTGTGATTTCTAAATTTCTTGGTTATGTTATATCAAACAAATAAATTATTTCATAATTCAGAACGATCAAGTCGCACAAAAAAAAAAGGACATTTTGTTTTTGGATAGCTCTAGACTAGAGATAGAGGGCATCCAACGATGCTGGAACCTCATACTTTGTTTCTACTCTCCATCCAGACTAACGGACTAATTAAATTGATGAATCAATCAATCAAATCCGTTGTTAAAAATCATAGCATTTTCATTCTTCTAAGTATATATAACAATAATATTAATATTAATTTGCACAGAAAAAATTAACTTTACCTTGCCTCGCCTGTCTTGGTATTTCCATTTTGTGCATGATTAATGTATCAATCACAAGAAGAAAAACAGAGTAGATTGCTTAATTTTAAGAGTTTAATAAATTAGTTAATTTTCTTTACTCATGTCATGTTGAGATTGAAACAAAAGCTATTTCAAATAGGATAAATTAGGCTGGCTGGGTCTGCATCTACATTTTTACTTGTCTATTTCTACGAATTACTAAAGTTGGAGCCTGCCCAATGCCCATGCCCATTGTGTTTTTAGTTCCTGGATTAAAAGTTAAAACCCCAAACTTCTCATTTTTTAGACAATAGTAATAATAATACGAATAATAAGGTGTTAAAAGAATGAAGGCCTTATCCACAAAAGGAGGGAAAAAGGTTTAAGGTTATTGGGCCTACCTATGTTTTATAATATGGAAAAGTGGCTGGCTGCCCACCCAGCCTTCTTATAAAAGCTGAAAATTATTTACCATCTTTTTGGGGTCCTTAAAGAAGTCGTCAGTATTGTATAATTTGTATTGTAGTTGAAATGAAATTAAAGTAGAAAGAATTGATGGTGGGTATGATGATGAATTCAGTAAGGGAATCCTATTATAGATTTTGTTAAAGAGTGTCCTAAATGTATTTTTTTGAAAGTTTTGCCAAGATCAAAATCCATCCAAATGTTTAACCTCTTACAAGCGGATTGAAGCTTATGCTAGCAAGCTTTCTTTCTAAAACAATACCCTAATCCCTTTTTTTTTTTTTTTTTTTTTTTTTTTTTTTTTAACTCCTTGGCCGAACCTCTCTAGGGAATTTTTCCCTTTTTTATTTTGTTTTGGACGGCTAGGTGACGTGAGAGGAGAGGAATGGTGGCTAGCTTACTAAGACATGGCTTAAGCAAGAATTTATATTCTTGCTTAAGTTTTTAACCTTTAGTTAATTAGATCCATTTAACTTTTACATTTAATTCAATTAAGCTTTTAAAAGCTTTTATTAATCTTTTTATGTTTTTAGCTTTAATCAATTAAGTTACACTTAATTAAAAATTCCAATTTTAATATTGTAACTTATTAGGTTCCAACATGTTGGAAATAAATATAAATTATAATCCAAAATAAATTAAGATAATTAATTATATTCATAAATCATAAGCGACATCTAACAATGCATTATAACTATCCAAATGTTAGAAATTAAGTTGAGATGATTTCGACATAATCTTTCAGTGCAATATATCAGTGTAATTCAGTTTTTTCATCATATATCTTGAAAAAATATCTTGTGAGTATATACTCATGATTTCCTCTCACGGTAGTTTCTATAGCTTATTGTAACCTTATAAATTTAGAGAAACAATTTCTCTTAATTTCATGTTGCTTTGATAAAAGATTTTATTAAGTTAATATAAATAAATAAAAAATGAGATATGTATTCTCAATATCACTTGAAATAGACAAACTTTTAATCTTTTATTTTATTTTATGGATTTATTTTTAAATAACTGATTACTTTCAAGTAAAATATAAAGATTAGATTCATCCAAATTAAAATAGAATGATTAAAATTGACTAAAAATTCAAGCTTTGACCTAGAAATGAGCGATCATTAATAAGCTTCACATTGCAACAAAAATTCAACTTCTCTGCCAAGCCGGGAGAATGGATGATGTTTTGAATATGAACTTTTATGAAAATAATGTTTCATCTTATTCTAAATATATATATATATAATATTAAATAACATATTATAGATCGATGTCTCTTCCTTTACTTTATGCATTAATTTGTCACACATTTCAATACATTATCTGCAGCCAACATGAACATATATATAATTTATCGAACTGATATGCTGATGAGGGAGCATTAAAATAAAATACGTTAGATACTATAGTTTGGCTGGCACGATCTGAATTTCAGGCAAAAAAGAAGGGAAGAGAAGAGAAGAAGCGTCAAGCTGGCAACTCATCACTAGTAGTAGTAAGTGGAATGAACATGGAGAATGGAAAAGACCAATTAGTATTGTATAATTAAGGAAAAACAAGAGATAAAAAGACAAATCATCAATTTTGTTCACTAAAGAATTACAATGGATAGTTATGCAAGGACATTGAATTAAACCTTCGTGAAATTAATTCTAACTATGGCTTCTTCCTAATTTCTTTTTTTTTTTTTTAAGGAAAAAAAAAAAAAAAGATAGCTACCTAATGTAATTTTATGGTGGCAAATTAACTGTACGTCTTATTTCAATTAAGTAATTAAGTTGTAACTTAATATCATTCAGCAGAGTTTTCAGAAAGGGGAGCATCGGCAGAATCTTTTTTCCCTTACTAAATATGTAATGTTTCTCTCTCTCTCTCTCTCTCGTACAAACGCAAATAAAGAAAAAGGGTTGTTTTGTTTCACTTCACTTTCAAGTTTGAATCCTTTTTTCCTCCAAATTAACCGGTACTACTAGCTGCTACTACTACCACGACTACAAATATTGTATTTTAAAAGTCCAACTCCAAAACCAAAAATCGTTTCTCTTTTCAGCTGTTAAATGCATGCAGTCTCCTGTTTGATTCAATGAGCTCCGACATTATTTTGTAACAGATGCAGCAGCTGCTTGACTTGAGTTTCAGTTTAGAGTTAGAATTTGAGGTTGGTTGCTCATTTCAGTTTCACCTAATTCCGGATCTGACATTATTTTGCAAATGCGGCTCTCTCACTGCTCACCCCATCTCATCCTTTCACCAAACTCCCCTCACTCCTCAATTGGAGGATTTGGTGCTGTTTCCCCAGGTTTCATTCTTAAATTCATTTTTTTGTCTTCTAAAAAACCAACTCTTTGTCTATTTATTTAAACCAATTATTAAAACTTAAAGTTTATACAAAATTAAATCATGAATTTTTTCAAGAGTATTATATGCTTGATTTTTATAATGCATATACATATAAGTTAATTTATTCTCAGCCTTGTTGATTTTGCATCTCATAATCAAACTTGTAGATCTGGGGAATGTTTCAGTTTTTTACATCATATTTCTTTAGTGAATGGTGATTCAGCGATTTGTTTGTTTCTTCTATGCTCTCAAAAGTTTCATCTTTTTCTTTTTGCTTCTGCCCATATGTGGATTTCATTTTCATCTTTTCTACCTCTTTTCTTGCATAATGCAGCTTAGGTGGTTCAACTACTCTACCCTCTGCCTCAACCTGTCTCAAATTTGAAACTTGAAAGAGAGAACCTCCAAAATCTTATGAAAATTTTGTCTGTAAAAAGTCTCCTTTATTTCTAATTCTAAAAAATAAAATAAAATAAAAAGACTCCTTTTTCACTTTAGCTTTGAATTCGAATTTTTTTTTCTTCCATCCAGGCCGTTTAAGAAGCTAGTATGATAGCAGGGATTGTTATTCCAAATATTTTCCTAATCCCTTTTAGGGGACCTTGAAATGAAACAGGCGAAGTCTTAGGTTTTTTTATCACAATATAGTTTAAAAAAAAATTATTTATCGAAATACCGTTGTTTTTAAATTAATTCTCAAAATCAGTTTATTTTTAACAAATTGAAAAATTGTCATGACGATTTTCCCAACTGTATTTTTTTAAAAAATTGAAAAATACAGTTGAAAAATTATATTTTTCAAAAAAAATAATATTAAAAATTACAAATGGTATAAATTTTTTTTTTTTAAATCCCTTGGTTTTTTTTTTTTATTTTATATTTTTTTACAATATATATACTAAAATTTTATATTTTATTTAATATTATAATTTTATAAAAAAAAAATATTAAATTTTTTATTGAAATTTTATAAAAAATAAAATTTAATTATTATTGAAATTTTATAAAAATAAAATTTTTGATACAGAAAAAATTTAGTTTCTTTGTCTTTAAATTTAAGTATTAATTAAAGTTGAATAAATAATTACATATTTATGCTCACTTACATTAATGTTAAGCTTATAAAGTATCAATAATCCGATCAACAATAAATCCTTTGATAACAAAATATAATGTTGATGTACAATATTTATTGATGAATCTAGATTGTTTCATTTTTTTAAAATTTCTAATCTACTTTAACTATTTGAGAAAAATATTATAAATTTAAGTTTTTTTTTTTTTAATTTGCAATATTTAAAAGTCAGATCAATATGCATATCATTTGAAGTAATACTCAATTGGTCCCTTATTTCATTATTGAATAGTAATACAATATCATGGAGAAGTTATAAACATTAAATTTTAAATTCATGTCTTTGTCTTTCATTTTCAGCAATCAAATTATTGCAAAATTCAACACAAACCAAAGGTTAAAAGTTTAGATCTAAAATAATCCAGAATAAAATAATTGGCTTAAGAAATGAAATTCTCTCCTTTCGTCAGAAACTAAAAACAACATATTCAATAACTATTCTATAAATTAGAGAACTTATCTTGTCATTAGATAGTTTTCTTGATACATCAATAAATGCACCATATCCATCAAGCATGTTGAAGTTCAAGGGTTATGAGAAAAGTAGATATCATCAAGCATGTTGAACTTACCTTGTCATTAGAGAGTTTTTTTTTTTTTTTTATAAATTTCAATAAGAAATTAATTTTTTTATATAAAATTTCAATAAAAATTTTATTTATTTTTTATAAAATTAAAAAATTAAATAAATTGTAAATTTTTAGTATATATATTTTTAAAATAATAAAAGAACAAACCAAGGAATTTTTTTTTATTTAAATTTTTTTATACCCGTTTGTAATTTTTAAAATTAAAATACAAAAAATAAAAAAATCAGTTGGGAAATCGTCATGGGCCATGGCGATTTCCCAACTGTATTTTTTCAATTTTTTTTTTTTTAAATTCAGTTGAAAAATCGCCATGACCTATGGCGATTTCCCAACTTGTTAAAAAATAAACGGATTTTGAAAATTAATTTAAAAACAACGGTATTTTGATAAATAAATTTTTTTTAGTTATATTGTGATAAAAAAAAATCTTAAGTCTTATCTCTCAAGTTTACTCCGATGTTTTTGAAATCTCAGTTGTAAAAAAAAAAAAAAAAGAAATTACTATTCATAAAATAATTACATTCCATTTATATTATTAAAGGCATAGAGAGAATGTCAATTTTTTTTTTTTTAATGAGAAGCAATTTTGTTTTGTTTCTCTTTTTTGGGATTAATTCAACATTTTAACTCACCGCCCACGATCAAGAGCATTATTCAAATGCACGGTGGATGTCAAAACTCAAAACCAGTGCTCTTTTTAAGGTGCCTTGTGGCAGAGAATGTGAATGTACTTTCTTGTTGGAGTGTGTTTTCCGTTGCTTTTAAGAAATTATTATTATTATTTATTTGCTCGTTGGAATTGCTATTCCTTTTTACGGTGCCCATTAGTCGTAGGGGAGAATGTCAAAGCACTTTGTTAGAGTGCAGCTAGCTTAGCTACTCTATGAAAATTATTAGAGTAGAATTTTAGCCGAGCAAAGCAGAATGTCAAAGAGCTTAATTTCTTACTGGTATGTTTATCCCTTCTTTCAAAATGTAGATAATATAATAGCAACTAGTTAGAATTTCATCAACTTGCCTTATAGAAGAGAATGTCAGAGTTCAGCTAGTTGCAATTTCAGCAAGTACTGCTGAGTTTATGCTGAATCAAGTCTATTTTGCACATGAACGAACATAAATTAATTTCAATGACCTTCAGGATGATCGATGTGTTGCTTGGTGCGACTTAATTAATAGGTCATCTAAACTAAAAGAGCCTTAGCCATTTCAATTTTATTTGCTCCATGTACCTCACAATCACATCATTCCCTTGTGTTTTCTACTTTTCATGCTTGCAACAGAATGGTGTACCATTGCAATTCTTTTTCCTGTAAACATTGACTTTTACTTCTTCATTATGCAGGCCTCCTAATGTGTTTTCTGGTATTTTGTTCGAAACAGGAAATCAGGGAGGACTACAGATATTACATTTCCATCACCATAATTATTGCCATATTCCCTGCACCAAACAACAACCTATGAAGTTCTGCCTTAATTCAGTGTTTTCTTCCCTTGTCATCATAGGCGTTTTTCTCCCTCTAATAATTGCTGATCTAAACTCAGATAAGCAAGCCCTTCTTGACTTTGCTGACAATGTCCCCCACCGTCGAAAACTTAACTGGAACTCAACCAACCCAATATGCAAATCCTGGATTGGCGTCACTTGCACTCAAGATAATTCTAGTGTGCTTGCCCTTAGGCTCCCCGGGGTTGGCTTCATAGGCCATATCCCGTCCAACACTCTCGGTAAATTAGGTGCCCTCAGGATTCTCAGCCTTCGATCTAATCGCTTGAATGGTGGTCTTCCTTCAGATATTACCACCCTCCCATTACTCCAATACCTCTACCTTCAACATAATAACTTCTCTGGTGATCTTCCTGTTTCCTTTTCCCTCCGACTCAATGTATTGGATCTTTCATTCAATTCCTTTACAGGCAACATTCCAAAAACAATACTAAACTTGACATTGCTTAGTGGATTGAACCTTCAAAACAACAACCTTTCTGGACCTATACCTAACCTTAACCTTACTAGGCTCAAGCACTTGAATTTAAGCTATAACCAGCTTAGTGGTTCGATCCCATTACCCCTTCAAAGATTCCCTAATTCATCATTTGTAGGAAACTCACTATTATGTGGACTGCCTCTGCAAACCTGCTCTCTCCCTCCGTCACCATCTCCTGCTTATTCTCCACCCCCACCAGCATTTCCTCAAAAACGGAGCTCCAAAAAGAAATTGAGTTTGGGAGTTATAATTGCCATTGCAGTTGCAGGGTTTGTAGTGCTGCTTCTTTTAGCTTTAATAATCTTATGCTGCTGTCTGAAGAAAAAGGATAATGGAGGAAGTAGTGTATTAAAGGGGAAGGCTTCTGGTGGTGGCTGGAGTGAGAAGCCAAAAGAGGAGTTCGGAAGTGGGGTGCAAGAGCCTGAGAAAAACAAGCTGGTTTTCTTTGAAGGATGTTCTTACAATTTTGACCTTGAGGATTTATTAAGGGCTTCAGCTGAAGTTTTGGGAAAAGGTAGTTATGGCACTGCATATAAGGCTGTCCTGGAGGAGTCCACAACAGTGGTAGTGAAAAGGTTGAAGGAAGTTGTTGTGGGGAAGAAGGATTTTGAGCAGCAGTTGGAGATTATAGGAAGGGTCGGGCAGCACCCAAATGTTGTCCCACTCCGTGCTTATTATTACTCCAAGGATGAGAAGCTCTTAGTTTATGACTATATCCTAGGCGGCAGCTTATCCACACTTTTGCATGGTACATGTGTTCTTTTCCTCAGTTGTTTCTTTTCTTTCCTAGTAATTCCATCCCCCCTCCCCACAATTTTAGTTTCAAACAATTTTGACAATAAGTTTTTGGAAAATAAGTACGTAATATTTCATGCATTTTGACAACAGGAAACAGGGGAGGTGGAAGAACCCCATTGGAGTGGGAATCCAGAATAAAAATCTCCCTTGGAGCTGCCAGAGGAATTGCCCACGTCCACTCTATAGGTGGTGCAAAATTTAGTCATGGAAATATCAAGTCCTCAAATGTTCTCCTCAATCAAGATCTTGACGGGTGCATTGCTGATTTGGGTTTGGCCCCTCTTATGAATGTCCCTGCAACTCCATCTCGGACAGCGGGATATTGTGCTCCTGAGGTGATTGAAACCCGTAAGCATACTCATAAATCAGATGTGTACAGCTTTGGGGTCCTACTCCTTGAGACGTTGACTGGGAAAGCACCACTCCAATCACCTGGACGGAATGATATGGTTGATCTTCCTAGGTGGGTTCAATCTGTTGTCAGGGAGGAATGGACAGCCGAGGTCTTTGATGTTGAGCTGATGAGGTTCCAAAACATTGAAGAAGAAATGGTGCAGATGTTACAAATTGCTATGGCATGTGTAGCAAAGGTGCCAGACATGCGACCTAACATGGATGAAGTTGTTAGAATGATTGAAGAAGTCCGGCAATCAGACTCGGAGAACCGGCCGTCTTCTGAAGAGAACAAGTCAAAAGATTCAAATGTGCAGACCCCGTGATTGTCCAAACGCTGGTGCATTTTGATTTTAGGAAGGGCCTAGTAAGGTTTTCCCACGCATTATCTGTTTCTATCTGGCCTTACATGCATGCCTGGCTTCTCAAAATTAAAGTCGGTGGTGTTGTGCAATTTTTCTGAGGGATCTCAGTTTAATTAGGAGGGTTTTCCTTTTCCTGATTGTTGTAATATTCGTTTTCAGCAATTGATTTACATTTACTTCAATAAAAGAAGTTTGTGTATCACTTTCAACCCTTGTTACGTTACATGTCTCTTCCTTACCGGCCGGCTAGTTTGTAGGTTGGGTGGCTACTGCCTACTGGCTAGTTACTACTGACCCCATGCTTTGGTTGATATGGTGAAGAATGATGACACGTTGATCGACCATATATGTTCGATGCATATGCATGTCTTAATAGGTAGTGGTAGCATTTTTCCTTTTGGGTCAATTTTTTTTTTTTTTCTTTTCTTTCTATTATGATCATCATAGTGTAGATTGGAAAAGAATCAGATTTTGTAGAATGGTAGATGGCACGCAAATGTAACAATAAAACGAGAACAAAAGGAAAAAAAATGTTATAGTAATATATACGTTCTTCAATGTGACAGTGAGGAACAGAATTGAACAAAAGAAATTGACATTAACTTGATAAAATATGGAAATTGGTTCTGGATATGGATTTGGGGATGGTGGCAGACTTGAGAGTTGAGAGTGGCAGTTCGTTGGTGATAAAAAAACAAGTATAAAATGGGAAGCAAAAACGAGGGAAATTGGAAAGAAAGCAAAAGATAAGGGATAAGAGCGTAAAATCAAAGAAAGAAAAGAAAAGAAAAGAAAAAGGTCTAGTTATAGACTAAGGACCAAGGAGTAGAAGTGTGCTCAGCCCGGGTCGGGTTCGGGTCGATCTTAAGTATGATATCAACATCATATTTATTTGTTCAAACTCGATCCGACTCGAAATATAGGTTTCAAATTCTATCCAAAACTACTCATATTTGTAAATGGGTAATCCAAACCCATTTAGATCCGCTCATATTTTTTTTTCTTAAAAAAATTTAAACAAATACTTTTTATTATTTAATTTTTAGTAATTTTATATTTTCTTTACTCAATTTTAAAATATGAATAACTTAGCATATTTTTAATTGTTTACATTATAACATTGTATATATTTATTTTTTATATGATATAAATTATATAATATATCAAATATAAAAATAATATATTATATAAATGAAAAACGGGTATGATCGGATTCGGACCTTGATTATCGAAGCCAAGGCCAGGCTCATTTTTTAAATGAATCTCATTTTTTGTCCAAACCTATATTTCAAATCTAATATTTTTATTTAAATTTTTTAAAATATAAACGAATAGCCCGACAAGTCAGAGGAGTGGATAGAATTTTGTTTCGTTTCAATTCAAGTTATTAAAGTATAAATACTACTCCAGCAGTGGCAGTTGTAAAAGTCAAAATAAAAGGAATTGATCTGGACCTGGAGAGTACGTTAATCTTACGCAAACCAAACCCGAAAATATTGTATGAGGACAACGTTCTCTATATTGTCGAGAATATCAATGTTGCGGGTATGCTATGTTATATGCTATGCCATGCTCTCTCTATCTCATCCTCTTTATTTTGTACCTGTCATTATATTACTATTATTATTACTACTTCAAGAAGGGAATGGTATTTATCGGGGGAGGGTTATTGTTAATAGTCAGTTCATACTGGAATAATTTAGATAAGCCAATATAGTAAATATAACATAGTTCATATTTCATAGTCATTTAGCTCATATAAATCAAGTAATCAACGCGCACATGATGTTATTTATTGTCATTTGCTCCATAGTAACTATTTCTGTGTTATAGAGGCCGGCCACGCTATAAAGATATGCTGGCAAAGGGAAGAATGCATCTTTGGTTAGCTACCTAGCTAGCTTAACGATGGTGGATTTTTTTTAATCGCAAGCTTGGGGACTCATTATGAAAAGAAAACTGTTCAGGTTCAGGGCACAAGTTACAATAACATAAACTGTGATGTTCTACTGCAATTGCTGAGTTAAATTGTCATGTTCTACAGCAATTGAGACGACAGTATGGTCGATTGAGTGGAGGAGCATTGCGGAGCTGGTGAACCACCCTGAAATTCAGAAGAAGCTGCGCCACGAGCTTGACACTGTTCTAGGACCTGGCCTGGTTACCAGATCACTGAACCAACCTGACACCCAAACTCCTGTATCTTCAGGCTGTGATCAAGTAGACTTTGAGGCTCCGAATGGCAATTCCTCTACTTGTACCCCCACATGAACCTCCATGATGCTATGATATCCCTGCAGAGAGCAAAATCTTGGTGAATGCATGGTGGCTTGCCAACAACCCTGCTAACTGAAAAAATCCCGAGGAATTTAGGCTTGAGAGATTCTTGGAAGAGGAATCTAAGGTTGAGGCTAGTTAATGGCAATGACTTCCAGTACCTCCGGCCATTTGGTGTTGGAAGAAGAAGTTGCCCTGGAATTATTCTTGCATTGCCTATCCTTTGGTATTACTTTGGGTCGATTAGTACAGATTTTGGAGCTCTTGCCTGCCCCAGGACAATCAAAGATTGATACGATGGAGAAAGGTGAACAGTTCAGTTTGCACAGTTTGAAGCATTCGACCATTGTGGCAAAGCCAAGGAAATTTTAACTTCACATATTTCTTTTTAATCAACTCTTTGTGAGATTGTTGATAAAAGATTGTGGAAACGTTGTCTTGATAATATATCTATGAACTTGAAACGATGAATTAATTAAGATTTGGGAATATTTTTTCCTTTAATGCTCTAGTTCTATGTTATATAAGTATAATTGATAATTCTTTTTTGTTTTTTGTTTTTTGTTTTTTTTATAGATACAAACAAAAGGCTTCAACAAGCTTAAGACGTTTATTAACCTATATTTTGTGCAAATGCAAAAGATAGCAAATAAATTAAAAAGGGAAGAAGTGGTATTGGTTGTTCCAATATAACATAGCCAATATCAGAACACCAAATTGATTTTTTAGCAGATCCTTCGTTCTCTTCTTCATAAATATTAATCATTTTAATTTTATTATCCTACACGCGTCGCTAACGTATTTCACCTCACATAATTATTATAGTTTCATTCCACTTCCAAGTTGTGGTAGAGCCTGGAGGAGTTTTACTTATAAAATAGGGAATAGAGATTGTTGCATGTTTTTGTGGCACAAAGACAACAATCGGGGTTTGAGAAAGAAAAGAAACCCCAGAAGCAGAAGATAGGTTTGGTTTAGGCCCCAAACGGAGGGAGGGTTGATGGAATAATAGGCCATAAAGCCCATATGAGAAGTTGGGTAACGGGCTTGGTATGTGTGCTGTCATCAAATTCAAATTCAAATAAAGAAGACAGAAGAGAAGAGAAGAGATCGATCTGACGGATAGGCGGAATTTGCACAATCTCTGTGGACTGGAGTTGGGAGATTTTCAAATTAACTAACGGATCTGCTTGCTGCTGCATGCTATTCAACTTCAATTTCAATTTCTTCTCTTTCACTATCAGTATCAGGTAAGAATAAGATCGATCGTTCCTATCCCATTCTTATTCTAATTTTTTCTTCTTCTTTTTAAAAAATAAAAAAAAGGATTTTGTCCTCCTCTTTCTACTTTCTACTTCTAGTCTTCTAGATTAATTAATTAACTATGCGTAGCCGACGTAAACAATGTTGCAATGGATGGGAGGATCAAGACGGAAAGTCACAACTGTAAGCACTTTTATTTTATTTTATTTACCTCACAATTTTCCTCATATGCATGGTTATGGAGTCAAGAGTCTGTTCTTTCTCCCGCTCCCAAGTCCCAACCACCGTCTCTTTCTTGTCATTCATTCAATATTCATTAATAAAACCAACAACTCCACTCTCAAATTAAAACTTTTCCACCGTTTCAAGAATCAAGATTGAGTTTCTGCTACTTGAATGAATGAGTATGACAATCACATTTTCAACTAATAGACACTATTCCTTCTCTTCTGACATTATTTTTATGCATACTCTCTCCCGACAACTTCTTCAGTCAAGGAACTCTACACAGAAGAGGTATTCTAATTTTTCTTTTATTTATTTATTATTCATCAATTATTTTCCCATAATTAAAATCCAATAAACAGCAGTGATTCGGCTACTTTTGTGGAAAATGTTGTCTCATTCCTACTTTTTACTATTTCTTTTCTAATCTCTCAAGGCAAAAGCAGTACTTTGAACAAAGGAAACGACAACGACAACAGACGGCAGTTTCTGAGGGTTATGCTGTTGAAACTAGCGTTGGTGGACAACATCAAAACGAATGTCGATCTCTAGATATTCTAAGCTTGCTAAACCTCTCAACTGTTTCTGATGAAGCCAAGTCTTGTCCCAGCAGTAAGTTTCCAAAATTTCTACTGTCCAGCTAATTTATCAGAATTAGTGGTACTGCTTGCAATGCAATGTCAAGCTGATAATGGGCTTCTCTCTTTTGCAACACGCATTTAGCATTACTTTGCTTCTCTCTCACAATGATCTTCAATCATATTTCCTTCCATGTCTGTCACTGATATTTTTTCATTGCTTTATTTGATATCAAACTTAATTGATATGTAGGTTTGGTGCTAATGCATTACCTACAAATTTGAAAGGACATGCTAATGTGTATTTGCAGGGCAGCTATATCTAACTAAATATACATAGACATCTGTAAGGGCTACTATGTGCTAGTCACAAGAAGTGCCTCACTAGAGATAATCTGTTTTTTTGATACATTGATGTCTCAATGCATTTTATGCCTTTGTTTTTCTTGGATTCTCTTTAAATTGTGTGACCAGCCTTGTTTTCTATTTTTCCTCTGTATTCTAAGTTTTCAGCCATGTAGGAAGGGATGGCAAGATTGATGCTTTAACAATGAAGTATCATAGCCCAAAGGATCCAACAACAATCATTACAAATTCAGTTCCTCCTTCATATTCTGTTGAAATTAAGCACGCAGGTATTTTTAAATATATTTGTGCATAACTTTGTGAACTTAGGTCTTGCTTCTTTAGAATTCGTAGGTATTCAGTGCATAATGCCATTATGCTGGCACAGGTGCTCCACCATCAAGCTACGAAGGGGAGTTACAATATCCAAAGTACGTGGTTACTTTATGTTGCCATGCATTCTCATTATGTAACTAAAATGTCATCTACTTTACAGAGACAAACATCAAATCACATTTGAATGCTAGGCAGAGAAGCCCCCAAAAATTTAAACATGGCTACAGTTATTGATATTAACAGTTTTACATAAATATTTAATAACGATTGAGTCTGCTTGATTATAAAAAAAAAAAAACGACATAAACAATGAGTTATTTTGAAATAATAACTGTACATTGACTGAAATGAATATCAGTCTCTTGAATCATCACGAATGCTTGCTGACCTTGTGAAAAGTTAATGCTTTTGTTGCTACTCAGGGTTTTATTTTGCGATCATGATAATCATGCTTTAACTGGAATCAATAATAGTCCAGATCTCTGGAGTGCAGCCACTGAAAAACGTAAGTTGTAGTATTGGTTATATACAAGATCTCAACTAATTTGGTTTGCAGTTTCCATATCTCCTGATGGGATTGTGGCTGGCCAAAAAAGTATATTATCTTCTGTAGTGCATTTCACCAACTGCAGCATACTATCAGAATGTTTACTTAATGTTTCATACTAAACATTTAGTTCTCTTCAAATTTTGCTTTATTTATTTTTCCAGAATTATCTGTTTTCGACATGCTTAATGATGATGCATCAGAGGGCAGTTCAGAAAGAAGTCTGGTTCATGAAGCTCATGTTGCATTTTCAGTTGAAGGTATGATCTTACACATCAACAATTGAGGGAATGTTTAAGGCAGTAGGTCATGCAGAAGTGAATTTTTAAAAGAAACTGAGAGCACTTACATGAACAGCTGTTTTCCTGAAGTTTCCTCTTTTTATTCAAATTTATTGCTGTTTGAAAGAAGAGCTAATTTTTGAATTGCCTCTAGATATAAATAAATGGACAGATAATAAGCCAAAAACTGAATACTCCAGGAATCATCACGAAATAAGTGTATAACTTCAAAATAAAACTGCAAAGAAAGTGGCTAGTGTCTGAAATAGGAAACAATTTTATATAGTTATCCTTAGTTCCTTATCATTTAGTCTCTATTGAACCTGCCAGTGCATCGTTAAAGAAGGTATCTCTACTTTCATTAATCCTTGTTCTCCTGTATGTTATCAAGAACTGATGCAATGATTTTGGTTTTCAACATTTTCCTAAAAGCACGGTACTACTCAATTCTATATTAAGCTTTATTTTTGTGGACTTAATAGTTCTAGTGCTTTCTTTGCTGTATCAGGTTTAGGTAAGATCAGAACTGAGACTCCACTGCATTCGCCAAGGCAACAGGCCAGGTAATGGGTAATTCGCAAAATCTCTCATCTTCCGTATTGATCACATGTTAGATAATTGTCTCTTGGTGCTAATCACAGTTAGTTTCAGTTTCTTAGACAGTTAGACTACTTTTAGCGTCATAGTTGCCAGAAACTGCAAACTACGTCAATCTATTTTCCATTTCGAATGGTATTTTTACTTCCAAGCTGCAATTAACTGATTCTCTAAATTAAAATCTGTGGTTTACCCACATCAAGCAATCATAAAAGAAGCGAATATGAGATTTCTCCTAAGAAAATAATTTTTTTGTCGCCAATTCATGGAATGTTTGTTGATGGGTTTGATATGATTGTGTAAGAAAATTTGATTATACTCCTAAGCTGATTTTTTGATGAGGTATGGACTGGGAAACTGCAATTTCACTTTGTATAACTGATATGACACATTTAACTAGTGTAAGATGTTTCAAGGTGTGCATGAGAATGATCCTTCTACAATTAATGGCATAAAGCCAAAAAGTTCTACTCTTGTTTGTACAAGCACTCGGGCGTCAGAAGTGCTCAACAGATTTGTAGTCATCAATTCTCATTTCTTAATGTTTTTCTGTTTCTCTTTAATCTGCTTGTGGACTCTAATCAACTTTATTGCAGTTAACCACACCAAAATAATCTTTTAGATTCTATGAGAATGAAAACACATTCTTCAGCAGTTACATGCTAATTGTTCGCTTAAGCAAAGTTTATGCTTATATTTCATTGAGAAACTAAAAATTATAGAGTTAAAGAGTGGTCAAATTTTATCTATACATATCTTAACTTTTTGCAATTGTAGAATCTCTTCTGATGATTGCTCATTACCCTGGAACGTGGCAAGGCAACTAAACTCATCAAAAAGTTCTAACTCTGTACTGAATGATCTTGAACTAGAAGTGGTGAGAGCGCTACTTGATCTACTCTCTTAAGTTTCTTATTTCTATATTTTCTGTTAATTCATCTTTTCCTCAAAAAATGATCTTCACATGAAAACTAAATTCTTTCCTTTTCGCTTTGCCTTGCTTCTGCAAGTTTTGCCTGGCTTGCAAAGTTTGGTTCAGCCATAGTTCTTAAGTACTATATAGAACAAGTCGTGGAAGGAAGAATAATATACTGGCATATAGACATACAGAACTAGAATTTATGTTTACTTTTGGCTTTGTGAAACTTAATGGCTGAAAGGATCTCCCTGACAGGAAAAGGAGACAGACTAATTGCAATCTTGACTTCATTCATAACATTAGCCTCCCAAGAATATAATATATGCTTGAATTATGCATCTTAATATTGTTTAACCTTAAATGCTGGAGTCAGACCATTGGATGAAATGCTCGTTTTTCTTCATTTTATTCTCTTCACTGAATCGTATGTAATGTATGTCCCTTAAACAATTTTTTTTTTTTGGATAAGTGAATTTTATTATCCAAAGAAGCAGCAAAGCTGCTACAACAAACAAGTCTTACAGCTCTGTTTAATCAAACATGGCAGAATTTAGCCCCCAGACATTACAAAGATCTAGATTAGCAGAATCAACAGCTATTCTACTTAAGCCATAGAGCCTCATAGACACTGCTTCTTTAATGCGATCCAGCAATTTGGTAGGGGTTTCATCAACATGGTTGTAGACTCTACTGTTCCTTTCTTTCCACACAACATACATGAAGGCATCCCATGCAATCCGTAGGATGATGGTGATCAATGATTTGCCCTTCAATTTACTTATGGCCCATTGCAATTCCTCCTTCCAGTCAGCCACTCTGTACACACAAATTTCGCGTCAAAAATATGACAAGGAAAATTTGCAGTCAAATAAGAATTTTATTAATCAAAAAATTCTCCTTCTACACACTCTTCTACTGATCTTTGAGAGTTCAAGCACCATTTGCCTTATAGATTTGAATATGGACAACCAAAGAATAAATGGTCCCTAGACCCTAGTTTCTTTCTCCTGCTGACAGAAAACACACTGTTCTTCCACAGTTAATCCCCATGATGCAAGCCTTTCCCTTGTTTGTAGTCTATTGAGGACTGTCATCCAGGAAATTATTGCATGTCTGGGAATAAGGAGACCAGGTCAGTCTGTGTCAACGCACCTTGTCCGTTCGAGGCCTTAATTCCTTCCAAACAGCTGCAATTTCATAATTATCACCAGAAAATGGCCAAGCCAAAGCCCCATTGACCTGTTTTATGATCTGTTGAGCCTTTTGCCTTAGCTGCATTAGCTTCCTTCAGCTCCAACTACTCCCATTATGGACAGGAATTTTCCAGACATCCCTGTCCCTTAAACATTTAACTCCAGTTTCTTATCTTAATTTTGGTTGAGATAGAGCTGACTATTATAATATGTGCTAAATGCAGGATGCATTGATGCAGGACATCAATATTCAACTTGGTGATAATCCTTCACAGTTCTCGATGGACATATTGGATTCACATGGCAATTGGAAGCCGAAGCTATCCACTGTCACAGACCACATGCAACTTGACAGACATTATAGTAACAGAAACTGCTCTTTCGATGACACAAACATTTTCTACGACATAAGGAGAAGGGAAGACATGTGGGATGGTGAATCTCAGTTCTATTTATTCAGAAATTCTTTTACCTATCATCATTAATGTTCCGAAGATAGATTTTGTTTCATTCATATGTATATCCTTCATCAAGTTTGGTTGACTTAATCATGAACATAGCAACATCTCTTGCTACAGATTAAGTTTTGTCATCAGGCCATTCTTGTTCTCAGTGTCAATAAGTACTAGTTTGAACTAGGAAGTTTTATCGCAAAGCTTTTCTCCTATTTAAACCTCATTATACTGTGGAAGGCTTCTGTGGGCCACATATGTCATTTGTTTTGCTCAATTGGTTTGCCAGCTAGACTAAGCTTCCTGGATGATGACTTTCTACATGAAAGGAAAGATGACGTTTCTTGGAAGTACTGGCCACACAAAATAGATAAAGATTCTGGAGATTTTTTGGAATATGAAAAGGGTGAGATGTCAGATAATGCTTTTGAAGGCCATCACAAGCTGAAGAAAGGGTGAGCCATCAACAGTGAATATTTCCTTGTTCTGAGAGATGGGAGTATCTTTACTTTTTGATGAAGTTGTTACATCTGTGCAGGGATGTGAAAGCAACGAAATTGAACAGTTTAGGTGCTATTTCTCATTCAATCTATGGAATAGCTCAGACAAACAATGCTTTGTAATTAATATCAATGAAATGATTAAGTTTATCATTGTTGCTGCATTATTGTTTTTTTAATGTTGTATGTTAATTGTGAAGCATGGACAAACAATTATCTGTTTTGAATATGTCTTTTAAGAATATAGAGTGCTATATCCTACTTCATTGAGAAATTTCCATGGGGTCATCTCCAGATTCTTTGGATGATTGGTAGGTAAAGTTACCTCTAAGAGAGAGAAATTATATGTGAATAATGTGTGTTTGCCTTCTTTCTTATCATGTTATTATTCTTACCTTGATGTATTATAATGTGGAACTACTTTGCTATCATCTCTTATGCTTTCTCTTTGTCCATAATCAGAGGTTGGTCATGATTTCACAACTTTAATTGGGTTAAGGTATGAAAAATTCCCTCCAAAGGTACGTGGAAGAATAGGCATTATTTTTCTTTTCTAAAAAGAAATTGCTTTTGTACAGTGGCAGGCATACCCCAGTTCAAAGGAATTATGATATTAGAGATTTGCCTGGCCAATCAGATTGGCCTTTTTTTGAGACTGAAGATGCAAAGGATGATTTGAGCTTGCTGAGGTAAATTATAGGAACTTTTTGTGTTTCAAGGTGATTTGGTTTGTTGGTCCTACTTTAACTTACATGTTTCCTGTTTCTTTTCCCTAAAACTTAAACTTTGGCAGTGAAGAATCATGCTCATCTAGCGCAGGTGAAATTATTGATTTCTAAGCTGCTTTGACAATTCATTGTCAGTTTGTTGTAGTCTTTAATGAAAAGCTTCTCTTGAGAAACTAAAGCAATCATTTAAAATATTTCATTGCAGTGAGGGGCGAAACATTAAACAGTTCACCTCCAAATCTAATGCCTAGGCAGAGCAGTAGAATAAGCAATACTTTTAGTAGAACTAGAAAGAAGTATGAAGACAGGGATAATCTTGGGCAACAATCTAGAAAATGTACGAGGACGCCAGTTCTTCCCAAGCCCATAAGCTCTTGCTTCCGAGGGAAAATAGGACCGTCTCAGACATGGTTGTTTGAGGAAGGATGCAATTCAGTTGATATATATTTGGGTTTCAGTTCTTCCCATTGCACCTCAGAGGCAAACCTTCCATCTTTAGGATCCAAGTTGTGGACTGAAGATCCTATTGGTGCATTTCCTGTTCCTGAACTCAATTTTGATGTAAAATCTTGCTTTGATAGACCCAAGCACGGTGAATCTATCCAATGTTCACCTTTTGGCTGTTTCACCTCTGAGAAGTTCGCATTCTGCCAATCATTTAACCACACAAACTCTTACGATTCTCCAGTATTCTCAAATGTTGGGTCTGGATCAGTCAAGCGTGATTTATCTCCAGATTCTAGAATGCAAGGTGCTCCTCTGGATTCGTCCAATACTGCTCGTCCACATAGAGAGACCACGGGATTTCCTGATTTATCAGTACAAGGAAGTATCAGTGGAGATGATAAAAGAAAATCAAAATTCCAACCAGCCAATTGTGAACAGTTTGAACTTGAAAAGGAAACTTGCCCTGGAGATGATTTATTGTTTTCAGAGGACCCAATGGCAATGGATGGTTCAAATCCCAACAATAAAGATGTTGAATGCAAGGAAGCAAAGGATGGAACTCTAAACGAAAAGAAGAGCCTAAAAACAACATATTCTCCTGAGCATGGTGAGGAAGCATCATCAACTGTTAAGATCCATGACAATTTCGAGAGCAGTACAAATGAGAAAGGGTACTTATGACATACTTAGAACTCATATTTCCAACTTGCCAATACTTTTCCTTATCACCTGACACTAAAAGAAGGTTCTCATTATTGCTAGATATAATTGTAAGGTAGAAATTCCTCTTCCTTGTCGAAGTGGGACTTAAGGTATGTCTTCTTTCTGTATATCACGGCTTTTTTTTTTTGTTTTTTTTGTTTTTTTTTTGGTTATGGTTATTATATATGTTGAACTGCCATTTGCTGCCGTTAGAACTTTGACTTATACCGTTTGAATCAGACCCCAATGCAGGAAGAAAAGATGCTAAACTTGAAGATGGAAAAGCTATCAGTAGAAGAAAGAATAATGGTGAGGACTCATCTAAGCAGGTAATGATGCTTGAAAGCCATGTTATTCAACTTCTTGCGTAGAGACAGTTGTTATTCAACTTTCATGCCTTGGACATCATGAAGAAGGTGTAAATAATACTAGAGAACAATTAATTGCAGATTGGTTAACAGTTAACAGGGGATGCTGTCTTTCGTGACTGGTCTCACACTTTCGCACTCATCTATACAATTATCTATAGTCTCAGTCTCGGTCTCGACTCACTTACGCTTCATTTGGATGTATAGCTGTGGTGATGTTTTATGATTGAATTTTATTATGCATTCAAATAAAGCATAAATCGTCAAAGCTTTTATGGCAATCATGAAAATGAAAAATGATAAAAATGAAAAACTTGTTAATTCAACATTCATAATCAATTAATACTTTTACCTTTTTTTCATATTTTTTTATCAAGCAAGCCTAAATATCCTGGGAAAATGGGTTCCGACTTCTGATCTGAGTCTTCGTTAATTGTTCGAAACTCTATTGGGCTTTCTTGGGTTTACCCAACCAACGACTAGAATGAAGATTGATTTTGGGTCTTGTTGGTTGGAGTGGCTGTAGAGATCCTGGTGAACAGAAAAAGTCCTTCGGAGGTTGGATCGGGCAAGTGGCAACCACCCATTTCCATTTCATTTTTAACCAGGTTTCCTGAATGAGCGTCCTTTCCAAAAACGCTTCGTTTTGAAGAAGCAGAACCAAGCCAACAATTAGCTAGCATTTCTCTTATCTTTACTGCCACTACTCCACTACGTTTATGCATGCATGCATGCATGCATGCAGTTAATAGGCTTTGACACATCCCAAATTCCTTCTTTTGTTTTGTTTTCTGTAATGTAATTCGATTCCATGTGTTGCATTTGGTAGCTAGCAAAATTATTAGTAAGAGAAAAAGAAGCTCAACTTTTCGATAAAAGCATTACTAAAATAGGACATTAATTTTCAAAGTTAATGTTTTCTTTTCTTGTTGTATTTGTGCCAATATATATTATATAAATAAAGGCTTTACTAACGAGTGCTCTTAGTGCAATCTTTAAGGTTAGTTAATATACTATTTATAATAATAACAGTATATTAATTACAAAAATTGACAACTTTATTCATCATTTTTAATGTATTGGATGAAGATATTACTACTTATAGTAACGTTAAAAAGTGTTTTTAAAATATTTGTTAACAAAATCCCATAAATAATAACAGCGTGAGCGCGACTGAGAGAGGATTAATAGTGTAATTGAAAGTCTTATTATTGGGTGATTGGTAAAAGAGGCTGAAAAATTAACAAGAGATGAAAAAGTCAAATCTTTTATGGCCATTTTAGAATTTAGAAATGCAGTTCAAAATTCAACAGTACTGCATGTTGCAATAAAGAAGGATAGATCGATCGATCGGGGTGGATGCTTTGCTCGCTGCATTATTAAATGTTTGCTTAATTTGTATTATATATAATTTATTGGAGTTATGCCTTAATTAATTAATAAAATAAAATAACTAACATGATTAGCAGCCCATTTTTTGACCTCTAATTAGCAAGGAATCGTTCCATTTTTATACTCCATATATATATATATATATCATATTATATACTATATAGCATACATGCAAATATATATGCAGCAGCATTTGCTTTTCATTCAGTCTCTCTCTCTATATTTACATAGATAAATTGGTAATAAAATTCCTCATATCAACCTCCAAAATGTATTTCTTATATGGTGCAATAATAATCTGATGCACTGCCAGTATATAATTTTATATACTGATAGTAAATCTTACGCATTAAAAAAAAAATTTAAAATTTAAAATTAAATCTTAAACTTAATTTCTAACAAATGACATTATGTGATGCATGCATCAAATATAAATCAATAATAAATTTAAGTAATAAGCAGCATAGACTTTTTAAATGCCCATGTGCAAGTGCAACCATAACAAAAAAACATATACTATATAAAATTATAAATATGATCAAAAGTAAGATCAACCATTGATGATAAATTAAGTTATGAAAACAAAGTGCGACAGAAAGAGGGTGCACCCATAGGTAAAGGAAAAGAGGGCGATGTTGAAATCCAAAAGACAGGTGACAAAATCCCAGGAAAAGGGCGGGTCACCATATCATCAGTGTCCGAAAAGGAAAAGGAGAAGAGAAGAGAGAGGACTTGGGTTGAGTTAAGAAGCGGTGTGTCTTTCTTGCATGCATTTTATGCATCTCTTGCTCGCTCTGCTGTTGCTGTTGCTGACTTCGCTGTTGCTTTGCATGCACTCTCTCTCTCTCTCTTAAAAGTTAAAACATAAACTCGAACAAAAACACGTTTCTTTGGGGTTTTTTTTTACATTTTTTTTTTTTAATGTGGAGTTGTAGTAAGTAGCACTATAACAAGGAGCGCACACATCCACCACCACCGCCGTTACGCTTCTCTTCTCTTTGGTATACATATTTACTCATCCACTACTTGCCGGTTGACTCTCTTCTTCTTCTTTCTTCTTCATTTCAAGTGAATTGGGTTATTCCTCGTTGCTTCTCTGAATGACTGATTTGTTTTGATTTCAAAAAGGTTGGTCGCTCGCTCGCTTTTTATTGTTATTATCGTGCTTGTTTTTTATTCATTATATTGAAAATTGGATATACGTTGTGCATGGAAATGTTTTTTTGGTGAAATTATAATTACACTTGTGGATGAATTTGAAAGGGGTATTACTTATTAGGGATTTGATTTTGATTTTTGATTTTTGATTTGGACAGAGATCAAGCTTTAGCTGAATGGGGTCCAAGATTTGCATGAATTCCTCATGTGGAACTGCTACCCCCCATGAATGGAAGAAGGGATGGCCTCTGCGATCTGGTGGTTTTGCTCATCTCTGTTACCGTTGCGGGTACTTCAATCTTCATTCCTTTTCTTCTTCTTTTTTTACCAATTCCATCTTGCATTCCACATTTTGGGTTTGGGTTTCAATTTTAATGCTTTGCTTGCTACTGGTCTGGATTCACGCTTATTACTTTACGTTTTTTCTTTCTTTTTTTTTTTTTTTTTTTAATTTTTTTTTTCACTTTTGTCCAAATTGAGATTTTGGCTCCCATGTATCTCTTTCTCTCCCCAGGTCACAGTTCCTCATTTTTAGAATTTTACTCTTCTTCTTTCGGATATTTAGGGTAATTTTGAAAAAATATATATCACCACAAACTAAGGCCAATATACTACTAATTATATATTAATTAATAATCTTACAATATCCGCTTATACGCGCTTTTGATAAAACTTGCACTAGCTTAGCTATTCTTTCCAATCCCTTTAATATTTTGTAGATTTATACTGCAGGAGTGGAATTAGTACTAGTCCTATGTCCTAAGTAACTACTGCCATCTCCCTTCCCCTACCACACCAGAAAAGGCCAAAAATAAAAGACAAGTTTATAGACCCTATAAGCACCAAGGAATATTCTGCGGCTAATCAAAAGATAAGATCAACAAGATGGTTTGTAGTTTAACTATTCAAATGATAACTGCATTTAGTTAATGATACTATAGGAATGATAATGGCCCTCTAAATTTTGAGTCATTATTTCGACAAGTTGTAGAATATGCACCATCAATGTATCTGAAGTGCTGATGCTGCTATGAAGGGTGCTGCATGGAATTCCCCTCCTCTCCGAGGGTACCGCATTTAATGCATGATTTTTTACCTTCAATTGAGAAATTGTTGTTAAATAAGTTTTTACTTTTAAGATGATAGTGTTGTTTTGTTCATGTATTCACTCTTTCATTCTATTTATTTTCAATGCTTTCTCTTACTTTTTTCATGGTCTACTTGCTTCTGTGCTTAAGCTCTGCCTATGAGGATAGTGTTTATTGTGATACATTCCACTTGGAGGAATCTGGATGGAGGGAGTGCCACTTATGTGGCAAAGTAAGCTGATAATCCTGCTGGTCTTATTAAAGTTCAAACAATATTCAATTGTTTAGCATTTTAAGTAATTGAATTTGGTATGGCAGCGTCTTCACTGTGGTTGCATAGCCTCCAAGTATCTGCTTGAACTCCTAGATTATGGAGGTGTTGGGTGTACCAGCTGTGCAAAGAGCTCCCGACTTCATTCAATTAGAAGAATTCAGGTACTTTTTTCCCACTCATCTGAAAGATGAGTCACCTGGTTTCATATTATAAAATCATATTACAATATTTATCATGAATTTTCCCTTCCTTCCACTTTTATGAGAACCCTGGTTCAAGGTCATGGGAAAGAGTTGATGGTTCTTTACACCAACTTAATTCTTCTGCTAGCCTCTTTTGTTTTTTTGGCTTCATTTGTATGCAAGATCTAGGAAGCAATATTCTAATAGTAGACATGGTACGTTATTATTTTGGTCTTTATACCATTTGATGGGTTGTATTCTTGTTGCTTTCAACTGTTATTTTCCCTTCTGTGATGCAGATGCATGGTGATGAAATTCCCAAAGGATTTAGTGCACTGCCAATGAATAATGCTGGATCCAGTGCTGTTGAAGGTAAAGCAGTTGGCGATCATGTTGATGAGAGAACACTTGCACAATTGTGCAAAATCATGGAGGCTAATGAACGCAACCTCTTGCCTCAATCTCAGAGGGGTGATGCAAATGCATCTCTTGGGCAACACAGAGGAGAGGAAGTCACGTGTCCCATTGGGGAAGTGGGTGCTGGGTTTTCAAATGCTATGCAACCATATGTTCGACCACCTAGCTTTGTGAAAACAAACAATGCCAGATCAGCATTAGACATTAGAGAAATTCATGAGTTACTTTCACAACCTTCTTTGAGTATGACTTTGGGAGGACCATCTGGGAATCCAAATTTTGTACTACCTTTTTCCAGTGGGCTAGCTGATGGAAATGAACAGAGCAAAACATCTTCATCTTTTCAACAAGGGCAGCGATCTCGTCCAATATTGCCCAAACCCTCAAAAAATGGTCTAGCAACAAGTTCAGAGTTGAATAAAAGCGTGGTTCCCCTGGCGCGGATCGCAAGGCCACCAGTTGAGGGGCGGGGGAAAAATCATTTACTTCCTCGGTATTGGCCAAGGATTACTGATCAAGAGCTGCAAAAACTATCGGGAGAGTATCCATGATTGTTAGCTTAAGTTTCTAAATTTTGGTTTTCTTAGAATAATATCTTTTTATGTGATATATGTAGTTTTTGGTAAGTCTGTTGATTCAAATGTGTTGTTTACCTTAAGTTTGCAAATTTAAAGTTTGAAATCTACCATTGTGCCACTATTTGAGAAGGTTCTCAGTGCCAGTGATGCTGGTCGAATTGGTCGATTAGTGCTCCCAAAAGCATGTGCTGAAGTAAGTTTTGAAGAATACTCACTTTCATGCCTTTTTCCCTGCCCTTCCCAACAAAGCCCCCTCATCTACCCCTTCTCCAATCTTTTCTTGGCATTGCATTTGTATGAACTAGAAATCAATGCAGGCATATTTTCCTCCCATTTCACAATCAGAAGGCCTTCCTCTAAGGATTCAAGATGTAAAGGGGAAAGAATGGACATTTCAGTTCAGGTTTTGGCCAAATAACAATAGTAGGATGTATGTCTTGGAGGGTGTAACACCTTGTATTCAATCCTTGCAATTACGAGCGGGTGATACTGGTATGCTTTGTTCCTTTATTGTTTAGAGTATGATGTATAACTTTGTTTTATCTATGCTATTGTATCTTATTTGATTTTGTATAGATAATTCTTTTGTGGAAAAAAATGTACTTTTTCTTGGTGGTGCTCCGTACAGAAAAGCTCAGTGGTTTTCTGGTGGAATAATTCTGTGACTAATGAAACAACTTTCTCAAGCATAAAATCTTAGGAATGAAATGGACTATTGTTTGGTGCAAAAGTACATCTAGAGACTAGTGTTGAGAATGAAAAGAGCACGGCTCAGGCCTTGAGAGCAGTCATTTCATGCACTTTTTATCACTCTTAGATAAAAGATAGAATTGTTTCTTTGAAGGATCTCTCTTGATGAGACTATAACTAGAATTGCCCCTTTATGGTTGTTAAAGGGTTAAAACCCTACTCCATCTCCCCTGTTTCTCTTTTGGACCTATATGACTCCACAATCTCATGTAGATATCTGAATCTTTTGTTTTTATGCTATGTCAATAGTTAGTTTCCTCAACTCTATTTAATAGTTTAGGATGGCCCTTCGGCATCTTTAAGTATTTATCCCATGTGAGAAACTGTTTTCTCATGGTCCATACATAGCTATGAAAATTAGAACATTGCTGTCCATCTATTTTTCATATTTTAATAGTTATTTATGTTGGGAAAAAAGAGTAAAAATGTTAAATTTCTCCCCTAGGGTGCTGTGAAATTCTTTTCCAATAGAATTGAAGGGCACAAATACTATTTGCTTCCATTTTTTTTTTTGGCTGCATTGCAGTTTTGTCCGTAGTTCGTGATTTTGGATTGTTTGTGTCACAATATGTGTGAGCTTTATGTAAAATTTCATTGATTGTTAAGATATTTTGGTGCATTTAGGAATTCTCTTTCCTTAATTATCTGAAAGCTTTCTTCTATATTCTGCTACATCAAGCTAGTGGGAATTCAACTTGTATTGCAACGCTGACCTGAAATTTTCTTTCTCTTATTTACTAGTAAAAAGATTCTTTTTTATTTCAGTAATATTTAGTCGAATAGATCCTGGAGGAAGACTTGTTATGGGGTTTCGAAAGGCGACAAACTCTGATACAAAGGTATTTGTGGAAAAAAAATTTAAAGTCATTCTCTAACATATTCAGACTTCAGACATGATTGGATTTCTTTTCTAAACTAATAGTTTACATGAACATGTAATACATAAACAGGAAGGCCTAACATCTTCCCTTCCTAATGGTGCACATTCTGGGGAAACTTCACATTCCGGTGGCATTGAGAATTTGTCTACAGTGAGCCCTTACTCTGGTCTTTTTCAGACCCCAAAAGGAGGCACAGATCCTCTCGTAATTGCTCTGTCTGAACATTTGTGTTTACCTGATGGAAATATTAGTTGGGGTAGAGGTGAGAACCATGGAGACGGGGCAAATGAGGATCCAGTGCAGCAACCAGCAGTGAATGCAGAGAAGAAGAGGACTAGAAATATTGGGTCCAAAAGTAAGAGGTTGCTGATGCATAGTGAAGATGCATTGGAGTTAAGGTTCACATGGGAAGAAGCACAGGACTTGCTTCGGCCACCCCCAAGTGTCAGGCCTAGCATTGTGACTATTGAGGACCATGAATTTGAAGAATATGATGTATGTAACAGTCACTGTTTTCCTTTGTTGATATGATGCCATGATGGTATGCCAATGCAAATTTGTATTTTACCATGTTTATTGGTAGCTGTGTGATCTATGCTGTTTGTTTTATTTAGGAACCCCCTGTTTTTGGAAAGAGGACTATATTTGCTGCCCGGCCATTTGGGTAAGACTTACGTTATATATTTCTCTTTATTTTCTTGTTAGAGTATCGGAAATAGGACAATGGACAATAGTTATAATGTGGTTATGGTATTTGTTATTTCTCAGTTGTTCCTAATAGAGCTTGTGAGATTATGGTTAGGACATCTAGCAAACGAGTTTAAACTCTAGAACATTATTTGAACATGTGTGACAGCATTCTTGAGTCTATGAAGAGCTCTAAATTTTGGAGCTATTTCCTGATTATGCTTGCTGAAAAAGTTTCAATGTTGAAAAGCCTTCCTTTTGAGAGTGGTCAAGCCCTTGAATTATCTGTTTGGAAAACTTTGGTTTCATACCCGCACTCTGATCTGTTATCCTCTCTAAGCTTTTGTTATGCGGTCTCTTTTAAAGAGAACTTTGAATTTTCAATTTCCTAATCTGTTTTTGTTCTGTTTTCTTTTTCTTTGGAACTTAGGTATGATATCAGTTCATCATGAACTATATAGTTTCATATATGCAGATATATGATAAAGAACAGCTTCATATAGTTTTTTTCTTTTCTAAATACATTCATCTAGAGCTGAATGTTATTGAGGACTTTCTGTAGGGGACAGGAGCAATGGGCCCAGTGTGATGATTGCTCCAAATGGCGAAGGTTACCCATCAATGTTCTTCTCCCTCCAAAGTGGAGATGTTCAGATAATGTTTGGGATTCAAGCAGGTTCAACTTTTTTCTTTGGCTTTTTGTGTTGTGAGATTGCTACTGATGGGACGTATATGTGAGATTAAAAGTTTGTTTTGATGTTTATGCTCCACTGATTCAATGATGTTCCTAGGTGTTCATGTTCTGCACCAGAGGAGATTAGCCCAAAGGAACAGGAGAATCTTCTTAAAGTGGGTAGAGGTAGGACACTATTTCAGTGGCTCATTATGCAAGATGATTCTTGAATGCTTGTTATAAATGATCCTCTATTCATATGTGCTAATGCTCATTAGTTTGCAACATTTGAGCAAGTAGAGAGATGAAATATTTGTATGCCATGCTATTTGACCAACTACCCATTGCTACAAGTTGCTGTTGAGTTCTGCTTTGTGAAAAATCCATGAATTTGACAGTGCTACATTATTTTCATCATTTGGCATGAATAGTTTTTTTTTTTTTTTTTCCATTTTTTCAGCATGTATAGTTGTTTCCTATACGAATTTTATAATACCCCTTGACTTCTATCTCCCCATGTATACATTTTCCCAGATTTGAAGAAGCGAAAAATTCTAGAAAGCCCTAAGCTGGAACCTGAAGCTTCTGGCTTAGATGCTCTGGCTAGTGCTGCAGTTCTAGGAGACAAAACGGGGGATGTGGGGGGGGAGTCTTCAGTTGGAGCTACAACAAAACATCCGAGACACCGCCCTGGCTGTAGCTGCATTGTGTGCATTCAGCCTCCAAGTGGGAAGGGAAAGCACAAAGCTACATGCACCTGTAATGTGTGCATGACTGTAAAGCGTCGGTTTAAAACGCTGATGCTGCGGAAGAAGAAACGCCAATTGGAACGTGAAGCAGAAATTTCCCAGAATGATGAATCAGAGGTGAATGGGACAAGAGACGATGATTGGGAGAATGAAGGAAGGCAAAGCAGCAGTGGAGAAATAGACCTGAATTGTGACCCCAATCGTGAAGAAGCTGGAAGCATGGCTGTAGAAAATTATATAAATCAAAATGGGAATGGAAGCTTAATGAGTGAGCAACAGGGTAGGCTTACTTCTCATTTACTCTCACAACCTAGTAGTAGAGAGAATGAGAGACAGCTATCAGATGAAGAGTTTCTAGCATCTGTAGTAGGATGGGAGCGTCACAAAACAAGTGCTTAAGTAAGGAGCCCGGTTTGGAGAGAAATGGCCTTCATTCATAATGTCCTCCATTTTCGACTCTTTTTTTGTTACAATATTTTTTTTTTATTTTTTTTTTCCCAATATGTTTGTGTTGGTGTCATACTGTAATTTCCTTACCTTCAAAGAAAATATGATTTGACGACTGCTTATTTATATATACTAGTTTATGTTACAGTCAATATTATTTATTTTAATATCTAATTTACTATTAAATATTTTCTTTTCTTTTTAAATCTATATATTAGATAAATTTTTTATTTTGGTATGAAATTACATCAAATTATTACAAATGTTATAAAAATTATATCAAATGTTATCAAAATTATTACAAATGTTATCAAAATTATATTATAGGTCACCAAAATTATCTCAAAAATTATCAAAATTATATCAAATGTTACCATAATTATATCAATAATTATCAAAATTATATTAAAGGTTACCAGAAAGTTACTATAATTATATCAAAAGTACTAAAATTATATAAAATATTATAAAAATTATATCAAAGATTATAAAAATTATATTAAAAGTTGTCACCATTATATCAATGATTATCAAAATTATATAAGGTTATCAAAATAATATCTAAAATTACCAAAAATATATCAAATGTTGCCAAAATTATATCAAAAGTTGTCAAAAAGTATTACAAATATTATCAAAATTATATCAAATGTTACCAAAACTATTAAATTTTTTATCAAAATTATTTACAAAAGTTATCAAGATTTTTACAAAAATTTTGAACATTATATCAAAAGTTACCAAAATTATATAAAAGTTATCGAAATTATATCAAAGGTTACCATAATGATACCTAAGGTTACCAAAAACTATTACAAAGGTTATCAAAATTATATCAAAGGTACCAAAATTATATAAAAAATTATCAAAAGGATACCAAAATTATATTAAAGGGCATTGATGTGGCTGACTGAGTTGGTATCACGAGCCAACTCAATTAAGAAAAGTACAAAAAGACCAAATAAATTATTATATCAAATAACATAACAAGGGAATTGATTTTTTTTTTTTTAATTTTCTATATAAATTTTATTTTGAAAAAGATTACTAATTTTTTTCTCTCTAAAAACTACCCATTTTTTTGAAAAAATACTATACATACAAACTATCCACAAATCAATTTTTTTTAATATAATTTTTTACTCACATTTTTTTCATCCACCTACATAGTAACCGGTGTGCCATAATGTAGTATTTTGAATTTATTTTGATTTTTTAATAAATTTACTAATTGAATTGATGGACATCAACTCAATTTGTTCTTTTAATACAAGATTATGATGCACCCACTTTGTGGGTAAAATAAATAAATAAATAAAAAGATGAAAGAATGAAGTAGTTAAGTAACTATATGTATTGATTTTTCAAATGAAAAAAAAAAATAGATAAAGTTGGTTTTTTCAATTTTTTTAAGAAATTAAATTATCAAAATAATCCTATTAATATATATATATATATTTATAATTTGATTTTTAAGTTAATTTCTCAATTGAGTTGATGTCATTTGATTCGTGACATCAACTCAGCCAGAGGTTTTATAATAAGCATAGACTAAAGGTTTGTATTTGATGCACTATCAACGGTCAATAAATCATACGATAACACCTCATTAAAAAAAAAAAAACCCCTTAAAAATAAATACATATAACTAAAGCCATAGATGAAATAAGTAGTTTATTTATTAGAAAAAGCGTCAACATTGGAAATTTTAATTAAGCGGGATACACATTAGAGGGAAGCCTGGGGTTTGCAACGACAAGCAGCGGCTTTGCAAGAAACAGATTATCCTTGGCCTCACATAGATGGATGGGAATGGGATGCTCATTAGGTGGGAATGGGATGCTCCAACTGAAACATTGGAGTAGCCTTGCAAAAAGCATGAGAGTCATTGAAGTCCCTAGCAAGATACCCTTGCACCCACGCATTCCAGTGCTGAAGGAGATGAAGCGCAGATCTGCCTCATTTAGCGACACTGGAGATCCATCCTCCTTCAGGTGCCGCTCTGGCTTGTACTTGAGTGGCTCATCCCAAACTTTAGGGTTCCGACCTAGAGCTGTCCGGCTAAGAAGCACATGGCTACCTTTGGGGATAAAGTAATTGGCAACGGTTGTATCAGCCACGGACACGTGCGGAACATTGAATGGTGCAATTGGATGGAGCCTAAAGGCTTCTCTGGCGCATGCCTTGACATAGTTGAGTTTCGGAAAATCAGATTCTTGGACTAGTCTCTCCCTTCCAACAACCCTATCTATTTCCTCTGTGGCTTTCTCAAGTATCTCGGGCTGGTTTACCATCTCAGCAAGTGCCCATTCTACCGCATTGGACGGATTATCTACCGTTGCAATCATAAACTCCTACAACATTTAATTAAGATACATCATACATATACATATTCATATATAATTAAGGATTTACTAACAAGTAGTAGTAGTAGTAGTATTCATTATATATAAACTACGTACTTTAATTAATTATGGATGAAAAATTAATATCTCTAATGATCTCTTGCGTAAATGAGCTAGCATTCTTAACTTGCTAGTGAGTGATAATATACCCCATCGATCCCCCATGCATTCCGATGTACGTATTATCTCAATAATATTATTCTATATATATATATATATATATATTGAGAATAATGGTGTGTGTCTATGAAATTTATATATATAAATGTGCGTGCGATGCGATGCGAAGCGAAGGAGAGAGCATGCATAATGAGATCGAGAAAGCTGCTTACTGTAATTTGAGCCTTGATCTCTTCCGCTGTGAGCACAGGCTTACCATGATCATCTCTCAAAGTAATCAAGACATCAAGCAAGTCGTTCACATCCTTCTTCTCGCCGTTTTCCCACTGTTGAATCCTCTCTTCGATTATGGGATCATGATATTTTCCAACAACCCGAAGAACCTCGTCCATAACTTTCTCATGGCCATCCAGATCAAGCCCTCTCAACCATGGAATGTAATCAGATAGGCAAAAGGAATAAAGATAAGCAAGAATAGTGAAAAGGGCACGGACATGCTCTTCTTCTTCAAACCCTGGTCCTCCATCCTCCTTACCCTCCCCAAAGTACCTCCTGTTGAAAAACAGCTTCCTCGGCACATTGCCGCAATATTGTTGTGAAGCCACCCTCACGTTTACCAGGCCGCCTTTATGAGAAGCCTTGCATTGGTTATACACGTAACGCACAAGGTTGTCAGCTTCTTCAACCCTTTTTGCATGAAGCCACCGATGTCTGGTTGGGGAAAGCAAATCAGTGACCAGCACTTTCTTCATCTTTTTCCATTGATCTCCTAAGGGCACGAGAGCTGTTGTTAAGTAGCCTTTGGTGGTGACATCCGTGGACATGCTAATGGGCCTTGATGCAAAAACAGCGTCCTGTTTTTTCAGGAATTGGCGACTTATTTCAGGACAAGTAACCGGAATTACATGCACATTGCCAAAGCGGATACACGCAATATTGTCAGCATTAATATCTTTCATCAGCTCATGTATCCATCGAAATGTGGGCTTGTTTTTAAGCATTTCAGGGAGGTTTCCCACAATAGGCCAAGGTTTGAGAAGGAGCGGTGGGAGAGGGGGTTGTTTCGCTTTCTCGTTGCCTGAAAATAGGAATTTGAAGAGGTAATACAAGGCAAGTGCGATGACAACAAATGTGGAGGAGAAGCTTAGGAAAGTATTAAAAGAAGTTGAGGAGGACGCAGTAGTACTCTGATGGACTGGAGTAGTAGTGTTGTCCATGGCTAAAGAAAATATCAAAATCTTATCCTAATTATTAATTATGATGAGATGAAGTGTCAATTTTTATAGAGAATATATGGTAGTGTGGAGGAATCGAGGAGAGAAGCGTTTTGTCACTCCAGAACAGAGAGAATTAAAGTGTGTCAATAACTTCCCATTTATCTGTTGTTGCCAGGACTGGAAAAATGGGAAGGATTATTAATATGTTTCCTTGTTTTGACATGACTTTCCTTCTCCCCAATCCCCACTCTCTTTAAACTACACAAATTTACAATTAATTAATTCTTCTTCCACAATCCTCTGCCTGCCTAGCTGTAGAAATTAATTAACTTTCTTATTATTACCCTACCCTACTGTTGTAGTATTATTTTTAGTTTTAGAGTGAGTAAACATATCCATATCCATATATTATTAACAACTTAACATAGTTTCATGGATATTTTCTGATGGGATTTTTCTAACAAGTGATTTAAAAACATTCTTTAAAGTTATTATATATAGTAATATTTTCATTCAATGTATTGAAAATATAAAGTTATCAATTACTGTATTTAATTTAATGTTATTACTATAAACTCATAATATATTAACTAACTTTAAAGAGTGTCTTAAAAACACTCGTTAGCAAAATCTTTTCTGATGTGTAGTTTAGCCAACTAATTTGCATTTATTACTGATCATCATCATATTCTCTATTTGTTAAAGGATATATATATATATATATATATATATATATATATATATATGGTAATATAATTAATGAGACAGATCATGTACTGAATTTGAAGCCATAATTCAACATTAAATATATATAATAATTGCAATTACATATAAATACATAGGTAATTATGTAAGTATTCAAAATTATATATATTTAAGGTTTCATTAATGAGTTTTAAAGTTAATCAATATACTATTTATAGTAGGGTCCGCTTAACCAATGCTTATATCCATTGATTAAGAATTATTTATTTACCTCTTAAATTTTTTTTCTTTGTTTGCATTTAATACATTACTTTTACTGAATTCAAAAAAAAAAAAAATGATTCATTAATTACAATTTTCTTTTTATATATCACCTTAATCAGTGCCACTAGGCACTGGTTAACATTTCCCTTTATAGTAATAACATTGTATTAAATGCAATAGTTGATAATTTTATTCATCATTTTTAATGTATTGAATGAAGATATTATTATATGTAATAATCTTAAAGAGTATCTTTAGAATTTAGCAAAATCCTATATTTAATTTACTTTAAAAAAAATACCATATTTAATTTCTTTATATATGCATTTAGTACTTGTCCAACAATATGATACAATTGTTAGGACTTAAATATCTGAAATAGGCTAAAGAAGGGTTATCTCGAGTGCCCAAATTTTGATATATATACTTTGTGCTTTCATCATCACATATATATATATATATATATGGGTTTAATTTGTATTTTTGAGTCAAAGTATTTGGGAGGTCTCTATACTATATCATTTAGTGCAAATTAATTCCTCTACTATAAAATTGGGTAATTTAGTCACGTTACTAACTGGTATAACATGAACCGTTATCTTAATTTGATGTGGCATTTTCAACAATTTGGTTATTTATTTTGTTCGCATTATCTTAAAATAATATATTTTATTAGTGTCACGTTAGTATTTGACATCCATGTCATCAACTAAATAAAGGTTAAATAATACATCAACTTTTTAAACGATTCACGTTACATCAATTAATGATTTTACCTTTTTGCTTCAATTTTAAAATAATAAAAATTAAATTACTCAATTTTTTATTTACACTAAATGAAATAATATAAAATCTCTCAAATATTTTGACCGAATTTCTGTAAGTATAAAAAATGTTCTTTTGCTACCCTCATAATATACATAAAGGGAAAGCATAAACCAACTTAAACTTGTCTTCTTTCCACTCTTTTGGTGAAGCCGAGCCCCTCATCTCGGCCACTATTTGAAACATACGGCAACATTGCTACTATTTGAAGATATATTTTTCATTTAAAGGAACCCCTAAAGAATTAGACATGAACTTTCAGACTAATTAAAGTCTACATTAAAAGTCTCATCAAACTTGAATATTGAAAAATAAGGGTGAAATTTATGAAGAGAATCAAAGAGTTACCTTTTTTTTTTAAGTAGTTCTTCAAGTTCAATAGATTATTTTCACATGTATATATATCCACTATCAAATGTTGCAACATTCAATGTAAAATAATTATTATATTTTTAAAGTATCATCTTACCAAGTACACTTGGACATCCATTAGCATTTGCCTTATTATTTTTACTAGTAGTTAGAAAAAGGGCCATATGATATATATATATATATATATATATTAAAAAAGGCCTTGAAATTAAAAAGAAAAAATTTACATGCGCGATAACAATGAATTTAGTTATTTATCCATGCACATTAACTCTCCTCTTTATCCTCCATATCCTTAGTGTGGAAATTAATTAAGATGATTGTGATACTGTCTTAATTCTCGTACTAATTAATCTCTCTCTTTATATATATATATATATATATATATATATATATAAAAGAAAGATCCATTTACACTAGTTAATTTATTCGAAATTCGATGTGTATGATCTACGTGAATAGAACATAAAATATACGACGGTCGGATTAAACAAATATAAATCGTAAGTTACAAAAATATGTAAAACTAATTTAGTTTTATACAAGTGTAAGTGGATCTTTCTTCATATATATATATATATATATATATATATATATGAAAATTTATGAGTTTGACTTTGTACATTTTCAAATTTCAGTACTCTTGCTTCTTATGTTCTTTATGCCTACAAAGACCATTATATCAAAAATAAAAAATTGATCATTTTAAACTATTTTTAGGCATACATAACAAATTAACATAAAAATACCATATATAATTTCAAATCTCTAATTATAAATGCGCAAGCAAGGGGCGGTAGGAAATAACTATTATAATTTCATTTTTAATTCACACGTCAAATCAACAGCAAAGTGCCCAACTGCCCATATTCATTTAGTATGTGCACATTTCTCATGCTTAATTTTATAGAAATGACTTCTTAAGTTAAATCCTTTCATCATTGGGCTTTACTAGTGTTTTTCTATTTTTTTTCTCTTTTTTTTTTGTTTGTTATTCTGAAGGGTTTTATTTATTCTTTTTTTCCCAAGTGCAACCTGGTTGGATACTTGGGTGGAGATTTTTTGTTGTTTAGAGTGAAAATGGGCAGAGATTTTGAAAGAGAAACATTTTCTTATTTTGGTGTAGCAAACAATATTCTAAGTTCTAATAATTTTTCTTTTTCCTTTTGTCATGTAAATAAAACAAAGAAAAAGAAATTACGAATTAAGATGGAATATATATAAATATATAGTCACAATAATTACCAAGTAGGAAAAAAAAAAGGATTACGTGACTGTAAATTTGTATTATAATACTATAATATATATATATATATATGTTGGTGGATTTTTCGTATTAATTTCTAGTATTCCTATTTATAGTATGGTGACATGCATTCTCCATAAACATTTGACCAATTACGAATGAAATTGTAAGAGGGGAGGGGATGGTTCCCCTTCCTTTCCTAGCTCCATCTCAACAAACTTAAGTGCAACTTGTTTAATAATATAGAGGAATAGCATACATATGATGTTACACTCTAATTTATCTTATTTAATCATCGATTCTGACCATTGTTTCTAACAAATATATATATATATATAGTTTGACCTGTCTTTGTCAACATATATATATATATATATAGTTAGTATTATTGTATTGTTACAGTCTTTAAATGGTCCGGCCTTATTTCTGGCCTGGTTCATATATACGTACTATTCATTGACTTCATTATAGGCTAGGCTAGCTATTTCATTTCAGATTAATTGTGGGTCAATAATTATTATTTATTTATAATGAATGCTGGAATTAGCTAGGTAAAACATCATATATATATATATATATATATATATATATCTTACATTACAATTAGAGAAATATATAGAAATAGAAATAGGGCAAACATTGATTCCAACTCCAACTCCAAAATCGCAATCAAATACTATATATAATAATAGTATTAGTATGTCATTGGACTTTTGATCCTCCAGGTCTAGGGTGAGGGTATCCATTTTTTGCATTTTATTTTATTATATATATTATAAGCGTCTCCATTTCCAATGAAACCTAATAAACGCGCTTAATTTTACCCTTCAGTTCATTCTTAACTTGAACAACCTCTTCATCCCTCCCACAAATCTCTCTCTCCAGTCTCCCCCCTAGCTACGCTAGCTCTATCTCTCCGTCTCTGAGGAAGCAACAATTAATCATCAAGAGCTGATGATGGGGGACTTGGCAACTTTGGCGAAGGCCCGAATGGAGCTTGAACAACTATATCTGGGAATCCCAGATGACTCAGTTAATCTCACTTTCCAAGACCTTGCTGATATGAAGCAAAAGGCAAACTCAGTTAATCTCACTTTCCAACCAAACTACGTACCCAGCCTTGATTTCAACAGAGGCCTGCAAGTGCAAGCCACCAAAGATCAAAGCCATTACCTTCACCATAAACATAATTATGATCTTGACAACTTTGATTCAGACATGGAAATGGGTGCCAAAACATGCATGCATATGGTTTCATTGGTGTTGATCAAAGTCACCGAAGCCATGCAACTAGTCCAAGACATGGGTTGGAGAGAAGCGTGGCCTACGATGATGTAAGCGTCATAAGCATGGCTTCTTCTACCTATCTAGAAAGAGGGCAAAGGCGCCGCCCTGGGATTCCTCACTCCAACATATGCACCATCTGCACTACTTATATATATACATCTTCCGCCATCGATGCCTGGTAAGTATATATCTGCATCCCTGCTTAACTAACCAAATTAAAGAGATACTTTATTTCTGTTTAATTTCATTCATCCAAAAGCAAAAACGGGTATTCACTATTGTCTATTACCTATACTATATATAGGCTATAGCAGAAAACAATATATATATATATATATATATATATATATATATATATATATATAGAAACCAGAAAACCAACCGCTACTACACAAATTAAATGAGAATAAACGAACTCCTATCATTAATTTTCCATTACCAAGAAAATTCATTAATTTTAATGCAGGCAGTAATAGTCACAAAAATTATAAAATTTAGTCACTACAATTGATTTTCAAATCGTCACCTATTGTTACAAATAACTCGGTTACTGATTTTTTAGTGATAACTTCGACGAAGTCGTCCCAACAGTTTAATTCTTTTTGTGATCAAACACGACAAAAATAAATTGTCACAATAACTAACTTTATTGGTAACTTTTTTTGTGCTTCTTCAATTATTTTTTGACACGTATTCAAAATTATTTTTTATTTATAAACAGTTAAACATAAATATTTTTTATTTGGACACATGTAAAAAAAAGATTTTTTCTCCCTCATTTGGTGTCCCTCTTTGTGCCTCTCCAATAGTTTTTTGTCATGTTTATAAGTAAAAAATAACTTTGAACATTTCGACGCGAGAGAGATTAGTCTTCCATCAACCATAAAATGGAGATAGAGAGAACACCCTGGTTTTAGACAAAAAAAAAAACTTTGAACACGTGTCAAAAAACTATTGGAGGGGCACAAAGAGGGACAAAGGAAATCTATTAGTCAAAAAACATTGGAGGGGCACAGAAAAGAGTACCAAATAGGGGCATAAGAAATCTATTACGTCACAATAATTTAGTTTTTTTTTTTATGACGAGATTATCAACTTAAAATTAGGAAGAATAGTTACAATTTTATACAATATAATATAATACAAATCGGATCGATTTTTGGTTTTCTCGGTTTTTTTGCTCAACCCTATCTTACAGTAGAATAAATTGTTGGAGATATTTTGTATATTTGTAAAAACCTTGTTGAAAAATATTTACTTGCAACAATTAAATAGCATGCCCAAACAGAAATTTTAGAGAACTTACTTGTAGAAGGAAAAATTGAAGTATAGAGAACTTAACGTTATTGCCGATGATTAAACCCTTTGTCCTTAAGGCGAAATTGTCCGTCACTTGGTGCACACGGATTCAACGCAATTGCCTCCCAAAATTTCAACAACGCCACCTTGAAAAGTTGCACACCTTTTCAAGGTCTATGAACTTATGGAATTGACTCAATATTTTCTCTACAATGACAAATTCCTAAGCTTTAGAGTAGAAGGAATAGATAAGACAATAGCCTTAGAAAAGTAGAACAACAAAAGAAGAAAACGTAAGAATTGTTGAATCTTGTGAATAGTTGAATGAGATTCCCATAATTACAAAGCACCTATTTATAGGTCATTAGGGACCTAAACATACTTGAATGATCTTAATACATGAATATACATTAGGATGAACATACATGGTACATGAATGAAAAATTATTACATGAATGTACATTAAGATGAACATACATGGTACATGAATGAATGTATATTAGGATAAACATACATGGTACATGAATGAACAAATTCATGAATGACATAATTAAGTTCATGAATTTCAAAATTCATGAACATGTTAATCACACCATAAATAATGTATTTGAGTCATGCACTATATAAAAAGATCAATTTCACATTCACTTGTATTGGTTAAAAACCAAATTCCAACATAAATATAGGATTAATTTTTCATGTTAGATTATTGCTGCCATGCTCTTTCAATTCAAAAGCATTTACACCGTAATGGTTATTTGACTGTATTTTTATTGTTCCTCATTTAGAGGGATACAACAGGTTTGAGTACTGAAAACACAGAGCTTAAGTTTCGGCTACAAGCTATGGAGCTGCAACAAGCTCAGTTGCGTGATGGTAAGTATCATACCTCCATTAATTATATAGGTTTTGTACTGATACTACCACTTGTGAAACTCTATTTATTATGATGCCAACTGACACCAATGATCCATTTGAATGATTGGTAAAACTTATGGTGCTCTCAATATCATACAGCCCTGAATGAAGCTCTGAAGAAGGAAGTTGAGAGGCTCAAGATTGCCACTGGGGAAACAATGAGCCCCTCGGAGTTTAGCTTGGGAATGCACCACATACCATTCACAGCATCAACCTTTCTACCAATTCTACCACAAAGAGGGGAAAGAGCTGCTAGCCACCAGAACATGCAGTTGCCAATCTTCACTGCTTCTCAATAATAAAAATGACGTAAAACCCAAACCCAATATAATCTAAACCCAAAATGAACCGATCTAAATCCATCCGAACCTGCACAATTACCACCTCTGATTACCAGAAAAAAAAAAACATGAACCGTACGTCCTGTTTGTCATTATAACACAACCTTACCTAGTCGAGGGCTGGAAGCAAAAACACTGAAACCAAATAATGCACTGCGGCATGCTTAAGTAGAGTCAAATATCATACTCACAAATAATTAATTAAACTGTAGAGATTTTTGTGCCAAAAAGTATTCTTTGGGTGCTCCCTGCATAATTATGCTCTCCCCCTTTTTCTCCAAAAGATAGCTTTGTTTTTAACTTTGTTTATGCTATGATGGCAACTCTCATGCAAGTTGCGGTACAGCACAAGCTTTCTTTATTGTTTTAACTTTAATACCGCTGAAGGAAAGAAAATATTTATCTGGGATAGAGAGGCTGGGACATTAAATATCTAGGTTTCTGAAAGTAACCAGTCCTGAGAGGTATTTCAGCAAGAAAGGAGACGCATCAAGTACACAATCATGGGTATGTAAAACATATTAACTTTTCAAATCTTTTATCATTTTGTATAAATTAGGTAAAGTTAAATCTTTTATCTCCTGCATAGATGAGATGAACTAATCTTTTACTCTTATCTCTTATTCATTATATATATTCATTGATTGTTAAGTTCAAACATAAATATTTTATTTTATTTACATGATATCAAAACCTAGAAGCCTAACAAGTATTTAATCCTACATTTTTTTTAATCAAAATAGCAACAACCTACAAACAGCAACACCAATTCCACCATAAACAACAGTAACATCTCTTGTACCTCTGTCATCCTTATTTTCATCAATGTTGTAGTCCAATTACAGTTCCACCATAAACAACACCAACATCTCACAAATGACTTTCTTCTACCTCAGTCATCCCTATTTTCGTCAATGTTGCAGCCCAATTACCTTTAAAATTAACTTTTCCTAAGTTCAAACACAAAAAATTTATCTTCAGGCTAGGCTTTTTTTTTTCCTGGGTATGCAAGGTTAATGGCTGGTTGGCTACTCCCAATCCTCTTGTGGTCCTTGATTACTTTCAATGGCATTGTATATGATACCCTGATGGTCCTTATGCTGAGCCTGAGCTAGTTCGATTTAAAATTTCTTTCCACGTGATGCTTGTCCCTTTACAGAGTTTCAAAATCCATGGCATGTCTGATGTCCCTAGCCATTGGAAACTCTCTCTCTGGCCTCCTATTGGGCATCGGCATGTTGGGTTAAATTTAAATGGGTGAAATTTTTGGCTCATAATGCTCTTTGGAAGTGTAAATTCACTCTAGGACCTGTTTTTATATTCTGATATGGAGGAAGCAAGTCCCTTTTTGTTTTATTCTTCTATTCACTGTTAATTATATTGCATCCTATCATTCATCCAAAATTGCTTTTCTGGAATCTCTGCCTCTAGCAGGAGCAAGTCCCCAGGTCTTTCCAAAATCACTCATAAACTATTACCATATGATTGCTGTACGATTGGCAAGGTAAGTTAATTAGTATTTACTAGCCTAGCCTGAAGAAAAATTGCTAGACTGTTATGCCAGAGCTACATTTGGTGCTTTTTTCATAAAAATTACTAAAAACCTTTTCATTCCACAATCATGAAAAACCTTGAAATCTACAACACCATTTTCTGAAGTCTAGTTGGATCGTAATCGTACCACTATAACTTAGATGCACAGTAACGAACAAACCAAACCGTAAATCATAGTAGTATTAATTTACTAATGTTGAAAGAAATTAACGAGACAGAAGAGCATGCAATATCTCTCTCTCGAATTTTTAGTCTTTTGTTCAAATCATGATTTGATTGAAACCACAGGGGATAGTTTTGCTCCTTTGAGTTCTTGTCCACCTACACACCTGAGAATGAGATCGGCATTCTAAGACAATTGTAGGGTGAAAACTGAAATGGGAGCTTCCAATGTATGCTAATGCTAACATTTACATATATATATATATATATATATATATAATGGTCCTCTAGAGCCACCTATTTTTGATAAAGACTCCTAATTATTATCATATTCATTCATATCAGCAGAAATGTCGGTGGTCCTGCTTTTGTGTTCTGTAACATGCCACCATATTTACTACTTCGATTTATTATGATTCAATTCCCACTCTCAGATTAAATCATGGTATACTTCTACAAAATTATGCTAATAGTCCATCTTCAACATGAAAGGCGATGATGGTTTTTCCCATATATTATTTGATTACATTAGGCGTAATATATTTTTATTGGATTCCTACTTATTGGCTTTATTCATAAGAGTCTGCTTGATCTCTCAATTTAATTTATGGCGATTGACTCCCTTTGGCTTTGGGCTTGGATATGAAGATTGTGTTTGTTTAACTAATGATTGATTTTTTTTTTTATTATTATTTTATCATCTTAATCGTACTCTGAGTCTGTCCAATGCTCTGCAGACAAGGTAAATCCTACCATTAGCTAAAGCCTAAAGGTCCCTTTGTTTCTAACCTTCCTTCAGCTTTTATTAATATAACAAAGGATCAACTTTAGACAAGATTGGAGACCTAAAAACTGCCTCTATAGTTTACTCTAGCAGTCTAGCTGGCTTTTGGGACAATCAATTTGGTTTACAACTTGACTGCATAATTTGTGGACCTATGCTCTTCTTTTCGAGAAGAGGTGTCAATCCCGCGGATTTGAGCTGGGTTCGTTTCATACAAGATCCTATTCCTATATATATATATATATATATATATATATTATTAGTATGTCTTAGGTCTTAGGTCTTAACGCAACTAATGAGGACAGCACATTACCCGTTCATCAAATTGTTAAGAACATTCAGAAACTTACTCTGACATTGGTGGGATAATTAAGCATCTCAGTTTAACTTTGAAATCGAGTTTGAATAAATTGTTACAACTAACAAGTAGGCAAGCAAATTATAGAGTTGTGTCCTGATTAAACATGGACTTAAATCTCACTCAACCAACTTTCACCGACCATAATTGCAGCAATTACGCTGGAGCATTCATCCCTTTTCCAGTCCACATTTATTTATTTATTTCAACTGTATCCAATAGTCACAAATTCATACTTGTGCAATAAAATAAAATTGAAAGCAATGATGACAGTATTCAGGCTTTCTTGATATATAAATCCTTAATATATTTCATTTTTTTTCCTTTTTTGAACAAACTCACATTTCTGTTTGGATTTGCTCACTCTGAATCTCATAGATCTCTCTTTGTACTGTTCCCAGCTTGACAGCTTCTTCTATCAAAACTTCCCACTCAATTCCCTTTAAATGCCTAACAGAAAAGCTTAGTTTTAGGCATTAGCCTAGTTAAGCAGAGACAGAGTGCTCAAAGGTTCTTTTCAATTACTCCAGCTCAAAATTTTGCTCTTTCTGCTGCCTGCCGCTGCCGAATGAGCTTTCCTTTCTCATATTATTACACTCCGATTTTACCGAAGATTTTCTTCTCCTACAAGAGTCCTTAATTAGTGTTTTTTAAGTGTTATCCTTCCCCCCCCCCCCCCCACACACACACATATATATATATATATATATGATGCCACTGAAATAATACATATTTTTCATAATTGAATTCCTAAACTATCTTTAGCTGATTTATGAAAAGCCTTACTAATCTCCCAAGAATGATAAAACTAATGTAAAAGGTCTCTCTCTTTTATTCTACTTTTGGCGGTATCATCCAAGTTTCAGAAAGACCTGGAAATTAAATTTTGTCATATATGTTGAGAAGGAAGTCCACTCTTAACAGTAACCACCACTATATAACTTTTTGTTCCAAATTCACAACACATATTATTTATTTATATTATTATTCCGCAGCTAATAAACAGATACTAGTGCCTAACTCAAATTTTATTTGACAGAATGCCACTACAACAAAACATCTTCGACATGTTGCATGATCTTAAAATACTTTTATCATGCTTAATAATCACGTTTTTTCTTCTTTTTTTACATAATTATCCAAGAAGTGGCTACTTCTGTTATAATTATGCTTTGCGACTAAACTATCACAGCATGCATCGAGCATTCATTGGCTCCAATACAGAAGAGTCTATGCAAATCCACCAACTCATGCTAGAACAGTGCCCATTCCTGTCAACAGATTTACTTGAAGCATTTGAAGATTATATGAACAGAGAAGGTGCAAGTAATATAAAGCTGACTCATTACCATCTTGCAAATTACCTGTGAGGATTGATAATCCTTCCTGCTTAATCAGAATATAGAAAGTACTCAACATAAGTCAGAAATGAAAAGAAAAAAGTTGAAAACAGAGAAGAAGCAACGAAATGCAATGATATTAAAACATTTATTTATGTGCATTTGATGATCTAGGAATTTTACAAGCGTAGATTAGTCATATCAAGCCAGATTTGCTCAAATGCCTTAATGATAAGATCATGGTATTGATTAGAATTGAGTGAAAAATAACAAGCAAGAAGATCTTCCAAATCCTTTGATGCCCGGATGTTATTCTCCACAATCATCTCAGCCATTGAATCCCTGAAGTCTCTTTGTGGATCAAGCGAAGACTTGACGACTGCAAAACTTTCTGCAATGCTTCTATTCCTAGACTTCAAGTACGTACAGGGTGACATGCTCTTTCGCGCATAAGCTTCAATCTTCTTGCTTGCAATTTTTGGAGAATTTGCCCGAAGCTTTATTCCAGGAGAATTAGCAAATGACTTTCTCACAAGAGGACTACTCCTTGGCTCTTTTAGACTCCTAATGCTCTCTTCTTTAACAATTTTGACAGAGAGAGACCTGCGTGCTTTAGTCTCCTCTAATCTAGATGAACTTCTCATCAACTTGGTGACTTCATTTGCCTTTTGATTGGACTTTGGTCGCTTTGTCAATATTGGAGGAAGCTCTAGTTCAGAAATTTCGTCAAATCCATCTACCGTGTCGAATTTCCTTGAATGAGACTCGTTATGCATGTCGATGATGATATCAGTAGTTGAAGAAGTAAGTTTACAGTTGTAAGAATTCGAGTATGAGGCTGGTAGATCATATGAGTGAGGAGGAGAGAAAAAGTCATCATCCTCCGAGTCTGATAGAAGAGACTGGGGTTCAGGGGAACTTTCGAATGGAGAAAGAGAATAGTGAGGAGACTGAGACTGAGGAGTTAGAGTAGAGTTGGTCGGAAGTGAGTTAAGTATGGCAGCATGACGGCTAAAAGCAGCAGAGACAGATGAGATGACTCTGGGAGAAGGCTTGTAAACGGTTCTTCTAATTCTGTCTCTTCTCTTGAATGATTTTCTTGGTGGATCAGTAAAACGAGTGCCCGAGGCAGAGGCTTGAAGACGTAGAGGCGAATTGTAGAATCTGCCAGCTTTGAAAGGTTCAGTGGTGAAATAATAGGAGTATCTTGGGTTAGAATTTGGGGGGTTTTGTGATGTGGGGGGTTTCTTCTTGAGGGGGTGAGACTGAGAGCTGTAATGTTTTCGGGTTTTGCTCATGTCTTTGAGCTTGTAAAACCAGGCATTTGGTATCATATCTGAGAACCTGAACCTGTAATTACCCATCTTAGATACAACTCTTTCTTTGTCACTTCACTTGGACACCCTTCTCATTCTTTGCAGTCTGCATCTCTCACACCTGGTTTCTCTATCCTTGATTTCCCCTCTATTTAATGCATGAGAAATACAAGATTTTACAGATGGAATGGAAACCGAAGAGATAACAAGTCCTGGACTGGATGCAAATTCTTAGTTTATGTAAGGCAACAATAAAGAATGGGCCCCACTAGAAAAGTCAAGCATGAAAGTTAATATCTTCTTTTTTTCTTTTCTTTTGGCCCTTTTTATGTAATCATCATATAGCAAACACATTGTTTTGTGCTCTGCAGTTTGCACTTAACATTACGGGGAATCATTTTATGCATGGTAATTTAATTTCACAACTCCACACACGGAGGTGCAAAAATTCCTTGGGTGACTGCAGTGCAAGGTATGCACTGGTCAATAAGCTACTCTTCTTTGTAAGCTACTTGTATGTTTTAACTGACCAAATTTTTCCTGATTCTTTAAGAATTGTTAACACCATATTCGGGTCGGGTCCTCCTTTTTTTTTTATTATATTTTATTTATGAAAAAAGTGGTTTTCCAAGTGTAATGATGGTTTTGGTAACATTTAAGACCAAATTTGTGGAGTCCCATACCATAATTGATAATTCCTTCAATGCCTTTTCAACCTCTTAATCAGTTGAGGTGGCAGGCCCACTTGGCTGGTGCTGGACAGTCATTCAGTTACTTGTCCCCTCCAAACTCTTGGTGAAGAGCGGAGCTTGGGATGCTAATCATGGCATACCTTGTCATGGCCTTTCTGCCAGCTGCCTATAAATTGAATGTTGAATGCAAGGTAGTAGTTAATAATGTTTTTTGAGGTAGCCTTTAGCAACTGAACCATAGAGTACAGAAAGAAACTAAGTGTATCCTATCCAAAAAAACAAAAAAAAAATAGAAAAAGGTGAATTGGTTGTATTGTAAAGCAAATGTAAATCTACAATTGGGAATTTCAATAATAAATGTATGATAGAGATGAATGAAGATATGTGGTTTGCTTAGCTTAGCCCACTTCCAGCCTTTTCCAACGAGTACAACCCAATCCCTCCTAATGCTTGATAGCTGGTAGACCTAGGGGTCCCAAGTTTAGATGTCTAAGTCTAAGAGACTCTGGGTCTGGGAAGAGCTGAAAGGCAGGCAAGTCATCCCTCCCTCTCACTCCTCATAAAATCATGACAAAATTTTTATCATTCAATAACCATACATTAATCACTTCTCAGTATATATATATATATAATAACTATAGATTAAATTGTGTATGTAAATATTATTTTACATATTCTTAATACTCATAAAGTTTTATCAAATTAGATTACTAATTTTTAATAATAATGAAAAAAAAGAAAAAGAATTTGACAAAAGATCTTTATATAAAGGGTCCAATGTCGTGACACAGGCAGAGGAGGAGAGCATAGGCAACAACTGAGTGAGGGTCAGATTTGGATGGCAGAATTACAACCTACGAGAACCCGAACCCATTTGTATAACAGAAGAACCGATCAAATTGATTGATAACAGACTAACACACACATGTATATTATGTATATGAATATTCATGAGTAGCCCAATCGGCCCCCTACCAAGGCCCACTCCAATACTGGACTGCTATGAGTAATGAGTCTACAACAGATTTCACTTTTCTCCCCCAAATTCTCTTTGGGTTTCATACAGGAAGTAGCCCAACCCTCAAGCCCATGAATCTGACTCCTTCCTTCCTTCCATAAATTAATATATATATATATATATATATATATATTTGTATTATACTACTAAATGGCAAATTGGAAATGCCACAGCCCATAAGCCATAAGCCATCAAATAAAAAAGAATATATTATCTCCCGATGACATGACAAGCAGACAGATGCAAATTTCATTTCCTTTCAATAAATCTACCTACTTTTATTACAACCTATACCTATTATGAGTTTAGTAAACATTAGGTAAAGGGAAAATTAGGGAGCATGGCCTTATCATGCTGCTGATTACTGCCGCTTGTGACAATTAATATGACAAACTATCCAAAAGGTATCATAAATTAATCATATTATCTTAGAAAGGTTGGAATGTTGGATTTGCCATCCCCAAAGTCGTGGTCAAAGATAGTGGAGAGCCCGAGCAACTGAGGCCTTTCCTCAAAGAGTCAATATTCTGCTATATATATATATATATATATATATATATAGTTGATGGAGTTCCACTTCGATTACAGCAACCCCAAAACGTGAACCCCACCACACCATACAAAAGCCAAAGTACAAGCAGCCCAACAAACAACTCCAACTCCAAACAGCGAAAGCAACAATCTCCTCCTCAATAACTAACATCCTTTCTCAACAACCTCCGTCTCTTGTGTCGTGTGTTATCCCAATTAATGAAGTTGCCTTCTTCTCAAAGCTAATTAGCAGCTTCCCCTCCAAAAGATATCATAATTAAGCAACCAAAGCTACCATCCATCCCGCTGCATGCGTTCCTTCAATAGTAAGCACTCTGCTATCAATCAATCATTACCAACGAAAATGAAAGCATTAATTGCCTTCAGATCCAAGCTTTTCAACCCATGTAGAAAACTTCTCCGAATCTTCAGGTTGAAGCTCAAAAGGCCAGTATTTATACGAGCTCTTAGAACCCGTCCTCATCATGCCAAAGTCCGAAAAGCTCCTAAAATAACTCCTACTTCGTCTGCTTTACCATCCTTTTTTCGCTCTCTAAGACAGTCCAGAAAGATGGATAAAGTTGCAGAGCTTCGAAGCTTTTCAGATGAGGCAGGGCACGATAGGCTGCTCTTCTCCTCCCCACTTACACCAGCAGCAGCAGCAGCAGCTTATATGAGGGTTGGAGGTTCCAGTAAAAGGGAATCCTCTGGTTGCGGTGATGTGGAAGATGCATGTAGGAGTTTTGAGAATTATTTAGTTGAGATGATTGTTGAAGAAGGGAAAGTGAGCGATTTGATGGATGTCGAAGAGCTCCTATACTGTTGGAAGAACTTGACATGCCCTGTCTTTGTTGATTTGGTTTCTCGATTCTATGCCGAGCTATGCACAGACTTGTTCTCCGGGGATCATCATCATGACAATGCTGATACTCCCTAGTAACTCTTCTGTTAAACTTAAACAAGTACTTTTTCTTTTATGTTACGTAGCTGACCCCCTCTATCCCTCTTTTCTCTCTCAACAAATTTCTCATATTTGTACTCCGTAAAAGTACATAAACAAAGAGAATATTAATTAATGTTAAAATTAGCACATTTGTCAATTTTGTGCTAAGCCGATTCTGTTCCTTTTTTCCTTTTTTGATAGACAGCCAGGCATAGATTTGATCATATTAGCAAAAAAAACACAATGCGTGTGAACTACAATATTAGAAATCGGCCATAAAAACAAGAACTACAATATCAGAGATATTAAGAACAAAATTTAAAAACCATTGTGCTAGGCCTAGGAAGATGACATATCGGGGAGACACCATGTAATCATGCATGGCAATGTTATTTTACACACAGATCACAGTGAGTACGCCGAAGCCCGTTAGGCCCTTACCAGTTACCAGCCAGCCAGCCAGCAAGCATATATATATATATATAATCTAGCTAGGATGTCAGTTCTTTTAAAGTCATTGTTCAAAGTTCTAACCAGATTTTTGCAAAGGGCTTCAATAGAGTAGTTAATTATCTTGCAATTATGCACAGAGCATGTTCTCAAACAGTGAGAATGTAAGACGCTGATACCTGACTACTAAGTTAAATCAATATTGGAATCATAATAAACATTGGACAAATAAGATGATCGATCAGATAGTATCAGCAGCAGACAATAATAGTTAATGGAACCAAAATATATATGATGGCATATATATATATATATATATCATTGGAGTAGATACCTATTTTACAGTTCAAGGGGCCGGGCATATCACACGGGTTTTTTTGTAACTAAAGGTGGGGATCGAGATGTAAACAGTCTGAGACGTTCTTGAGTTCATTCCCACCCTAATATCCTAACATTCAAAAACAAATTAAAGCAACAAAATTAAGTTCTCAACTACCTCCCGCTAATTAATTAGTATTAACATACTCAACAACAGTAGTACTGAAACTGATCAGCATCTACGAATTGGCTAGCTAATTTATGTACGAAACATAAACCCGAGTGTACACACAAATTTCGTGTCAAAAATATGACAAGGAAAATTTGAAGTCAAATAATAATTTTATTAATCAAACTTTAAGGTTACAATCTCTGAATATTCTTAAAGAAAGAAATCCTTTGATTCTTTTCTTCAGTAAAACTTTGATCCAAGGGTCTTCACGACTTGATCTTGAATCGGTGAGATCCGCTTCAAGGGTCTTCTAGACTTGGTCTTGAAAAACAAGAATTATCTCCTTTCCTTCGATGAACAAGATCGGAGAGCAGCTTCTTTGAGAATTCTCAAGAACAAGCACCGCGTTCTTAGAATTTCTCTAATTTCTTCTTAAGACTTTTGAGAGGATTTGGCTCTTCAAAATCTTTTACTTATCTTCAGTCTTCTGAATTCTGAATTTGTGTTAAGGGGAGGTCTATATTTATAGTGGTAGCTAGCCAGGTGAAAGAGAGTTCTAAAAGAACTTGTTCTCTTTATTTATCTCTTAATTAATTTAATTTAATTAAAGATAAAACTTCATTATTTATCCCTTAATTAATTAATTAAATTAGAGATAAAATATTTATTTTTTTATCCCTTAATTAATTAATTAAATTAGAGATAAAATATTTATTTATCTCTTAATTAATTTAATTTAATTAGAGATAAAACTTCATTATTTATCCTTTAATTAATTAATTAAATTAGAGATAAAATATTTATTTTTTATCCCTTAATTAATTAATTAAATTAGAGATAAAATATTTATTTATCTCTTAATTAATTTAATTAGAGATGAAATAATTATGACACATGGGTGAAATTTAATTGGGTGACCCATGAATCCTTGCAATTTGATTGGTCAAGCCATGTGTACATATTTAATTAATTATAAAATAATTAATTATGATATGATAATGCATAATTTAATTAAAAATTTCTTAATTAAAAGAAATTTCAATTAACACGTGGCAATTTGTAATTGGTCAAAAAATTTCTCCTTCTACAAATGCCCCCTCAAGACTTGGTCACGTACACGATTTTTGTTGAGTGTAGAAAGTGAACAAATCTTGACATTTTTGATTTATTTTTGATGTCAAAATTTATTTACACTTTTGCATTATTCTCATATGATTTTGTATATGAGAAGAGAAAAAATTAATTTTGATTTAGCATATATTTTTTTATGCAAAAAAAAAAAATCAAGAATTAATTTAATTTTTAAAAAAATCAAGACAGAATGAATCAAAGGTCGGTCCACCTATATGATCTAACATTGGCCCACATAGAAGAAGTCTGGATAGGTCTACCTCCAAACTTGAAATATTCTTCAAAGAGTTTGACTTGGTAAATATCAAAAGTCCATACAAAGCATGGTCCACACCCATTTGTTAAGTTAATTGATCCATTTAAGGCAAAACATGAAGCCATGCAAATGATGACCGTCTTTATTTTCCTAACCAATAAAGAAGTTCAATCATATTGGTTCACGAGACTTAGGGAACCAACTTCAAGAAAACTCCTAGTCCGACTTCAACTTATAATCCAACTAAGACTCAACCTCCAGTTTTATGCCGGTCTTGGATTGTAGTCCGATTGGGACTTTAACTTTCAAACCAATATATAAAGCACCCCGGGGTCTTCAAATTTTCATAATTCAAAGCCCATGAAGTCGCATACCTCCACATCAGTTTTCTTCAAATCCAAATACAAGTCTTGACTTCTAGTCGAATTGGGATTTCAACTAAAGCCACTATATAAACTGCCCTAGGGTCTTGAGCGTCCCATACTTCAGAAAGCATCCGTAAGTTCTTGAAATTACTTTTCTCTTTTCTTTTTTTTTAGTGGAAGACGGAATTTGTCATTCTATTAAGCAGCATGAAATGTGCATTATTCTATTCTCAGCACTTACAATTATTTTGTTTTAAGTGTCAATTGTGCTTAGAAAAAGCAAAAGATACTATCACATAATTTCATACTCAGCAAACTGTTTAGCATTATTTTGTTCTCTCATTCTGCTGTCTTCATGGACTCCATCCTCTGGATGCTCCTGTTACCATCTATCTGATTTTGTCAAAGTTGAAATCTACTGTAATAGAAGCCAGCACCAGTGGCATTTACATTACAGCACTCATTCTAACTGCTACTGCTGTCATTTATTGATCCGCCAAAGGGATAAATTTATATTGCATATTACCTTATTTTTGCTTTCTTATACATGTAGGTGGCTCCATATGAACGTCCTGCCCTGAGTAAGGCATATCTCTTCCCTGAGGGTAAGCCTAATACGCATTTTATGTACTTATTTGCGAAATTCAAATAAACTATAAACTCCTATAAATGCAGTTGTAACTATGCTTTTAGTTGCCACACCAATATTTCGGCCATCTGGTTGGTTTGTTTCCTGGATCAATTTGGTGATTTGTTAATCTTTGCAGGAGCTGCAAGACTCCCCGGTTTCCATACCTGTGTTGGAAGTGGTGGAGAGAGATTGCTTCCTGAGTGGTACAAGGAAAAAGGTTCGCAAAATATGTCTGTCTGGATTTGTTTAATGTGGAATTTGAGAATTGCTGAAATAATAGATAATGGATACATGCTTGCAGGGATTGAATTGATCCTTAGCACAGAAATAGTGAAAGTAGATCTTCCTACCAAGACTCTAGTAAGCGCAACTGGAGAAACGTTCAAGTATCAAATTTTGATCATTGCAACTGGTTCCACAGTGAGTTACAGTTTCTAGGGATCTCAACTTTCACATTCCTTGTCTTGCCTGCCATGCATAATATTCCTTGACCTGCCGATCACCTATTCATCTTTATGCACGATTTTGGTTAATTGTACATTACATGCATGTTGACATGTTTGTCTTGCATATTTCACTTTTCCATAAACAAATCTCATGCATTACATATTTTCATTCTTCTTCATGCGCCACTTTTCTTCCAAGACTTTTTTTTTATCAAATCTGATTTCATCTTTTCTTTTTATTGCTTTTACAGCGTACACCACGTACACATTAAGAGACTCAAAAATTGCGATTCTCTTTTTCGTATCAGGTTTGCTTTCAAATTTTGATTACCAACTTACGTATATCCTGCTCAATTTGAGGCCTATCCATTTAGTGCTTCGTGGCCGCCACCAATTGTTGCATAATCTCCATGCTTTCATGCATCCAATCTTGGGGTGCTTTCACCAATTTACAAAGATTGAAGATTTTTTTTTTTTTTAATTCTCTACCTACTTTGACATTTTTTTGTTTGTTTTGTTTTTGTAGAATCATCATGGTGTACTTCAAAGATCACAAAGATTATCTTGTGATTCTTTCCAAGGAAGACGAAGACATAAAAGAAGGATTATATCTCTTCACCGACAAGCCCATATCGGGTAGATATAAGTCCGCTTGGAAATCATTTGATTTTCCTGCCACTTTGGAAGATTGGTCGATAGAACTTTCCCCAACCTCACAATCTTCTCCAAAGGCGAGATCTCTTCAATCTAATCTTCACGTCAATACTTCTAATCATGAGAAGTTTGACACATTGGGAAGCCGTATCACTTTCGAAAAGTCATATTGGGGGTTTTCCTTCAAGATTTTTGGAGAGTTTGGTTACATACCAAAGTACTGGGAATGGACTGAAGATGTGTTATATCACTTTAACAAAAATTTAATTACTGTTAGTATATATGATGCTGTTTATGCATCATTATACACTTATGATCACAACAAGGACGTCATTCGCGCTTTTTGTGAAGCTTGGTGTCCGGCTACCAATACTCTCCACCTTGCTATTGGGGAAGCTTCCATCTCCTTATGGGATTTGCATAGGCTAGGCGGTTTGCCCATTCACGGCATCTTTTATGATGAAGTCATTCCTTGTGCTGCCGAATTGACTGGCTTTGATAACAAGGGAAGATTCATCCCGAGATGTTGTGAGTATCTATTTGCTGTATTCCATCTTTTGAAGCAAAACAAGGAGGATAAGGTGTCTATCGAGGATTGGATCAATTTTTGGTTTCAAGGGAAATCGCGTTACACCAAGCCACCTGCTCGAAAAGCAAAGAAGCTTGTTCGTCCAAAAGCTACACATAACCCTACTGGGATCCTTCGGAAGTACCAAGGTCGGGGAATGGCAGGAGATGGAGCATTCACTACACTTGGAATCAAAGAAAGTTTAACAACAGACACTTATTTAGCTGCCTTCCTTTCTTGTTGGATTTATGTTTTCGTTTTCCCAAGTAAAGATTCAGAATTTGTTCGGCCAGAGACATTTAAGATAGCCAGCCTGATGGCGATTGGAAGAACTGTTAATCTCGCGATCCCGGTGTTAGCCAATATTTACCATGGACTAAACCAAATCACACTTTCTACTCAAGCGGGCTCTTCAGATGCGTGTTTTCCAATTCACTATATTTATGGGTGGCTAAGTTATTACTTCCTGACTCACTTTCAAAATCCAGATGATGTATATGGGCCTTTGATGAGCAAGTTTTCAGGAGAAGGTGGAGCCAAATACTTTGAGGATTATGACGCCCGCAAGTTGATTCATAGTGGCATAGTGTGGAATGCTAACTTATATCCCAGAAATAGAGATGAAGTGATTGTTGATGATGACGCTCTTAGTAAGATCAATCATGGCTACCTTGTTAATGTTCGTTCGAGCTATTTGCCCGCCCGATGTAACCAAGCCATCATTGTAGAACCTTACAGTCCTCATCGATTTGGGAGACAATTTGGATTTTGTCAAGATATTCTCGGAGCTCTTAAGGAAGACATTCGTTCTGGATCTGTGGATGATCTATGTAGGTTTTGGAGAATTTGCACTCGTTCTCATACAAAGTCCAGATTGATCTCTCCAGCTCGTTCTCTAAATCCTAATGATCATGCAACCGCAAGATACATGGAATGGTGGTCCAAAGTTCATGAGCCATATCTTGAGCATTCTATTGATATTTTGATTTCAAGCATCCGTACATCACCATCAAAGAGAAGAAAACCTTCAAAGGATGTTAAGAAAAAGTCTTTAGAGATTTCGCAAGACAAATCCAATAAAGCCAAAGTCTCGTCCACTATAGATTTAACAGAGGAGCATGTGAAGGCTTCACAAGAAGTTCCTCGATCAGTGTCATTAGTTGATGAAGGACAAAGGGTTTTACCGAAAGTCATCGAAGGGAAGCATAATGCGATCCTTGAAGATTCAATTGATGAGAGTGATCATGAAAGACATTGGAAGCGAATCAGGCCAAGGGAATCCTTTCATGGTGATATATCCCCTGCCAAAAGTGAAGCTTCAGTTTCTAGTTCGTATGAGTTCAACAAACTTGTAGCTGAGATCAAAAATAATGTTTCAAGTACCGTTTCCAACCAAGAAGATGCTTGCCCCAACATGATTGTTAATAATACTTCCTCTATAGTGAAGACTTCCATAGGCCCTCATGTTGAAGTTAGTCATCTCGCCCTTCCAGAATTTTCTAAGTTTAGTGCTGAAAAAGTGATATCCGATAGTCAGTTGAAGCTTGCAACTATTTTGTGGGAAAGCACTCAACCAAGGATTATTCGCGCTTCTTTTGATCGGGTTTCTTCACTTACTAGTGATGTCCACAAGATCTTTGATGCAATAGAAGCAATTAAGTCCGTTGATTCATCCTTATTGAAAGGCATGGTGGAAGACTACTTTACACAAGTCCAAAAGTTTAATGAGCTTGAATCTTCCATCTCTTCATCCAAGGATAGAATTGAAAGACTTCAAGCACTTGAAATTCGACTTAAAGATTCAATGTTACTTGAACATAAAACTGTCGAGAACCTTAACACCCTGTAGTCAAACTTGGCAGATATAGAGCAAGAGTTCATTACTTTGCAACGCAAAAAACATAGACTTGAATCTTCGCTCCAAGAAACTGAAGATGAATTGAAAAGAAGAAGAATTGACACCTCTAAGATTCGTGAGGAGATGAATTCTGTTGAGTCTTTTACTACCCTTACTGAGAATGAAGCCAAAAACTTAGATTTGTTGCGAAATATGTTGGAAGCCTCTCGAGAAGACTTGAAGAATTTCAAATGGAAGCCCTGAATCCCTTTTAATGTAATTTTTTTTTTTTTGAAATTTGTATTAGTTCTCAGGATTATTAGTTTTTTTTTTTTTTTTAATTGTAAGTTCTTTTCAAGTTTGAAATGAAGTTAAATTTCTTTTTCTCCATATATCATCTTTCTTTTGCACTTTCTGAAGTATTTTTGCATCATGTGTGGACTACAAATTAAATTCCCAAAGATCTTTAATTTGTAAAAGATTTGTTTTTCTTGAAAGACAACTTGAATAATGAAATTTGAATGGAGAATTATCATGATACTTTCAAGTGAACAAAAGATAATATTTGAATCAAACAAAATTTTTTTTTTTTGTTTGGACTGAACTTGGCAATGAAACCAAGCTGCCTACGTACCCTCGAATTTGAAGGATCAAGTCATAACGTAGTTCATCATTTTTTTTTGTGCCCTAACTTTTGCCTAAGTTGTCCTAGAAAGGATTTTCAACATAGCGGGTGTCGCAACCTAAAAAAAAAATAACGACGAAGTCTCATCGCAAGACTTTATTATTCGTTAGGCGTGACATTAAAAAAAATCGAGGAAAAGTCGACTTAATTCCTCTAAAAAATGAAGGTTTTGAAATGACCTTAAAAAAGACATGGAGTCGCCACCAATCTTTTTTAGCTAGGTGTGATCGGCCACCTATTAAAACCGGTTTTATAAAATATTTTAAAAATTAATTAAAACATTTTAAAAACCAATTTCAAGTCTGCGTTTTAAACCAGAGAAATCAAAGAAGCGGGTTCGGGAGTCGGTTACGTGTGGGGAAGGATTAGCACCCCCACAACGCCCGTATAAATCGGTACCTTATTAATCGTGTGTTATCTCAAGTCTCGGTAAAAAAGTTGGTTTTAAATTTAGTATTTCGAGTTAATTCTCAATTTAAAGAAAAATAATTCCTTTTTTATTGAAAATGATCCGGAATTTATAAATTCAAAATTTTCCTATATTCCCCAACAAACGTGGCAAAATATAGAAATTTTTATTAGTTTTGGAAAACTTTCCAAATCATTCTCTTTTTTGAAAGAAAGATATTCCTTTATTAATAATAATTGATGATATTCCCTCCAGCAAACCCGGTAGAGAACTCATGAATTATTTTAACTCGGGAATATCTTTATTTTTTTATTGAAAAATCATTATCCTTTTGAAAACATTTTAAAAGATATGAATATGTACATGCATGACATAGTATATACCAAATAAAAATAACTAAATAAAAGCATAGGATATCATGAAATATTCAAAACCATATAATAAACCATGTAACATCAAAAAAATATAAATCAAAATAACAACAATATCATAGAAATTATTATGGCAAGAATCACATATTATATAAAATGCATGAATATAAAAATGCAATGCATGAAATGTATTTTTTCCTTTAATTAAGGAAATCCGTATATCTAACAAGATATCCAGCTACCTTAGGAAAATATGTCAAATTAAATATTCTAAAACCAAAATACTTTGTGATTGTTTGAAAACAATTTTGAAAAGCTTGAATTAAAAATAAAAACTGGGCTAATTTTTTTTAAAAAGGCTCTAATTTCCTAAGTTTAAAAAATCCGGACTTGACTAACCTTAACCCGGGACTTGAAAAACCATTTTTAGAATTTAAAAAGGCTTAGAAATCACCCTAAGTCAGTAGCTAACCCTCCTAATCAGCCCACTCTAAGTAAATTAACCAAAACAGAAAAATGGTTTTTCTTTAAATTCAATTCTGACTCCACTGTCCAGTTTTAATCCACGATTTTTAACCTATTTTTAAAAATTCCCAAAAATTTTGAAAAAAATACTGGAAACTCAGGACATGTAAAACTACACAAAAAAAATTCAGTTTAATTTTCGGATCAAAGATGAATTCCCAGAAAAATCATAGATGTACGAGTTTTTTGGAGGAGAAAAAACTGCTTTGTTTTTCTTTAAATTCAATTCTGACTCCACTGTCCAGTTTTAATCCACGATTTTTTACCCTATTTTTAAAAATTCCAAAAATTCTGAAAAAAATACTGGAGACTCAGGACATGTAAAAATACACGAAAACAAATCGGCTTAATTTTCTGATCAAAGATGAATTCCCAGAAAAATCAGAGATGTACGAGTTTTCGGAGAAGAAAATAAACTGCTTTGTTTTTCTTTAAATTCAATTCTGACTCCACTATCCAGTTTTAATCCACGATTTTTTACCCTATTTTTAAAAATTCCAAAAATTCTGAAAAAAATACTGGAGACTCAGGACATGTAAAACTACACGAAAACAAATCGGCTTAATTTTCTGATCAAAGATGAATTCCCAGAAAAATCAGAGATGTACAAGTTTTCGGAGGAGAAAAAAAACTGCTTTGCCAACACATTTTTGCTTTTGATAAAATCATTTAAAAACCAAAGTAAAAATATTTGAAACTCATAAAATGACTTGAAAGCAGTAGCTAGGACTCTTTGAAAGTTAGATAAAAATTGGCTAAATAAAAAAAATCACAAAGGTAGAATAGTCAATTTGACAAACTTAATTTTCCACAAGTGTGCTCAAGAGAGCATGACTTTGAACCATTAATTGGCTGAAGTCATTATTCAAGTGGCATGAACATGAAATGCATGAAACAATGCAGCAAACATAATGCATGAAATGCATGGATCTAAACCTAAATGCAAGGAAAATGCATGACACAAATAATATGGCCTAGACCTAACATGAACTTGCATGGCATTTAATGTAACCTAGATCTAAGACATGCATGGCATTTTCACAAACACAAGGCATGCTTAATTCAAAAATCCAACCAAATATCATGCAAATGCAAAAACCTAACAACTAGCATGACAAAAATACAACACACAATGCAAAACACATGGAGTAGCCAAATGGCCCCAAGCTTCAACAAGCATGGCATTTTCACAAACACTTGGTATGCTAGCATGAAAAACTAAGTCATAACACAAAAATCACACAAGCATTTTCACAAACACCTAATATACCAAATCTAAAACATGCTCACTAAGATATAAAACAAGAATCATGCAAAGAATCACACAAGCATTTTCACAAACACTTAATATGCTAACTCTAAAACATGCTCAAATTTAAACAACATGAAAACAGAAAATTAAAAATGCAAAAACATGATATCTAAGACATAAATGGCAACAAACAAAGCAACCAAATTAAATATAACTTAAGAACATGAAATAACATAATATTTAAAACATCAAAAATAAAGAAAATAGCATAAACAATATGATAAAATGAATCAAAAACAACAACTTAAAATAAATAATGTAGGCCATTTGGCCATGGTGAGTTTATTGTAAAAACAAAATGTAAGAAAAATATACTTAAGAAAGGAAATGAAGGAAGAACAAGAAACATTATTTTAAAATGAAAACTCACCAAGTAGCTTTTGAACGGATTAAGCTATAAACCCTCAGAGTAGCTTTTGAACGGATTAAGCTACGAACCCTCAGAGTAGCTTTTGAACGGATTAAGCTACGAACCCTCAGAGTAGCTTTTGAACGGATTAAGCTACGAACCCTCAGAGTAGCTTTTGAACGGATTAAGCTACGAACCCTCAGAGTAGCTTTTGAACGGATTAAGCTACAAACCCTCAGAGTAGCTTTTGAACGGATTAAGCTACGAACCCTCAGAGTAAAACACTATGACTCACCACCCGGATAATCCTAATACAAGTGTATAGAATATCTCACAAGGGGTAGTGGGTGATTTCAACCAAAGGCCAAGACTCCTTATTTATAAGGTGAGCACCTCCTTGGCTTGACATTACAAAGGGATGTGGGATTGGGACCTAGGCTCAAAAATGAAAATCTCTAACTTAACTCTTGATTTTTAATCACTTGATTGAAAAAATCCTAAGCTTCCTCCTTCCTTTGGGCTTGGGCAGGCCAGCACTTCTCTTTTCCAGCCCAGCTCTGATTTTTGCAAGGCCCAAAGAAGCCCTTTTCGGTTGCTTGGGTGAAACGACCATTTTGCCCCCCGGATGCAAAATAAATATCAAACGGACTCCAAATTCAATTTTTATTTTTTTAATGCTTCCAAAATAATAAAATATTGAGTTCTGGAAGTTTTCAAAATTATCCGAGTCCGTTTTCTATTTATTTGGATTTTTTCTTCCCAAAATGTCCTTTTATGCCCCTACTTTTTACCATTTTTTAAACGAGCTCCAAATCAAGATTTTTCTTCACCAATCTCTTCAAAATAATTAAAAAGTGTGATCTGGAAGTTTTCATAATTTTTGGAGCTCATTTGGTATTTTTTCGGGATTTATCGGCTTGAATTACTACATAGGAGGCCCGGGATTTGGCCATTTTGCAAACGAACTCGGAGTCAAGATTTTCTTTCGCCAATCTCTTCCAAATAATTTAAAAATGAGATTTGCCAAATTTCAGAATTTTCGGAGTCCATTTGCTATTTTTCCGGGATTTATCTTTTTGAATTACTGCATTAGAAGCCCGAGATTTGGCCATTTTGCAAACGAACTCGGAATCAAGATTTTCTTTCGCCAATCTCTTTCAAATGATTTAAGAATGAGATTGACAAATTTTTCAGAATTTTCGGAGTCCATTTGCTATTTTTCCCAAAATTTTCCAATTTTGCCCTTTAACCTCCGAAACCCGGTTTTGCTCAAAACAAGTCCGATTTCCAGATTTTCTTCAATCTGAGCCTTGCACCATCCTTTTTAATCATTCCTCATCCATTGGGGGCTTTGGTCTTACCAATTCGGGCCATTTCTGTGATTCTTCCCGATTTCACCGAAATCCACTAAAAACTCTAATTCTCGGTTTTCTCCCGGATTGACTTTTCTTTCGGTTTTTCTTGCAAGTGACTTCTCCATTACCCGTAGTCAGTGCTTATCTTTCATTTGGAACCTTCAATTTCGACCAGTTTGATCGTTTAAGCACTTTTCCCCAAATTTCTCGGATTAGGGTTTCTTTTCTACTGAATCTCCAAATCCCAACTTCCGAACTCCATATCTTTCAATGTAGAACTCGGATTATCAAAATTCCTTCGCCATTTTTCAATTGAACTTAAAATCTTGATTTTGAAAGTGGGTTGACTTTTTCAGTAGTTGACTTTATGGGGTTGACTTTTTCGGGGTTGACTTTTTCGGGGTTGACTTTTTTTCAAGTTTGACTTTTTGTGCTCGCCCTCTTAAACTAAGTCTCGGAGTACCACCTGCAGGATGAAAACAGTCTTTTTATACTCGGAAACATCAATATAGGAAGAAAACATACCTGTTTAGTGGCCCGGACAAAATTAGGTGTCTACAGCTGCCCCTCTTTGGCTATTGCTGAGAATCAGGAATCAGGCAAAGATAAACCAACACTAATTTTGTACGGTCAGTGAAATCACATGGAAAGGAAAGGGGTTTTCTTTTTCATTTCTTCATTCATTTTTGCATTTTGCATTTTTTATTTTTTTATTTTCTTTTTTCATTTTCTATTTTTTTCATTTTTTCTCTTTTTTCATTTTTTTTTTCAATTTTTTTTTTTAAAAAAACAGTAAATTGAAGATTTGTCCTTAAATTGAATTCCCTGCCTAAACAAGGCTCGATTCGTCTTAAGGAAACAAATTCGATTTGCAAGAAAGGAAATGACCTCGACGATGGTCTCGGGGCCTTAACCTGTCTTGTTCTCAGCTGTGTTTAAAATTCTGGATATCTCCTCCAGAAGCTTCGGCTATCACCACCAAAGTCTTGCTCATTTTTTTTTTTTTTAAATGTAAAAATTCTGGGTATCACCTCCAGAAGCTTCAGCTATCACCACCGAAGACTTTCTATCTTTTCAAAGGATTTTAAAACTCTGGATATCTCCACCAGAGGCTTCAGCTATCACCACCGAAGTCTTGCTCATTTTTAAAACTGTAAAATTCTGGGTATCATCTCCAGAAGCTTCAGTTATCACCACCGAAGACTTTCTACCTTTTCAAAGGACTTTAAAAAAAACTCTGGATATCTCCACCAGATGCTTCAGCTATCACCACCGAAGACTTGTTCATAAATAAAAAAAGTACCTCGACGATGATTTCGGGGCTCGACTCGCCTTAAGGAAACGAAATCGATTATACCTGAAAGCTTTAAGAGATGATGCAAATGCTTCATGATGCAAATGCAAATGTCTTTTGTTGATGCAAACGCTTCTTGATGTAGATGCAAGTGACTTAGATTGGTGCAAATGTCTTTGATGACTTGATTTGATGCAAACTTTCTTGATGCAGATTTAACTAACTTAGATTGATGCAAATGCTTCTTGATGTAGATGCACATGTTGAAAAAAATTCTGGATAACTCCTTCAAAAGAAGATTTCTCATTTTTTCAAAATTATAAAACCCTGGATATCTCCACCAAAGGCTTCAGTTATCACCACCGAAGACTTCTTCATTTTTAAAACTGTAAAATTCTGGATATCCCCACCAGAAGCTTTGGCTATCACCACCAAAGACTTGCTCAATATAAAATTCTAGATAACTCATCTAGAAGAAGATTTCTCATGTTTCAAAATTATAAAACCCTGGATATCTCCACCAGAGGCTTCAGCTATCACCACCGAAGACTTATTCACTTTTAAAACTGCAAAATTCTGGATATCACCACCAGAAGCTTTGGCTATCACCACCAAAGACTTGGTCATTGTAAAATTCTGGGTAACTCCTTCAGAATAAAATTTCTCATTTTTCAAAATTATAAAACCCTGGATATCTCCACCAGAGGCTTCAGCTATCACCACTGAAGACTTGTTCACTTTTAAAACTGCAAAATTATGGATATCACCACCAGAAGCTTTGGCTATCACCACCAAAGACTTGCTCATTGTAAAATTTTGGGTAACTCCTTCAGAATAAAATTTCTCATGTTTTCAAAATTATAAAACCCTGGATATCTCCACTAGAGGCTTCAGCTATCACCACCGAAAACTTGTTCACTTTTAAAACTGTAAAATTCTGGATATCCCCACCAGAAGCTTTGGCTATCACCACCAAAGACTTTCTCATTGTAAAATTCTGGGTAACTCCTTCAGAATAAAATTTCTCATTTTTCAAAATTATAAAACCCTGGATATCTCCACCAGAGGCTTCAGCTATCACCACTGAAGACTTGTTCACTTTTAAAACTGTAAAATTCTGGATATCACCACCAGAAGCTTTGGCTATCACCACCAAAGACTTGCTCATTGTAAAATTCTGGGTAACTCCTTCAGAATAAAATTTTTCATGTTTTCAAAATTATAAAACCCTGGATATCTCCACCAGAGGCTTCAGCTATCACCACCGAAGACTTGTTCACTTTTAAAATTGTAAAATTCTGGATATCACCACCAGAAGCTTTGAGAAATGATGCAGATGCATATGTCTTTTAACAAGGTGCTCATGCTTCATGGTGCAAATGTAAAATATCTCTTAGTGCAAATGCAAATGGCCTGGATTGATGCCCATGTTTCATGATGCAGATGCCCCTACTAATTGTGTTCATGTAACTGGTTTATGAATGGTGTAACTACAATTACCACACAATAATGAAAATGCAATGATTCTAGAAATGATGCAATTGCTTGAGATGACACAAATGCGAATTCCATGAAGAATGTAAATGTAAAGGTAAAATGCAGATGCTTATGGAATAATGCCAATGCAAATACCCATGAATGATGCAAATGCTTGCCGACACTGTGCAGATGCAAAAGCTCGATAAAGAGATGTATGCTCATGAGTGATGCAAATGCCCCCGGTTGTTCTTCTAGACTTTGGCTTAGCCTTTCAAATTCATTTTTCCTCTTCAAATCAGAGTATATCTTCAATTCATTTTGGCTATTCTCTTTGCCCCAACAGTTTTCAAACTTTCATCAACAGAGATCTGAACTGGGTTCGATATCTTCTTCTCATATCTGGAAGTCAGGATCTATCCTGGCAGTTCTATACCTTTGGGTTAGAAAAACCCTTGTCTCATGTTAACATTAAAAATGGGTATTTCAAAAATATTTTTATTTTCTCTTTTTGAAAAACAATTTTGCTTATCTAAGGAAAACTTCTAAGCCAAAAATTTTAACTCCACAGTGTATGATGTACAAATCTTTTGATGACTGATGATCACTGTTAGAAATTTCTCTTAAGTATCAATATGGTTTTTTCAACTGGGATTGGCAAGGCTTGGTATAACAAGATTATGTCTTTTCCAGGAAAACTTCATGACAAAAATGTATATCCCTTCTAGGCTCACAAATGGAACAGTTTTTATAAATCATGAATTCATTGAGAACCAAACAAATTCAACATTCTTGTAGTTTCCAATATCAAAGTATTTTGACAAGCGTCAAGATTGGCCGGGATGTTTAAACCAGAAAGTTTAATCTTGGAGAAAAAAAGTTTCAGTTTTTGAAGACAATCCTTTGAATGAGAGTTTGCAATTTGGGGGTTCAAGAATTCCTAGATGTTCCTCGATGACCACTCTTTTAATAAGATCTTTTCTTTTGGGGTATCGGCACTATCATAGATGGCATCGAAAATTTCCAAATTTACTCTAGACCGCCCATTTTCGGGTTTTCGCCCTAGAGTCCCCTTCTTTCCATATATATATATATATATTTTACCATACACTTGAGAATTCTAAATTCTTCCTTAGTGAAATGATAATTCGATGAAATGGGATAAAATCTGAGGAAAAACCTTTCAAATTAAATATTCATGCTTGATCAAAATGGACTTTTAAAGCACGTAATGTAGGCCATGGCTCAGGGTTCAGAAAGAAAGGATAAATAGGCCCAAAATATGTGTTTGAGGGTAATCAGATCAAGGATCATTTCTTGAGGAGGATTCTCTTTGAAGCATTTGTCCCTTCTTGGATATTTCTTTCCTTTTGACTTTTGTGTCTTTCTTTCCTCGCTCTTGGCTTTCAATTTGCCATGTATTTCACACATTTTGTTTTCTTTTTTATTGTGTTTTTTTTTTTGTTTCTCTTGGCTTTCATTTCGCCATCTTTTCCTCTTCTTTTTTCTTTGACAGAGTGCGCCCGTATTTATTCGGGGATCCATTTGCTTTTTGTCTATCCTTGAGCTGTCACTCATTTCTCAATGATCTTTGAAAAGATCTTTCCTCGCATTTTCCCCCCAGTATAGAGGGTAATCCTTGATCAGGGTTCAAAGAAGAAAGAATTCTTTTGGCTCAAAAGGGGTGACTATGGAAATTTCTTTTTGTGCGAAAGGGATATGAAAGATGGCCATTTCTCATGTCAAGCACAAATATTCACATTGAAAAGCAATCCCCACAGGAAATAGATATTCAGAATTTTATTTTGCACTTTGGAATCATCCGAACTCTCATATGCATGATATCACGATTTTTCTTTTTCTTTTTTTTTTTTTTCGTCGCATGCCCCCAATGATTCATGCATTAGCCCCTCCTTCTTCACTATGTATCCATCGTTTCCACATATGATGCCCCAATTTGATTAACCATGCGAATTTGTATCAACGAGGAACATCGCAAGTCTAGGTCTGCTTTGAAAAGGCTGAGTTTCCAATCTGAGTTCTTTGAAGAGACAAGGAAAACATGACCCAAAAACAGATTTTCTCTGGGACAAGGGATAATCTAGTTAAATCATTGTGCCCCAAGGTGTCAATCATGAAGTGATGTCTGGGCAATTAGTGTTTTGTGGTCATTGGGAAAGGTCATGAATGGTTTTAGCACAATCCTGACACACACCAAATTATCAAAATCTGGATTCTTGAAAGAATGTCTCATTTGTTTGATTTTCAAGGAATTTGAAAATTTTCAAAAAAGTTCGTTCCTTTGTTCATAGCCTAGACTAAGATCTACGTCTTTGCTTATTCTGTGATGACAATGGTTTTATGAAGTCAAATCATTCATATTCCTTGAAGCATTAGGTCTTTCAAGTGGTCTCGGTTCAAAAGATTTAGGCTTAGGAAAGCCTAAAAGAGAGGGCTGAAGGTATTGGGTCATTTCTAACAATGATCATCAATTTTCTTGAGACTATCCATCACTAAAAATTCCTTAATGCTTGTTTTTGCAAATTCAAGTTATTGTTGAAACACAACAAACACAAAGCATTTAAAATACAAAATTCATTTAATTAACATGAGACAAGTGCTTTCCTCATCACAGTGTATAGAACTACATGTGTCAAAAACCTAATGTGATCATGCACAATGTTTCTTATGACACTTGACTTCCCCATCTTCAAAACTTATCGAACCAGCCTTGATGAGATCTCTGACCTTGTACTTCAAAGCGGGGCAGTTCTCTGTTGAGTGACCTTGATTGCCAGAATGGTACCCACAACACTCATTAGCATCATACCAGCTCGGATAAGGGGGCTTCAGAGGCGCTATTTGCATGGGTGTCACCAGGTGATTTTGGATGAGTTGAGGTAGTAGCTCACTGTATGTCACAGGAATTGGGTCAATCTGATTTATTTTTCGCTTTTTATGCCCCCTTCGATTATTCCCAAGGATGTTCGATTGATAGACAGATGTAAATTCTGGTGTAGTTGCAGTCACTGGTTGGTAGGGATAAAAACCATGAGAGACATTATTCAGGGTAGAGTAAAATGGCTGATATGAGGAGAATTGGGGAGATGGGGCAAAGTCTTCCACGACTTGGGTATCTTCCTTTTTCTTTTCAGATGCCCCCTTGTTCTTGGTATTGGATGTTCTTTCTCCTTCAATTTTCCCATCCTTGATAGCATTTTCAATCATCTCCCCTGAAATTACCATGTCCGAAAAATTCTTCGTGGTGTTGCCGACAAGTCTATCGTAGTATGGGGCCTGTAGTGTATTCACAAAAAGGACAATGGTTTCCTTCTGAGTTAAAGGCGGTTGTACTTGGACGGCCAGGCTCATCCACCGTTGCGCATATTCTTTGAAGCTCTCAGTAGCTCTTTTCTTCATATTTTGCAAGGTGAGACGGTGAGGCGCCATGTCGGTCATATGCTTGTAATGGTTTAGAAAAGCCCTAGCCAAATCATTCCAAGAGCGTATCTGGTCCTTGCTCAACTGACTATACCACCTAATTGTGGACCCGCTGAGGCTATCCTGAAAACAGTGAATCAAAAGCTTATCATTACCTATATGACTTGTCATCTTCCGGCAGAACATAGTGATGTGGGCTGATGGATCGGTCGTCCCGTCATATTTCACAAAGTCAGGGATCTTGAACTTAGGGGGAATGACTAAATCGAGGACCAAGCATCGTTCTTTCGCCTCCACACTCCCGAATACATCTGTTCTTTCTATTGCCCGGAGCCTTTCATCTAACAACTGATATTTCCCTTGGGAATCTGCCAACTCAACCTCATTTACTGCAACCCTTTTCAACTTTGCCTGTTCAGCTAGATCATCTGAGTTTAGGACATTGACGAGGTTAACAGTGTTCTGGGCATCGCTTATTATGACCTCATCCTGGCCCTTTTGTGCCTCTAACCCTTCTCTGGCGATAACATTTTCGGTGTATCCTTTTCCTTTGATTACGGCAGATATCAGCTCCATCAATTTATTCATCTGATCCTTAGATTCTGCTTGAGATTTTGCTAGCTGTTCTCGCAATTCTCTCTGTTCCCTTTCCATTTTTTCCATTCGGGCAACTTGTTCATCCTCCATAGCACCAGCCTGTATTAAAAGTGTACTCAGTACTTCTTTTGATTTGAAATGGAAATTCTTTCAAAGACTCCTAAAGCCAAGCCAACTTCTATTTTATTTCCCCCAAATGTATGTCATGATGAATGAGCCATGAATGCAATTTGATGCATGTGAAACCTAAACAATATGATGTATGGATATGTACAATGGAAACATGCTGACCATATATGTGATAAATGCAATCACAATGCCAACATGTTGCAAACAAAGAATAAACAAATCAACACATGGATATATGCAATGACTGATCATGTGCATTTTAGCATGTTTCCCAATGAATGATCATATATCCTATGAATGCAACACGGTGTCAATTATGATACATGCAAACAATGAATGATTGATATAGAGTATATACAAAGAAAATCATGCTAACCATGTGTGTCATGAATGTGACCTAATGCTAACATGATGTATGTAATAAGCAAATTAATGCATGAACATATACAAAGAAATCATGCTGACTATGTTTGTTATGAATGCAACCCAAAGTCAACATGATGCATGTAAAGAATAAGCAGATCAATGCATGGATATATACAATGAATGACCATGTATGTTCCAAATGTATTTCCCAATGAATGATCATATACACTATGAATGCCACACAATGTCAATTATGATGCATGTGAAGAATAAATGACTGACACAGAGTATATACAAAGAAAGTCATGCTGGCCGTGTATGTCATGAACGCAACCTGACGCCAATATGACAAATTAATGCGTGAGCATATATGGAGAACTCATGATGACTGTGTATGCCATGAATGCGACCTGATGTCAACATGATGCATGTAAAAAATAAGCAAATTAATGCATGGATATATATAGGAAAATCATTTTTGACTATGAATGCATGAATGCAACCTGACAAATAATTGATGGGATGCAAAATGCAAAGGGGGAGATATCACGGAGGAAATAAGAATCGGAGGAACTTAATCATCAACCTCTCATTAATTTGAAACATAATCAATTCATTCCCACATCAACATTCACAATGGTATAAACCATGTTTTACAAAATTTGAACAGTGGTTAAGACTGTCCTTACAAGCACTTTATTCTTCCTAACATCCTAAGGCTATAAGAGCCGGCTACTGAAAAAGTGAAATCCTATTACATCATATAAGACCGAAGTCCTTCCACCTCAATGATGTAAATCTCCCAATCCTAATGACGCTTTCCCAGTCCTCTATCAATCAGTGTCGTGGGATCCAACCACTTGGCATTTATAAGAGTTTGCACTTTCTTTTTGAATTCCATACAGTCTTCAATGTTATGGCCAACAATTCCACAATGATAATCACATTTTGCATTTGGATTATACCCCCTTGGATATGGTGGTAACAGGGGTTTCAATGGGACACAGGCAACCATGTGATTTTGGATCAGTATAGGGAGGAGCTCTTGGTAGCTGATTGGAATGGGATCAAAAGGCATTTGGGTCTTATCCTGGGGTCGTTTCTTAGTTACACATGGCCTAGGAGTTGGGGCACTTGGTGGTGGCACTAAGGTCCGAACCGGAGTGTTTACATGGAGATGTGGCGGAACAGCATGGTGAGGGTATGGATTCAGACACGGGGCCTTTGGAGTTTGTACATAGCTCGAGGTTCCTATCCCAGATGCTGGATAAGGTGGTTGATGAGGGAAATAGTATGAACTGGTAGTTGTTGGTGATGGAGTGGGATTCAGGAATCCCGTAGTGGTCATCCCAATGGACGATTGGACCATGGTAGGGTGGGGATACTGGCTTGGACCTCGAACAGTTTGCAGGTATGGTACAGGATCCAAGGTTTCTATCTTTGGTATCAGGCTCTCAGGTTTAATCATTTTCACGATTTTGTCCATAATTTCATCAGGATTGCAACCTTTGTGGCATTGACAAGCGCAGGATCCAGCAAGGATTATGTGTTCTGGGCCTAATGGTTTTGGTTGATCCGAAGATGATGCGAAGCCCTGAGAAAGTTCACCTTTACTGTTACCCATATCCTCAACCATTTTCAGCAATTTGGCAAGTTGTTCCTTCACCTTTCGGATTTCATGTCCATATTCCTCTTGATTGCGTTCCAAAGCACCCAATCGTTCCTCCGATTCATTCCTCATATCTCGAATCCCTTTCATGCAAATGAAAATGTCATGAGATTAGGAATACAATTATGAATGTACATGCTCTATTCCTATGTGCATGAATAAACTAATGATTAATGCATGAACATATACAGAGAAATTATGATGACTATGTATGCTATGGATGCAATCTAATGCCAGGTATATACAGATAATGACTGTGCATGTCATAAACGTATCTTACAATGAATGACCATGCATGCTATGACTATAATATGATGTCAAAATGATACATGCAAAAATAAATGAATTAACACAAAGGTATATACAAAGAAATCAATGATTACACGAAATTGGTGGGACTATTCAAAAATCTCATTATGCAGGATTTGCCTCCAATTTTTTTTTTTTTTTTTTGATTTTTTTTTTGATAAACCAATCACATCATTTTCAAAAGAATTTCAGGGTGGATCTTACTATGGTACAATATGCAAATGTTCATGTGGCACTACCGGTTTTATGAAGTCATCAAATTCAATTACCAACTGTTTATTGCAAAGAATGAGATCAATAATACAACCAAAAATGTACATGCTTTATTTACACATGCATGAAATGTGCCACATGCAAAAATGCTTGAAAAAGGATTTTTTTTTTATTTAAAAAAACATCTAATGAACATCTGCCCAGCAATATCTGCTTATTTAGGCATCACGATGCCTTCGAGGCGGAGTATCACATTTATTACGGGCGATGTACGTACATCGTTGCCCGATCTACCACACTTATTCGGAGTGTAAAACAGGTAACAAAAAGTTTAGAAATGTCCCTCCACGTGTTCCTATTTTCGGTATATCTAACGGAAATTCGGGATGGCTTCGCCTAGGTTCACTATATGAGGGTGAATCAGTTCTAAGGCCCCGAATTGTTCCTCACTGTCGCCGGTGAAGGCTAGTAAGGCACCCCGATAAAAGCGGGTTCAATTCGTTAGAGTATATTTTCCTATGCCCGTACGGAGGATTATCACGAAGGCATTAGGTACTTTATACTCCGAAAGTGTTTCACTAGCCCATACGGAGGATCAATCACGAAGGCTTAGTTACTTTACTTCCACTTAAAAGGACGGAACCCGGGTAGAGGATTCATGTTATGCAAATGCACGTGTAGTGTGTGTGGAGAAACAAAACAAACCTGTCACCACCTATTCTACAAACCTTATTCTAAATGTCCTAACAATTAAAACATTCAAGAATAGTGTAACGCATTAACCGACAAGCAGTTATAATATACAACCTTAAATAGCTAAAGAACAATAATAAAATGCATGCACATGAGTATGAACATATTTAAAAATATTTTATTATTTTCAAAATTCTCCTTATTAAAAAAAATATGGGAATTAAAATTAAATACCAATAAAACCAACAAAACCGAGACTTTGATAACACACGACTAATTCTAGGCCTGACTCTCTAATATTCCCCAGTGGAGTCGCCAAGCTGTCGCAACCTAAAAAAAAAATAACGACGAAGTCTCATCGCAAGACTTTATTATTCGTTAGGCGTGACATTAAAAAAAATCGAGGAAAAGTCGACTTAATTCCTCTAAAAAATGAAGGTTTTGAAATGACCTTAAAAAAGACATGGAGTCGCCACCAATCTTTTTTAGCTAGGTGTGATCGGCCACCTATTAAAACCGGTTTTATAAAATATTTTAAAAATTAATTAAAACATTTTAAAAACCAATTTCAAGTCTGCGTTTTAAACCAGAGAAATCAAAGAAGCGGGTTCGGGAGTCGGTTACGTGTGGGGAAGGATTAGCACCCCCACAACGCCCGTATAAATCGGTACCTTATTAATCGTGTGTTATCTCAAGTCTCGGTAAAAAAGTTGGTTTTAAATTTAGTATTTCGAGTTAATTCTCAATTTAAAGAAAAATAATTCCTTTTTTATTGAAAATGATCCGGAATTTATAAATTCAAAATTTTCCTATATTCCCCAACAAACGTGGCAAAATATAGAAATTTTTATTAGTTTTGGAAAACTTTCCAAATCATTCTCTTTTTTGAAAGAAAGATATTCCTTTATTAATAATAATTGATGATATTCCCTCCAGCAAACCCGGTAGAGAACTCATGAATTATTTTAACTCGGGAATATCTTTATTTTTTTATTGAAAAATCATTATCCTTTTGAAAACATTTTAAAAGATATGAATATGTACATGCATGACATAGTATATACCAAATAAAAATAACTAAATAAAAGCATAGGATATCATGAAATATTCAAAACCATATAATAAACCATGTAACATCAAAAAAATATAAATCAAAATAACAACAATATCATAGAAATTATTATGGCAAGAATCACATATTATATAAAATGCATGAATATAAAAATGCAATGCATGAAATGTATTTTTTCCTTTAATTAAGGAAATCCGTATATCTAACAAGATATCCGGCTACCTTAGGAAAATATGTCAAATTAAATATTCTAAAACCAAAATACTTTGTGATTGTTTGAAAACAATTTTGAAAAGCTTGAATTAAAAATAAAAACTGGGCTAATTTTTTTTAAAAAGGCTCTAATTTCCTAAGTTTAAAAAATCCGGACTTGACTAACCTTAACCCGGGACTTGAAAAACCATTTTTAGAATTTAAAAAGGCTTAGAAATCACCCTAAGTCAGTAGCTAACCCTCCTAATCAGCCCACTCTAAGTAAATTAACCAAAACAGAAAAATGGTTTTTCTTTAAATTCAATTCTGACTCCACTGTCCAGTTTTAATCCACGATTTTTAACCTATTTTTAAAAATTCCCAAAAATTTTGAAAAAAATACTGGAAACTCAGGACATGTAAAACTACACAAAAAAAATTCAGTTTAATTTTCGGATCAAAGATGAATTCCCAGAAAAATCATAGATGTACGAGTTTTTTGGAGGAGAAAAAACTGCTTTGTTTTTCTTTAAATTCAATTCTGACTCCACTGTCCAGTTTTAATCCACGATTTTTTACCCTATTTTTAAAAATTCCAAAAATTCTGAAAAAAATACTGGAGACTCAGGACATGTAAAAATACACGAAAACAAATCGGCTTAATTTTCTGATCAAAGATGAATTCCCAGAAAAATCAGAGATGTACGAGTTTTCGGAGAAGAAAATAAACTGCTTTGTTTTTCTTTAAATTCAATTCTGACTCCACTATCCAGTTTTAATCCACGATTTTTTACCCTATTTTTAAAAATTCCAAAAATTCTGAAAAAAATACTGGAGACTCAGGACATGTAAAACTACACGAAAACAAATCGGCTTAATTTTCTGATCAAAGATGAATTCCCAGAAAAATCAGAGATGTACAAGTTTTCGGAGGAGAAAAAAAACTGCTTTGCCAACACATTTTTGCTTTTGATAAAATCATTTAAAAACCAAAGTAAAAATATTTGAAACTCATAAAATGACTTGAAAGCAGTAGCTAGGACTCTTTGAAAGTTAGATAAAAATTGGCTAAATAAAAAAAATCACAAAGGTAGAATAGTCAATTTGACAAACTTAATTTTCCACAAGTGTGCTCAAGAGAGCATGACTTTGAACCATTAATTGGCTGAAGTCATTATTCAAGTGGCATGAACATGAAATGCATGAAACAATGCAGCAAACATAATGCATGAAATGCATGGATCTAAACCTAAATGCAAGGAAAATGCATGACACAAATAATATGGCCTAGACCTAACATGAACTTGCATGGCATTTAATGTAACCTAGATCTAAGACATGCATGGCATTTTCACAAACACAAGGCATGCTTAATTCAAAAATCCAACCAAATATCATGCAAATGCAAAAACCTAACAACTAGCATGACAAAAATACAACACACAATGCAAAACACATGGAGTAGCCAAATGGCCCCAAGCTTCAACAAGCATGGCATTTTCACAAACACTTGGTATGCTAGCATGAAAAACTAAGTCATAACACAAAAATCACACAAGCATTTTCACAAACACCTAATATACCAAATCTAAAACATGCTCACTAAGATATAAAACAAGAATCATGCAAAGAATCACACAAGCATTTTCACAAACACTTAATATGCTAACTCTAAAACATGCTCAAATTTAAACAACATGAAAACAGAAAATTAAAAATGCAAAAACATGATATCTAAGACATAAATGGCAACAAACAAAGCAACCAAATTAAATATAACTTAAGAACATGAAATAACATAATATTTAAAACATCAAAAATAAAGAAAATAGCATAAACAATATGATAAAATGAATCAAAAACAACAACTTAAAATAAATAATGTAGGCCATTTGGCCATGGTGAGTTTATTGTAAAAACAAAATGTAAGAAAAATATACTTAAGAAAGGAAATGAAGGAAGAACAAGAAACATTATTTTAAAATGAAAACTCACCAAGTAGCTTTTGAACGGATTAAGCTATAAACCCTCAGAGTAGCTTTTGAACGGATTAAGCTACGAACCCTCAGAGTAGCTTTTGAACGGATTAAGCTACGAACCCTCAGAGTAGCTTTTGAACGGATTAAGCTACGAACCCTCAGAGTAGCTTTTGAACGGATTAAGCTACGAACCCTCAGAGTAGCTTTTGAACGGATTAAGCTACAAACCCTCAGAGTAGCTTTTGAACGGATTAAGCTACGAACCCTCAGAGTAAAACACTATGACTCACCACCCGGATAATCCTAATACAAGTGTATAGAATATCTCACAAGGGGTAGTGGGTGATTTCAACCAAAGGCCAAGACTCCTTATTTATAAGGTGAGCACCTCCTTGGCTTGACATTACAAAGGGATGTGGGATTGGGACCTAGGCTCAAAAATGAAAATCTCTAACTTAACTCTTGATTTTTAATCACTTGATTGAAAAAATCCTAAGCTTCCTCCTTCCTTTGGGCTTGGGCAGGCCAGCACTTCTCTTTTCCAGCCCAGCTCTGATTTTTGCAAGGCCCAAAGAAGCCCTTTTCGGTTGCTTGGGTGAAACGACCATTTTGCCCCCCGGATGCAAAATAAATATCAAACGGACTCCAAATTCAATTTTTATTTTTTTAATGCTTCCAAAATAATAAAATATTGAGTTCTGGAAGTTTTCAAAATTATCCGAGTCCGTTTGCTATTTATTTGGATTTTTTCTTCCCAAAATGTCCTTTTATGCCCCTACTTTTTACCATTTTTTAAACGAGCTCCAAATCAAGATTTTTCTTCACCAATCTCTTCAAAATAATTAAAAAGTGTGATCTGGAAGTTTTCATAATTTTTGGAGCTCATTTGGTATTTTTTCGGGATTTATCGGCTTGAATTACTACATAGGAGGCCCGGGATTTGGCCATTTTGCAAACGAACTCGGAGTCAAGATTTTCTTTCACCAATCTCTTCCAAATAATTTAAAAATGAGATTTGCCAAATTTCAGAATTTTCGGAGTCCATTTGCTATTTTTCCGGGATTTATCTTTTTGAATTACTGCATTAGAAGCCCGAGATTTGGCCATTTTGCAAACGAACTTGGAATCAAGATTTTCTTTCGCCAATCTCTTTCAAATGATTTAAGAATGAGATTGACAAATTTTTCAGAATTTTCGGAGTCCATTTGCTATTTTTCCCAAAATTTTCCAATTTTGCCCTTTAACCTCCGAAACCCGGTTTTGCTCAAAACAAGTCCGATTTCCAGATTTTCTTCAATCTGAGCCTTGCACCATCCTTTTTAATCATTCCTCATCCATTGGGGGCTTTGGTCTTACCAATTCGGGCCATTTCTGTGATTCTTCCCGATTTCACCGAAATCCACTAAAAACTCTAATTCTCGGTTTTCTCCCGGATTGACTTTTCTTTCGGTTTTTCTTGCAAGTGACTTCTCCATTACCCGTAGTCAGTGCTTATCTTTCATTTGGAACCTTCAATTTCGACCAGTTTGATCGTTTAAGCACTTTTCCCCAAATTTCTCGGATTAGGGTTTCTTTTCTACTGAATCTCCAAATCCCAACTTCCGAACTCCATATCTTTCAATGTAGAACTCGGATTATCAAAATTCCTTCGCCATTTTTCAATTGAACTTAAAATCTTGATTTTGAAAGTGGGTTGACTTTTTCAGTAGTTGACTTTATGGGGTTGACTTTTTCGGGGTTGACTTTTTCGGGGTTGACTTTTTTTCAAGTTTGACTTTTTGTGCTCGCCCTCTTAAACTAAGTCTCGGAGTACCACCTGCAGGATGAAAACAGTCTTTTTATACTCGGAAACATCAATATAGGAAGAAAACATACCTGTTTAGTGGCCCGGACAAAATTAGGTGTCTACAGCGGGCTTTTTTTTTTTTTTTTTAATGTGCAGTTTAAGCTCGTGCTTATGAGCAACATACGACAGTTTAAGCTCTTGCTTAGGAGCAGTATCTTCTTTAAGCATAGTAACGCTTCAAAAACTTTCCATTGATCGGTCCAACTTTGACACCATCTTGATCAACGATCTTGTATGCACCATTGGTATAAACTTCTCGAACAACGTATGGTCCATCCCATTTTGAAAGGAACTTGTTGCCAATACGATGTGAAGTATTTATGGGTCTTCTTACAGCAAGGACTAAATCTCCAACTTGGAAAGATCGCTGCTTGACTTTCTTATTAAAAGCTTTGGATAGTTGAGCTTGATAGCACTCCAAGCGTTGTTGGGCTTCCAACCTTTTCTCATCCAGTGCTTCTAATTCTTCCAAACGTAAGCGTACATTGTCTTCACTAGAAAGATCTTCCTGGATTGCAATCCTCAATGATGGAATTTGTCGCTCAAGTGGTAGAACAGCTTCTACACCATAAACAAGTGCATAAGGAGTGGCTTGAGTTGGTGTGCGATATGTAGTTCTATAAGCCCACAGAGCTTCTCCTATCCTTTCATGCCAATCTTTCCTTGAACGGTTAACAACTTTCTTGAGAAGATTGCACAAAGTCTTGTTAAAAGCTTCTGCTAATCCGTTTGCTGGAGCATGGTACATTGAAGACTTGTACTGCTTGAAGTCAAACTGTGCACATAATTTGCTCATGTCAAACTGCTTCCCATTATCAGTTATGATGTGACGAGGTATACCATACCGATAAATGATGTTTGTCCTGATAAAAGTTGCAACAGTTTCTTTTTTTACTTCCCTGTAAGGTGCCACTTCTGCCCACTTCGAAAAGTAATCTGTAGCGGCAAGTATATACATATGCCCTAGTGAACTCTTAGGTAATGGTCCTACCAAATCAAGTCCCCAAGCATCGAACGACCAAGATGTGACTGTCGGATGTAATGGTTCAAGAGGTTGATGGATGAAGTTTGCATGAAACTGACAAGCTTGACATTTCTTGGAGTAGTCCATGCTATCCTTTACCATTGTTGGCCAGTAGTATCCCATTCTTTTAATTTGAAAGTGCAATTTAGCTCCAGACTGATGTGCACCACAAAATCCTGAATGAGCTTCTTGTAAGGTTTTGGATACTTCATCTTCTCCTAAGCATCGAAGGAAGACACCATCAAAATAGCGGCGATAGAGCGTACCCTTGAAGTAAATAAATCGAGGAGCTCGACGTTTCACTTCTATTTTATGTCTTGGATCATTGGGTAGCCTCCCATGCTCTAAATAATCAATCAATGATTGTCTCCAATCTTCTTTTTCAACTTCGCAAACTGAAACAACATTGGATTCTGTATTGTTATCTTTAAAATCAACTGGAGGCAAAATCCATCGTTTGCAAAGAGGGACTTTTACTTCTACACTTGGCATGGCAAGAGCTGATGCTAGATTAGCTAGAGAATCTGCTTGCTTGTTCTCTCTTCTTGGTACATGTTCCAAGCTTATATTGTCAAACCATTCCAAAATCTTCTTCGCATAGTTGACATATGGTAAGAGGTCTGGCTTCTTAACTTCATAAAGTGAAAGAAGTTGGTTGATGACCAATTTGGAATCCCCAAACACTTTAAGTTGAGTGATCTTCATATCCACTGCCATTTCCAATCCAATGATCAGAGCTTGGTATTCTGCTACATTGTTGGAACAATTTTCAGTGAGAGTAAATGCATAAGGCAATACATCTCCTTCTGAAGTGACAAAGACAACACCTGCTCCAGCTCCATCTTGACGGGCAGCCCCATCAAAAAATAGTTTCCATGGCCTGGGAATTTCGATGAAAAGAGCATCTTCGTCTGAGAGATCTTCAGAGAATTCCCAATCATCTGGAATCGGATGGTTTGCAAGGAAATCGGCAAGTGCTTGCCCTTTAACGGCCTTTTGTGGAATATAAATAATATCGAACTCTTGTAGCAAAAGAGCCTATTTTGCCAATCTTCCATTGAGTACAGACTTGGACATGAGATATTTGAGGGGATCTGCTCACGAAATCAAACGAACAGAATGAGCTTGCAAATAATGCCTCAGCTTTTTAACTGCAAACATCAATGACAAGCAAGTCTTTTCAATGGGAGAATAATTTAATTCAGCGCCATTAAGAGTTGTACTAAGATAGTAGAGTGCAGTTTCTTTTCCTTCATCATTCTCTTGTGCCAACAATGCTCCTAAGGAACGTTCTTGTGCAGCAATATAAAGGATTAACGGCTGTCCTGGTATAGGTGCCTTCAGAATAGGTGGTCGTAACAAAAAGGTCTTAATGCTCTTAAAAGCATTACTGCAGGCCTCATCCCAGACAAAAGGGATATCCTTCTTCATTAGCCGACTAAATGGTTGACATGGACCAGCCAAGTTTGAGATAAAGCGTCGGATATATGCCAATCTTCCTTGCAGACTTTTAAGTTCATGCAGATTACGCGGTTCAGGCATTTTCATGATTGCATCTATTTTTGATTGATCGATCTCAATCCCACGATGTCGTACGATGAACCCCAAAAACTTACCCGAGGATACTCCGAACGCACACTTGAGCGGATTCATTTTCAATTGGTATCTGCGCAATCTTTCAAACACTTGGCGAAGATCAGCAAGATGATCGGATTTTTCCTTTGACTTTACTACCAAGTCATCAACATAACATTCAACATTTTTGTGAAGCATATCATCAAAGATTTTTTGCATTGCTCTTTGATAAGTAGCACCTGCATTCTTTAACCCAAACGGCATAACTTTGTAACAGTATATTCTTTTTGGAGTTCGAAATGCGGTAAGTTCTTCATCTCTTGGAGCCATGCGAATTTGATTATAACCAGACGATCCATCCATAAATGACAAAGCTTCATGGCCAGTTGTAGCATCAACCATTATTTCTGTTAAAGGGAGAGGAAAGTCGTCCTTTGGACAAGCATTGTTCAAATCTCGAAAATCTACACAAACTCGAAGTTGACCATTTTTCTTTCTCACTGGAACAATATTTGAGATCCAAGTGGGATACTTGACTTCTCTAATAAAGCTAGCTTTGATGAGCTTATTGACCTCAGCTTCAATTTGGGGAATCAAGTCAGGATGGAAACGTCGTTGAGCTTGTTTGATAGGTCGGATACTTTTCTTGACAGCCAGATGATGCATAGCTACTTTTGGATCAAGTCCCGACATCTCTTTGTAAGTCCAAGCAAAGATATCTCGATACTCTATCAAAAAATCAAGATAGGCTTTTTCCTCTTCTGGTGGTAAGCAAGCATTAATAAAGATCGGTCGTGGACCTTCACCAAGTAGTGATGTTAACCTTCTTTAGCTCATCAATAGTAGCTTGATTTCCTTCTTCAAAAGACGAAAGGGCTTCTTGGGCTTCTTCTTTTTGAGATTTTTCACCAGTTTCTTTTACAGATACATGGTTAGAAGTAAGGATTTCTGTCTCTTCAAGTTCTTCTTCCTCTGAGGATGAGACCGATTTGGTTATAACCACTGTGTGCTTTCTAGCCTTTAAAACTTCACCAGTAGTTACCTTCTATTCGCTTTGCCTTTTCATTCGAGAAGGAATTTTGCTGTGAAAATCTCCTGATTCCTTTAAAGTGGAAAAAAAAAATTTCAGCCACAGTTAACTTCTTCAGAGTACAGACTTCCAAGCCTTGACTGAATGGAAATTGGTTTACTTACAGAAACTTCACTGCATTTTTCTCCCATTCGTTCAAAAACTGACCTTCGTAATGATTGAATGCTCAAACGATCAAACACTGAACATCGTGTTGAGCGTGCTCCCAAGCGATCAAATACTGAAAGTCCTAGTGGCTTCACTGCATCTTCTTGCTCCTCGAGAACTTCCTCCACATTTATGTACCTCGAAGTTTGTTTATGAATCTTCAATTTTAATGGAGAATATCCAAGCCCCTCTCTAGAAGTTCTGATGTGATCAATTTTCTTTTGCCAGACCTGGCGAATCTTGAATGAACTTTGCGGCTTTTCTTTGTTAGGCTCTTTTGTCTCGTGAGCCAATTTTGCAACATCCTCTTGTTTATATTCAGCTTTGACAAGCAACCTATAAGCATTAGGATCAAAATCTTTAGCTCGATTAGTAGGAAGATCCTGATGTTCACAAAGAGGTTCTTCTACTGGCCTAACAAATCCTTTCAGTGGAGGTATAAGGCCTCTTGATTCTTCCAAGTTAGTGAGGGGAAGAGTCAAATCCTTTAATCCTTTAGCAATTTCATCTTCTCCAACTGTGGAGGAAGCCAAATTCTTTCCCTTTTGCTTTAATTCTTGTATCGGGCTGGGCATTACTTCTTCGATAAATGTATCTTTTAAATAAAACTTTGCATCTGCGAAATGTGCTTCTGCTATAGTAAATGGCTTAGCGTCTGCAAGGATCGTCTTGACTTGACCGTTTCTGCAATACTTGAGACATTGGTGCAGAGTTGAGGAGACTACACCATTTTGATGTATCCACGGTCGTCCTAACAACATGTTGTACGTCGTTTTGGCATCGATCACATGGAAAACTGGACTTGATTCCATATCTCCAATGAAAATTTGAAGTCTAAGTTTTCCAAGAGCTCTTTGTCCCCCTTGGTTGAATCCTTGGATCATTAAGCGGCTTTGCATCAATTCATCCAAAGGAACTCCCAATTCTTTCATTGTCATCAACGGGAGTATGTTGACAGCAGAACCATCATCGATCAAGATTCTATTGATCTTCTGTTCCCGAGTATATCCTACGACGAACAACGGCCGATTATGAGGGGTTGACCCCATCAACAGATCTTCATCAGAAAAGTTAATTTTCGTAGCACAAGAATGATCATCAGCTTCAAATGTTACTGAGTCAATTTTTTTTCATTATCTTCATTGCCACCGTTATGGTAACAAGTCATGAAAACCAAATCTTCATCTCTAAGCTGAGTTGACATGAATTCGTTTAAAGTGATTGGCCTCCTTGACTTTCTCCCTACTGAATTTTTACCCTGAGATGGCATTTTTGTTTCTTGAGGCACATTGGGCTTTGGAGATTTAGATGGTTGTTTAATCATCTTAGCTCTTGTAAGCACTTTCACAAGTTTTGGAAAATTCTTCTTTTTGCTTTTTCGGCATATGACTAGAGTCCAACCATCGTGATCTTGATTTTGTCTTTGAAACAAATAGTTTCCCCCACTTCCCTGAAGATCCACCATCGTACTTGTACTTGGAGCTAGTATGATAGGATCAAAAGAGCCAAATTTTATGGTTCTATCCAGCAAATTGGATTGAGAAACCATATTGACTGATGCCAAATTTGACGACACCGTTTCTTCTTCAAACTCGATTTTCCCCTCTTCATAGAGTCGCATGATTTTATCCTTCAAAATAAAGCACTTGTCCAGAGGATGGCTAATCAAGCGATGGTACTTGCAATAATTGGGGTCTTCTACTTTATCAGCTTCTTCAGGTCGCTTCATTTCTGGCAACTGAATCAGCTTAGTCTTTAAAAGTTCTTCAAGAATGCTTGAAACATCAGAATCAGGAAAAGGATACTTCTTTTCTTGTCTCTCTTTCAAAGTGATCTTGCCTTTACCTTTGTCTTGGATAGGTGTAGATTTCGTCTCTTGAGATTGTTTTGACTTGGGAGATATCTTAAGAGGCTTGGTAGTCACGGCCATGGACTGTTTGCTTTCTCCCTTGTTGATAAAGATTTTGCCCCTTTTGCGGGTATCTTGTTTTTCTTTACCTTTCTTTGGCTCTTGCACCGGAGGTTCTTGATTTCCAACAGCTGTCATACTCAACTCCATATCATGAGCACGAGTGGCTAATTCTTCAAAGGTTTTAGGCTTGATGCCTTGAAGAATGTAACGCAAGCCTTAATTCATGCCTTGGATGCACATGTCAAGGGCAGAAGACTCAGACAGTCTTTCTTTGCAGTTAAGGCTCAGATTTCTCCATCTGTGGATGTAATCAATGACTGGCTCTTCCTTCCATTGACGTGAGCTTGTGAGTTCGATCATGTTGACTATGCGGCGAGTGCTGTAGAATCGATTAAGGAATTCACGCTCAAGTTGTTCCCAGCTGTCAATCGTCCCAGGCTCAAGATCAGTATACCAATCAAAGGCGTTGCTTTTTAAGGAGCGAACGAACTGCTTCACCATGAGATCTCCATAGGTGCCAGCATTATTGCAAGTTTCCACGAAATGTGTAACATGTTGGCGTGGATTTCCTTTTCCATCGAACTGCTGAAACTTTAGCGGTTGATAGTTCCCAGGCATCCTCAGACGATCGATCTTTTGAGAATATGGCTTTGCATATGTATATGAAGGTTGAGTGACGCTTTCAACTTGATCTTTGATAGCCTCTTTGATAAGATCCTTGAGCTGACTGGTAGTGACAAGTTCATTGATCTTTTCTTCAGAATCCTTAGCAACTTCCTTGCCAGAGTTCTCACCATCATCTTGAAAGATTGATTGCCAATTTTGGTTTGAAGCTTCGTTTCTTTTTCCAGTGAGACCGGCGATCTTGTCCATCATGGAAGCGATCTGGTTATCCTTCTCCTTGATGCTTGCTGAAAGAATTTCAACAGATTTTGCCAGAAGTGCCACTTGTTCTTCCAATGATGTGGTGCCAGTTGTCATGACAGCCATTACTCCAGAACTTGATTTTGGAGCAGATGATGGAATAGGGTTGTTGCTTGAGTAGCTATCTTGTTCTTTGTATGTTAACTGGCGACTTGCACTTGATCCTCGAGAAGAATCAACTTGTCCAGCTGAAACTTCTTCTAAGTCTTGAATTGGAGAAGAAGTGTCATAGAGAGGGTTTTGATTGAGCACCGAAAAAGTTTGCTTATACAATTCAGCAAGAGCTTTGGTCTTCCTCCTAGTGCCATAAGGATGAGCAGGGATATCAACGCTTGATGATGAAGTGGGGTAGACTGCAGGATTAGCTCGAGCAGGCTTGAGAATTGGTTTGTTAGCAAGGTTCTTCTTGGGAGCCATTGCAACTTGATAACTTGAGTTTTGAAGAAAAGAGATGAAAGGCAGAGATGGTCCCACCGGGCGTGCCAAAATTTGTACACACAAATTTCGTGTCAAAAATATGACAAGGAAAATTTGGAGTCAAATAATAATTTTATTAATCAAACTTTAAGGTTACAGTCTCTGAATATTCTTAAAAAAAAGAAATCCTTTGATTCTTTTCTTCAGTAAAACTTTGATCCAAGGGTCTTCACGACTTGATCTTGAATCGGTGAGATCCGCTTCAAGGGTCTTCTAGACTTGGTCTTGAAAAACAAGAATTATCTCTGTAGACACCTAATTTTGTCCGGACCACTAAACAGGTATGTTTTCTTCCCATATTGATGTTCCCAAGTGTAAAAAGACTGTTTTCATCCTACAGGTGGTACTCCGAGACTTAGTTTAAGAGGGCGAGCACAAAAAGTCAAACTTGAAAAAAAGTCAACCCCAAAAAAGTCAACCCCGAAAAAGTCAACCCCAGAAAGTCAACTACTGAAAAAGTCAACCCACTTTCAAAATCAAGATTTTAAGTTCAATTGAAAAATGGCGAAAGAATTTTGATAATCCGAGGTCTACATTGAAAGATATGGAGTTCGGAAGTTGGGATTTGGAGATTTAGTAGAAAGGAAACCCTAATCCGAGAAATTTGGGGAAAAGTGCTTAAACGATCAAACTGGTCGAAATTGAAGGTTCCAAATGAAAGATAAGCACTGACTACGGGTAATGGAGAAGTCACTTGCAAGAAAAACCGAAAAAAAGTCAATCCGGGAGAAAACCGAGAATTAGGGTTTTTAGTGGATTTCGGTGAAATCGGGAAGAATCACAGAAATGGCCCGACTTGGTAAGACCAAAGCCCCCAATGGATGAGGAATGATTAAAAAGGATGGCCCAAGGCTCAGATTGAAGAAAATCTGAAAATCGGACTTGTTTTGAGCAAAACCGGGTTTCGGAGGTTAAAGGGTAAAATTGGAAAAATTTGGGAAAAATAGCAAATGGACTCCGAAAATTATGGAAAATTTTTCAATCTCATTCTTAAATCATTTGAAAGAGATTGGAGAAAGAAAATCTTGATTCCGAGTTCGTTTGCAAAGTGGCCAAATCCCGGGCTTCTTATGCAGTAATTCAAAAAGATAAATCCCGGAAAAATAGCAAATGGACTCCAAAAATTCTGAAATTTGGCAAATCTCATTTTTAAATTATTTGGAAGAGATTGGCGAAAGAAAATCTTGATTTCGAGTTCGTTTGCAAAATGGCCAAATCCCGGGCCTCCTATGCAGTAATTCAAGCCGATAAATCCCAAAAAAATACCAAATGAGCTCCAAAAATTATGAAAACTTCCAGATCACACTTTTTAATTATTTTGAAGAGATTGGTGAAGAAAAATCTTGATTTGGAGCTCGTTTAAAAAATGGTAAAATGTAGGGGCATAAAAGGGCATTTTTGGGAAGAAAAAATCCAAATAAATAGCAAACGGACTCGGATAATTTTGAAAACTTCCAGAACTCAATATTTTATTATTTTGGAAGTATTAAAAAAATAAAAATTGAATTTGGAGTCCGTTTGATATTTATTTGCATCCGGGGGGCAAAATGGTCATTTCACCCAAGCAACCGAAAAGGGCTTTTTTGGCCCTTCAAAAAAATCAGAGTTGGGCTAGAAAAGAGAAGTGCTGGCATGCCCAAGCCCAAAGAAAGGAGGAAGCTTCTATTTTTATTTTTTTTTAATCAAGTGGTTAAAAATCAAGAGTTAGTTAACCATTCTCTTTGATCAAGCCATGGTGATTAAACCACATAGGTTAAGAAAGATGTCAACATTATTTTTGCATAGCTGTAATTTGAGAGGGCTGAGATGCTAATCTAAAGGTGGTAATTTCATGACTTTTCATCTTGAATTATTGGCCATTTGATGGAAATTAGGTTACACAAAAATGACAACATCTTGGAGGCTATATAACCATGCATTAAGGCTAGCCCTAAGGGAAGGGAGGCAGATTTTGGTTTCTTCTTTTCCATTTTGGCTGATTTCTCTTAGTTTTTCTTAGTTTTTATCTTCTTGGTTGAGAGCAAAAAAAGAAAAGTTTAGAAAAAAAGGAAAGTTTGAAGAGAAAAGCTTGAAATATTAGCTTCTTGAGGTTGCTCTTGAGCACCAACTCTTGCACTTTCATTTTCTATTCTTGTTTTTTGCTATTTTAATCTCTACTTGGTGAGTTTTCATTTTAAAATAATGTTTCTTGTTCTTCCTTCATTTCCTTTCTTAAGTATTTTTTTTTACATTTTTTTTTACAATAAACTCACCATGGCCAAATGGCCTACATTATTTATTTTAAGTTGTTGTTTCAATTCATTTTACCATATTGTTTATGCTATTTTCTTTGTTTTTGATGTTTTAAGTGTTATGTTATTTCATGTTCTTAAGTTATATTTAATTTGGTTGCTTTGTTTGTTGCCATTTATGTCTTAGATATCATGTTTTTGCATTTTTAATTTTCTGTTTTCATGTTGTTTAAATTTGAGCATGTTTTAGAGTTAGCATATTAAGTGTTTGTGAAAATGCTTGTGTGATTCTTTGCATGATTCTTGTTTTATATCTTAGTGAGCATGTTTTAGATTTGGTATATTAGGTGTTTGTGAAAATGCTTGTGTGATTTTTGTGTTATGACTTAGTTTTTCATGCTAGCATACCAAGTGTTTGTGAAAATGCCATGCTTGTTGGAGCTTGAGGCCATTTGGCTACTCCATGTGTTTTGCATTGTGTGTTGTATTTTTGTCATGCTAGTTGTTAGGTTTTTGCATTTGCATGATATTTGGTTGGATTTTTGAATTAAGCATGCCTTGTGTTTGTGAAAATGCCATGCATATCTTAGGTCTAGGTTGCATTTATTGCCATGCAAGTTCATGTTAGGTCTAGGCCATATTATTTATGTCATGCATTTTCCTTATATTTAGTTTTAAATCCATGCATTTCATGCATTATGTTTGCTGCATTATTTCATGCATTTCATGTTCATACCACTTGAATAATGACTTGAGCCAATTGATGGTTCAAAGTCATGCTCTCTTGAGCACACTTGTGGAAAATTAAGTTTGTCAAGTTGATTATTCTACCTTTGTGATTTTTTTTACTTAGTCATTTTTTATCTAACTTTCAAAAAGTCCTAGCTACTGCTTTCAAGTCATTTTATGAGTTTCAAATATTTTTACTTTGATTTTTAAATGATTTTATCAAAGACAAAAAAATGTGCTGGCAAAGCAGTTTTTTTCTCCTCCAAAAACTCGTACATCTCTGATTTTTCTGGGAATTCATCTTTGATCAGAAAATTAAGCCGATTTTTTATCGTGTAGTTTTACATGTCCTGAGTCTCCAGTAATTTTTTCAGAATTTTTGGAATTTTTAGAAATAGGGTAAAAAATCGTGGATTAAAACTGGACAGTGGAGTCAGAATTGAATTTAAAGAAAAACAAAGCAGTTTTTTCTCCTCCAAAAACTCGTACATCTCTGATTTTTCTGGGAATTCATTTTTGATCAGAAAATTAAGCCGATTTTTTATCGTGTATTTTTACATGTCCTGAGTCTCCAGTAATTTTTTCAGAATTTTTGGAATTTTTAAAAATAGGGTAAAAAATCGTGGATTAAAACTGGACAGTGGAGTCATAATTGAATTTAAAGAAAAACAAAGCAGTTTTTTTCTCCTCCAAAAACTCATGTATCTCTGATTTTTCTGGGAATTCATCTTTGATTCGAAAATTAAGCCGATTTTTTCTCATATAGTTTTACATGTCCTGAGTCTCCAGTATTTTTTTCAGAATTTTTGGAATTTTTAAAAATAGGGTAAAAAATCGTGGATTAAAACTGGACAGTGGAGTCAGAATTGAATTTAAAGAGAAACCATTTTTCTGTTTTGGTTAATTTACTTAGAGTGGGCTGATTAGGAGGGTTAGCTACTGACTTAGGGTAGTTTCTAAGCCTTTTTAAACTCTAAAAATGGTTTTTCAAGTCTCGGGTTAAAGGTAGTCAAGTCCGGATTTTTAAACTTAGGAAATTAGAGCCATTTAAAAAAATTTTAGCCCAGTTTTTATTCAAGCTTCTCAAAATTGTTTTCAAACAATCACAAAGTATTTTGGTTTTAGAATATTTAATTTGACATATTTTCCTAAGGTAGCCGGATATCTTTTTAGATATACGGATTTCCTTAATAAAAGGAAAAAAATACATTTCATGCATTGCATTTTTATTTTCATGCATATTATATGATAGCATTATTTTATTCCATGTCATTTAAATTATATGCCATACCATTCATATTTGTCATGTCATTTAGGTTGCATTATATTATTTAGACTGTACTATGTCATTTTATTTATGTCATGCATATACATATTCATTTCTTTTAAATGTTTCCAAAAAAAGATAATGGTTTTCAATAAAAAAAAATATAAAGATATTCCCGAGTTAAAATAATTCATGAGTTCTCTACCGGGTTTGCTGGAGGGAATATCATCAATTATCATTAATAAAGGAATATCTTTCTTTCAAAAAAGAGAATGATTCGGAAAGTTTTCCAAAACTAATAAAAATTTCTATATTTTGCCACGTTTGTTGGGGAATATAGGAAAATTTTGAATTTATAAATTCCGGATCATTTTCAATAAAAAAATGGAATTATTTTTCTTTAAATTGGGAATTAACTTGAAATACTAAATTTAAAACCAACTTTTTACCGAGACTTGAGATAACACACGATTAATAAGGTACCGATTTATACGGGCGTTGTGGGGGTGCTAATCCTTCCCCACACGTAACCGACTCCCGAACCCGTTTCTTTGATTTCTCTGGTTTTAACGCAGACTTGAAATTGGTTTTAAAAATATTTTAATTAATTTTTAAAATATTTTTATAAAACCGGTTTTAATAGGTGGCCGATCACACCTAGCTAAAAAAGATTGGTGGCGACTCCATGTCTTTTTTAAGGTCATTTTCAAAACCTTCATTTTTCTAGAGGAATTAAGTCGACTTTTCCTCGTTTTTTTTTAAATGTCACGCTTAACGAATAATAAAGTCTTGCGATGAGACTTCGTCGTTATTTTTTTTTAGGTTGCGACAATCTCCTTTCCTTCGATGAACAAGATCGGAGAGCAGCTTCTTTGAGAATTCTCAAGAACAAGCACCGCGTTCTTAGAATTTCTCTAATTTCTTCTTAAGACTTTTGAAAGGATTTGGCTCTTCAAAATCTTTTACTTATCTTCAGTCTTCTGAACTCTGAATTTGTGTTAAGGGGATGTCTCTATTTATAGTGGTAGCTAGCTAGGTGAAAGAAAGTTCTAAAAGAACTTGTTCTCCTTATTTATCTCTTAATTAATTTAATTTAATTAGAGATAAAACTTCATTATTTATCCCTTAATTAATTAATTAAATTAGAGATAATATATTTATTTTTTTATCCCTTAATTAATTAATTAAATTAGAGATAAAATATTTATTTTTTATCCCTTAATTAATTAATTAAATTAGAGATAAAATATTTATTTATCTCTTAATTAATTTAATTAGAGATGAAGTAATTATGACACATGGGTGAAATTTAATTGGGTGACCCATGAATCTTTGCAATTTGATTGGTCAAGCCATGTGCACATATTTAATTAATTATAAAATAATTAATTATGATATGATAATGCATAATTTAATTAAAAATTTCTTAATTAAAAGAAATTTCAATTAACACGTGACAATTTGTAATTGGTCAAAAATTTTCTCCTTCTACACCGAGATCTCACCATTGTCTCTCCAATTCTAAACCCAGGCAGCATTAATGCATGACCATTGACTATTAACCATTAACTGAACCCTTTGAGTAGTCAGTCCCACCAGGCCTTCTCTGATAGCTAGATTCCATGTAATTAAACATCTGAGAATTTGCTTCCCCTCTGGAGTCTTGACTTGACAACTAATATTTTTTGCTTCAGGATCGATTGAGCAAGCATTGATATATCCTATGTACAAACCATACCATACCCACCTCGCCATTTTCACAAGCAGTATGCCATGTTTAGGAACAAATCTAACGTACGCATGCTATCATCCTTATCAAGTGAAGGGTCATTAATGATCAATTTACAATCCAACCAAAAGAATGCCAATAGATTTATTATGTCGAAAATCTTTCTTCTTAAAATTTTGTAATCAAACAAATAACATGTTTAAGAAGATTTCCCTTCTTTTGTCACTAATAAAAGTATCTAACCGACCAAATCAAAACTAACAACATTTTCAATTACCAAATCATCATAGAATCAAGATTGTTTACTAATAGAAGGAGTTGCATCTAAAGAAAATACTTCACTATTCATCGTTAATTAACTTTTTGTTTTAATTTAAAAGAATAATAAAATTATCAATTATCAATTAAAAAAAAATTTATTTTAATAAGGATTTTAAAATTAATAAGAAAATAAATAATATTTTAATTTATTAAAAATTATTAATTAAAGATAAAATAATTAATTTAATAAGTTGTCAAGAGTATATATGTCATTCATTAATAATAAAAATAAACAAAAAATAGTAAATATTTTAATTCAATAAAAAATTATTAATTATAAAGATAAAATAAATAAATTATTAAGGATATAATTATCGTTTGTTATTTGTAATTTTGGAAATCATGATTGGAAATATGCGATTCAACAATTGATAAAAGCTTATTTAACAATATTTCTAATCATGTTGGCATATATATATATATATGAATGGAAGAAATTTTTTAATTTGGCACCTGAACAGCAGAACTTAATAAAATCCATTAGTTAATTAATGTGTAAATGAAAATCACCAAAAACAATGCTACACTACATGTTCTAAGGGGTTAAAGTTATAGTATACTACTTCATATATATAGATGATATATATGGATCGGCATGTGCATGTGATTCTGGTAAAAGATAGAGGTATTGCAAAACCACATGTGTATCATCATTTTGATATAGAAATACCAAAGAATCTATGCGCTGAGCCTGAGCCTGAGCCTGAGCTGACAAGAAAATGTGCATTTGTTCCTAAAGTTACGAAATAAATGGAAATACTGCTTCCGAGTCCGAACCTGCCAATAAGCCAGGGATACTAATGAAGTAATAATTGGATGCACAAGTCACTTCACGTAACGTCTATGGAACACCTTGAGCACGTGAAAGTTTCAGCTCCTACATGAACATGCCAGTGGAATTGTATGCCTGACAGTCACACTACTCAACTACTACAATTCTACAAATACAATTGAGAGAGAGAGAGAGATGAAGCTTAATTTGGGTTGGACCCTAACCATTAAACAGTTCTTCAACTGATCCTCAACATGCGACAATATAATAATTGAGAATTTTGGTGATTCAAATAGTTTGATCATCTATGCCCTTCTACCTCTAGGCTCTAGGCCTGTTCAATCGCTCCGAAAGAATTTTCAAAGCCCATATATACACACACTGACACTGTTACTGTTACTGTAGTAGTAGATCAAATTACAGCTTCATGCCCCATCTGTCGCAATCAAGAAAATGAGCTGTCAGCGATTATTCAAGTTAAATAATTGAGAAGTAGTCTGTCAGGGTGGATGGCTGCCTGCACATGTCACCAATCACAGTCAAACCATAAGCTTTGGTGGGGTAACGGTCAATTTTGAGTTTGAATCATTAATGGTGAGGAGGAAGAAGGAGAAGAATGAATAAAGGGAAACCATGGGAGACATTACAAGTGTTATAATTTGTTTGCTACAATACGAAGAGTATGCAAGAGCTAGCATTAGAATTTAGAAGGCCTTCAGTTCAGATGAGAACAAAAGCATAATAACAAGGTAGGTAGTATGTTGCAGAGACTTTTCCTTTTCCCCACATCCACATCTCAATATCTACACTAGATTTCTTCTTCCCCACGCTTACAATTTCTTCAATGTTATATATGGACACTCTACTCTCTAGAGTGAGGGCAAGAGAACAAAAACATAGACCCTGATATTTCATGGAAGTGTCCTAATTTCTTAGCACGAGAATCCCATTTCCCCAACCGCACTAAGATATATTATATTATGCTTTCCATGCATTATCTTGACAAAAATACTAATTTGCCATATTATATAAATATATATATATATGGTCATTTTCAAACTTGTAATAACAAGGGATTGTTTAAACAGTAAGACTGTGCATTTTCGAGGCTATTTTAGTCCTATAATAAAGAATTTCTGTGCTGGGAAATGAAGTGAGAGTGGCTGGTTCTGGCACTTGACCTGGTTAGTTGGACAATTGATCTCGACCCTTGGATCCGCTTGTTAGCAAAAGCTAAACATATAGGTCCCTCATCATGTCATGTCCATCTTTTTAACCCCCAACATAGACATTCCACGAGAGAGTAAGGCTGTAACTTTTTTCCCATTTTGCAACCTTGCTCTTAATTATTGCTTCCTTTAATTAATGGGAAAGTTTAGCGCATGTAACTTTTAAATGCCATAGGCACCTTTAACTTGAATTATAGGATACGTCAGTTTCTAATTAATTTTTCAAGAGAATGTAACACATTACACATTAATAGATCAAGCCAAAATTTTATTAACAATATTAGGATGTGGTTGGTTGCTTTCAATTAAGATAATCTTTCCCCCATATGCCCTAGCTATTGCCTGAGTAGTTGATTACAACAACTTAACATAGCAAGCAAGAAACGAGACTTAATTTTAGTTTTTTCCTTAACTAGGTAATATATATAGGTGGTCATAGCAATTTGCAAGATCACCCTTCCCGACATAACCAACTGAGCTAGAGCCCCGTTGGTTCGATAACCGATATATGACTTCAACTGATGTTCTAGTAAATAATATATATATATATATTATATATACAGATCATGACATTGCTGCTACTGCCATGAGATCAGTAATGCACGTTTATACCATGTGTCGTCCTTCAAGGAATAATAGGGGAAGCTGTGGTTATGCTATTGGCGGTGAAATCAATAATGACCCACGTTGAGAGCAAATTATCAACTGGAGATAGGATTTGCTAAAGTTGGTTAAAATTTGACCCATTGCCATTCTTGGATTTAATTTTAGCTTAAAATTAGTTTTCAAATTTGAAATTCTGGTCTGTGTAGTTAAGTATATTCTAAAGTTACACTTTGGGTAAATTAAATGTTCACTCTCTGTACATGTGAAATTAAAAGTCTATTGATCAATACCTAATTTGGAATCTAGGAATTCATTGATAAAGAGGAGACAGACGACACATGATCAATGGCTGGCTGCCATATCCTATTCTTTTTGTGCCCGTAAGTGTTATAAATCAACGGCTTGGGATGCTTGAAAACTGGTCAGTTTTTGAACTTCAATCAGTAATTTCATTTTGTCAGCCTAAGACTCTTAAGCGAACATAGCCTTCTTAATTACCTATTTTAAATTGTTTTAATTTTTTTTTACCTACCCAGGTCATTTTCATTGCTTTGAATGACACTGGCTAGTATTACAAGAAGAGTTTTGCTAATGAGTGCCTTTAGGGCACTCGTTAAGGTTAGTTAATATATTATTTTTTTTGGATAAATGGTTAGTATTATTATCCAAAGGAAAGCAGCATAGCTACTACTTAGAAACAGTTCACCATACAACAGCTCTATCTAACAAACATGGCAGGATTTAAATTCCAGCCATTACAAAGCTCTACATTAACTGAGTCAGCTGCAATACATCGTAGTCCATTTAATCTTATAGAAACTGAATCCTTTATGCGCTCCAGCACCTTTGTTGAGGGTTCTTCAATCCTCTTGAATATTTTGTTATTTCTTTCTCTCCACACTTCATAGATAAATGCATTCCATGCTAATCTTAGGATTATGGTGATCAATGATTTCCCCTTCAACTTGCTAGTGGCCCATTTCACTTCCTCTTCCCATCCTTTCACTCTCCTACTGACCTTGGAGTTCAGGAGCACTTGCTGCCATATAGAGGCAGAGTAAGGGCACCCCAAATAGAGGTGATTTCGAGTTTTTTTCTCCTCTTTGCAGAGAACACACAGTTCTTCCACAGCAAGCCCCCATGATGCAAGTCTCCCCTTTGTTGGCAACCTGTTAAGAGCTGTCATCCAGGATATAATTGCATGTCTGGGAATGAGATGTGGAGACCATACTAATCTGTGCCAAGCCACCTTATCTGCCCGCGGCCTTAGTTCATTCCAGACGGCTCGGACTTCATATTTGTTCCCTGAGAAAGGCCATCTACTTCCTCCATGCTGTCCTGGAAACTGTTGGACCTTGTGCCTTAGTTGTATTAACTTCTTCCATGCCCAACTGCTACTCTCGGGGACAGGGATTTGCCAGACGTCCCTTCCCTTTAGCACATAGATCTGAATCCAGGCTATCCACAATGATCCTGCTGATATTAGGATAGACCAGAGATTTCTCAAAATGCATGCCTGATTCCATGAAATGGGGTCTTTGAGTCCCAAACCCCCTTCAGATTTTGGCATACAGATAAGCCTCCAACTCACCCTTGCACCTTTAGCTGATCCCTCATTCCCTTTCCAGAAAAAAACTAGCACATATCTGAGAGATCTTCTTCAGTATAAGCTTAGGCAAAATGAATTGCCTACACCAATAGTTTTGCAGGCTGAAAAGCACCGATTGGATAAGCTATAGTCTGCCTGCGTAAGATATCCATTTCACTGCCCAACAATTGATTCTTGCAGTGATTTTGCCCAGCAGTGGCTCACAATCCTTCTCAGTCAATCTCCTCGTCACCAACGGTACACCAAGGTACCTGACTGGAAGAGAGCCAACCTTGAATCCCGAGATCTCCTGAATTGATTCCAATTCTGTTCTATGGATTCCTGAGGAAAAAATTTCTGTTTTCCCACAATTGATTTGAAGACCAGAGAATGAGTAAAAGAGATGAAGAGTTTGTTGAATTCCAATCACTGAGTCCAAACTCCCTTTGGAAAAAATTAAAAGATCATCAGCAAAACAGAGGTGAGTGAGATTTATCCTTTTGCACTTGGGATGATAGGCAAAGACCCCATGTTTAGCTGCAGCATCCAGAAGCTTTGATAGCACATTCATGGCCAAAACAAACAGATAAGATGACAGTGGATCACCTTGTCTGACTCTTTTTGCTCCTTGGAAGTACCCTGCCAGAACCCCATTGATGGATATGGAAAATCTGGGAGTGGTGAGGCAGTTCCTGATCCAACATATAAACTTCTCAGGAATTTTTAAGGCTGCTAAAACAGTCAGGACAAAATTCCAACTGAGGGAGTCAAAGGCCTTCTGTAGGTCAATTTTGAGTGCACATCTGGGTGACAGTGAGGCCCTTCCATAACCTCGTACTAGCTCCTGGGCCAGCAACACATTATCATTGATGCACCTGCCAGGTATGAATGCGCATTGACTGTGACTGACAATCGAAGGAAGCAGCTGCTTTAGCCTATTTGCAAGAATCTTAGTGATGCACTTGTAGATCACAGTGCAGCAAGCTATAGGTCTAAACTCTTTGATGTTGCTTGGATTCTTGCATTTGGGAACTAAGGTGATGATTGTTGCATTGAATGCTGGCAGCAAGTTCCCAGTTTCAAAGAAGTACTGGATTGCATCCATGACATCATTTCCCACAATGGTCCATGCTTCCTGAAAGAACTTTGCTGTGTATCCATCAGGGCCTGGTGCATTTTCCCCATTCTGGGAAAACATTGTGGCTTTGATTTCCTCTCTGGTGATTGGCCTTATTAAAGAACATTGCTCATCCTCAGAAACTGAAGCATGAAGAAGCTCAATGAGGGTGTTAGGAGGGCACCCAGTAACCCTGGTGTCTGCTGTGCTAAGAAGACCCTGGAAAAACCCAACTGCTTCATTGGAGATTTGTTGGAAAGTTTCCAATTTGTTCCCATTTGCATCTGTGAGAACTTTTATGGAATTGCAACTTTGCTTTGCAGCCATCATCTTGTGGAAAAATCGAGTGTTCTGATCGCCCTCTTGGATCCACCCAATCCTAGATTTTTGTCTGAAATAGCTTTCTTCTGCAGCACTGAGATCTTGAAATTCTTTAATCAAAGATGTCTGTTGTGCTATCAGATCAGCTGTAGGATCATTTGTTAGCATTGCTAGCTGAACTGCTTCAAGTTCCTTACGTTTTGCTGCCACTTCCAAAGAAATCTCTCCATATTGATTAAAATTGAACTTTCTGAGCACCTGCTTAAGCCTCTTGAGTTTCTGGTGAAGTTTGGACATAGGAGAGCCCGAGACTGCCTCACTCCAGGATTTCTCAACAATTTCCTTGAAATCAGGGTGTCGAGTCCAGAAGTTAAAGAACTTGAATGGTTTAGGGAGGGAAACTCCTACCTGGTTCAACTTGATGAGTGCAGCACAGTGATCTGACACCTCAGGAGGGATGAATTCCACATAGGAGTTTGGGAAGAGGGGGAACCAATCTCCATTGACAAGCACTCTATCCAGTTTCTTAGCCAAATGTGCTTCTTGGTGGTTGGACCATGTGAATGGAGGGCCAACATAAGCATGATCATCTAAGGAGAGTTGGTGCATGCAATTCTGGAATTCTCTGATATCTGATGTGGTAGTCTGAGAGCCATTAAAATTGGAACTTTCTGCAGGGTGTTTCACCACATTGAAATCCCCAGCAAGCAGCCATGGCTCATCAGAGATAAGACTCTGAAGAGAAATCAAATGAGCCCATAGCTTTCTTCTTTCAATTCCTTCATTCTTCCCGTAGATGGCAGTCAAGAAGAATCTGCAGCCAGTCTGAATAACCTGGCAGGTGATAGACTGATCGGATCCCCCAACCAAACCAATCTTTAAATGATCCTTCCAAAGCATCCATATTCTTCCATTGCATGCTTCAGAATAATTGGTTAACTTATCCCAGCCTCTGAACCATTTATCTATGATAGATTGCATATTATGCTGTTTCACTCTTGTCTCCAGGAGACAAACCACTTCAATCTTCAGAACTTGAATCCTTCGAACCACTGCTTTCTGCTCATAGGGCAGTTAAGCCCTCGAACATTCCACACGAGAATGTTCAGAGTTGACTTGCAGAAGATTGACCTCCAGGAACAGGCACCCCTGTTCTCATTGTCTTCCTACCCTTATCAAATGGGCCTTTTTTCCTATTTTTGAGGTTTTTCATCAGGTCTGCTACCCCTGCTGCAGCTGCTCTTGGCTTTCTTGGGGAGAAACATATCTTACCTTCCCCTTTTGGTTCAGTATCCTCTTCCACTTGCGTGTCATCTTCAGTTTCATCCGCTGGTTCTAGTACTGCAAATCGATTTACTGAGCCAGCTCTTCCTGGAGGGGACTTTTTGGCCTGTTCATTGGCCATCTCTCCTGTTTCATTGCAAATGGTAGCAGGATCTACTTTCCCCCTGCTACTCTGTTCCTTCTCTTCCCTAATGGACTCAGTGAGATCCACTAGCCCTTCACTCACCTCAGATGCATCATTCCTTTTAGGAATCCATACCTTTGCACTAGCCTTCTTAGGCATGATTGTGCAGGTCTTCTCAGTATGCCCCAATGTGCCACAGTGAGTACATTTCTGGGACATCCAAGGAATTACCACCGAGATAGATGTATATGATCCATCCTGCATCTCAACCTCTATTTTCTGTGGGATGTCAGTCCCTACATCTATTTCTACACAGACCTTAGCATAAGCTAATCTCTGTTTTCCTGCAGTTATTTTGTCCATATAAAGGGGGTTGCCTACAGCACTAGCAATGTAGCTCAGACCCCTTTTGGTATACAATTCTAAAGGGACATTGCCCAAGTGAATCCAAACTGGAAGCCTATCCATCAGAAAGTCCAAGGATTTCATACCTGGTTCCCATTTTCGGACGATGATAGGTTTATTTTGTATATGCCATGGGCCATGCTCCAGCACCCAATCTCTGACCTCTGGAGAAGGGAGTTGAATGACATACAGATTCGGTCCTGCAGGTCTTACCGCAACTTCACCTGCCTTTCCCTAGAGTAAATTTGCAAGCCTCTGGAAAAGACTGAAATTAGGTGCTCGACCAATGAATTGCGCCACAATCGAGTTTTGCCATTGTTGAACCCCCTCGTCGAAGACCTCTGCAGGCGGCTTCACAGTGAATCGTCCATCCATTCTCCTTGGGGGAAAGAATTGTAGAGTTTGATCTGTCGATGCTGAAAATAACTTCCTCCAATTAGCAGAGTGAGATGCCACATCAGCAGAGTTAGTTACAACTAACTCCTCCCCATCTTACATCGATGCTTTCCCCTTCAACTCCTCCCTTGTTTGGAGAGGAGGAAAATCGCCATTGCTAAACTTCCGTAATTCTTCTTGCTGAATCGCAGAAGCCTCTGCTGTCCTTGCTGGACTTGAGGAGATTACTCTTATTTCCATGGTGAAAAAAAAGACGGATGACTAGTACAAAAGAATCCCTATGAAAAAATCAAAGAATGGCTATCGATCCCAGAAGAATGGTGAAACTGATGACAGAGATTAAAGAATGATGGAAATTGATGAGAAAATCCGAAAGAATGATTAGAAATGGCGAGAAAATCCTTGGCTCAAGAAAGTTCTCCTATCTTGAGTCGAGCATTTCTGCTAACTTGCGCATTTCTTTTTTCTGTTTATGGTAATAATATTGTATTAATTGTAAGAGCTGATAATTTTATTCATTATTTCCAATGCATTGGATGAAGATACTACTACATATAGTAACCTTAAAGAGTGCTCTTGAGGCACTTGTTAGCAAAATCCTTACAAGAAATATGGCAAATACTTGAGATTAACCAGAGCAACAGGAAGAATATGCCGGAGTCATTTCGTGAAACTGGAATTTTTGCCAAGTACCAAAATATTCTAAAGCTGATGAGACCCTATTGGTTGTTGAAGCAATAGTAACTCAATCATTCTTGTCGACAGATGGATCCAAAATATCTAATATAATTCCATACTCAGATATAGTCTGATTAATTAAGCATTAATTAATTTCTCTCTTTTCTGTCCTTAAAATTTAATCACTTGCTCCTAAAGTAGTTATCAGATTATATCCCTGCGTGTTTTAACATTAACATTGCTAGACTATAAATTGGTGGTGCAAAGTCTACAATAAGTTAAAAAAATAAAAACTCGAAAACAAGAGAAAAGATGAAAGAAAGAAAGCGTGAAAGAGAGAGAGTGTGTGGGGTTTGGTGCATGAGCAGATGTGGATGTTAATGTATTTCTGAGTTCGGGAATCGTTCAAAGACAGTGAAGAAAACCTGCAAGAGAATCCAACATCCAAACATGGTAAAGCTTAGGAAGCGACGATCCGAATAGATTCACAATCTTTTTCTCCTTTTTCTCTCTCTGTTCTCTGGCTACTAAGACTTTCGTACTACATGCCTACTTTTTTCCAACTCAGTCCACCACAACCACCTCCACTTATAACCTCAGAAGAGATAGAAAGAAAGTTGTTGTCTTCTCCAACATGAGAATTGAGGTATTAAGTACTGGTTTGGCATGACAGTTGCATTGAATGTGGGGAATTTAAGCCAAAGATTTTCTCTCTGCTGCATAGCTTCAGAATCCACTTCCAATCTTTAAAGTGTCAAAAAAAAAGAGGGGAAGTCAGGCAGCTGCTTTTCACTTCACTTCACTTCACTTCTCTTTTTTTTTTTTTTTTTTTTCCTTTTTTTTTTTCATGGAGAGGAAGAGATACAGAAAATTAAACCTCAGCCACAAACCTCACTTACTTTACTGTTTTTCCCTCTTCCTTTTCTCAGTTTGCGCAATGTTTAGCATCAGCAGCACTGCAACCACATGTGAACAAGGTATGCTCTTTCCCTCATTTAAAAAGAAAAAGGAAAACTATGTCTATATAGGAAGATCTTGGGCCTCTTAGTTTCCCCTGGACGCCCAGAGTCATGGACTCAATGGAACTTCTCTGTTAAGTACTCCTTCACTGAAGAAAAACTGTTTCTATTGCCCATGATTATGCTATGCATCATAATCTGACTTTGGCTCATAGCTATAACCCTACATATGCACTCTGTTTTCCGACCGCAGATATCTGTTGGGCATGGGTCCCTCCTATGTGGAGGAAATACCCATTCTGCCCTTAGCCCTATTTTATTTTGAGGGCTTTTGTATTTGCTGAAGGAGAGTCAGTAGCTAAACAAAGAAGCAAAAATTGAGAGTGGCGGCAGAAAAAGAGAAAAAGAGTGAGTTGCACAGTTTTGATCAAGTCGTCGATCGGAGGTTCATCCGTGGTCCGATCTTCTTGATTTTCTGGCAGTGGCTACAGGATACGTAGATGCTGATTGTGTACGGTGAGAATTTTCATCTGAACACTATAACGTCCTGTTTTGTGTCCGAATAGTAATCACATTTTTTGGTGATTTCTCAACTTTCTCTCTTTGATTTTAATATCACTTGTTGATAGCTAAGTTAGAGTTGTGTACTCATTGTGTTAGCTGAATTATTGTGATATTGTAAACGCACTCTCATTATAGTGGAGATTTTGACTGGACTCTTAAGTCCCGTGGTTTTTACCCTTTGATTTAAAGGGGTTTTCCACGTAAAAATTGTGTGTCTCGTGTGATTGGTTGTTGGTGATTATCCTTGGTTGAATTTGTGTTGCTGGAATATATTTATATATATCTTGTGCAATTTAGTACCATATTTACAGATCCTGTTAATTGGGAGAGAAAGAACTACCGGTTGTGTTTTCCCGATTTATTGGTAAGTTCGGTTTCTGCCCATCACACTGGTATCAGAGCTTTGGTTGTGTTGTTGTGTAATTATGGAGGCTGGCACAAGTAGAATGATTATTTTGAATGGCACAAATTATCAATTGTGGCAGAATAAAATGAAAGACCTGTTATTTGTGAAGTCTTTGCATCTTCCTGTCTTTGCTACTCAAAAACCCGAATCTAAAAGTGTTGAGGAATGGGAATTTGAGAATCAGCAGGTGTGTGCTTTTATTCGCCAATTTGTTGAGGAAAATGTTTACAATCACATTGATCAAGAGACACATGCACGCACATTGTGGAACAAGCTTGAAAACTTGTATGCTTTAAAGTCTGGCAATAACAAGTTGTTCATGCTTAAAAAGATGATGGAACTGAAGTATAAAGAAGGAACAACTGTGGCTGATCACTTGAATGAGTTTCAAGGAGTTATGAATCAGTTAATTGGTATGGGCATCAAATTTGAGGATGAAGTAGTAGGGCTTTGGTTGCTTGCTACTCTACCGGACTCTTGGGAAACATTTCGGGTTTCACTTATTAATTCTGCTCCTAATGGTGTAGTAACTTTGGAACTTGCCAAGAATGGTGTTTTGAATGAAGAAGTGAGAAGAAAGTCTCAGGGTTCTTCATCACAGTCTGAGGTTCTAGTTACTGAAAATAGGGGGAGAAGTAGGAGCAAAAATGAAACGGGTAGAGATAAAAGCCGAAGCAAGTCAAGATCAAGATTTAAAAATGTTGAGTGCCATTATTGTGGCAAGATGGGCCATATCAAGAAATATTGCTACAAGTGGAGGAATGAGAACAAAGGTGGTAGTGATAAACAAGAGAATAAGGATCATGGAAAGAATGATCGTGTTACTGCTGCTACCTCTGATGATCTGTTGGTTACTTGTGATGAGAATGTGATCAACTTAGCATGCGACGAGACAAGTTGGGTAATAGACACTGGTGCTTCACTTCATGTCACGTCTAGGAAGGAATTCTTCACATCTTATACGCCTGGTGATTTTGGGGTATTGAAGATGGGTAATGATGGCTTAGCACATGTTGTTGGCATGGGAGATGTCTGTTTGGAAACTAACAATGGAACAAAGTTGACGCTAAAAAATGTCAGACATGCACCGGATATCCGTTTGAATTTGATTTCAGCGGGAAAGCTAGATGATGAGGGATTTTGTAACACCTTCAGTGATGGTCAGTGGAAATTGACTAGAGGCTCACTCGTTGTGGCTCGAGGAAAGAAGTGTTCAAATTTATATTTGATGCAGTCTTCAATTTCCAGAGGCATTGTTAATGTGACGGAAAATGATAGTTCAACTGTGCTATGGCATAAACGGCTTAGTCACATGAGTGAAAAGGGGCTTAATTGTCTGGCCAAGAAGAATCAACTTTCTGGGTTGAAGAATGCTACACTGAAGAATTGTGCTCATTGTTTGGCTGGAAAACAAAGAAGAGTTTCATTTAAGAGTCATCCTCCTTCAAGAAAATCAGATTTGCTAGAGTTGGTACATTCCGATGTTTGTGGTCCTTTGAAAGTAAGGTCGCATGGTGGTGCACTTTATTTCGTGACTTTTATTGATGACCATTCAAGAAAACTTTGGGTCTATACTTTGAAAACAAAAGACCAAGTGCTTGATGTGTTCAAACAGTTTCAGGCTTCAGTTGAAAGGCAAACTGGGAAGAAGTTGAAGTGCATCCGTTCTGATAACGGCGGCGAATATAGTGGACCATTTGATGATTATTGTCGTGCACAGGGAATCAGGCATCAAAAGACACCTCCTAAGACACCACAGTTGAATGGCTTAGCCGAAAGAATGAACAGAACATTGATTGAGAGAGTCAGATGTTTGCTTTCAGATGCAAAGTTACCTAGATCTTTTTGGGGTGAAGCTTTGTATACAGTGGCACATGTGATTAATTTGTCTCCAAGTGTTCCTTTGCAAGGTGATGTTCCAGACAAAGTTTGGTTTGGTAAAGATATGTCATATGATCACCTGCGTGTGTTCGGTTGCAAGGCTTTTGTACATGTTCCAAAGGATGAGAGGTCAAAGTTAGATGCCAAGACTCGTCAATGTATCTTTGTTGGTTATGGTCAAGATGAATTTGGGTACAGGTTATATGACCCAGTTGAAAAGAAGCTTGTTAGAAGCAGAGATGTTGTTTTTGTTGAGGATCAGACCATTGATGACATTGACAAGGGGGAGAAAACCGATCCACAGAATAGTGATGACTTGACCGCCAGGGATCCAATTCCTCTAACCCCTCCGCCAAATCCAGTTGAGGATGGCATGCAAGAAGATGTCCATGATGACCAGCAGGGTATGGGTGATTTTGATGCTCCCATGGATAGTGTTGTGAATGATCAACACCAAGGACCTATATCTCCACCAGCAGTTCCACTTCGGAGGTCTACTAGAGATCGACAGCCTTCTGTGAGGTATTCTTCTGATCAGTATGTTCTTTTAACTGATGGGGAAGAACCGGAGTGTTATGAAGAGGCTATGGAGAGTGAATGCAAAGATCAGTGGGTTGATGCTATGAAAGATGAGCTTAAATCTTTACATGACAACCATACGTTTGAGCTGGTGAAATTGCCTAAGGGTAAAAGAGCTTTGAAAAATCGGTGGGTTTACAGGTTGAAGCAAGAAGAGAATTCTTCAACTCCACGATACAAAGCTAGATTGGTCGTCAAGGGTTTCAGTCAGAAAAAGGGGATTGATTTTGAGGAAATATTCTCTCCAGTTGTAAAAATGTCCTCTATCAGATCTATATTGAGTTTGGCATCCTATTATGACTTGGAAGTCGAGCAAATGGATGTGAAAACTGCTTTTCTTCATGGTGATCTAGAAGAAGAGCTTTACATGGAGCAGCCAGAGGGTTTCATTGCACAAGGAAAAGAGGACTATGTGTGCAAATTAAAGAAGAGCTTGTATGGTTTGAAGCAAGCTCCGAGGCAATGGTACAAGAAGTTTGAATCTGTTATGGGGGAGCATGGCTACAAGAAGACTACTTCTGATCATTGTGTTTTTGTCAAGAAATTCTCTGGTGATGATTTTATTATTTTGTTGCTCTATGTTGATGATATGCTTATTGTTGGTCGTAATGCTTCTAAGATTAATATGTTGAAGCAAGAGTTGAGTAAATCCTTTGCGATGAAGGACTTGGGGCCAGCAAAGCAAATTCTTGGCATAAGGATCACACGTGATAGAAATGCCAAGAAATTGTGGTTATCACAAGAGAAGTACATTGAAAAAGTACTTCAAAGGTTTAGTATGGATAAAGCTAAAGTGGTGAGCACTCCTCTTGCTACACACTTTAGATTGAGTGTCAAGCAGAGTCCTTCCACAAGAGAAGAGAAGGAAGACATGCAGAAGGTTCCTTATGCTTCAGCCGTGGGTAGTTTGATGTATGCAATGGTATGCACAAGACCTGACTTAGCTCATTCTGTTGGCACCGTCAGTCGGTTTCTTTCTAATCCAGGCAGAGAGCATTGGAATGCAGTGAAGTGGATTATGAGATATCTTCGGGGTACTTCCAACTTGAAACTTTGTTTCGGCAATGAGAAACCTGTTCTAGTTGGTTATACAGATTCTGATATGGCTGGAGACATTGACTCCAGAAAGTCCACTTCGGGTTACTTAATTACTTCTGCAGGGGGAGCTGTGGCTTGGCAATCCAGATTGCAAAAATGTGTTGCATTGTCCACTACAGAGTCAGAGTTCATTGCAGTGACCGAAGCGTGCAAGGAGTTGCTTTGGATGAAGAGATTTATGCAAGAACTTGGCTTTACCCAAGAGAGGTATGTTTTATTTTGTGATAGCCAGAGCGCTATTCATCTTGGTAAGAATTCAACCTTTCATGCTAGGTCTAAACATATCGATGTAAGGTATCATTGGATACGAGATGTTCTCGATGCTAAATTGTTAGAACTTGAGAAAATTCATACTGATGATAATGGTGCTGATATGTTGACTAAAGCCTTACCAAGAGAAAAGTTTAAAATATGTTGTTTGATCGCCGGGATGGCGAACACCTCCACATAGTCGGGAGGGGGAGATTTGTTGGGCATGGGTCCCTCCTATGTGGAGGAAATACCCATTCTGCCCTTAGCCCTATTTTATTTTGAGGGCTTTTGTATTTGCTGAAGGAGAGTCAGTAGCTAAACAAAGAAGCAAAAATTGAGAGTGGCGGCAGAAAAAGAGAAAAAGAGTGAGTTGCACAGTTTTGATCAAGTCGTCGATCGGAGGTTCATCCGTGGTCCGATCTTCTTGATTTTCTGGCAGTGGCTACAGGATACGTAGATGCTGATTGTGTACGGTGAGAATTTTCATCTGAACACTATAACGTCCTGTTTTGTGTCCGAATAGTAATCACATTTTTTGGTGATTTCTCAACTTTCTCTCTTTGATTTTAATATCACTTGTTGATAGCTAAGTTAGAGTTGTGTACTCATTGTGTTAGCTGAATTATTGTGATATTGTAAACGCACTCTCATTATAGTGGAGATTTTGACTGGACTCTTAAGTCCCGTGGTTTTTACCCTTTGATTTAAAGGGGTTTTCCACGTAAAAATTGTGTGTCTCGTGTGATTGGTTGTTGGTGATTATCCTTGGTTGAATTTGTGTTGCTGGAATATATTTATATATATCTTGTGCAATTTAGTACCATATTTACAGATCCTGTTAATTGGGAGAGAAAGAACTACCGGTTGTGTTTTCCCGATTTATTGGTAAGTTCGGTTTCTGCCCATCAATATCAGGTATCAATTGTCTGGTCAAACTGCAGATGATATCTGTTTTCAGGTGAGTCAGGTCACTACACTCTATATATGTATCCTAGTTAGTCCTATACTGTAGTACTTGACACTTATATATGTTTCTCAAATTCTTGCTCAAAACAAAAAAAAAAAAAAAAAAAAAAAAAAAAAGAAAGAAAAGAAGCAATCTTTCTCTGATCTTATACAAATCTTTCAAGGACAATATAGACACCATTGTTTGCGGGTTAAAATTTTGTATCAGAATTGTTTTACAGAATATCACGCACAGTGCTATTATTAATCAGTCATGAGCATTCAAAAAAGTTAAATACGGCTGAAATGCACCAAACAGGTGCACCCCTTGGTCAGGGACAGCTGCATTGTGACTTGTGAACCTTCTGATGCGTCAAATCATCTTCCATGATTAGGGCATCATGCCAGGAAAGTGGTCCATCTCCAGGAGAGGAGTACCCATCCAAAAACAAACAAAACAAGACCCACCCAACACTTGATCGAGAACGCCGAACACCAAAGCGCCCGGCAGTATTCGCCTTAGTAAAATTTAGAATTGTCTTTCTTAATTATTTTCATGGGTTTAACCTCTAGCTCTAGGACTTAGAGAGTAGGGATTGGTGAACATATATTGCTGTTCTAATTATTTTAAGGGTGCGCATGGTAGTTGTACGGATTGGTGAGGTGGCATACTGGTGAAATAGAACCATAGATTTGATTTCGCTTTTGGTGGCTTCTTAACATTCCACTGTCACAGGAAGTTGGCGAGAGGAGAAAAAGTGAAGAGAGTACGTTGTCTATACCTGTTGACATCCAAGGACTCCCTATAAGCTTGGCTAGGAGATTTTTGAGTGGCCCAGGAATAGGCTCATCGCCACCACGGTGCACGTCAAAGTGCGGTAAGTGCACGCCGTGCAAGCCGGTTCACGTGCCGGTGCCGCCGGGAACACCGGTGACTGCGGAGTATTATCCAGAAGCATGGAGGTGCAAATGTGGCAACAAGCTGTACATGCCATGATGCTTTTAGTTTTTGTTTGGTCATAAAATATATAAATATATATATATATGTACTGCAGTCTGCATGTGACGCTGGAGGACAATGAAGAGGCGTATTTGCTGGTTTTTTACTGTGATGAAAATTTGACTTGATCAAGTACAACAAAATAGGTTTTTACTTTATGTAAACAATGTGTTACTTAACTGACTCAGATGAGCACTATGAAAAATCCCGTTAGAACCTTTTATACTACAGTATATATCTATTAATCAATATTAATCCATATATATTATATGTATATCTTGAACTTGAAATGTTTTAATTAATTAGTTTGACTTTTATACTACAGTATATATCTATTAATCAATATTAATCCAAATATATTATAATATATATATATATATGTATATCTTGAACTTGAAATGCTTTAATTAATTAGTCTGACTTTGATTAATTGATTACTCAAGGTCTGGTTTATATATTGGCATAATTGCCAGCTGCAGATTATTCAATCTGATCAGTTATCCAATCTCTCGGTCATGCATGCATTGCTGGTTCAAGATCCGATACGATTGTGATTGTATGATATGAATATGATATAAAAAAAATAATTAAAACAAGACATAATATAAAAAAATACGAACACAACACGAATACACGAATATGTAAAAATCTATATAACACAAATTATTAATATGTCAAATTTATATAATGGTTATGACACGAAAAATATACGAACACGACAGGATACACAAATTACCAAATCTCTTGCTGGCTGGCTGGCCTGATAGAAACCTGTTGCTTAATTATTTAACTTTACCAATAAGTAGTACTCCAGTACTACAAACGTATGGTCATTGTTGTATCAGAAAGGAGAAATAGTGCTACTCTGACCAAAACTTTGCTACTTCAAAACAAGAACAAAAGTCCTGGAAGGACCGGTCTCTGTCGATCAGGACTACTTAAGCATTTTACATGCTATATATCAAATCAAAGGAGATAGATAAACACTAATATTCTATCTATAAAACATGAATATTTCATTTTTTTTTCTTTTCTTTTTCGACTCATTTTTACAGCTTGTTGCAAGAAGTAAGACTATGGCCCAATAATCCAGTACGCATGGCCTGATCTTTTTATTCTTGCATGGTTCAGCAGTGTTGGAGACCAAAGAAACAGCCGAAACATTTATGTGCACAACTGTCGTTCATATATTATAATTACCTCATGGGTTCAAAACCCAAAGGACTCCTTCTGCCATGGGCCGACAAAACTTCAATAGCAATCTATTTCCTTTTTCTTTTCTTTTAATAAAAAATAGTTATATATATATATATATATATATATCAAATGGGTGTATTACAATTACAAAAGTGATTTAAGGGTCATTTCCAACAACAACAAAAAATGATTTAACAAGGGTTGCTCAACTTCTTTAAAGATATATTATCCTTTTGCTTTGGATTAAATTTCAATTATATTATTTAATTATTATAAAAATAATTTTATTACAAAAATAGAATTCTTATTCCTTTGGACTAAAATAACTTCTTAAAACTTAGAAAATTAAACCCAAAAAATAATTTTAAAAAATTATAAAAAATTTCAAAAAAACTAACTAGTTAGAAGACTTCAATTAATTAAAATTATAAAGTCCTTTATATTACTAGAATAACTTGTGTATTGCTTGCATTAAGATTAATAATTGAGATAAACAAAAAAATTAGGTATACTGATAGTGAAGTGTAGTAGTAGTAGTAGGCGCTCGGCCACCTACTTTACCCAAATGTCAAGTGCTCATCTACCCATCAGTTTTCCAACAGTAATTAACAGTGAGAGTGTGAGATTGTAAAATTTATAGAAACTAGTAGAATGGAATCCATATATATATATATATATATATATATATATATATATATATCTCCCCCGTGAAGCATGATTATTTGGACTATATATTCTGAGCTTTCAAAATCTAGATTTTTGTTTCCGAAATATAATGTCCATCCAAATTTTCAACACAAGAAATATGTGATGTTCATTTGCCTTTAAAAGCTTCAAAAAGAAAGCTGGGACCAGCAACCGCGGTGAAGTTTCTTTCCTGCATGCGATCGGTATTCGGTCCCATTAGACAGACATTAGTCACCTAAAAATTTTCTAAACATGTCGTCAACATGGCCACACATTTTTGGACAAATCAAAGTAGGGAAAGCTGTTAGGGAATTGGAGTTTGAGTTTGAAGTGAATGCAACAAGTTGAAAAGGGTTGATGATGATATATATGGATATCATGCATTCAAGATCGGGGGAGCTTAGCTTAAGCTAGCTAAGATTGCAGCAGCTTCCTCGAAATATCCTCACCTGTCAGTTGTCAGTTGCTTGCTACCCACAATATCTAATTTTATCTTCTTTTATTTTACAAAATTAGTTAATACAATCAATCAATGAACAAGATTTCAAAAGCCAAAGGTGCTGGAAAGCCCAACAAAAATGGCTAAGGAATAGGATACACGTTTCTTTTCATCTGTGTTGGTTATTTTGGAATAAGAATTAATTAATGTGAATTAAGGATTAATTATAATTACCCCTTGGCCTTGGCCTTGGCCTTTGCATTTTGAATACATAATACATACTTTAAAAAAAAAAAAAAATGAATGGATCGTGCTTAAACCAATCCAGTAATTTTGATGATAGTCATTGCATGAATCTAATATTGAACACAGTAAACTATTTAATTTGTTATAAAATGGCAGTTGATCAGTTATGACTTGACCCCTATTATAAGTAGATGGGCAATGCAATATATATAAGTACTTTTATTTTGTTGGTGAATACCTATTAAATTAAATATTAATACTACACCAAATGGTGTTCCAATGAAGAAATATGTACATATATAAGTTAATGCCAAGTCTAATTGATGCCCAGAGTTGCCACATGAATCATGGTGTCCAGATCCTGAATGCTTGCTATATGAGCCTGACCCTAAGCCTAAGCCTACCATACCAAAGTACCAATACTTTCTTTTCTTTTTTCCTTTTTGCCGCCTAGGTTGTTTCAAAATTACGCTGTTCATGTCGGGGAAGCCCTTCCTCATATATATACATTTCACTTTCACATTTGGTGTCAAAAAAGGATATTGATATTTGGTAATTAAACTACTAATCAAATTTAAAATCAAATTAGAATTTCCACAAGCAGATTGAGGCTCAATATTACTACTAACTCTGTAGTTATGTATACTTTCAAAAAAGACATTTGGGCCATAGTATTAATTGGAAATCTTTTTTATTTTATTTAAAAAGTAATCGTGTCAACTATTGAATCAATTATCAAACCATTTAAAGTTTTTTTTTTTTTAAGCCAAAAAAAGTTTTAAATTGTTTGATTACATATGATTCAACCACAATAATTAATTTATAAAATATTACTTTCAACGCATGCAAAGAAATACTTCAAAAACATCAAAGAAAGAGGTAAGAATATGCTATTAGTTGACTCCCCCTCCCCTTGTTTTACACTGCAATTTCTTCCGCTTTGATTGTAGGCATTTACATTTCACTCTATAAGCTTCTGCCATTGTTAATCTCATCTCATCAATTGAGAAATATTATGACACAAAAACAACAAAAGAGAACTATTACAATGGAGTCCGTGTAACTAAGAACACTCCGTAAGTAATTATCGATTTTATCTTTTATCTTTTCTCTTCAATCTCTTTCTCTCTCTCTCTCTCTCTCTCTATATATATATATGTTTATTTTTTTTAAGGAGAGCCAACCAAACATGTACAGTGTACTTACGTAAATACTTGGAGGGCAGCGTCGTGGCAATATTCAACAGGCTGCTTTGTCTGTTGTTGTCAACCCTTTCTTTCTCCCAATAATCACCCGCCATGCTCGTTTTGGAGAATGACCGTTATTTACTTTAAAAGAAAAACAGAACGCCCGCCCCTCACCTCGCTTCGCTTCGCGTCATAAACTCATAATAGTAAGATACATCATAGAAGATGCCCTTTTATCAATCAATCATCATCCTTAATCAAATCCTTTTAAGACTCCGTCATCTCTTCCTGTCCAATAAATACAACACAACACACCCTCCCGAAACTTCCACACTCTCTCTAACTTCCCAACATAAATATAATACTGTACTGCTATCTACAATAATACAAATCTTCTCCCTTGAAAAACACAATTATTTTATACCACTAAAAACTCCCATTCTCTCCTCTATTTGTCGTTTCCAAGGCTAATATCAGCGCCAGGGAAATCAATCTTTGATTCCCGCTTCCAAATTATAGTAATCTTTTTCCCTTTTTTTCTCTGCTGTAGGAATTCGCCTATCCGCTAGCTTCGCTCTCTGGCAGGCTCCACCACCTATGCCAGAGATCGAACATGTCCCAGAAAACGCCCTGTTCGGCAAATACGAGCTCGGTAGGCTCCTCGGTTGCGGCGCCTTCGCCAAGGTTTATCATGCCAGAAACGTACGCACCGGACAGAGCGTGGCCATTAAGGTCATCAACAAAAAGAAGCTGTCCAACACCAGCTTGATGTCCAACGTTAAGCGCGAGATCTCCATCATGAGTCGCTTGAACCACCCTTACATCGTCAAACTCTACGAGGTCTTGGCCACCAAAACTAAGATCTATTTCGTGATGGAATTCGTCAAAGGTGGAGAATTGTTCGCTAAGGTTGCTAAAGGAAGGTTCAGCGAAGATCTCAGTCGTAAGTATTTCCAACAGCTCATCTCTGCCGTCGGCTACTGCCACTCCCGCGGGATATTCCACCGTGATTTGAAACCTGAAAACCTCCTCCTTGACGATAACGGGAATTTGAAGGTTTCGGATTTCGGTCTCAGCGCCGTAACCGATCAGATCCGACCCGACGGGCTGTTGCACACCTTGTGTGGGACCCCAGCTTACGTGGCACCAGAGATCTTGACGAAAAAGGGCTATGACGGAGCTAAGGTGGACGTGTGGTCATGCGGCGTCATCCTCTTCGTTCTAAACGCGGGTTACTTGCCTTTTAATGATCCGAATCTCATGGTTATGTACAAGAAGATCTACAAAGGTGAGTTTCGGTGTCCGAAATGGATGTCGGGCGATCTCAAACGCTTCCTGTCTCGGCTTCTGGACACGAATCCCGAGACAAGGATCACGATTCATGAGATCCTCAAGGATCCATGGTTCAGGAAGGGTTATAAGGAGCCCAAGTTCCATGAGGAGCATGCCAAGTTTGACAAGGATGAACCTCATGAGGTTACAAGCTTGAATGCATTCAATTTGATATCATTGTCATCCGGTTTGGACCTGTCCGGTTTGTTTGATGATTCGGTCAGTGACGGCGAACGCTTCGTATCAAGAGAGTCGCCTGAGAAATTGGTGGAGAAGGTGGAGGAGGTTGCCAAGGGCGAGGGGTTGAGGGTGAAGAGAAGGAAAGAATGGGGCGTTGAATTGGAGGGGGAAAACGGAAACTTTGGAATAGCGGTTGAGGTTTACCGGTTAACAAATGAGCTGGTTGTGGTGGAAGCCAAGAGAAGAGGCGGTGATGCCCAATGCTACAAGGATAATTGGAACAAGAAGATCAGGCCTGCGCTAGTGGAAAGGCGGGAGGTGGCCGGCAACTCATAAATATTGCCGGTCAAAGATTGATTGGAGTTTTACTTTACCACCCGTGATTTGCACGAAATTAAAGTAGAGAAAGTTTAACAACAGTGGGGTTAATTTCAAATGCATTACTTTATTTAATTATTATTACGATGATTCAGGTGAAAGAAAGGAATACGCTATAACAACAGAAGTGACAATTGTTGTCCAAATAGCATTATGCATCAGCGCGCATGAGAATTGAGAAGAGTAGAAATTACACTATAATTATGTACTTAATTTGTTTTGTGGAGGAATAAATCAAGATGAGTGAAAGTAAGTAATATTTGGGGAAATTTTGTTTTTCTTTTTCTTGGACCCCCAATCCCATTTAACCCAACGTAAGATTATTATGTTACTTACTTACTAGTATAATATTATATTTCTGTTGTACATACCCTTTTGTGTGTATGCCAAAGAGAGAAATATGTAATAATAAATCATGAAAATATCCTTCATTTCTTCTATTAATCTTTTTATTTTCTCGACTTCTGACTCACGACTGTATCGTATATGTTTTTTACTTTAAATTTCTTTGTATCTTCTAGTATATATGCAAGTATAATTAATTTTCTTTCATCCTCTTTCTTTTTTATCATTTTCCTTTTATTATTATTTAATAGGCTTCTTGAGTAATGATATTCACAATGATATTTCGATCCGTTTAACATTGCATTTCATTTCAAAATACAATTTTTTACCCTCAACATAATGTTAAATATTATTTGATTTGATCAAAAAGTTGTTCTTAACAATAGTTTTCAAGCAACTCCAAAAAAAAAAAATTTGGAGGTGTTTTTGCGATATGCAAATTATGATTTAGAAAAAAAAATATTTACCAAATGCTTTTTTCATTTTGAAATTATGACAAAATTATTTCTTAACTATTTTTTCATTTTTGGAATAAAATTGTTTATTGTTTTATTCTTTTTAAATATATAGCATTACAATATATGTATTTTGAATTTAAAACAAAAATATAAAAGGAATATAACTATTTATTTTCTAACTTAAAGTAATATGTTTTATTTTTTTAATTAAGAATTTTGTTTTTGTTTAGTTTTTTAAAATTAATTCTCAAAATCATTTTTTGGATATATTTTAATATAATATATTTAGATAATATTAAAATAACTTATTCTATACTTTTAAATATCTTAATTTTCCATAATAATTTTTTTACAGTAATGCAACCCATTCAATAATCTCAAGCACTATTTTCTCAAATCAAGCTTTGTTGTGCACATAATTTTGATTGTTGAGATGCAAGCAAAGTGGTTGGTAGAGAAGGACAGAATTCATTGGATTTGGTCAGTATATCAAATGGTGTTCATATTCGTGATATACTATTAGGAGACAGATCAGCCAGCAATGAGTGCTTACTAAGCTGTATATATATATATATATATATATATATATATATATATATATATATATATATATATATCAACAGCACTTTGTTTATGGGCTTCTTTTCTTGGTGACAATATATAATTCTTAAATACAGCTCAAATTAATCATGGCAGGGCAGGGTAGGGTAGGGCAGGTTCAATCATTATCATTTAATTTAATTATGAATGGGATGGGTAGGGTTAGTAAAATTCGATCCAATCGATTAATTTTACACTGAACAACTTCGAATGGAGAGATTTTTTTTGAAAAGCGGGGGCGGGGTGGAACGGAGTGATTTCGATAAATACTTGATCCGCTCCACGCTACCCTGTCTTTTGAAATTACTATTATCTCTTAAAGTATTTTATATTTTTTTTCTTATATTGTTAGTATCTAACATATATATAATATATATATATAATATTGACTACAAGAGCCCTTACTTGTGTGACATGTGTCCTTTTAAGGACAAAAAAATAATTATTTTATTTTTCAAATATAGTCTTGAGATTTCATGCACAAAGGAAATTTTTTTGAAGAGATAAGGGTAGGTTTAGAGGTGTTCTTGGACCGGGTCTATGTATGGTATCAACATCATATATAGTTGTTCAAACCCGGTCCAGCCCGAAATATGGGTCTAAAATTTTGCTAAGCCCGCCAATATTTATAATTGGATAGCCCAAGCCTGTTTAGACCCACCCATATTTTTTTTTCTACAAAAAAAATAATAAAAAAATGTTATTTTTTATTTAATTTTTAGTAATTTTATATATATTTTTTTATTAAGTTCTTAAATATAGACAATTTAATATATTTTTTAATGTTTACATTATAATATTATATATTTAATCTTTATATGACATAAATTACATAATATATATAAAAATAAAAATAAAATATTATTTAATTAAAAAATGGACTGGGTCAATCCATTTGGACCTTGAATGTTAAAGCCAAGGCCCAACTCATTTTTTAAACGGGCCTTATTTTTTTTTGCCCAAACTCATTTTTCGGGCTTAATATTTTTGTCCAAGCCCTCCCAAATATCGAGCGAGCCTTCGAGTTTGGGCGGGTAGCCTGGCCCTTGGACAGGTCTAGGTATGTCAAAAAGAGAAACGAAAAAAAGAAGAAGAGATGGATAGAATAGATGACGAGTATCTTACTGTAATATAAAATGAGTTAGAGAAAACACTCTTCACAACTACACACATATATGAATGACACCGGTCAAAGATGAAAAAATAATTTTATGAATTGTTGTGGGTATTTTTGGTAGAGAAAGAAAATAAAGAATGAATAGAGAGGAAAAAAAATACACTGGAGCTAAAAAGTAAAAGAGATGAGAAGAACGGAGAACAAGAAAAAAAGAAAAAAATAGAATGAAGATAGAGAATAACCGAACCCACATGAATATTATGAAAGAAAGGAAGGGAATGGGTACTACGAGAATACCTTATTCTCCCAATTCTCCCATGATTTTTTTTTTAATTTTATCTTTCTACTTTCTCTTCTTTCTTTCATTTTTTTTCTTTTTTCTCATTACTAATTTTCTTATCTTTTTCTTTCGTCTTATCTTTTTTCAATTTTTTTTAATGTTTTTATTTGTTTCTCTACTATTTTTATTGTAGTAAAAATAATTGAATAAAAATAACCAATGATGTTTTGTTTGAATTAGGGATAATAAATGAAAATAAAAAATATATGTTTCAAATTAAAATATTTAAATCCTTTTTCATCTATTATTTTTCATCTATTTTATTAAATATATTATCATTTTGATAATTAAAATTTTTTAGAAAAGATTCGAGTTATCAAAGGGTTGGGTTACATCTCCAAACCTGAAGTCTCGTTTGATATTTATGAGAGTCTTGGATAGAAATATTAAGTCTATTAAACGGGTTTAAACAAAATTTTAAGATCGTTTAAAAATGAGTTGGATCTTGATTCCAACATTTAAGGTCTAAATCCAGTTCAATTCAACCATTAATTATATAATATATTATTTTGTATGTTTATATATTATATTATTTATTTTATATAAAAAATATATTTTTAGTGTATACATTAGAAAAGATACTAAGCTATCAATTTTTAAATATTGATAAAAGAAAATATTAAAAAATATATATAATATTTTTATTTTGTAGAAAAAATAACTTAATTGAATGAGTCTAGGTTGTTTCATTTATTATTTAGACTATTTTGATAAGAATTTAAGACTCAAATAGTTGGGTACTGGACTTTGACAAATATGTGTTATATTGATAAGGCTTATATATAAAAAAAATCCTCTGTACTATAACTTTTTTCCCACTTTGATACTTAAATTTTTTTTTGCCCATTTCAGGTACCTATAATATCATTTTTTGTCCCAATCGGATCCAAATCGAGTACCTAATCGGGCCAAACTTTTTTAAAAAAACACAAGTAGTATATATATATATATTTTTAAATTATAATCCGAGCGAAGTCGGGAAAGTTTTCTAGTATATATTAAATATATGTACTAATATTTTATATATATACCTTTAGTATATATATATATTATATATTAAAGAATTTTATATACTAAAATTATGTTCATGAATAAATTATAACTTAATTTTTTACAATACTAAATTTAAAATAATTAATAAAAATTGGGATGTAGCAGAGAGAGCACCGTGGAACGGTTATGGATATAACCGACATCCATGTAGGTGGATGTTACCAACATCCATGCAAGAGTGGGACGGAGGTGGATAAGGCAATATCTGCCCCCGCCTCGCTCCATTGCCATCCCTAGGATGGGGATCCAATTATTGGTTTCAGATTCAGGTAAATTTTAGAGGCGATAAAATGAACTCAAACACTGAAATTTGTTAGAAAAAAATTTGAATTCGAACTCATTCAAACTTTATTTGATCAAAAAAGTCAAAACTAGAACTTGAAATGATCCGAACCCGAAAAAAATTGAGCTCGAAAAAACTTGAATCCGAGACCGACCCGATCATAAACCCGAATTTAATACTAAAAATAAGATCGATGGAATTGTAATTAAATAAAGTTTTATAATACAAAACTTTAATTATCAAATTTATTCTAATTTTGTTATTGATTTATTTTAAAATAAAAATTAATATACATTGAAACAATAATTTTATCAAAATATCGTATTTTTAACCTCTAATTTCTTTATGAATCCAACATCTAAATGAATATGTCTATTGTCTATCAATAATTAATTTAAAAATTAAATCCGTCTTAAGATAATAACATAAGAAAAAATAATTTATGTTTAGATAATTGAGTTGCGAGCAAAAGATAAATATTGTTTCTTAGAACTAAAAAGAATAAAATGGTGATTAATTTTGAAAAATCATCTGAAAAAGATTTTTTTAGGATAATGCTGAAAGTAGCTAAAATGATGATTATTTTTTATATATATTTCATTGTTATTAAATTTTAATGTAATTTATTTATTTTCTCCTATATATTTGCATATATGATATCTCTAAACGTTGTTTAAAATAATATATTAAAAGCTATACCATTAACTATAAACCTACAAACAATCGTACTAATTTTTTATATAAGATAATAAAATAAATAAAGAAATAAAAAACTCAATTAGTATGAGATCCAAAATATGATACTTATATAGTTATATTACTAATTAGTTTATTCATACTCCGTATTTTTTTTAGAATTCACAAATATTTGTTAAATAATTATTTTTTTAACCACAACCTAATTAATTAATAAGATCATGATATTATTTTATATATTCCGTGTCAATCACATGTTATATGTGTCTAAAGTTATAATGTCTACAAATTATTATATCATCTCATTTTCATTGATCATTAATATTTAATATTTACTATTCAAATGATAAATTATTAAAATACTAAAATATATACTATATATCAATATCAAGTAATTTTTAATCATGATTTCTTAAAAAATTTAGTATTAAGTTAAGATTAGATTATTAAAACAAATAATTGAACAATAATTAATAATAATAATTTTTTTCATTGTCTTTTCAGCTCTTAAACCTTTATCTTATTCTTCTTCAAATATAGTCATTTGCCCATTTTCATTTAATTATTATTGTGTATAATTATATTGATATTTATGCATGATATCACTACAAGAGACAAGGTTTTTTTCGATGAAATTTTTCGTCGGAATACTCAAGTCCCTGATAGTTTTTTGTCGAAAATAAAAAAAAATTGTAGAAAATAAAGACATTTTCAACGGATTTAGTGTTTTTTTTTTTTTATGGAAAAATCAAACTAAAAAAAATGAAGTGGAATAAATTTTCGTCGCAAAAGTTATTACCAACGAAATTTCCGTCGTTAATTAAAAGTATTAGCGATGAAAATTTAAAATAGGGTTAAATTCCTTACTAATTTGTGTCAGCGACGAAAAATGATAATAACTATTAATGACAGAATTTAACCCTATTTCCAATTTCTGTTGCTAAACATGATATTTTTAATTATATTTATATATTAATATCAATATTTGTTAACACCAAAATGATAAAAAATTAATTTATTATATAAAATAAATTTGTTACATAATTGATTATAGAAAATATGTTATATTATATTGATATTTAAAACAATTGATTCGATGAACTCGAATATTTAACATACATTATGATTTATACCTTACAAGAGATAAGTTTCTTCGCGACAGAATTACTTCTGACGGAAAATTTTCATCGAAAATACACAACTTTTTCCGACGAAATTCATTTATTTTTGAAAAGCTGTGAATTTTAACGGCTGGATTTTGGTTTTTAGCGATGGAAATTATGTATTTATGATGAAAATTTTCCGTCGTTAAAAGTTTGGCGGGAAGATGGATCATTCCCACCATTTTTTTTTTGCAGTGGAATTTCCGTCTATTAGGGACGAAAATTTCCGTCGCAAAAGAAATTTTCAATTTGAAATAAATTGTTTTAGAAGAAAATAATTTTCGACGAAATTTTTATCGAAAATAGTTTTTTCGATAGAAATTAAGTTTTAGTCACTTGTTTAATTTTCAACGGAATATCCGTCGAAAAATTTTTCGAAGGAATATTTCGTCGAAAATTTGAAAATTCATGCGAGAATTTTGATGGTCAAATTTTTTAGCGACGGATTTGGCCAAAATTAGAGGACCTGACCCTCCCTCTTTATTCTTTCTTTCTTCTTTTTCCCTCTTCTCTCTATTTTTTCTCTTCCACGCTTTTTGTATTATTGAGTTGCTTTTATTTCTTAGTTTGCTAATGAATTTATTACATTTGAATTGTTATTTGTCTTCTCTTAATGTCTTCTCTTAATGTTTTAGTAGATATATATATCATGCATGAATATTGCTACCTCTTTATGTTCTTGTATCTATACTTTAATCTATATAGCCTTATATAAGATTTTTTTTTTATTCACAGCTTTTGAAGAATTTTTGGAGCTTACTAAAAGTTCACTGCAAGCAGCATTGGAAGGTTCTTTATTGCTGGATAAAAATGTTCATTGATTTTGTTTATTATTGATTTTTGTTTTTGGAATGTTGAACTATTAATCTTGTTCCAAGATTTAGCTTTGTCATGTACAAAATGACTATATTCAATTGGTTCTCTAATCTGTTTATTTTTGCATTTTGTAAATACATGGAATAAATAATTTTTTAGTATTTAAATTTCCTTTAAATGATTATTATAATTGTACATGGAATAAATAATTGATTATTCAATTTCCTTTAAATCTTTTTGTTGTTGTAGATATTAAAAATTGATTATTATAATCATATATATAAATTGATTATATAATTATAATTATATATAAAGAATAAATATAATTAATTTCTGAAGCAAAATGTATTAGCAACGAAATTTTTTATCGCTAATAATTGATTATACAAAAGCTTATTAAAAAATAATAATTTATTTTGGATTTAAACATTTAAATTATGTAATAATAATTACATCTAACAAAAAATTAAAAAAAAAATAATGTAAAAGCCGAACCTGAGCCTGAACCTGAAAAAGTATGAACCAAAAAAAGTCCGAACCTAAAAAGATCTAAACTAAAAAACATTCAAACTCAATATAATCCGAACCCGAAATAATCCAACCCGAACCCACCCTATCGCCACCTCTAGTGAATTTCATGAATTCTATAGACATAGTGCTTTAAATTTGTCTAGACTTGATAGTAGCATGTACCTTCCTTCCTTCTTTCCTGTGTCCTCCTTTGTAAAAGAATGTTTTAAAATCCTAGTTTCATTTTGATATATTTAAAATGAGTTTTGCTAATAAATATCTTTAGAATATTTTTTAAAATTAATTAATAAATTATTTATAGTAATAATATTGTATTAAGTGTAATTAGTAATAATTAGTAAAATCATCTTAAAATCATAATTAATTTAGTGTTTTAATCAAATTTATTAGTTTTTATGTCATTTAATCAAAATAATATATTTTTAATAATTTTTAATAAATAAAAAAATTAAGTAAGTTACAAGTAAAGTACAAACTTACAATTTACAAGATTTATTTATAAAAAAAAAAACTAAAAACAGTAAAAAAAAATTGAGTTATTTCACTAATACTTTGAGTTAGAATTACTCTGAATTTAATTTTGTAAGTTAAACTTATTTTATATTTTTTTAATTATATGAAAAAATTTCACTGATATTATGCTATAAATTTTAATGTTTTAAGTACAAAAGTATCTGGAATATAATTTATTATTTATCACATAATTGATTAATTTTTAAATATTTTTATTAATCTAATAATTGCGATTGATCTAACAGTTGAACCATTGATCCGATGACTTGACATCCTTAAATGTTTTATTGTCCAATTCAATTATGACAACTATGAATTAAAATATATATATTTAATATATTGTTTTCACTAAATTTAAAAGCAAACAACGCATTAATTACATATATTTTTAAATTATTATTTTAGCTAATATCATTAGACGAATTTATATTTCCGTATATAAGGCTATAATTAATACTAGAATATATAATTACAATTTTAGATGAATTAGTGGTTTAGATTTTGGTGAGAAATGAGAAATGCTAGATTTATTATAAGTATAGGCATACATATAGGTGTAAACGAGATACATGTGCTCGTAAGTTACTCAAGTTCGAGTTAAAAAAACTCGAATTCGGCTCTATCATTGTTGATTCAAGCTCGAGCTATCTGACGAGCCGGATTCGAGTATCCTAATGCTTGACTCGAGTAGCTAGCGAGCTTAATCGACCTTTTTTATTTTTAATATATATATATATTAATTAATATTAAAAAAATCTCAATTTGAACTCGAGCTCGAGCACAAATAATCGAGTTTGAAGTAAAGAATGAAAATCGAGCTCATTTTTATTAGGTAAACGAGACTAATCGAGCGAGTTCGAGCAGTTTGATTTTTATCTCAAATCGAGTTCGAGTTTTAAAAGTAAAATTTGATCGAGCTCGAACTGAGTTTCGAGTCTCGAAATTCGAGTCGAACTCAAATTTCTTACAGTTTGAGCTCTACTCGGCTCGATTATATCCGTAGGTATAGGAACTACATATAGCATTAGCATAGGGCTTTGCCAAGTGTTGAAGTTAAAAGAAAGGAAAAAGAAAAAAAAAAATGAAAGTTATTGGTTGGACCCTCGAGTCCGCAGGAAACAGATCTTTTATCTGGGCCTGCTACATCGATAATGGTCCACTAGAGCTATCTTAACCTAAACCCAACCCAAGTGGAGACCCATTTTGTTTGTGGGATACGATTAACTAATTAGGTGGCCTAGCTCCCTCCACAAATCAAATTCAATACAAAATAAAACAAAGATTAACTAATTAATAATGTTATACTCATTTATTAATAAGTGTAATAAAAAGAAGAGTTGAAACGTTGAGGTTTTTTCAATTACTTAATGCATTTCAAATCAAATGAATGAAAAAGCTTTGATCAATATATTCCATAAAAATGCCTATTTAATTATTCATCCAACAATATGCATGCAAAATATATTAATATTGAGCAACGGAAAAAAAAGTTCGGAAAATCAACTTGAAGAGGGACTATTTGAGCAGCAACTTGAAGAAGCAAGTAATAGCTTGAAAATATAAGAAAGGATTACAGATGTTGAAATTTAAACTCTAAACATGTCAGAAAATCATCTTTTAAAAGTGATTGTATCAATTAAGTATGAGTTAAATGGAAATAATGGTTTGAATTAAGCTATCAACAACCCCCAAGTTAATTACAAGGAAAGGAGAGAGGGGGAGAATTAATGGAAGTTCACTGAATCTGAATTGAAGGTTTTGTTTTTTTTGGGTCGAAAATCAATCTTTATAATTTGCGAAAGTGACTTGCATCTGCATGGTTTGATATGAATACTGTACACTCATTCGCTGCTTTTTGTTTGACTAATTTGTAGAATATTAATATTTCAGGCTTCTTTTCATGGCTGCTTTTTGTTGCTAAATTTGTTTTATTTTTCTCATTTTATTTCATTTCACTTTATCAATACGTGTTTGGAGTGAGAGATCCGTAATTAACTGTATCCACCCATATGATTGCAGCAGGTTTTTCAAGTTATATTATATATTATTTAATTGATATATATATATATATATCTTTGAAAATTTTCAGTACCAAAACCTGCACCTTGAATGGAATGGAATGGAATCAGAACCGTGACAGAAAAAAATATGATTGGCCAGAAAAACCAACTTCAGTTGGTAGATTAAGTTGACATGCAAACATCCTTTTAAGTTTATACTTTAATTTTCATGTTCGGAATCAGATAGATCGCAGACATGGATTTTTGTTTTTATTTTAGTAGTAACAGATTAAGGATGTTCATGACAACTCTATCCAACGTAATTACCAGTTTTTATTTAACTAATTTCTACAGAGAAACAAAACCAATTAAATAAACTGAAGAGGATTTTTTTTTTTTATTTTATAAAAGATGTTATGCTCTATAATCTATATACTGTAAATATATTTTACCTAACTAGATTATTTCATTAATTGTAACATAAAAAATTGCAAAAATGTTTTATAATTAATTTGGAAACAATTTTTAATTACATGCGGTTGATTTTTATTTGACTACTTTTATAAGAATCAATAAAAAAGGGGGTGGATCGATTTTAGCAACTATTTTCAAAAATGTTTTTAGATAGAATATATATTGTAAAAGAAATTGAGGATATCATGTTAATATTTTGTTAATTTATATATAAATCAAATAAACTCATTGATTTCATTTCATAAAGTACATAGAAAAGTACTCGTTTTCCAATAATTGATGTTTGGGACGTAACAAACAAACATGGAACTTCTATTTTAACAACAAAAATTAAGATTTAAGAATTAAGATGTCATAACAACTCAGCCAAACGTTAGCATTATTATTGGGAGAGATCAAAATCTGAGAAAAGTGTCTAATTTCATTTTTAAAACCAGTTTCATATCCTGTTGACCTGTTCCTGTGGTTTTTTTTTTTTGTTGTTGTTGTCTTTGTGTGGGATATTTGAGAGAAAGAAAAAGAAAAAAGGACAGAGAGTAGGTAGAATTCCTTTATTGATTAAGTAGTTAAATGTACAGTAGGTAATGTGAAAGATGTGGCATGGTTTTCAGTCACAGAGTGATGAATATCTTTGAGTGGCTCCTTTCTGATTGCTTGTAGTTGTAGGTAGCTAGGTTTTGGTTTAATAACAAATTAAATTCCTGGCGAATTCTTTACATCCTTATTTAATGATTAATCGATCAGTACAGCTTCAAAGATTATTATATATATATATATATGTGGCCTAAATCTAAGAGACTAAGTCACACACGTACGGATCAATCTCTGTTGCCTGCCTTTCTTGTGGGGGCTGCAGCTGCAATAATTAATTTAATTAAGCCTGATAATTAATCTGATCTGGTGGTGAAAAATGAGAAGATTCACCTTCAGGAATATAAATGAAAAAGGTCAATATGAAAGGTACTTAGAATAGAATAGGGAGATCATGTAGCAATTTATGACAAGCTGCATCTACAGTATTAATTTTCATGAAGAAAATACACGATTATAGATTCAGATTAGAGGTTCGTAAAAGCATACGTAAATTAAGTAAATGCTATTAACATTTGGTTGGTTGAAGTGTTTAGTGGCTCCAACCCCTAGGTTCGAATTTTGAAAGTCTTCAATATTGAGAAGATTTTATCATTACACTCCCAATCCGACAGAGATTAGACTTCTATGGATTTGTGATAATATATATAAATTAGGTATTCTTTTACATTTTCCTAGCTAGCTAGCTAGCTATTCCTCAGGTGGCTCCTCCTCCTAAGTCCTAGCTAGTAATCAAACCTGGCTGCTTCTATTATATATTTACTTGCTCATTAATCAATTATGGCTTCAAAATTGCTAAGTCAGACACTAATAGATTATTTACTTTTAATCTGATGGTGAGATTACAGTAATAATTATAAGCCTGATAATCTAATCTTAATTAATTAAGCCGGTAAATTAAATATGAAAAATTCACCCTCTATCAAAAACATAAAATGGAATTGGAGGTGAAAAGGAAAAGGTAGAAGGGCGAAGAATGGATGGTGCAACTGCAAATATATCAAGAGGTTTCTAGCCAGTAGCCATCAAAATCATGTACAATATTCATGAAGAACAAAATACATGGTTACAGCGCGCGGTTGATAATTAAAAGCATTTTGTATGATAAATATTGCTTAATTTATAAAATAGGAGGAAAAGTACACTACTAAATTTCCTTATAATCTATAACTTACAACTAAAATTGAGTCCCAATTGGGACTTCATTAGGCAATAATTGGGGGCTAATTGAGCACCACTTGGTCCTCAATTAAGATCCTTCAATTTGATTGTTTAAATTGAATTTCAATTGGACTGTACCTTATAATTAAAATTAAGTTTTAATCGAGACTCAATTAGGTAACAATTGAGGGGCCAATTGAAGGCCACGTGGCTCCCTCAATTATGGTCATTCAATTGGATTTTTTGGGACTCAATTAGAGATTAATTGAGGGTCATGTGGTCTTTTACTTGAATTTAATTAACGATATGGATAATTTTTTTTTTTATAAATATTTACATGGTTTTTTATGGTTCGTCACTTGAATTTAATTGGAGACATGAATTAAAATTGAGATTCAATTAGGCAACAAATAACTTACAATTAAAATTGAGTTCCAATTGAGACTCAATTAGGCAATCATTTATATCACAACTAATTCTAGTGGTATTTTTAAATAAAAATTGATATTTTGTAGGTCAAAACTTAGCATTTTTTTTTTCTCAAAGAGTATTTAACATTTTGTCATTTTTTATGGATACTTATATTAATTAGTAGGACTTAGTTTAGACTTTAGAATTTTTTATTTAATTTATTTGAAATTTATGTAGGTGAAGTTTGTTGTTTTTAGTTGTTATAGGTCCGTTGGAATTTTTTTACTTTTACATTGAAATTTGATTTTTTTGAAGTTTTTATATTTGGTATTTTCTTCACGTTTGATAATGATTGTTGATAAAAAAATTATTGTATTAGTATATTTTTTAAATTTTAGTTGTTATAAAGATGTTGGATACGTATTAAGATTTATATTTGTTTTGAATTTTTTAAATTTAATTATAATTGTTGAATTAAAAAAATTACTTTATTAATAAAAGATTGATAAAATTAAAAATATTCAATAATAATATGGGTTGACATATGTGAAATTTTTAAAAATTCACGTGTTGAATCAAAAGAAAATTATTATGATGATTAAATGATAGAAAAAATTAAATTAAAATGATATTATGACTTATAATGAGTTAATGTATAATAGCATATTTAATTAAAAAGAGGTTGGTAAAAACATATATAAAATGCTTAAAATTATTGGAGGGTAATATATATAAGCTATTATTTACAATATTTTAACTAGAAAGCAACGATTAATATTTTTACAAGAGAGAGAAATATACAATGAAAGTTAAAATGAAAGGCATTGACATTGGCCGATAATAATTGCAGATGGTGATTATGGTTAATTTAATCTCAATTATTTATTCAATATTATTAATATATGTTTGACAGAGAGCGCATGCAACTCATATATATATATATATATATATATATATATATATATAAATCATGCTTCTTATAGATGAGACTCTTAAAATTTATTATCAAAGATAGAAATCTTTGCGTGAAGATATATATCTAACTTTCAAAGTATAAAATACTATATGTAGTATAATAACTACCAATATATATATATATATATATATATATATATATATATATATATATATATATATATATATATATATAAAGAGAGAGAAAGAGAGAATTGTTTCTTTGGCAACTTCCAGCCGCCTAACATTTGGTAGGGGTCATTAATTAATACCATACTCTAGATATCCAAATAAAAGGCAACAAAAGAAAAAGATCGAAGGGCTCTTGCTGTCTTGCATTATATATATATATATATATATATGCATATCATTAATGTCTGTCTTAAAAGTAAGAAAAACCTGCTGAGACTAGGAAATTTTGAAGAAATAGAGCATGCATGCATGTTGCTCGAGATTTTTAAGAATGTGCCGGAAATGAGCAAATCCCAGCATCATTCTTACATCAGTAGCTAAATGTAAAGCAAAAGCAGATTATATTTGTAGACGCGTACAATTAACAGGGAGTGAATTAAGTGAAATTTATCCATACGTCTCCCAGCTTCCTAATTTCCTTGTTGGCTTTGCCTTCCATATTTCATAAGCGTTAGGAGTCAGGACCTACGTACGTACATATATATAATTTTCTACCTAACATTCTAACAGAACTTACGATGTTTGGCAAATCCCTGTTCCTGAGAGTAGCAGCTGGGCATGGAAGAAGTTAATGCAATTAAGGCATAAGATTCAGCAACTTCCAGCACAGGAGGGAGGAAACAGATGGCCATTTCCAGGAAACAAATATGATGTAAAAGCTGTATGGAATGCACTCAGACCAAGAGCAGAAAAGGTGGCATGGCATAGGTTGGTATGGTCTCCGCACCTTATTCCCAGACATGCGATTATATCCTGGATGGCAGCACTGAACAGGCTGCCAACAAAGGAGAGAATTGCATCATGGGGGCTTGCAGTGGATGAACTGTGTGTTCTTTGCAAAGAGGATAAAGAAACTCGTGATCATCTCTATCTGGGATGCCCTTACTCTGCATCTATATGGCAACAAGTGCTTCTGAGCTCCAAGGTCAGGAGGAGAGTGAAAGGATGGGAAGAGGAAGTGAAATGGGCTACTAAAAAGCTGAAGGGGAAAGCATTAATCACTATAATTCTAAGAATGGCATGGAATGCATTTATATACGAAGTGTGGAGAGAAAGAAACAACAGAATCTTCAAGAAGATTGAAGAACCCTCTTTAAAGGTGGTGGAAAGAATCAAGGATTCGGTCTCTATAAGATTAAAGGGGCTACGTTGTATTGCAGCTGATTCAATCAATGTTGAGCTATGCAATGGCTGGAACTTGAATTCTGATATGTTTGTTCGATAGAATTGGTTGTTATGGTTTGTTTCGTGCTATGTTTGTAAATGATTCTTTTTGTAGCAGCTATGCTGCTATGTTGTAAACAGTTTGTAGCAGCTATGCTGCTTCTTGGATAATAAAACTTCAATTTATCCAAAAAAAAAAACTTACGATGTTTACTTAGAACGTGCGGTGTGTGTTTGCCAAAAGCCAAAATCCAAAAGCCAAAGTCAAAGCAGCTGCCAATGGCATATGGCATGGCCTGTGATGTGCCAAAAGCACGAGCCACCTCTGAAAACTCCCCCCCCCCCCCCCCCCTTCTTTATTTGGGTGAGGGTCAAGTGTGAACCTTCGAATTCATTCTATTTGCTTTTAATATCAAAGTTGAAATTTATAGACAGACAAAATTTGCATTACCTTTATCAAAGTTATTTTCATCCCTTAATTCCCACGTCTTTGCATGATATATAGTTAAATTAAAATGTATACGACAATATTTATAGACTGCCCAATTGTATGTATGATTATAGCTTTACGTCATCCTAATCCCTGAAATATCTAAATAGAGTACTACTTTATTAATCTATAGATTAATGCAAAAAAAAAATAAAAATTATACAATAATTGGATCATTTACTTAAGAATATATAAAAATTTATGACCATTTACGAAATCGTCATGTTTATTAAATAATAATTACAACAATGAAATTTCACATTTACTTTAATTTGTATAACTTCATATTGCATACGACAATAATCTCGTTATAACCAGTATATTGCTCACAATTGACAAAATCATTTCCATTTCTTTTTCCACACATTTGACAAGAAAAAATTCCCTAGCTAGGGTCTGGGTGGCGAGAGAAAAAGACGAATATGGTCATCTTGATCTTGAATCAAGTCAGGTAGTCACTAGTCAATATTTTTTTCTTTTATTTTGATGTTTTCTCGGCTCGGCTCCCCATGGCCTCCTAATAAATGAGGACTGGGCTGAAGACAAATTGGCAAATTAAGGGCCCAACCAACCTGCTTTTTTCCATCATATTTATAGCCAATAGCCAGCCATAGGATAAATTCATAGCCAATAGCCAATATACAGCTTACTTGTCCTAAGCAACCATTACCATTCCAACACGAGATTGTTGCTATGGCCATTGAATTAATATCACAAATAAAAATAATACGGCATTTCCATATATATATATATATATATATATATATATATATATATATATATATAAAACAACATCAATTAAATTAAACAACAAATGGCGTGCAAAATCCCTTTTAATCAAAGTAATCAACTATATTAATATTCCTTAATCATTATAAGCTCCAAATTAAAAGTTGATTTGTCATATATATATATATATATATATATATATATATATATATCAGTTCCTAAAAGAGTTAAAATCATTACTAGCACTATAAAATTTACAAGACTAGTTTTTCCTGTATATATACATATATATAATTAACTTCTGTAATTTCTTTTTCTATGATCTTTGTGAATTGTAAAACTTTCGAGTACGAGCATAAAGGATTAAGGCTAGGAAGGTCCCAAGAAAACAAAGTGTGCCCCATAAAATGAAGGTCTTTCTGTAGCATTCCATGCCAAAGCATTTTCCATCTGCATTTCCTTCCTTTCGGTAAATAACAGCTGCTAGGTAGCCAAAGAGGAAGGATCCAATTGGAATATTCACCACCAGAACATTATGGTTCACGCCAAAATTTTTTGTCCCAAACAGTTCTGTTGTTAATGATACCGAAATGGAAGTGATTGCTCCTGTACAAACTCCTATAATGGCGGTGCTGATGTAAACCCAAAGGTTGGTAGTGTTGACAAGTAAGAAGAAAGCTCCTCCTGTTGGGACCATTAATGCCACCACAAATGCAGTTCTTGATATCATCCTGAAATTTCCAAATTAATTTAATTAGCTAGCTAGTTTCTTTAAAACGCTGCTACTTCAATGCATGATCTAACATTCAACAGATTCTCATTTTTTGCTTTAATGAACCTATATTATATATAACTGGAGGTAAATAGACCCCAAATTACTTTATGATAAACTATACGATGTGGCATACGAATATGGATGGCAGTGAAGATATTGCACAAAAAAAAAAAAAAAAAGTTATTACTGGGAGTTGGGATTATGATTTTACCTTGAGAAAAAGTAATCCACAATAGATGGTACGAGACGGCCAAAGAAACTAAATGAAGAAGATAATGAAACAAGAACAGAAGCTGAACATCCGCGAGATTCAGCTATTTGTCCCAAGTTGTTCGAGAACACCAAACCAAGTGTAACACCGAAAAGATAAACAAAGAAATACAACCAAAAGCTCAATCTCCTTAGCATCACCTTCACACCGATCTCCTCTATGACACTTATCTCATTTGTTTCACTTATGTTATCATCTCCACTACTTTCACTTAACTCGCCATCACCAATTTCACTGATGCTTCCCCTAAAACTTAACTCAAAAGTTTCACTTAAGCTCTCTCCTCTTTCGCTTATGCTTTCTCTCTCTTTCAACCCCCTCTCCATTTTCTCCATAGAAACATTGATCTCCTCTATATAAACTTTTTCCTCTCTATTTAATTCCTTTAATCTTGCTACAATCAGTTGCCTGATTTGCTGTCCTAGAGGAATTACAATTGGGGCTAATAGTAACGCTACCATACCAACTGCACTAGTAAATGGTGATAACCATCTTGATGCTGATCCCAAACTGCCCATGACAGCAAAGGCTCCTGTGGCTATTGTTATGACAAGAATCAATAGGAATGCAGCTTTGGCCCTCTTTGTCTTAACAACTTTAATAACTCTAACTACTGGTGCAGCTATGACACTAATTGTGAAGGGTAAGACAGAGCTAAGAAAAAGATAGACTTTTGCTCTCTCGAAGGGTGAAGAAGGGAAGACAACATCCACAATATCTGTATAGATTCTAGCACTTAATCCCAGGTAGCTACTTGTCAATCCTATGGCTAGTTGACGGTCCAGGGGGAAGTTTCTAATAGTAACTAGGTAACAAACAGTGTTGATCCAGCAAATGCTATTTCCTGCCAGAATAGTGAGGAAGAAAATGAGACCATATGACAAGTTGGAGATACGGCCTATGAGGAAGAGATATTGCACTCCATAACCGATCAACCCGAGAGCTGAACCAAGGATAAGGACCAGCCATATGGGCAAGTAGTTGGCAGCAATGCCTGAAAGCCAACCAAATAGCTTACCGGCATCAGAGGCAAAGGCAAGATTATTGAGCTGAATTTGTGAAATGGAGAGGAGATGCTTGAGTTGGGATGAGTAAGCAGGGAAATTGGAGTTAGCTCCATTTATGGATTGAAGCCAAATGATACCAACTAGGCTAAGCCATTGAAGAATAGTTTGCGGCATGGCCAAAGCCAAAGGTGAAAGGAGGTACGTATAAAACTGAAAAATGACTTGGTGTGTCAGTGTTGCGGAACTAATGGCGTATTTAATGGGAGGGTGAATGGAATTGGGAGAGAGATGGAATCAGTAATGTTGGCGATGGAGAATGACAGAAGACGTGGCTTTTTCACCAAAAATTAACTTGTTTTGGCAGCGCTACCACACATCTTACAATTCATTAATGAATTTCATTATTGTTGATGTGTGTGTGTGGGAAATTTAAAATCAGTGTGGCTCATTGATTGATGTACATATCTGACTATATATATATGGTTTTACATTAAGATTTGGTATTAGACCTCAAACACATTGAGAAAGAAGTTTCATTTCTTTCACACACGCAAACATATATAAGCTAGCTACGTACCTAGTTGTCACATGAAAATGTTTCTTAATTATGTTTAATCATTTTCATGTTTTCTGTATTTAGAAAAATATTTTTCATGTTTCCTTAATAATCAAACATTGACCTTTTTTTTCATGAATTTTTTTATTTTATAAAAAAAAAAAAATCAAACTGCTTAATTAATTAATTCCATACATGGAGCTTTTTGGGGACAATATATAACTGGAGATCATGGCCTCTTTAATTATGTACATGGCAGAACCTGATGCATTCCTGTTGATGTTGATTCTCCTAATTTAATTGTATCTTATTAATCTGTATAAATTAATTAAGGGTAAATTTCATTGATGGCCATATATTAAATATGCCAGTAAGAATTAAGAATAGTCTGGTAAAATTATATATATATATATATATATATATATATATATGAGTTCAATGGTGACATCATTCATGCATGAGATGAGATGTGATCCATGTATAAATGTAGAGGCCACAGCATGATTATTTTGAACCACAAATATTGGTTTGGTTGGGTCCACTTTTGGATAGAAGATCTTTCTAGTTAACCTTTAAAACTGAGGAGTAATTATTAATGTGAAATTTGAACTTCTCCAGGAGACCATCGCTCGCGCCCGTTGATACCAGCAAACAACAGTGGTGATCATTTCATTATCAACTAGACTAGATTTTTCTTGGAAGAATATCCTATATATACTACTGAGGCGCTCAAAGTCAAAGATGAGAGCGCAAGGTGTTCTGTTCAAGCCTCAGCCTCAGCCTCAAGGTGATGTGGAGTCGTTAATTTTTATTTGCAAATATTAGGGAAATCTCAAGCTTTAATCTCCCCTGTATTTATTGTTAATTAGTTACTTAGTTAATTGGGTTTAGGGCAGGTGTCCACAAGAGACCATAGAGGAAGGGGGATTATTGCGAGTGCTCAAATCCCAATCTTGCAGCAATCCATCCCTAAAGGAAGTGGATGAATTATTTGGAGTAATCTCAATTTTGTAGGTGCCCACATTTACTAGAACCAATTACACTCTGGAGTCCGGACTCTGAAGTTCAGTCGGACTAATTAATGTGCCACCCTCCAGAATTCCCAATTTCTTCTGCTACATGTATTTTCTAAAACATCACATAAAGTATCACCTTGGTTTTATTCAGTAGACCTTTATATATATTTTTTTAATTAATTTTCAATCCAATGTCTGTTGGATAGCTGTATATTGCATATTTGTTTATCAAGTATGAACATGTACACATGTGAACCTACAGATGATTAAAAGCACTTTCCCATTTTGGTTGGAATTATACTGTAGGATTTTCATCTACAGACAACTTAATGAAGTTGACAGTCTCTTACTTTTGAGGCAAAGATTGCTCCAAGGGGTTTCTTTTACAATTGCAGCCATTTTGCAGCAACTTTTTGGTTGAGGGTTGAGACATAACCAAATTGAAATTGTTAACAACCAGTCTCCTGCAGGGAAAAAAAAAAGACTGAAAGGAATTCCTTTAAGGCGAAATATGCTAGGCGTTGAGTAGACATTAGAGTTAAATATTTGTCGGAGAAATTTTGTATATTTGTAAAAACCTTGCTGAAAAGTTTACTTGCAACAATTAAATATTAGAGAACTTACTTGTAGAAGGAAAAATTGAAGTATAGAGAACTTAACGTTGTTGCTAAGGATTAAACCCTTTGTCCTTAAGGTGAAATTGCCCGTCACTTGATCTACACGGATTCAATGCAATTGCCTCTCAAGAATTCAACAACATCACCTTGAAGAATTGCACAATTTTTCAAGGTCTACGAACTTAAAGAATTGACTCAATTTTCTCTTTACAATAACATATTCCTAAGTTCTAGAGTAGAAAAAACAAAGAAAGAAAAGAGCTTTTAAAATTGTTGAATCTTGTGAATTGTTGTTCCACCTATCAAGACACCTATTTATAGGTCATTAGGGACCTAAACATACATGAATAACTTTAATACATGAATGAAAATTAAACATGAATACATGAATATATATTAATTAAGATGAATATACATGGTACATGTATGAACAAATTCATGAATGAAATAAATTAAGTTCATGAATTATGAAATTAATGAACATATATGTCACACCATAAATAATGTATTTGATCATGCACTATATAAAGAGATCAATTTCACATTCACTTGTTGGGTTCCAAACCAAATTCCAACAATATTTATATATATATAAAAAAAAAGGCATTTGAGTTGAAAAACATTATTAAATTAAAAAAAAAAAAAAAGAAAACAATTTTAAGACTTGCAGCAAATTCGTCTTTGAGTTTGAACTTGGAAAAATGGTTCAAAATATGTCTGTGACCAGCTGACATTCAATTTTTTCAAGTTGTTTATGATCAATGATTATGAAAGTCAAACCAATGAGTATAGGATGAAGTGAAATGTAGACATCAAGTTTTTGAAGTAAAAGTTTGAGATGAATAACTTGTCTACTCTTTCTAATAAATTGAGCAATGGAAAATTTGATTAGAAAGCTATCTTATGGAACCCGGGAAGTTTCATGGGGTGAATCATTGAAAGGAAATCCAGTGGAAGAAAAAAAAAATGAAAAGTAAATGACAAATTTGCTGTGATTGACAAAGGTTAAAATACTCAAGGTTGCTTGAGTCAGTCATCTGTGACCAACAGAATCTTGAACACCAAACCAGCTTTATTTTTCCATGTACGTATATATACCGAAAATAATCAATTAAGGTAGTCTAGTGGTGAATGATTTAAATTCTGGACCTGCTGATAGTATCTAAAGTCAAAACAGACAGAGACTACCTGTATGAACTCTCCTCTTCTGCCCTTGACGGCTTGAATAAAAATTCCAGGACGGTCACCAGCTATTTCATGCCAATAAGGTGCCCATGTGCCTAATTTTAATGTTTTTGACCAATAACTCCTTACAAATGAGAAGGGTGAAGGGGAATTGTACTCACGATCAGGCTCTTCTATGCATGTTTGATCTGTGATTGTCACTTATTAGCTTTAGTAGTTGACCGACGTTGACAAAATTGTCTCCAGTTCAAGATGGCACTTATCAAGTGAAATTTGGCGCGAGTTTTAGAAAACGCTCTCAACTCACGATAGCTGACTTTCTTGATTTGGGGATTTCTAAGCCAGATTTCACAATTTCTTTGCTTTCTGTGTCGAGAATTCAACAACGCTCACGTGTTTCATCATTTCGGAGCAAACATTCCTTGTTTGCTAGCTCATCTCAGATTCTTTAGGGATTTTTGGAAGATTGGGGATGGATCCAATGAGGACTCCATTGGAGAAGACAGCTAATCCAAGATCGGAAGGATCAGATTCCAAGCAAAGGAGCTTCAAACAAGTGGTTAATGGAGATTATCCCTCCATTACAGCTGGATTGGATCGAGGCAAAATGCTGGAAAGATCAGGGGAAGCTGGAGAAGAAATAAGAACAGAGTCAGTTGTAACTAACTCTGCTGACATGGCAGCTCCCGATTGGAGGAAGTTGTTTGCTGCAGCTGAAAATCAAGCTCTGAAATTCTTTCCTCCGCTGAAGACGGATGGGAAAGTCACTATAAAACCACGAGATGAAGTATTTGAGGAAGGAATCCTTCAATGGAAGAACTCACTGATTGCGCAATTCATAGGGAAACCTCCAAATTTCAGTTTGTTCAATAAGCTGGCTAACTTGTTATGGGGAAAGGATGGAGACCTCCAAATTAAGCCAGTAGGTAGGAACCTCTATGTTCTTCAATTCCATCACCCAGAGACAAGGGATTGGGTGCTTGAACATGGACCTTGGCACATTCAAAACAGCCCAATCATCTTGAGGAAATGGGAACCTGACCTGAAAACCTTAGAATTCAATATGGGAAAACTTCCTATCTGGATTCACCTGGGCAATATTCCATTGGAATTATTCACAATGAGAGGATTAAGCTATATAGCTAGTGCCATAGGCACTCCTCTCTATATGGACAAAATTACTGCAAACAAGCAAAGGCTTGCCTATGCTAAAGTCTGTGTTGAGATTGATGCAGCTCAAGACTTGCCCAAATCGATTGCAGTGGAACTCAGAAATGGATTAGTGATCCCCATCACAGTAGAGGTACCATGGATGCCTCAGAAGTGTCTTCACTGTGGCATCTTTGGCCACAATGAGAAAAGTTGTCCATGCCTGCCAAAAGAAACACCTATCAAAAAATGGATTCCCAAGCAGACAACTAAGAATGAGCAGACAGCTAAGAGGAACTCTGATGAGCAGATAGAGTTACCTGTTCAGGAAACCATAGAGCACTTGGAGATGCCAGTTCCACCAGTGACAGAAAGAGGATCCACCTCAGCCACAGGAACTATGGGTTCAGCCAACAGATTTGCAATATTGGAATCTGTCATTGACAATGAAGAGGATACTGGTGGTATCACAGAGTCACTCCTTGAGGAAAGGACTGTAAGCCTTACTCAACCGGTTGCTTTAAATAGTTCAGAAGAAACTAGAAAGCCTAGGGCTGCTGCAGCAGGAGTGGCAGATCTGATGAAGAACTTGAAGAGAAGGAAGGAGCCTATTGACAAAGGGAAGGCCCGAGGTAAGGCATCTGCCTTGGGGAGTCACTCTCCAACTCTTCACCAATGAACATTCTTGTTTGGAATGTTAGAGGACTAAACAAAAACAAGTAGTCAGTAGAATTATTAAACTACAGATTGACATAGTCTGTCTTATTGAGACTAGAGTTAAGCACCCTAAGGTGCAGATGATTGTTGACATGCACTTTAAGGGATGGAAACTCCTCCACAATTACTCTGAAGCACTCAATGGAAGAATCTGGATTCTTAGTAAAATTAATCTGGATGTGGAAATGAAGGACTCAACAGAACAGTCCATCACTTGCCAGATTAGGCAGAACTCTCAAAGGTTTTATTTGACTGCCATATATGGAAGTAATGAAGGGTGCAGAAGGAAAATGCTTTGGTCACATTTGCAACTCCTCAGTGGAACTACCCAAGGTGAACCATGGATCTTGGCAGGGGATTTCAATGTTGTTGCCCATCCATCAAAAAGCTCAAACTTCAATGGATCTCAACATAGTACTTCAGACATGAAGGACTTTCAACACTGCATTGAGCAGAATGCATTGTTGGATCACCACATTGTTGGTCCAATTTTCACCTGGTCTGATCACCAAGAGAATCACTTAGCAAATAAGCTTGACAGGGTCATGACTAATGACCATTGGCTCCTCTCCTTTCCACATTCCTATGTTGAATTCATTGCACCAGAACCTCTGATCATTGTGCTGCACTAATCAAAACCAATCTGGTGAATCACTCCCCTCCCAAACCATTTAAGTTCTTTAACTATTGGACAAGGGATGCTGAGTTCATGAAAATAGTTGAGAGCTCATGGCAGGAACCTACCACAGGTGATCCTATGTCCATTTTGCACATCAAATTGAAGAGGTTGAAGCTGCAGCTCAGGAAATTCAATTTCAAGAAGTATGGAGATATTACTGAGAAAGTTCAGGCCAAAAGAAGGGAATTAGAAGAAGTGCAGCTCCAATTATTGAGGAATCCTGCAGATATTGATCTGGCAATAAAGCAAGCTGCTCTCACAAGGGAATTCAATGATCTCCTCAAGGATGAGGAGAGCTTCTTCAAGCAGAAATCCAGAATTCAATGGCTGAAGGAAGGGGACCAAAATACTGGTTTCTTCCATAGGATGGTGATGACTAAGCTGAGTAAAAACACCATAAACTCATTGCAGGATGCACAAGGAAACAAGCTAGAAAACTTTGATCAAATTGCAGCAGAAGCTGTCTCCTTCTTCCAGAGCTTGCTTGGATCCAAGGACCACATGGTCACTGGCTGCAACCAAGAACTGCTAGTTGAGCTTCTTCAGACTTCCATCTCTGAAGAGCACCAAGCAGAAATGGTTAAAATGGTAACTCAAGAAGAGATTAAAAGAGCAATGTTCTCGATTCATAGTGACAAAAGTCCAGGGCCAGATGGATTCATAGCCCACTTCTTCAAAACAGCATGGCCAGTGGTTGGTGAGGATGTCACAGAGGCTGCAATGTTCTTTTTCAAGACAGGAGTGATGCACAAAGCTTTCAATTCAACTAGTGTGGCTCTCATTCCAAAATGCCCTAATCCAAGCACAATGAGAGATTTTAGGCCAATATCCTGTTGCACAGTCTTCTATAAGTGCATCAGTAAGATCCTGACTAACAGACTCAAAAGTAGTCTCCCATTGGTGATCTGTCCTAGCCAGAGCGCCTTCATTCCAGGCAGAAGCATAACATACAACATCCTGTTTGCACAAGAGTTAGTCAGAGGATACGGCAGAACTACACTTTCCCCAAGATGTGCCATAAAAGTAGACTTGCAGAAAGCTTTTGATTCCCTCAGCTGGGAATTCATCATTGCTGTCCTGAAGGCAATGCAGGTTCCTCAGCAATTCCTAACTTGGATTGAAAGCTGTCTCACCACCACTTACTTCTCCATTGCTGTAAATGGTGGATTTATGGGCTTCTTCAAAGGGGCAAGAGGAGTCAGGCAAGGGGATCCCCTTTCCCCCTATCTCTTTGTGATAGCCATCAATGTCCTTTCCAAAATGCTGGACTTAGCTGCTCAGTTTGGGGTTTTCTCTTATCACCCAAAGTGTAAGAAGCTCAATCTAACTCATTTGAGCTTTGCTGATGACCTGTTGATCTTTGCCAAGAGCAATCTTGATTCAGTGAAGGGCATCCAACTAGTGCTAGGCCAATACTACACTTTCTCAGGGCTTCAACTTAACAGCACCAAAAGTGAGTTCTTCTCCACAGGAATTGAAAGGGAAGAATTAAGGCTAATCAGAGAGACTACAAGGTTCAAAACAGGCACACTGCCTGTTAGATACCTAGGGGTGCCATTAGTCACTCGAAGATTAACCATGAAGGACTGTGAGCCTCTCTTGGGGAAGGTGACAGCAAGGGTTAAAGGATGGGCAACAAAGCATTTGTCTTATGTTGGGAGACTCCAGCTTATCCAATCAGTCCTTTTCCACCTGCAGAACTTCTGGTGCAGACATTTTATTCTGCCCAAGCAGTGCATAAGGAAACTGATGCAAATATGCTCAAGTTTCTTATGGAAAGGGAAGGAAGGCCAAGCTAATGGAGCTAAAGTTAGCTGGAAATCTATTTGCCTGCCAAAATCAGAAGGGGGACTTGGTGTAAAGGACACTGTCACTTGGAATCAGGCATGTATCCTAAGGAATTTCTGGTCTGTGCTGATTGAAGCAGGCTCCCTCTGGATTGCCTGGATCAAGAAATATGTGTTGAAGGATAGAGATCCATGGCAAATCTCTATCCATAGTGGAAGCAGCTGGAACTGGAGGAAGATCATGCAATTAAGAGCTGTGGCTGCTGGAATTGTCCTCCAAGCTGCTGATGGAAGCTGCAAATGGCCTTTTCCTGAGGAGAAGTACCTAGTGTCAGCAGTGTGGAGCAAGATTAGACCCACAGCTGGAAAAGTGGCTTGGTATAAGTTGGTATGGTGCAAATACAATATTCCTAGGCACTCTATGCTTTCCTGGATGGCAATACTAAATCGATTGTCCACAAAGGATAGACTAATCTCCTGGGGAATGGCTGTGGATGATCAATGCTTGCTTTGCAAACAAGAGAAGGAAACAAGGGATCATTTATTCTTCACTTGTACCTACTCTAAACAGATATGGCAGAGAGTGATGGAATTTTGCAAGCTACAAAGGAAGGTTGAATGCTGGGCAGTAGAGCTCCAATGGGCCATTGTCAACCTCAGAGGTAAAGCTCTAATCACAACAATATTGAGGCTAGCTTGGAATGTTGTTATCTACCTAGTCTGGAAGGAAAGAAACAACCGATTGCACAACTCTGCAGAGCAAAAGGAGGAGCAGCTCACTGAACAAGTGAGAGACATGATCTCAATAAGGTTAAGTGATCTTAGGAGGATTAAAAGAGATTCGGTTAATATGTTCTTATGTAACTCTTGGAGGTTAAATCCTGCCATGTTTGCCTAAATGGCATTGGTTGATTGATAATGTTCAGCTAGGCTAAGCTAGCTAATGTAATATGTAGCAGTATTGCTGCTTCTTGGATAAATGAAAATAACTACTTATCCACACAAAAAAAATTGTCTCCAGTTTCAGTATTAGCCCACCTAAAATATGAACTGTTTGCAACCCTTTTTAATTACTAGTCATTAGTATCCAGTTTCTCTGCACCTCTCTGAAGCAGTAAGTTAGTTGGCCGCTCTGAAAGAACTTGTGTCATTGTTCATTAGAGAGACATATATGCATGAAATATAAAACAGTGCTTTTCCTTAACAAAAGCACTAGTAAAAAGTAGAACTTTTACTCTTTAGACTTAAACCGCCTTTTCTTTAATACAATATATGTGAATTTAGGCATTTTCAAGACTAAATGCTAGTACAAAGTGGAGTATCACAAAAGAAAGAAAGAAAGAAAAATAAGAATGAACCAAGTGCTGTCTTATGTTATCTGAGGTGTTAATCGTGGATGATAGTTTCTATCTATGACTGTTTTTATTTTTTGCTTTTTTTTTTTTACCACGATCTATGAGTGTAGTTGGAATACTCTTTTTCTTTTTTTGGATAAATGGGATTTTGTTTATCCAACAAGCAGAGAATATAAATTACAAACAACTAAGACAAATCGCAGCAAAAGTACACTGCCGATAACAGCTTAGAAGAACCAACAACTATAGTTCAGATTCAGAAAGCTATAAAAACCAGCTATCACGTTGATAGATCCTGGTGAAATAAGAAAGAGGGAGAAAGGGATGAGGAAAGGAAAGAAATTGAACAGATAATTGTTGATTCTTTTCATTCTCGTGATAATGCTAATTAAATAGCACAGTACAATAACAGCTGCGATCGAGAATATATATCTCTTAAGAAATAGTTGTCTATGGGGATTCCCATTCTTACAAATTCAAAAGTATTCGCTTGGGCTCTCAAGTCTCTCAACCCATCACAAAATCTCTAGTCCAACCTAGAGTTTTGGTTTAGCGTTTAGGACGTTGTGACTTAAGTGTGCATTATGATGACCCTGCTTTGGGGCTTGGGCTCGTATCACTGGACTCCTTCCCTCTTCAGTAGTAATCGTGAGGGTAGTTGGTAAGTTTTTTCATTGCTAATTCTGAACTGTTCTTGTCTTAAGGACTAGCTCATCAGGTTCCAAATTAAACAGGCTGATCGTTAATGGACAAGAATTTAAAAGAGGTGGGTTGTCCTCGACATGCTTTGAGAAGGGAAACATGGGTCAATTTTTGTAGCAGCATGCAGGTAGATCAAGCTCGTATGCGACTAATGATGCGAAAAGGGCCAAAATATTTCTTGGTTAGCTCCGTGGACAACAGATTGTTTGCAATAAGGATTAAGGATGATGAAGCTTTACAAATACCCACTATTTGTCCTTCCTTTGCTTATGTTAAAAATACCGATTTTTGCACACTATCGTGGTCGTGGAAGGCAAGAAGAACAAGGCTAAAATTTAACTTCCTCGATCTTTTGAAATGAAGGAGAAGGATGAGCAGTCAGTAAATGTTGAGTTGTTTTAAGAGAACAATAGTTAAGGTACGTACTAATCATTTAAGGATCGAGGAAATTAAATTTTACAAATATGCTACACGATTAATCATTTAAGGACACTTTTCCTAAATACATAGCTGCATAAACTCAGCCTTGAAAGTAGAAATGAAGCATACTCCCAGTTTTTCTCCTAATGGGCCAAATTAGCTAGCTTAGCACGTAAGCAACAGAACACAAGTCTTAACTCTCAACTGAATGAGGCGCATTTTAGCACGCTTTAAATAAATATATATATCTCGTAAAAAACAAAAAAAAAAAAAACAAAATCCCCCCTTCATATATAAGCTGTGCTCTATCACCCGATTGCAGACAAAAGGAAAACAGGACTTCCAAGGCCCCAACCTCAACACTTCCACTGCCCTTTTGTAAATATAAATACTGAGACAAGCTTAAACCCTAAGCCCAGGGCAGCAAAATTGACTCAAATCAAACAAACTCCATGGCAGTTAACGGCGAAAGCTCTTCTGCCACGCTCCAATCGACGCCCGATAAGCCTGTGATTGTTAGGGTTAAGCGCAAAGCCTCTCAGTCTCGTCTCGATGCTTTCTGTCAGTTATTACTTTTCTTTCTCTCTTTCTCTATGCTCTTCTTTGTGTCTTCTTTTGCTGCCACCATAAATTAAAAACTGCTAATCCATATACAAGGGATTTTTAATCCATATAAATTAAAATTTTAGGGGATATTTGTGTTTTGGGTTGCAGGGCTGGAAATCAATGAGAGACCTTTGAAGCGCCCATTTTCTGATTTTCAGAAGCTATCGATATCTGAATCATCCCAAAAAGGTTTTTTTTTTTTTTTTTTTTGAAATTTAGGATTTACTTATGTAGCTTCCTTTCAATTAAATTCAATGCTTCTGCATGCTCCCTGATTAAGAAGTTATAAAACTGAGGCAATGGTGTTGTTTTCTATTAGAGGAGTTGAAGAGTAAGAAAGTATTTGTTCAGCATGTCGATACAGCTATAAGCTCTGAGGCCACAGTTGATATTGTTCAATCTTTTATGGTAAGTGCACCAATCAAGATGTTGGTATTCTATCTTTATCCTTTGCTTATGTTAGAGTGCGCTTCTTGAACATAACAAGTTGGCCATTCTCATCTCAACATTTTTATTAATTTCTTGTCACGTCCTGCTGTACAACACATGCTGCAAAGTTCTTATAGCGGGTTTCTTTGACAGCCAAATTCTGTTGAGGCTACTAATGGCAATGCGAAGAGTGAGGAAGGAAGGCACCCTCATAAAACGAATAATGTAATCTCTCTCTCTCTCCTTTCTCTTCAATCAACACAACCATGGTTGCTTCTTGGATCCAGAGTGATTAAGACTTATCTCTCCTTTATGTATCCTAATGCTTTGGCATTTTCATTTTCATTTAATATCTGCAGCAACAAGAGCAATTATCTAAATCCATTAAAAAACAAGAGGTAGTTTAATGTCTAATGCGTCTGCACTTCCCTTTTAATGTCTGCAATAATATCCTTATTCTTCTTGAAAAGTCAGTCAGATTCATTGATCCTTTGTATCCTTGTTCTTTTTTATCATGGATCTTTGAGAATTACTTCTTAAGGGTTCATCTTATGGCATTTATCCATTCACTTTTTGTTCTGATTTTGTGTATCTGACAGCAATTGCTGCTTCGGCTCCATTTGCATTTCCTGTTAGAATCTAGATTTACGAAGTGTGTCAAATTATTGGATAATACCTACTAATGCTTCACACTGAGTGACAAATTTAGAAAAGTGGAACCCAGCTGCTTGTTAGGCTATGTCTTGTTTAGGGTTTACCAAATGAACGTTGCAAAGGCTTAACCTTTTTATATTTTTATGAAAAGAGAGAAATAAAAGAGAAGAGGTTTGGAGTGGTTTCGTATTAAGGACTGGTTCTATCTTTTCCTTCAGAAACTATGGGATTGATGCAGTGACCTCATGTGATTAAATTATGGCACAATTGGGTAAAATTACATGTATTATAGGCGTTGCTATTTCTTCACAAAGCGCATGGCTTCATTGGCATAGACAACTGGAAATACATGCTTTTATGAGACAAACTAAAAATTTGACAACTAGTGTTGCTAGAATAAACAAAATTGCTCGAGCTTGCTTACGCTTGTTATTATAGAAACTTGTTGATATTATTGTTTTAGTCCAAACTCTGGAGAATCTGGGCCAGCTTCAGAAGTTTGTCTGCGGTAAGCGCAATACTACACTGGAACTTAGCAGCTTGCTACTTTATTTGGCTCCTAGATTTGTTCCATGCACCCTTCATAGTAGTAAGGCCAAAAGGTTTCACTAGCTATCTTGTGATCTAAAAGTGATATGGAAAAAAAAGGGATCAACTGTCTACAAGCTAGCATTCTAGTTTGCCTTTTATTTTCATATTTCTATGTAGTTTTACAGTGTTTGTTTTAGGCTATTGCAAAAAATGCTCGTTTTGAACAAATATGGAGGAGCAGAAAAGGTAAAAAAGAGGCAGTAGATGAAATGTGCCGTTTCTATGATGTTGTTCGTGTTGATGTTGAGGAAAGCTCCAATAGCATGCAAATTGAGGAGTAAGTTTGTCTTAAAATTCAGTAACTTCTATGTTAAAGACTCAATGTTGAAAATTGATTAAATCGCCTTGATTTTATTGCAGAGAGATATCCTTGGCTGATCAGAAGCTTTTATCTAGTTATTTGCCTCTATTGAGAGAGTTTATTCCTACAGCTGCTGCCGAAATTGAATCTGATATGCGAGCTTACATGTTTGAAAAAGGTTGTGGTTATAATTTGTTTATGAAGAACTACTATTCACTGCAAACATTTTTGGGCTTTGCTATTGTATTAATTTGGCTTTGAAGTCCTTTTGGATTTTGATCTTTCATAATGGAATAAATTCTGATATGTTTTTGGCAGAGCCGATTTCATTAGTTTTCTGCTGCAATGTTGTCGTACTAGAGAGCTACTGGGCCTTCTTTAGTACATCAGTGTGGCTTATAGCTGATTTATGTTCTTGAGGACTTCTTTACATGTTATTTCCTTTTCTACTTAATATGCAGATGAATATGTGTATGACTACTACACTGTGAAGGATGACATGGATGTAGATGAAAACACATCTTCAAATCCATTCCCGCTGTAAGTATTTACATAATCTGTTGTTTCATCTCTCTCTAATCCCTCTCACTCTCACTCTCTATCTCTTATTGAAACTAATGCATAATCTTGTTTCAGGGTGTCGGTGGATGATGAAGATTTCTATGATGTGCCATATGAGTCAGAATATGAAAGTGAAGATTCAAATGGTAATCTTAAGAGTCTACTTTCTGTCACCAAATTTGTGAATGCTCTTATATGACATGTTTGTTCTTTTTTGTGGTTTGCAGCTGAAGATAATCCAAGAAATGATTATCCTGATGAAATATCTGAAGAGGAAGATGAAGAGGAAGTGGAGAGTAAAGCCTCTGATCAATCAGAAGAGGGAAGTAACAATCTTCAGAAGTTGGGAATGTGAGATGCTATGGATCCATGGAAGATGGAGACCTTTTATATGAAGATGAGATTTACGATGCTTTGTATGGTGATGCTAAATGCTAATCATCTTGATCGTGCATGGTAGTAGTGATTATGATACTGAGGGTGAAGATTGGAAATGGTCCTACATGTGAAATATTGGAGTAAATGGATAATTAGAGCGAGTTGCTTGGACATCATGTTAGATGACAGATGATTTTAGGGTTTTATATAAATTCTGTTCACAATTAAGATCCAAACGGATTCAGTGTTGCAAAGACATCACCTTGGAGGACTTGTAACATCATGGTTATTGTTAATATCCTAGTTCTTGTGACAATGTAGAAAATTTGCCACTGTAGTCCCTCTTTTTGGTAGTATATATTATGTAATTATGTAATGCCATGTTAAGATACTTGGTTATTTTCACAGATATAAAACACATTGAATCAATACTCTAACTCTCTTTAGTGTTGCAAAGAGAAAGTGGGACACCAAACTAATGCAAACCTTTCTTGCACTGAATTCAGAAATGTGTTATTTTAGATATGATTATTTTTACTCTAAGCATAGTGAACAGTCATAAACGAAATGCTTATTCATAGAAAAAGATGCTCTTCATTATAGAATCTCAGCGATCTCCCTTGGTCTGGTTTATTTTAGAATTTTGTATCTGTATGTATGTATTACAACGTTGTTCAAGACCTCTGTCATGACAAATCAAATTTCTGGTTTTTCTTTGTCATTTTGACATCATAATTCATGCATCTATATTAAAGCTCAAGTAATGAGCCACACCTTGACACTTGTTTCTGCACTGTTCACTTTCTCCAACTTTCGTAGCCTCTGTCCCGTGAAACGACGCCGTTTTGCGTCGTTACTCGTTCTTGATCATTTATTGTTGGAAACAATTTCAAAAACATGTTGTGAATAATCAAATTATTGTTAAATAGTATAATTAGTCAAAATAATTTTTGGAATATGTTGCCCCAACTTGACACCTGTCCTCGCACTGTTCACCTTTTACAATTTTTAGAGCATCCGCCACGTAAACGACGTCGTTTTTGCGTCGGTACTTTTTGTTACCGTTTCTGCTTATTCACTGTTCAGGAAAAATTTAAGAAACGTGCTATGAATGATTAAATTATTGTTAAAAAGTGTAATGAGTTAAAACATCTATATTAAAGCTCAAGTAATGAGCCACACCTTGACATCTGTCCCTGCACTGTTCACTTTCTCCAACTTTCGTAGCCTCTGTCCCGTGAAACGACGCCGTTTTGCGTCGTGACTCGTTCCTGATCATTTATTGTTGGAAACAATTTCAATAACATGTTGTGAATAATCAAATTATTGTTAAATAATATAATGAGTCAAAATAATAATAAATTGGTTTTGTTAACAAGTGTTTTTAGAGCATTTTTTAAGGTTAGTTAATATATTATTTATAGTAATAACATTATATTAAACTTAATAATTGATAACTTTATTCATTATTTTTAATATATTAAATAAAAATATTATTATAGATAGTAACTTTAAAGAGTACTTGCTTATCCAAAAAAAAAAAAAAAACTTTAAAGAGTACTCTAAAAACACTTATTAACAAAATCTATAATAAAATTAAGACATCGTGACATTGAAAAAGTTCATTAAACGATAAAAAAAAAAAAACTATATATGTTCTTGCACTGCTCGTCAAACAGTAATTAAATTAAATAAAGAAATGAAAATAGAGAGCCATAAATTCTACAAGGCTACACAATTTTTGAAGCTGGTGAAGCCACCATCCACTACAAGGTTATGACCACTGATGTACCTGGATTCTTCACTAGCCATATAAAGAGCGGCCTCAGCAACGTCTTTAGCTTTTAGAGTCACACCCTTTAGATTGGCTAATCCTCTCACAAATTCCTCCATCTCCTCCGCTTCCAAAGCCGTGCATTCCTTCTCCTCCTCCTCCTCTACTTCACAACTTCTCCATGCATTAATAAGCATGGAAGTGGCCACCCCAAAGGGGGAAATGCAGTTAACCCTTATCCCATACTGCCCTAACTCGCAAGCACTGTTCTTTGTAAGCCCTATAATGGCATGTTTTGACGCTGTGTAAGCATGAGGCCCAAGCCCTCCCATCAAACCTGCTACACTTGCCGTGGAAATTATGCAACCACTTCTTCTTGGCACCATCACTTTTGCTGCGTGCTTCATTCCAAGAGCGGCTCCTCTCACATTCACTTGCATTACTCGATCAAACTCATCAGCATCAAAATCAACGATGCTTTTCCTCTTGGATTGATTCCCAAGAACTCCGGCATTGTTGAACAGAATGTCAAGTTTACCATATAACGAAATTGTTTTATTCATCAACTTTTCTATCTCCTCTTCTGACCTTACATCACAATGTACATATGCTGCTGAAGGTGCCAATGAGTTTGCTAAAGCAATGCCAGCAGCATCGGCAATATCAGCAATCACTACTTTGGCTCCATGCTTCACAAAAACTCTAACTGTGGCCTCTCCAATCCCTCTCGCACCGCCTGTTATAATCGCAACTTTTTCCTCAAGCCTGAAAAAATGGTAATATCATTGAAAATACAAACAGTCTTTAATTAATTAGCTAGGCTACTGAATTCTAGAAATGACTGCTTGTCCAAAAATTACAACATCTCTTGAGTACATTCAATGTCTAAAACAGACTAAAAGCAGTAGTCAAAATATATAGTACATGAATGACAAAACCATTGAAGGGGGAAAATATATATTACCTTTTTAGTGAGAGTTGAGAGATGGAATTTTTCTCTACGAAATCAACTCCCAGCTGAATTATTTTCTCAGGTGTAACTTGAGCAGGCATGGTTGATAGAACAGAGAATACACAAAGAGGGATGGAAAGAGAGATATAAAGAAAGAGAGAGGCAAAGATGAAAAGAAGTGATACTATTACTATGATTTATATAGAGATCAGATAAAGCTGGTAAGTAGCTTATTTAGTAGGGCCTCCGGAAGAGCTTTCCAATCCCACCTCTTTTCATAGAACCAAATTGATCTCTTAAAAAAAAAAAGTATAGTAAATTGACCACAACAACCCTCCTGTTTTTTGGGTAGTTTTACTTTCTTTTTTTTAGGTTGTTTGAGTGAAGGGAATGGATGGCAGGACAAGAACTTTGTTGCTTCTAGCTAATAAATTTCTAGCTTTGAAAGGGATTATGTAGTAATTCCATTCATATATAATTTGGGTTTATCCATCATCTCATTATTCCTAAAGATGAAAGATATTTCCTACTATTATGGTCATGGATTTGATGCAGGCAGGCAGGGCAACGAAGTTTATAGAGTATACGGCATGAAAAATTGGATCGGAGATAAGTTATTGTTTCGTTTATCCTAGGCTTAGCTAAGAAGGATCCGTGTGGAGAATCCCATAACATTCTATTCTTTCCAATTTCTCTTTTTTGCTTGTCCAATACTTTGGATAAAGATATACACACTCCACTCCATCTTTCTGGCTCCTTCATCTCATTGTCAATTTAGAACTACATTAATAGCAAGTAATAATACCTTGGAACAAGCATCCGTAGACTGTAGTTATACTTAAATATCTAAGTGCGATGATGAAAGCATTTACTACTTAAATATCATTTGGTAGATTTATTCAAAAACTTAATTCAAACCCTTTATTTAAAAGAAAACTTACCATGTTATGATTTATTCACCATAGTCATCCTAAACAAACAGACTTAGGAAAGACAACTAGAGGATGTAAATTAGTGTCATCATACTTGTCTATCTAATATTAGTCTCTTATTTAGTCTTTAGCTTGCCACTGCCAGTACTGCACTTTGCACTTCCCCCCCCCCCATATATATATATATATATATCATTTTCAAAGGTTTTATTAGCTATAAGCCTATAACAGATGTTGGCAGGCCGTTTTTCTAATTATATATTCCATCTAAGAATTGGTAAAATGATGAGGAGGCAAATTTCCCACCCTTGAAAGTCAGAATTTTCATGCTTCTGCTTTCAACATATATATACGCCAGGTGGAGTCAACTGATCCCATATTACTTGCTTGACATTTTCAGATTCTCAGTTCCAACTGATTTGGAGATGAAATTATATTTCTTCAGCAACCTTATTGAGCTTTTAGATGGCTATTCTTTCTGGCATAATTCAAAGCACTTTTGCTGATTCTGTTTTCTCCTCATCTGCATATATATATATATATATATATATATATATATATATATCTGTGGATATATATGGAAGAATTTATTGAATACATAGGCATTATAATTATTAGGAGATAGAATGAAACAGTTATGTGTAGTTTTTGGGTGGCATACGCATGCAAGGGGATAGAACCAAGCAACAAAATCCAGCTCCTTTTATTAATGAAGCGAGGTATGGGATACATACAACTAATATTTGCTTGTTCCTGCTATGCTAATTGCAACATAAGATTTTGGGGGAGATTTGGAGTAACTGCTGATACTAGGAAACATCAGGGGAATTTTCTTTTTACTACTTATATATATATATATATATATATATAAAGATTTTTGAAATACACAATTAATTTATAAGATCAGATTGATCTTTTTCATTTCATAAATTCCTATATATAGGATTCAGATGATTTGAGACTTCCAAAATAAGTGGTCAAGTTCCAATTAATCGTGTCCCGTTGGAAAATGGGAACAACATCAAGGACCTAATTTGCTTACCAGGAGTAATTAGACCGCAAAATCCATTTACTTTAGCCATGCTTAATCTCTCACTATGCCGGTGAATGGTGATGTTAAAACAAAATTAGAGAAGTAGCTAGGCTAGGGAGTTTTGGATTCTGATTTCCTGTTCACCCATCTTAATTACAAATTTAAAAATACTTTGCAGAAACATTTGGAAGAGAGCACTTTTAGTACTTTATGGTTATAAAAAATTGATAAAAGGAATATCTCAATGTAGAATTATATAATATACTATAGCCTTTTGTTTTGTACCGTCTTTAGTGAAATTGAAATCTTTTGAAGTTGAGACACTTTTAAAAATTGATATCTAATAAATTTAAAATTTGAATTCTTATATTTTTTTCTTTCTATTGCGACATTCTTTATACAATAAAAAATACGAATTTTTTTTGACATCATGCTGTCAAGCAATGAGCCAAAGACCATTATCAGTCCTTAGTGGGATACACACTAAATAAAGTATACATACCCATGGTTTATATTTAATTCAATACAATGTAATAATTATCATTCTGATATTATATAATTCAATTCTAATTATTTATCAGGAAGAAAAGGTCTTTATGTAAAGAGTACATCATCAATATTCATTACGCCTTTCCTTTATCAGTATTCATTACATTACGCCTAATTGGTTTGTTCGCACTTTGGTTCTACATTTAGGCCATGATTATTGATTATATTCTTCACTTGTTAAGAGGCTCCAAGATATGGTGGAGATAGAACTGAACTCATGTTTCACGTGAACAAGATCTGGAAGTAGTTAATTAATTTTTTTGATTTAGTTGTTGCCATTATTCATTATTATGATTGACCCACATTCCACATTAAGGCTCTGCTTTTAAGGTTTCCAAAGTTGGCTTAAATAAGTGCATCGGAAAAGATTAAGTAATAAATTAAAAAATACGCAAAATAAAGAAGGATTTAGTTAAGGAATTCTTATAGGATGCTCTTTAAGGTTAATTAATAGATTATTTAGGGTTTGAGCATTATATTAAATGCAGTATTTGATAATTTTATTTATCATTTTTAATAAATTAAATGAAGATAACCTTAAAAAATATTTTTAAGGCACTTGTTAATAAAATTCAATAAAAAATTAGAGACCAAAGGCGGACCGTCGACCGGATCAAATCGCATTTATGAGAAAGTTTTTAAGATTGGGTTTGAGTATGGACTATGGACTCTGGAGTATTGAGCAGACACATACCACACCATAGGAAATTGCTCTGTTCAAAGGACAAAGTGCCAATAAACCAAAAAAATATTTGTCAAATATGGGGCTTTACTTTTTAATAAAAATAAGTCTTTTAACATAAAAGTTTCAATAAAATAACTTACAACTGCAGCTCACATTTACCTTTCAGTAATCTTTTCTAACGGAAGTTTCACCTTAAAAGTTATGTTAATTTCACCTTCAAAAATTGCATCCCAACATTTGACTAATGGTTTGTGCATGATTTCATCTATGTCTGAAAGAGTAAAATTCGAGTCTTCATTCTCCGAATTATATATATAAAAAAAAAAAAAAAAACCCTCAAAATTTGTTTCTATTGTAATAGGGCTTTGGCCCATGTAAATATCCAGACATTAAAGCCCAATAAAAGTGTGGATTCACTACCCAAAAAAGCTAAAGCCCAAATGTTTGCTACTATAGGCCCATGTATAAGTGGCTAAAAAGAGAAAAAGCCCAATATTTTTTATTTTGTACAGACTAAAAGCCCAATAATTGGTGGGCTACTCTAACCCATATATTATCTGCATAGTCATAGGCTCATAGCTACAGCGTGCAGTCTCTTAAAACCTCCATACCATAACACATGTCTAGGGCTTCAGGCAGCCCAGCCCAGCCCAACCCAGCCCCAATTGCTGATTCGCTGAACACGCAGCAGTGCACCCAACTCCTCTCATTTGCTCTTTCCTTTTCTGTCCAAAATTTGAGAAATTTTCTTTCTTTTCAGTCTCTTTGCGATTGATTCATAGATTAGGCAAAGCCAGCGAAAATGCTAACAGGGGATATACCTCCAAATCAAACTATTTATATCAAGAACCTCAATGAGAAGATCAAAAAAGAAGGTAACATCTCTCTCTCTCTCTCTCTAGTTTTGTTTGGTTGCTTAGAAACCGAGGGGAAAAAAATAAGACAAACTAGAAGCTGCTTAACTCTCAACTGAACCTTGCTCCTAGTAGTTGTATATGCATGATGGAAAGCCTAGGTTCTTTTTAGGGTTCAACGTAAAAAAAAAAAAAAAAGGTCTTCCCCCTCCCCTTTTTAGGGTTTAATCCTAACGCTGTTCTTTTCGCTAGGACATTGAAGTTAAAATTTTAGAAATGTCCAACTGATTGTTATTGGTTTGGACTTTGAAATGGGATTGATTTCGCAATTAACATTGTTCTTCTTCCTTTGTCAGAGTTAAAGAGATCCCTTTATGCTTTATTATCTCAATATGGAAGGATTTTGGATGTTGTTGCCTTGAAGACGCCCAAGCTTCGTGGACAAGCATGGGTTGTGTTCGATGAGTTGACAGCTGCAAGTAACGCATTTCGTCAAATGCAAAATTTTCCTTTTTATGATAAACCTATGGTCAGTATATTAATATGTCTGTGTTATTGATTGCCTCAAAATCAAAGTGAACGTTGTCTCTTTTCTTTCAATTTTAATGATGTTGGTGTTGCATTTGTTTTGGGGTTTCACAGTTTCTAGGAACCATTGTAGTGAACTTTGTCTTTATTCGGTCATCCCAATGTTTTTGGAACTATTCTGTCTTTTTCTGATAATTTTATTCTTCATATTATTTAAATATGATATGATGCTCAATGTTGTATGTACACTTTGTATGATGTGTTGTGTGGTTCTTCTGGATTAAGTTTAAACCGCCTGAAAACTGTCTTGTCAACTCATATTGCTGATATTTTAGGACCCTTTTTGTTTTTTATTATAAATCAGGACTATTGTTTCTGCTGCATCCATGGAAAACTTCTGCTATTTATCTAGAATACAATTTGCAACTACACCTTATCTACCTCCCCATGTTCATAAATTCCTCTAGATGCTACTTGAACAAAATTTCCTTCATTCTCTAGGCATCACTTGTGATTGCAATCAAAATTTTGCGGGGATCAATTTTTATATGTGGTTTTAGTTGCTAATGATGCTTAGATTTCACTGCCTATATGATTAATTTGGTGCAGCGGATACAATATGCAAAATCAAAGTCAGATTGTATTGCCAAAAATGATGGAAGCTTTGTTCCGAGAGAAAAGAAGAAGAAGCAAGAAGAAAAAGGTAACTATCTCATTTTTTAGCTCCTTAAATATCCATATCCATATGCATAATGCATGGTCTTGATTTACTTAAGCAAAAAGATTTCACCTGTATTTCATTATGTTATCATGTGAAGGTTTTTGTTGCAATTATGCATTTATATTTTTCAGCACTAATCTGCCCTTTTGACCAAAAGAAAAAGAGAGAGAGAGAGTAACAGAATGATGGTTTTTAAATGCGTAGTACTTATTTTTGGGGATCCAGTAAGACAAAGGCCTCGAAGGAGGGGTTAGAACTTAGATGTTTCGGTTTTCTTAACTATGAATAGATTTTTTTTTTTAATTTTTAATTTCATATTTCAGTAATTGACACCTTTGTGGTGAACGGGGCAGGAAAATACAATTTCATTTCACAATATTGTCCTAGCACTTCGTTAATGTTGGTGGGGGAATAAATGCCCCCAACCGAATCAGTGGCTGCTTGTTTTGTGGTGCTATTCTGGTACCAGATATTTGGACTTTTTGATTTACTGTTTGTAAAGAAAATTGCTGAAAATACAAAAGAAGACAAGCACAAGCAGTCTATGGAGTTGCCTTTTTTGGGGGCAGAAAGTTTTAATTTTTGTTTTTTTCTTTGGTTTTCCTGACTAATTTGCAACCAAGATATAAGCTACTTTTCTTTTGGTTTAGTTGAACTGCTCTCATATTTGGTGACATTCTTTTGATACAATATGCAATTTTCAGCTGATAGGAAGCAACGTGCAGAGGAAGCACAGCAATCTGCAATGTCGAATGGCACAGGTTCTCAAAGTAATGGAGGTCCAAAGGTAATTTGCAGGAGTATTTTCGATTTGATAATTGCTTCCTCTCTCTCTCTCTCTCTCTCTCTCTCTCTCTCTCGACCCCATAGCTTTACCTATGGGAATGGCAGCTCTTGTATTATGATTGCAGTGCTTAGATTGTACATTGGATATGCCTTTACACTGCTTTTGGCTGTTTTTTTTTTAACCAAGAGGGAATGAGTGTTCTACATGCTATTTGTGTAAATGCCTTGTAGGATAACTTGTGTGATTATGTTATGTGCAGGCTCCTATCCATCATGGAAACCTGAATGCCCAAGAGCAGGCTGCACCGAACAATATTTTGTTCATACAGAATTTACCTCATGAGACAACAAGCATGATGCTGCAGCTGCTTTTTGAACAGTACCCTGGGTTCAGGGAAGTTCGAATGATTGAAGCAAAGCCAGGTATTGCCTTTGTAGAGTACGAAGATGAAGAGCAGTCTTGTACAGCCATGCAGCACCTTCAGGGTTTCAAAATCGCCCCTCAATATCCCATGGCTATCACTTTTGCCAAGAAGTAACCCATCTTTTATCAGTTAGTGTTAAATTTCTTGCCTTGGTATAACTTTGTATGGATATATGTAGTAACTTAAAGTGCAAAGATTGATACGCATGTAGATCTGGAAGAAAACTAATCCCGGCAGCCTTCTCTCATACCTTCTTTTTGATGCTTCAAAGTAGCCGCATCTTTTTTGTGATAACTTGTTGTATATCTGCATGTTTGTTGGTTGAAGAGATACTTGATACATTTCTAGTCATCTGAGCAGAAACCTGTCAAAGTTCTCAGACTGAAACGTGGCATTAACGAGCCGAAAAAGAAGCGTGAAAAGCTAAATGTACAAGGGTATTCTCCTACCATGTCATGTGCACTTGAATTTGAATCTCTCCTTCTTCATATGTTTACTTCCCCGAATGAGTTTTTTCATGTTGCCCCCCCTTCCATTCTATTATTAGCATGTCTGGCTCAGACATTTTCTTTTCCCCAAAATGCCCCCCCTCCTTCATGCTCAAATCAAATCCCCCTTCTTTTATTTAAACTTTGATAACGTGGAGATTCTTAGGCAAGTTTCGCCCGTGGTTTCTCTGGTGGCCAACAATTTATATGATTGATCAATATTATAACTTTATGATTACGGGACAAACTAATGATTAGAATAAATAAATAAATAAAATTTTGATAAATTTTACTTTTTTAATTTATTTTTATGCATATTATTTCTTATGTATTTTTGCTGTTATTTTTATTTTATTTTTTTAATGTTTATGTATTTTTAAAAAAAAATAAGATTTGTTAGCTACCTTGTTATCATGTCTAAAATTACAGGAGTAGCAAATAATTGCATTCTCAAGAGAGTTATAGGGTGGTGAGTTTAAAATAGGTTCTATTAGATATAACTATGACAAAATTACATATAAATATGATAAATTATATAAAGTTATTATGTTTATATATAATCTTTTTTACATATAAACATGATAAATTATATATAAACATGATAAATATATCATGTATTTATGTAATTTTTTACATATGTAATTTTTTTTACTTGTAATTTTTCTTTCTTTTTTTTTTTTTTACATATAAACATGACACAAATTACATATAAACATGATAAATTATATATGTAATAAAATTTATAAAAAAATTATTTTAAGAAGTTTTCCTTATAATTTTCCGTATTCTCAATCGAGTTTAAAAGATCAATTTTTTGTGTTTTCAAAACGTAGAAAAAGGAGCCTCATTTCGTGAGTCAAATATAGTAATTTGGCATGCAGGTCTTCTTCTTCCCAGATACAATTACAACCGAAGTCTCCCCCCCTGATTCACAAAGCCTACTGTTTTCTGTTAACGGTAACCTCAGAATCTTGCAAGCCCCACTATCCAAATCTGTTGCACATTCTATCCTTTTAAATCAAATTCTCCAAACCCTCTTTCGATGGTCGGAAAATTTGGATTTAAAAGAGCCCAATGAAAAGCTACAACAAGAAAAAAAATGCAAGCACTTTCACCTGATTCTTCATCCAATCCCTTTGATATCTTAACCGAAGAGATTGTATGGAAAATCCTTGACCATCTTGACAACGACCCTTTTGCCAGAAAATCATTCTCTCCTCTCTCACATGCAAGTCTTTTTACTTCATTCAGCAATATAATTATATGTTGTCATGTTCCCTAATCACTTATTATCCATTAAAAATTACTATGATTGGGAGGATTAGTTTATGCTGTACTTATATAAGTGATTTCCAGAACTTGGAATTATTAAAATTGAGCTTGCAGCTGTCCTGCATAGTTTAGAGTAACGATCATTACTTTGGTCAAGGAAGAAATCTGTTGAAAGTTGTAAAACTATCCTAAAGTTGGTTGCGGACTTTACAAGAAATTAATGCAAATATAATCTTTGATGGAAGTAAAATTGTTTCATGTTTGGTTGACAGAAGGAAATGGATCCAAAGGGATGGAAGCTGCATTTTGGAAGGAGTACTGAAGTTCCATCGTTTGCAGAGGAGAGGATGCACTGGTTGTCACTTATCTGAGTCTCTGTATATGTAGCGTCTATGACGCTCGCAAGGGATTGGTGTAAGTTCGTTCTTTCCTAAGGGGAAAAAGGGCTAATTTCAACTCAATGTCCAAATGAGTTTTAGCTTGAAATTGGCCCAAAAAAAAATGTTTACAATAACACTTGACAGCCAGAAATTGTGTTGAAAAGGTTTATGCTTGGATTATTTTTTAACTATCAAGGCTCACTCTGTCCTAATCCAAAAAAATTGAGCTTTATTTGTTTGTTTATTTGATCATTTATCATTATAATAATTATTAATATTATTATTGGTTGGGATGAGATGAGATGTGTGTGTCTATTATATGTGCAATCAAAGAAGTGGGTTGAAGTAGGCTGGCTCAGTCAAATACCCCGCTCCCAGTCCCCAACGTATTAAATAAAACCCTTATCCAATATGTCAATTGAATTGACTTAGTAGTACATACAATAATGAAACATAAATAAAAGTTGGTGAGGCGAGGCGAGGCAAGGCAAGGCAAGTCGAAGGGAAATGCAAGAAAATGTACAAGGCGGGCCTTTCAAAGATTAGATTAGCATTGGGTATTGGGCATTGAGTTGAGTTGAGTTGAGTTGAGTATGTATGTATGTACGTATGTTTGACCTCTACTGCTGGCTGCTCATGACTTCCCACCATATGTCTGTCTTATGTTATATATGTATGCCCATAGCCCATAGTTGGCACTTAACCACTAATATTTTCCTGACTTTGATTTGACAAATGCTATCGCTATTGCTCCCACCATTTTGTTACAAAGGCTTTCGAAACCTGGGTTCCTAAGGGCTAATTTAGTATTGCGATCGGAAAGTTTGGGTTAAAAAAATTTAAATTAAAAAATATATATTTAAAAAGTGTGATAAAAAAAATATAATTTAAAATTTTTTAAATGTTTAATATTGTTGTAAAAAAATATTATAAAAAATTAAAATATAAAAAAAATATGTTTAAAATAATAAAAGTGTAGAGATATGAAGATAATAAATTATTTTATCCAAAAATCAGTTTTTAAAGCTTAAAAATTATAATTTTTGACTTTTCAAACCATGATTTCAACAGTAAAAGTTAAATTTTTTATCTATTTAACCTTACACTTGGGATGAAAAATAACTTTTAACTTCAAATATTGTGACAGAAACAATATTAAACAAAGCTTAAATCATGTCCATCTGTTTATTATACTAAAAAGTAACCAGGACAAACAAATGTTTAAAAATCCCATTAAGACAATGCATTGTTGAAATAAATAATAATAAATAAAAAAAAAATGTTGTTAGTATATCCTCTCTTTAGTTTGAAAATTCATATGATCATTGCTATATTCACAATTTTATTGGTCATTTTAGGGATAAATCTTGAACACAAGCATCACTGTTGTACTTCTGTTTACATTTTAATCGACAAAGAAAAACCAACAAAAATTGCAGAAAGTTCACAAAAGTTTGGGACAAAACAAAACATATACCACGGTTTCCACAACTGTTTGGAAGATAATACCCAAATTCTAATGACAGAGTGAATCCCATTGGTTAGGAGACCGGTCTTGTCATCCTCAGGCTCCCAAGAATGCGGTTTTCCATAATAATGAGATTTTTTTTTGGGTAAAGGCAGATAGAGCCGCTAGCTCTACCTCTAGGTTGATCTGGATGGTTTGGACGACTGCCCCCTCTACACGTTATAATCTATTAATCTTAGTCTGAGGCTGATATTGATGACATGCTTCCTCTAGATTGCAACTTGCAAGACTTTTACAAATTAGTTAGAATGGAAAAAAGAGGCATAGAGAGATCTCATTACATAATACTCCGTTAGATATATTTCAGTATCTCAGCGTCAGCCGCCATCCCGTCAAAACCCCACGAGCTTTGACCAAAAAAACGCACCCTCCCAATGGCAAATCCCACTATCTATACTTTCATCGGTCAAACTTCCCAGAAACTCCCCAACACACACACAAAAAGAAGAAGAAAAAATTGTGTAATACGTGACCATCTTCTCTTCTTTCAGTTGTTTCTTTCTTCCCCATCATATATCAGTCCCTGCCTCTGTCTTCCCACAACTTTCTTTCCTCTCTTTTTTGATGGCCGCCTCCTCTTCTAGCAGTCTTCACACGTCCGCCAATTCGCACCCTCAAAACGCCTTTAGTTTCTCTACCCATTCCTTCATGACAACCTCTTTCTCTGACCTTCTTGCATCCGATGCCACCGACGTCTATGACAACCCTTCCTCCACCGTTAACCGTGGCCTTCATGCCAAGCGTGGAGGTGGGTTGTCCTTGTCCGATCGGATAGCCCAGAGAACTGGCTCGGGTGTGCTTAAGTTTAAGTCACTTCCTCCTCCTTCATTCCCTATCTCTCCTCCTCCTCTGTCTCCTTCTTCTTACTTTGCTTTCCCTCCAGGACTCACCCCAGCTGAGCTTTTGGACTCTCCTGTTTTGTTGAACGCTTCTAACGTATGTATCTTTACATCCTCTGTTTTTGTTCTCTTATTATGCGTTCTATCTTGTTGTATGCTCCGTTTAGACTATAGAAATGAAAAAAAAAAAAAAAAAAGCTTTCTGTTTGTACGTTTCCACCAAAACTTTGTTCATCGGAGCTTTTTAGTCATCTTTAAAATAAAAATAAAAAAAAAGATTACAGATTTACTTTCTTTAGAGTTTCCTAGCTTCTAGGAATCCAAACAGAGCATATGACTTATCTTCAAGCTTTCCTTTTTTGTTGCTGAAATATTGGATTGTTTCTCTTGGTTTTGCTTGTCTGATTGAATTTTGTTTTTGTGGTGTTTTTCCTGCCTTATATTGGCATATTTTTGACTGATGCGTTGTTCTAATCTTTTTGTTTTACGTACAGATTCTGCCGTCTCCTACCACTGGAACATTTCCAGCTCATGCTTTCAATTGGAAATCCAATTCTGGAAACAAACAGGAAGACAAGTACTACTCTGATTTCTCTTTCCAAACACAGCCAAGGCCAGCCACCTCTTCGTCAAGCATGTTTCAATCGTCAACCAACACAATTCAAACTGTATGTAATCATTTTCAATCAATTCAAGTCAAAATTTTCTCTTTCATCTTTTTAAAGATTTTTTTAACATTTTCATTGATTTGTTTTTTTCTTCCAATTTTCAGGCACAAGAACAACCTTGGAGTTTCCAAGAGTCTGCAAAGCAAGACGATTTTTCCTCGGGGAAGAGCATGGTAAAAAATGAATACACTCAGATGCAGAGCTTTTACCCTGAGATTGCCAACATTCAAAGTAACTCTCAAAGCAACAGCGGCTTCCAGTCAGATTACAGCAATTACCAACAGCAATCTCTGTCAATTAGAGAGAGCAGAAGATCAGATGATGGATACAACTGGAGGAAATATGGACAAAAACAAGTGAAAGGAAGCGAAAACCCAAGAAGTTATTACAAGTGCACGTATCCCAACTGCCCAACAAAGAAGAAGGTTGAGAGGTCTTTAGATGGGCAGATTACTGAGATAGTTTACAAGGGTAGTCATAACCATCCTAAACCTACTAAGTCCACTAGGAGATCATCATCATCTTCTTCATCCTCTATTGCTATTCAGACTTCGAGTGCTGCTAGCTCCGAAATTCAGGATCATTTATTTGCACCACATGGCAGTGGACAGATGGATTCTGCTGCAACGCCAGAAAATTCCTCTATATCAGTCGGGTATGATGATTTCGATCAGGGTCCCCAGAAGAGTAAATCAGGAGAAGATGAGTTTGATGAAAACGAGCCTGAGGCCAAAAGATGGTAAATTTAATTTCCTTAATTCTTGGCTACTATCTTTTTATGGTCAAATATTATTAACATTGTTTTCTGTTTCTGCTGGACTAACATTGGTATTACTTTCTTCCAGGAAAAGTGAAGGTGAAAAGGAAGGAATTTCAGCACCTGAGAGTAGAACTGTGAGGGAATCTAGAGTTGTAGTTCAAACAACCAGTGACATTGATATTTTGGATGATGGATACAGATGGAGAAAATATGGGCAAAAAGTGGTCAAGGGAAATCCAAATCCAAGGTAATTAATTTCGAGCTTCATTAAACTGTTTATACCTTTTAAACTTTTGGAATGAGTGCTCTTCTCAAAGTTCTAGAAGTAGTATTATATTAGCACTTTGATTATATATACAGTTTCTTGTATTCAAGATTGTTAGCTTTCGATAATTCGATCATCCCTTACTCTTAAACACATCATCTACAGGATATCTTAATTTTTCATGCCTTAAAAAGTGGGTTATGTCTCAGTCTGTCTTTAGGACACTAGACTCCTTTCAAGAAAGCTAAGTCGTAGCTTTAAAGTTTCTTCAGTGGGGAATGCTTCAATTTAGCTCCCATGCTTCTTTCTTTAAATACCAAGTTTCAGGCTGCAATCCCTTTTTTTTTTTTTTCTTTGGGTCTTGTCCTCTGTTTCTTGATTGGTTTTGGAGTTAAAAGTGTTTGCCTTGTGTTCTAAGTTCTAACTGTTGATGCTTACAGGAGCTACTACAAGTGCACGCATCCAGGATGTCCAGTGAGAAAGCATGTTGAGCGAGCATCACATGATCTTAGGGCAGTGATCACAACCTATGAAGGGAAGCACAATCATGATGTTCCCGCGGCTCGCGGCAGCGGCAGCCATTCTGTCAATAGGCCTTTACCGGACAACAACAACAATAATGGTAACAACAATGCGGCAATGGCAATAAGGTCATCAGCTGTTAACAATCATTCTAACAATTCCATGACCAACCCTCTTCGCAGTTTGAGGCCACCGACAGCCGAAGGTCAATCACCCTTCACGCTGGAGATGTTACAGTTACAGGGCACTGCAAACTTTGGACTCTCAGGATTTGGGAACTCCATAGGGTCTTTCATGAATCAACCACAACATCTAAACAGTATTTATTCCAGAACAAAGGAAGAACCCAGAGATGAAGTGTTCATCGAGTCCTTACTATATTGAAATTTGCAAGGAAATGGAAGGTTTTGTATGGGATTATAAACCACAAGAATAAGGAGTTCAACTTCTCATTTAATTAATTGCATTCTGTTTGTTTGTTTCTTTCTTGTATATTCTACAGTATTGTTTTTGTATAGGAGCTGTAAAAGTTGGTATATTATTTTTTGATTGTTTTGAGTCCTCTCTTTTGAATGCTAGTCATCCATTTGCTTTAGAATTAAATTCCTTCTATGTTAATGTTTGTTGAAAAAAATTGAAAACTGGAGTTTCATGTACAGTCTGAATGCTTGGAAGACTTTGCAGTTTTTTTTTGGACTTAAAAACAAAATTTGATTTCACAAAGCCAAAAGTTCATTTTGATACATCTCCATTTTCCAGCTCCCAATTATTCCCAATCAGTTCCAAAACCCATTCTCAAGGATTTCATCTGAAAGTATTAATACTAATTATTATTTGCTACGTCAGCATTATCGTCATTGTTTACATAATCAAAATTTTAATCGAGCTGGGTGGGATTTCTTAATTCGTAGTGGACAAGTTGGTCAAGGTCAACTTGTATTAGAATTTGATACATACAGGACAGATGGATCCTTCCTGGTTGCTCCCCTTACATTACATTACATTACATTACAGGGCTGTCAAAATTATTGTGTCATCCCTTGTCGATACATTATCAGATAAAATGAATCAACATATTTGAGAAAAAGGTAAATACAAAACTTTTGTATTTTCTATCTATACTACGAACAGCCAAAGAGGTAGTGGCCAGTGGGACATTTCCGTGGTGCACACGGTGCATTTAAAGAAAAGTCTTGGCTAATGGCCCCGCAGGCCAGGCCACCACCGACCTGACAACAATGCCTATCTATTTAGTGTCTCCATTTCTTAAACTTTGTTAATTATGCAGCTGTTGGTTTTGTTTTATTTTCTTCCTTAATTAGTACTATTAATAAAATTAATCATATTGTTAAATAGTTTAATGCTGGGTGAGAATGACTAACAAATATTTTTCTAAGCCTAAAGGCTCGCGGCAAGTGGAAAAGTAATAGCAAAAAAAATAATTTTGCAGAAAATATCAGTGTTTTAAATTATGGAAGAATTTTGCAGAAAATAATATTGGATTTGGATCAATCGCATTGATCTCGATCTTGTCAAGAATTCATATATACTTCAGACTTCAGACCTATATTTTTGCTTTCTTTTTCAAAATGCATATTGGGTTACTTTGCAATTCCCGCATTACATACTAATTAATATAATTAGGGAGTTTGGTTTGACTCATATATCATTCATTGGCTTCCAAATTAAAATGACAGTGCTAATTTTGTTATTCAAGCATTTTGCCATGCTACAATGACGGTGAAATCATGCCAGCTGGATGAGGTTTTAGTCCTTTTCATCTGCACTATTAATCCTGAACACCATTGTTATAAGCCTTCAAAATATTTTCTGTAATAATCGTTTTTGGAAAGAAATCAAATTATCATAGTATGGTATGGTATGCTCAAATCATAAAGTAAAACTAGTAGAAGACAAAATTAAAGCATTCTTCAAGAATTGTACGTTGTCTTGTTGTTGCTATATATAGCTAGCTAGCTAGCAAGCTTAGTCATTTAACGGATAATATATATCTTTTTCAGTAATTATATAATCACAACAAAAGTGATTGAAGCTATATATATAGATGATATATGGTATAGGCTAAACCCCTGCGTTTGATAGATAAGTGGCCAGTAAGACCTTTAAATTTTGAAGGGTAATAAACGTAGAAAAAGTGGGTGCTTGAGAAAGATTATAGGTTTGGAAACCCGCATGGTTCTCCTGTACGCCCATTCAGTTTTTCTAACCTTCCAAACTCCTTCACTACTACACCTCTCTCAACCATGCAAGCCTAAGCTTCAATTTCTTTCTGTTTATCGATAATTCGCATTTTTTTTTTCTCAACATATATACCGACTTAACTTAATTAATTGCAAGTTTCTTCTGCTGGCTGCTACAAATTTACAATGGCTAATGCAACATCTATCAGTACCTGGATATGCGACGTAAAAGACGACTTAGTTTCAAGAGGTCTCTTCTACGGGGATAATCCACTCCGCTTTGCAACTCCTGTCCTTTTTCTTCAACTTTCTGCTTCAGCTATATTGACTGCCATACTCCAGTTATTTCTCAAGCCTCTTGGTGAGAGTGCATTTTTCTCACAGATGTTGGTAAGCATTAATGGTTTTCTTCTTTTTTGTTATAATTTTCCACTCAATTTCTTGTTTCGAGAGAAAGTGTTTAAATACTTAATTTAATTTCTAAGTTTTGATGTTTAATGCAACCAGACAGGTATTCTAATGGGACCAACAGTTTGGGGAGATCGCAATCCTCTCATGAGAGGAGTTTTATCCGGCCAAAGTGTTTATATCAATCAAACATTCGCCCTATTTGGGTGCACGCTGTTTCTGTTTTTAGTTGGAGTAAAAACGGATGTAAGCATGGTTAAAAGAACAGGAAAGAAAGCAGTGATGATTGGCGTTCTATCTTTTCTGGTGCCCATAACTCTAAACACAATCGTTGCTGCCATTTTAAAGGATAATGTTAAATTGGATCCAGAAATACAAAAATCCATATATTTCATCGCAGCATTTCCTGCTTTAAATTCCTTTCATGTCGTAGTCTGCCTTCTAGCTGATCTGAATCTACTCAACTCAGAGCTCGGCCGGTTAGCCACATCTTCTTCTTTGGTTAGTGGCATGTTTTCTTGGTGTTGGGTAATGGTAGTGTGCACAATTATGCAAGGTAACATAGGAAAACAGGAGACTGTGATATGGATGTTCATATCTCTTGGCTGCTTCGTGATGATCATAGTATACATCTTGCGGCCTGTGATGTTGACGATGGTTAGGCATACAACTGAAGGAAAATGTGTAACAGAGGGTCATATCTTGGCTATCTTTATGATGGTTTTAGGGTGTTTATTCGTTAGCGAAACAATTGGGTATCATATGATCCTGGGGCCAATGATTTTGGGCATGGCAACGCCAGAGGGACCGCCCTTAGGATCAGCACTAGTTAACAAACTTGATTCTTATGTTTCCTGTATTCTCCTACCAAGCTATTTTACATTAACTGGATCTGACATAAACATCCTAAGTGTACATTGGCAGGCTGTGGTTATCATCGAGTTTCTGGCTTTTTGTAACTTTCTCGCAAAACTTTCAGCAACTGTCTTGCCTTCATTGTACTGCAAAATGCCCCCTCTTGATGCTATCTCTTTAGGCCTTATCATGAGTGTCCAGGGTATCACGGATGTCTTGCTTCTACAGCAAGCAAAGCTCCTTATGGTAAATATATAATACTCTTTTTTTTGTTCAATTGTTCTGCTAGTTTCTTTCCGACCGAAATGCAATCAAATTAGTGCGCCAAGCCTTTTTTTTCTTTTCTTTTTTGGCAGCTAATTGACAACGAATCCTTTACCATCATGTCGACATCAATTGTTTTTATGACTGGAATCATCACTCCCTTAGTGAAACTTTTGTACAAACCATCCAGGAGATACATTTCCTATAAGAAAAGGACCATTCAACACGCACGTCCAGAGACAGAACTCCGAATGCTGGCTGGTATTTACAGTCAATATCAGACTCCTTCTATCATCAATCTTCTTGAATTATCAAATCCGACAGCAAAAAGCCCCATATGCTTCTACGTGGTTCACCTCCTGGAGCTCATTGGTCGATCAACTCCACTTCTCATAACTCATCGGCCAGACAGAAAGAATACTGTTCAAATGCAGGGTTCGGAGCACATGATAAACGCGTTCAGATTGTACGAGGAGAGTAATGACGATGCTGTTGTTGTCAACTTATTTACAGCCATTTCACCTTTTGTCACAATGCATGATGAAATTTGCAGTCTTGCCTTTGAAAAGAGAGTTTCGTTGATAATTATCCCATTCCACAAGCAATTGAGTACAAGCACTGAAATCGAAGAATTGCCACGGCCTGTCAGATCAGTCAATCGAAATATCCTCCAAAATGCTCCCTGTTCTGTCGGGATCTTGGTGGACCGTGGCACATTGACTGGCACAAGTAAAAGTTTATACAATATTGGAATGATTTTTGTGGAAGGCCCCGATGATCGAGAAGCATTAGCATATGCCATGCGCATGGGAGAACACCCCAACATAAGCATCTCGGTGACCCGTTTGATTGATTCTAACAAGAAACGAAAAGAAGGCAGCAACAATGAAGAACAAGATGAGCGCATTATCAACGACTTCAAGATGGCGCATGTGGGGAAAAAACACCATGTGTACAAGGAGGAATTCGTGTGTGACAGCGTGGAAACGGTTGGGGTAATCCGATCGATAGAGAATTGTTATGATCTCATATTGGTGGGAAGACGCCATGACAACAATTCAGCATTGTTCGTGGGGCTTACCGAGTGGAATGAGTTTCCCGAGCTAGGATTCATGGGGGACATGTTAGCCTCATCGGACTCCAACTGTCAAGTCCCGGTGCTGGTCATGCAACAGCAAACATTTGCAAAGTCCAAAAAGATTAATACTAGCAGTAGCAGCACTAAGTACTTGATGGAGGATTCAAGCGTAGTTGTAGATATACCCCATAAGTTTAGTAGAGTGTGCCCAGAGTCTTAGGAAATTATATACTAATTAGAATGCAACTTAAAGGTATTAATTGTTTCTTCTTTTTTTTTTGAAGGGTTCTTTCTCTCTTGACAGCATGCCTTGCTTAGGACATGATTAAGGTTAGCTGTGAGCGGATGCGTAATTTCTTCTACGTACCCATTCAAATGGACCATACAGATCAATCTAGAGCTCCACATGGAAGAACACAAGCCAAACCAAGTCAAACAACACCTTAAACGCTTTTCTTTTTTGGAATGTACTTTTTGGACTTTCGGATCTTTGGGCTTAGTTTTGGTGTGTGAGGTGGGTATTTTAGTTGAATTTTGGGCTTTTTTATGAGGGTGGGTATTTGGGTTACTTTGAATCTCGGGGCTTTCTGTTGGGTTGGGTTCAAAAATCTTTTAGTCATTTATGTTTAAAAAAAATTCTACATGGTTGGCTTGGCCCTTTGTATTTATGGTTACTTTGAATTTTTTTAGTTTTGATAATTTCGTTAGATTAAGCGGGAGTGAAGAATTTGGTACCATATATTATTTTGGTTAAAATTCGGTTGCTATATTTTCAATACTTTTTTATACATATGTTTATACTCGTTACTAGCAGATTACGCGCCATTTTGATGGGGATTGAGTTGACTGTTGAGATAAACTACAAAGATATCATTTTGGAGTTAGATTCTAAGATGGTTGTAGAGGAGATTGAGAAGAAGACAAATTCATGTTGGGAGTGGGGTAGTCTAATTCTTGATATTTAGGAGCATATTTTAGATTTTAAAAAGGTTATTTTTAACCATGGTAGTAGGGATCTTAATAAGTTTGCTCATGAACTTGTTAGATTTCATTCTAGTGTGGGTTCTCAGGAAGTTTGGCTACATTTTTTGCCGAATTCGATTTGTAATCCCGATCTCATTTTATAAAAGAAATTGTTTTCATTAAAAAAATAAAAATGTGAGATTTATTTAAGAATTATTATCCTATACATCGATGTGATGTATACTGAATAATTATCCTTTATTTAATGAAAAAGAATTATCCCAATCTCTATTCTGTATGCCTAGTTCAAGTTCAATGGACTTCTAAATATACAAAAAAAAAAAAAGAAAGAAATTGTTTGTACATTTTTTTAGGGTTTATTCTTACTAAACGTTCTAAATTAATATATTTCAAAAACGTTTTCATTTAATATATTAGAATTAATCATAGCCTTTTATAGGTGATTGTTGCGTCTAAAATAAAAAACAGTATAATCTTAATGTAGCACTTTAACCATGTATACAATCTTTTTTAAAAAATAATAATAAAATGAATTTATAAATATACAAATAGTATGGATATATAGCACTCGATGCATAATCTCCTGTTCAAAGAACAGATCTCGAATCTCTTTAGTTTTTCAAATAAAAAATTGGATATATAAAATAATAAAACTACCATTTTAAACATCAGAAATCAATTTTACTTATTTAAGAGTACTTGGTATATTATAGCTAGTATTGAAAATTTGGAAGGGTAGAGTTACATTCAGTTGGAACATATACACATGACTTGTGGAAGAAAATTACTACTAGTAATTTTACATGGGAACATGCTTTGGAATATTGATGGAGACGACTAACAACATAACCTCGGATCGGGAAATTAGAAAATCATGCATATGCCACAAGATCAGCAAACTGCTAGGCTGGTCAAATCACAAATGCTAGTTTGTGGAACATTAATTGTTCACAACGAAATTAAAGGAACCGATCGAAGAGCTTTAGTCCCCATAAGAGGTTAATTAATATATATACATATCCTGGTGAAAGGGACATTGTCAATAGTACTCAAATCTCAATACTTCAAACTTCAATGGGTTCAAACATACTTTTACATTTTATTATAAGTTAACACACATAAGATAAGATGTACTAAGACTAAGACTAAAGACTTCCATTTGACTAGTGATATATATTATCGAATTACTCACTTCCCAGGCATATGGACTATAGCTAGTAAGTTTGTATATATATCTATATAATATATGACCTTAATTATGTCTCCAATCTAGAGAAAATCCGCCAAGTTCTACTCCGGGAATTGGCGACTGAGCCCGTTAACTCAGCCTTGGTTACCAATTTTGTTGTCGCCATTTACCTTGCACAATGCTCGACACATAGTTCATGGGATCTCCCAACTTAATTAATAGTATTACTATTAATCAAGCAATTACCATCATGAAATTGGGTTTTATGTGTGTTCTGACGAATTGTTGTTAAAAATAGCAATTATATATATATATATATATATATATATATTATAAGGCTAGCTTGAGCATGTAGGATAATAGACGTGAATCCATGTGATTCTCTTTTTATGTACTTAAAGCAGAAGCAGTTGAAAAAATTAAAAAAAAAAATTATAAACTGGAAGAAAGGGGAATCTATCATCTGCAAAACTTAAACCAAGAAAGTCATTGTGAATAATTAAAAGTTTAGAGGTTGGGAAAGGGATGTGTAAGTTTTGTCTATATATTTATGGGGGAATCCATTTTCCATGTGGGGACTGAGTTATTCCATAAATGTTTAATTAAAGGGGATTCGCCAGCTAATTGTTTTGCAATTTATTTTTATATGTAGCGTGCACTTGCAATTGAAGCTTTTGTCTTCTCAATCCAACACCTATACTCGATCTTGTCCTTCAATCAATCAAACCCCCTTTTTTCTTTCAATTTCTAGTCAAAAAATGAAAATTACCTTTCACTTAAGATATGAATTTTATATCTTCATTTAACTGAACCCTAATTACAGGTCGAGTCGTTTCCTTTTTTTTTTTCTTATGAAAATTTCATTTATATTAAAGAAGAAGAAGAAGGACGAATAAATTAAAAGAGAGAGGGTCAACTAATTATATAAAGAGTTTGGCATAGATAGCAAGCACCATGTTACCAGCTGTAAGATGAAAGGAGGTTGGCAATAATTAAGAAGTTTATGATAAACTAATCTTTTGCTTTGAAAATGGATGGTTCAACTCTTCCCCAGCTTAAAGAATAAATGTAAAACTCAATCATTTTTTTTTTTGAAAGGCAAAAAAAAAAAAAAAAAACTCACAATCATTAACCTTAAAGTACTTTATTAATGTATTGCTTTTAATAATAATTTAAAGAGAGAGATCATCCTTTTGTTGCCTAACAAACTGTGTTATATATTGATTGATTAATTATATACATTTCTTTATGTGCCAATTGTAGTATATATATATATATATAGAACTATTGAACATTAATCAAAAAAATAAAATAAAATTCCACGTACGATGTTCAACTACTCGAAAGTCATTAATTGGTCTTCATTCAATTAATCACAGCTGATCATCATATGGTTTGTCACTTTGCAATGATAAAATAATAATCATATATAAAGTCATAATATATGATTACCACCATTAATTAAGCCATTAGTTGCTCTTCAACTGTTAAAAAATGAGCAATTAGTTGGATGATTAATTAATCAAGCTCATTCTGGCCAAACAAAAAAGGGAAAAAATAATAATTAAGCTCATGGTCAAATTTTGGTATAAACTAATTTTAAGCTCGTTGCCATCAAAAAAGAAAAAGTAATTAGCTTGCTCTTTGATTTTCTTGTGTCGTGTCGCATATTCGTGTTATTTTTTTCGTGTAATAATTATGTTTAAAATATTATATATTTATATAAATTTTGACACGTTAATATATAATTTATTTTATATAAACTTTGATACGTTCGTGTATTCGTATCGTGTTTCGTTTCATGTCATATTTTAATTATTTTTTCTCGTATGGTTTTCATGTGGTATAATCGTGTCACGTAAAAAATCTAAATATATATCAATGTGATTAACCCTACATTACGGATACTTATTAAGATGCAAAGTCAATATTTAATACTTTATCAAACCTTTTGCGAATGAAAACCAAAGAAATGAAGGGTTTCATCTTCTGAAAATTATTCAAAAATCGTCAAATACACACACAAAAGAAACTGTTGTAATTAATCAGCTTCATGACGACAAACAAATCAAGCAACAAATTATTAAAATGAGAACATAACATAACGGTACTAAGAAAGAGAATGAGAAAAAGAGAAACACTTTTTACTTACATCTTGAGGGTGTAAATACAATTACCATTAGTACAAATATTTCCCTCTCATTCTCTCTTTCTCTCTCCAGTGATCATAGAGTTTCCATCATGAAGCAATTGGTGGAATTCCGAATCTGCCATTATTATATGCAGACTCATAAAACAAAAGGGAATTAAAGTAAATTATATCCACAAATGACAAAACCAATACCCCACGTATAATAATAATAATGAAAAAAAAACGTCCCCATTGCATGATTGAACCACTTTGATTGTCCATGGAGATGTGATGAGATCCCGGCACGGAAAAAAAAAAATTGTTAGTCTTCGGAGATGATTGCCAGATGAGGCTGCCATACTCCGACATGACCGTGCCGGCGATCCTTACGTGAGGAATGTTTCTTCTTTGAAATATTGACATTTGCTAGGTAATGATCGCAGTCTGAAACAACATCATTGTTGCATTTTTTGCTCTTCTTGGAGGACCTTTTATGGGGCATGCCGCTCTTTTTCTTCTCTGTCAACGAAGACTCTGGGATCAAAAAGTATATGCTGCCTCTTTTGAGCTCGGATTCGGGAGAGAGGATCAAAATTTTACGTACAACACCTTGAGAGCATGGTTTGCTTAGGACATGATTAGGGTTGGCCTTGAGGATCTCTCCAGCGGTGACCGGACGTGTAATTTCTTCTACGTACCCATTCAAATGGACTATACGGATCAAGTCTAGAGCTCCACAAGGAAGAACACAAGCCAAACAACACCTTAAACTATTGCCCATGTCTTCTCTCAAGTTTTCAAACTCTTCTTAATTTTGTGCCTGATCTCCTTTTTTTTCCTCTTTCATGGAATGAATTGTGACAAAGGGCGGACAATGTTATATATATAGCAACAACGGTACTCATATGCACTAAAGTATAAATTATTCCTATATTCTATGCCATAATTAAAATTAGGATAGATAGATAGATAGATAGCGTACTTTGACTCTTTTAATGAATATTATTACCTTGGCTTAGCAACAAAAATAAAAATAGATAGCGTACTTTTACTCCTACTCCTATAATATTAGGCGACTATATATAGATATATGAGTAAGTTTTAATAATTCATATTTAAATTAATCTTTGAAGTTTGGTGTTCCTAAGGGTGCCAATTTAATTGTCTTCTACATGTAATTAACTTAAGACGCCTTGTGCTGTAATTGTAAGAACAAGGAAAGTACTGCCTGTTAAACTTTTATCATATTGTAAGGAAGGCAAAGGGATTGTTCCCACCACTTTAAATATGTTGCTTATAAGCTTGCTCTTAGAAGTTTGGCTTTCAAAATCTAGATAAGAATCTTATTAGGAAAATTATCTTCACAAACTTAACTTATTAAAATGAGTTGATGCTTTTCGATTTAAAAAAAAAAAAAAAAAGAGTTGATGCTGAAAGTTAAAGAAATATACAAGTAACTGATTTTGAGTTTTAATTAATTTCCTACTTAAGCAATACTTTAAATTGATCAAGAAATATTTATATTATACTTATAAACCTAAAAAACTCGTTAATAAATCAGTCATCATTAATGGATACTACTTGATTTCATTTAGAAACAAAGAAATTAATAAAGAAAACCGATTTGTTTTATTATAGTAATGCTATGTGATTTTTTTTTGTCTCAAATTGATCTAACTCTAATTCATTGAAAGTGTGTTTTAGTCAATAAACAAATACTAGCACCTGACCTGACCAACTGAACTCAAATCATATATTTATATGAGACACAAACCCCATAGTTAAAAACCAAAAATTAATTAAGATAAATACCTTAAGTAAGATTCCACATTATTATCCGAATCTTAATAAACGTGTCTAAATCGGTTTAATCCCAATTTGTATAAACAAAGTTACCTTAATTAACTCTCACTTCATTATCACATATAACGAGCTAACAATATTCCAATTTTTTTTGGCCATCAAAACATAAAGCATTTCATTTCAAAAGTAAGCATATACAGAGTATGAGTACATACATCTTCCAAACCAGAAAATTTAAACACTTCCTCCTTGTCGACAACACATAGCACTGGATTCTGAAGGACGATTATTAATAACAAAAAGGGCTAAATCATTACAATTAAGAAAAATAAATGCTTAAAGTTTTACCAAAAGGGTTTCTTGGGAAAGTATAGAGGATTAAGTAATGATTAAGTTTTTAATACTTAATAATACTAAACCATAAAGAATATTGTGAATAAAATAATAATATTAAGGACAAACGATGGGCCCTACAACAACATGCCCCATGACGACTTATCGCGAATATAGGCATTGGTTGGGAAAGAACAAAATCAGTAGTCTTTTAATTAGTTCTTAAAATAAATAAATATAATTGGCTTTGGAGTTGGACCGAGTAATTAAAGTGATTATTAGGTACGGAATGAAATTTTAAGGCTACATTTATAAAAGGGCAAATGTTAATAGGTGTATAGTTTATCGATTAAGGTGATATATATATAATTTAATTAATATTTTATTTTTTTGAATTTAGTAAAAATAATATATTAAATACAATTTTTTTTTATTAAATTGATAATTAAATAATTCTTAATTAATGTCTATAAGTATCGATTAAACGGACCTTTATAAAAAATATATTAATTACTAAGTAAATGAGTAATTTTTTTAGGTTTCTAATTTACTTGTAACCCTCAATTTTTATTTAATTAATTCATTTGAGTATGATATTATGTGTCTAAATTTTTTTGAACCCATAATATTTAGAAATCTATCAGCAACTTACATATTATCTGAATTAGTATTCAATTGACGTAAAGGAGTAAATATTAGTTACTAAGGTATATATATTATATATGTTATACCCTAATTAAGTAAGATTATAATAAGAACCGTACTATATATTAGATATAATATAAACTGTAACAATAATTTTATTATCTCAACATGCATGCTAATGCTACACCAAAAACGAGGTTTTCAGTTTGGGATCGAATCCATCGCCAAAAATATCACAGATATATATATATATATATATCTTTAATGTATTTTAATTAATTTATGACTTCCAATTATCAAAGTTTTACAAATTATATACTAACTTATTGCTACTTGTTAAGGACCACGGGTGTACTTGTACTATATATACCTAGCGTAAGAAGCGATCGAGGGGCACTAACATGGCAAAACTTATTACTGATATATATAATAAATCATTAATCTCAATTTAGCAAACATAATTAGTAAATTTTTGTGCTTTTTATTGAGGGATTGCAAATTAGAAGATGCGCCTATAAAAAGTTACTACCATAACTCAAACTTTGATTACAGAAATCTACGAGTTTCTTGTCTTATTACCAAGAATATTATAATTTATTTTATTCTTGATGCTTGTTTTTCTATTTTACTCTTCAATAAATAAAATTTTACTTCAACTTCTGTATATACTTGGAGTCTATGTATAGTTTTAACCCTTATTAGAGAGACAGAAGTTAAAAAAAGTTTACCACTTTCATTGCTGATCACTTCATCTTTGGTCAGTAGAGATCACCCTTGAGCTTGAATGATAATAAACTGTATATGTTTTCTTGGTAAAAAAGTCTAAGTGATCAGAGCCTCTCTTATTTTAAGATCAATGGATTCTGCAAGTCTTTATAAAAAATTATATTGGACTTACAAATCGTCCATCAGAAGATGTTATTGACAACGAGAATTGAATCTAAGTATTATAAGCGAAGTATTTGATCATATTATCAAGTATCAACTCAATTAATTCTATTGGCAATTTGGCATAAACATAATAATGATATTAGGCCTTTTTTTTATGGTAAGAAATTTAATTACCATCTTTATATATGCAAGGATGATTTAGGTACTACTACAAACAGCATCATCTGTAAGAATTAGCTATTTCTACATCCCGCAATCATTAGGATTTCCCTTTCATTATACGCGGAAAGTTGAAACCAATCTAATAGAATGGAATATTAAGGTATGATTAACATAAATAAACGTAAGTGACAGATATTAATCAATATAATCCATTAAAGTGACGCCTACATATACAATATTAGGGAACGAAGCTTCGTCGCACGGAGGTTTAATTCGATCGAGCACCGACCGACCATAGCCCCGGAATAGCTAAATTAAGGTTTAATCAACTGATTGACAACAATGGTTAAAAGCTAGCTACGTAAGCATGCACGAGGCCTGCTGCTTACTGCCAAAAGATTCCTAAATTAAGATTGAATCTAAACAGAAGAGGAAAAAGCTATCTATTATTGAAGAACGTGAGTCAAGTCTGTCTTCACACTAAGGCCAAGGTGGAAACCCCAATTAATTAATGTAGGTTTGATTGAAGAAGTTGTAACTTATAAACTTCATGCACTACCGTGTCCGTGGTACTTTTTTCTAGGAGAATCGTCTCACTGATGATCTCACCATATATTGTTTAAATTGCTTAATTTGTATTTTTGCGTTATATATTATCTCTCTCTAGGCTCAGATATATATCCTAAGTTTCATGTGCATGATTCATCTCGAACCATGGATTTGCTAACTGCTGTTAGCTGGCATTTCTCAAACTTCAATCTGGTTCACTGAACTAAAATTAGCTTTGATGATATGAACCAATAAAAAATAGTTCATGGATAGTTCCAATAGATTTGGTATTAATTAAAGAGATTAAAGTTACGGTTCTAAACCCAAAACAGAAATTAAATGCTATAGAAGTTTTTTTTTTTTTTTTTTTTTTTTTTTTTTTTTTTTTTTTGGATAAGTAGATTTTCATTTATCCAAGAAAGCAGCAGTGCTGCTACATGTTACAAAGCTAGCTTAGCCTTGCTAAATAAATCAAAAAACCAATGCCATTAGACAAACATGTCTGGATTTAACCTCCAAGAATTACATAAAAACGTATTAACTGAATCTCTTTTAATCTTCCTAAGATCATTTAACCTGGTCGAGATCATGTCTCTCACTTGCTCAGTGAGGTGCTCCTCCTTTTGCTCAGTTGAGTTGAACAAACGATTGTTTCTTTCCTTCCAAACTAGGTAGATAACTGCGTTCCAAGCAAGCCTCAATATTGTTGTGATTAGAGCTTTACCTCTGAGGTTGACAGAGGCCCATTTAAGCTCTACATTCCAACATGCAACCTGCCTTTTTAACCTACAAAGAACCATCACTCTCTGCCATATCTGTTTCGAGTAGGAGCAAGTGAAGAATAGATGATCCCTGGTTTCCCTCTCTTGTTTGCACAGCAAACATTTATCATCCACTGCCATTCCCCAGGAGATAAGCCTATCCTTTGTGGCCAATCTATTTAGGATTGCCATCCAGGAAAGCATAGAATGCCTAGGAATATTAAAATTACACCATACCAACTTATACCAAGCCACTTTCCCAGCTGAAGGTCTGATCTTGTTCCATACTGCTGACACTTGGTACTTTCCCTCAGGGAAAGGCCATTTACAGCTTCCATCAGCAGTTGTGAGAACTATTCTGGCAGCCACCTCTCTCAATTGCATGATCTTCCTCCAATTCCAACTGCTCCCACTCTGGATAGAGATGTGCCATGGATCTCTATCCTTCAATACATAAGTCTTGATCCAGGCTATCCATAGGGAGCCTGCTTCAGTCAGTACAGCCCAGAAATTCCTTAGAATACATGCCTGATTCCAAGTGACAGTGTCCTTTACACCAAGTCCCCCTTCTGATTTTGGTAGGCAAATAGACTTCCAGCTAACTTTAGCTCCCTTAGCTTGGCCTTCCTTCCCTTTCCATAAGAAGTTTGAGCATAGTTGCATCAACTTCCTTATGCACTGCTTGGGCAGAACAAAATGTCTGCACCAGAAGTTCTGCAGGTGAAACAGAACTGATTGGATAAGCTGAAGCCGTCCAGCATAAGACAAGAACTTTGTTGCCCATCCTCTAACCCTTGCTGTCACCTTCTCCAAAAGTGGCTCACAGTCTGTCATGGTTAATCTTCTAGTGACTAATGGTACCCCCAGGTATCGGACAGGCAGTGTGCCTGTTTTGAATCCTGTTTACCAATTGAGATGAGTGATTAATTACAGAGACAAGAAGGTTTATTACTATTTTTTTTTCTTTAAACAAATTAACTTGAGATCATGAGTTTAAAATTTTAACTTATTAACTTTTTATACTAGGACAAGCTTTTTCAAAAAACTTGGAAACCACTCCGTTATATGTTAATATGAGATCAATCATAGATATGAGCTAGAGTTATTATTGGCCTATGAAATGAGAATATATATATATATATATATATATCTTTGATTTCCTTCTTCCATCTATATAAAATGAATCTTATTGATGAACTGAGTCTGGCTTTGTAGCTGAAGAAGTAAAATACCAATAAATCAATGAATGGACCCAAAAAAATATTTGGTGAAAAGGTCAAGTAGTTCTAAACATATCTACTACACATGTAATGGTGGACCTAGATTTTGCTCACCGTCTAAATCATTGCTGGTTGGTGTGGTCGAATATAGAAACAAAGGTCAATAAGTGAGGAACAAATTAAACATATATTTCAGCTCTGCCACTACTCTTTAATGTTGGGAAGAAAGTAACTATTCCTTGATTGCCTTAACATATATATAATTATAAGTATTGCAAAGATTGGAAACGAAACTTAGGAAGTATCACTAAAAATCTATGTTGCATAATGGATACATACCCACACAACTCTAATCACAAAAGCAGCAAGATAAACTAAGAAATTGCATATAGACTACTGTAGACATGGAACTAAAACATAGATAAAAAGGAAAGAGCAAAAGGGCCAACACATATTAATGACCCAATAAGGCACGAAAAGCCATGCCTTAATTGATCAGTTGTATAAAAAGTGGTTATTAAAGCTCTACCAAGTCATTCTAGCACACCATTCCTCAAGGCTCCTCTTTCTCATTATCTATTTTCTTTTCGTGATACATGATTGAATTAACTGTTGGTTTTTCTAATATTGAAATATATATATATATATTTTTTAATATGAAAATTGAGTTACTGAATACACTTGTTTTTAAGTAAAAAAAAAAAACTTTAATTAATCTAATACTAAATGCATGAGACATATTTAAGAAACTCATGCCTTGACTATATCTGCAACCTGCTAAAACATGAGATTTCATAGATACGCAGGCTGGCACCAACCAAAACCTAATTTTTGGCCACCGCAACTCTCTCTGTTTGGTTGTTCTAAGTTCCTTAATTTAACTGAGTTCCTCCTCTTTGAATAACAACAATAGATGCTGAACTTGTTAAGATTTTGCACATCTTTTCTGAAATCTTCACAGAATTAATTTTCAATGGAGAGATCAGAAGTGGTTGAGATATACTGCCTCGGTTCAATATTCTATGTATGTTTGGTTCTGCTTCTGCATGTTACAAACTAAAATGTTAAGTCTAATTAAACTCAAAGCATGTCCTTTCTACTTCTACCTACTTGAAGAAAATTAATATTTATTATTTTGCTTCAATTTTCCGGACATCGAGTAGGGTGATCATTATTTATGTTTAAAAATCATTCAAACAAAAATAAAAACACTGCAACCCATGAATTTATTTAGTATCTTGTATTTGTATATTCAATTATTCATGCTTGATTTTGATTGTGAAAGGTGGTCTTGTCTTGGGCTTTGATCAATTTGACATTAAATTCAAAATTTTGTTATCAGATTTTCTTGTTCCAATCCTTGTTCTTCTTCTTCCTCTTCTTTATAAATCATGTATTTTGGTGCACGTATATCAAAATGATGGGTTGCTATGTTGACCCCTTAGTTTCTTGAACGAAAGCTTGTAGTTTTAACTTCTAATTTATATATAAATATTACTAGTTTATTTTACACGTGCATAGCACGTGAGATATATAATATATTAATATTATTATTTGAAATAATATTTTTAATTAAAATAACAAGTTATATATTTTTTATTAATAAAAAAAAATTTATGTAAAACATAACGTAGATCAATAATTATTATGTCAAATAATTAGACTAATAAATGATTATTTTTACCTAAATGATTTTATGTTAAACCAATAAAAAAAAGCTTTAATGGAGTTTTGAAAATTTTATTTCTTTCCTTTTTAAAAAAAAAATTAATTTTATTTGTAAAACATAAGATTATTATTCGATCTCCCGTTCTTATCATCCGATGTTTCTCTTATATAATATCTTTTGTTTTGTGTTCTTTTTTTTTTTCCTTTTAAAAAGTGACATTTTAAACATTCATAATTAAACGATTAAAATTTTATCTATCAAAGGTTTAAATATTTCATAAGTATATTTATATCATATAATTTATTAATTTTTTTAAATTACCAACATAATATACCAAGAGAAAAATTATTTCATCATATGATAAAAAGTTACTTGAAATACAATTCAAGAGCCACAGTCGAGTCTAAGTATAATGTTTATTAATTTCTTACTATTATGTGAAATTCCAAATATACTGTTAATCATTTATTATTATATTATCTATCATTAACTTAATGCTAAGTTAACATAATTTTAAAACTTAAATATATATAATTAAAGTTAAGTGTGGTAAAAATGATGATATTTGTAGAATTATTAAAAAAAAAATTTATCTTTTATTAATAGCTTATGTAAATTTTTACAAATATCATTATGGAATTTACTAATATGTTATTAATCATTTATAAACTATATAAAATTTTCACTAACAATTTTATTTTAAAAAGATTTTCAATCTAGAAGCATGCAACATAATAAATTAATTGTAGCCTAAAATAAAAAAAATCCATAAATTTTCACTTTATCTAAGTAAGCTCTTATAATTTTATTGTATCCAAATAAGTCCTTAACTTTTAATTTGTACTCAAATAAGCCGTTAACATAAATCAAATTTTCATTTGAAATAAGGACTTATTTGGGTATAAATCAAAGAATAAGAGTTTATTTTGATATAATAAAAGTATATGATCTTATTTATAAAAAAAAAATTAAATAGTTCATAAGCTTTTTTAGTATTTTAACCTTAATTGTATTACTACTATGTTATCCATCATTTATTACTATGTTATTAATCATTTGCTATCATGTTATTCGTAATTTACTACTACTATGTTATTAATCAATTATTATACTATTCTTAATTTACTACTATGTTATCCATCATTTACTACTATATTTTTAATCAGTTACTGCTATGTTAATTAAAACTTAAAAGTATAATTGCTATTTGATTTATGAAATTACTAACTATTCGAAATTGTTTAATAATAATATTATTTTAATAAGGTTTTAAATTTAAAAGCATGCAACTTTATGACTTTATTGTGACCTAACCTATTAAGTTTACATAATTTTAAAACTTAATAGTATAATTAATATTTGGTGTTATAAAGATATTGATATTTTGTAAAAATATAAATATTCTTTTATCCTTCATTAATAGCTTATGTAAATTTTTGTAATTTTAATTATGAAATTTACTACTATCTTTTTCATCATTTACTAATATTTTTTATCATTTACTAACTACCATGTTATTCATCATAATACTAATATGGTATTAATAATTTAGTACTATATTATTCATCATCTGCTAATATGTAAATTGATCAATTACTTGTTATCAGTTTATATTATTCATCATTTACTTATTATATGAAAGTTTTTACTAATAATTTTTCTAATAAGATTTTCAATTTAGAAATGTTCCATTTGATGACTAAATTGTTCGTTAACTTGTTAAATTGACATAGGTTTAAATTTTAAAAGTATAATTATTGTTTATGAGTTATTATAAAGATTATGATATTTATAAAAGTATCAACATTCTTTTATCATTTAATAATTTATGTAAACTTTTACAATTATAATCATGAATTTACTATATGTTAATCATCATTTACTATTATCTTATTCATCTTTTATTAACTATTCAAAAATTTTCACTAAAATTTATTTTCATAAGGTCTTCAATCTAGAAGCATATAATATGATGACTTTAATTTGAGTTAACTTGCTATGTTGACATAATTTCAAATTTTAAATGTATAATTATAGATATTATAAAGATGATGATAATTGTAAAAGTACACAAATTCCTTCATCCTTTATTAATAGCTTATGTAAAATTTTACAATTATAATTATGTCAATTATTTTTATGTTATCCATAATTTTTACTACTATGTTATCTATCAATTACTAACTATTTAAAAAATAATACTAACAATTTTATTTTAAGAAGGTTTTCAATCAAGAAGTATGCAACTTAATGACTTAATTGTGAATTAACTTACTAAGCTGATATAATTTTAAAACTTAAAAGTATAATTAAGTTTGACATTATAAAGGTTATATCTGTAAAAGTATAACACTTCTTTTATCCTTTATTAATAATTTATGTAAATTTTTGCAATTATAACTATAGAATTTACTATTATATTATTTATCGTTTACTATATGTTATAAATCATTTACTATTATTTATTTATCATTTACTGATATGTTATTAATCGCTTACTATAATATTATTCATAATTTACTATTATGTTATCAATTATTTACTAATATCTTATTCATCATTTACTAAATATTTGAATTTTTTTTATTAATAGTCTTATTTTAATAAGGTTTTCAATATAAAAACATTGAACTTGATATTAAATTGTGAGTTAATATGCTAAGTTAACATGACTTCAAAACTTATAAATTATAATTATAACTATTGTTAGGTGTTATAAAGATGATAATATTTATAAAAGTGTAAAAAAAACATTTTATCCTTTATTAAAATCTTATGTAGATTATGGAATTTACTACAATATGTTATTAATCATTTAATAATTATCTAAATTTTTTCACTAAAAAAATTATTTTAATAAAGTTTTCAAATATAAAAATATGCAATTAATTGACTTAATTGTGAGTTAACTTTCTAAGTTGGCATAATTACAGTTTTCTTTTATAAAAATGATGATATTTATAAAAGTATAAAAAAATATTTTATCTTTTATTAATAACTTATATAATTTTTTTTTTAAATTATAATCATAAAATTTACTACAGTATTATCTCTCATTTACTTCTATTTGTATCAATCATTTACTATTATGTTATTAATCAATTACTACTATAGTACCATAATTTAGTACTATGTTATTAATTATTTAATACTATTTTATTCATTTTTGCTACAATATTATCTATCATTTACTATTATTTTATTCATTATTTACTAATTACCCTAATTTTTACTAATAATTTTATTTTAATAAGGTTTTCAATTAGAAGTATTCAACTTGATGAGTAAATTTTGAGTTACATGATAAGTTGACATAGTTTTAGAATTTAAAAGAATAATTATAATTATGTGATATAAATATGAAGATATTTGTAGAAGTATTAAAAAAAAAATTATCCTTTGTTAATAGCTTATATAATTTTTTACAATTATAATTATGAAATTTATTATTATATTATCAATCATTCAGTATTTCGTTTTGTTATCTTTTGCTACTATATTATTCATCATTGTAAAATTTTTTTACTAATAATTTTAGTTTAATAAGGTGTTTAATCCAAAAACATGAAACTTAATGACTTAATTATGAGTTAACTTGTTAAGTTGACATAATTTCTAAACTTAAATGTGTAATTATAGTTAATTGTTATAAAAATAATGATATTTATAAAAATATAAAAGTTATTTTTATTTTTTATTCAAATCTTATTCAAAATTTTATATTTATTAATCATTTTTACCCACGCGTAAAAACTTTACACTTCATATTTCAAAAAAAAAAAAAAATCAAATTCATATTTATCATTATAACTTTTGAAATTGAAGCATATTCTTTCATTTTGTGGAGTTCATATTTCATAGTCAAATACTTCTGAAAAGGTTTATTAGCTTGTCTAACTAAAGATACTAATTTTACATTGATTTCTTCTTTTATATAGAAGCTAAAATAATTATTTAACGACATAAAATTATATTTCAAATTAAAAGTGCAATTTCAATTCAATTATGATTTTTTTTAAGGTCCTTGTTAAAATTTCACAACGTGATTTGAGTTAACTTCATTTTTAACGTTATTTGAGTTTCAAGTTAAATAAACTAACAATACTAACTATATATTTTTAAATAATAGAGAATTCCATAATAAGAAGTATTAAAATACTATTAAAAAAAAATCTATATTAAAAAATTTAATATTAATAAGAAAATATATAATCAATTAGATGGCATTATACATTAATAAAGAAATTATATTCCAATATGGAATTAGATATATAATAATCAATATTATAACTTATTTATAATAAAAATCATTAATTAAAGACCAAATAGTCAATTTAATAAATTATCATATATATATATATGTGTGTGTGTGTGTGTAATTTTAAATATTTATAAAAGAAATTAAAAATTTTGATAGTAATGATAACAAATTCTATTTTAATTTATACTACATTACAAGATTTCTTGACATCATTATAATTAGGCTTAAATGATTGTAATTATAGACTCTAAATTACATGTAAAACTATATCTTTAACATAGTTTAAGTAAAATTCTTTCATTAAATTGGCAATCATTTCAAGAAATATTTGTCAATTAAACTCCTTTATAAAATTTTGAAAATCAATTACTGATTTGTATAGAGTAATAAACTTTATTTTGATAGTCTTAATGATCTAATCGTTTCTTTAACTTGTCAAATATAAACTTATGATTTTCACTCTTTTTTCTTTTGACTTTCTTCTCAATATATATATATATATATTGCTTATTTATTCTTAAAGTGAACTAATATCGTACTTTTTACATTAGGTATGTATTTATTTTAGTGAATAAATCATACAAAAAAAACTAATATAAATTTTTGGTGAAAAAAAAAAGTTACATAATCATTCTATGGAACGTGATTCATAGCAAGTTATCAAGAAAAAAACTATTCATCTTTGTTGGGTACTTCAAGAAGCATCAATCTTGCAACTAATATGAATTTTGCTAGCAATAAAACGATCTAAATAAATTCTCATACAACTTCTACATAATATTGGACATAAAATACTATTTAAAAGGAAAAAGAATAAAGAGAGAAAAATCACCGTCTAATCTTATTATTGTTCTTATATTTAAGTTTATTAATTTGGTTTAGGATCGATATTTTATTTGTGTTATTGAATAACAAAAAAAAAAGGATAGACGATCTATTAACCTGTACTAATTACTGGCTATAAAAATTTGAAACGCAATAGCAATTCAATTAATCAAAATGAAAAATGAAAAAAAAAAAAAACATTTGATCATGTACTGTATGCTTATGAAAGTGGTGACTCATTGATTTGGTTTAAAAAAAAAAAATCTAATTAACTAAAAATTAACTTATAAAAATAAGTTTAATAACATCTTGCATAAGTTTAATAGCATCTTGTTGGATCAAATACAATAGTGAGATTAAATAAGGAACATGAGTTTTTTACCTATGTATGATATGATATAGTATGATATAAATAGCAAGCAATTACAACTAAATTCTATCAAACAATTATTGATTAAGGAGTTATCTCAATTACTTAAGTATAGTTCAAAGATCTCCTTGCAATATCTTATAGCTTGATTCATCCTTCCACCCACAAATGATCTAACTGTTGTTTCAGGATTTTGTAGCTTGAAAATTGTTAGATTTTATTGGTTTGATTCATAGCTTAATCCCATCTAGGAGATATAGTAAATGAGTATACATATGACAGATTCAAATAGTTTTTTACCAACCAAAAAAAAAGAAACGTTAGGAATATTTATTGGCTTGTTACACTTTTTTTGTTGCCCAATAATTTTTCTCAATTAGTAACTTAATTGAAAATAACGATTTAAACTTAAAGTAACAAAAAGAATAAGTATTAATTAAAATATTGATCCTATGTTAAAACAATTAGTTTTTCATGGATTAGTAAAAACACATGATATTTTAAAAATAATTTGGTGTATTTCAATAGGAATTTAACAAAAAAACATTTAGTTGATAATAATTGAAAATTAAAAATAAAGTGGAGTCCGAACTTACTAATGTTGAAGAACCAATAGGTTAATTAAGAATATGATTGAAAATGCCACTTGAATCAAAACTCTTAATTCTCCCCGAATGTTGTAAGGTGCAAACCAAGTCCTTAGCACTATTGATATTGTCTCGAACTGGTAATATTAATAGGATATATATTAAAGCTCCAATGTTGTAAGTGGGTGAGGAATTCAGTTTTAGTAGTGTATTAAATTAAAGAAAAGCTAAATGTCGTTCAATTGAATGCTATTGGCCGAAGATAATGAAATATCATCATTTAGCTACCGATAAGAGACTAAAAAAAAGAATTAAACTACCTATTTTTATTTTCATTAATTTCATTGATATAATAATTGTGAGAGAATATAAAAATTTATTTCTTAGGCTTTCTCCCTCTATCAACTCCTATCTTATACCTTCGTACACATACTATACAATCACCTCACCTAGATACTTCATATATTCTTTACCAAGTATATTTCTAATTTCGTAGGTACATTAGCTTTATCATCTACTTCCTCTATGAATTTTTGGCCTCCCCATATTCATAATTTTACACTATCTATACTTCTTAATTACTCCCTAAATTCTCAACTTTTTAATGATTTCTCTCACCTATCATACAATTAATTAATAATTATTAGTATATATATATATATAATTGGTTGCACTTGATGACCGCACATGTAGTGTTATAATAGGAGTCTAACAAATAAAAAAAAAATTGAAATAAATAAATAAATAATTTAATTGATAATAAAAATAAATAATAATTTTAATTTAATAAATTAATAGCATGTAGTGTTGTAATAGGAGTCTAACAAATAAAAAAATTAAATTAAATGAATAATTTAATTGATCATAAATAATAATTTTAATTTAATAAATTAATAAGGGTATTTAGGTCAATCAATTTTAACATTTAGGAGTTCACACACATATATATATATATATATATATATATATATATATTGTGAAGTTTGGCTTTTTGTTTCTGACCATCCAACATGCTGGAGTAGCTCAGTTGGGCCCTCCCTCTAGCATTTCATTGGCCTCTTGGGCTCTGTTTGATGAATCCATTTTGAGCTTGAAACTCCCTCCAGATTTTTGTTTCAACTTTTCTTTGTTGAAAACCAGTTTGGGCTTGAAATCCTCCTCAACCTTTTTAGGCTTTCTAGGCTATATTTGTTGAAAGTTGAACCCTTTTTTGGGCTTTAAAGCAGTTAAATGTTTGTTAGGTTCGATTCGACCCATCACTATTTTATAGTATTAATTAAAGTTAAAAAATAAATAAATGCTGCTGCCAATGAGAACAACCTCATCAACATTGGGCTATGTTAAATTCCCACAAAGTGGTGCTTACTTAAATTTAATTATTTATCATATTTAACATGGATCACCATTAATAAAAGATTTTGTAGAGATGATATGTCATAAGTAATAGTAAAAAATTTCTTTTAATAAATAAATATATTCTAAAAATAATAATAATGAGAGATTGATTCCAAACAAAAATGCAAATTGTTCCAAGTATAAAATGAAGATCTCAGTCTCTTAAAGTATGAAATTAATATTAACAATCAAATTTCAAGAATACAAAATTTCATGCTTGGAAGCCAATTTAGAACTGCTCTCTTTAAGACTTTAGGATTTCACTTCAATACATACTAAACAAATAGAGATAGAAATTACGGATAAAGCTATAAAAATGAATACATATTTTTCTTTATAATAAAATCAATAAATACATATTTTGCTTCATTTTATTTTCTGTGAAAGCAGAAAGTAAAATTAATGAAAAAACTTATAGGTTGAAAAATAAAATTAAAAAAAAAAAAAGGTTTTTTTTTTTTCTTGAACAGAATACATCGATCATCTTGTAGAATGGCGGGTTTTAGATTTTCTTGTAAAATGGATTATTGATTCTTCACCTTTTTTTTGTTGGATTTGCTTTCTATTAGAACTGAGTTTGAATGAATGAGATTAAATGGTTTGATACGGTGATGCTACCAGCCAGCCAGCCAGCCAAGGACAGGCTTGATAATCTTTTGACACAAGCAATTGGACCCAGTTTTATAATAATAGGAATAGGATGATATAATAGTGATAGTAATACTAACTAAACTTATTTGGAGATTCGCATATATACCAAAGTAACCCAATTAAATACACTGGTTGCTTTCTAAATCCAAATTAAGAATAAAAGACAACACAACACAACACAAAGACAAGACAGAACATTCAATTGAAGGAGATGCTGTCTGTCAAATAGAAACAAGGTGATCCCGTCCTTGTAGTCACAGCCCAGCCCAGCCCAGCCCAGGATATCAAACAGTAGTAACAAACAATTTACGACATCAAATCAAATCAAATCAAATCCAAGTTCGGCAGCGTAACAACCAACCTTTCTCATAGACACAAATTAAAAACTGAAAAATTATACTCAAAACCCCCAAAAAATTAACCAAAGCGCACCCTTTTCTTCATTATTACGATACGAATGTAAAACTATCCCCTAATAGGGGACAATAACCAAAAATATAAATAATAAAAAAAAATAGAAAATAGAAAGTTAAGGCTGAGGATCTGTATATACGTCACAAACATTTAAGAGCTATATTTTTGCATATCCACTCGTCTCCTCTGCAACCTTTGCCCACACATTTGAAATTTTCTCAGCATATCCCACCTGTTACATTTTCACAAGATATGCAGCTAAGAAACAAAAAGATGTTGAAAGCTTCAACAGCATTCTCTTCATTGTAGAAATAGTTTTTTTTTTTTTTTTTTCAATTCATAAGTACAAGCTCAAGTACATAACAATATTTTAACAGCAGAAATTGAAGCACCCACTGTTAACAAGCAGCCTTAACACACAAGAATCTGTGACCTTTTCCCAGTTTCAAATGCACAAGCCTTTTTTTTAGGGGGAAAAGGAAAAGAGTTCAACTGATGCAAAAAATGTCGGAGAAGTAGGTGGATGCACTTATATAGCAATATCCAATAGGAAATTAGAAACAGGGAAATTTAAAATGGTTCACATTGCATGTTGAGAACAAAATCAAACACAATCCACAAGGACCTCTTGTAAGGAAGAAAGCCCCATGTGAAGTGACCATACAGAGATATGGGACCATATTTTACCGAAAGAGTAACTATGGTCATGAAACTGACAACAAATACATCTAAAAGCAAATCAACTACGTTAGTTTATAATGCAAAGACAATAGCAAACAGGCTTGGTCAGATAAATTTCAGTAAGTAATGAAGCTTTCAACAGAGATAACACAAGTTTTACCAAATAAATTTCAGGTACAGGATATTGCCATTTAAATCAAACAAGTTTGCGAATGGATAGGCTCTGCAGCAGTACCCTCAAACCAAGTTAATCAGAGCTCTATTCGCAAAATAAGATAATCCTATATGGACAGGAAAACAAAGATCAAAATTACCTGATTTACAACAAACCCCTTCAACATGTTCAAGAAGTCAGCGCGTCTTTTGTTGTCAAGCCTTTCGAGTTCACACCTGTTGTTTTCCTGTAATTACATCATCATGAAACAAACTTAGAAAATGATGAAAATAACCATAAAAATGCAGACCATGTAGTAGCAATTGCAAATGCAAACACAAATCAAATCATAGCAGTACCTAAAAAATCCAAAATAAAAGGACCCAACGATGTACATTTGCTTGATGCAAAAGACACAGCTCACAGCCACTTGATCATATTCGTAAAGCACATGAACCAAGTATAGTAGTGCACCCCTCTTTTCTTCTAATTTACCACATGAAAGTAGAAAAGAGAAAGGGAGAGGGAACTGGAAGTGAGGGCTATTGCATAGCTAGTAATGTAATTTACTATTACCATTATTTCCCTTTAAGTTAATCTTATCACATCTTCAGTTGCTCTTTTACATCCTGCATAAGTAGCTTTAGCTAAGATTTAATAAAGGCTGTGACCTAAGAGCTGTTTAAAGAGTAGGCATGCTTACTATCATAGCATCATGCTCGCAGGCATTGAAATGTCAATAAGGATCAACCTAAAAGTAATAGAAGAACAACAGGAAACTGAAATAGTCAAAACAGTGGGAACACCACATATGACGACTGAACAAAAGCTACAGTCCACATAATAGTTAACTGGTAAAATAGGTTGGCTAAACTAGTTATACCTCAATCTGTCTGGTTATAAGCCTTTGTTCATATAGGCAAAACTCAATAAATTAGGAGTGAACTATCTTTATCACACACAACTTCTTGGATATCTAGCATTGAGCCAATATTTATGTGATACAAACATGCAATGAAAAAACAAAGGATATATATATATTAACAATCATAGCAGGACCACAAGACAAATTCAAGATATCAACAACAAAGAGGAAAAAATTATCCTCAAATTCAGATAAATAGAGAGGATATTATGAAAATTACTTACCTTGATCCGCTCATATTCTCTTATGGCAACATTTTCAGCGTCTTCAGTAACCCTTATAGTCTCTTTCAACTCCTTTATTTTGCGTATCCTTGATTTGTCACCACCAAATATTTTTGATGATGCAGCTTCAAGTTTTTCAGCCCTTGAATGCAATGTAGATAGTTCTGATAGGAGAGTTTGCACCGTCAATAAAGAACTTGATCGATCTGAAAATGCACCATGCACAGCTAACATAAGCCCAAGATATTCATGAAGTGTATCCTGAAGCAATCAAAAAACAAAGTGCATTATAAAGAATTGCGAACTTCCGTTTTCAAATATAGAAACCTTGACAGAAATTGCGACCACCAGCATAATTCCTTAAGTTTCGATTAATGCATGTACTAACAACAATAATTAGCTTCTCAGACAATCAGCAAGCCAGCCATTCAACAAAGCTTCAGTCCTTTTAAAGTTGTCAATTGCCAAACATACTGATTACTAGAGATTTGACACATTGCAAACTCTGAAACTCATATTCTTGTTTAAAATAAATTGCCAACAAATGAATACTTGTGAACATTTCAATCCCATGTTTTAAGTTCAAAGAGTAAAATGATGTATAGTTTTTTGCACATTACCAAATGCTTGACAGTCTGCGCGTTTAATTCTCGATAAAATCTGCTAGCTTTGACCGCAGCAGTTGCCAAACACTTCATGTCAGCAGCCCGAACTCTTTGAGAATTGAACGTAGCCTCCTCATTCTCAAACTTAGTCAGCTTAATAAATGCCAATCCTAATTCTCCCACTGTCTCTCCCATATCTTGCTGTGCTTTAACAAGTGCCTCAGCCTAAAAGAAATTAAAAACATCCCAAACAAAACCCATCATCAAAAACTTTAACCCACAATATTCAGATATACATGTCAAACTCCTGAAAAACCAATAAAATTACCTGCTGAGAAGCATTGCTGAGTTGCTGCTCAAGATCATGAATCCACTCTTTCTTCTCCATAAACACCTTATCCTCCTCTATTACAGGCGGTTTAGAACCACCCCAATCATTTGCAACAGACTGTCTCAATTCCTTAAACAAACGCAACAAATCCCTCCCGCCTTTTGCAGGCTGCACCACCTCGTGTGGCGCCACCACCATGGTACTTTCCCCAAACAACTGCTTCGGTAATTTCACAGCACCATCAAGCATCCGTGAAGCCACATCAATGCTCGTCGGCAAAGGAAGCCTCCCTTCCACCTGCAAAAACACCTTCAATTCATTGCTTAATCTAATCACCGGATGCTCCGCCAGACTCCTCAAATATTTCTCCAATCCAACCCTTCTTTGCTCCACGAATTCTTGCTTCTGCATCACCTGAGATTCCACCACATTTTTATCCGGCCTCGGCGGAATAAAATATCCACGGTAAGCTTCCGCTAAACGATCCGATAACGTGACTACATCCCTAAACCTTCTCCTGACACTAAATTCAGAGGAGCCAAATTCTGGATTATTAGTTCTCGTCGTAATTAAATAAGTGTAATAAGCGTTGCCTCCGGGCACGAGTGAATTCGTGGTCTCTTGCTCTTTTTGGGGGTTGGAAACCGTAATTTTGATGTAATCTGAGCTGGACGATGGCGATCTGGAGAATGTCAACGAAGATTCTGAATTCTGAGAAGGCGAATCGAGGCCGTTGATTTCGTTAACTGAGTTCTCATCGAAAGGACTGAAGATGACATCAGCGTAGGAAGAAGGCTCGATGTAGGAGTTGTTATCAGATGCTTTAGGGTTACGATAGAGCGGAGGGAAGAGCAAAGGATCGGAGTCGGCTGGAGTCGCGAGGACCGGCGGGGATAGCGGGTGGTGGGTCGTATCGGAGAGTGATGACGTGGCGCTTCGATAGCTAGAGTGGGAGTTATTGTTCTGGTGGTTGCTATGGTTGCTGAGAGGCTCGTCGAGAACGATATTTTCCATTTCTTCACGGGAAGCCAAGAGGTGAGCTTCTTCGAAGCCCTGGTTCTCACAGCCCATCATTTTCTTATTTTATTAGACAGGAAAAAAAAAAATTAAACGAGTTCGAATCTGCTTATGGAAGAAGGGGCATCAGGGTTTTTGATATTTTCGAAAGGGAGGGGAGGGTTGGGTTCATGTGTGGTGGCCAGGGGTGCGCAGTACGCCGGGGAGCTATGTGGGAGAAGAAGATCGAGAGAAAGGTGGCACGTGGCTTGGCTTGGCTTGGCCTGGCCGTCGGGGCACGGAAAAATGTGAAAAAAGCTGTGGATAAACGGACACGATACGATACGAAACGAAACGAAAACCGTTTCGTTTCTTCCAAGTTTTGGAGTTGCTGGGCCTGTTTTCGGATTTGGAGATTGGATCTGGACCTACTATGGAGTGTTGGTTGGACCTTTTCGCAATGATACGGTGCGTTTAATATCATTATTTACTGACTAATGTTATGGATGTTTATAGCTTTGCTCGTGTTTTATCCTAAAACACTAAAAAAGTTGATTTATTTTATTTTTTATGAGTTTTTATATTTATATTTTTTAATTTGTAATTATGAAAGACCTTAACCCTTTGGGAAAGAAAACTACTGTTATTTTTTTATGATACTGAAATATTAAATGATTTTATTATAAAAGTTAAAAAAGAGTAGAAAAATAAATATGTTTTATAATTTTCTAAATATGTGAGAGAGAGAGAACGAAATAAATAAACGTGAATTTATATAAAAGTGATAAACATTGACACAATAAAATATGTGTGCACATAATAAATGTACATGTTTTTTGTTTATTATAATAAAATATGCATGCACGAGTGAATAGCACTTGAAAAGATTAAATATTTAGAAAGCTTTTAAATTTTGTATATAAGTTATGAGTCTAATACATCCTTGAAAAGATTAAATATTTTTACATAATGTGAGAATAAAATTAGTTATTGTTTTTTTTTTTTTTTTTAAATAGTAATTAATAAGGAGAGACGAAGCTAAAAAAAAGAGAAAAGACTGAAACATGGTCTAGCCGCCTAAACGGCGAAAAGAAACGTAAAAAGCGGAGTCCAAACGCAAGACTTAAACCCAAAGGCAGGTGATCTGGTAAAAGTAAAACCCAACATTTAAACCTGCATCCAAACACTCTGATTAGGTTTCCCACATCTCCCTTCAACTCCCTTCCTAATCATTCCTTCCTTCCTTATATGCCAGGAACAAAGTGAGAGATTGAGATTATCGAATCTTTGATTGCAATCCTGAGACTCCAACCCCGCAATTAACCAGAAAATGGCTTCCAAGTCCGGTTTAGCTGGTGGAATTCCGGAGCGCCGGGTCCGACCCATTTGGGACGCCATCGATTCTCGACAGTTCAAAAATGCTCTCAAAATCACTAACACTCTACTTTCCAAACATCTCCATTCTCCTTACGCTCTTGTACGTCATTATTCCATTTTAAGCAATTTCTTTTTAAAAGCATGAATCTTTAGCTTAGATGATTAGTCTTATTTTTGGATTTTGATTTTTTGCAGGCTCTCAAAGCTTTGATATTGGAAAGGATGGGAAAGTCCGACGAAGCACTATCTGTTTCTTTAAATGCGAAAGAGCTTTTGTATAAGAATGAGTCTTTGTTAATGGATGATCTTACTCTTAGCACCCTGCAAATTGTTTTCCAACGACTCGATCACCGTCAGTTTTTTTTTTTTTTTGGCTAAACTGATTGACGCATCATTTTTTTTTCAATTGTCGATAAGTATCTTGTTATATGATATTTTTGGTAATTATCAGTGGAGCTGGCTACTAGCTGTTACGAGCATGCTTGTGGGAAATTCCCAAACAATTTGGAACTAATGATGGGGCTTTTCAACTGTTATGTTCGAGAGTATTCGTTTGTTAAGCAGCAACAGGTTCGTGTTTTCTTATCTTTTATTTTTGTTTTTAAATTATAGGAATTTTATGGACATTTATTGTTATGAAGATGAAATGTTTACTTATTCTGATTTTATTTTCTGCCAGACAGCCATCAAAATGTACAAGCTTGTTGGTGAAGAAAGGTTTTTGCTCTGGGCAGTTTGTAGCATCCAGTTGCAGGTTCTGTCAGTTTTCCTAGCTGCTCTTTTTCCAATTTGTTGAGCATGTCATTGAGTGGTAGTGGTCATAACAAAAATGATTTCATGTTAGTGTGTTCTTCATAAATAGAATGGAAAAGTTGTAACAATCAGGCACTTTGGAACTAACAATTTACGGTGGAAGATGACTGTTTCCGATTTTTGGAATTGAATGCAAACTACCATCTCTTCTTGGTTGGCCCTGACTGAAGTTTTGCACAGTGTTTCTGCTAGGCATGGCCATGACTAAACATGCGAAAATAAAAAAATACTGAAAATATCTAATATATTCAAAATGTTTTAAATAAAGCATATTTTCTAATAAAACTATCTTGAAAGAATATTTTATATGCAGTTGGGTTGCTCCAAAAACTTGCTGTCTCCAAACCCGAGATCGAATCTGTTGATGGTTGCACCGGCTCAACAGTCCGATCTGGTTTCAGGTTTGAAAATGTTGCAGTCTTTTCTGGAAAGGGGATTTTAAGAACAGTGTCAGTGTAGGGCAATGAAGCTTACCGCTCGAGATACCAACTGCTACGAAATATATAGCATTGGTCTAGGCTTTTGAGAAACATAAAATATGTACTAAAAGTGCTAAGGTGGTGTTGAGCATCAAAAGGCTGCTGGGTTTTATTTGTTTGTTTACAAAAGTTTTACGAAAATTCTATTTCTTCAGTTTGAATTCAAATTTCAATTCCTTTTGATAAGTTTGTCTAGGTGCATTAAAAAACGATCTATGCTTTGAGAGTGCCACTTGTTTGTAGAACAATAGAAGACTATTGATTAACGTTTCTTCTAAAGAGATATAGAGATCATAAAATGTTCTTGTTTTTTTTTTCATCATCCATCAAAAAAAAAAAAAAAATAGCCAGACATGTTCATAGGAAATAGATGTCAGACTGCCATGCAGACTTGCTTGGTTTATCCTGTTTTTAGATTGAATTTATAGTCTACTTGATTGTCCCATGGAACTTTATACTGGAATGCTCTCTACAAGAGTGATATAGATGTTTCTATCATCATTTCAAGGAGAATAACTAAATACTTTATAATGTAGAATATGTCTACTTCAACTGCTTACTTTGTGGGGTCTGAACTTCTGCCAGGTTCTTTGTGGCAATGGTGGAGAGAAGCTGTTACTCTTAGCTGAGGGTTTACTTAAGAAGCATGTTGCTTCCCATGGCTTGCACGAGCCTGAAGGTACATTTCTGTTTCCATCACTTTTCCTTTGCAGGCAACCTGGAAGGCAGCTCTTGTGTTCTCATTTACATATTATTTCCAATCCTACATCTGTGCAGCTCTTATTGTCTACTTTTCAATATTGGAGCAACAAGCAAAATATGGTGATGCTTTGGAAATTCTTGCTGGGAAATTAGGATCCCTTCTGATGATTGAAGTTGATAAGCTACGGATACAGGTATTTTCTGAAGCTTATATTTCATACTCGTTAATAGTATATAAATGTTGATATTGGAAATATCTTGTGTACATGCATGTCACCTATTCAAAATGCATGTTTTATATATCCTTGACTTAGATGGAAATTACCTGGAATTCATCATTAAATTCCATTGTGGTGTGTAAGACTGCACATTATTTTCATGGGGAGTTGTTTTTCTTCTGCTTTTCTTTTCTTACCAAATTATATTCTTTGACTTTAAGTTGACAGGGGAAGCTTCTTGCTCGAGTAGGTGACTATGTCGCTGCTGCCAACGTATACCAGAAAATCTTAGAACTATGGTATGCTTATGGATTTTACAGAAATTTAGAGCAAAACTTTGCATCAGTAACTAGGGCAGGTTACTAGCATGTACTTAGGTTCTGAGTTGAATTATTTACTCCTGAACATACCATCTCTAACAGTCTGGTTGTTGATAACTGACAGTGCGGATGATTGGGAGGCTTTCCTACATTATTTAGGCTGTTTATTTGAGGATGACAGCAGTTGGTCCAATGAAACCATCAATGCTCCAATTCATCCCCTAAAATATGTGGAATGCAAGCTTACACACTTGACAGATGAAGTGGTATATTAATAATAACTTTTGGATATTACTTGCCAGATTTTATACTTGTTAGTTCTCATGGAGTGCTATTGCAACAGTATTTTATTGAAAATTCAATCGGTCAATCTGCAGTTTGATTCTCGTGTATCAAATGCATCAGCATTTGTACAAAAGTTACAAGCAGAAGCTAGTAATGATTCTTTAAGAAATCCATACTTGGCTCATCTTGAAATTGAAAGGAGGAAATGCCTATTTAGAAAGAACAATGATGATGATCTTATAGAAGCTCTTTTGCAATATTATTCAAGGTATGCCTCAGCCTTCAATTATTACTTGAAAGTTTTTTACTGAATTATTGTGTACAGGTCAGTCCATTATCTGGCAGTGTTGTTAAAGCATGTGCCTAGGCGTGTCTAGGGACTGCGCCTTACTGCCAGACAACAAAAGCACCTTAGACCCTTTCGGACGAGGCGCATTTGATCAGGAACATGCCTGGTTCTCCTAGTCACGCTTTTTTTTTTGTATGGCTGTAGGCGCAAAAAAGCCCGCCTGATTGAAGTTCTCTTTAATTTCTTTAATTTTTATTTTTTTAATTACCTTTACCTTTAATAGTAAAAGAGGGGATAATATCAAACTCTCTACTTCTCAATGTTTGAGTATTCAACAACATACACGAGACCATAAGAAAATCATGCATATTGGTCAACAAAAGAAAATGAAAACTTTGCATGTTTTGTAGGATACACTGAACCACTTTTTAGAGTTTATTTTCATAATTATATATTTTAAGCTTATTTTATATATACATTTTACACGCCAACATACATGCAAAAATACACACATACATATTACGCCTTACTTCACTCAGGCGAGCGCTTTTTGCGCCTCAGGTAATATAAGGGTTCTAGCGCTTAAAGTGACCTTGCGCCCTTGACAACACTATATATGCACAGACATACATACTAAAATAAATAGATATTGCACCTTACTTCACTCAGGGAGTGTTTTTTTTTTTGCGCCTCAGGTAATATAGGGTTCTAGGTTCTAGAGCGTGCCTTTCGCTTTTGACAACACTGGTATCTGGTGAATTATATAACCTGAAATTTGGGTGTATCCTATCGTGGTCTGTTCATGCAACATTTTTCCGGCTAATGGGTTGCTTTTCAATTTGTTTCTACAATTTTGATAGAGTTTCAAATGTATTAACTTGCTAATACTCCTGTTTCTGGTGCTCTCTTTTCCTGCTGTTTGATTGATTAAGTTTGTTGTTGCAAAAATTATCTGCAGTAATGATGCTGTGAATTTTATGCTATTTGCATTGGTTGCACCTTCAGTTCTAAGATGAAAAATACACATGATAACTTTTTATTAATAATATATAGAGCTTTTGTTTGCTGAGTACAGGTTTGGTCTCCTGGCTTGCTTCACTTCTGATGTTGAGGCCTTTCTTCAAGTATTATCACCAGAAAAGAAGATGGAGTTTCTGGATAAGTTAATGAAAAACTCAAACTCCCTTTCAGCAGTGCCAACTAAAGCACTGGGGCAGTCGATAACACTTTTGAAAACACAAGAACTGATTGGAAACATGTTCAGGCTTTCTGTGGGTGGTGAGTCCAATCACTCATTTTTTCAATGGTGTATTATATCACTTTACCTTTAGTTTATTCTACTATTGGACTGCTATTTTTCAATTAAAGATCTATTATATAACTCAGCTGTTCATCCCAGAACTTGAAGGCTCTGCTGTACAAATGGCTGAGTTGTACTGTAAAAACCTTCCGCTTTCTAAGGACTTGGATCTGCAAGAGAGTATGCATTGTGAAGAGCTGTTATCAATTTTCTGCAATGTGTTGGTTCAGGTCACTTGCTTCTTCTTTTTTTGTCTTTTTTCTTTCTTTCTCCATTCAAGTCTGTTACTTTTTTTTTCTTTTCAAAATGCTTTGTTAAATTGTAGTTTGAATTTCTTCCATCTTGGTATTGTACTATTTGCGTTTTCACTATTTAGGTTGTCAATAGTTCTTCCTTTTGGGTTGTGGTTTATAGTATATACTTGATTCATGTTCTTGTGCTGCATCCACAGTTTCCACCAAAGAAACATCTTAGAGTGATGTTAAGTGCATTGTGTAGGTTATGCTAGGACTTGTTTTAGTGGAGTAGGAAAAGACTATTGGGCAACCTTGTTATCATCTTTGTTGCAATGTGCAGTTTTGACACCTTTTATCCTAGGTTGGTTTTGCAATACAAGATGGAGATAAACTAAATAAATTGAAATATGTTTGATATGTTTACTATGCGAGGAAAAATAAATAGGGTTCTGAATTTAGAACTTTCATATTAAATAAGATATAAGGGATGGAGCATATTGTCTCAAATGGTAATGATTGTAAATTTAATAGGAATTAGCTACAGTAGAATTACCTTCAAGGAGATAGGTGTAAGTGTCTGTTGTTGAAATTCGTGGGTCTCTGAGGTGGATCTCAGTGACAGTTAGGGCTGTAAATGAATAGAACGTTTGGTGAACTGTGCATGAACAAGCTGGGTTTCTGTTTGTTTATATTTGTTTAGTAAGTTAAACAAACGAGTTTGAACAAGATTTTAAGACTCGTTTATTAACGAGCCGAACACAGAATTTAAGACTCGTTTATTAATCAAGCTGAACACAAACAAAGGTGTGTTCAGCTTGTTTTTGTTCACGAACATATTCGTTTAGTGTTCGTGAACAAGTTCAATAAATACTTGTTTATAGTTTGTTTTTATTCCTTCTAAGATGACTGCTTTATGTGTAAATATCTTTTAACAAGATTTTAATCACAATTTAATATTAATATCATTGAAAAGTACACTTAACATATATTGAAAATCTTTCATAATGTTTTAAAACATATTATTGTGGATGCATTTTTATGTGCTTAAAAATGGACAATAACCAAGTTAAAGAAGCTATAGAAGAAGGAAATTTCGTGTCTACTCTTTCTACCAGAATCACACATTGCTTGGACTCTAAAGGCATGGAGGGACATTTCCCTATAAATAGCTGTCTCCTCAGCTTTATTACCCTTGCAAAACCTAAGCATTAGCCATTTGAGCGTGGCCTACTTTTATAGGCCTTTAAGAGGTTTTGGCTTTTCAAGGTTTCTTTTTTAGCTAATTTTCATGGGATGAGAAAAGCTTGATTGAAGCCCATGTTCGGCTTGGAGCTCGGTTAATTAACCAAACAGAGTTTGAACACAAATTTTGAAACTCGGTAAGAACTTGGTAATTACTCGAGTTCGATAAACTTTAACCGCGCCGAGCTTGAGCAAGGCAAATCTCGGCTCGGCTCGGTTCATTTACACCCCTAGTACCAGTATGAAATCATGATTACATCATTTCTTGAAGGGCTGAAGAAGTATGTTCTCTTAGATACTCTCTTTGATTTAGAGTTACCTGAGTATGAACGCTAATCAGCAAACAAGACATATATCTTCCCTCTTATGTTTCCTTTGCTTGCTAATATCTGCATAACTGGATAGAAGAATGTACATTTTATTTTGAGGTCATGTTTTTCTGTTATGTCATGTTGCTTTTGTTTCTGGATTTTGCTGCACATGATTTTACTCGACAAGTTATTGATATGTCTTTACTTTTTCTGGCAACTACCTTATTTATATCTCTAAGGTTAATATTCACGTAAGACAAATTTCTTTTTGGATTTAGTTATTTTGGCGCACGAGAAATCTTGGCTATTTCGTTGAGGCGATTATGGTTTTGGAGTTTGGGTTAACCGTCCGAAGGTCAGGAAATGTTTATTTTGTCACTTGGCACTGCAGCATCCAATGAATAATTAATTTGAATTGAAAATCACTGTTTGCTTAATTTGACTGATTGGTTCTTGGTTAATGAGATGACCATGTGTGGTGGCTGGTTGATGGTGCTAATGGCATTAAAATAACTTTTGGCTAAAATTTTCTGCTTTCTGTTTGAAAGCTTTTTGTTCTACTAGGGAGATTCTTACTCTTGGAGATAACATCTGTCTGTGTGCTCTTTTTGGCAGATATGTATGGCAGTACAAAATCTTATTGTTGCACTTGTATTCACACTTTGGTGCCCTTTCCTTGGCGTATGAAAGGTAAGTGGGATTATGTGATTAATTCTGAAAAGCATTACTTTGTCTCAACAGTTGACAACTCGAATCACTTTTCTGACATGTTTCTAGTTACTCTATATGGACCTCATCCTCTTCTCTAGGTATGAAATTTACTCTTTTTTCTGCTTTTTAGGTATAAATCATTGGATGTGAAGAATATCTTGATGGAAACTGTTTCACATCACATGTTTCCCCAGATGTTGGCATCTCCACTGTGGGCAGATTTAAGCAATCTGCTGAAAGATTACCTCAAGTTTATGGATGATCACTTCAGAGAATCTGCAGATCTTACATTTCTCGCTTATCGCCATAGAAATTACTCTAAAGTATGTATTTTACCTTTTTAGATACTCCTTTCAGATCTTCATTAGTTCCCTTCTTTCACTTTTATCCACAAAAAGAGGAAACAAAGAAGTTATGGTTTTCGAAAATCTCTCTCTGAGGAATAGTTCAAGTTGATGCTACCTGTTTGCCCGTGCTTTTGGTTGAAGTACTTGATATTAATCATTGATGTTATGTTTAAAATTAGAAACAGAGAAAGAGACATACAAAAAGATGTATAACATTGTCCGTTGCAAGAGTAACATGGTAAAATAAATAAAAACTTTATGCCTGCAGGATGAAGGAAAACCTATTTACTTGCTTTCTAAAAGAAAAGACTAGGTTCTATACATTTGTTGTCTTAATTTAACTTTCTGGTCAGCTTTTCAATCCGCTGATCTAATCCATGTGTAACTGCCTTCTTGCCTGAAAAGCCAAATAATGAATCTTTACACAAAATGTACGAGAATTTCTTTTTTACTACATTTTGGAGGAGATATAGTTTAGGGTGCAATGCAGTAATAGTCCCCTCTCTGTCCTGTTAAACCTGATAAAAGTGCGTGCTTGTATGTCAGGATTTTTTTTATATCTTGAATACTTGATAAGAAGGGATGACAATAATGAACTTTTAACTAAATAGGACAGGATTCTTGAAGATTGAATTGGCCAGCTTAATGGAACACATCCTTGGAGCTGTTTTTTTGCAAAAAATAAATTATTGGCAAACTGTTATTTCCCTTGAAATTTTTATTTTTTATTTTTGTCTCTTTGCCTTTTTATCCATGTGTCAACTTTTTAGGTCCCAGAGTGATGGACTCCATATAGTGGTACTGAAACATGCTCATTCACCTTGAAACTTAAGTGAATTCTGAGCTCGATTTGCTTGGTCGGTGAACACGCATCTTGATTTTCCCTTCATGAACAGCTTATTCCATGGCAACCACATCTGAATTTCCTATGGCTTCTTTGTCCTGCCTACATTCTATATATAAAATTTTCGTACAATGTAAAACTGACTGTTGGGCTCCGTAGTTGTTGCCGGTAGATATTACAGGCTAAAAGGGAAAACACAGTTAAATTAATTGTTGGAATGAGATTTAGGCCTTGAGTATGTGAACTGAGGAATATTTGTTACCTTGTACTCCAGGTAATAGAATTTGTTCAGTTCAAAGAGCGGTTGCAACATTCCAATCAATATTTGGTGGCAAGGGTTGAAGCACCAATTCTACAGCTAAAGCAGAGTGCAGATAACATTGAAGAAGAAGAGGTAGTGTATGTGAAATCCTCGAGTAATTAACACGTATTAGATTTTGCTGTATTGGAGAATGCATATGACATTACTATTTCATCTTCTAGAGTATTCTTGAGAGCTTGAAATGCGGGATTGACTTTGTAGAGCTCTCTAATGAGATTGGATCAAAATCGCTGACCTTTAATGAAGATCTGCAGTCACGTCCTTGGTGGACACCAACTACAGAGAAAAACTATCTTTTAGGTCCGTGTATAACATGCCCCATTGTAATACCTGATTGGTTTATTGTGCTTTATCTTGTTGATATTTTTTGAGGTCTTCCTTTTTAACCCCCGATCTATTCCTCTGGTTATATCCTTGAACCATTTTGAAACTTTTGCTGCTTCAGGTCCATTTGAAGGAATCTCCCACTATCCTAAAGAAAACTTGGTACTGAACTCTTCCCCCAATTTCTTGTAGAATCCTAGTTTGTGTGTAAGGTTTTTTGTGGAAAGAATTTATTTTCCATGGTTTTTCTTGTCAATTATGCCTTGCATCTTCTTTCTTTCTCATTGGTTATCTAATTTTGAGTTTCTTTTTTGTTGATCAAATTTAGACGAAGGAAAGAGAAGCAAATGTACGGGGATTCATTGAGAGGAAGTCTCTTCTTCCTCGGTTGATATATTTGTCTATTCAAAGTGCATCAGTCTTACACAAGGATAACAGTGAAATAAATGGTTCTCTAGCTGATTCTAAAATGTCCTCAGAACTGAAGAATTTGCTTGAACGCTATGCAAAAATGTTGGGATTTTCCTTAAATGATGCAATAGATGTGGTTGTGGGAGTTTCCCATGGGCTAAAGTCTTATGAGGTATCTGTGTGACTGTATGCATATCCTCAATTAACTTATGCTCATGCATTCTAATTGTTGCAGCTAGACCTGTCCATGGGCGGGGTGGCCCGGCCTGTATTGGGCCGGGTTTGGATATGGTTTTTTATGATCCGGGTCAGCCCGGCCCGGCCCGAATGGGCTTGGGCAAGGAAGAAAAAAAAATTCCGGGTTGCGGCCCGGCCCATGGACAGGTCTAGTTGCAGGGTCATGTATTTGGTTATACAGTTTAATATGCTGGCTGATGAGATCATTTACTGAATATTGTTGTGCTTGTAAAGCTATGCTTCGATCTTACAGATGTAAAGATTTAAACATTGTTCCACAGAAGTGAATACATGTTAGGAAGTAGGTAAAATTAGGTATTTGAATGTTTAATCAAATTATCTCTAGTTTGTATGTTGCATGTTGCTGAAAGCATGAAGAATCGGGGCGTATTATGGTCTACATTTTTCTCTTTACTCATAGAACAGATGCCTATATGCCTTCATTGATATTACCAGTAGGTTGGTGATTGCAGTTTTCCTACATTGCTAGGTAGATATTGATGCCTGTAATGCTTAAGTATCTTATAATGTTAATTACCTTGTGCAAAATTAATTTTGAGGTTTTATACAGGTTTTTGGTTCAGACGTGATTGACTGGTTGAACTTTGCCGTATTTTTTAATGCGTGGAACTTGAATTCACATGAGTTTGGACAACATGGAGGTGAATGTACTCCTGGTAGTTGGCATCTTGTAAATTCTCTGCTGGAAAACTACATTTTGGGAAAGGTCAGATCCATGGATCCTCTGATTCACTCTCCGCAGGGTGATTTACCTATATTGGTCCAACTGGTTACTGAACCATTGGCTTGGCATGGGCTTGTAATTCAGTCTTGTGTACGGTCGTGTCTTCCATCTGGAAAAAAGAAGAAGAAGAGTGGAACTATAGATCAGTCTATCTCGTGGCTATCTCATGCAATTAGGGATGCTATACAGTCTTTATGCGGCATATTAGAAGAGGTTGCAAAATGGTCACAAGATCAGATCATGAGCCCAGAGGAGAATAAGATAGACATTTTGGTGTCCTCTCTTCAGAGAAATGGACAGGATGGAGGACCTGGTCAGGTTTTCCATATTTTGGAAACTTTGGCATCTTCCCCAAATGAGACAGAGCTTGGCAATCGGATCTCCCAAGCTTTAAGGTCTTGGAGTCCTGTTGATGTGGCAAGAAATATAGTAACCGGACAGTGTAAAGTACTCTCTGAATTTTGGCGGATTTGTGAATCAAAAATAAAGTCACTAAAAGCTTTGAAGCAGCAGATAGCTCAGGTCTGAAAGAGAGGTTTATGGCAGCAAACAATGAAGCATGTGTTAGGCCTCATCTTTTTTCCTCCCTTTAACCTTGGGAATGTTAGCAGATCCAACGGTTTAAGGAAGAGGTTGAAGGAATCGATGTGTTTGAGTCCAGTTATTCATGATTTGTTCTTTTCCCCTTTTTATCTGCAGATTTTGATGCCACATAAATAATGTTAGTTTGTGATTTTTGACATATTATGGCCTTTCCACAGTCAGTTTTGGTATTCAGTGTAATGTTTTCTTGTTGGAGAGAGTGTAAACTAAATAAATTCCTTCCTTTTCTTCTTTTTCTTCTTCTTCTTATGTTTTTTGGGATTCTTTTTAGTTGTAGTTTTGTATTCTTGGTTTAGATTCTTCTTGCATTGTAACTCTCATATAATTGGTATTTAATTGAAAAGCTGTCGCCTACTTTATACTCTTCTCTTGGGAAAATGGTTCTTTTCTGTTGGAAGTTGGAACCTCTTGGGATTGACTTTAGGTTGTCGTCTTGTTGATACACAGACAGGTGATTGGGAAAAAGGTTATAAAATAGGGCTATTAATGCTCAAAATGTGAGTTGAATCTCCTTGGATATTTAAAGTGGTACAGGAAGCCTTGATTTTTTAGACTACGTTTGACAAATTCATAACAATATCCACAGAATATTTTTGGCATTTGATATATTAACAAAAGTATCTAGTTCCTGTCTTGCCACTCGACTCAAGCAATAAATTTCATGCATCGAGTATCATTATGTATATTTTGGAAACGGCATGTACAAAAGCGCATCCCACATGTAACGCATGTATAACTAGCAGTAAATCCACAAACGCTGCAGAAATGCCGTCTGGAGGTAGAGCTTGGCTGCCCTCAAATAGGATGATGGAACATGATGAGGCAAGGACTCCAAGTTTGCCTTCAGAAGATGAATCGAATTATGGCAAAGTGAGGCAATAAAATCAGGAGGAATAAAAAATATCATTGCCCTTTTTACCTCATTTAAAAGCTCAAGAAATGTTCTTGGAGCCTTCCTAGCATTTTCAAGTGCTTTTGCCTCTTTTGCATGTATGCTGCAATAAAAGTTTTTAAAAAAAGAAAAGAAAAAGGGAAGTTAAAACAATGAAACACAAACAATAAAACAGTTTCACAAAACTAGCATTAAACGAGAAATCTCAAAGATGGTTACATTTCCTTATCAACTTCAAACAACTACTGCCTTTTAATTGCTTGGTTGAATAAGGCAGGTCTCGAAGGTGGAAAAGATATTAGATAATAACCCATCTACTTTGAAGATACAGTAGCAGTATTATCTTTTATGCCTCTAGTAGTCCAAAATTCACAATGACGAATCATCAAAGAATTATCATAAGAAATAAGTAAATATCAAAAAAGTTCATAAACAAAACCAAGGCAGAGAAAATCGAAGACAAGAAGATTAGTAATGCTATAACTTCTAGTGAGTTCTTTGTCCATTGATTTTCTGAGTACTCAATGCAACAATGATCACTATTATGAGAGGTCCAAAAACCAACAATGATCGCTTGAAATTATTTAATCATCAAAGAAGACAAATAACTTAGTACTAATATGTGATCATAAAAAAGAAAAATAATCCAAAAGATAAGAAAAGAAATAAAGAAAGAAAGACGGAGAAGATACTCACAATTAACTCAGAAACCAACCTAGGCGGTCTGAGAGGTTTGAGAAGAAATTGAACGGTCGGAGTGATCAAAATGATGAAGATTAATTAAACCAACAAGGATGACATTAAAGGAGAACATATATATATATATATATATATATCATTGGGTTTTCGCCATTGAAAATGCCAAAGGAATGAGATTCATGTGCTCTCACACACACAGAGCAGTGAAAATGCTGCGGTTCCACGTACGGTTGGAGGTATGGAATTACTTAGCGCCTCTAATTCCCATTGTGGGCTGCTGGTAGCCTTGTGAATGGCCTTGCCATCCATGAACGAGGCATGAAGGGGTGACGAGCTGGGAAAAACCTAACCATGCAAAAAGAGTACCTAAATTAAGAAACCTAGTACGTACTATCTATCACCCGCAACAAGATGGAGAGGGACGTACGCCGAGCCGAGATCAGGAAAGATATACGTGGACGTGCAAGGAGATCGATTTCGTCTTCAAATTGTTGCTTTTTTTCTTAAACATGCATGCTGCTATAATATGAGGTTAATGTTCTTTTATTTCTTTTCTTCTTCTAAACAAAATTAAATAACAATGAAGTCTCAAGTTTAACAAAATCTCTTTATCTTTGATTTAGGTTTAGATAAATTGTAAATTAATAATTTCCTATTCATGCATCCATGAGCTTCTACTATAGTATTTTGTCAGGAGTCAGGCATTAATTATTTACTTTGGCATAATGTTACAAAATCTAAATAGTCAAAATATATTTATACTAATTATAATTGTTCCCACAAATTTTAATTTTTTGCTTTTGGGGTACTATAATGTAGTTATGAGTTTGAAATTCATGAAGTACTGATATTTTTGCTATTTTGTCGTAGATGGGGGGGGGTGCTATGGAAACCACAAGAGGTAGGAAGCATTGCAATGGCTCTTGGCTCATGCATACTTGGAGTTGAAAGGGGGAAGAGAAATTAAAGGCATAGCCAGAGCAGCTAAAAATAAGGCGTCTGTTATGCTTCTGATGACCTGCTTTGTGAATTAAGAGGATTTAATATGGAGCAGCTGCAACATAGCCGGCCGCCACTTGTCAGGATACAATGCCGAAAGAAGAAGAAGAAGAAGAAGAAAATGCCACACCAAACACATGGAATTAATGGAGCCGGCCCATCCCTCTGCATTGAAACTTGAAATTGCCTCTCAAAATCTTAACCTCTGTTGTTGGACTAGCTAGTATTTTTCTTTCGATCACTAATTTCCAACATATATAATGGAGTTTGCAATGAAAAAAAAAATTGTTAGCAACAAAATTAACCTGAAATTTTTACCTGCATATAACATGCATGTACTAATATATTTTTTTCTGAAAGAGGCAAATCATTGTGATGATGAGGAGGACATATATTCCTTCAAAGCCTAAGGTGTGTCCAAAACTGAGAGAGTCAGAGTGAAATAAATGGGAGATTAAATTCATCCCTGTAGTTGGTGTGAAGCTTATGCCATCGGAACCACCCTCTGGATCCATGACTATGAGGTCCACTCTCACGGCTAGCAAATTCAAGTCCTGTCAGCTTCTCCGGACCTACATATATATACTTTGAAAGCTACCTCCATCTACCTGGATTTATTCTTAATCTCAACCCAATATTTAAGTTTAAACTATTACTACTACTTTCAATATGTTTCCAATACTTAAAAAATATTATAATATTATTTTTATTTTATTCAATTAAATCTTTAAAAATATTATTTTTTGTCTGATTAAGCACATAGAATATTATTTTTATCTAATTAAATCCTTAAAATATTATTTTACCTAATAAGTCCTTAAAATATTATTTTTAAACTAAACCTTTATTTTTCTGACAGATTTTAGTGGTTTTGGTGCAAAACAATAATTAAATTAAATGAACATTTGAATGGCTAAATAGGTACAATAAAAAAATAAAGATTTATTTCAAAATTTTGAAAAATATAAGAAATTTTTAATATTTTAGCCAAAATGTTAAATATTGGAATTAGGAAAAAAATTTCTTTTTCCCCATATCTCCCCCTCCACCTCTCCAACTGCTATATCTATCTATCTATCACTCCTAAAAAATTATAAAAAAGAAAACAAAAAAGATAAAAATAAAAATCCAACACAAGAAATTAAAACTAATCTGAAAAAAAAATAAAAACATACAAAAATTCGGAAAAAATCAACTAAAAACAAAATTGGAAAATTTTGAAAATTTCATTAAAAAATTCATCCTCTAAAAAATTAGGGAAAATAAAGAAAACAAAAAAAATATTGGATCCCTACCACCAAAAATAATTTTCACAATGTGGATTATTTATAAATAATTATAATTATAATGATATAGATATATATATATATATATATTTTTTGTTTAGAATATTTGAACCCAATTTTTGAATGAAAGGACATGTATACAAACTATTAAGCAAAAATCCAACAACATTATAATAATTTATTTTAAAATATAAAAGTGTGACCCGGGCATAGCCCAGGAAATTTTCTAGTATATTTGATGAAAGCCCCAAAAACCGCACCTCCTAGCTTCCATTGATCCAAGAAAGTGAGCTTACTTTTTGGTAATAAAGCTTAGCATACCCTTAAAAAACATTTGTAAAAACTTAATTGCATCGAGAGAAAGACCTTTTGGGAGTTCCCGCATAAATGAGTTATATATATATATATATATATATATATATATTGACTAAGTTGAATTCAACAAATTGGATATTTAGATAATTAGATTGATAAATTTGATTTGAATTTAAAATAATATTATTTAAATTTATTTAGATTAAAAAGTTTAATTTGAATTGAATTTAAAATAATATATTTTTAATTTAATTTATTATTTAATTAATAAAAAATTATTTTTTATTTAAATTTAATTATAAAAATATATATACTACTAAAAAAAATAAATAATAAAATAATTTTTCGAATTCGACAAATGTAATCATAAACAAACAAATTTTTTAATATCAAATATCCAAACCGATATTCCGTAATCAGATTTACATTTTATCAAAAAATATGAATCAGTTCGGATTTCAGAACCCCTTACACTATTCAAGTACTGTGAGATAACAAATTTTTTTTGGATTATGTAATATTATTTTGTCCAACAATTGATCAATATGAATATTAATTTACAAATTATATGGAAATTATAAACAATAATAAATTTATTATATAAAATAATTACATTGTGGAACACTTGTATTTCTCAAATTAATGATTCAAGCAACAGATATATATATATATATATATGAGTGTTAAAGCATTAATAAATAAATAATAACATAAGTTCATGTTCGTGTGCTCGTCAATTAATAATAAAGCGATCAATAACATCCTTAATACTTGAAATGTCATCATCTAAGCTAAATCTAAATAGTAATTAACAAGTGTGATTATTCCGTGCGTGGGATAGAATCCAGCATTTTATCAATGTTGAACTTTTTATATATATATTTCAACTGATCATTTTGGCTTTCTTCACAAATTCCTGCGTTGGAGTTATTATTTAAGTGAATTCACGCCATATGGGGCCAGTGCTGAAAATTAAACTGAGAATTGAAAGCCATAAATAAATAATGATCCAAAACCTCCCAAAATTGACTTTATTAGATTGAATTAATTACATTTTCTATTCACCTAAAATAAAATTTATAGAAATATTAATATTATATAGTGTAATGTAATGACGGGTGTTTACATTTTTTATATATACAAACAAGATAATAAGTGAAAATGGAAATGAAATTATAAACTCCAAAAAACTGTAGAGGTGGGCGTCCACCTTGTTTTGAAGAGATATACATATATATATATATATATGTATATGTATGTGATTATTATTATTATATTGTATTAGATAGATATATGTGATAATTAATTAATATCGTGAGGATGATAACAGATGATTTGGTTCCTTTAGTCATACGGTACTTAGACACACCCTGTACCCTAAACTTAAATCAAATTTCTTAACACTCCCACTCAACCTCAGCCTCAGCCTAAACCTAAATTTAATTCATCCCAACCCTACAGTCCTTGGCCTCCAGTGATGGCCATCTCAACGAGGAAGGGATAGCTACGCCTACATTACATTACATAAAATAAAATAAAAGAAATCGAATTTTAACAAGTCAACCTCACCACCATCCTAATCCAAATCCATCCCAATTGATAACTTTTTTTTATTATTATTATTAATTAATTACCTTAATTTGCATTTGTTAGCTAGAGAGATAATGATGATCATGAAGAAGTAATTGAAAAGGAAACACTTGTTGGGAAGAATGCCATGAGACCTGAACCAAGTCGGAAAGGAGTCAACATCCAGAGAAACTAAAAGCCTGCAAACAATTTTAAGCCAAAAGCATAAAACCCTAGCTAGACTAAACTTCCCGGAGATCAATACTAGAGCTTCTGAGTTTTGGCTTGAATATACTATGGAGAAGTGCATGATTCTAGCAGCAGGTAGGAAAGCCCTGAATCTCTGTTGTCTTATGAAAACTTGGTGGCAAATAAACAAATCATCAAAAGTAAATTCAAAGGGTCAGAGGAGGAGGATGAAGATGAAGCAGCTGTGGAGAACCATAGAGGTTTACTTATTATCTAGCCAATGATTATCTCATCACTGTAAAAAACAAGAACATAGTAGTAATTAATTAGTCTTGGTTTTGTCTTTCACAAACACTCATACACAAAACTTATAAACAATATCAAGTACTACTACTTACTAAATATAATGTATATATATTCAGATATTCACCTCTGAAACGGAAGTCCCAAAAAATCTTTCCGAACATAATCTATTTAGTAAGGTTAATTAAAGTAAGAAGAGGGGGTAAGAAAAACGGAAGTGATTAAGGCAAATTGAATGCAAGAAAGGAGACCAAAAAAACAAAAACAAATATATTAAAGATACATCTCATGATCTCAATAACGTGAAAAAAACAAAGGTGAAGGAGGATCAAAGATTATAAGTAAATCAGGCCAAAACTGTCTTTGGGAATAAGGTAAGATCATTGGAAATACTACTTGATTTTGTCTTTATAAAGACATGGTTGTAACCTAGAAAGTTTACATAGCAGTATGGTACAAAATCTCCAGATGCTGATAAAAGAAAACAAGAGACAGCTTTTGAAAACAAAATCCATCTGAGAAACTCTAAGAGAGATGAGGATAAGTTAGAAGAAAAATCCAAGAACAACCCTTTCTTTTTTTATTATAGAAAAATCATAATCAGCTTTGAACTTTGCGTAGGATTCCAAAAATCACTTTTCCTTTCTTACCCTAAAAGAAAAAAGATCAGTTTTTTTTTCTCTCTCTAGTGGTAACTTCCCTTGGATGAGCGAATAATTCATCAATTCCCATAGAGCAAGGGAATACTTGCAGCTAAGTCCGTCTGCAACCAAAAATAGGAAAGACCCAGGGCCCAGCTGCCTGGAAGCCACGAACAAAGAAACTTACAAAGCAGAGAAGAATAGTCACCTTGTCATATATTTACTTATGATTTTGCGCTAGAAAAAAGCCTTGGAACTTAATCAAGAAAAAACAAACAACAAAGCAGAGAAGATTAGTCACCTTGTTATATATTTACTTATGATTTTTTGCTAGAAAAAGCCTTGGAACTTAATCAAGAAAAAACAATCAACTTATGGGGAAAAGTTTAAATAAAAAAACCCAAAATTAGCAGATAGATACCAAGTATGCATCATTCGTCAAGCTGAAACCGCACCAGATATATATATAGCAAGAAGAACCCATGAAACTCAGGATAGATAGCGCCATAGATGCTATTTGAAAAACACCTTGAGATGGCGCTATCCCTCCTGAGCTTTACAGATTCTCCCATACTTCTGTTTATAACACGGAAAAAAGCTCCATCTTCCATGAAAAACCTGTAAAGCAATTCAACAAGCTCTCATCAATACGTCTAAAGGACTCAGATAAGCTGTATAGCTAGACTCTAAAATATATCTCAGAGCTCACATGGTGAGGAAGGAACGAAGTGGGTTTGGCAGTATTTATAAGAGGGAGAGGACGTGTGGCATGAGTCACCTTCTATTGGAGCATGAAACTCACAAACAATTTGTTTAAGTATTAATTTCTTGATTAAGAACAAGTAAAATTATGGGGTTGTTGTGGAGGGACGGTTAATTTTTACACTTTTAGTTGCCATTTGATAAGAAGAGAATAAATTTTAATTTTTTTTAATTATGCATTGATTTTTTCTTACCTTGTACGCTGCCGACTACGTTATGCATTACAGCGGTAGGTAGTCGAATACTAAAGGATTATTATATACATGAGCAAAACAAAAAACCACATTTTCTTCCACTATGGGCCTATGGCAGCTTTGCTGGGGGAGGGGGAAACCCTAATTTTAATTTCTCAAATTCTTTTAGAGTAAAAGTTACCATGAGGAAAGTCTCAGGGCAGTCCCTGTATGGACTACTGAATTTATCTGATATTCTATTTGAATTCAGATTATCAAAAAATATATCTTCCTTAATTATTAAGCATATCTTAATTAGAAATGGCAGGCAACTATGAACCATATTCAAATTGGCATTCTTTATTAATGTAAAGATTATTGGATTGCGTTATAAGTATTATTCATTTTTGAGATTTAAAAATCGTTCTCATGATTTTGTCTTTTGAGAAAAGGCATCTCATAGAGGAAGGGTTGCTTTTACTTTATAAAGTTACAGTTCAATCTTTGGTTAGTTGATGTGGGATTGTTTTTCCCCTCAACATTAGCCCTCTAGTTAAGGGTTTGAACTGTATTTTTACTGAGGGCTGGTACGGGTCCACAATGGATTCCCACAGACAGTGCCATTGTTGATGCAAGTATTGCTAGACCGCGCCATTATAAGATATTGTCAACTTTGGAGATCTAAAAATCATACTCATAGTTTTGTCTTTTGAGAAAAGACGTCTCATAGGAGAATGGTTGCCCTTACTTTATAAAGTCACATTCCAATCCTTGACTAGTCAATATGGGATCGTTTTCTTCCTCAATACTAGTCCCCCTAGTTAAGGGTGTGGACTGTGTTTTTGTCGAGGGCTGGTACGGATCCAGAACAGATTCTTACAGACGACGCCATTGTTGATGCAAGGATTGCTGGACTGCGCACGCTATAAGATATTGTCCGCTTTGAAGATCTAAAAATCGTTCTCACGATTTTATCCTTTGAAAAAATATAGAAAAAAGATTTTATCCTTTGAACAAATACCATTATGTTATGTTTGAAAAAATGAATTTAAAAATTTAGATTTAGATTTCATTTGTTATATAAATTGTGATAATAAAATACATACATTATGTACAAATTAGTTAAGATTCAATATGATTATATATTTGAAAGGTATAAAAACATGAATTTTAAATTTACAAATAACTATAGGTATTTTAAATTTACCACTAAATAATCATCCAACAAATTCATGGATTTGAAAAATAATTTTTAATATTACATTCACATATATATTTTATTATACAATTTATATTATTTTTAAAATCTAAATTTATCTTTTAAATTTTTAAAAACAACCTTAATCTAACGGATGTTTGAAGGATAATGTTGCAAGTCTTGAACTTAAATAGCTGTGTGGGGTGTTCTGTTTTTAGGTTTTCAGCAATAATAGTTGAAAAAGTTAAGTGATTACTTTAGATTTAATTTAACATTAAACCTTGGTGGGTCAATCATGATTCATCCTCCCTACATCACTTGTGACTTGTGAGTTCACAATTTTGGAATCCCCATCCCCCGCAGTCTTCAATAAAATCATCATTACTTAATAATCCCCCGTTGCAGTCGGCAAATGTGAATCGCCATCTCGTCTTTTTTTTTTTTTTTTAACACTGTTCTTACCAAGTTAACTCTATTTTAGTGTTCAGAAAGAACTTAATTAGATTTTCTTTTTGTCAATCTGACCTGTCAAAATTAAGCAACTAGTCAAGAATGCCCCCAAATGTGTAGCATTTTTTTCTGGTTTATGATAATATGCATTTGAATTTATGCTAATCAATCTAGAATTTACCTAAAGTAAAGTTGTCGTATGAACAGATGTTGCACGTAAAAGCATTGATAAATTGATTCCATATTTTAATTTCTATATGCTTATGTTAAGAGTTATGGTGTGATAATAGTGGCATAGTTAAATAGAAATTAATATTGGTGAAGAGAGTTGTACAGTAGTAAATAACAGGAGAAATTCAAAGAAATCAAAATGAAAGTTAGATCTAAATGATTACACGATATAAAAAAATAAAAAAATATATAAATATGAATACAAAATAAATATATAAATTTTTTAAAATTTATATAATATAAATTAATAAAATATTAAAATTTATATAAATATAAAATATTTTAAATATAATTATAATATAATAAAATATACAAATACACGAATAAAGAGAAAGCTGTCAACTACTTGTAAGAATAGTAAATGAGTTGAGGCCTGAGCCTTGGGCCCTGCTCATTCTATGCCATGTTTCTCTGACTCAGAGGAAGGGAATGCCTCGGCACTTGCACCATGCATCCTTTCGACAAAACAGTCAAGTCAACAACCCCCTCCACCCTTTTCTAGACTTTGTTTATTTTAGATTAGATTAGATTAGATTTCATAGCTTAGAGTTTAGACTTTTAGACCCTATAGCCCTAAGCAGAAGAAGAACCCTCTTATTTCTCTTTCCTTCTCTCTTTTTGTGTGTTTCAGTACAGTTTACAGAGTCTCAGGCCCCTAGTTTCAGGCTTTCAGGTCCAACTACAGATTCCCAATATCTTCATTCTCCAACTTCGAGGAGGGGGCCTTCGGCATTGGGCCTTTCTTTCTTTTTTCTATCTCTAGGATTTCATCATCATCTATTAAAATTTGGGACACTACATTAAAGGACATTAATGCCCCCACAGCTTCTGACTTCTCTCAGCACCACATTAATTCCCCCTGCTGTTATTTTAATTTTTCTTTTATTATTATATCATATGTGCTTCGATTTCTCCATTGGGAAAAACCAAAATCTGGTCATTTTGGTCATATTTCTTCCTTTTATTCGACTTCTCCTCCTCAGTCTGACTCTGACGAAAAGGTAAAATCTACCTTTGATCCTTTTAGGCCTGTTGTGGAGATCATGGGTCCTACACCTACTCCTACTTGCTTTCATATGTTAATATTAAAAATTAATGTCATTACTCGATGCTTAATTTGATACTATAAAATTTCCTTTTATTTGTTTTTGAGATATTTTATAGTCAAAATGATATGTCACACTGTCATCGTTTTAGAAAAGTATTGAGTAAGATATTGTCCCAGGCCAGCCACATGCATTTTACACTTAAAAAGATGAAACATGACTAGTGTTTTTAAACAACCCCAATGCTTGTGAACTATATCAAATTATAATAAAATTATTTTTGACATTTTGCATTTGCAACTATTTCCTTTGAACAACTTCCAAGGAAAGAAGCATAAGAAGCATAAGGAGCATAAGGAGCTGGCAAGCAGAGCTGCAATGGGCAGTAAACAGAATCAGAGGAAAAACTTTCATTTATGTTATTTTGCGTTTATCATGGAGTGCCTTTCTTTACTCGATCTAGAGGGAGAGAAATAATAGGTGTTTTAATCGCCTTCAATCCACACAAGGAGCCATCATTGAGCAGATAAAAGAGATCATCAGAATGCGATTGTTGGGGCTCAAGAACATTAGTCCTGATGAAGTGAACCGAAGATTGGATGCAGATTGGGGACTGTCACTTTTTTCCTAGGATCTTTGTCCATTCTGGAATAGCTTTAAGTATTGCTGAAGTATGTTGCTATTGTTCCCTGATTGATTAGTGGTCTTAAGTTTTGTTCAAGTATTGTTTAAGTATGTATAGCTTTAAGTACATGTTGCACATGATGTTGGATGTAGCAGTTTAACTGCTTTCTGGATAAATAAAACACTTACTTATCCAAAAAAAAACTTCCAAGGAAAGAAGAACAAAAAGATGGTTATAGACTTATAGTTCATTTGAGCCTTTTTTTTTTTTTTTTAATAAATGAATTGAAATTTTATCAAATAATTACAAGAAAAAAAAAAAGGAAAAAAAAATGTGAAAGGCAAGGGTGGATGGTGGTAAGCTAGGTAAGGGTGTAGGGTAGGAGAAGTAGTAAAGCCCAATGGGCAATGGGGAAGTTAAAGAGATAACGGAGGGGCGAGGGCCCAGTGATGAGCCATTGAGCTTAGCCTGCCCCTGTCGGCACCCATGGCCATCATTTGGAGTTTGGACACCATTTTATTTTATTTTATTTTATTTGTCTCACTATCACATCAGTTTATTCATTATCACATTTACACGTGGAGCCAGAGACTTCACTCCTCAATGTGGCCCTCTCTATCTCTTCCCATTTTCATTTTAATTTTAATTTACAACTTTTTACTACTACTTACATACATGGACATGAAATTAATTTGCACCGTCGTATCATTTACATATAAAAATAAAATTAAAAATTAAAAAATATATTATTTTACTATTATAACTTTTATAAATTAAAAAAAATAAAATCTAAATATGATGAAATTTTTTATAATTATACAACATTTGACTCACACCTTTTTAATTTTTTTTCTCTTCTTATCTACTCAATTTAAAATTATTTGTTTTTATAAATAAGAGTGTAAACTAATTATCTTTCTTCTTACTTTTCTCTCATTCCAAAAACACTCAATTTTTTTTTATATTAATTATTATTCCCTTGTGGGGTAATTAAATTGTAATGCACGAACTTTTTATTTTCTTTCTTTTTTGGAAAAGAACAAAATAAGATTAGTTTCAAAGACTTAAACGAAATACATAGAATTAATGTCAATATAGCTCATAATGAAAAAAATTTCTGGTATCATCTTTGTTTTTGGATGTAACAAGGATTTGAGATTACCCCGTTATAAGATTATATTATTATTTATAAGGTATGGTCGGTAGGATGGATAAGTGAAAGAATAGATAAGCGTAAGACGAAAAATAAAAATAAAAAAATTTTGAATGTGTTTAATAAAAGAAAAAATTGAAAGAAAAAAATGATTATTTTTCATTTTTAAGCATAAAAATAAATAACTTTAAATTAAAATAATAAAAAAAATGAGCGAGATATGAATTAAGTGTATATATTTATAAGATTATTCATTATTTTTTAAAAAATTTATATTTTTATCTTAACTTTAAAAAATATAATGATAAAATAAAATATATATTTTTCTTTTATCAAGTAATAATGAAAAGAATTTTTTTTACTAAACATGCTATGAAAAATATATTTTTTTTTTAAATTTTTCATATTTTTTTTTATCCATTCAATTTGAACAAAGCCACAGTATTTTATTAAAAAAAAATAGATTAATGACTTTTGGTGGGGCCCGGCCGACAGTCTCCTCACATTTGCTCTCCAACTTGTCCAAAGAGTAACGCTGCATGAGCTAGTCCCTTTGACCCGTAATTTTGTCCCGTTTAATTTTTTTTAAAATAATATTTATAAATTAAAATTTATTTTATTTTATTTTATCAAAAAATTATTTTATTTTAATTTTTATAAAATACATATTTTTTTATACTGTTTACTCGTTAAGCAAAATTAGAAGGCGGTATGACAGGCGGGGCGCGGGTCATTCAGCATTTTCCTTGTCCAATTTCTAGCAATACAAGTAACGGCAGAGTCGGATATTAGGTCCCTGGCCCCAGGCCACAGCCTCGTTTTCATGGTGGCAAACATGTGGCAAAATTTGCGAATGATTGCCATTTGTCAGCAATGCATGCATCTCAGTTCTCACCTCGATCGATCAACCCTAAGTACACCATCATTGACTGCTGAAATTTTTATATATCTAAATTTAAGTGAAACATGAAAACTAAGTGCAAAGGCAAAGGATCCATGCTGTTGTTGTAATAATTTCATTTCATTTCAAATAACAGTGACCTCCTTTGCTGGACAGCTAGCTACTCCAAATCTATTCCAAAGGAAGACTTGTTGAATACAATACAAAGAACGATGTCTCAATTGTCGATTGAATTTGAATGTGTCAGCTAATATAACATCATTTGTTGTTATGATCAAAATTTGAAATCCAACACCTTTTGGTAGTAATATATATACACATATATAGTGGCATTATTCGAACTTAATTAATTATTAAACAAGCAAATTAAATGGGTATCATTTAAACTCAAACTCAAAGTCCAAGTAGATAAGTGTCTTGAATTGCTCAAAATGAATTCTCACCTCCCTCATATGGGAACGGGAAAGGTACTGTAAATTACAATCATCATTTATAAACACTAGTATAGATAATATTTTCTTTTGGTTTAAAATCATACTTGCAAAGTAGAGATCTTGATTCATTATTGACAATGAAAATGGCACAGTAAATGCTTGGTTTCATAACCTTGATTTGTTGTAGACATATACCTTGGCATAAGGAATGCTTGGACTCTTTTTATGAGTTTTGAGGACACCAAATGAACATAATATCATATGCTATGGACGTTGGACAATTTGGACTGAATTGCTAAACCTTCCGATTTGAACCTCCTTTATGTGTGGATTTCAATTGTGTAATAAAACAAGATTAATCTTAGCATAACACCAAGAGTGGATTCTCTAACCTCAACATCTTTTCTTATTGTTTTTTATATTTTGTTTAATTTCTTTTATGTTATTTTGTTTATTTTGTTCTCTAATATCTTGTTTACTTTCTTTGTTATTGATTCCCTAATATCTTGTTTATTTTCTTTTTCATATATATTTATAAACTTATACTTACTAGTACGCTTCCCTATGGTTCGACCTCGGACACCCGAGAATTTATTACTTGAACATAACCTGCACTTGGGTTTACAACTCTCAATCGTTGCTGTTTTTCCCACCTCAACACTCAAATGGATCCATCACCGTCAAACCTCCAGCTGAGGTTTTTGAAGAAGGAGCAACTGTGTGGATGAACTCAGTTGTGGCGCAGTTTGTTGGCAAGGCACCAAACTTCAGCACATTTCAGAGACTTGCCAACATGTTATGGGGAAAGAATAGAGCAGTGGTGATCAAATCTGCTGGCCTGAACTTATACCTAGTTCAATTTCCGAATGCTGACACCAGAGAATGGGTTCTTGAGCAGGGACCTTGGCACATTCAGAATAAGCCACTCATTCTGAGAAAATGGGAGCCAGGTATGAAATCATTAGAGTTTAATTTGAAGAAATTACCTGTTTGGATCCATTTTGGAGGAGTTCCTCTGGAATTGTACACCAGACGTGGACTCAGCTATATTGCTAGTGCCCTAGGAACTCCATTGTATATGGATAGAATCACTGCTAGCCAACAGAGATTGGCCTATGCAAAGGTATGTGTGGAGATTGCAGTTGATGTCCCCATCCCAAAATGTATTAATGTTGAGTTATGTGATGGCACTATTGCAAATGTTGTTGTGGATATCCCTTGGTACCCTCCAAAATGCAAGCATTGCAATTTGTTTGGGCATACAGACAGAAATTGCACCAAACAGCCTGTAGGGGCTACCAAAGTTTGGATTCCAAAGGAGGGGCCTAAAGCAGAACTGTCAAAACATGACGCACAGGCTACAAGCAGCGTAGAAGTTGAAAGCAGTGCCCTGCCTATGGCTCAAGAACAGAAAGAGGCAAGTATGAAGGAAACAGAAGTTAATGAGGGCAGTAAAGGGAGAGGAAGCAGAAGCATACAGAAAAGCAAGAAGTCAGTATTAGCTGGTTCCCAAAACAGATTTGACATCCTGAGTGACTCAGAGAGGACAAATGTAGACCCTGGACAAACTAGTGGCTCTGAGCAATGGAGAGAGGAGGAACAATTGGTGGAAATCCTTCCAAACTCTCCTAAGAAGCAAAGGGCAGCAGCAGCAGGAGTTGCAGACTTGATGAAAGCCTTGAAGAATAAGAAGAAAGGGCCCATTGACAAGGGGAAAAGAGGTAAGGCAGTTTTACCTGCCTCTGGAGTGACCCCCCCTCAACTTTCATGAATTTTATAGTGTGGAATACTAGGGGGCTAAACAACCCTCAAAAGCAGAAAAGTATTATACAGAGAATAAACTGCCTGAAGGCAGACCTTGTTTGCTTACTGGAAACAAGAGTGAAACAACAAAACATGCCAGCTATAGTAGATAGGCTCTTTCAGGGATGGAAGCTACATCACAACTACTTAGAAGCTTATAATGGGAGAATATGGTTCCTATGGAGAAATCAGATGCAGGTTGATCTTATTGCAACATCTGATCAGAGCATTACATGCTGCACCACTTATAATTCTACCAGGTTCTACATTACAGCAATTTATGGAAGCAATGAAGGCATAAGTAGAAGAAGGCTTTGGCACCATCTTCAGGACATTCAAGGCAGAATTGATGGCTCTTCTTGGCTTTTGGCTGGAGATTTCAATGTTATAGCAAGACCACAGGAAAGCTCAGATTTCAATGGCTCCTACATGCTTACCTCTGATATGAAGGATTTTCAGGACTGCTTGACACAGCTATCAGTGTTTGATCATACCAGTACTGGACCAGCATTCACTTGGTCCAACCACCAAACTGATGCTTACTTGGCTAAAAAGCTTGATAGGGTTTTGGTGAATGATTGCTGGCATACACAGTTTGCTCACTCATTTGTTGAGTTTTTGGCTCCAATGGTTTCTGATCACTGCCTAGCATACATAAAGATGAACTTGACTGCTCATTCTCCCCCAAAGCCATTTAGGTTTTTTAATTTCTGGACTAGGAATCCAGAGTTCCTGAACATTGTGGAAAACTCTTGGCAAGAGCCTTTCATTGGCAATCCTATGACCACTCTATTCCACAAATTGAAGAGATTAAAGGCAGTACTGAGGGCATTTAACCTGGCCATATATGGCAACATTTCAGGGAAGGTTCAAGATAAAAGGCAAGAATTGGAGAGCATGCAGATGATCAATCTGCATCAAAGGCCATCTAATACTCTTGTTGAAACAGAAAGAAGACTCTATGCAGAATTGATGGAACTCCAAAAGGCTGAGGAAAGTTATTACAGGCAGAAATCAAGGATAAAATGGCTGCAGGAGGGGGATCAGAACACTCATTATTTCCATAAAATGGTGTCAGCAAAGCATAGCAAGCAATCCATCAGAGTCCTCTATGATGATGAGGGAAGGAAGTTGGAAGATTTTGGCCAAATTTCAAAGGAGGCTGTAAGGTTCTTTCAGAAGTTGATTGGGACTGAGGACAAACAGGTCACAGACTGCCCTAGGGAGCTTCTTACTGAACTTATTCAGCCTGCCTTGCCTGCTGAAGCTAAGGACAATTTAGCTAAGGCTGTTACAAAAGAGGAGGTGAAAAGAGCCATGTTTGAGCAAGATGGGGACAAAGCCCCAGGGCCAGATGGATACACTGCACAGTTTTTTAAAACTGCTTGGCCTATTGTGGAAGAGGATGTCACTGCAGCAATCTTATCCTTCTTTCAATCAGGGAGCCGGATATCAGTCTTTAACTCTACATGTATTGCTCTTGTCCCAAAATTCCAGAATCCTAATCATATGAAGGACTTCAGGCCTATTTCATGCTGCTCTGTCATTTATAAATGTATTACCAGGATCATCACTGCCAGGCTCACTCCACTCCTTCCTACTATGATCTCCAGCAATCAGAGTGCCTTCATACCAGGGAGAAGCATCTCAGATAATATTCTCATGGCTCAGGAACTGGTCAAAGGGTATGGAAGAGTAACCTTATCCCCCCGTTTTGCAATGAAGATTGATCTACAAAAAGCTTTTGATTCATTAAATTAGGACTTCATTCTCACTGTTTTATCAGTTTATGGATTGCCTGATAAGTTCATAGGATGGATCAAGGCATGCATCACTTCCCCAAAGTTCTCAATTTCTCTTAATGGAGGATTAGTAGGGTACTTTGAAGGAGCAAAGGGGTTAAGGCAGGGAGACCCTCTCTCTCCTTATCTTTTTGTCATTGCTATGAATGTTTTATCCAGACTTCTGGATGCAGGGGCTCTTCATGGAGTTTACAGCTACCATCCTAAATGTCACAGAATCAAGCTTACTCACCTGTGCTTTGCAGATGATCTGCTGATTTTTGCAAAGGGTAACTTGGATTCTGTTGTGGGCATACAGGGTATTCTCCATTACTTTTATACCATTTATGGTTTGCAATTAAACCCTTCCAAGAGTGAAGTCTTCTCCTCTGGTGTTAGTAGGACCACCCTACTTGAGATGCAAGAGTTGACAGGGTTTAAACTTGGCAAACTACCTGTTAGGTACCTTGGGGTCCCTTTGGTCACAAGAAGACTCTCTGAAAAGGATTGTTCTCCTTTGATCGATAGAATTACTCAGAGAATCAATGGCTGGGCAGCACGCATGTTATCCTATGCAGGAAGGCTTCATCTCATTCAATCTGTTCTTTTTAATGTGTCCAATTTCTGGTGCAGGCACTTTGTATTGCCTAAGGCTGTTCTTAAAAGAATTAATCAATTATGCAGCAAGTTCTTCTGGAAAGGAAGAGATGACTCAGCTAAGGGAGCAAGAGTCAAATGGAGTTCCATTTGCTGCCCAAAGTCAGAGGGGGGTCTTGGATTAAAAGACTTGGGAATATGGAATAAGGCTTGCATTATTCAGCACCTATGGGCACTTCTCTCTCAGGCAGGTTCATTGTGGATTGCCTGGCTTCATGCCTATGTGCTGAAAGGAAGAACAGTGTGGCAGGTTCAACCTTCCCCAGGAAGCAGCTGGACATGGCGTAAAATGCTTCAGCTGAGGGCTTTGGCTTTGAGGTTCACCTCCAACCAGAATGGTGCTCTAACTTCGAAGTTCCCTGGGAACAGATTTATGGTGGCTAAAGTCTGGAATGATCTCAGGCCTAGGCAGGACAAGGTGGAGTGGGATAAACTGATCTGGTTTCCATTTCATATTCCTAAACATGCACTGGTAGCTTGGATGGCTATATTGGACAAACTGCCTACAAAGAACAGATTGATGTCATGGGGCATGGAGGTGGATGGCAAATGTGAGCTATGTCAAACTGAGCAAGAAACCCGGAATCATATATTTTTTGAATGTGACTATTCAAAGGAAATCTGGGGGCATATACTATGCTTATGTCAACTTCATAGAAGCATAAGGAGCTGGCAAGCAGAGCTGCAATGGGCAGTAAACAGAATCAGAGGAAAAACTCTCATTTCTGTTATTTTGCGTTTATCATGGAGTGCCTTTCTTTACTCGATCTGGAGGGAGAGAAATAATAGGTGTTTTAATCGCCTTCAATCCACACAAGGAGCCATCATTGAGCAGATAAAAGAGATCATCAGAATGCGATTGTTGGGGCTCAAGAACATTAGTCCTGATGAAGTGAACCGAAGATTGGATGCAGATTGGGGACTGTCACTTTTTTCCTAGGATCTTTGTCCATTCTGGAATAGCTTTAAGTATTGCTGAAGTATGTTGCTATTTTCCCTGATTGATTAGTGGTCTTAAGTTTTGTTCAAGTATTGTTTAAGTATGTATAGCTTTAAGTACATGTTGCACATGATGTTGGATGTAGCAGTTTAACTGCTTTCTGGATAAATAAAACACTTACTTATCAAAAAAAAAAAAAATTAACTTGTTCCTTTAGTTTGAGTGAATTAAGAGCAAGATCAAGAGGAAGAATATAGAGAATATCCAACCAACAAACCCAAGAAATTAAAATTAGGTTAAATGGGTTGTGAAATACTAATTATTTTAAAGCCCATGATTTTACCCCTCTCACAAACTTAGAAGAGGGGATCTATATCTCTAAGCCCGAAGCTTCATTAAATGTAAAGGGTTTAATTTTATGTGAATGCTAATTGATAGGAGAATGAGTACAGGAAGTGTTTGCCTGACATCATTTGACTATAAAGAAGAAAAAGCTGATACTACATTATATTTGAAGACTCAAACTCCTCCAAAAGCTTTCATTCCGGCAGTGGACAAAGTAAATTATATATTAAGGACAAGGTAAGAACAACTTACCAAAGTTTTTTCAACACCGACACACCCTCCCCAGCTGATACCTAGACTTCATAGTTGATGAGTACGTTTCTGAACATTTAGAGAGATTTAACAAAGACAAGTTTTTGCTGTAATTTTGGATGTAAAATTGACAAATGTAAGAAAGATAATGAAATGCCCGTACCCGTAGGGGACTCAATTAATTAATGTCACAGGTCTTGCCTTCAACCTGCGGCAGTCTATATATGTTTGAGCATGCAACGAAAGACTAGTCTATTGATTTCTTCCAATATCCTTCTCTCTTTGAGACTTGACTTGACAGCAATTTGCAGCCTCTTTTAAGCCTTCCATTGCGCTTCCAGTACTACTTTTAACTCTTTCAATATTTCAACTTCATGTCATGTTGGAGCCTATACCTGAGTAGCCTCCATGTGCTTCAACCCAAAGAGTTTTTCTTTTCTTCTTATATACTAATATTTCCTATTTCTTATGGAATGAGGAACCAGTAGACATACCCCCTTCTAGTTCCTGAGGAAATGGCAAAAAAGACTTTGAACTTTGAAGCTCCTTTGTTATATATTATTACCATCACTATTTCTTTATGAAATTTTGAATTAGGCGAGATAAAACCAAAATAAAATCTAGATAATGGCCCCATCCAAGGTTTTCAGCCCCCCCCCCCCTCTCCTTCTGCCAAGTCCCAACTATCAATATTGGTCCACAACCGTTTGGTCTTTTATGTTTTCTGAGAGATTAGAGAGATTATGGATATCACCATCCTCCAACTATAGTTTTCTTATTGATAATGTAATGAATTATTCATTACAAGATTTCTTTTAATAAGAAATGGACATCAGTAGAAAGCTTTTATAAAAAACAATGATTGCTATAATGAACGAGTAGATCAAACTTCAAAGGATATCAGTGGAATCTCTTTAGAGTTGAAAATCCTACAATCCAATAAGTTGAGACCCTACAATTTATATATCCCATAAAATTGATTTGATACGAGGATCTTCGACCGAATCTAATTTTGATTTGAGATAAGATGCATATTTTTTTCATTGTCTGAACAACAAAAGAAGATGCGACATATATAGGTTGGTGGTTAGTCACAAATTGCTGACCCAAGTTTGAAATTGATTTGGGTGAGTGGGTGGGAGGGGAATGTGGTTTCTATCTAGTAAATATTATTATTTTCCATTGGAAAATGATGCCTTTTTTTTTTCATGGTGGAAATGGAATTGATGTTGGTGATGAACTGATGGGCAAGTAGAACAGCCAGGGGCTCAATATTGGAAGGGCTAGTCAAAAGATCGGCCAAAGGCCCATAGTTTTGTGAGAGGAAAATAAGCCTGTGAACTCATCTTATATGGGTTTGTAAGTTGTAACCCAATTTTGGATGGGATTTCTTAAGCAGGCTTCAGGCCGGTCTAATTGGGTCCGTTGAGTTTAGAGCTTGTGCGAGCAAAGCATCGATACAGAATAGATCATGAAATAAGCATTATTATTTATTAATACGTTCATGGGCATTTCTTAAAATGATTATTATATTTGAAAAATAATAAGATAATAATAATTCAATTCTCTATCAATTGTTAATATGAATATAAAAAGTTTTCGTTTGGGAAGTAATTTTATTGGTGTTTACTGTTTAGGCAGAGGGTCGTTTCTTCGGGTTTCAAGCCAATCTCCAACGTCTACCGTTGTAATCTCCGCCAACAAAGCTAATTATTATACCAAAGTTTATCAAATCAAACAATTGGCATGCACACTCTCCTTCACCTGCGCCTTGCTTCTTCCACTAATTCCCACTCTCTCTTCACAATGTCTGCTGCTTCACCCTCTCTCGCTCTCCCTTCTTCTCTTTCTTCGCTCCGCTCCATTGCAGCTGCTCCACCTCGATGCTTCCGCCTTAACAACCCCTCTCGAGTTAGGGTTTTCATGAGCGTCTCCGTTGGATCCCAAGCTGTCGTCGATGATGCCTTTTTCGCTGATTACAAGCCTACCTCCGCCTTCCTCTTTCCCGGTCAGGTTAGTTCTTAATTCCATCAATTTTGGACAATTTTAAGCTCTACCAAACTAAATCTGTTCTGTATTAATTTCAAGATGTAAGATAAAAAATTCAGGGCGCTCAAGCAGTTGGAATGGGAAAAGAAGCGCAGACTGTGCCTGCTGCTGCAGAATTGTACAGTAAGGCAAATGATATATTAGGGTAATGCCCCCCCCCCTCCCCAAAGAATTTCCTTTTTTGATTGGTTTTTTATATATTTGATTTTGGATTAAAGTACCCATTGACTGAGGTTTAACTGTTTAACAAAGAAATTCATAATTTGCTATGGTCTTATTTTATAATTGTCTTTATAGTTTAATTATGTTTCAACTGCTTGCAGTTTTGATCTTCTAGATGTTTGCATCAATGGTCCTAAGGAAAAATTAGACTCAACTGTCATAAGCCAGGTACCTTGCATTGCTTATTTCTTGCCTTTTTTATTTCCTCTTTAATGATGTTGTCTTGCCAATGATTTATTACTACGGTTTATCCCATTAAGAAGAACTAATAAATTAGCTTGTGACTCTGCATCTCTGCAGCCTGCTATTTATGTTACAAGTCTAGCTTCTGTTGAGCTGCTTCGTGCTCGCGATGGAGGCCAGCAGATTATTGATTCTGTTGATGTCACATGTGGCCTCAGCTTGGGAGAATATACTGCACTAGCATTTGCCAGGGCCTTTAGGTGAGTCTTTTGAATACCCATAATTGAACTATTGTCTTGATTGAACTTATACTAGTTACTTTATAGTCCTTGTTTATCTATACCTTAATGACTAATTAAACCATCCAGAGAGGCTGCATTTCCATATTTAAGGCATAAAGAAGTTGTCATTGTCTGTTCTTCAATGTGTCTGCTACTGTTTGAGTTAGTATGTAAAACTAGAAGAATAATATACTGATATTCTTCTTTCCCCTTGAATTTGAGTTCGTTTATAAAGCTTTGAGGATGGACTCAAGCTGGTCAAACTAAGAGGAGAAGCAATGCAGGTAAAAATCTGTTTCTGTCTGATAGTATCTTATAGTGCAGATGATTGCATGATTCCTGTTGGTAATCATCGTTATTTTCTGCCTTCAGAAAGCTGCTGATGCTGCTAAAAGTGCTATGGTCAGTGTCATAGGACTTGATTCGGAGAAGGTTCAGCAGTTATGTGATGCTGCCAACCAAGAAGTTGATGTAGCTGATAAGGTTCAGATTGCAAATTACTTATGTCCTGTAAGATTCTTTTATCTGTCTTGTTGATCAAATGAGTCGTGCTTGGTGTTATGCTTATTAGGAAATCACATATGAACTGACTTTGGCACTGCAAATGTGTTTACTTTGGCAGGGAAATTATGCAGTATCTGGAGGTCTTAAAGGAGTGGAAGCAGTGGAAGCTAAAGCTAAGTCATTCAAGGCTCGGATGACTGTAATTCTCCTTTTCATTTTCTATCTAAAAGTTTGTTCCTTCTGTGTGTTACCTTGATTGATAGTAGTAAATTAATTGGCTTCATTTTTTTGTTCAAATGTGGCCATCTAGCTATATTCTGACTGCTAGTGATAACGTATTTTCCCCCTTTCACAGGTGCGTTTAGCTGTTGCTGGTGCTTTTCACACTAGTTTCATGGATCCTGCAGTCTCAAGATTGGAAGCTGCATTGGCAACAACCCAGATCAGAACTCCAAAAATACCTGTTATATCAAATGTTGATGCACAGCCACATGCAGATTCTGAGACAATAAAGAAGATACTAGCACGTCAGGTAAGCTACTTAATACTTGTTTCCTTCCCTCATGGGCTAAGAATAGCAATCAAGCCTTGTAGTTGAAATTGCAGGTGACCTCTCCCGTTCAATGGGAAACAACAGTGAAAACTTTGCTGACCAAAGGGCTGAAGAAGAGTTATGAATTGGGGCCTGGAAAGGTAAAAATCTTATTGACTGCTTAAATTCAAGCTTCTTCTCTCTTTCTCTCTAGTCATTCATTGTCTCTCTGTTCTCATTGTTTTGAGTTTGTTTTGGTCATGTATCAGGTTATAGCTGGCATTGTAAAGAGAATGGATAAAAGTGCCGAGATTGAGAACATTGGTGCTTGAGGCTACTTGAGTTATTCCATACAATCATATCAAAAAATGGTGTTAACACTTTGTGCACGGCACAGATTTAGTTGTTCAATTGAATTCAAGCCAAGAAAAGATTAGTTTAAGTTTTAAGCAGTTATGACCAGATTGAGGACTGTCTAGCCATATTGCAGACTAGCTTGTAATGATGGTTGTTGTTTATGTTTTGTCAGAATGTCGTATTTGAGTTGGGAAAAGAGCAAGTTCATTAGGCAGGAAGAATAGCTAAGTACGCTCCTTGATTTCAGTGTCTTCAATTCTGCTAGTGAATCTCCTCAGGCATATGTTGTGTTATTATGAACTTGAACTAGTTTGTTTCCGGTGATCTACTGTTGGACAATGTCATTTGATGCTTTCCTGTATTTCTCAAATAAACTTGTTAATTTGTTTAATAAAAGTTCCAGCATTCCCAAATCTATCATTTTGGTAATGGATTTTTCTTTTTTATTTTTGGTGTAAAAGGAAAGAGAAAAATCGTAGGCTAAGCATAGAAAAACTAAGCAACATAAGCTAACAAAATTGAACGGTAAACCAGATGGAGACTCGTGAAAAAGGAAGATGCAACAAAATCAGCAAATTGGTCTCCCTCCTTCCAAGCATGATTTATCTGATGTGCCAGGCCCAGGCTCTTCTAATTACCAATACTGATCGAACTGGGATACTGCAACTGACTTACGAGTCTTGACAAGACAGAGAACATCTTGGATATGCTTTACGAACACAATTCTCGAGTTGAGTGATCAAAGAAAAAAAAAAGTTGCATTGCTATTTGCTAGAAAACTCAAACTCAAAAACTTACAAACGTCTATTGCCTCATAATAGGATTTAAAAGCGAAAAATTCGAGCAACGATGGATTTTTTTTTTTGGGGAACTAGAACTCATTCAAGAAAACTTAGATTAGTTTTAAACAGTACTGGAAGGGCGTTGTGGTTGCCTCAATCTCCGAAGCTGATCGATCCACCGATCCTCAGGAACTTGATTGGCCCAATCAGGAGTCCATCCAGCAAATGAGACCCCACGCATCGCTTCCCTAACTCTCATAGCATTCTCTGGCGTTAACGGCGCGTTTCTTCGGCTCTCATCTTCCCTAAACGCCATCTGTATCGCCGTATCAGACGCCTCTATCATCATCTCTTCTTCTTCTTCTTCTTCTTCTTCTTCTTCTTCTTCTTCTTCCTCCGCAGCACCGCCGCCTACATGACGAGGCGAGATTCCGTTTTCCATTCGATTGACATAGCCATTCGACAGGTTATGATAGAGGTGTTCTTCATCTGAGATGACGTGATCACCCAAACCTTCTTGATCCTCATCGTCGTTATCATCGACGGCTGAGATTCGCTGGTAGAATTCAGGCGCGTGTTCGTGATTGGTATCGGAGTCGCTGTCACTGCCATTGTTGCTCTCTGCAAACGTAGGCAAGAAACCATTTTTGATAGTTTGAGAATTTATACAACTTTACAAAAAAAAAGTACAAAAAAGTTTCAAAATATTACCTTCGATAAGATCGGTCGGAGAGGTGGACATAGCATTCATTGTTTATGGTTTTGAAGCAAATGCAGCGAGATCCAGAAAGACAAGCCGTAAATAAAAAACAGGGAAATTATCAAATAAATCCAAAAATTAAAAAATTAAAAAAATATTGGGGAAAAAGTGTAAAATTACATGCACCAGCCGGGAATCGAACCCGGGTCTGTACCGTGGCAGGGTACTATTCTACCACTAGACCACTGGTGCCTCGATAATTTTTAAAAAAATAAAAAAATTTCAAATTGTAGCAGCTTGGCAGAGCATTGATATGGAAGATTTGAACCACACGTTCAACTTTCAAGTAGGAGCTTAGCAGCTTAGTAAACTGAGAGTGGGACTGTGGGAAGGAAAGAGAGAGAGAGAGAGAGGGTCGAAGCGGGAAATGGCAAATTCCATCTACAGGGCTTGGATTCTTCAATCTCAGCTGCTTTTCGAACCCAGTTTATCAAATAGAAAATCTGTTTCAAAGAAGAGTAACATGCTCTGTTTTGCTTCATCACAACTCAACCTTGTCCGGTTAGCACATTAACATCAAATTTCCCGCTTCCTTTATTTATCCTAAGCAAGCTGAACAGAAGGGTGATGATGTAATTTTTGTTTGGTTGTAGGTCAGAAGTGAGTTTTTGTATTGGAACTCACCTCATTCCTCATCCAAACAAGGTGTTCCAAGCTTGAAAATTTTGTACCTGACATGTTTGAGTTCAATTTTATTGGATACCAAATACAAGTTTGTTTTTCTGTTTCTATTAGGTGGAGAGAGGAGGAGAAGATGCTTTCTTTGTTAGCAACTATTAGGTGGAGAGAGGAGGAGAAGATGCTTTCTTTGTTAGCAACTTCAATGGGGGAGTTATTGCGGTTGCTGACGGTGTTTCTGGGTATAATACCTTATTTTGGAACAGCATTCTGTTTTTCTAGATTAACAAGTTTCAAGTCTTTTGTCTACTAATCTATTTTAAACGAAATTTGATGTGTGATTAACTCCCAAAGAGGTTCAGCAGTTTGTCTTGGCAGCCCTGATGTCAGCATGTATATTCTTTCTTTTTCCTTCTTGTTTTTGTTGTTAAAGGTAAAGATTGTTCCCAGGACCGCACAAGTTCATTCCTTTCCGGTGATTCTAGAAAAGACATTCAACAAGAATTTTCTGAGAAGAGCTCTGTTTTTCCACATTTTTACAATCCTAGCTAATATGAACATACTTTTATCCAGAAAAGAAGTGGAGTACTTTAAATTAAATCAAAACATGCCTTTGGTTTCTTCAACAAGTAGCAAAACTGTGTCATTATGTGAGCTGAAAAGTCATTATGCAGTGTGTTGATGGTTTTTTAAGTGATGGATGGTTTAATGGTGAAGGTAAGCTAAGAAGAGTCTATGGAATGTGGAGGTGAAAAGAGGAAAGGGTCATAGAAAGGTGAAGAGGTCGGGGGAGAGCAATCATAGAGAATTTAAGTGTTTGGGGGTCAATAGGTTTTTTACTGGGCATGAATGTCCTATATATAGCTTTAACTGACGGGTCGTGTCGGGCTTTAGTCGATGACAGGTGTACTAAGACTTCACGTGGATTTTGCATGGATATGACGGGGGCGATGTGATGGAAAGCGAATGCTAGAAAAGCCACGTGATCATCTGAAGTAACAGAAAGGCAATCCCTCTGGATGCGATGGACGATGTGTGGTCAGGACCTGCTTAGCTGTTTGTAGTTGGACGAGCTCTTATCAATCAAGATGTTGACGTATACTCTTCAGGTCCGAGATTTAGACTTATTGGGCCCAAGGCTCAATGGTGTTGGTATTTGGCTTGGTCTGTGCTTATTGGGCCAATCGTGTCTTGGGCTTAACACAGTGCAGATGTAAAGTATCTGTGAAAGTAGGTTTTTTCCCCCGACGCTTTTTGACAATTTCTATTTTCTGTGGTTTGCCAGTTGGGCTGAACAAAATGTGGATCCTTCATTATTCTCCAAGGAGCTGATGGCTAATGCTTCATCTCTTGTAGGGGATATGGAGGTAGTATTGGCATATTTGAAACAATAATTTCTTTTGGGAATTGTCAGTTTTGATCTTGATTTGAATGATTGCTTAAAATAAAAATTGGGTGTTTGTTAAACTTCCAAATTTAACAGTTTTACCCATCTACTATGTTATTTTCTGGCTATATCTGAATTCATCTTTTACCAGGTTAATTACGACCCCCGAATCCTCATAAGGAAAGCACATGCTGCTACTTCCTCTAAAGGCTCGGCTACTGCGTAAGTTTATAATATTCTGAAAAAGTCTTCCCTTCCCACATCTTTTTACACTTTATGATACTGTCATTAACCTTGATTTTCCAATTGGTTTGTAGTATCATTGAGATGCTAGAGAGGAATGGAAGAATGAAGGTTGCCAATGTAGGTGATTGTGGATTAAGAGTTATCCGCAAAGGTACCAAATACTGTGTTTGTTCAGGTAGTTCTTTCTCAATTTTATTTTTGTTTTCATTCATTACAGCAATGGCAAGGTTTAGTCGTCTAATTAACTTACTACAGGGCTGATAATCTTTTCTACGTCCCCACAAGAACATTACTTCGACTGCCCATATCAATTGAGCTCGGAGTTAGTTGGCCAAACGTATCTTGATGCTGTGGTATGAGTGCTAAGTTTATCTGTCTACTGTAATTGTCATGGGAGTCATTTATCCTATCAGTCGCTGTTGTTTAGAGGACTAGTATCACCTCAGACTCAGAGTAGTGACTAAATTGCATGCTTCAAATTTTAATGCTAGCAAAGGCATTGGCTAACCTGGCAAGCAATCACTCGATGGATTCAAGTTTCGAGTCTCCCTACTCATTAGAGGCCAGATCCAAGGTAAAACTATTTGTTAAAATAAGTAAAAACTGCCGCAGCCTTCATGCCTCGCTGTAACGAATTTAACATGTCCTTTTGGTATTTCTTTACAGGGTTTTGATGTTCTTTTTTGGAAGAAAATTCTCGGGATGAAGCTAACAGGCGTGGTTTCTTTTAGATTATCCTGTGATCATGATTCCATTTGTATTCATCCACAGTTGACCTATTTTTAATTTTTTTTGGAGCAGGTGGAAAGCTTGATGATATCACTGTGATTGTGGGTCAGGTTGTAACCTCACCAAGCACTGGTATTTCGGATGAGGTTCCGAGAACAGAGGAGGTTAAGGGCACGGAAAGTGTTGGTATCTTGGACGAGGTTCAGAGGACAGAAGAGAAGATGGAGGGAATAGAAAGCATTGGTGTGTTGAACGAGGCTCAGGTAGCAGAAGAAGGGGTTTAGAGGACGTAAGACTTGGACAAACCTGTCTGCCATATTAATTAAGAAATCTGTTTTTCCTTGGCAACTAACTACTATGATTGGTGAAGTACAAAAATCTTATGTCGGTCTCTATATATCCGGACCAAAGGGCTTAGTCCTTTTGTATTGCGGACTTGCAGAACTAAACCATGAAAGAGAGACTCCTTTTGGTAACTATTTTCCTCTTTAAGGAATGCTCGAGTTTTTTCTCCAGTATTTCATTTTTCTATTTTTACAGTAATGGGAATAAAGAAAACACAAAATACACTGAAAATGTTGAAAAGGTCCCCAGTTTAACATTTTGGACTAGTCCAATACAGAATTACAGGCAGGGATTCTAGTTTCAATAGATCTTCCCCTTTTTCTTTACATTGAACAATTAATAATGAATTCTAAAATATAATTGGATTTCATGCATCCATCCGAATAGTCCTTAAATGGTTATTAAAACCAACCGAAAATGCTAAATCCTTATCAGGCTGGAGCTTTTCCATGCTCACCTCATTTAAAACACAGCTGAGGGAAGAAAAATCAGAACAATAGAACCATGTACGTAATGACCACAATTGAAGTCATTGCCTTAGATATATCGAGGAAACTCCTCTGAACTAGTGATCTACAATCCGAAATCTGACAGTAAATAACAATCAAGGAAAAGAAGTCAACAAACAATAGCACATATCCTTGAACATTGCGGTAGGAAAATAGCATTTTCAACACTTGAATCTTTTGAGTAAAAATCAAAACTTTTTTATGCAACTTTACCTTACACTGTCATGAAACCAAAAACAAAAAATTATCACAGATAACGATTTGATGGGGTCCTGGCTACCAAATGACTCAACATTTATTATTTGATTGATTATAATAAATAGCACCGTAGTCACTATGGATGCCAGTTAAATAGACTGTTGACATGCCTGAAAGTATATGTCTTGCTTACCCATCCATCAAGTGAAGCAAAACCTTCCACCATCACTTGAGGTGTTGGTCATGCAGCTGCAGTATACATTGGCGCAATTCCTTATGATACTTCAGGTGACAGTGCCACTTTCAGTGCTAGCATTGAGTTCTTGGAAGAAAGTTTTTGCAGCTTCATAGGTAGACCAGCAGATTGCAGCAGCAGGAGCATGGAAGAGCATCCGAGGAATCCATCCCCTCATGAGGCCCTTGTAGCCATCTTTTTGCACTATTGTTTTAATCACGTCCCTAATAGAAGTACTCTTAAATCTATCACATCCGCATACACCCTGTGATACAATTTTTAATAACAATAATACAACAATCGGACAAGCTAGATGCATTATTAATCCAAGTAAATAATCAGCTCATTAAGTATAAACATAAGTCTTAATAGATGTGAATACATGTATATCAGTTATTGTCAAAAACCACCAATGTGAAATTAAAAGCAAAGCAAGTTGAACCAATAAATAAACTTTATGAGCAAGGACTTAAATACACACGTATCAATTAGAAGGAAAGTATGCAGATAATTTAAATCTTGCTTAGTAAAATACTGCAAACACTCAGTTCGAGAGAAATGGATTATCTCAACCATCTGGGGTGGTTAGTGTTAAGGAGTAGCTATGACAAGAGAAAACAACACAAACACCTACAACAGCCAGAAACTAGACTATGAAGGCAAGAAAGCAAATACAGAACAAGAAGGAGATTTTACTTTCAGTATGATGCTGTTCTCAAGGCATTGATATTAAAGGTGTTGCAGTAACTAAGACTGGATGCTGCATCTTCTGACTCATAGCATTAAATTCAAGATGTTGGTTTCCTGATACAAGATGATATGATATAGCAGACAATAATGGAGATAATATGATCTACAAAAAGAAACATGAAAGGGAGCAAATTCAAAATGATGATGATGAAGTGTTTGACCTAAAAGAAAATTAGTTCATAACATCATCTGTCTGGAAACATACAGAAGTCAGCATTTGTAAGCTTTCAATCAGGATAACAAAGGATTAACTATGTTCAACGTGGAAAACTTTAGGAAATGAGGGCTCCCTTTTACTATCAATGCATGGAAGTTCTAAATTACAACATCCACTAAACAAAATTTCCTAATATAGCTAGCAATAAACTGATTAAAGCTTCAGCTCACTGCAGCAAAATCCAACAAGCAAGAAAAAACAAGAGCCAAAGCTTGAATTACCTGACACTGCAACTGAGTTTTAACTACATCAAGCGGTGTAGTGACCACCGCAGCAGATGCCCCAGCAAGAGCACCAGCCGTAGCATGGACAATCACCCGCTCATCACTCGCACTCTCTGGTGAAATATCAATCAAACCCCTTTTTGCCGCCTCATAAGTTGCAAAATGAACCGCCGTAAACGGCGCATTCATGAGCACCGTCGTCCTGTAGGAAGCATAAAACGCCCCAAAACCTTCCTCTTTCAAAACTTTCTTAACACAATCCAATACCCCTCTATAAGAAGCACTGTTCCCCAACTGTAACCTCTGCTTCACCATATCCATAGGCGTAAAAACGGCGTCGCTAGCTACCGTCGCGAAAACACCGGAAACCGCATGAGCCGCCGAGTTATTCGGGTTCCCAGCCGAAAAATACTTCTTGCAAACTTCGTATAAATAGAAGTAGACGGCATGGGCTGGACCAGCCCCGAGTCCCATGGCCCCGATACCCCGGTATAAGCCCGGGAGTCCTTCGGATTTGAGGATGGAACGGAGCGCGTGACGTACACCCACCGATTTGATGGGGCAAGAGCCCAGGGCTTGCATATGGGTCTTGACGGTATCAACAGGGAACATAGCCATATGCTCAATGCAGCCGGCGATGGAGCCAGCAATCATGAACTGCCAAAAGTGGAGCCCGTCGTGGGGACTCACCGTCACTTCCGGGTGGAAATCCGGTGGCTGTGGCACAGGTCGGAAGTCTGAATTGCGGAAGTTTGTTGTGGTAGCTTCTGTTGCCATGAAGAACAAAGAACTGGGAAAAATTGGGTTTTTTTGGAATAAAGAATTGGGATAACTAGGGTTTTGTAATGGTTTTAGCGGTGGAGTTATTTCCATACAAAGCTTTGTTCTTCTAAATTGGAAGATTAAGATTGAATTGCATATTTGAAGATAGAAGAAAATCGAAAGGAAGTTTTTTTTCTTTCTTGTTATTCCTATTTGTGCTTTTCTTTATTGTGACTTTTGCTAGTAATATACTTTGAAGCTTTTAAAAGTCAGGGGTGAAGTTTGACAAGTTGCATTGCAGCAGGATTGGGGTTCCAAGAATTAGGGGTTTGTTTTCAATTTTGATTTTAACAGAACCAATTAAATAAAGAATCAATTTTTTTTTGGATAGGCAAAGTTTTTATTTATCCAAAAGTAGCATGCACTGCTACATCAATACAACCAGCATAGCTGGCAAACAAATGTACTATTTTACAATGTCTTCTTTAAATAGCTAAGAACCAATTATGCTATCAGTGAGCTTTTTAACCCCCATGCTACATGCAAATCTCTATTAACAGTATCATCCTTTATGGTTTTTCATCCCCCTAGTCTATAGCTAACCTCCTCCTTGATTTTCTCAAGCATTTGCATACATTGCTGAGGTTGTTTACCAAATCTGCGGTTATTCCTCTCCCTCCATACATGATATATGAGAGCGTTCCAAGCAATTCGAAGCACTGTAGCAATAAGAGATTTACCCTTTAGCTTCCTCTTTGCCCATTGAACTTCAAAGTCCCAGCTTCTGATGACTCTATGAAACTTACATAAGTGCAGAATCTCCCTCCATACTGCCTTAGAATACTCACACTCAAAGAATAAATGGTCTCGAGTCTCCATTTGTTGACTGCACATATCACAAGTTCCATTAAGATCCATTTCCCATTCCATCAATCGATCTTTTGTAGGGAGCTTGTTCTGAATTGCCATCCATGATATTTGGGAATGCCTTGGAATATGATAGGCATACCATACCAATCTATCCCAATCCACCTTTGGCTGCCTTGGCCTGATTTGCTGCCACACTTTAGCCACTGAAAACCTGTCCCCAGGAAATTTCCAAGCTAATCTTCCATTATTCTGATAGGTAAATTGAGCTGCTAATGGTCGCAATTGTAGGATTTTCCTCCAAATCCAGCTACTTCCCTGGGTGATTGGGAACTGCCAGAATCAATCTTTCTCTTTCTCTTTGTTTTGTTTTTCTTGTTGGAAGTTGGAATCCATCACAATCAGATCGTGTAATAACTTTGACCGGATAACTTGTTGGGCTATGCTGTAGACCAAGGTTGGAAGCTTGGATTGGAACCCATCTTCCCATAAATGGGCCTAAAGACGGCCCAGTATCCTATCCCCACTTTTCTATTTGTTTTTTTTTTTTTTTTGGTTTTGATTAAGACTTTTCTGTTTGTCTTTCGGGGAAGGACCTTGCAATTCCTCTTCTTATTGTTGCCTGCTAGCTGACATTCAGATAGTAAAGCTTCGTACCATTTTTACATTCTTTGGGGGGCAATGCTTTCTATTAGATTACTTGTTTGAATCTTTCTTTTCACTTGATTCTAGCTGTAATTTTACTCCTTGCATAGAATAATTCTGAATGATCTTGAAACTTGATTTTGAGAGACCAAGTTTGTCAAATTGTGGTTAAGGAAAAAAGTCATTTACAAGTAGTTCCTTTTTCTTCTTTTCAATCTTCTTTTTTGGACCAAAGCCTTACCAAATAGAGTCAAAATCAGTTACCAACATAAATTTACATATCAATTAAATGAAACTTACTTAGGCAACTAAAGATAAGAAAACTGTACTAGTCAAAGACGACAGAAGCATCCAGGAAATTAATCCCAAGGACTTTCAAGATTCAACAAGGTAAGGCTATAAATCAAACCCGCAAGTTCAGGCTGATAAAGAAATTTTGAGTTCAAAGGCATGGCTTGAAGTAACAACGATCTGATTAATGCCCACTAATTTGTGAAATGTTCCTGATGAAGGAACTAATACAGGTTTCAGATGATCCATTTTTGTCAATGGCTTGTTGACATTTCTCTTTAAGCTCTTTAGCTCTTTCCCTCATTTCTTTCACCTCTGCACTTTCTAAATCCATAAATTTTTCCACAAGCCAGGAAATTTCCCCTCTTGCTACCAAATTCTTTGCTAGGAACTGTTTTTGTTTTTTCACCCTCCAACCAATCTTCCAATCCTCCACAACTAGCTTACTATTCAGCTTTTGATCTGCAGCAAGAGGGAAGGTAAGAAAAGGAATGCCTGCAAAAATACCTTCTCGAACAGAATTCCATCCGCAATGACTCCAAAATCCCCCTATGGAAGGATGCAATAGCACCCTCAGCTGATCACACCAAGGAACCACAAACCCCTGATCGCTACAAGCCTCCTTCAGCATAGAATTCTCGTCACGGACCACCCACAAGAACCGAACACCGCTATCATTCAAACCAGCTGTAATTTCATCCATTTGGGTACTTGGAATTGAAAGAAAACTTCCCAGTGATACATACAGAACAGAGTTCCTAGGTTGTCTGTCAAGCCACTGTAAATAGTCGAGTTCACTGTCGCCAAGGCTTGAAGAGGAATTGTTTCCAAGCTTGAAGTAAGGGATGGCAGGGCCAATAGTGTAGACAGGGAAGGGAAATTCTGCCTTGAGAGTATCAACGGATTTTGTTTCAAGCTCGTAAACTGAAGGGAACAAGAGATATTTTGCTTTATGCACCCATGAAATACTATCCAACATTTTCTTCAAGATAAACGAACCAGAACCCTCATTGCAATCTGCAACAGGAAGGTCCAATATACGAGTGGAAGAAACCCCAGGGATGTAGTCCACTTGCTCATCACCCTTTTCTATCATGTATACAATTGAACACACACAAAACAAAACAAAAAAAATCAATCAATGCTATTTTGCATTTAATTAAATGATTGGTTTTCTTTTGATAACCTGAAAAGTTTCGGGAAAATTAGATACTTAATACTCCAATTGTTTACTATTGGAACAACTATAAATTAAATTGAAGCAAAAATGTGCTGGGACTGGGAAACCATGCAATAATCACTATACACAAAGAAAGAAAAATATAACAAATAATAGAAGCTTATACTATTACTAACAGTATAGGGATAGGGGAGTCCATATACTGACAGGTCTACTCGGAATTTCAATTAATAATCCTCAATATATTACCTGACAGGTCTACTGGGAAGTGTCCATTTTCCCGGAAAAGATGAAAATGGTGAAACACCGAAAACAGCATAGCTGACATAGGCCAAAACGAAGCCACCGGAATATTCCTCCGGTTCCCAATAGATACCGCCCAAAAGAGTAACGTATCAGCCATTATCAGAGTAGCCGGAGGGTTAAGCTGATCCAGAAGGCACTCAAATGGAGCATCCATCTTTGTCCAAACAGCTTCCATGAATCCATACAAGTTAGCAGCTCGAACCAGCTCTGATGGTAAAACGTTTGGTATCGAGCAGAAGCGGATTGCATCAGGTTTAGAAACAGAGCCGATGAAACCGAGCCACTCTTCAGTGACTACAAAGGAAATGAGTATGTCGTTGGATTTCGAAACTAGTAATTTGCAGAGGTTCATCATGGGGTTGATGTGGCCTCGACCAGGGTAGGGGACCGCCACTATGTGGCACGGTTTGGTTCGGCCTGAGCTGAAGCTGATGGAGTTCATAGCTGAATTGTTTTCGAGTGTTTAGGAACTTGGAACACAGATGGTAAGGGGCTTATGGCATTGAAATTGAAAGTAAGCTATTGGAACTGTTAAAATGAGGAAACCGACCTTTCCCTTTTGCCCTCATTCAAAGTCAAAGGTAGGTTTTTTTCTTTTGACAATTTCTTTTTTGGGTAAATATAAAAAACATGTCCTCGTAATCAAGTTATCATTAAATAGTCTAATAAATAAAAATTATTTGAAAAAAAAAAATGAATAATTAAAAATTGTTATAAAAGATATTGTAAGGACAAAATTATTTTTGATAAAAAACTTTTTCCTCCTTTTTTCTTTTATTTTTAATTTACTTTTTAATTAAAAAATAAATATTCTGAAAATAAATTTTTTTTAATTTTAAAAAATAAATTTTAATAACTTACTTATGAGTACATATTTTTCATATTTACCCCTTTTTTTTAATACTTAGAGGTCATTTGGTACTACCAAAAGTACTCGCTTTCTTAAAAATTTAATTGATAGGAATATGTTCTCATATTTTGTATGTTAAAAAAATATTATTTTTTTTAGAATGCAAATTTTCTTTTGGAATATTTTTCCCACAAACATTAGAATGTGATTTTCATTAGGATAGGTGAGAAAATAACTTTTTCATATAGTTAAAAAGTTAAAAAAAAATGTTATAACAAAATTACTTTTCTTTCTATTTGATTTAAGATTACCAATTGAAATATTATTTTTAAATATTTAATCTAAATGTTTGTTAATAATAAATATCATTAAAATATTTAAATAATATTTAATTTACATTCAGTTTTTTAACTTTTCAACTACATGAGGTAACTTCGAAAATTTATTATTAACAAACATTTTTTATCCTAAAAATAACTCAAATTATCAATTAAAATATTATTTTTAAATATTTAGTATAAATATTTGTTAATAATAAATATCATTAAAAAATATTAAAATTAATAAAATTTGTATTTTATTTGATAAGAATAATTTCAAAAATTAACATCACATTCCTAGTAAAGTGTTTAGTTAGCCAAACATATCAATGTAACTTTCTCATGATTTTAATCAATATTTTTTCATGTATACGAAACGTTATAATGTTAATTTTTCAATATTCACATTTCTACCAATCACACCCCATTAAAAGCATCACATGAGAAAGAGAATCAAACGCTCCCCTAGTATTTGTCAAATACTATATTTTAAGATGTTTAAGGTAGAAAAAAAAAATTCAAACTTTAGTTTTTAACCCTCCTAAAATATGGTTAATGAATATAAATCATATATAGTACTATGGTTTCTTATAATTTATGTAGGAGAAATGTATGTATGAGAGTAGAAGTTTTGAGTAAAGGATTCTATAAATACAATTGTAAAAAATATTAGATTATAATTAATGCTAGATTATACTTTATTATGTTATCATTAATGAAGTCAATTGTCTTTAATTATAATTATTAATGATAAATGTTGAAATTTTTAATTGTACAAATATAAAGAAGCAGGTCGGACATAATATAAAAAGTAATATAGTTCAAGTATTATTAGATTTTGGCACATTCATTATGTGAGCAAAAAAATTTTTATTTAAAATAGTTGTTTTTTTATTTTAAAAAATAAAATTAATTAAAAATATTTATATTTCATATTAAATGATATTTTTACTTTTATTTTATAAATTTATTATAACTTAATTTAGATTTTTATGTCATTTCATTAATTAAATTGATGTCACTTGATTCAATGATACTAAATTCAATCAATTACTTTATTAATACTATAAATAACATCCATTATTAATTATTGAGAGTTTCAATTAACTTTTACGTCCACCTAAAAATACATAGTGCTTGAAAATATATGTAAAAATAATTTTCTTGATCAATAGATGATCTTTCACTTAAACGAATAGTAGTCTGAAAAGTTAGAATATGTAAACTTTTTTTTTTTAGATTTGCATATTTTACTTTTCTTTAATTTTTTTAGGTTAAATTCATAATATATTTCAATACCTATAACTTATGTATTTTTACCAGTGTTATTGGTATCATATCAATACCAATCGTACCGGCCGATACGTACCGTTTTTAAGGTAAACCAAAACGGTATCAGTCTCGTATCATTTCGATTTTTGTACCGGTCAGTATCGATACGTATCGATCTGTACCGGTGGTACAAGATTTTGATTTTTTTAAAAAAAAATCACTTATTTGATTTTTTAGACAAATTTCAATATTTTTTGTGTCATGATTATTTTTTTTTCATAATTACATTTAAAAATAAAACATGTTCATTAAATTAGGCTATTGAATATAATTAATAATAATTTACTATATTTTTTTAACATTTTAATATTTATTTTACCTATTTGATGTTTAAAAATTTTAGATATTAATTTTAAAATTTATATTTGTATAAAAACATATATATACATATAATGGATGTATTTTTGCATATGTATATAATATATTTTATTAAAAAATTTGAAAATAGGATATATATATATATCAAAAAATATTTGAAAAATACCGATAAATTCGAAAACAGTACGTCGAAACATATCGATACTGATATATATCAGTACTAAAACAAAAACAGTATTTTCACCGGTACGCACTACCTTGATTTTTACTAAATTTTTCTTTGAAAGTGTCAAAGACGGGAGCTTCAAGCTCATAGACAGAATTGAATAGAATACTTTGTGTGCTTTGGACAACCATGACATTAATCTTTCCAGAAGTCCTTGCAAGAAAGTTGTATTGTCTCCACTGAAAACTGTGGGAAGATCTGCCACCCATATTGGAGGAATTCCAGGAATATGTAGTCCACAAGCTCGTGTCCACGCTCTATCACAGGCAAACATGCATAGACAATTTTTTTTTTTTTTGAATTCAACAATTTAATATACGAATTTATAATTGATACACTGTCAGTATATAGATCTATACACTTATTCTGCATCCTACTATAATACCGGTCGGGTTAGTAGTTAATGGTTAAGGATTAGAGTTAGTGGTTAGTTTTTTAATGAGATGTTAGTGTAGGATTCACTGTCAGTGTATAGATTTATACACCGACAATGTATCAAATACAAACTGTATATATATACTAGTAGCGGCCAAAAACAAGAATTTTTAGACGACTTCATTATATATGAACCAAAATTGAATGTTTAAATTGAAATCATAAGCAAATAAAATCAATTCTATTGTCAATTAAAATTCTTTCTTTTGGGTAATATTTCCAATTAAATTCGAGCTTAGATTAAATGGTACTAATCCATAAGTAAAAATCCACTAAAATTTGGAATACATTATAAAATCAACTAGAAAATGCCCATTTTGTTTGAACAGATCAAAATGACACAACATTGAAAACAGTGGTGCCGGTGATCGATGTCCTCATGGCGGCCACCGGAATATTCCTGAAATTTCCAGCTTGTATAGCCCATACTAGTGCCAGTATCAGTTATTATGGTGGTAACTGGCAGCTCAAGATGGTCAAGTACTTCCTAAAGGGAGCTGCCATCTTTGTCATGACAGCCCAAAAAATCCTGGAAAGTCATCAGCTCGAACAAGTTCTGATGGGATAACATTTGGTATAGGCTTAGCATCAGATCCAGCCAATGAACCCTAGCCACTCTTCTTTAACAAAGAAAGTTCTGAGAATATCATCTTTTTTCCTGGTTAGTAACTTGAAAAGATTCGTCATCGGATTAACTTGTCCTTGACCAGGAAAAGGCACAGCCACAACATGGCAGGGAGCAGTTTCATGTGAACTGGTTGGAACCATGTCTGAATCTAACAATAAACCTTTCTTTTTCTCAAGAAAAAACCGTTAATTATCAGATCATATACTCTCAACAGAAGATGAAGCGGTTAAAGTTTCAGCTTTTGATCTTTTCACAAGGAAAGCTTTTTGCCCGTTTCAAAGCTAGAATGTGACTTGCAGCTGCATTATTTGGAGGTCTGTCATTATCTTGCCGGAAGAATCATGGTGTTGTCGGGGCTTCATCATGATTCAGGACCCACAAGAGGTTGGTTGTATTTGTATATCTTCAAAGAGTGGCGTCGGCATTTGGAAAGGCTTTTTCTGTTTAGCCATTACTTATTTCTGTAACGTGGCATTATATTTGCTATATTAGATGTATCTTTACTGAGGTGTCCACAATTCTTATATTAATTAAACCTATCTCTCCAATTAATTTTACAAATGGAGAGCCGGATCCAGATTTTCATTGAATATTAAAAGAGCGAATAGTAGTTGATTTCTATAATCAGCATTAGGTGATTGCATTGGTTTGATTGACTGCATTTCTATTATAAAAATAACCATCGACCATTCAGTATCATCCGGTTCACTATTTTAAGACGCAAATTAATGAATCATTTGGTTTAGCATGCTTACTGTATCATGAAACAATCTAGTTCTTTATGCCAAAAAAGAAGGCAATTCCATGCCAGAAAACCAGGATTTATTGAGCAAAATATCAAATCCGCATGCACTAACGAGCAGTGGTGACATAATTATTGGAACAACAGATCAGTAAACAACTAAGATTAGCTAATAAGTGTGCCTTTCCGAGATGTTCTTGATGAAAGAATCTACATTAATATCTGCGGATCCGCCTTTTGCAATTGCTATTTGACATGTTTCTCCAAGTTTTCCAGCCCTTCTTCTCATTTCCTTCCCCTCATTGCTCTCATAATCCATAAACTTTCGCACAAGCTTTGCAATTTCTTCTCTCGTCACCAAATGTTCACCTACCTTGTTCTTCTTCACTCTCCATCCAATCTTCCAATCCTCTACTATTTGCTTACTATTCGGAATTTGATCCCAAAATATAGGAAAAGTCAGCATTGGAACGCCAGCATACACAGCCTCAAGAGTGGAATTCCACCCACAATGCGTCCAAAATCCTCCAACAGAAGAATGGCATAGCACCCTCAGCTGATCAGACCAAGGAATCACTAGTCCCTGACCACCACAGTAGTCTTTGAATCGTGAAGAGTCCCCGCGTGACACCCACAAGTAGCGAACACCACTATCTTGCACCCCAGCTACAATTTCATCCATTTGGGCAGCAGAAACTGATAGAAAACTTCCCAAGGAGACATACAGGACTGAACCTTGAGGTTGCAAATCCAGCCATTGAAGGTAGTCATGACCTTCAGGACTAGTAGTTGCTGAAGAATGTTCTTTCAGGTCAAGGTAAGGTATGCTAGGGCCAATTGCATACACAGGAAAAGGTAACATTGCTTTAAAAGCATCAATGACTTGGAATTCAAGTTCGTAGACAGAGGTGAAGAGAAGATACTGTGCTTTGGGCATTGATGAAATACAATCCAGAGCATGGTGCAAGGTTTGGCGGCCATTTCCATAGAAAATTGTTGGCAGATCTGCTAAACGTGTAGGAGTAAGTCCGGGGATATAATTCGGGCGCGTGCGGTGTCTTCTGGCGCTCCGGTTGATTCTTCTGCACTCCTCTCGACGACCTCTTCAACCTGGTATTTTCAAAACACAAATTGGAGCACTTTTGAAAAACGGACAGAATCGAACAAACTCGGTTTTACGTAAAAAATTGGCTCTGATACCAATTTGTTGTGCGGAAGCGAATTGATATTACTAAAACCGATTTAAACACACTGAAAAACACCGATATTTTACGTGGTTCGGCAACTGTGCCTACGTCCACGGGAGGAGGAGCTTGAAGCTTTGTATTAATGGAGTTTAGAGTACAAACATATACAGAATTCAAGGTGCTACACAAGCACTGAACTCACAACTCAACACAATACCGAATTACTCTATAAACACAGAGTATTTGCTTCAACAATTTAGCTCTAACTTACTCAACTCTACTCTACTCTCTCATTTTCTCTCTTACTCTACATGGCTATTTATAGCCATAATATCAAGGTGTGAACACTAAGCAAGTGGCAGCCACCATAGCCACCTTCCACCACCTATCTTGGTGTGAACACTTTGCAAGTGGTAGCCACCATAGCCACCATCCATTTGCAAGTGGTAGCTTCCATTATTGGTGGTGCAAGTGGTAGCTCCATTATTGGTGCTAAGCCACCAAATGTGACTTTGAGCCATACCATATTCCAACAAGTTTTTGGTTGATCGAGTGTTGATCTTCGGCCGTCGGCGACCAAATCAATCGCTAGCACGCCAGATCGGCGCTGCCAACAATTTTATCCCGCTGCTGGTGCACCAGATCTAAGCTGCCAGCTATTAGATTTGGCTGCCAATGTGCCAGGTTGGCATTGCCTACGACTAGATTTGGTCGTGCTGCACCAGATTGGCGCTTATGACGACCATTTCGGTTACTGGTGTGTCAAATTGACGCTGTCAGCCATCGATTCTGGTTGTTGGTGTGTCAAATCGGTGCTTCCAATCATTGAATATGATCATCCGATGTTTTGCTCATCGAAAACCTATATCTTTTCTTATCAGAAAAATGGAAGAGAGAAAAAAAATTAAATAATAATAGAACATGATTGGAATTATAAATTTACATATGAGTAGTTCTAAAAGTAACATTTTTATTCCTTATCATCAGAAACAACCATTCTTTACTCTCTCTTTTTTAAGGAGTGGATGTTCCTTGAGTAAGGGAAATAAAACAAGAATAGTTATTTCTCAGAAAAGGCATTTTGCCAACCAAACATGTGCAACATTGTACATGAAGAAAATAACTATTCTTCCCCAATCAAACACCTTAGTTTTAGTGTTGATAATTCAGTCTTTAACTTGACATCCCCAAAAAATAAACTTACCCATCACTTGTCTTGTGGAGTAATAAAATAGGGTACTCAAATTCAAAGCCCGTTCCGTATGAGATCCAGCCGCGTGGTGAAAATTCATTCTCCCTCCCGCATTGAAACTCCAGTTGGGGCTGCTAACTGGCAGTGACACACCGCGCTGGACCCACGTCGAATGACGAAGCCTTCTAATAGAAGAACACTTTTTTTTTTTTCTTCAATCAATTTTAGATCTTGATATATCCGATCAAAATCTTTAGTATGAATTCAATTACTTAGCACATTCAAAATCGAACTACTAGACGAAAATAGATTTTATGCAATATGATTAATCATTCAACTTAAAAAGATTAAGTTTGTTAACTGAAATTTGAATAATGATTTTTATATTACTTTTGCTTTTCAATTCATTCACCTTAATTAAATCCCTACCAATTTAAAGATGGTTTCAAAATGTATTCAAATTTTGTAGTTTTTTACTTAACCGCAAATAATAATCTATCATTGACTAGTTTTATTATCATTGCCAAATGCCGAATCCAATATCTTGCTAGATTAATCTTGACAATAGATAATTTATGGTTATAAAATAAGAAAAGAGGAATAATTTTTGATAAAATGTTGAATTTTTAATTTTAAAAATCAGAATTCAATCTTAACAATTTCAAGTATATATAAAAAAATAAAAAGCTCCGGACAGCACAAAAATTTACAAAACACAATTCTCTTGGATTTTTTTTTTTTGTTAACAAAAACAAAGATTTAACACAATGGAAAATAAAGTGAAGCAAAGTCCCAGCTCAGGTGTAATGGGATTTTTATTGTTTGTTATTTTACGTTTTTATTTTAACAACATGAAAAGACTTATGTGGTTATTCCACTATGCTTTAAAACGAGACGAGAAGAGAGTGACAGAAAGAGAAGAGACATTGGAAGAAATTGAAATTTCATATGCCGATGTGATAAGTATTAAAAAGCCGCCTCATTATTGCTGGACCCTAAAAGTCGTATACGGCATTGCTTCTCAATGTTCGTGGTTTCTTTTGGTTTTTTCTTTTTGTTTTTCTGGGGTTCAATAATGCTGTCTCAGTGTGGTTTCAAAAGGATTGGACCGACTAATATCATTCTTGAAAGAAAGAAAAAAAAACACAAAAAGTCTATGCCAAAATCAAAGGTGAGTACGTAGCTATCAATAGTGATGGGACAATTTTTATGGCACTTTGTTCAAGTTATGCCTTATTTCAGAGGAAAAAGAAAACATGCGCATAAAGAAGTCGTTGAATACTACTACTACTACTATCAATTATTCTGGATGAAATGATGAAATTGTTCAAAGGTTTGCATCGGCTCAATTTTGTTCGTGGCATTTTGAAATGTCATGAACAAAGGCTTGAAGATCAGTATCGGATGATCCTCCTTTTTGAACAGCTTGTCGAGAAATCTCGCTAATTTTATTTGCTCTTCTCCTCGTTTCTTTCCCCTCTTCGCTTTCCAAATCCATAAACCTCCGGATAATCCCAGCAATTTCTTCTCTTGGCACCAAGCTATCTGCTTCCAACTTATTCGTCACCCTCCAGCCAATCTTCCAATCTTCTACAATTTGCTTACTATTTGGAGTTTGATCCCAATAAATAGGAAAAGTGAGCATAGGAACACCGGCAAAAATGGCTTCTGAAGTGGAATTCCACCCACAATGTGACCAAAACCCCCCGATGGAAGGATGACACAACACTCTCAATTGGTCACACCAAGGCACTATTAAACCCATTTCACCACATTCATCTTTGAAACGAGGACTATCCTTGCGTGCAATCCAAAAGTACCTAACGCCGCTAATGCGCAACCCAGCTGCAATCTCATCCAATTGGGCACTCGTAGCTGAATGCAAACTTCCTTGTGAAACATACAAGACAGAACTTGGAGGTTGTAAATCTAGCCACTGGAAGTAATTGTTGTCACTAGGATTTACCCCGGAATTGTCTTCCAGTTCGAAGTAAGGAATGGGGGGGCCAATGTGGTAAATGGGAGTTGAAATTTTTTCTTTCAAAGCGTCAATGATTTGAGATTCCAGCTCGTATACTGAAACAAGCAGGAGATACTGCACTTTGGACACGCCCGAAACAGCTTCCAGGCCTCGATGCAATACGTCTAGACCTTTTCCATACAGGCAAGTGGGAAGGTCTACTTTCCGAATTGAAGAAACTCCAGGGATACAATCAACAAGCTCCTCTCCTTGTTCTGTCAGGACAAAAAAAAAATAAAATAACATAGCTTGAAAATCCAAAAGGAAGAAAAACAGTCTTCTTTATCATCCAATTACCTAACAAATTAATGGGGAAATGTCGGTTCTGGACCAGGAGATCAAAATGATGGAAGACGGAATAAACCAAAGCCGGCATAGTCCAAAACGATGCCAACGGAATATTCCTTCGATTCCCAACCCTGACGGCAAACGTCAGATAAGTATCATAAATGATGGTGGTAACAGAGGGTTCAAGCCGATCGATAAGCTGCTCCAGTGGAGCCTCCATCTTCCTCAAAACTTCTTCGAAGAAGTCAGGCGAGTAGTTTCCGGAGCGGTCTAGCTCGGAGGTGAAGTCATTGGGGATGGTGCCGAAGCGAATGTTGTCAGGTTTGGGCTCCGATCCGATGAAGCCAAACCACTCCTCGCTAACAACAAAGGTTACGAGTATGTCGTCGTTTTTGGAGAGTATTGACTTGCAGAGGTTCATCATGGGGTTGATGTGGCCCCGAGAGGGAAAAGGGACGGCCAAAACATGGCAGACGGCGGCTGGTTCCTTGACGACGTGATTCATCTCCGGTGACTTTAACGATCCTGGGAAAACTATATGGAACCTGGAGTAGAACTTAATTATATAGAAAACGAAATTTGAAACTTTGTTATTTGGAGTGTTCTGTTTCCACGAAGTGCGGTGACTTACTTATGCTTCATTTTGATGGTCACACTCACCGGCCATCCAACGAAGCATTAACTAAGGACAAATGGCAGAGCCAACAACGTCTAACCCACTGCCATGGATTTATTCATGTCTCAGGCGACAAGCGGACGACATCAAGGGTATGGACGGATTTTTTTATAATTGGGTAGGGAAGAGGTTGCTTGGTTTGAACTCAAAATTTCATGCTCCCAAGACACTCAACCAAGAGCTTGTTTTAATAAAGCTTTTCATTTATTTTCTGGCTTTTTAATTAGAAAGTGAGTGCCTCACCTGAATTTAAACCTGGCCCAAATGTATGAGCCTGATGGGTATGGGCTTTTCTGATAAACAGAATCTTCTGACTCTGCTCAGCCCAATTAAAACTATTAAATTGTTATGGATATAGATTTCTCTTGTAACTTCTTTTAAATGAAATATATAATATAAATAGTTAAAACTTCTTTGGACTTGAAGCCTGATGGTGTAGTTGGTACTCTTTTCCTTCTTTTCCTTTTTTATTTAAAAAAAAAAAAAAAAGCAAAACATTTAAAAAACAGTTCAAAATAGACTATTGGAATAGTCAAGTCTAATATGGCCAAGAAACTTCAAATGGTGGGCCAAATGGGCCATTACAATGCCCACAATGACCCCATGCCTTGTCTGCAAGGACCACCTAAATTTAGGAGGAAAAGAAGCACAAGAGTATAGAGGATGACTCAAATTCCTTCACAAAATTAGCATTAATTTACCAAAATTTCGGAGTTGTCATAGGTGCGTCTAGGCTTTGATAATAAAATGTTGGACTCTTAATTTTAACCATCCAATTCAATCCCTGACAGTTTCGCTTTAAGAAAAAAAAAATATGGTAATGTATAGCTACGGATAAAAAATGTTTTTCCTAATATCTGTCACAGTCAGCTAATGCAGGATTAATGTGGTAGTTGAGTGGCAATATCAATTCGATCAATTACATTGCATAAGGTTTTCATCAGCTTGCCATCACATTAGCTTTGTCCTAAGGCAAATATAAATGGCGATCATGCTAGGAAGTTGGAAATGTCTAATTCTTTTTTGATAATCAAGATTATAAGGGGATTAAATTTGAAATTAAGACTCCAGTGTTCTACCTACATATCTCACAATTGTAGGTTGAAAATGTCTAATTTTAATCATTCTGCAAATAGGTAATATTTCCTTTAGATTAAACTCTCAGATCCATATTAATTCTTTAACCTTTCTCTCAACTCTAAAATAAGTTGATCAGTCAAAATTTCACAAGCAGATAATGAATTTCTGATTTCAGTGTATTTTTTTGGAATTGAAAGTAGGAAAAGAATATTGGAGGAATAGGAATCTTCTCTTGTTAATTACATGGATAAATTAATGCTTGTTAAGATACGAAATGACCCAAATGAAATCTTGATCACTTAGCATGAACTTCAAATTACAATTAACAGTCTGCAGTTTACAAACAAGGAAGAATATTGCACAGTTTGACAAAGTTTAAGAGCATAATACTTGTTGAGTTGCTTGACTAAGTTATAAATTAAAAGGGGCACACTCCATATCAATGGCAGTCTCCTTCCGAAACATTTCTGGTGGATGGGCCTCTATCAGAAAATGACAGTAGACATAAAAGGGACCATAAAGAGGAAAAGCTCAAAAATAAACCCACCAACAAATCATGGAAAAACCAATAGAGTAAAAAAGAAAGTAGACATGAACATAAAAAAGGACCACTGTATGGTTTCAGTAGTCTAGTCCCCCCAATAATTTGATGCATTTCCCTGCTAAATAAATCACTGACATTTGACCTTTTGATTTATATATATATACAATAAAAAACCTTTTTCTAGGCCTTGTGAATTGTTGTTGATGCTGTCCACATAAAATGCCAGAAAATAGACCATTCTTTGGGTATGAAATGACTAGCAGGGTCAATTAATATCTGCATAATGGAGCTTAGGTCCACGACAGAAAGCTCCATTCGGAAGTGCCCAGAAAGCATGGGATGAAAAGATATTTCGCAACTCTCTCTCTCTCTCTCTCACACACACACACACACACATATATATATATATATATATATATATATATATATATATATATATATTGGGAGAGAGTTGGAAAAGATATTTTTTTCATTGAGACAAACGCAGCATATTATGCATGAAAAGTCCACAGAGTAAAAGATATTTTATCAGATATTTGAAAGATCATTTGGGTTATCTTCCAAGGAAACTCTCTTCACAAACCGGCCCTGTAGCAACCAAAAATGGCATTCTAAATATCCAAATTCGAATACATACATGTAATTATAATAGAGAAAGAGAGAGGGAAAGAGAAAGAGAAAGGGATGCTGTGGACAAACCTTGAGCCTTGGTCTTTTATCTGCATTGAGTTTGCGGACTTGATACCTTATCTTCTTGCAGAACAATCTAGTCTGACGCTTCTCTTTGTATCTAAGAACACTAGCTTCCCTTCTTGTTCTTTCTTCTTCCATCACAGGCACCTCCCCCATCTACAGATATTTAAACTAAAGTATATATCAACACTTAGAATACTGATGATTATAAGACTATATATTTTCTTATGATAATTCACTAGTTAATAACCACTTCAACAAAATCTTATCGATGAGGGACTTAACTAACATTGAACCTGTCTTCATAGTAGATATATAATTATCATCAAAGTTCAAAATTAAAGGAAGTTCTCTGACAGAATTCTAGGCTAAAATGCAGAATCCTATGTTTTTCCCATCCTAATTAGATATAGTACACAATCTCTCGAGCTGTATAGAATGTAATTTTTCATCATTGAGAAAGAAGGGAAACATATAGATGCTGATAATTAGCATTAATTTTCTTCTTGAAAATACAACTATAAACAGAAACAAGAAGCAGATGAAACGGATTATAAGTTAGTAAAATACTAACATAGTAGCCATTGCTCGCCGTTGAAATCGAATAATCATCAGCCCATAGAGGCCCACGATCCGACCATGCATCCAAGACATCTTGATAATTCAAATTCAAGTTCAAAGAAACCATTTTCTCATCATCACCAAGATTTTCTCTCTTTACAACCTGGTTATATTCACTTTTTTCTTCAAAGTATTTGCCAGTATAAACTTTCTGGTCTCTCTCGTCCTCATCATCTTCTACTTCCCCATTCTGAAATCCGCTTTGCCAGTCCATGAAGTCCCAACTGAGATGACCATGTATCTTATTCCCTTGCAATTCTTCATTTTCAATCCCCAAAATACCTTCCAATTCTTCAATAGTATCAATCTCTCCATGTGCGTAGCTTTCTTTGGTGTCGTTGAATTCAGTGACAGTGGTATCTGGAACTTGTTGTTCTTCCTTCTTTGGGCTCCTTAAGAATGAATTATACCCCATCTTATCTAATATCTAGCTTGCTCTTGTCCCTCTTGTTTTACTCCCTCTTTATGCACTGTGTTGTTGTTGCATTGTATGGCAATTTCAAGTTCAACTTAAGAGATGAGAGAATTGAAATGGATATTTCTTTCGTTTTTTAGTGCCTTCTTTGATCCTCCATGGCACCTTATCCTCATGCTATTGGTCAATTCATTCTATACTTTGTCCTGATTGGCTATTGGGTTCCAGCTTGGAAGTAGATAGTGGGGCCTTTTGACCTTTTTTCTGCATGTGAATTGGTACACTTTTTTATTGTTCAAATATTGAAAATGAAATATGATTCTGAAGTATGAACATCTCTCTCTCTCTCTCTCTCTCTCTCTCCTATGGAAAAAGAAGAAAATATGATGTTCATATCAAGAAGCACGTGATCAAAAGAAAGTTTATTTCCATGGCACTTTCATATGAATATGATGATTAATTAGATTCATTGTTAAGAAATAGTGCGTTAATGGAGACGTTATTTTAGGCTATTAGCATTGCAGATAGCATGTCAGGCACCCCCATAATAAGATATAACTAATACCATCAACATGAAACCATATTTATCTTTAAACAATTTTATGCTTAAAATACTCTATAAACTATAATATTCATAGAAAGATTTCTCCAACATTTTTATTTTATATTTATTACCCGAAGAAGCAAAACAACCTTTCTCGAAACATTTATGATTATAATTAACATATTTTTGGTTAAATGATTATGGTTTTTGAAAAATATTGTAATATGTGTGTGTAAATTCGAAAAATTGGTAAAAAAAATGACTAGTAGTAGTAGTAGTACAATTAAGTAAACGGAACAATCAGCATCAAATAAAGAGAAAAAACATGACATTGGAAGATAAAAGGGAGGACCATTTAAGTTTATAGCCTAAGCCTAAAGGGTAAGAGGGGTTGGGTTGGTGGTGCTCTTACGTAGCTATCAGCTCAGCTGTGCCTATTTTTGAGTGGTTATTTTGTGTGTGGCTTTGAGGAACTATATGACTAGTATCTTTTTCGGTTTCTTTCTCATCAATCTCCTCGTAGAAATACTATATGCTAACTCATTGTATTATTAGTACCTTCTCAATACTTTTAAGGAAAAAGGAAGGGAGCTGATCTTTACATAACATGGCCACAACAAGAGCTAGCGAACGGACGCGCACATTTACGGGACTTTGTCGGTCGCACAGAAGTAGTAGTAGAACAGCAGGTTTAAAGGACAATTGGGGAAAAAATAGGAAGCAGCATAGGTAAGTTCAGCCTGGATTCTTAAAAATCAACAAACAGAATGATGAATATATATATATATATATATATATATATATATATATATATATAGGTTCTTTTGACTTTACAATGCCGATCTTGTCATGCCTCTTAGCTACCATATATCTCTTAATAACTAGGCGTAATATTATTTAATTAATACTACAATTTAGGTCTCACATTTTTTTTTTTTGATAAGTAAGTGTTTTATTTATCCAGAAAGCAGTTAAACTGCTACATCCAACATCATGTGCAACATGTACTTAAAGCTATACATACTTAAACAATACTTGAACAAAACTTAAGACCACTAATCAATCAGGGAACAATAGCAACATACTTCAGCAATACTTAAAGCTATTCCAGAATGGACAAAGATCCTAGGAAAAAAGTGACAGTCCCCAATCTGCATCCAATCTTCGGTTCACTTCATCAGGACTAATGTTCTTGAGCCCCAACAATCGCATTCTGATGATCTCTTTTATCTGCTCAATGATGGCTCCTTGTGTGGATTGAAGGCGATTAAAACACCTATTATTTCTCTCTCTCCAGATCGAGTAGAGAAAGGCACTCCATGATAAACGCAAAATAACAGAAATGAGAGTTTTTCCTCTGATTCTGTTTACTGCCCATTGCAGCTCTGCTTGCCAGCTCCTTATGCTTCTATGAAGTTGACATAAGCATAGTATATGCCCCCAGATTTCCTTTGAATAGTCACATTCAAAAAATATATGATTCCGGGTTTCTTGCTCAGTTTGACATAGCTCACATTTGCCATCCACCTCCATGCCCCATGACATCAATCTGTTCTTTGTAGGCAGTTTGTCCAATATAGCCATCCAAGCTACCAGTGCATGTTTAGGAATATGAAATGGAAACCAGATCAGTTTATCCCACTCCACCTTGTCCTGCCTAGGCCTGAGATCATTCCAGACTTTAGCCACCATAAATCTGTTCCCAGGGAACTTCCAAGTTAGAGCACCATTCTGGTTGGAGGTGAACCTCAAAGCCAAAGCCCTCAGCTGAAGCATTTTACGCCATGTCCAGCTGCTTCCTGGGGAAGGTTGAACCTGCCACAAGTTAGGTCTCACATTTTGTTCTCACGATAATGCTATTTTCAGTCTTAAATAATAAAATATATGATGATTAGATTTATGTTTTTTTTTTTTTTTTATATCAGAAACAGAACATATCACTTGTATAATCATAACAATTTTAACTATTTATGTTTAATTACATTATTACATATGAATTTTATTCACTATATGTGATTGTTAATTAGAAAGTAAGAGGGAGATGTGAATCAAAAATTGTCCCATCAATGTATAAGATGAAATCTTTAACAAAAATATAATGATATGGTGATTTTGAAAATTCTTCTTTTATAAATTAATTAACTCAACAAATCCAAAGCTTAAAATAATATAACTCGAGCTTCAATTTTATTTTATTTTTTGAATAAATTAAGTTATTTATATTTATTTTTATATTTTGTTAAAATTAATATTTATTTATTAATGAGGTAGCAATCGTATGGTTGACCAACAATATATAAATTTATATACCGTTAATACATCAAATACAAGCATCTATATTTATATTTGATACATGTCAATGTATAGATATATATACTATAAGTAAACCACATGATGTCACATATTAATAAATTAAGTTATTTGTATTTATTTTTACAATTTTATATTTATTTATTAATGAGATGATATTCACCGATAATATATAAATTTATATATTGACAATATATAATACAAACTCATTTCTTAATATGGAAAAAGTTAGAATTGCATGTCCGTATATATGTTGATAATTAACTTGGTAATTACTAAAGGTCACCAAGGAAAACCAAATGTAAAATGCTGACCAATCAATCCCCAAAGGGTTAACACTGCTAAAAAAAAAAAACAAATAGGTTTTACCAACCATGCAAATTGCCGCCAGAAAAAAAAAAAAAAACAAAAAAACAAAAACAAAAATGTGGAGTTTGGGTATTAACCTTGTTTATAGCAGTAAAGAAAAGAGCAAGAAGACAAGATAAATGAATGGGGCAGCTTCTAAATTTGACTTCATAACAATACTTCTGCATAAAGTTAGGAAATTGCATGCTGCTATGGTTTTATAATTACTGTTTTAATTATAAAACATTTCTCTGATTTGACATGAATGTGCTTGTAAATAAAATATTAAACTTTATAATATACTACTAACATATATAATTAGTGTACTCTAGTATTATTAGTATTAAATTAAATATACATATCTAAGCTTTCCCCATGAAGAGAGCACTTCTTAAGTACTGTAGCTCCTCACGTGAAGAAGCGTACGTAGGTTAATTATTATATTTTATATATTAAAGAAAATTATTTGTGAAGGTATTGCCAGTTAACTTCCCAGTGTGATGGGATGCCATGGGCAGTTTTTCTTGAAACTTACTGATCTATCCTCGAATCTCATCACCCATGAAACCCAACTAATTAATAAGCTGCTAAAACAATGTGCTAATACTCATCATAATTTTGATAATATCAAATTATCAATAATTTACCCAGCTGCTTGCTTGGTCACATCAGTTTAAAGTTATATATATTTTCTGAGATCAATTAGGAGAGAATTAAGAAGGTTGAGGTATACAGATAGGATTCAACTTGCTTTCGGGTGAAGAAAGAGAGAAGGAAATTAATTAGATCACTAACCGGTCATTAATTATAGCTTCTTTATCAAGAAAGAGAAGCTTTCTAAAGTCTAAACCCTAATATTCTTAGTACCTCACATGCAGAGTTTGACCCCATTATAATATATATATAACATAATATAGCCTTATTAATGAGGTTTTATCTCCCTTTTTACCCTTTAATTTACCATGGAGGATCATTCTTTTCTCTCTTCCAGGCGCCAAGAAACATACATATCCAACAAAAATGAGACCCAAAAAAAAAAGTGTACTACTTCATTTGACAAAGACAAAAGCAGCTAATTAATTAAAATTAAGTCCAAAGAGGGATTACATTGCTAGAAGAAGCGAAGTTGAGGTATTGGGAAATGTTATCGAAGTTATTAGTGGCTAGAATATTGGAAGACTTGTGATCTTGTTCTATTTGAGTTGGCAAAGCCGATTCCTGTTGCATCTGAATGCAAAGTATCTCAGTCTGAGCCACCGCAAGCTGCATTTGCAACTGTGATACTTGATTTTGAAGGTAGGATATAGCCCCAACGCATCCATATACCGGGTCCCTCACTCTTGCATTTGCTTCATAAACTAAGCTACTTACAGCATCCACTCTCTGGTGAACCGGTAGCTCCTACAAGATTTACAAGAAGATATATATACATTAATTAAAACAAACAGCTGTTTATTTATTTATTTATTTATTTATATTTAAGATTGAATTCTGATCATTAAAATTAAGCATCCAGTACTATATCAACAAACTACACAACTCATGTTGACAATAAAACCCTTTTTGTTCCAAAAAAGTTTTTTTAATTTGGAACAATATCAAGCATGCATTTCTAATTAATAAAAACAATGCTCAAAGTTCCAAAATACATGCATGCATATACAAATTAAATGAGGTGTAAAGAAAGAAAGAAACCTGCAACATCTTGCTGACATTGCTAGCACCAAAGACTTTGTGAACAATAGCAAACTTGTGAGGGTCATCAGAAGGGAAGTAAGGAGCAAAGATGCAGTCCTTGGCGCAGCGACGCCTCAACAGTTTACAGGACGCGCATGGTGAAGAACCTCCCATATCTGCAGCTGATCTCAAGAGAAATACCAAAAGGTATACAGAAAAGTTTTGCTTTGATGTAGAAAGAAGGAAATTGAAAATATTGTACAACAACAAAGCTTAGAGTTGAAGAGAATGGAGATTAAAATGGCTATTTATAATGGTTGAGGAGGGTGCTCTCACCTAATATATATTAATATATTAGATTTATAACTATATGCAAACACTTGATATATGTATATTTTAATTACATTTATGTCCTTCTCTACCAAAAATATCATAATTTTAACGAGGGCAATAAGGTCAGTTATGAACAGTAGAACAAGATGTTATAATGGAAAACAACGGCTGTGAGTTGACCACCGCCTTGGCGCTGGCGCGTGATAGGTTGTCATCCGTGCAATTGTATAGTTCCCATGTTCTTGTTGTTTTACTCGAAACGAGTAAGAGAGCAAAATTAATTGGGTTTATATTTAATATATTCAGGATGTATAATTTATACATTATTAGTAAATATGTCATTTCATTAAATTTTTTTAAAAATAAATACAGGTAATTTTATTTTTAATAAAGTGACATCATATGATTCAGCCTAGTCTTGTTCATGGATCGGGCCGGGCCACGGTCCGAATTTTTTTTTTATTTTCTTACAAGTCTAGGTTAGGCCAACCCGAAAGCTTATTTTACTTTTCATTAAATATTAAAATCTTAAAATATTATTTTTATATTCATATTTTTATATTATAATTAAATTTAAATAAAAGATTTTTTATTATTTAATAAATAGTAATTTGGGTCGGTCTTGTTCGAATTATTAAAATCCTTGTCTAGGTCCGGTGGATAGTTCGGCCTTTGGATAGTTCTATGATTCCAAATTAATTATACTCTTACATTAATTGAATGTATAAAGAATGAATTTTTATTTGATACACTAACGGTGTATATATTTCATAAACCTTCAATCAACTAAAAGCTACCATCTCATTAATGAATAATTTTAAAAACTTAAAAACCCTCAAAAATAAATATCTTTAAGTTTTAATTGTTTAGCTTGAAAAAATAATTTATTTTTCTACTTTCTACAAGAACTTAAGCTAGCTTTGATTTAAACAATTTAACCTAAAAAAAAGAAATCCTACCATCGTGATCCATATCAACCACAACTAGCCACCGCGCGAACCACCACATTCGGCCTTGAACAATCATTAGTAGAGAAGCAAGAGCATTTAGTCCATGTTGTACCCTACCCAAAAAAGCAAGCATCAATGATTATAAGATCCCAAAATTCAATTTTGCACAACTAGCCAACAACACAAGAAATCTCTTCAATCAAGATTTTAATTCCAAGATTTGTCTTCATCTAAAGCCTACCATCTCGCCATCTTCTTCCCTCTTAATTTACTCCAAACCTTGGTGAGGATTAGGTCGTCTTTACAAATTGGGATTGGGTAGCGATTAAATTTCTTGACATCTTGAAGTCCACTATAAAGAAGAAAGCTATTATAAATGTTGTTTTAAGAATTTGTTATTTATGGACTAATTCGTTTTGCTTTCTCAATGCCACTCTTGGTTTAATTGGATTTGAATTTATTTAATTGAATAAAAGTGGATTATCAAGCTTTGAAATTTATTATTATATTTGAAATATTGGGATTTCTCTAATGATTTTGTTTTGTTTCAAAAGAATGGTATTTCAAAATTTTTAATTATTTTCCTTCACTGAAAGTCTATAACGCAAGTCTCACTTGCAACTCTAGGAGGTTTCTTCTCAAGAAATCAAAATCACTTTAGTAACCATCAAAAAAAGAATTTTGAGTTAAGCAACCCTGAATAATTGGAAAAAAAAAGGGCCACTTGAAAAAAACTTACATTTAAAAGTTCTGTATTTATTTAAAAGGACACTTAAAATTTTAGATTTACTTATAAAGTTATAGTATTTAATTAATTGATCGTGTATGAAAATAGTACATCAAATATAAATTCATAAAATTTATATTAAAAGAAAAATAATGTACTACTACTTCTTAATAGAAAATAAAGAAATATAAAATTTGATTAGACAATGTGTGAACAAATAATAATATATGTCGGAGTTGAGGCAATAATTAGAGCTATAGCTAGGGTTTTCGGTAAGTAATATATAGTAGTATATACTATAGTATACAGTGAGAATTGAGAAAGAGATGTGAAATTAACTCTAATTGACCTTAAACCAGGATCGAGACTCCATGAGAAATGAGCTCAACGTGAATGTTTGTTGGCGGATATTCATATGCATGGAAACATACATAACATCTTTCTTTCTCTTTCTCTCACCCTGCGAATCACGATGTAGACTGCCGCTAATGAGCGTTTAATATTCAACTCAGATAAAATGTCAAATGCTGCAGAAAACATCAAAGTTTATCTTTCTTTTTAGAATGCGTTTTCATTACATTTTTTTAAGGTGTTGTCAGAATATTCGTAGAATCATAGTATTCTTTTTCTTTTCTTTTGTAGAAAGCTATAAGCAACATTTTTTGTTGGGGTAAATTAATTTCTGACTTCACCATCACTTATCGGGTTTCAAATAGAAGTATATATAATGGGTATTTATATTTAGGTACTGTAATTAGTTACTCTTGCCTATACTAGCTATAATTTAAAACTTACAATTTTCATATGAAATTAATCCATCACCACTCTATTGCATTGATGGAAATTGGAATATTCTTTTCCTGATGAAATATATATATATATAAAGCATAAATTAGGTATAAACCTACAAGCAATTAATTTCAGCAAGTTATGAGATCTGACATGAAGCTGAAGTTTAAGGATTATTAAAAATGAAACCCATTTCGAGAGAGATTGAAACAAAAAATATGCTGAGTTTGTAGAAACCCTAAGACCTATTAAGGACTGTTGCATTAAATGTCTTCCACATGATTCCTTCCAAGCCTTCTTCTAATCTTCTGTTCCGAGAAAGAAAAACAGCTCTCTTTCCCTAGTTAGTTGCGTTGTCATGGCAGATATGCACAATCCTTTCTTTTTTATTTGCACTTTGTCTTATAAACTAATTAAGTTTATGTTTTTGTTTAATTAATAATAATTTTTAGAGTCTTCTTACCTGAACTGAAAACCATATATATTATATTATATAGTATTAAAATTGGGGCCACCCTGTTGAAATTTATTTTATTGCATTACCACATAAAGCGCGTATTCACTGTCTGGTCTCCTTCCAAGTTTCAAACCCCTAAGCTCTAAGCTCTAGGGAAAGCCGGAAAGAAGGAAAACCCCTATTGTCTAGACGGACAGAACCTTGTAAACCATGTTTTACTGTAAAAATATATTCAAAGGTAGAGGAAAAAACAGACATCTTTTCACAATCTCAGAGGCCAATAAAACATGCAAGCTCCAATGCAGGCAGGGCAGACATTAAATGAGCTAGCTTGCTGATTTGGAAGATTCGGTTCTTGAAATTATATTTATATAATTTTTCAATATTCTAAAAAACGGTGGAGTGGAGACTAGAAGCAATGTTTGACAATGGAAACGTCTCAAGTGAGGGGCTCAACCCAAGCGGCAACTATTGACCTGAAAATTTCAATTGCTTCAACAGAGTGGTGTTGGATTTCCAAAGCAAACATATATGTGATCGATTCAAAATGATTGTAAGACCCTATTATTAACTCAGTGCCAGAGAAAAAAAATAATAATAATCAAAGGAAAGGAAAGGAAAGGAGAAAGCAGTAATTAAGCACATGATCAAGCCAACATGATAACGTGCTAATTAATACATGTTGATGCAGTGCTAAGTTTTAGCTTTAAAATAGTACTACATTTTTTGCTAGCTTCCGGAGCATATATATGTTATAACTTTTTGAGAATAATATCATCCTTTTGTTGTGCGGAACTAAATCGAGATTACTAAAACCGATAAAAAACACACTGAAAAAACACCGATAATTTTACGTGGTTCGGCCAATATGCCTACGTCCACGGGAGGAGGAGCAAAGCTTTGTATTTATCGGAGATGGAGTATTACAAGAGATACGTATTACAAGTGCTCTCTATAGCACACACTCAACCGGGAGGGGCTCTCTCTAGAGCTCTCACATCTCTATCTTACTCACACTCTCTCAACTCACTCACATTTTCTCTCTCACTCTACATGGCCTTTTATAGGCACCATTCATGGTGTGAACACATAGCTAGTGGCAAACAAAGTAGCCACCATCCACCAACTATCATGGTGGGAACACATAGCTAGTGGCAAACAAAGTAGCCACCATCCACCAACTATCTTGGTCTACCATCCACCAACTATGGTTGGTGGTAGCCTCCATTATTGACCTTGGTTGGTGGCTTTGGTGGAAGCTTCCTTGGTTAACTTTGAGCCATATTCAACAATCTCCACCTTGGCGAGAATCCACAGAGAGAATTCACAGATCAGAGCTTCCTCCTTTCTCCTTCAGGTGTCATGTACACCATTACACACATCAGAGCACCTACTGCATTGGCATGATCCATCAATGCACTGAGCCTGAGTCAATTTTTCTGTCTACTTCCCAAGAATTTTCTTAGCTTCTCCAAGATCATCTCGAACTCTGAGCTCAGTTGAGCCTTCAGCCTGTCGATCTCCACCTTGCCTTTTTCAGCAGATAGACAAATGATCCATCTTGAAGTTTCCGGAAATAAACACAGTGATCAAATTGACTGTGTGTGTACTTTTCATCCTGTCATGAAACAGTCCAACCGTTTATACAGCTGTCACGGGATTGTTTCAGATCATACAGTGACCGGTTCAACTTGCTTTTGTAATCTTTGCGACCGGGGACTCCAAAACCATCTGGTTGAATCATATAAATTTCCTCCTCTAAGGAACCATGGAGGAATGCAGTTTTTACATCAAGTTGAACTATCTCTAGGTTATACAGTGCTACTAAAGCCAATAAGATCCGAATAGATGCATGCTTAACAACAGGTGAAAATACCTCATTGTAGTCTATTCCTTCTTTTTGAGCCTAACCTTTGGCTACCAATCTGGCTTTGTATCTGATGCTGTCTTTGCCGGTAGCACTCTCTTTTTTGGCAAAGACCCATTTGCACCCAATTATTCTTTTGAGTGTTTGGAAGTGGAACCAACTTCCAAGTCTGATTTTGATGAAGTGATGTCATCTCTTCATCCATCGCCTCCTTCCACTGGGCATGCTCAGGGCTGTTTACAGCTTCTTTATAATTGATCGGAACATCATCATCAATTACTGGAAGGGCGTATGCCACCATGTCTGTGTACGAGCAGGTTTCCGAATATATCTATTCGGTCTACTGGTGGCAACTAATTCAGGTTGCTGAAAGATTTCCGGTGATGACTCCTCCACTTCAGTTTAGGTGTCATCAGATTCTGGTTTAGATTCATCAGAATTTTGACCAGCATCTTCAAATTCAAACTCCACCTGCTTTAGAGAATCATGGTTCACATTCTCTGGAGTTGACAGTTTCAGCATTACAGATTCGTCAAAGGCAACATCTCGGCTTACGATGACTTTCTTTGACTCAGGGTTCCACAGTCGGACTGCCTTTACTCCTTCACTAAAGCCCAAGAAGACAGCTTTCATGGCTCTAGGATCCAGTTAAGCATCCGAAAAACAGCCGATCCGGTTTTAAGACTCTACCTCTAAGGATTTTCCAATCCATGCATCCAATGCTGTAGAGGGTAGTCAGTTGATACTCTAAGAGGCCAAGCCTCTACTCAAAATGCCTCTCTCAAGCCTCACTGAGATAACTCAAACTCTATCAACCAAAGTTCTAATCATCCGTTCTGCACCTCCATTCTATCGTGGAGTGCCCGGAGCTTCAAAGTGTCTGATCTTCACTTTGAGGAACGGATAATCGCCAATATCAGATCTCAGTATTTTGAGCTTTTGATCACAATCGACCTCTCTGTCTGGACAGTCTTTCTTCCAGTGTCCAACACTGGGCACACTCGTCCCTTGCAGATTGTCGATGATACTTTTCCTAGACGAGATCTTCATCCATCTATCGGTCTTTTGCGGATTAACTGGATTCTTCTCCTGGATAGGATATCCACCGCCTACTGGACTGGACTGGACAGGATCCTTCGCGGATTAACTGGATTCTTCTCCTTGATAGGATATCCACCGTCTACTGGACAGGATCTTCACCTTCTACTGGACGGGATCTCCACCGTCTACCGGACTAGACGGGGTCTTCACCTCCTACTGGAAGGGATCTTCACTGTCTACTGGTCCTTCGCGGACTCACAGGTCCAGTACTTCGCACTGCCACATGCCAAAGTTACGTGGTGCCATCAAATTTCTCCACCTCGAACTTTGTAGTGGTCATCGAGTTCTTTCTGATGTAAGAACTTGATGGTGCGTTGCTAGTTGTTTCAGTTGTCTCTAACGATTCTGCTACGGTAATAAAACAAAATTACCAACTCAGAGTTTTTCCCTTATCTGTATGGAAAAAACGGATGCCGCGGTTGAGTCCGGAATAGTCGAAATAGCCAGGAACAGGTCCAACTGTGTAAATTTTGGACACACGGTGAATATTCTGCGAATATTCAGCTGCAGGTGACTCGAAATGGACTCGGTTTAGCTCAACCGGCTCGGAAAAGTCTCGGAATAGTGTTCTGAAATAGCTCCAAAAATGGCCCGAAAAAGTTGGTCGAAGCTGCGGCGGCGCGTGGGGCGCGTACGGCGACGCGTGGGGCGGCGCGTGGGGCGCGTGCAGACTGGGTGTTACCGGCGCGTGGGGCGCGTGGGCTTCACGCGTCTTCAACCTCTGGAGCGCGTGCGGCGCGTGGGCGAGTGAGGCCCACTCGCGATTCTTCTGGCGGCGCGTGTAGACGCGTGCGGCCTCCTCTGGTGCTCCGGTTGATTCTGCTGCACTCCTCTCAACGACCTCTTCAACCTGGTATTTTCAAAACACAAATTGGAGCACTTTTGAAAAAACGGACAGAATCGAACAAACTCGGTTTTACGTAAAATTTGGCTCTGATACCAATTTGTTGTGCGGAACTAAATCGAGATTACTAAAACCGATAAAAAAACACACTGAAAAAACACCGATAATTTTACGTGGTTCGGCCAATATGCCTACGTCCACGGGAGGAGGAGCAAAGCTTTGTATTTATCGGAGATGGAGTATTACAAGAGATACGTATTACAAGTGCTCTCTATAGCACACACTCAACCGGGAGGGGCTCTCTCTAGAGCTCTCACATCTCTATCTTACTCACACTCTCTCAACTCACTCACATTTTCTCTCTCACTCTACATGGCCTTTTATAGGCACCATCCATGGTGTGAACACATAGCTAGTGGCAAACAAAGTAGCCACCATCCACCAACTATCTTGGTCTACCATCCACCAACTATGGTTGGTGGTAGCCTCCATTATTGACCTTGGTTGGTGACTTTGTTGGAAGCTTCCTTGGTTAACTTTGAGCCATATTCAACACCTTTTTCAACTTTCCAACCTTGTTTTCTAAGATGCTAATTAAGGTACACTTTAACTTCTTTAAGTCTTTAACAATGACTTTTGGATATTACAGAATCCCTTTTTTTTCGCAGGTCAAAAGTCAAAACCAACAAAAATACCATCCGCCCTTTTTACCTACTTCATAAGAAAACGTAAAAATTTAATAGAAAAGATTGTTCAAACATGATGAAATTACATGTTGTTTTCTACCCTTCATAATAGTATTGACTATTAAGTAACTATGCCTACAAATTAAGGATAAATTATCCAAAGTCCAACCAACGAATTAAATAAGTTTCCTTAAGGACTAGACAATCAAGCATATAATTTAATATAACTGTATATACATAGGATATAGACAATCAAGCATATAATTTCAAACAAACCAAACTAGTCTCGTCTCGGCTCCGCATCCGAAATATAATGCAATGACAAAATGGATAGCTAAAGTCGGCCCATAAATAAGCAAAACTTGGGCGACCTTTTTGTTGCCAAGGGCAAGGACCAATAAGTTCTACTCCATGTATGGATAATTGCTAGACCATGGCTAATACAGCAAGGCTTAAAAATGAAAGTTAATCAGAAAGAAGGATTTTCCGCGTATCATCTCCATGCGCAAAAGAAAGATTGAACGTGATAAAGCAAAGGCAAGAGACTGATTTTCGGTTGGAGAGAAGAATGTGATGCAACAGGAAAAAGGGTTTCCAAAAGTGTGCTTTAGGAGATATCAGATTATTTTGCATACGAATCCTACCATGTGAACCTAAGAGTAAAATTAACAGCATCAAAGGAGAACCTGCAATTACGAATGGTAAAAACCGATCTGACTGATGGATTTCGCACCGTTCAGTTCCATTCAGAATTGAGAGATTTTTAATTTTTTTTTTAAAAACGAGAGTGGGATGGTTTTGGTAAATGGTTGATCCGCTCCATCTCGCCCCATTTTTTTAAATTATTATTTTACCTCTTAAAATATTTTATATTTTTTCTTATATTATTAGCATATATATTAGATATACATACTAATATTTTATATATATACTTTTGATATATATGTATATTATATACATTAAAAAAATTATATACTAAAGTTATGTTCCTAAATTAATTATAATACAAATTTTTACAATATTAAATTAAAAATAATTAATAAAAAATTAGGATGTAGCGGAGTGGAGTACCGTGGAATAATTATGAATGTAACCGACATCTATAGAGGTAGATGTGTCCAACATCCATGCAAGAATGGGTCGGAGGTGGATAAGGCAATCCCTACCCCGCCCCTTTCATTGCCATCCCTACCTGCAATGTTGACTCTGTCATGTATGTTTATGTAACAGACTGCTTGGTGCAAGGGAATTGAGCAGTGGCCTTCAGTTTCCAGTTGAGTCTGATTCAATACTGATGAGCTGTATCCTTTGGCTTGCATTCAATCTTCGCTCATTGTGATTTTTAATTCCATTTCTATACTCAGTGCTGGCAGCTGAAGGTGCTTTCTTAATCGTTTAGTTTCTCAAGTATTCTGCTGTCTGTGCCTGAAATGCATATAATGAACAAAAGTGCTTAAAACATTCAGGTACCATGGAATCAGACGACACACATGCAGGAATAAAAATTAAAATGAAATGTGATTACACAGTTTTATTAATATCAGATTGCAAACATCAATTCAATACCATCTACGTAACGAAATGTGGTGATGATATTTGAAGGTCTAACATGATATAGTAAATATATGCGAGACATACTAGACTGTGAAGCTGCCAATGTTAAGAGCAGAATTCTTAAAGTTTGTTTATTTTTTCAATAACTAGCAAGGTTTCAAACGATTCATCTGTTTTGGACTCTGCAACATCATTATTCCGAAGGCATGATAGTGCATAATCACAATCCTATAGAAGCCAAAATCAAATTAATCAATTGGAAGAATACTTTATAATACTATAACAAAGTGAAAGATTGAACGTCAATATGGCCGAGATGAACACATTCATTTTTAAAATACCTTTTTTTTTTTTTTTGCAGCAATAGCATAAAAACCATTTTCTAGTGATTGCTCCGCAAAATTAAGCCATTCCAGATGTGAAACTTGCAGCCATTGTTGGATTTGAGACTTGTGTTGGCGAAGAACCAAAGCCTCGTTCCTCAAAGCCAAAAAAACTCTGAACCAAAACAAAGATAACAACAAAGGAATTCAAGGACGGAGAAAATAGTAGATTCAGAATAACAACGGAGATGATCAAAGAAAATTAAGGATTTTTCTAAACCTCGATATCACTGATGATAGCAAAGGCTTGAACGAAGAATTCGAGAACAGAGAGCTGTTGATCTACAGTTTCGGTACCAATTTGACGAATAACGGGAGAGAGATTTGCTGAGCTACCGACATCTCGGCCTGTAGAATGAAGAGGGAATTGGCGGGTAAGGAATTGGTTTAAATAGATTTTTTGTTTTTGGGCCTCAAAGCCCACAAAAGGAAAAAAAAAATTGAAAAAGAAAAATACGAATACAAATTTATAATAAGGTTGACAGAATATATAAAAAGGAAAAAAGAAAATAGCAACAGAGATTGAATTGAAACGACAGCGGATCAGCATGGCCGGCCGCAACCACCTTACACCGCCGTCATCTTTAACCCGCGCCATCACCGAACGCCACATCATTCATCACCAGCACCACCTCGAAGACCGAATCGCCATCCAACACCGCGAGATCCAATCCCTCCTCCTCGACAACCAGCGCCTCGCCGCCACCCACGTGGCGCTCAAGCAGGACCTTGCACTCGCCCAGCAAGAGCTCCGCCACTTATCCGCGGCCGCTGCCAACGTCAAATCCGAGAGGGACGAGGAGGTGAGGGAGGTTTACGAGAGGTCATTGAAGATGGACGCCGGAGCGCGTGCCATCGATGCGATGAGTGCTGAGTTGGCTCGTGTACGGGCTGATGTAAAGAAGTTTACGGTGGAACGTAAGGAGCTAACGGCGCAATTGGAGGCTGTCAACGATGAGTTAGCCAAGACAAGAATGGAGGCGAAGCAACTGCCCGTTCTTATGGCGGATATGGAAGCTGTACGGCAAGAAATTCATAAAGGAAGGTAATTATCTGCAAAATTTCTTCTGTTAAACAAAAGATTGATGGCTTTTCTTGTTAATTCTGTTATAGTGATGGGCTTTTTCTCTTTCTACTGTGAATGGAAATTTGGAGATTATTTGATGTTGATTCTAATGGGAATTATTCATTTTGTCATTTCTTTGATGCTTTTAATGGAAAGAATAGTGAGGAAATTGTTTGACGATTACAGGGTTGGGAAGGCAGGGATTTGAAAAGCAAGTCATCAGTTTCATGTCTATGATAATGCTATTGATAATTTGATACATGAGTCGAGAGGCTAAGAGCAAATAAAATAAACATAAGAATGTCTTTGGTTATGAACTAGTTAAAGATTGAAATCATTAGTATTAGATATAAGTGGCCTTAAAAAGTGTGTTGAGATCTGAGAATGAGGGATTTCTAGCTCCAAATAACAACTATCCTATCCTATCATTATTCATGGTAATGGATGAGGATGGCTTTAGGTTTAGGATGACCTGAAAATGCAGTATATGGAACTGATGGCTTTGTCAAGAATGGATGTTCATATAGCCATTTCTTAATCTGCATTTGAGTCAATTCCGGATTTGTGAATTTGGATTCAACCAACTGCTGACTCTATTTATTTCAATATAGGTGTTTAATGTGGGTCAATGAGAAGCTTCATCTAAACATAGAAAGTTAAAAGCACAAGATAGCAAATAAGAACTTACAGTTGAAAGATTATAACCTTCTAACATATTGAGTAGTGGTTTTATTTGGATGTAGTTGGAGACAGTCATGAAACCAGGATATTGAGTTGTGAGCCAATTAGTAAGTTTGTAGAGAAGCACCAATTCGTGTTACCTTATGAAACTATGTTTTTGTTCGAGATAGGACTGCTATTGAACATGAAAAGAAGACACGTGGTAGTAACCTTGAACAACGTCAGATATTGGAGAAAAATATAATCATTGTGGCTCGGGAAATAGAAAAACTACGTGCAGAACTTGAACTTGCAAATGCTGAGAAGAGAGCGAGGGAGGCAGCTGCTGCAAACCCAAGTAATGATCTCTTATCTTGTTCTCTGCCAAGTATAATCTTAACTTCCTCAGATCAATTCTTTGACCTTTAATATCATTTGCATTTAGACCCCACATATAATGGAAACTATGGAAATATTGATGCCAAGTATGGAGGAAGTTCGTATCTGGACACGTATTCCATGCCCCAGGTATGTTTTTGCAAATATAAAGTATTTTTCCAATTTCAGTTTAGACTCTCAATTCAATATAGGTGGAGAATAATGGTAGACACAATGAAATTTAAGAAAGTAACCGAACATGAGTTTTAATTTTTATTTCTAAAAGTAAAAATGTGGATAACCTTCCTTTTCTTGATTGATTTGTACTTTTATTATTTGCACTACTACCACCTACCCTCCACTATGGTTTAACAGCCCATAACTGAGAAATGCTTAATACTTTAATTTCAGGCTGATGCTGGTCTGCAATTTGTGCCTGGGGCTGGGGCTGGGACGATGTCCACTGTTCCATTAGAGGGCCAAGGATCCCATACACCTAAGGCTAATGCGAATCAAACTGGTTTACAATTTGTGTCCGGGGCAATTTCTAACGTTCCTCGTGAAAACCAAGTACTTCACCTATAGGCATTTTAAAATTGTATATAAAATCCAAAAACTAGAATTAGTTAGGCATTTTTTCCAACCGAAAGAGGCTATATTTCTTTTGCAGCCGCAAAAAGCTAGAAGATGTATATGTGCTTGTTTTTATATATTGCTTCCACCAAAGAAAAATTCAAGAGATTGCACTCAGCTCGAAATCGACTTATTTATACGATGCATTACCGTTCACCCTATTTGCATTTGCGGTAACCTCGCCTCTATTTTCAAAATCAGGTAATGTTTTATTAAACCACTTTGGCCTCATCTTGTATATATATATATATATATAAAAGAATGAAGCAAAAACAGAGGCAACTCAATTGATGACAATGAAACATTTCGCTCAACAAGAAAAATGGAGCTAAAAGCATCCATCCATCAAGATTTAAGATAAATTTTCTTGGCAGAATACAAAGAGAAAAAATGTAAACAGTCAATTGCTATAGTGCTGCCTAAACCATATAACTATGGACACTAGAAAAATATTAGACCACCAGACAGGATCAAAGTTTCATTCACAACATTACTCATTGGAAAAGCGAACAAACAAAATAACTTGCCCCATCCCAAGGTGACGTAATCCTTCAGCTCACATCTACAATCAGATAATGAAGTACAGCAAAGTCTCAAAAACTCTCCAGCCACCCATTATTCTGCAACTCTCTTCTCATACTTGAGGAATGTGACAGTAGCCACACCGAGCTTAGTCCATCATCCAATGCCATTTCAACAACTTACCGTACCCAACCATTTTATTTAGTAAAACAACTATGTACACAATTGCATTCAGCATATACAGCTATTACCATTTTGGGTTAGCAACACGTGACAACAATTTAAGCCCAAAACTAAAACCAATTTGCCAACATTAAAGCATAGAAACTTATTATTTTGACATAGATATATATGCTGTCATAGAGGGATCCAAATCTAATTCTTCAATTTCCAACAGATTAATGAGCTTGAGTTTTCAAAAGTAACAACTTTGACAGTCACTAATAGCATCTAGTTTCTAGCATGGGATGCTAAATCCCATCATCTTTAATAGCAAGAAAAAATTTCAATCTAAAGGGTACCCATGCATGCATCTAATTCACAAGCTTGTTCCACCACATTCTATGTTGCTCCGACTCTTCATTTTTCTTCAAGTACCCGTGTACGACACCGGTGTCCGACGCATATCCAAACATGGGTATGGGGATATGATCCTCCAAAGACTCCAAATACATGAAAATCTTAGAAAAAGTTGAACATACCCGTATAGGACACATACCAATGTCCGACACTCCCATCCGAGTCCGAGTAACATAGACCACATCGAATGATGAGCAGACAAGCAACAAAATCAAATCCAACACTAGGGGATAATTCCCAAACAAGAGGGTATGTGTGATTTGAAAGAGCAGCACTCACCTGAAATTATCAACCTACCTTAGCAGCAAGCAATTTGGAGTTAATCCACTTGCCTCTATAAAAAGATTCACACAAATTCAATCAATCCAACGCTTAGAATAAAAACCCCTCCAGCTAACAGTAGACAAAGGATGAAGGAGAAAAAGGGGTATTGCCCAGATAAGTGAACAACCTACCTCTCAGTCTCCTGTTCAAGAACAACCCTGTGAATGGAACACAACTACAACCCTTAGACCACAATTCTTAGTACATAAAATACTTGAAGCTGAAAGTCTCTCAGTATGGGCGTGAACGGTTTCCACCATACTGATGTCTATCTGGCCCAGAACCTCCATCTCTGTAATTATCCCTGCGCCTGTCCCCACCACCACCGAAGCCACCTTTACCGCCTCTGTCAAATAACAAAACAGTCAATAATGCAGCTTCAGTAAAAACAAAATTTATTTAAGAAAAGAACAATTTGACTTTGTTAAAAAAATGAGAAATAATTTCAGGTAATCTTTTCTATTGTTTACTTCCACAGTGACAAGCATAAGGGACAACCCAACATTATCATATACAAACCATATAACAACTTTTAAAGACAAGACTAGCAAAACCATAGGCTGTTAACAGTAGTTAGAGGTGATCATTTGAGAATTTGGTTTCAAAAGTAAATTAAAGAAAGCAAAACCTTATAAGCAGGAATTCAACATGGCAACATACAATACAGACTGAGAAAAACGCTACATAGGCATTATATCTTCATAAATTGCATGCTGAAACAAAGCATCTAAATGCAATATAGATGAACTCAATCCAAAGGAAAGCCCAAGGGATCATCTGAATCACTTCGTGTCAGGAAAAAGCATCTAAATGAAACATGTTATAAGTTAGATAATCCAAGGGTTAAAATGATACCCATGATCATATACTTTAGGTGCAGTCTTCTCTGCCATAGACACGCTGATTGTATAACCTCTCATGACGTGATCTGAGAGAAAAGATTCCGCAAGAATAAGGACAAATATTGAAGGCAACAAACTAAATGAAGAAAGTTTGTAGGTAAGTACTGTGAAAGAAACCGCCAGCAGAGTGAGCAGCTTGAGGATCTTCATAAGACAAAACTGCATCGCCTTTCTGGTTTCCTTTCTCATCTGTGTATATTTTAATATTCCATGGCCACTGATCTTTATAGCCACGCTTCTGCTTAATTCTTCCAACCTAAACCAGAAGTGAATTGTCAGAAAGCTAGTGAGGATACCAAATTTCATGCAAAATAAAAACAGAAGTTGTCAATCGAGCCCCATACATAAAAATGCCTTCAAGTCCATCAAAACATGGAACTATAGAATAAAACAAAATTCAAAGAACAATTATCCTAAACCAACAAATACCAGCTCCGGAAATAAAACAGAAACACCAGTATGAAGTAGATGACATAATTCCCATTAGACAGCACATTGATTTAAAAGATAAGATTTGGCCATTACTTGTCCAATGCCGCCAAAAAGGTCTTTTAATTCTTCAATAGTAACATCAGGTGGCAAATTTGATATGTAGATTCTTGAGTTGTCACAAGAATCCCCACAGTTGCCGTCACACTGCTTGATCTTAACTGGTGCATCAGCAGGACCACCACCATAACCACCTCCTTGATGTCGAGGACCACCAGACCCATATCCACTGTCATATCCACCAGGAGGTCCACCCCGACCACCAGTCCTCACATCACTCAAACCCTCACCACCATAACCACCTGCAGGGCCACCATAAGATGGAGGGTATGATGTGGGTCCACCAGTATAGCTTGTAGGTGGAGGAACTGCATCCATTCCATAATTTGCATTCCCACCATATGCATTAGGAGCAGGTGGATAACTGCCACCAGCACCGCCACCAGAAGAATTGGGCGCAGGAGGAGGAACATGACCATACCCACCATCTTCCCCCCCTTGACTACCTCCATAAGAACCACCTCTATTACCACCACTTATATTATCATAATTTCCACCTCTGCCTCCATAGTTGTTATTCCTCCCACTATCATAGCCAGCTCTACTCCCATCTCCTCTACCTCCACGATTACCACCATATCCCCCACCGCTACCTCCTTTGTTATAACCACCACCACCACCACCACTACCACGACCACCAGCACCCGCAGGAGAGGGTGCACCGCATTTGTTACACTCAACTCTTCTTGCAAAGTTCAAGTTCCCACAGCTATATAGACATACCAGTTTAAATTTCACAAATCCAGACAACTAACAGTAATATTGAAATATCAGCAAACCAAAACTTATCTGTTTAAGACTAACTGTACAAATCCATAAAAGAGGGGGGAAAACCTCCCCCAATAAAAAATCAAAAACAGAGAAAAGATAATTTACCTGGGGTTCGGACAAAGCCAATCACCATCTCTGCCTCCTCCACCACGGCCACCTCTTCCACCACGGTCTCCTCCTGCATAATCCATATCCAATTTATTGAAAATAAGAACAAAGCTAAAAGCCGGATCGATCTTGAAAAAACCAAGAAGAGAACTGTAAGAAAACTATGTCAACAACACTAACCCATAAATCAACAAAAAAAAAATCATTAAGCACAAAGAAATTTACCTCGATTTTGAGAACTACCACCATATCCTCCATCTCCTCCTCTGCCGCCACCACGGCCACCACCTCCACCATAACCAGTGTCCCCTCCATAACCTCCACGACCGCCGCCACCTCCTCCGACGTAACCTCCACCGCCACCACCATAGCCTCCAGAACCGCCATATCCACCACCATATGAAGGCGGAGCAGCTTCGCCTCCGTCTTGACCGTACATCCTTTAAAGATGTATCTAGGGCTTTTTTGTTTTTCTTATTCCTCTCAAGGGGAAAGGAAAAGAGATTTAAGGGTACAATAAAAATTGGGTGATGTGGAAATATAAAGGCCGTCTTTCCGGGTTTACACGTGTTTCTTTTTGTGCGGTGACTGACTGGCATACAATTCCTTGCTAATCAAACGCTTCCGATTTGATTTGTGCGTGGAAAATCGGTGGGCCTATGAGAATGATCTAGATTTTTTGAAAAAGTCCAGAATGATGAATCCTCTGATTGTTTACTTTCAGGCCCAATTAATTTGACCAACCCGGATCGGGTTTGGCCTTTTGGTTTGGGATAATATAACTGAGCCTTTTTCATAAGCAGTGGATTGATTTAATTTAATGTTGAAACAATTTTTTATTTTTTATTTTTTTTGGGTACAGAGACTACAGGAGGGAGTAACAAGCTGTTGTGCTATTTAAATTCCTACTGTGATTTGGGCTACCTGATCGAAGAAACTTTACCAAAAGAAAAGCGTTTCTACTTCACGCGGTAGACCCGAGTGAAAGTGGAAAGGACTAAGCACTGCTCAGCTGTACAATTGTTTTAATGTTACTGCCTCTCCTTATAATTTGCTTTAATTAATGTATTAACTCTAATTGGATTATGGTTTTTTATCACTGTAAAAATATGCATGGCAAGTGTGTAACTTCACAAGCACCTGCTTTTAGTGCATGCATGTGTACGAAATTACCACTTATAGGAGTGGGTATATTATAAGTGTTGATAGAATACCTTTATTCTAACTTTTGGAGATTTACATGCCCTGTCAGCTTCTATGATTCTGTTGTTTGCTTTTCCTTCATTGGTATTTGGCAGGTTGTTTCTATTCCTTAGGGATAATAGTTTGCTCATGTTCACGATTTTAGGTCATTTATGTCATGTTGACCAAGTTTGTTTATTCTTTAATTTTCATGTTCTTTCACCTCTATCTGTTGTTAATGTTTTTATTTTATCATGTCAAAACGTTATCTTGTATGTCATGCATAATTGACTGGGTTAATAAGGGATTTTTATCTTTATGCAGCTTGTAGGCCGAAACTGATGCCCTCGAACCTTTATATATATATATATATATATATATATATATATATATATATATATATATATATATATATATATATATATGCGCGCGCGCTGGCGTGCCCCTTGGGTTGTCGTGGACGGGTGTCCACTTTATGAAGTTTGTTCCCTTGACTACCAGATTGATTGAAATGTATACTGTGGCCCAGTTTCACTTTATTGCTCCCAGGGCAATAGATATGATCCCAAATACTTGTTCATTCATTACTCAAATTTGTGCTTTTGATCAATGTCAATATTGACGGTATACGTATTCAATAATAAAAGGATGTTATATCTCTGATTGCAGGACTATGAAAACTATATAAGCTACGTGTGCAAGGCTTATAATGGTGGTGGACTGCTCTACCCAAGGCTTGTAGTGGACTATCCTTCAATCAAATCAGTGAGAACAAATTTATCCATCCAGTTTGCTATAAGGAGATACCAGCACCAACCATATCAACTGTTATATATGTCATGGATACAGATACAGATACAGATGATGGCAACTTCTATATATGTAACTGTTGTCAGTTCCATACGTGCATAATGTCCTATTATACTATGTTATTTGAATGGATTCTAGTTAGCTTATTAATATATATGGTCAGTGCATTGTTTAGCACTAGGACTGAAGTTTATTGTAAGCTGTGCTCCTTAATAGTGTTTGAATCAGAATGTGGACTTTGATAAACTACTTATTATGACAAATCACCTGAAAAATATTTGTGCTTTGCTGATGGAAGAGAAGTTTCCAAGTTTTCATAGTGCCTCCTATCACTCATAGGCTGCGGTTCGGGCGCTATAGGTGTTAAGTACCTCGCTTGAAACTGTGCTATTCTTTCTGCGTGAGCAAGCGGGTTTTCCGGCGTCTAGTTTTGGTGGAATTCCTCAGATGGAGTGGTCGATATGTCCGAGTGGTTAAGGAGTCAGACTTGAAATCTGTTGGGCCCTGCCTGCGCAGGTTAGAGTAAAGGGATTTTGGAGCTCCTGTGCAAATCACGAGTCATAACGGTCCAACACCATGGATCAATGGCTTGTTTTCCTGGAGAATCATTTAGGACCTCATGTTAAAACCAAGACAACCCAACTCAACCTTCCAATGGCGTAGACTTTAATGGGGCGATTCATCATGCAAATTTTGCCGCGAAATTAACCTTCATCAATAGTGAAAGGATTCCAGTTCCAGAGTTAGCTGTCCATTGTTCATGCCATATAGTTCTAACCTCTGGGCTCTTTTGATACGGATTGTTAGGTACCAGAGTGACCGAATAGTGTCTCACAACTAAAATAAGAGATGAGAAAATAGGAACTGAACACACAAAATTTAACGTGGAAAACCCTCAATGAATAAAGGGAAAAACCACGGGGCAAGACTAGAAGAATTTCACTATGAGAAAATATTACAACACCTCTCTCTAAATACTAGGAGAGAACAACCTCACAAAGAATATAAGAAAGTATACAAGAGAGGAAGAGATAATTCTTGGGATGGTTTTAATACTTCTCCTTAAGGCTCTTTATATAGCCTTCAAGGAGGAACTCCTTCGTTGCTCCCACCGATGTGGGACTTTCTTATATAAGTTCTAACAATTCTCCCACTTGAAGATTTGATTAAACCAATCATATCTTCACACCACTCTTTCTGTCTTGCCATTCCATGTTGCTTACGTTTCTGATAGACCATAGGAGGATCGACACCAAATAAACTTGTCAGTGTTGATTGGCTTTGTCATAACATCTGCTAGGTTGTCTTTGGTGTGAATCTTTTGCATATCCACACTTCCTTCTTCTACTACTTCTCGAACAAAGTGATACTGTATACCTATATGCTTTGTCCTGGAATGAAAGGCTGGATTCCTTGCAATGTGCAAGGCACTCTGACTGTCACAATACACAATAATCTTCTGCTGCTTGTGCCCGAGTTCTTCCATTAACCTTTGTATCCATATTGCTTCCTTGCATGCTTGGGTAGCTGCCATGTACTCAGCTTCTGTAGTAGACAAAGCTACAACAGTCTGTAACTTAGATAACCAGCTTACCGCTCCTCCTGCAAGTGTGAACACATAGCCAGTAGTGGATTTTCTTTTATTAAGATCACCTGCAAAATCTGAATCAACATAACCCCTGACAACAAGTTCTGATCCTCCAAAACATAATGCAACATCTGAGGTTCCTTTAATGTATCTAAGGATCCTCTTAACAACATTCCAATGCTCTCTACCAGGATCTGCCATAAATCGACTGACCGCTCCCACTGCTTGTGCAATGTCTGGTCTTGTACATATCATAGCATACATAAGGCTTCCCACCGCTGATGCATACGGTACTCGAGACATTTCCATCCTCTCTGCTTCATTGCTAGGACTCATACCTGAGGATAATTTACAATTGACAGGAAGTGGGGTAGATATTGGCTTACAGTCTTGCATGTTGAAGCGTCGCAAGACCTTCCTCAGATAATTCTTTTGAGAAAGCCAAATTTTCCTGTCTTTTCTGTCTCGGTGAATTTGCATCCCTAAAATCTTGTTTGCGGGTCCCAAGTCCTTCATATCGAACTCCCTAGCCAACTGTGCCTTCAAATCTTGGATTCGATCTTTGTTGGGGCCTACCACCAACATGTCATCCACATACAACAGCAAAATAATGAAATCATTATCATCAAACCTCTTGTAGTACGTACAATGGTCTGAACTCAGTCTGTTGTATTCAAGGCTAATTATGAAAGAATCAAATCTCTTGTACCAACATCTGGGCGCCTGCTTTAGACCGTACAGAGATTTGGTCAACCTGCAAACCAAGTTCTCTTTGCCTGTTTCAACAAAACCTTCTGGTTGGAGCATATAAATTTTTTCTTCAAGCTCTCCATGTAGAAAAGCCGTCTTTACATCTAGTTGTTCAAGATGTAAATCAAATGCAGCACACATAGCCAACACTACTCTGATAGTAGTAAGTCTGACAACTGGAGAAAATATCTCGTTGAAGTCAATACCTTCTTTCTGAGCATATCCTTTTACAACCAATCTAGCACGATATCGTTCTACTTGATCATTGCTATCCCGCTTGATCTTGTAGACCCATTTGTTACCAATGGCTTTTCTGCCACGTGGTAATTCCACCAGTTCCCATGTCTCGTTCTTGTGAAGAGCTTCAATTTCTTCCTGCATTGCTGTCATCCACAGAGAAGCATCTGGGCTACTAGTAGCTTCATGAAAAGTTGATGGCTCTCCATCCTCTGTTAAAAGACAGTATGCAACATTGCTCTCCGTAACATACTCCGTGTGCCAATTTGGAGGCCTTCTCTCACGAGTTGACCGTCGAACTTCTACAGCCTCGGACTCAACTGGTTCTGGTACCTCATGCTCTGGTTCTGCTTCAGAAGAATCATCTTCTTGAGAATTTCTATCCATCTGCACTGTAGCAGTCTCTTTTGAAGTGTTGTCATTTGTTTGCTCACTTTGCAGTTCATTTTCTGCAAAAACTACATCTCTGCTGACAACAACCTTGCGGGCAGTGGGATCCCACAGGCGATACCCCTTAACACCGTCAGCATAACCCAAGAATATACATTTTCTGGATTTTGGATCCAGCTTTGTTCTTTCTTGGGAGTTGTACATCACGTACACAGGACATCCAAACACATGTAGAGAAGAATAATCAGCTGGCTTTCCTTTCCACATCTCCATAGGCGTCTTCAAACCAATCGCCGTTGATGGTGATCGATTTATCACATAACAGGTGGTTTTGACTGCTTCTGCCCAGAAAGATTTGGCCAATCCCGCTGTTCTCAGCATGGCTCTTGTTCTATCTAGGAGAGTTCTGTTCATCCGCTCTGCTACACCATTCTGTTGAGGCGTATGTGCAACCGTGAATTGTCTCATAATACCCTCTTTCTTACAGAATGCTAGAAAGTTACCGTCTACATATTCTCCTCCATTGTCTGTCCTCAAGCACTTGATTCTTTTCCCAGTTTCAAGCTCTACTTGTGCTTTGAACTCCTTGAATACTGGAAACACATCTGACTTCTTCTTGATTGGGTACACCCATAATCTCCTGGAATAGTCATCAATGAATGATACAAAATACTTTGCTCCACCCAGGGATATTTCTGGTGACTCCCACACATCAGAATGGATTAAGTCCAGTATGTGTTTGCTTCTTGTAGTTACTTTAGCAAACTTCAATCTATGCTGCTTGCTTATCACACAGTGCTCACAGAAAGGTAAATTGACCATCTTGAGCCCGGGCAGGAGATTGCGTTCTGCAAGGACTTTCAAGCCTCGCTCTGACATATGGCCTAATCTGCGATGCCACATCATCGTCGTTTCTTCTTGGCTGGCTGCTGCAACTGATGCATCTGCCTCTTGCAACGTCTCTCCCAAAAGCATGTATAGATTGCTTGTGATCTTCTCTGCTTTCATCACCACAAGGTTTCCTTTCACTACTTTCAATATTCCACATTCAGTGTGGATCTTGCACCCGAGGTCATCCAATTGTCCAATTGACAATAAGTTCTTCTTTAAGCCCTTCACATGTCGTACCCCTTGAATTTTGCGAACAGTACCATCATGCATTTTTAATCTGACGGTACCGACTCCAGCAATATCTAAGGCGTGATCATTTCCCATGAACACAGATCCTTCCGAAATAGGTTCATAAGTGCAAAACCAATCTCGGTGTGGAGTCATGTGCCATGTCGCACCTGAATCCATTATCCAGACATCATTGAGTTTCTTTCCGCCTTTAGAACTAGTCGCTGCTTCACTATACAAGATTTCTCCATCATCTGAGGTACTTGCAACACAACCTTGGGAGGTTGATGTTTCAGAATTCTTTTCTCCACCCTTCTTATTATGCCAACACTCCTTCTTCGAGTGCCCTCTCATGCCACAATTGTAGCATTTAAGATTCTTCCTTCTTCGAGATTTTGATCTACCATGATTCTGACTCCCACTGGAGCCACGTTCTGTTGATCTGCCTCTCATCACCGTTAAAGCCTCTGCTTGCTTTGAATTTTCTGACCTTTCCTCCTTATTCTTGCGCCTGGATTCTTCTTCAAGAATAGCACCGGCAACATCATCAAAGTGAAGAGAGTCACTAACATTGTTATTTGTGATGTTGATGATGAGTTGATCATACGAATCTGGTAAACTCTGAAGTAGAAGTTCCGCACGTTCATTTTCCGCTATTTTGAAATCTGATGCTGTGAGTTGAGCAAATAGCGTATTCAGAGTGTTGATGTGATCCGTTACCGACGTGGATTCACTCATTCGAAGAGTGTAGAGTTTCCTCTTCAAGAATATTCTGGTGTGAAGTGACTTCACCTCGTACAATTTGTTTAGAACATCCCAAATCTCCTTTGCAGTCTTCTTCTCTGCAACACTTGAAAAAACTGAATCCGCCATTGCTAGGTGCAGATTGGCAACAGCATTGTCATCCTTCTCTTTCCACTTTTCATCAGTCATTTCTGTGGGTCTACTTTCAATTGCTTCTAGACAATTATCCTTCCTCAAAATTGCTCTTATCTTCAATTTCCACAAGGAGAAATTTCTCCCACTGAACTTCTCTATCTCGAATTTTGCTGCCATGGTTGTACACGAACTGAAGCGAGTTACACTATTTCACCGTGAATAGTACCGTATACGTGAACAGTATTGTACGTATGTCGTACACTAGAACAAATCCAGTATACGTTAACAATTACTGCAAAAGTATACAACCACACGTATGAATAATAACCGTATCTGTGAATAGTACAGTACAATTGAATAACCCGTATACTGGAACAGTGACCGTAGCCCGTGAATAGTGCACCAGGTAGGTTCCCAGGAAAGAGAGGTGGGTCACTGATAGACACACTTAAATACCAAGTCTTTCCTAGCCAGAACTTTCCTAGACACTTTCACACTACCACACTTTATTTCCAGCAACAAGAATAATTCTTTTCTGATGTGGAAGATCAGACAATACTGCAACCACAGAGCATACTAAGAACCAACACTTTCACTGCAGCGGAATAAGGACCACGAACCAATGGCTCTGATACCACTGTTAGGTACCAGAGTGACCGAATAGTGTCTCACAACTAAAATAAGAGATGAAAAAATAGGAACTGAACACACAAAATTTAACGTGGAAAACCCTCAATGAATAAAGGGAAAAACCACGGGGCAAGACTAGAAGAATTTCACTATGAGAAAATATTACAACACCTCTCTCTAAATACTAGGAGAGAACAACCTCACAAAGAATATAAGAAAGTATACAAGAGAGGAAGAGATAATTCTTGGGATGGTTTTAATACTTCTCCTTAAGGCTCTTTATATAGCCTTCAAGGAGGAACTCCTTCGTTGCTCCCACCGATGTGGGACTTTCTTATATAAGTTCTAACACGGATTTGGGTACTTAATGATTTAATTGTTTCCATCATCTGTTTGGTTCTTTTTTAACCTCAAAAACAAAAGGAAAAAAAAGGGTAAGAAATGTGCAACAAATGGAAAGGTGGAGTGGCATAGACTGATATGGTTCAAACTGCACATTCCTAGGCACTCTTTGATATCAAGGATGGCTGTGATGCACACAGACTGCCTACCAAGGACAGAATAGCTTCATGGGGGATGACAGTGGATGAGCAATGTCTGCTTTTTGCAAGCAGAAGGAAGAGACCAGGAATCACTTATTTTTTGCTTGTGTCTACTCAAAGTCCTTATGGCAAAAGGTACTTGACTTATGCAAAGTCCATATATAGGAGAATAGCTGATTGGAATGAAGAGTTCAAATGGGCAGCCAGCAAACTCAGGGGCAAAGCTTTGATCTCCATCATACTTCGCCTGGCCTGGAATGCATTTATGTACATGGTGTGGAGGGAAAGGGTAAGAAACTGAAGAAACTGAAGATAGCTTACTGGATCATATTGGAAGTATAGTTTCCATGCGGTTAAATCATAAATGGACTTTAACAACATTGCTAGGGATCATATCAATTTAGCTCTTTGTAATGCCTGGCGTCTAAATTCTGCCATTTTTGCTTGAATTGTTCATAAAGTTGTAAGACCTTTGTATTTTGTAGCAGCTTTGCTGCTTCTTGGATAATAGAATATAATCTACTTATCCAAAAAAAAATAAAAGGGTAAGAAGATCTGCACAACAGTTTCACTCACTTTCTTTACAACCCTTTCCGCAAAAAATGAGAGAAAGATTAGAGAATAATGTAGACAAACTGATCACGGGGACATTGTTGATCCATGTGGGATGGTGGGAGCAGTAGTCAAATGATCATATAATTATCATGTGGAATGGTGGGAGCCATAGTTATTACTTATTAGTCATTTCTCCCCCCTTTCCTAGTTTTGTCATTCTCACATTTTTCTAGTTTTATCTCCTGCTTGTTTATATTTAGTCACATCTTTTGCAGACTAATCCTTCCATTCCATTTTCTATGTCCTACCACTCCTTTGTTTTTCTACTACTTCTTCCATCTTTCTCTTTCAAAGGAAAAAATAGGGTAAGGTTAAAGGCATGCAAAGTCAAAGGAGTCGGTATTTGGAATTTAGAAGGGGATCGATAAGATAAAGAGAAAAGGGTGGGAACTAATTGGAAGTGAAAGAAGGGGAGAAGATAAAGAGCAGAGCAAGAGCATATAATCATGATGCACCGTTTTGTCAGAGAAATCTACGCCCCTGATACGCTGTCGGCGACCAAAAAAACAGTTTTTCAAACCAGCAGGGACCCAGCATTTCATTTTCATTCATTTTAATTTCCTCTCTTTTCTTTCTTTCTTTCCATCTTTCATTCTTTCTTGGATTTTCCCTTTACTGCTTTGCTTCTCATCATCATTTCTCTCTGCTAGCTGCGCCTGCGAAGGCTCCAAGTCCACCATTCTTCTCCAAACAACGCCCATTTGCCTAGCCATACATTTCTTGTGAAAGAGGTTACTACATAATTACGTTGAAGATACTCAATGATGAGGTAGTAATAAATAAAAATTTGTGGTTGTGAGAAAATAAGGTTTTAAATATCATTGTTTTTTGTCGTTTGTCAAACTTAAAATATGAAGTATATCATTTAAAACCTTCACCAAACTAAGAGAGAAAGACAAAAGAAGCTGAAAATATATATATATATATATATATATATATATAAGTGGGTCACAACGCACAAATCTTGTGTACATTAAAAATGTTCCTTTCAAGAAGGATAAATAGTACTAATATTTGTTTTTTTTTTTTCCTTGGAAAAAAAACAAGAGCCAGTGAAACGCATGCAGAGAGCAAGCTGAAAGCTGCAGACAAATTTCTTTGGATCCTATCGATCTATCATCCACGCAACGCCGTGACATCTACGACAATTACATTGGCTCGTGTTTTCTCTTTTGATTTAACTTACGAACTTCTAAATAATCAAATAGCTTCCAAACCAAACTACATTCTCATCCATGTCCTTCCTCTTCCTGCTTTCCTTAACTCTCTTATCTTTCCTCCTCCCTTCTGATTCCCCACCCTTATTACAGTAAGCAGCAATTCCCATCCATTTTGTTTTCATTTACCACTAAGAAGTAAAGATTAACTGAGTTTCTTTGTTAATATGACATGGGAGCTGAGAGATTATATATGTTTCCTAACTAGATAGCTACATTATTTTTGCATCTCACTCTCACTATAACTGATCAGTCATCAGGCCAAAGCCAAATTGACTAGCCTAGTCAGTGGCGACTCACAACTGATCACTCACCTTTACTCCTTTTAGCTACCCAAAGGGGAACAACATCCGATTGACATGGCCTTATGTTTATGGTTTGTTTGGTCCGGTTAGAACAATTTTTTTTTTGGATAATTAGTTAGAACTTTTCTTATTGTTAGAGTAAAACTCTTTTAAAATCTTTAGTAAATGTTTTTTGAGAAGTTAAAATGATTTTTGGTAAATTTTATGTAGAAATGTTGCAGAATGTTCAAATTTATTTTATAAAATTTTTGTATGTTTTTAATAAATGAAAAAAATAAAATACTCAATTTTATTAAAATAAATCATTAATTTTTAATTGAAAAGAATTTTTGTTAATTAAAAATAAAAACAAATAAAATCAATAGTAAAATTATACCAAATAAAAGAATTCATGTGAAATAATATGATTTCAATACAATTTTATGAATTATTGCAGGGTAAGGTAAGATTTATAAAAAAAAAATTAGTAAAAACTTTTTCCTAAATGTTAGCATCTTTTGGGGAAGTTGTGATTTAAATTTCAATTAAAAAGCTCAAATAAGCTTCCTACCTAAGCTAAAAATCTTAAAATTTCAAGAATCAAACACTTGACTTTGCTGTAGAAAAGCTCTTTGAGCAAAAACCCACTTAATTAAGTACTTGTGACTAGGGCTGTAATCGAGCCGAGCCGAGCTCGAATAGTGAGCTGCTCGAGCTCGAGCTTGACTCGAAACTCGCTGCTCGAAACTCGGCTCGAGCTCGACCGAATACCATTTTTTAAGCTCGAGCTCGGCTCGAGATATAATCGAACTATTCGAGCTCGGCTCGATAAAGCTCGTTTACTCAATTTATGTACTCGAGCTCGTTTCATATACAATTTTTTCACATTTAGTTTCAGCAAAATTTCTAGCAAAACTCCCCCAACAAAACCTAACACTCAACCTTGCTCTTCTGAACAAGAATGTCGCCCCCACAATCCTTGAGAAAATCTTTCTAATCCAAAGAAGTGGAACAAGAACTAGCAGGCATGCAACTGTTTACTTAGAGGGCCTTGGTTAGATTCACAGCAACACTGTATGAACCACAAATCTTGTTCATAGCAAGAACTCACAACCTCACATCAGTGTTCACATAACTGCTCATCAAGACATCAAGTGATGAAGTTCAAAGATTGTCAGCTATTGGATTGGAGAATCTCTCATTAGAGTCCAGATTAAAGATTGTCACTTATATATTTTTTTGGGTTATATCAGAGGTGGCTAAAGGAAAGGAGTAGTGAAATAGGCTAACATGAGTCATCAGCAGAAGTTCATATCTTGAGACTTCTATGCAAGTAAAGATTAGGAGAAATAGACTAAGCTGGTGCAAGCTATAGGTCCTTTAAAAAAAAAAACCTATTTTCGTTTAGACAAGAACTAGTTGCAGAAGTAATAGATAACAGAAGTAATAGATGAAGTGGAAGAAACAAACCTTTCGAGTCTGTTTGTGATTAAACAATCCAATAATTCCAAGAAGACAAGAGCATGAAAAAACTTAGGGTTACTGAGATTGAAGGAAACGGCATGAAAGAAACGGCAAATTTAGGGTTATGGGCGGCAGCAGCTGAAGGAAACAAAATTTAGGGTTATGGGTTTTAAGGGGTATATATATATATATATATATTAAGGGTAGAATTGTAAATTAATAATAAAATATTAAAAATATGTATTATAAAATAAAAAACTCGATTAGGCTCGCGAGCCACTCGAATCGAGTATTGAGATACTCGAATTCGGCTCGCTCGAGCTGCTCGAGCTCGAGCTCGGCTCGATAATGACCGAATCGAATTCGAGTTTTTTTCGAACCGAACTCGAGTAGCTTGCGAGCACATGTGTCTCATTTACATCCCTACTTGTGACTATTTCTACTAGTATGCTATTAATTAGCACCAAAATTTCATAAAAATTTTCATTAAATTGATGTTACGAATCAAAAGACACCAACTTAATTAATAATTTTACTTAAAAGTCAAATTAAAATTATAATAATAAAATATAATTAAAGATATTTATGTTTTCTATTTGTTTAGAAAAAATACTCACACATCCGACATCAGATAACTTTTTTTTTACCCCATAATAAGTGTGCAATATCTAATATTAGTAGAGTATTCCATAATTTTAGGTTCCTTATTAGGCAATATTTCAAAGTGCAACAACTGGTTTTCCACAAGCTAAAAACAGACCTTAAAGTGTAACATGTTTTCCCAAACTAATTTCCATTAAGATAGAATATTTGACTGACAATTTCATGTAAATTTTCTACATTACAATTATGAAGCATTTTTAAGTTTAAATAACAACCATTAATTGGTAGAAACTTCAAGATTCTGTTTCAGATAGTCTGAAGGTTTTATATATTTGAAAAACTTTATGTAATATGTGTTTGGAAGTGCTTAATTTACAAAACCCATATTTTAGAATCTGAATGATTTGTTCCTTTTAAAACCTTGAATGTAGATTCAATTCCTCCATTGATCTGTTTCTTTTCATCAGAGTAAAAAAACAAGCATGTGATTCTGATGTACTGTCTATAACTCCTATAAGAGGTAGAAAACAAATCTAATTTACCACATTAATTAACTCCCTTTTAATGCATGTCAATGGCACCATATTTGGAGCTCGACAAAGTTTTTTTAACTGGAAGACAAAGATTATTGCTGTCCGAAAAAATATCCTTGTAATTTCTGTACAAAAACAGCGAAAACCTTAGGCTCTCTACTGCTGTTCCTGCATCCCAATACTACAGAGATCATATGATCATGAAACTCTCCAAGTTTGATCACCAGAGAGAGATGAATTCAAGAGCCTGCAACTGCAAATTAAGGGCAGGAAAGGGTTCGTAGGGCCCTTTTGAAATTTGGTCTGTGAACCAAATCATGGCCAGTTCACGTAAAAATGTATGGTTTAAAAACGATGGAGGCTAGGGCATTGCCCCCACGTGTTAAGGTGTTGTCCGTTTAATTTTGTGCATATAAAACAGGGCATGTGGTTCCTTCTTTGGATGCAAATTGTGAGCTATAAAATAAAATAAATTAACTATATATTCCTTTCAATCCATACCTCAATAATAACACTTGCCACTGGTGCTAGACAAGACTAGTCGAGGCAGGTGGCTTTAGAGAACCCCACGGCCCACCCACCCTCTCTCTTTCTTCAATCTATCTCTTAAAATTAAATGAAGTAACCATTGGGCATTGGCCCCCTAACGAGAGAAACTATGAAAAACCCTTAAGTAGCGACAAAAGAAACAAGTAAATTAGTAGAAGCTATGAAGGGCTTTCCCTTTCTTACAATGAATCTTGTGACATTGCTCCTTTTGCACTTTCACTTAGAAATCTCCTGTCCAACTTAGTACTTTAGTAACATGTAAGATACAAAGATGATCAAACACAAGGGATTTAATTGGAGTTTCTCTTATTGTGTTTTTTCAAATTCTTGGTTTTCTATATCATGAATTCATGAACATCAGGTATAGGAACATGAATTGGCTAAATCTGATAAGGATGAGAAGTTTGGAGAAGAAGCTAAGAGAAGAAGAAGAAAGAGGAGGCATTTAGATGATCAGATTTAAAGACAAAAGGAATCTAATAGCTTCCCTTTTTGACTTTATATGTGGAATCGATAGGGTACTCAAAGTTGCAAATACAAATAAATAAATAAAAAATAAAAAAAGAGGGAGAGTGAAAAAGGTTCTTCATATTTTTATAAAGAAAGAAAATATATTCTATTAATGAGATTTATTTATATATAAAGTGACACTACAAATAAAAAGCTTAAGGCATGGAAAGAAAGAAGAAAGTTTCCTGCAATTATTTGCAGAGGGGATCAAAATGGTTGATGAAAAGAAGAAAATGAGCCAAAAAAGAATAAACAAGAACCAAAAAAAAAAAAAAAACAACAACACTAGAAACAATTTAAAAGATATGATCATGAAAAAAGAGCAATAAATGTAGCAATGATCTAAAATTGGATATGAGTCTACAAATGAAAATCAGTAATGGGGTTTTGTTGGGGAGTGACTGGTGCGTCTATGTTATTATAGCAAAACAGAATATTATATATATTGAGTGTGAGATATAATTAATAATAAGATAATATATAATTATGCAATAGAATGGAAGGAAGGAAAGAAATAATCGTTTGTTCAACTCAACTGAGCAAAAGGAGGAGCATCTCACTGAGCAAGTGAGAGACATGATCTCGACCAGGTTAAGTGATCTTAGGAAGATTAAAAGAGATTCAGTTAATACGTTTTTATGTAATTCTTGGAGATTAAATGCAGACATGTTTATCTAATGGCATTGGTTTTTCTGATTTGTTTAGCTAGGATAAGCTAGCTTTGTAACATGTAGCAGCACTGCTGCTTTCTTGGATATATGAAAATATACTTATCCAAAAAAAGAAGAAAGGGTTGGCTACTAGTCCTTTTCACACTGAGGTGGTGATTACGTACCCAAATAAAATAAGGGCAGCAATCACTAGGATTATTTTAAATATCCATTGATGCTTGCAGCCATATATCTTTTTGTTGTTGTTGTTATCACAGAAAAGAAATGTTGTTTTCATAGGTATCAGAGAGAGAGAAAGAGAATGTGAGAGAGATTGATGAGAAGAGGAGAGAAAACAGATAAAGGGAGGGTGAGATCCAAAAGAGTTAATAACCTTAAATCCAAATAACAAAACAAAAAAAAAAAACTCAAGACTCAAAATCTTAAAAATCTGAGAACAAAATCTTAGATCAAGGTATAAAGGAGAGCACCTGAAACTGAAAGTGCAAAGTATGTAAAATTTCAGAGAAGGGGCACGTGTGGTTATATATTACAGCAGAATTACTATTGCCCTTTGAGCTGAGGGAGCCCAGCCGAACAAGAAAAAGCCGGGACCAGATGCACAGTTGCTTAGAGAAATTTTGTTGTAGCAAAAAAGATTTGGCTAACAATTGCTTATGTTCTGTTCGGTACTTCGGTGTTGCCCTCCTTCCCAACAAGCCGCTTATTGTTTCCAATCTCCATACTTTGAAGTTTGTCTTAGCTAGAAACAAATCTTAACCCAACACTGATGGTAAAAGAAAACAAGAAAAAGATGCTGAAAGAAAGAAAGAAAAAATTAGATATGAAACTGTTCAAAGATTTAATGGTCAATTCCTTCTACATTGTGTATGGCCATAATGGGAAGGAAGAAGAATAAACTAAAGGAAATTGGTGGAATTTTATTCTCTTTTTTTTTTTTTCAAAAATATAGATTTCTTCTTTGTAATGAATTCCATACAAATGCATACATCTGATTGGAGCTTACCAGGTCAAAAGAAGCAAAGAAACAAGAAACAGAATAGCAATGAATGATGATAAGTAGCCAAGTTTCCTTATAGGAATGCAAAGTAACCATTTGCTTGTTGTTGAGGAAGAAGATAGATAGAAGCAAAAAAGGGTTTTTCTTTTTCAAGACTACTTGTTCTTCCTAAATTCTACCCATCAGAACAACTTACACAAAAACATACAAAATGGAAAAGAAACAATTGATTATAACTTCTTATCTTCTTGTGTTTTTTTCACCTTTTATATGTATGCTTTTATAACTAGTAGTAGTAATCATGTTCATGAATCATGCATAACAAGAAATGAAGAAACTAGAGAAGATAAAAAGTTATCTTATCAAACAGAATTAAAAAAAAATAGAGAGAGAGAGAGAGAGATTGGTTGAAAGAGATTAAAAACTAGATTTCTAACTAAATTTGTTTCATGGGATATCAATCCAATTTTCAGAGAGAACCGCCAGATATATATAACTCATAATCACATTTAAAACAGCTATTAAAAGCAAAAGGAAAAGAAAGAAAAAAACTATACGCCAGTAGTGGTAGCAGCAGCAGCGGCAGCGGTGGCAGTACCAACATTAGTCGCAGTTCCACCACCACTATCATCTCCGCCACCAACGCCGCCTCTACCCCCACCACCATCAACCGCTTGAGTGGCAGCCACGGACACATTGACCCCAATAGCAGTAGTTGTGACTGTAGACCTTTTTCGCTTCTTCTTCTCATAAGGAATCCCTCTAGCTTTAGCCTGCCCTTCTCTCACTTCCCTCAAATAAATCCTCACAGCCCTTGCGCCAAAAGGGTTTGATTCTGGATGTCCACCGTTTTCTTCATAAGCAGCTCTCAGCCGTCCGATCAGCGCGTCGAGGCTACCCCACGCTTGCTTGAGTGGGCAAGAGCAAGGAGCAGGCGGGTTTGGATGTCCGAAATAAGGACAAACCGTTATGTGAACCTTAGTTTTGCCAAACTGGTCAAGGTATTTCAAGAACTCAATTACGTGGGCGCCACTGCAACGAGCTAGTATTAATGGGGGCTTATGGTTCTTCAAGTACTGCAAGAAAGTGTTCCAGTCTCGACGCTTTTGTGACTCGTAGCGACTCGGTGGAGCTGGGGAAGAAGACGACTCACCTGCTCCTCCTTGTTGTGAAACCGTGGCCGGTGGTGCTGAAGCTGATAATGGACCCTCGTTGATGCTATTCGGGTTTGTTGCAGCACCCCCTACAGAAGCAGAATCCATTGACTTAAAACAAAAATGAAAAAGGGTTGGGGTTTTGGTTATCTTGGTGGGTTTTTTTTTGTGAATTGATCGGCACCGATTAATTTTCCCACCTATTTTTTTTTCAACTTGGATTTTGTTTTTGTCTGAATTCCAAGTGCTGAAGACAAGGCCGAAGGGTGGGCTTTTCCTATCTAAATTCTAAGCTACCTATCTATCACTCACAAACTCTTTGTTAGCTATGGCTTCTGTTTGATCAGGTAAATAGTAATACTACAACGCTCGAGGATGTTTAGGGTTCATTGAAAGAACTGCTGGCTCTCCTCCCCGTCCCCGCCCCTGTGAGATCTTTTCACGGGAAAGATTTGCTTGTTTTTTCTTTATTCGTGAGAGATAGCTGATTTTGAAGGAAAGAAAGAAAAAAAAAATTCGAGGAAAAAAAAGACAGAGAAAGAAAACGAAAAACAAATGGATGATGGGACGTCAAAATTCAATTGTTAGTGTTTACTATTACCATTTTATGTATAAAAATTGTAAGTATCGAAAAATAAATGAAGGAATTAAATCGTAGTTATATAGTAGTACTAATAATTCATTACTACTACTTTTATTTTGTAATAATCAAAGTTACTCTTAAAAGAATGGGTGTGAACGTGAATTGTATTGTAATGTAGATTAAGAATTGGATTGAGAAATGTATACGTTTTAATATAGTACTTGATTTCATATAGAAATAGAATAAGATCACATGGTGGCCCGGCCCCAATGGACGTGACATGGTTCACTATTCACCATCCCCCGGCGGCCCCCTCCACTCTGCTACTGCCTCAATCGCTAATCACTCGCGTGGTTTACCTCCTCCCTGGCCCCTGCTACTGCCTTCCTCGTTTATCCCCCAACAAATACAAAACTTAACAAAAGGGATTGCGTCATTGCGTGTGCGCACGTCTGGTGTTTGAGAGTGTGGGATGGTCGGGCTGCAGTTAATGGGTGCCCGCTGGGCGCTTACAGTTGCCGGTTTAAGGTGGTTGATTGTGTTTTCCACATGCTAGTGTATCTGTTTTCTGTGCAACTTTATTTTTTACTTGCCACGTGTGCACCCTGGTCCAATATGCCAATACAAATGTTTTTATTGAGAATTTTTATTTCTCTACCTTAATCTTGTTTTATATATACTTACTAGTATATTTAACTAACTTCTTTGTTTTCTTAGCTCTTTTTATCTTTTTCACAAACTTTAACAAAAAGGCAACAATAAAGGATATAATTTCTAGAAGGTTCAGATATAGTACAATAATTAAATATTTCTATATGAAATTACAAATCAATTTTATCTTAATCCACATCTATATATATATATATATTTTTATATTTGATGCATTATTAATATTTTGATTTATATATTGTTAGTAAATATATGATATTATTTTATTAATAAACAAATATAAAATTTTAAATTTTTTTAAAAATAAATATAAATAAATGTACTTGTTAATAAGTGATATTATGCAATTCACTGATAATATATAAAATTATATTACTAATAATACATCAAATATAAATTTATATATATATATATAAATAAATGTGAAGGATAATTTCTTAGAAGATGAAATTATGGATAAGTTTTGTTCAATTAAAAGCAATGATATGAAACAATAGAAAAGAAATTGAGTGACAAATACAATAAAGATAAACAAGGAAAGGTGGCCAAAGAGAAAAACAAAACTACTTTTGTCCATGGGTATTTTGTATTTTTCCTTTTAAAATAAAAAAAAAAACTTGTTTGAATGGGTAGTTGAAACTTTACTATTTAGTATTAATAAGAAAATGAAAGATTATATTAATTAGATTTTGAAAAATTTACCTCATAATCATATTAACGTGGCATGAACACTTGTACAATACATAGCAATTATATTATGATGAAAAGAATCATTTTTTGCTTTCTTAGAAGAAATTAAAAGAGAATGATGAGATATTTTAAGTGGATTGAAGCAATGCATTGAAAAGGAATTGCCATAGTATCAGCATAGAAGTAGCTATTACTAATCTAGACATGAATAGGAATTATACGTATGTATTTAGGCTTAGCCACTGTTTGCCAATTGCCTTGCATCCATTTTCAGAATTCAGATGTGACTTTGCCATCCCATCCATTTTCTATCTTGAAATTCAAAACCTCATTCAATAATTTTCACACGTTGACTCCTCTCTCTCCCTCTCTCTTCATATTTTGGTATACACAAATTAATCTCAATTAATTAATTAATTTGGCCATAAAATCTATCCCTTGCAACAATGTTCAACTAATTAGTGAAAGTAGTTTTGAGATGCTTTTAAAACCCAAACTTAAAATGGTAATCTGCATTATTTGAATTCAAAAATTTTGAATTTTTAAAAATTTAAAATCAATAATTACATTTTCATAAAATTTAAGAAATACTTAACTAATTTGGGTTCAAATTTGTGTCATTCAAAAAAAATTAAATACTATAAAATTTTAAATAATCCCAACTCAATATACTTTAAACCCCGACTAATTGCACATCTAGCTAGAGGCATTAAAATAAACGTTGCCCGTGGCCGGGAGTATGAGAAATCAGTAAACCAAAGAGGTCCAAGGCATTCCATATAGAAAAATGCTTCATGACCCGCTTTTGGATGTCCCGTCTACATCCCTCATCACGTTTCAAAGAGTTAAAATAAGGATAAATTTAAAAAATATATCATCAAGAATACAATAATTATTAAATAATATAATGAGTAAAAATTATTTAAAAAATAATAATAATAAAAAATTATTAAGAAAAAAATTATAAAAATAAAATTATCCTTGATAAAAAAAATTCTCATCCATTTTTCTCTTATTTTTTAATTTATTTTTTAATTAAAAATAAATTTTTTTGAAAATAACTTTTTTTAATTTTAAAAAATAAATTTTTAAATTTACTTTTTTTAATTAAAAAATTTTAAAAAATAAAACTAATTTTTCTAAAATTAATTTTCATTATTTTTTTAAATTTTAAAAAAATAAATATTTAAATATTTTATTTTTTAAATTTATTTTCAATTAAAATTTTTAAAAAATTATATTTTTTTTTATGGAGGAGAAAGAAAATTAGGTTTTTCCATTAAGAGCAATTTTGTTTTTATAATATCTTTTATAATAATTTTTAATTATTCATTTTTTTTTTCAAATAAATATTATTCATTAGACCATTTAATAATTATTTGTTTATTTTTTTCATATTTACCCTAAAAACAATATAAAAATGATGAATTTTATAAAAATAAGGCTATTTTTTAGGATAAATCTGAAAAACGTAAAATAATGTTTTGCCATTAAACTCTCTACCAATTATTTTACTGTGCAACGGATGTTTTTCAAAATTATCCATTTTTTTAATGAAATGAAACATTAAGACGGGACAAGGGACGGGTCACCACTCTTCCATATATATATATATATATATATATATATATATATATATTTTCCATATCAGGGAACTGGGGAAGTTTGCTTTGTATAATATTCCAAAAAATGTCCTCTCGTTGATTGACAGATTTGACTTGATGAAATGATGCACTGCAAAAAACCTAAGAAAAAAAACAAACAAAACACCGTGGAGCAGTACAAATAATTTAATTTATGTTCATTAGATGGGAGTCAACATTGCATGCGAATATTTATTTGTTATAGATATATTTAAATTTTTTTATTTAAATATATATCAAATATAAATATTTTAAAAAATAAAAAATTTTAAGGTAATAATTGTGATCGGTATAATTTGTTGCAAATCCAAATATAGCAAAACTGTAACAGTTGAAATCTCAAGAGATTTATTCGTAAACGCCACGGCGAGGAGAGGACTATATTCCCATTAACGTTTGTACTTTTGGGAGCAGAAATGCAGAGAAAACTCTCTTCAATCTTAATTGGATCTGGATGGATTGGAATTCGATTTTTGAATGCACATTCTTTTATTTATTTAAAAGTCACCAAAGCTTTTCAACAGAGGGTGGGTCCAATATAATAATTTTCATCTTTTTTTTTTTATTACTATTATTATTATTATTATATTTATTTGGTGAAATGATAGTTTTGTTCCCGTTTCTGTAATTTATGGACAAAGTTTACTCACAATTTAAACCTTAAGTCCAAACTCCAAAGGAAAGAGATATTTATAAAGGAAAAGACTACATATTTAGCAGGTTTTTCAGTATGTGATGTGAATAAACTGTTTATAATACTGACATTTTACAACATTTTTTAAAATAATTTGTTAACTTTTGGGAGAAAAATGCAGATTTCATTTCTGAAAATTACTGGTGAGTTAATATATTTTTTAAGGTTTAGGGAAAAGGGAAAAAAACATGATTCAACAATGTGAATTAATAGGTGAGTCATAAATCAACTTAATAGAGTGATCTTGACAATATATATAGTGTGATCAAGTTTTGCATTTTTTTTTATAAATGATGGAAGTCACTTTAGAATATTTTGGAAAATAACATTTTGGTTTCAATTATATAAAACTCATTATTTGAGCTGATAGTTACCATAGCTGAAACATACATGATTGATGAAATGGCAAACATCATGTTTGATAGGTATTTTTCTTGAGGTCTAAGTGTCTTAGCCATATTCAAATAGGTAGCTGAATTTTCTACTTCTTCATCTTCTTCTTTTTTCTTAAACAATGAGATTAGGTTTTGTTCGTGACGTCTGTTTTTTAATATATCTTTAATCATCATTCATAAACAGACATATCTTCATTAAATCAAAATGTATCTTAGAATTTACACCACCTATATTAATTAATTAATTGAAATCAAACACAAATTAAACATATGGATGTTTGATTTCTTCATTGAATTAGGTGGTCATAACTAAACAATTGAGATATGATAAAAAATTATCATTCTAATTAATTTGGGTGATAAATCAAATCCTTTCATTCAACTTTGAACAATGTAATTTTATCATTATACTTTTTAATTTAATTAAAAAATAATTAAAAGTTAATTGTACAAAAACAAATTTATTCAAGTTCAACAAAACTTGCACAAAGAAATTTCGCCCTCTCTCTCTTTCTCTCTTTATTATAGATGGGGGCATTTACATGATCTAATTAATTTCAAGACATAATCCAAGCTTATTGAATCTTATGTGTCTTTCTTAATTATTGATTTTGTTAATTAGTGTTTTTAGAACATTTTTTAAAGTTAGTTAATATATTATTTATAGTAATAACATTATATTAAATGTAATAATTAATATTTTTATTTATCATATCCTAATGCATTGAGTGAAGATATATATTATTATATATAATAATTTTAAAGAATGTTTTTAAAACATTTGTTAACAAAATTCATTATTAACTTTCATTAAAATTAATAAATTACCTTAACAGATTTATGATAGTGATCAATATTAACAAGTTGAAATAAACATATTATAATTACTACCACTACCACATGTGATTAAGTAGCAGAACTGTTCCATGACCAAAGAAATTTTTTTTTATAAAAAAAAATTTAAACAACGAAGATTTGGTTCATACATGAGGATTGACTATTGAGGAGTGAGGGGCTTAGTTATTCCCGTGATTCTTTTAAAATTTTTTTTTTTCTCTTTTTGCACATATAAAGAGAGACAAAAACACAACATGAAAGCCAAAAAAGACAAAGAAACAAGTAATATGCTTAAGGTTATCAAGTCCCGTGATACATATTTATTCACAAAATGAAAACCCTATACCTTAACTAAACAAGATAAGAGTTGCTTCACAAAAAAAAAAAAAAAAAAAGACGAAAAAACACAACAGTTTACATACTCCTCCTAATCCATTTGCATGTTGAATCTTTTAAACTAATTACTACTAGTATTTTATTCAGTGCCAGACCTTGCAAACAAAACAAAAAAAGAAAGTAAAAAGGACATTAATTAATTTTGCTTATCTAAAGTAGATGGCTTGTTACAGATTCATAAGGTAAGACAGTGAGTGGGTTTATTAGTCCATTTGATCAGCTTTGAGTTTTGAGTGACAGGTGAAAAATGTCGAACGAAAGTGTTAAGAGTTAGAAGGATGTGAAGTTCCCAATCCCACTCGTTTGTTTTTGGGGTTCATTGATTGGTTGTTTTCAGGTTGGTTGGGGTCCTGAGTCATGAGGGTGGCAGTGGGATTCTAGATCGATGTCAGTAGAAATCAAAAAGTTAACAGAGAAAGTTAATGTGGTGGGGAATAGCTATAGCCCGAATAGCCAGCCGAGAAAAGAAAGGAAAGGAAAGGAATGGTAACGTGTGAAACTGATTAAAGCTCTGCTCCATTTCCTTACTCCATCGGCACTGGCATCGTCACTACACTACACTACAAAAGGAAATACGAGGGAGGACAATGGACATTTGATTTTCCCTCCTCCATATCTCCTTTTTTTTCTCTTTTCCTTACCCTAAACTCTACTCTGCAACCCTGCATGCATGGTTTCCCTTTCACCGTCTTGGCCTCTTAATTGGCTGCCTGATTTAGGCCGCTTAGGTTCATAAAATTTGAAAAAATAACTTTGAGACTATGTACTAATGTTTTAATTAACTCTTTTCTTTTAAATTTTTTTCAAATTAATTTTCTTCTACCGGATAGTAATTCATGAAATGAAGGGATATAAACTTATATTAATTTCCTTGAAACAGTTTAGAATATCTTTGAAATATTATTATGGGGTCCATATATACTGGGATGAGATCCTCCAGCAAAGGAAATTAAGTGATTCAGTGACGATATACTCAACTTTTATACATAGCATCTGCTTAATTACATTCCATTCAATTCCATCCCATCCCAATCATTAATTGTTAATTAACGAATTCAACTGATCAAAACAAAACAAAAAATAGAGAGTTAGTTTGATCAGATTAATTTAATTCTTTCAGCGATTAAATTGATAATTTACAATAACCTAAGGGCAAAAAAAAAACATTTGAGCTTATACTTGCATTTTGCATTTGAGTGCACGTTAAGGTTATGTATGCATCATCCGCATCTATGTTGAAATTAGACGATCATGACCGCATGATTGTTTCACAAGTATGTTTTTCTTATATATATAAAAAAAAGATTGTTTCATAAGTAAGTATATTTTTCTTCTCTTTTTTTTCCAACATAAAAATTACATAGTAAGATATAAATTGCTTTTTATTTTTTCCCACTTCATTTTAATAACAATGGATCATGATTTTTTTTTTTTTTAATTCTAATGCTAAATTTAAAGTTTTCTTAAGAAATGAAATATAAATTAAGGTTTGCTACATGCACTCTTTAAATATAGTTTTTAAAATACTTGTCAAGGTTAAAGGATGTTTTGAAAATTTAAGAGTAGATGATGTAATTAATTTTTTTATCGTAAAAAAAAGTATTATATGTTTTTAAAGAGTGTATATAATATATATTTTTAAAATTATTACCGATAATTATGTGATTTATTAATAAAATACTATATTCTTAACCTCACTTATTTGAAAATATTATATATATATATATATAAACACTATTACTAGATCACAAGATAATCGACAGAAAAGTATTCAGATTTTACCAATTTCTCACACTAGACTCTCAATTAAAGATAAGTTTAAGGCCGTCCAATCGCCATTTATTAACAAATCAAATCATCTTTAATAATTTTTTAGAAAAATTGAGTGTTGAAAATTTTACTTTCATACCATTGTAATCGTGGGGGAATTCTAGCTAGCTAGCAACGGATATTAATGTTGTTAATTATGCCAAAAGAAAAGGATTGTGGTTTTTACTTTTAACCGTAGTTTAATTTGATACGAATTGATAATAATATTAATAGTGTGATTTCATTTTATATATGTAGCTTGGTATCCATACCATACCGTACGATACCCCACCACTCCACCAATCGATTCCTTTTAATCATTCATTTTCGATTCCCTTCCATCCTCAAGCAATCAAACCTTAGCTTAGCTAAGCTAATTAGAGTACCAAAACCCAACTAGCTAGCTAATGATCTTGAACCATATCCTTAAATATTTCTCCCTCAGTTCAGTACTCGGCCTGAATTTTTAAGTCAGAATTTTAAATTATGATTTCCACTCTTTTTTGTTGCTTCTTCATTGCTGGTTGCGTGGTGTTCGTGTCAATCATACACACATATATATATATATAACTAAACAAGTACATGTTAGTATTTATTTTAGTTGAATTATTCTTCTTTCTTCTTTTCAAATTAGGAAGAACTCCATTATCATTTATAAAATAATAATTTTTTGTTGCTTAGAATTACTTCCTATCCCTAAAATGCATTATTTATAGCATGAGATTAGAAATTGAAAAATATATATTATATACTTATAAATGTATGGTGATCATATCTATTTGCCCACGTTATTGATTTATTTCCCCAGCTAGCTCAAAACCTATTTGAGAGCTTGATATACCTATGCAATGAAAAAGCCACTGTTGAGTTTTAGAACAAGAAATGGGTATTTTATTTTGATAGTTTTAATTTCTTAAAATTTCCCTTGTGCTAATATATATATTTTACAGTGGAGAGTCAAATCCCAAATAATCAAAAAAAACAAAATACTTCTCTGGGGCTCACAGGCAGACTGATAGGCAGTACAAATTTTACATTAATGCAAGACTTGCAATTTTGCAAAGTGCCATGAGTGGTGCATGATCTTTGTTCAAAGCATTGATGGTTGTATATTATGAGCAGACCTGTTTATAAATTAGACTTGACATTGGATCTTTGTAAGTCAACTTAATTCGGCTCAATTAAGTTATTATTTAATTAATAAATTTTTTATTTAAATTTAATTTTAAAATATAAAAATAATTTTAATATTTTAATATATTTTAAAAAATAAAACAAAATTTTAAATTTAATAAAATGAATCCAATCCGAATATGAATAAATAATTTTTTTATTATTCGTGCTTTATCCGACTAGATCCATGACATTTAATCGTATCATATATATATATATATATATATATATATATATATATATATATATATGACAAGAGGCCTTTGTTTTATTTATTAGCCACCACCCATCATTCATACCTCTACTATTCCGATTCCGATGTAGGGTCTATATTTTCTCGTGACGTTGACCCAAAAGTTTTTAAAGTAATAAGTATGACTTTTTGGATAAACTTTTTAGTGCACACACAATAAAAAAAAACCCTAGTATTTTAAACCCTATTGCATAATGGGGAGTTCTACCGTAAGTTTCTTACGGTAAAGTTGTGGTAAGCTCCAAAATGGGAAACCTGTGTAGCAGGTTACCAGGTCACAAATTTTTACATATGCACTTGATAAATTACATATCAACTTGGACGAATTACATATCAAACATGAAAAATTACATATCAACTTGAGAAGTTGAAAAATTACATATGGACTTGATAAATTACATATGAACTTGAAAAATTACATATGAAGAATTACATATGGACATGGACAATTACATATGAACTTGGAGAATTACATATGGACTTGATAAATTACGTATGAACATGGAAAAATCCCGAATTACATATGGACATGGAAAATTACATATGCACTTGGAGAATTACATATGGACTTGATAAATTACGTATGAACATGGAAAAATCCCGAATTACATATGGACATGGAAAATTACATATGCACTTGGAGAATTACATATGGACTTGATAAATTACGTATGAACATGGAAAAATCCCGAATTACATATGGACATGGAAAATTACATATGCACTTGGAGAATTACATATGGACTTGATAAATTACGTATGAACTTGGAAAAATCCCGAATTACATATGGACATGGAAAATTACATATGCACTTGGAGAATTACATATGGACTTGATAAATTACGTATGAACATGGAAAATTCCCGAATTACATATGGACATGGAAAATTACATATGCACTTGGAGAATTACATATGGACTTGATAAATTACGTATGAACTTGGAAAAATCCCGAATTACATATGGACATGGAAACTTACATATGAACTTGGAGAATTACATATGGACTTGATAAATTACATATGAACTTGGAAAATTCCCGAATTACATATGGACATGGAAAATTACATATGAACTTGGAGAATTACATATGGACTTGATAAATTACGTATGAACATGGAAAAATCCCGAATTACATATGGACATGGAAAATTACATATGCACTTGGAGAATTACATATGGACTTGATAAATTACGTATGAACATGGAAAAATCCCGAATTACATATGGACATGGAAAATTACATATGCACTTGGAGAATTACATATGGACTTGATAAATTACGTATGAACATGGAAAAATCCCGAATTACATATGGACATGGAAAATTACATATGCACTTGGAGAATTACATATGGACTTGATAAATTACGTATGAACATGGAAAAATCCCGAATTACATATGGACATGGAAAATTACATATGCACTTGGAGAATTACATATGGACTTGATAAATTACGTATGAACATGGAAAAATCCCGAATTACATATGGACATGGAAAATTACATATGCACTTGGAGAATTACATATGGACTTGATAAATTACGTATGAACATGGAAAAATCCCGAATTACATATGGACATGGAAAATTACATATGCACTTGGAGAATTACATATGGACTTGATAAATTACGTATGAACATGGAAAAATCCCGAATTACATATGGACATGGAAAATTACATATGCACTTGGAGAATTACATATGGACTTGATAAATTACGTATGAACTTGGAAAAATCCCGAATTACATATGGACATGGAAAATTACATATGCACTTGGAGAATTACATATGGACTTGATAAATTACGTATGAACTTGGAAAAATCCCGAATTACATATGGACATGGAAAATTACATATGCACTTGGAGAATTACATATGGACTTGATAAATTACATATGAACTTGGAAAATTCCTGAATTACATATGGACATGGAAAATTACATATGAACTTGGAGAATTACATATGGACTTGATAAATTACGTATGAACATGGAAAAATCCCGAATTACATATGGACATGGAAAATTACATATGAACTTGGAGAATTACATATGGACTTGATAAATTACATATGAACTTGGAAAATTCCCGAATTACATATGGACATGGAAAATTACATATGAACTTGGAGAATTACATATGGACTTGATAAATTACGTATGAACATGGAAAAATCCCGAATTACATATGGACATGGAAAATTACATATGCACTTGGAGAATTACATATGGACTTGATAAATTACGTATGAACATGGAAAAATCCCGAATTACATATGGACATGGAAAATTACATATGCACTTGGAGAATTACATATGGACTTGATAAATTACGTATGAACATGGAAAAATCCCGAATTACATATGGACATGGAAAATTACATATGCACTTGGAGAATTACATATGGACTTGATAAATTACGTATTCACATGGAAAATTCCCGAATTACATATGGACATGGAAAATTACATATGCACTTGGAGAATTACATATGGACTTGATAAATTACATATGAACTTGGAAAATTCCCGAATTACATATGGACATGGAAAATTACATATGCACTTGGAGAATTACATATGGACTTGATAAATTACGTATGAACATGGAAAATTCCCGAATTACATATGGACATGGAAAATTACATATGCACTTGGAGAATTACATATGGACTTGATAAATTACGTATGAACATGGAAAAATCCCGAATTACATATGGACATGGAAAATTACATATGCACTTGGAGAATTACATATGGACTTGATAAATTACGTATGAACATGGAAAATTCCCGAATTACATATGGACATGGAAAATTACATATGCACTTGGAGAATTACATATGGACTTGATAAATTACATATGAACTTGGAAAATTCCCGAATTACATATGGACATGGAAAATTACATATGCACTTGGAGAATTACATATGGACTTGATAAATTACGTATGAACATGGAAAATTCCCGAATTACATATGGACATGGAAAATTACATATGCACTTGGAGAATTACATATGGACTTGATAAATTACGTATGAACTTGGAAAAATCCCGAATTACATATGGACATGGAAAATTACATATGCACTTGGAGAATTACATATGGACTTGATAAATTACGTATGAACATGGAAAATTCCCGAATTACATATGGACATGGAAAATTACATATGCACTTGGAGAATTACATATGGACTTGATAAATTACATATGAACTTGGAAAATTCCCGAATTACATATGGACATGGAAAATTACATATGCACTTGGAGAATTACATATGGACTTGATAAATTACATATGAACTTGGAAAATTCCCGAATTACATATGGACATGGAAAATTACATATGCACTTGGAGAATTACATATGGACTTGATAAATTACGTATGAACTTGGAAAAATCCCGAATTACATATGGACATGGAAAATTACATATGCACTTGGAGAATTACATATGGACTTGATAAATTACGTATGAACATGGAAAATTCCCGAATTACATATGGACATGGAAAATTCCCGAATTACATATGGACATGGAAAATTACATATGAACTTGGAGAATTACATATGGACTTGATAAATTACATATGAACTTGGAAAATTCCCGAATTACATATGGACATGGAAAATTACATATGCACTTGGAGAATTACATATGGACTTGATAAATTACGTATGAACTTGGAAATATCCCGAATTACATATGGACATGGAAAATTACATATGCACTTGGAGAATTACATATGGACTTGATAAATTACATATGAACTTGGAAAATTCCCGAATTACATATGGACATGGAAAATTACATATGAACTTGGAGAATTACATATGGACTTGATAAATTACGTATGAACATGGAAAAATCCCGAATTACATATAAATATAAAAAATTACATCTAAATATAACAAATCATTACAAATTTGATTACTTAACATATAAACGTGCTAAATAAAATATAAATATAATAAATTACATTAAAAATAAAAATAAAAATTTATATGTTTAGAAATTATTTTTTTATCACTTAACATTAATAAAAATAATTATTGATTTAGTTACAGATAAAATAACATTATTTTAACTTACATAGACATATTTAATTGGATAATATTGCTTCACCCACTTCTTTAAATTGTTAACAGAGAATTACATATGGTAGGTCAACATAATTAATGACATTGTTTAAATTACTACATCTCTATATTAAATGCATTCCTTATTACTCACCTACTTTAGTTGCTGAGATATTGGTTTTGTTTACTCACCTACTTTAGTTGCTGAGATATTCGTTTTGTTCTCTTATTTGCTGAGACAGGTTTAGGCTTCTACATTGTTCAACAGACGTGGTTTCTATTCTACAAAAGCGCATCAGCCCCGCTTTATTGAAGCACATTATTCAACCAAATATTCCATACAAAAGGTTAGTATACAATGTTGAAGTTATATAATTTTCATGGAATCAGCTTTGTTAGTTCTTATAAAATGTGTAATATTAAAAAATATTTTCAAATGTTAGTGAATAGAATGTTTAACTAATACAATTCTCATGAAACCGGTTATTATAGTGGTTATAAATTATTTAATATTCATAATTGCATATTTTCATGGGTAGTGATTTTGATGGGTTACTTAATACAATGTTTAAGTTATAGCATTTACATGTTAATTTTACTTCTTTAGGCAATATCTAAATTTTGTACGTGGTACAATTTAATGTATTGCCGAAGAATGATATATGTTTTTTTGTTTTTATTTTTCTTCAGAATTATAATGGATTCTAGAACACAAGAATTTCATGAGGAATGTCCTTCGAATTCAGAATCTCCTAATGCTGTTGAATGTGAAGGTTCAATTTCTCATAATAATAAGGATTTCAGTACATTATGTAGAGAAGATATGATAGGTATGAGTTTTGATTCATTGGATGCTGCATGGGAATTTTACAAGGCATACGCTTTTCAGAAGGGTTTTGGTGTTCGTCGGGGAAGTACAAGACGTAATGATACTGGTGATCTTGTAGGTCAACAATTTTGTTGTACAAAAGAAGGATTCAAGATTGACAAAATAGAACACTGCAATCGTAAAAGAAATGCTAGACCGTTGTCTAGAACCGGATGTAAGGCTAGTGTACGTGTCAACATGCAGTGTTTTGGGAAGTGGGTAATCACATACTGTGAGGATGTTCATAATCATGATATGTGTGATTCATCGCATAAACATTTTATTCCGTCACATCGAGAAATTAAAGATTCAGATTTAGCTGAAGCTAAAGCTATGAAATCTGTTGGGGTCTGTACATCACAGATCATGAACTACCTTGTTCAAGAAGCTGGTGGATTCGAAAATGTTGGTTTTGTTGCAAAAGACCTATACAACGCGCTACATGCCTGCAGTAAAGCTGAAATAGCGGATGGCGATGTGAATGCTGTTATTTCTTACTTTGAAATGAAGAAGGAATTGGATATTGGTTTTTATATGAAATATAGCACTGATGATGATACGCGATTGCATAATCTCTTTTGGGCAGATGCTACTTCACGGTCGGACTATGCATGCTTTGGGGATGTTATAGCGTTCGACACCACGTATAAGAAGAATGCTTATGATAGGCCTCTGATGCCTATAGTCGGTGTCAATCACCATCATCAAACAATTGTTTTTGGAGTTGCTGTACTTGCTGATGAGACAACTGATAGCTTTGTGTGGGTTTTGAGAACTTTCCTAGAAGCAATGCATAAGAAACGTCCTATTTCAGTTGTTACTGACGGGGATAGGGCAATGCAAAGAGCAATTAGAACTGTTTTTCCCGATGCTAGACACAGACTTTGTACGTGGCACCTAGCTCGCAATGCACAGGCAAATATCAGTGATCCATTATTTGCTAAGGCATTTTCTAGATGCATGACTTCATGGTGGACACCGAATGATTTTGAACGTGAGTGGACTGTAATGATCAGAAAATTTAATGTTGAAAAGCACCCTTGGATAGTCGAAAAAGATAGAACTAGGGATATGTGGGCACAAGCATATATTACAGGACAATTTTTTGGGACATTACGAACCACACAAAGGTGTGAGTCCTTGAACGCTTCGCTTGCTATATACTTGAAGTCCAAAAAAACATATATTGACTTTGTTCGTTCAATTGATCAAGGGGTTAGTAGAATGCGGACGAAGGAATTGGAGGCTGATTACTTCAGTAAGGAAACAAGGCCAACCCATTTAAGCAAGTTAGATGACATTGAAGGTCATGCGGCAACTATGTACACAAGGGAATCATTCTCTCTTTTCCAAGACGAGCTTCAGCAGGAGACGTTGTATCGTATCCGTGAACCAATTGTAGAAAATGAATTAACGCGGACCTATTATTTAGCTAAGTACAGGGAACCTGACCGAAGGGTTGTAGTTGTCTTTGATGCAGCTGCGCAAACTATTGAGTGTTCTTGCCAAAAATTTGAGACAGTTGGGTTGCCTTGTAGGCATCAAATTCATGTGATGAAGCTTGAAGATATGTCTGATATTCCTGCATCTTTGATTATGCATCGATGGACGAAAAATGCCAAACTGTGTGCCCCATCGTTTGTGCAGAATGATGTTGCACCCGAGATGATGCAAATGGTGCGGTATGCATCACTAAGTAGTAGTTGTAACCGAATGTGCTACGTAGCATCCAAAACAGGTGAGTCGTTTAATAGAGCAAGAAGTGAAATTAATAGATTGACTGTTGAAATGGAGGAATTGTGTGAGCTGAATGATCCCGTAGCTGAGATCTCAAAGATGGGAAAAGTACTAGACCCTATTACGAGACGGGGTAAAGGGAAAGAAGTACGGAAAAAGCAAACACCGTCAAAACTCAGAAAGTGTGGGTACTGCAGAATGGAGGGACATAGTAAAGTTACTTGCCCACTTTTGAAACTTGGAATGCAAAGTGATGGTCTCGACAACCTTACTTCTAATACTGACAATGAGTTCCAATATTCAGTACAACATGTGAGATTTACATTACTTATAATTTCTGTTTTTAAAGTTTTAACAGTATGATGTTCGGTGAGTAATTACTTTAAATCCTCATAGGGAGAATGTGAAGTGGAGACGAAAGCCTTTTTCCCAACTATGCATGCTGAAGAGAACGAGAAGATGCAGGTAATGTTTATTTTTATTTGTTCTACGCTTATATTGGTTTCGGGTACTGCGCTCAATGAAATAATTAATTGTTCAGCATATGACTAACGTTATATTTAATACTTTTAGGACGACTCTTTTTCATTCAGCAATTACCCAGAAAGATATAATGAAGCTAAACAATCAGACTTCTCTACCTGGTTTAGATAACCAAGTTAGTAGGTGAAGTCTAAGATACAATTGTGAGAGTTCAATATGCACTTGTTTCCATAATGAGAGTGTCAAATTAATATATCATCATTCACTCTTTTTCTTTCTTTTTTTTTTATTTGGGTTAACTTTGCAGTCAAATTTTCCTTCAACATCAGCACCACATCTTCATCTTTCTGGAGCAACAAGAAAATGAGCAAAATACAGACAATACAGGAATGGAATAGCTTGAATCAGTTTTTAGAACTTGAACATGTGTAGTTTAGTTCTTTTTTGTTGTGGTTGTTGTTGTGTTTATTATAACTGTTTAGATAAGTAAGTCATTTGGTGGTAATAGCAGGGTTGATGAAGGATGTTGAGGCCAGAACTTGAACAGTTTATTATGACTGAGGAATGTCTTCTTTTAGTAATACCACTGCCTAAAAGGTGTTGGTTTCTGCATCTTCATCTTTGGCTATGTAAAAAGGAAAGGGACCGATGCATAATGCTGTTGGCTAGTTGCTAATTTTCTTTTTGTATTTTTTAGTGTCTGGCCAGTGACCATTATTGGTTCTAGCTTATTTTCACCACAGCATATCTCATGAGGAACCAATAGCATTTACATTGTATATTTTTCTGCTGAGAAACAGCGCAAAGGCGATGCCACATCACAATCTATAACACTGTCCAACTCAGCCATATCAAAAACATGAAGTTATGAGAGCAAAAAATACATATTTCTGAACTGATTCTTCTGCTGAAACAAACTTAAAATACAAGAGATTATAACCACCTCCACCACAACCCAAGTAGCCATATTTTCAATACTCCAGAACAACAGAAACAACAGATTTTTGACGGACCAAAACTCTAGAACACTAATTTAATAACCAAAAACAACAGAAATTTCAGTTCTCAACAACCTTTTAAATCAGTTGTCATCATCTCATTGTCCTCTTCAAAAATTTCAGGTGTTGGTCTCTGCATTTTGACATTGTTACTGAGTCGATGGCCAACTTCCCCCCTTCTTGTCTAGCACTCACGTGCCTCTTTTTCACTCTGTCTCATTTCAGCATTGCAAGCTTCCATATCTTAACACTTTCCACCATTGCAAGCTTTTCCATTTCCAGCACCGCTTTTTCACTAGCATGAATTCTCATATGGATACCCTGAAAGTCAGAAAAACCATCTAGAAATGAGGCAATTAGATCTTCACTTGTTTGTATGAACTTTTCAGCACGCAAACATAAGTAGCTTACACTTTCACAAAGTTCTGACATGCATATAGTATTGCAATAACTAGGCCTTGCAGAAGTAAAACAAAACCAGAAACCACATATTTACATTAACACAGAGATCAAGAAAACAAGATGTTGAAAAAACACATTAAATTTACTATATGGTAACAGCTAATATGGCCCCTAAAAGGTCACCTAAACAAGAGTGCCGAACATTAATTTAAGCATATTTTGTCAATAAAACATGAAAACCATTAGACTGTTCGCCATACTATTTCAATGAGGCATGTCCATTCTTAAATTGTTGGCATGCCTTATTGATCTTCTCAAATAACTCAGAAAATATCCATAGACATAATTCAAACAGTTTTAAGAATCAAACTGTGATAATCTAACTAATTGGTTCTAAGATTAAGCAAGGAATTCAGATCTGTTTTAAACACCGCAAAACTCAAAAGAGATTTTCATATCTACCCAAACTCATTTCATAATCATCCCCTACCCAAAAAAAGAAATTAAAAGTAAAATCCTGACAGCTAACATATTTGAACAATTTTCAACTTCGACTAGGGCACATGTAACAGTGTCTATATACTGAGAACGAAACATGACAAATTATATGATTTATTGAAATAAATTACCTACTTCATAGCTTAAACTTGCCAACTGACTTCTGCAACAGCTTTGTACGAGGAGATATCCTAGCTTTATGGAGGGTTAGAGCAGCATCACATACCCTTTTCCGTAAAGTGTTCTCCTCATGGTTTATCAGCTCAGAGACTAATAAAAATCTGTCCCACACGTTTAAACGCTACATACGAATACATACAACGGGAATCAAATTTTCCAATGACCCAACATATGACAAAATATTGAAATAACTAACAGCAATGAGAATAGCATACCACAAATTTATAGTCAGTATTATGTAGATTTTGCATGAAAGCAGCAACCCACATTCCGCAATCATAACTGTATGCAATTTCAAGAATAGTAGCTTTTATAATTCAGTTACATAATGGAAAACAAGGTATTCAAATAGTGAGAGAGTTATGTTACCCGTTGCTTTGCAGAGGAACCCTCTCTGGATTCACAATTTTCAACTCATGAAATGGCACCATTGGACTACCAACCAATGATGTCATGAGAGGGTCAGTAAACAATTTTGCACACGCGGATATCTGTTCGAAGTGAAATTAGAATAAATTATAAATGTGTCGTCGTAAACCAAAATCATGAATTACAATATGTTCGCAAGTGCGAAGAAATATAATTTAATACAACATGTATTTATCTTACCACACGAGTCACATCCGCAACTCTTTGTTTATTTGCAACATTGCGCGGCAAGGTATCCAACACTTTCGCTTCCTTCTCTAGCATATCTATCACACACAAATACCAATGCGTGTTCATCTCATTCATTGGTATAAAGATCTGCAACGAAATTACATAATCATTATTAGCAGGTTATTACGTTATATAACATAATTCCGATCGTACGCATATAAAGAGATTTCCATGTCCTCACCTTGTAACAGTCAGTCAAGGATCCCATACGAATGAATTGTCCTTTAAAATACTTAATCAGCTCTTTCGCATTGCATTCGGTTGACAAGATATGAGTCTGCAAAGAATAAACATAAGGTTCATGTTTCTTGAAACAAGTTAAACTATATGCAAAAAACAAACAATGAGAAATATACTCACAGAAAATGCGGCCGAAAAATACCATCTCCTTGTTGACAAAGTCGAAGCTTTACAATAGTAGGCCATTGACTCACCGACAAGGTCAATAATCTAGGGCAGGAACAACTCATTAAACACATTTCACTACTACAAAGACAATCATGAAGTTCGATGAAAAAATATATTACACTTACCACTGAAGTTACCCATTGTTTTGGGCGCAAGGAGCCAAATTCCTCGATTGATGCAAATGTTGCACCGAATTGAACTACAACTTCACTACAATATAAACTCATATAAAGAATAAATAAAATATCGAAATCCATATCAACTTAAAATCAAAACATTAGTTTTAAATAAAATAATATCATCAACATACCTTGGATCAACATTACTGTTCCACACATAATTGCAAATTGCAGTATCAAGTTCATCTAATTCTTTCGGAATTTTGACAGCGGCCCTCCTCGCGGTAACCTTTAAATATTTATTTGTACAAACATACGGCATATGGTACTGCTAATTAGTAATTATACATATCACACTTATGTAATAAATGTATATACTTAAACATATATAAATTGAATTACATATCAATATATATTCAGTGTATGCATTCACAAAGATTGCAATGAAAGGCGGAAAAAATAAATGTTGTATAAGCATATCATGCCTACATGCATGATTGGTCTATTCAAAGAAACATAAACAGTCCTGCGGACGGGAGTGCAAATATCACAAGAAAGTTGATCTCGCTCGCGTAACTATCCCACTAACACCAGAAGCAAATGTTGACCTTGACCTAACAATTTGGTTTTTCTTGCCAGATTGACCCTATAATATGTAATCATATAAAATGCCATAAACAAATTAGTTATTTTATAGCATATCTAAGTATTATTGAATTATAAATAAGTTAATATATATACCTTCTTTTTCCGTGGGGCAGGACAACTTGAGCTTGGATTGTTGATATCAGTTCTCACTGGTGTAGTTAAATCTCCATCTCCCTCTTCCGCTTTGCGCTCAATGATCTCGATGGAGGACTCCAACTCACCACCTGGTGTTTTCAACTCCGTGCTCTACCCACCGACCTCAACGATGCCTCCTTCCTCATCCTTTTTTTGCAAACTGGTTTCACCGCCAGTTTTGACCTCAACAGATCTCGATAAAAGAGCATTAATTTTTTCCTGCATCGACTTCATGTCTTCCGACATTCTATTCAGTTGTTCTGTCACACTGGCTTCCAGACTTTTCATGGACTCTCTTAAAGCCTGGAAAATAATTAAAAATAAACATAGTACATACACTTAATGCAATTCGTGAAGTATATACATAATTTATAGATTTCTTGCAATCTCTATGAATTAGACATGAAGATCTAATTAACCGACTTACCTGTAAGTCAGTATGATACCGATTCTGCTCCTCTTCTATCGGCCGCTCACTCTGATGTTCTTCGGTGATATGAATACCCTTATTTTCATGAAATCATAAATTAATCAAACTACATAATTCATATATAAGTTTTAGTCACTAACAATAAATTAATACAACTTAGATAACTAATGTCACCTTGGATTTGAAGCCAACACGGAAGTCTCTTGAATGGGAAATTGAAGAGACGACCTCATCCGTTCCCCATGCACTAATGCGAGGAACAAAAGTGGACGTTGCCTCTTTCGTACTCCGAACTCCGGAAATATGGTCATAGAACCTTATCTACTCAAATTATTACAATTTAGTCAATATAACTTATACTTCTAATTTAATTCCATTCCAAATTAATTCAAATCAAGATTGCATTAGGAAAAACGAAGATTTAAAATATTATACTTACCACCAATAAGAGCAGGCAACCGGTTAAGTACACTTTGGATGATTTCATCTTCCTAGCATGAAAACTTCTAATACCAAGAAGAAGCTTCTCATGAACATGTTTTGCCCAGTTCAATTTTCCATTCAGGCCATCCTCCGTCAAACAATAATAATACTCTTTCGATGGCCCCCCTTCAGTCGTTGGACACAAAAACCGTCCAACGATATATAAGAGGAGCCTGGCCTTTAGCTCTTCACAGTCGGCCTCGAACTCCAAAATTTCTTGCTCTAGCCTAACAAAACTCATCTTTCGATGAGTTGGAATATTAAACTTATTACACAAGACTTCAGCGTCTTCTCTTTCCATTACAGTTGAAACCTCTACTCCCTCGTTTGCTAAACCTAGAATACCTTCCACATCCTCCACTGTGAAAGGGATACTTTCGCCATCCACTTCCATGGAGCTGGTTGCAACATTAAAGTTCTGAACCAAATTTTCACACAGCTCTCTTGGAAGCTTTCCATCTTTCAACAGTAGCAAGGGACCGAACCCTATGCTTTCCACTGCACCTTCAATATGTTTTTCCTTCAATTGCTTAAAGAGCTTGCACAAATTAAATGGGCTACAGCGTGTCGCAACAAAGCCCTACACATAAAGTACATTCATTAAAAATACATAGCAATATAACATCATACTTCAGTTGTAACTATTATTTATTCAATATAACATTTTTTTATTTAATTATTACCTTCTTTTTTTCATCATCTAATTTCTGTCTTTTTAACTGTTGCACTTCATTTTTGTACTGCTCTTGTTGTGCAACAGTCTGCTCTATAAACGGCAGCTTCTCCTGTGTAGGCAGCACTTTCCATTTTGCTGCCAGCTTACGAACCTATGAAAAAAACAATTCCAATTAATTCACATACACATCAAAAAACCATGATTTTAGTAACACTTTATAACTTAGTGTCCACACAAACGATACATAAAATATTACTCACCTTCAATGACATTTTCCCTTTGTCTTCTACATCTCCTTTGCATTCATTTATGCTGTATAAAGCGATTAACATAAAATATGTAACTCGCACTCTTTAAATCCAAATATAACAACATACAATGTCTAATGAATTCAACTTAAAACCACCAGGTATAGTTACTTACTAGTAATTCAAAAATGCACCCCTCGGTTTTACAACCTTCATGCTGGATTCAGTCTGCTGAAGCTGCACATTTTCATCAACTTTGTCCATCTCTTTGAATCTTTAATAAAATCAAACAAACGTTTGCAAATTTCTCAACTTTAGACATACAATAAATTATAATTTATAATACAAAACAAGTACATCAGGATAACTAATTCTGCATAAAAAGTTAATAAAATTTTCTCTGCCTAGAGGCATAATCTTATCCGTATTAAAAGTTCATATTCATTAAAAGTTCATATTCAATTATCTTAAAAAGACAAAATTTAAAAATGACATGACTATTTAAAACCAAGTAAAGAGGCTTAAACTTAAATATAAGACTGAGAAATCTGGGATTTAACAAATCTAACAAGTCCTATCATGTATAAACGAAGACAGAGTAGCCTACTATATGACAAACTCAAAAGGAATATAAGACGAGAATAATAAACAAAACTTGGACTCTGATACCATGTTAAGCATCCAATCTAAAATCAATTAACAATAGTCCAAAAGATTCAACTTAAATATAAGATCATAGGAAATTCACAATTTAAAATATATGGGAAAATACCACTTTAATAGTGATTATTGTTTATCTTATTTATTAATATTTTTGGCATAAGAGAGCAAAGAACCCACTCCGTCCATTTCAAAATGGTAAGAAGTCGATTATTGGGCCAAGAAATTGCAGCAATTTACAAAGAAAGCTAACAGAATTATTTCACTGTTGAAACAGCTTGGAAGAAACTTCTATTGGAATATATCAATTACATACTCTTTTAGAGGCCTATCTTAGAAAAAATTTAACACAAAAGTTTGCAGTATGGCCGTATGGGCATTGGTTACTACTTGCAACAGACATTTTTCCTATCTATCAGCTTTCTTCTTTTCTCTTCTCATGTTGGCCAAGACAAGGTACATACTATATAGGCATCTGGCGAGTGACATGTCATTCAAAGTCTAAACATATTTAGACAGTCAACTTGGAGATCATGCCCAACAGTATATACTATAGATACTTTCTAGTTGCTCACAGAAACTGTATATTGACTTTGTAAAGAAAAATGAAGATGTGCTGTCAAAAGTTTATAGACAATCTATGTTACTCAGACTCGGGTGTGATGTGTCGGACATGGGTATGTTTCATTTTTTTTAAGATTTTCATATATTTGGAGGGTATTTGGAGGATCATATCCTCATACCCATGTCCGGATATGCGTCGGACATGGGTACTTCAAGAAAAATGAAGAGTCGGAGCAACATAGATGACAATAAACGATGGCTCAAATACAACTACTTACTTGAAATGGTGTCTCCACAACTTGGATAAGATTTGCCAAATAAAAATGACATGACTATTCAATTATCTTCGTTTATACATGATAGGACTATTTAAAAATGACTTGTTAGATTTGTTAAATCCCAGTTAAAATAGTAAATGTTATCTCACTGTTATTACAAGAATGCAGCAGCAACACCATAAGTTACATATATACCAGACAAAACCACAAGTGAAATCATAACTTTTCAAACGGTTCAAGACAAAATCACAACGACTCAAACACTGTTCCATTCAGAAAATCATGTACTAACACTATTTTATAAGAACAATCTTACTAAACCAGAGACAAAGTGAAGAATTTCCAAAAACTAAGCATGCTAAAATCACAAAATATAAATCCAGATGACAATCAATATTGAATTTTGACAATATTACGAACCAACAGGGAGAGCACAACACCCTAAAAAGTGACAAGTTTACAACAAGTTTATGCATTCAAGCAACAAAAACCCAATTCCAAAATATCTCAGTCTCTCAACAAAACAAAAACCAAATTACCAAATTAACAGTTTACAAAAATCAGATGAAAGATTATGCAGTAATAGATGCCATGCCAATCAAAGTAATTGTCAGGGTTGTGCTTTGGAGCCATGAGAGCGAAAAAAGCTTAAACAACATAGGCATATCAAATGCTCGATAGCAGAATCATAATAGGCATAATTTTTAAGCATCATGACATGTTTTCCACTTCCATGCATCTAATTAGGACGAAACAAATACACATTATAGCGAAACCGACACTGGCTCAATTAAACTCAAGAGAAACCAAAACACATCCACTTATCCTTCCTTTTTTTCCTGTCCAACAACCAAACAAAGCAAACATGTTTCCAAGCTGATTCAAGAACTTACCAATTTTCTTCTTGCAGCCACCCAAAATTTATGCTGATATTTCTGCCAAAAAAAACAAAAAAACAACCCCAAACCAAAATTAATTAGAATCATCCACAAAAAATATAAAAAAATTGCTGAAATACCAACAAAGAAACAAAATACCAGATGACCAAACAAAAATATGTCTGGGTTCGATGATTTTCAGAGGAAGAGTTGGGTTTGATATTTGGGGTTTCGGTTGTGCAAAAACACAAGGGTTAGGGTTTTTTTATCTGGGTTTCGGTTGTGCAAAAACACAAGGGTTAGGGTTTTCGAAACTGATTTAGGGTTCTAAACACAAGGGAATTTTCGAAACACAAGGGAAATTTCGAAACTGATTACAATGGGACAAGCCAAATTTCGAAAAAAAAAAATGGGATAAGGAAATCTCGAAACAGACAAGGGAGAAGAAAATTTAGGGTTCTAACAATATTTTCGAAACACCATAGAAAGGGAAAACGAACTGATTAGAAAGGGGGAACCAAATTTTCGAAACACAACAGGGGAATAAATTTTAGGGTTCTACAGAATTTTTTGTATCAGAGGGGGAAGGGGTTTCCGAAACACCATACAAAGGGAAAACAAACTGATTACAAAGGGGGAACCAATTTTTCGAATCAGATTACAAAGGAAGAAGCAAATTTTCGAAACACAAAAGGAGAACAAATTTTAGGGTTCTTCGTTTTTTTTTGTATCAGAGGGGGGGAAGGGATTTTCGGGGGAGGATGTTTTAGGGGGAAGGGTTTTTTCCAAGTGAAGGGGTAAACCGGTTACCCCGTTTTTTTTTTTTTTTTTTATTTCAACGGTTCAGATCTTACATGTTTAATCTGACGGATACAATTCATCTAAGCTGATGGGAAGCTTACGGTAAGAAACGTATGTTAGAATTTTCCTTGCATAATGGTTAACTTTTTTTTTTTTTTTTCCTTCTTATGCACCACTTGTAATGGTAGTACTAATTTTCTATATATAGGCTAGATAGACTTCCTAAAGAATAAAACCTGTCTTAATAGGATTATATAAAAAAATTCGTCGATGGGAGTAGGCTTCAGCTTTTCTTGTTCTCATCGATTATGCATACGATGGGAAATTTTACTCAAATGGGACGATTTCCATTCACTTAAGGCCCTATGAGTTCATTTTGGACTGTCCTTTGATGGGCCTCCTAAGTTATAATAACCCCACTTTTTCTTTTTCACAAATATGATGGTTTATATATATATATATATATATATAAATTGATGATTTGACTGGATTAATCTAAATAAATTATTTAGACTTTTCAAGACATTAGAGATTTAGTTTGAAAAAAATATAAATAAAGCTCTGAATACAAGATTGTCTAACAAGTGACACGCTTTGCAGAGAAAAGGAAAAAAGAGTAGACAAGCTATCTAATCCAATTCTTTGCCATCGAGAGTGCATTTTCAAGCTGTCTCATCAATCATGAATACTAGGTACCCAAACATCAAATCGTGATTAAAACGTCTGATAGTCCGAGTAAAACTATTTTAACTTCTGGAGTGAACGATGAAGAAAAGTTTTGAGTCGAAAAATTAGTCTCAAGAGTCAAGACAATTGCAAGGAAGTGTCTAAGATAGAGATATGCAAGAGTTTTGAGTAGAAAAAATTAAAATTGGATTTAAATTCAAGTTTTGAATTGCAATATTGCAAAATATTTGCAACTTTTGTTTTTATTATTTTTATTTTTATCACCAGTTTCAAATTGATTTTCCCAAAGAATAGTCCATTGAAAACCGTCCAACTAAAACTGTGATTAATATGCAAGAATGCTAAAACTGAGGAAATTCATGGCATACATGGAGGCTATTTATCTTCTGATCATCTACATCCGCTGAGCCCATTCCCATGGTTGGAAGGTAAAAGTTGTAGTAGTCACCGAAAATAGCTTCCGAGATGTGCCGTGCTTGTATGAATTTACGATGAAGAGAAGCTGAAAATATGAATAACTTCGCAACATGTTCAAAGACAACACAAAGCCGTCTGACTCTGAGGTCTTCAATAGTCTCACAGGCGTTGCCAGATATATAATAGATTAACTGCAACATAACAAGAGCTTGAAATTTCAACTTCAAAGAAATGCAAACTTGTAAGAGTGATGAATAATACCTTGCAAATAGAGCCCTCCTCTGTAGAGGTAGCTATAGTAATTCACCATCCTCTTCCTTGATGGAATGTTGAAACAGGCAGGAGGAAGTAACAACAGGAATTCAGCAATTGCTTGGATCAAACTTTTATTTATTTATTTATTTATTATTTTTAAATACCCAAAATTAGATCAGATTCAGTGAATTCCAACTTGTTGAAGTGAGATTGAAATTCTACACAGGAAATTAAGTTCTTGCAACACAGGCAAACCCTCAAAAAATTTCTAAATGGAGAGGTAGATAATGTTTGCTACCACCCTCATCAGAACAACCTAGCTAAGACGTAATTCCCGACACTTTTGCATCTATACATGACTACTTGTGCCACTTATTCAACAGTTCTGTAATTAGGTACATAAATATCCCATAGCCAGAAACAGATGTGCAAGTCAAAAGGCTTTCCCATTCAACATCGAAGGCATCGTTCTCTCTAAAATGATTTTAGTGATCTCATGAAATTACATCTGCCATTGGCAATATGAATATCTAATGACTTGCAAAATAATATAACAATATCTACACTGAAGAGGAAGAGCATTTAACCGTAGTTATTACTCGAAGATAACGTTCGTATCTCTGATCTCCAACTGTGCAGAAAAGTTCTGTAAGGAAAGAGTAAATAACTTCCTGAGCAACTAAACAATACATGAAACCTAACAAATACAATAACCCTATTGATAAATAAATGAAACATGAAGAGGATAAATGTACAAAGGTAATTATATTGCAAATTAGAAGATTAATTCATGATTCAGGTAGCCAAATAAAAATAAAGTAACAATCAAGCCTCCATTAACCAAAGTATAATTAAGGAATTTTCTGCCATTAAATTGGTAGATGAAGTGTTGCAAAAGAAAGTCGACTTGTAAAGTTCAAATATTTAGCATGCATATAATGAAACCAACTCCATTAATGCTTTGGTTCCGGAGCTCAACGTACAGTAAACTGAAGGAGCAGCTCCTATCAGTTTTGTTTTGAGTCATTGATTGTTAAAGGGATACACATTATTACAATGCTTAAGGCACATTGAATTTTACTTCGGCTAACATCAAACCCAATCTGTCCTTTCTTGCCCTTTATTTTTCTTTTTATGGGCCTGCTGCTGGTAAGAAAGATCACAATCTTATATTCTCAAGCTAAAACATCAGACAACAATTTCAAATTCAAGCCTTATTGTGTCGTGTCGTGGGCTATTAAATTTTACACTTTCTTCATCATACTTTTTCGTTTTTCCCCACTCGATTTATTTCGTTGACTTAACATATAGGTTCGTCAGTCGTCACCAAGAAAAGTTTACAGAAGGGAAGATCAAAATTCTTCAGACCAGTAATTAGAAAAAATCAAAAGCATCTTCAGTGAGGGAAATAAACAGAGGTAAAAAAAAATTAAAAGCAGTAGCTCCAACTCCAAGTATGCCAATGCACCAAACAGGCCCAGGACAGGTGTTTGGTGTGTTTGCTTTGCAATGCTTGCATTTGTTGGATTATTTGGGTGCTTTGGAGAAGGAGAAACTTGCATTGCATTGTATTTGTATGCCAATCTCGTCAAAAACTGATGGACCCAAAGCATCCCAAGAATTTTCGTAATTTTGATGTTTCAATTTGACCAAACCTGTTTCCTCCCTAGGCCCGCGGCCCTAGGATCAGGACTAAAAGTGTTTATGAATTAGATCGGATTTGAGTTAGATTTAAATATAATATTAATATCATATGTATTTGGTTTAGTTTGGTCCGACTCGAATTATGAGTCTTTAATTCTGCTCAAATCTGTCCATATTTATAAATGAATAATCAAAGTCGGTTTAAACCCACCCATATTTTTTTTAACAAAATTTAAATAAATATTTTATTTTTTATTTAATTTTTTATTAAGTTCTTAAACATTGATAATTTAACATATTTTAAAAATGTTTATACTATAATATTATATATATTCTTTATATGATATAAATTATATAATATATAAAAATAAAATAAAATAAAATATTATATTATATAAATAAAAAATGGACCGGACTTGGACCTTAATTGTTTGAATCAAGTATCGGCTTATTTTCTAAACGGGCTTCATTTTTTTTTGTCCAAACCCATATTTCGATTATAATATTTTTGTCCAAACCTTTCTCAATATCGGATAAACTTTTGAACTTAAACGAATAATCTGACCCTTAAACATATCTAACCAGGACCCATCCAGCTCATGTGAAATTTTACTCTTTCTGACCACCATCACATGCCATTTTCCTCTTTAGTTTTTATTTATTTAAAAAGAGTTAAATTCATATTCCAAAATGTAAACATATCTGCCATTATTGATTGATCATTTACCTAACATAGTGATAAAAAACAGTAATTTATCAAACAGTGCTGTCTTGAGGCATAAATGAAAATTCCCCTTTTTTTCTTTTAGAAAGAAATTTGATTAGTAGTAGTAATTCAAGGTAATTTTTCAGTAATAAAACAAAGAAGATGCTGAAATGAAAAGCAATAATAAATTGAGATAAGATTTTCATTTGAACAAACAAAACTGAAGGTAAATGCTCCTAAACTTTTTCATAAAAAAAATGCTCTTAAATTTCATCAAAATTACTTTACGACATTATTATTGTGTGAAAAGAATGAGTTAGCAAGCATCACATATTCACATGCACTTGGTACTTGGTGAAGTGCAGCCCAATTGCAGACGCATGATCAATTTATCAGCCACTCAAACGACGACGCATCACCTCAATCAACAAAAACAAAAACAAAAAAAAATCTATTTACTCAATGATTTATCATTTCCTCGAGTAAACTTATCATCCTCTAATATTCGCTCTCCATTCAGAAAATGGAGAGAGAGAGAAAGAGAAAAATGGTTGCTTGCACAGACCCAAAACCCTAAGCGAGAAAAAATACTTTTTTTTTTTTGCAAATCCATAAATGCCCTTCCCTATTTCTCCTTATATTATCAACCCCTCAAAGCTTTCCTTTCTCATTTCCTCACAAAACTTGAACCATCGACTTGATAAAGAATTTTCATCGCTTAAATCTCTCTCATTCTTTCCCTCAGTCTCTTTTCTCTTCTTAATCAGAGTCCTAATAGGTACGTTTTTTTTTTTTTTTTTTTTTTCATTCTTTTAATTGCTTAAATAAGAATAAATGAATAATCATGTTAGGGTTTGGGTTTACCGATCTTTGTTGGGTTTTTGTTTGAAATGAAATGTTTGAGATGGATGATGATAAGAAATCGTTTACATTTGTGGCATTGACGGTAATTTTTGTGGGGTTTTGTGGCATTTTCGACAGTTTACTGCACTATATGCTTCCTAGAAAGAGAACAGGTGAAGGAGAGGTTGTAGAAGGAGAGAGTGAAAACGAAATTTACAACAACAACATAAAAGACGTCGCCGCTGTCACATCGCCGATCAAGAAGCATCGCATCTGTGCCACCGTCGCCACTGATTCGACGGCTAATAGCAACACCGTAACCATAGGGAACAATAGCAGTAGCGTGGTCGAGCCACCGGTCATGGCTCCCGGCGACTCGAATAACAATGATATAGATGAGGATCTGCACAGCCGGCAGCTTGCCGTGTATGGCCGCGAGACGATGCGGCTGCTTTTTGCCTCCAATATCCTCATCTCAGGGATGCAGGGCCTCGGTGCTGAAATTGGTATTGATTTTCTACTTTCTTTTGTTTTTGAAAATAAATCTCTTGGTTCTTTTGAAATATCAATTGACTCTGTTGTGTTGATGTTTTCTTTTTTGGCGTTCTTTAACAATGTTCTTTTGTGCTGCATGACTGTGACTTTGAGGTTTTAATTGCATTAATGCAGCATTTTGCTTTGTGTTATTGCTGTTTAAAGTTAAATTATAGCGGCAATTAGTTCAATGATGTTGTTAATAGCGTTCTGAGATCTCTGGGCAAAATACTCAATATCTTGTTTTATCAAAATATGCCTTTCTTGTTTTTTCATATGTAGTAAACAATTGTATAATTGTTATGGATAATTGTTTTATACATTGGCCGGGAATTTAATAACCGCAAAAGAGGGTTTGTTGCTTGCCATGTGTCCATCTAATTATGAATAAAGAAACTGAATTATTATGATAATGTTAAATGAATATGTAAATGTCACAAACATATAAACCCACTTATGGAGTTTATGAACTCTGCTGCGGAGTATAGTATAAAAACCCTTAATTTGATTTGAATTTGTTATATAATATCCATAGTGTTAAGTTTATGATTGCCAATTTTTGCTTGATTCAATGTCATTTTTGCTATCTGCAGCAAAGAATCTCATTCTTGCTGGTGTCAAGTCTGTGACCTTGCATGATGAAGGAGTGGTTGAGTTGTGGGATTTGTCCAGTAATTTTGTTTTCTCTGAGAATGATGTTGGTAAGAACAGGGCACTTGCTTCTGTTCAGAAGTTGCAGGATCTAAACAATGCTGTCGTAATTTCGACCTTAACAACAAAGTTGACCAAAGAACAACTTTCTGATTTCCAGGTATTTCCTTCACTTTAAGTTACTCATTGATGGATCTATTTCTTTGCTTATGTCCTAGCTACCAAGGTTAGTCTTATCTGTGATTTTTCTTGTTAGCATTGAATTAGTGTTGGGGATAAATTTGTAATTTTATAAGATTTGTTCAACTAGATTTGCTAGTAGACCAGAGACTATGGAATATGGACACTTAAAAGAATAAAATTTAACTATAAAATTCTGCTCGAGTGTTCATAGATCCCTCTGTGTACTCTCTTGTGTTATGCATTTTGCTATGTCATCTTTGATTCAGTTGGTTATTTTCTAACTGGTGCAGGCCGTTGTATTCACTGATATAAGTCTTGAAAAAGCCCTTGAGTTTAATGACTACTGCCATAATCATCGGCCTCCCATTTCCTTCATCAAGACTGAAGTAAGAGGCCTTTTTGGTACTGTCTTTTGTGACTTTGGTCCTGAGTTTACTGTTTTTGATGTTGATGGAGAGGAACCACGCACTGGTATAATTGCATCCATCAGCAATGACAACCCTGCTCTAGTATCATGTGTAGATGATGAAAGGCTCGAGTTTGAGGATGGGGATCTTGTCGTGTTTTCTGAAGTTCAGGGAATGACAGAACTCAATGATGGAAAGCCACGGAAGATTAAAAGTGCAAGGCCATACTCGTTTACTCTTGAGGAGGACACCACAAATTTTGGTACGTATGTTAAAGGTGGCATTGTCACACAGGTGAAACAGCCCAAGGTTTTGAATTTCAAGCCATTGAGAGAAGCTCTTAAAGATCCTGGTGATTTTCTTCTGAGTGATTTCTCAAAGTTTGACCGCCCACCTCTCCTGCACATAGCATTCCAAGCACTGGATAAGTTTATTTCTGAATTCGGCCGCTTTCCTGTTGCTGGATCAGAAGAGGATGCTCAGAAGCTTGCATGTATTGCTGCTAACATCAATGAGTGCCTTGGAGAGGGAAAAGTGGAAGATATTAACCCAAAACTTCTGAGGCACTTTGCCTTTGGTGCCAGGGCAGTACTGAATCCCATGGCTGCCATGTTTGGAGGAATTGTGGGACAAGAGGTTGTCAAAGCATGTTCTGGAAAATTTCATCCTCTTTTTCAGGTTGGCTGAACTACTCTCTCTCTCATATGTTTGTCTCACTGCTGTATGTGTATTGTCTGTGTGACTATATCACTACACATGCATGTATGGATGCCCATGCTTACATAGTTACACCTTGCTTATGCTGTTGGGACTTTATGTCTAATTATTGGCAAATTGATGAACCTAGTTTGAAATTTTCAGCACCTTCTAACATTAATCTGTTAGACTAGGCAGTAGGCAGTTTTATATTTGTAAGACTTGGAGACCTTGTTAGGTAGAGGGTGTATTGGCACCTTCTCAGCTCAATTACTTTCCACAGGAACCTAATCTGGGCAGTTTTGTTCAACTTTTTTAATTTGTGATATTTTCAAAGCTGATATTTAGTACTGCCTGCTTTTCAGTTCCATTTTTCGTGGAAAATTAACCATAGATCACTTTGTTTTCAACAGTTCTTCTATTTTGACTCAGTGGAGTCGCTTCCTGCTGAACCCTTGGACCCCAGTGATTTTAAACCATTGAATAGCCGTTATGATGCACAAATATCGGTGTTTGGCTCCAAACTTCAGAAGAAGCTGGAGGATGCAAAAGTATTTATAGTTGGATCCGGGGCCTTAGGCTGTGAGTTCCTGAAAAATGTAGCCTTGATGGGTGTTTCATGTGGTAGTCAGGGCAAGCTAACAATCACTGATGATGATGTTATTGAGAAGAGCAACCTCAGCAGGCAGTTTTTGTTCCGTGATTGGAACATCGGACAGGCTAAATCAACTGTTGCTGCTTCTGCTGCTGCTTGCATAAATCCTCAGCTTAAAATTGAAGCTTTGCAAAATCGTGTGGGTCCTGAAACTGAGAGTGTGTTTAATGATGCCTTCTGGGAGAACCTAACAGTGGTCATTAATGCATTAGATAATGTCAATGCTAGGCTGTATGTTGATCAGAGGTGCTTATATTTCCAGAAACCACTTCTTGAATCAGGAACTCTTGGTGCTAAATGCAACACCCAGATGGTGATCCCTCATCTAACTGAGAACTATGGAGCCTCAAGAGACCCACCTGAGAAACAAGCACCCATGTGCACGGTGCACTCATTTCCACACAATATTGACCACTGCTTGACATGGGCTCGATCGGAGTTTGAGGGCTTGCTCGAGAAAACTCCTGCCGAAGTGAATGCCTATCTGTCCAACCCGGTTGAATATGCCACTTCAATGAGAAGTGCTGCTGATGCTCAGGCTAAGGATAACTTAGAGCGCATCCTTGAGTGCCTTGATGGGGAAAAATGTGAAACATTCCAGGATTGTGTCACCTGGGCTCGCCTAAGGTAGTTTTCTAGATGATTGAGGAAAATGCTTCGTTTGCATTACTTTCTAATATGATTTTTAAAAAATGATATTATGCTTCTTGTGTACTCAGATTTGAAGACTATTTTGTTAACCGGGTGAAGCAGTTAATATATACGTTTCCTGAGGATGCTGCAACCAGTACCGGGGCTCCCTTCTGGTCTGCTCCAAAGCGATTCCCACATCCACTTCAGTTTTCAGCTCTTGATCCTAGCCTTCTCAACTTTATTATGGCAGCATCTGTACTTAGAGCTGAAACATTTGGCATCCCAGTCCCTGACTATGTCAAGAATCCTAAGATGTTGGCTGGGGCAGTTGAGAAAGTAATAGTCCCGGATTTTCAGCCGAAGGAAGGTGTGAAAATTGAGACAGATGAGAAGGCTAGTAGTCTTTCCACTGCCTCTGTGGATGATGCAGCAGTTATTAATGAGTTACTCTTCAAGTTAGAGCTTTGCAGGAACAATCTGCCGTTAGGATTCAGGATGAAACCAATTCAATTTGAAAAGGTTTGCTCATATCTTCTCTGTTGTGATAATTTGTAATTGTATCTTTTTGCACTTATCCTTAATTCTGGATTATATATTTATTTTTATCTCTAGAAACTTTTTGTAGTTATTATGATAGAAAGTTTGCCAAAGTTGACCGTCTTTATTGTTATGCTTCTTGTGGTAGTGATAGGTGGGAAATTTTGGTACATGACTACTTAGTAGGAAACTAGCTTGGAGGTTTTACTTTCTCTGATGGAGTATAATGCCCTTTTAAATGATTAATTGCTGCTTTACCACATTACAAAATAAATTATTTTTATGTCAGTTAGGTCTTTAATCAACCTGTGACTGATGCTAATGTAAATTCCATAAATTGCAGGATGATGATACAAATCATCACATGGATCTTATTGCTGGGCTTGCCAACATGAGGGCAAGGAACTATAGCATTCCTGAGGTGGATAAGCTTAAGGCCAAGTTTATTGCTGGAAGAATCATACCAGCTATTGCCACCTCCACAGCTATGGCTACAGGCCTTGTCTGCCTTGAGTTATACAAGGTTCTAGATGGAGCACATAAAGCGGAGGACTATCGAAATACATTTGCAAACTTAGCACTGCCTTTGTTCTCTATGGCTGAGCCAGTCCCGCCCAAGGTGATGAAGCACCGTGAGATGAGGTGGACTGTATGGGACAGGTGGATCTTGAGAGATAATCCCACACTGAAGGAACTCATCCAGTGGCTTAAAGATAAGGGGTTGAATGCTTACAGCATGTCCTATGGAAGTTGCCTGCTCTTCAACAGCATGTTTCCTAGACACAGAGAACGATTGGAGAAGAAGGTGGTGGATGTGGCTGGGGAAATTGCCAAGGCAGAATTGCCTCCATACCGCTCCCACTTGGATGTGGTGGTGGCATGTGAGGATGATGAAGACAATGATATTGACATTCCTCAGATATCCATCTACTACGCCTGAGTTTGTTTTTCTTTAATACAACGCCTAATTACTGAGGATGACAAGTTTCTCACATCCCAATAGGCTTCTTTTCTATTATGGTCTGCTGTTGTAGCAATGAGCATGCAAAATGGATGGATTACATTTTGCAAGACAATTTCACATTTCATATATATATATATATATATATATAAATATAATTGAAGTACTTTAGGTTGCAGAATATGATATAATTTTTTTTTTTTTTTTTATGTTATTTCCTGGCCATGCATCATGATGCATGCATGCATGCTTCTTCTATGTTGTTATTTTGCATTTAGGTATCTGGAGTGAAGTGGTAGTTACGTGTTATTTTAATTTCAGTATTTGTAGCTAAATGCTTAATTTCTTAAGGATATATATTGCTGAAAAAAGATTTATGTTGCAAACTTGCAATGCGTTTCTTTTCTTTCTTAATAAACATGAGTACCCTGGAAACTCTTCCATTCTTATTGTTTAAGTTTTTTTTGAATCCTTGTCTAATTAATTAATCAAATTATTAGCTTTTTTTTTATCCATCAAAATATAAAAAATAAAAAAATTCGGATTCTTATTTCTTATACAATAAAATATATTGGCGTGAGTTATTTGGTCAACCTTAATACTGTAATAGTGGCAGAAATTTTTAAGCTTTTTAAAAGAAGAGTCAACTCAGCCCTAGTCCCAGTTGATTCTCTCCTATTACTTCCGGGGGTAAATCACTAAATTCTGTTACCTCATTTCTTGTTCTTTTTTCTTCTGATCGTTTTTCTTTGAATAGTCTCACTAAAAAAAAAACATAAAGAATATTTTATAACAAGATTCTATTCTTCTGCTGTAATTGTCTTAGCCGGTACGTTTACTTTACTTTACTTTCCTTTGCTTCTCTTCTCTTCTTCTTTAAGATCATGTTCAAGTTAGGTTTTAGTAGGGTTTATAGTTTCTGTTACTTCTTTGTAGGATATTTCTACCACAACTTCTTCCTTTCATCCACCATAATGGTGTGCTTATTAATTTTATATTATTATAATTGTGGCACTGACCGTAATTTCTATGGGTTTTGTGGCATTTTCGGCAGTTTACGACTCTATATGCTTTGCTGCAGATGAAATAGTAGTTATAGAAGCTGACCCCGAAACTTCCGCTCCCACCAACAACAATACCGCTGCTGCGTAATCTTTCAAGAAGCACTGCCTGAATAGCTGCATCATCGCCGCCGCCGCTACCGAACTAACGGCTAAGAACGGTGATAATAGTGCAATAATAGGAGGCAACAGCGACCAGAGTAACTGTAGAGTAGTTGAATCTTCATCATCGATCATGGCTCTTGGCGATGCGGTTCACACTGAAATCGATGAAGATCTCCACAGTCGCCAGCTGGCCGTCTATGGCCGTGAGACTATGAGGCGACTTTTTGCATCGAATATTCTTATTTCTGGGATGCAGGGTCTTGGAGTTGAGATTGGTATGAATTTTGCGAAACTTAATGTTCTTTTTATCCTTTCTTAAATTTTTGATAACAAGTTTTGATTTTTATCTTATCAATATATGAAATCATAATCGCTTTTCTTTATTTATCGAGATAGATCCAGTTTGTAGTTTCATGGAATGGTTGTTCGGAATCATGAATTTGGGGTTTTCAATTTTTTAGCTATGTCTTGTTTATGATGATTTCATTTGATGGGTCGATTCTCTCTCTGAATTTTCTTTTGCAAACATTGGTATTTGAGTTTCTAAATGATCTCTGTATGGTTGGTGAAGGGGTCGAGGAAAAGCTGAGGGAAATCCAGGTGCTTATGTTGAAAATTGTGAGCTTAAAATTATGCCAGAGCTAATCAAAGCTATGATCTGTGTAGAATGCTTGATGTCAATCCTCTGAGTTTAGTATTCTTTTCGGTTGTCTTGTCTGATATATATCTGATGGTTATAATATTGACGCTGTTCCTTCATTGATGAGAGATTGGGTGTTGATGTCCTAGATTTGTTTTATCCCCTGTTCTTGCAGCATCAGGTCTGATATTCTCACTGATACTTTTATTTCTTCTGCTTGTGCAGCAAAGAATCTCATTCTTGCTGGTGTCAAGTCTGTGACCTTGCATGATGAAGGGGTGGTGGAGTTGTGGGATTTGTCAGGTAACTTCGTGTTCTCCGAGAGTGATGTTGGTAAAAAGAGGGTTCTTGCCTCTGTTCATAAGTTACAAGAGCTTAACAATGCTGTGATCATTTCGACGTTAACAACAAAATTAACAAAAGAACAACTTTCTGACTTCCAGGTATTTCCTCATCTTTGGATCTCCCCTGATTTATAACTGCTTACCTTGTTATTTTTGAAGTATTAAAGGTTAACTGAATTTGAAATTGCTTCATTATGTTTTGTAACAAACCTAGAGAAATCATGCTAAAGATTGATTATCATCATCTCAAAATTCCGTTATTTTTTCTTAACTCAGTTTGGAATAAAACTAAGTTGAGCTAGTTTTAAGCTGGGAAAAGATGGGATATGAAGGACAGAAGGAGAGTTCAGAAAAGTGTGTTTACGATAGAAAAAATGTTTTCAATTTGATCTAAAATCTTGCTCTATATTGCATGTTATTTTGATGATTTGTACTTCTCTGCATATTCCGTCACATTACTCATCTTCATCCCCGTTGTGCAGGTTGTTGTATTTACTGATATCAGTTTTGAGAAAGCCACTGAGTTTAATGATTACTGTCATAATCATCAACCTCCTATCTCTTTCATCAAGGCTGAAGTTAGAGGTCTTTTTGGTTCTATATTTTGTGATTTTGGACCTGAGTTCACTGTAATTGATGTTGATGGAGAGGATCCTCACACGGGTATAATTGCGTCCATTAGCAATGATAACCCAGCACTTGTATCATGTGTTGATGATGAAAGGCTTGAGTTTCAAGATGGGGATCTTGTTGTCTTCTCTGAAGTTCATGGAATGACAGAACTAAATGATGGAAAACCTAGGAAGATTAAGAATGCAAGGCCATATTCATTTACTCTTGAGGATGATACCACCAATTACGGTACATACATAAAAGGCGGTATTGTTACACAAGTGAAACAGCCCAATGTGTTAAATTTTAAACCATTAAGAGAGGCACTCAAAGACCCTGGTGATTTCCTGCTGAGTGATTTCTCTAAGTTTGACCGTCCACCTCTGTTACACTTAGCATTTCAAGCACTGGATAAGTTTCTCTCTGATTTGGGACGCTATCCACTTGCTGGTTCAGAAGAAGATGCCCATAAGCTTATTTCTATTGCTGGTAACATTAGTGAGAGCTTGGGAGATGGAAGGGTGGAAGATATCAACCCGAAACTTTTGCGACACTTTGCCTTTGGTTCCATGGCTGTACTGAATCCCATGGCTGCCATGTTTGGTGGAATTGTGGGACAAGAGGTTGTCAAAGCATGCTCCGGAAAGTTTCATCCCCTCTTTCAGGTCAGTATTCATTATTCTTTTTGCAAATTGCTTTCTGTTGGAATGGTTAAGTTAGAATTAACTCCCACTCATCCTTACGCACGAATTTTCAGAATTAAAATTGTAACCATAATGCCCTTTTGAGCAATTCTCTTTGGGTAGGAACTGAGAAGTTTAAGTTTGTTTGAGTTGGGCATAGAAGAGGAAAAGGAGGAGTTTTATTATTAAAAATTTAATCTGTCATCTGAAAAGAAAGGTGTTATCCTTAAAAATCTGATGGAATACCTTGAATTGTGGCTCAACCATCTTATAGCAGTCATGTGCCCTCCCCATCCTCCATCTCTTTCATTATTACCATCTCAGAGACTTGAAAACAAGAGTTTATGACTATCTCTTTAGAGTTTATTGAAACTTATTCAACTTGATTTTATTGTTCTGTTCTACTAATCTTCTATCATTGATTCTACAGTTCTTTTATTTTGACTCAGTGGAGTCACTTCCTACCGAGCCTCTGGACCCTAGTGATTTCAGACCATTAAATAGCCGTTATGATGCACAAATTTCAGTGTTTGGGTCCACGCTCCAAAAGAAACTAGAGGATGCAAAAGTGTTTATCGTGGGATCTGGGGCGCTAGGTTGTGAGTTTCTAAAAAATATTGCTCTAATGGGAGTTTCTTGTGGTGACCAAGGAAAGCTGACCATCACTGATGATGATGTAATTGAGAAGAGCAACCTCAGCAGGCAGTTCCTCTTCCGGGATTGGAATATTGGGCAGGCCAAATCCACGGTTGCTGCTTCTGCTGCAGCATCAATAAATCCTCGTTTAAATATTGAAGCTTTGCAAAACCGTGTGGGTCCTGAAACTGAAAATGTGTTTGATGATACCTTCTGGGAGAATTTAACTGTGGTTATTAATGCATTGGATAACGTCAATGCCAGGCTTTATGTTGATCAGAGGTGCTTATATTTCCAGAAACCACTTCTTGAGTCTGGAACACTAGGTGCTAAATTGAACACACAGATGGTTATTCCTCACCTAACTGAAAACTATGGTGCTTCAAGAGACCCACCTGAGAAACAAGCTCCCATGTGCACTGTGCACTCATTCCCTCACAATATTGACCATTGTTTGACATGGGCTCGCTCTGAGTTTGAGGGTCTACTTGAGAAAACTCCTGCTGAAGTGAATGCTTATCTGTCCAACCCAGTTGAGTATAAAACTGCACAAAGGAATGCTGGTGATGCTCAGGCAAGAGATAATTTGGAACGTGTTCTTGAATGCCTTGAGAAAGAAAAGTGTGAGACATTCCAGGATTGCATCACTTGGGCTCGTCTAAGGTACTTGTTTTGATGTTTGATCTAATTTTGTGTTTATGGTTGAAGATAGTGCTTTTGTTGCATTTGTTTCTGACTTCATACTTCTTTTGTACCCAGTTTTGAAGACTATTTTGTTAACCGTGTAAAGCAGCTGATTTATACATTCCCCGAAGATGCTGCAACCAGTACTGGGGCTCCCTTCTGGTCTGCCCCAAAACGATTACCTCACTCACTGCAGTTCTCAGCAGCTGATCCTAGTCACCTGCAGTTTGTTATGGCTGCTTCTATCCTGCGAGCTGAAACGTTTGGCATTCCCATTCCTGATTGGGTTAAGCATCCGAAGATGTTGGCTGAGGCTGTTGAGAAAGTGGTAGTCCCAGATTTCCAGCCGAAGAAAGATGCGAAAATTGTAACAGATGAGAAGGCTACTACTCTCTCGACTGCATCTGTGGATGATGCAGCAGTTATCAATGAACTCATCTTCAAATTAGAGCTTTGCACGGAAAATTTGCCACAAGGGTTCAAGATGAAACCTATTCAGTTTGAAAAGGTTTGTCATATTTCTTACTTGTTCTGTTATATTTATCATGTATATTCTTTGGGCTTCTTCACCTGTTTATTATATAAATTCCACTTATTGAAGCCAATGAAGACTTGAACAAACGAATTTTTTTTATTAGTATTATCTCTTGAATTTACAGGATGATGATACAAACTACCACATGGATATGATAGCTGGACTTGCAAATATGAGGGCCAGGAACTACAGCATTCCTGAGGTGGACAAGCTCAAAGCCAAATTTATTGCTGGAAGAATTATCCCTGCAATTGCTACCTCCACAGCTATGGCCACAGGTCTTGTCTGCCTGGAGCTTTACAAGGCTCTGAATGGAGGCCACAAACTGGAGGATTACCGTAACACTTTTGCAAACCTTGCACTGCCTCTGTTCTCTATGGCCGAGCCAGTTCCACCCAAAGTCATCAAACACAGTGACATGAGCTGGACTGTTTGGGACAGGTGGATCCTGAGAGACAACCCAACTTTGAGGGAACTCATTCAGTGGCTCAAGGATAAGGGGTTGAATGCCTACAGCATATCTTATGGAAGTTGCTTGCTGTATAATAGCATGTTCCCTCGGCACAGAGAGCGAATGGACAAGAAGGTCGCAGATTTAGCCCGGGAAGTGGCAAAGGCTGAATTGCCTCCAAACAGAAAGCACCTGGATGTTGTCGTGGCTTGTGAGGATGACGAGGACAATGATATTGACATTCCACAGGTTTCTATCTACTTCAGTTAGGTTGTTTTTTTTTCTCACCCCCTGATGTGTTGAGTGGGGTTGTGATCTAGGATAAAACTTTTACAGTGGTGTTATATAAATGAGCACACAAAATGGTTATTTTTCACAGCAAATTCAACGCAACTTCAGTTTCCAATATGATAATATATTAATATACCCTAATGGCCTCGGTTTCGCTTTATCTTGATTTGCTACCCTTGCCCGTGTCTGGATTTCGTTATGACCCTGTTTGAATTTTTATTATCTCTTCTACTACCCTTATTGATAACTTTGAGCTCTGATATTACTTGTTCAAATATATATATATATGTATATATAAATAACGATATAAAAAACATGATAAAATATTTTACGTGATTCGATCACTTGTGTCTACTTGCACAGAGCTGTAAAAAATTCACTATTAAAAAAAAAATACATGTACAATGATTACATGTCACAACTAGATTTATTCAGATTTTTTTTTTACCCAAGTCCGTTTTGGATTGGCTTGAGTTGGTTTGGAAACCCGTTTTACTGTTTAAAAAATATTACAAAAATATTTTTATTTTTATATTAATATATATATTTTAATTAAATTTAAATAAAAAAATTTTATTAATAAAATAATAATTCAAGTTGAATCGGACCGTCCGAATTATCAAAATCTTTATCTAGACGGTTAGACCCAGCTTAATTAAGGCTGGGCCGGACGGATAACCCGACCATGAACAAGTCTAATCCCAACTATGCTAGATCCATATCTTTCTGGGTTTCCTCCTATAAGAAAGCCCATTTCAAATTTGCATGGTTACAACAAATTTTCTGCATTAAATTTGGGCCAGGCCTTCCAGTCGTCTTGGTCTTGCTGATGATTCTCACCAAATTTAATTTAGTAATTAACAAGGTACAAGACTTTGAAACTTACAGTCAGAACCTTATAAAACAATAAAATGACATCACATCAGCAGATCATTTTCATATGAAACAAAAAATGTCACATCTTGAAAGGTCGTACGGCATTTTCTCTTGCCCTAGGCGAGGTTGTCTTGTCTCTTTTAGAAGGTGAACAAAACGAGCATGAGTCCGACTATACTCATAAACCAACACCTAGAAGCATTCAGGTTCAAGTAATTATTATGGTCCACAAACCAGACCATGCCACAAGCCCTTTGCACCCCTAGCTAGTGTGGTGGTGGTCCGGCCATGGTCCAACCCCTAAGCCCCTCCATGTGTAATCATAAGTTAGAAATACAGAGCCATATCAAACACTTTTTTTTTGTTTTTTTGTTATACTATTACTACTACTTCAAATCATTGCCATTACCATCCAAACATAAAAGAACAGATTGTTCTTGGTTTTTGTATGGTGGACTGTCAATTTCTTGGCTCAACTAAGTGTCGTCAACAGTGGGTGGTGCACCAAATGGCTTGTTATCATTCTCCAATGAACTTATTGAATCTTGGAGTTAGCTCTGTCAACTTTTAAACATTTACGTAAAGGGTATTGTCATTAAATTTCCAAATTACATCTGATAATGTAACCCTTTTTTTAAAAAACTTTCTCCTAAGTCCTAACCATAGAATATCCAAAGTAATCATTCCAAATCTTAGAACAAATTAAGCTAAAAACCTAATAAAAAAAACTCACTTCCACGATTTTTTTTCTTTTCAATTTACTGTCCTTAGCATTAGTCATAGTCCTAAAGATAGCTGCTCTTTTTCCAAATTCCAAACAAAAAGTAAAGATCGAGGGTCATTGTCCTTAAGAAGCATGCTTGTGATCTATGATCTCCTCATCACTAGAAAAAAAAAAATAAATAAAAGTTACAATTAAGGGATGCATTGATCAGAAATCAAAAAACACATTTACAACAATTATAAAATGACACTGAGCCTTCAAATCATATTCATAGAAGCTTTGACATCATTTTCTGTCTCTCATCTTTCATACTATGAAAATATATAATACCCCTTCCCAACCTTTGGAACTTAGCTTCAAAGTCATGTTCTCCACACTCCAATCACAACTCCATCATGTAGCATTAAATTATGATTATTTTACATGGTGGGTATCTTACTGTTTTCTACTCTTTTTCATCTAGTATTTTGGGAGTTGATTATTTTATTTGATCTATACCTGGCAACATATATATATATATATATATATATACAAGTGGGGTATAAAATATTATATAGTATATACATAATATTATTTGGTGAGCCACCACCACCTTGCAATCCTAGAGAAACTTTTCTGACTAGTTAAAGACATGTGGCATAAATTAATGTTACGGTGAAAAACAAATGATGGCTGGTTCTTAAGCTGATTAATTTAATTATTGTTTGATTGTCTCAAAGCAGAAGGTGCCAATACTTTTCTTCTCATCAGTTCTGGAAATTCACTATGATTAAACCTTGATGAAGTTGGAAGAAATTAAACCATAATAAAAATCTACTACTACGAAACAGAGTTCCTAATTATGATCATTACTCAAAAAATTTGACTTTTTTTTTTTTTTATCAAAGTATGTGTAAACGAAATGTTATTCTTACGCACATGATTTATTAGCTATATTTTGACATTTTATGATGATCTTTGAAATTATTAATTAGCCCAAACTATATGAAAAAAATAATACTTATTCTTCAATCATTGGAGGAAGCTAAAAAAACTGAAAACCCATTGCTCAATTGATTTAGATGTAAAAAGAAATTTTAATGGAAGGAAGCGATCGATCAAAGATCAACCACCCCCATGCCCCATGCTATACCAAATGAACGGCAAAAGATTCGCTTTCACCAACCTCATATGTACGGATGTACCACAAGCCCTTGGATTCATGCTATTGTATTGTTCAATAGTTGAGTTGTCGCATTTGGGAAAATTTTCCAATATTTTCTTTCTACCTGCTTTTTTAATCTTCAAAAATGGTACAGTAAGTTTTATTAGTATTTTTTTCAGACACTTTTTAAGTTACAAACCATGAAATATTTAACTAGGAGGACTGAGGAGTAAGAAAAGAAGAATATTCAGCATGTGTGAAGCACGTGGAGGATTTCATAGGGCGGCGTTATAAATATAGAAAGGCTGGAACGAGAGTGTCAGTCAATCCACCAACAAGCAGACAAATCAGAACAACAACGTTAGTGAATCGCCGAAGAAGACCAAACTCAGTTTCTGAGCAGAACCCAAAGTTACGTTTTTTTCTTTGTCTCTGTTAAAACCGTGAGTTCTGTCTCCATATCTTGGTCTTTTCTTCTTCCTTTTCATATTCTTAAAAAAAAAGTTCTGTCGGTTTTAACTTACAAAAAGTACTTTACTTTTATTAAAAAAATAAATTGTCACCGCTATGTACACGCGCTTTCTTCTCTTCTTGTCCAAATTTGCTAGCAGCCTATAGCAGTTAGCTTATATTGCTTTTTTCTTTATTCTGTAATATATCTGTGTTTCTTTTTCTTGTCAAAGGTTGATAGAAAAAGCTCGAAAAATCTTCTTCTTGGACATGGATGTGCGGTGGGGATTCAAGCAGTTCAAGTTCAGGATGATGTTAATGCTGGTTTTATCACTGTTTGATCAAAATATGAGCTTTTCCTCGTCTTTGAACAGTGAAGGTATATATTCCATGGCTAGCTTTGCCTGTCTGTACAGTTTCTTAAAGCCTTAAACATAATTTCATCTTTATATATATATTTTTGTAGGTTTGGCTCTGTTGAGGTTCAGAGAGAGAGTGGTAAGCGACCCTTTTGGTGGTTTATCAAACTGGAAGGAAAATGATGGAGAGATTGATCCGTGTTCTTGGTTCGGGGTCGAGTGCTCCGATGGAAAAGTAGTCATTTTGCGAGTTTCTCTCTTCTTTCACATTTTCTCGCTCTTTGTTTTTATTTATTTTAAGTGTTCTGCTCTGCAAATCAGGAAAGCAATAGGTTCACATTTGTCATATAATTACAAATTAGAGGGCTTATTATTTTGTTTATCTCAATGGTTAATGTTCTGGATATTGTCTGCCATTGTACTTTATAAACTATGCTGTCCTAAAAATGAAGCTTGTTCTGTTTGTAAATATTAGTATTAGAGCACCTAGTACTTTACAGTTTCGGTTTGAATCTGATATAGGGACTTTCATTGTGTATCTCTCAGAATTAGATCCAAATTTTGTTAAACTTTAGAGGGAGATTGTTTATAGGAAAATATTGGGAACCCCTTTTGCATATGGTAGTTGCTCATGTTAATATTAGAATTTCTAGTAAGTTACAGTTTCGGCTCAATATTGGGGCTTATTGTGTATCTCTCAGAATTAGATCCAAATTTTGTTAGGATTTAGAGGGAGATTGTTTATATGAAAATGTTGGTCATGTTAGATTCTATTCTTGGTACGTTGCTTAAAATTTTTAAGGCATACAGTGTCAATCACTGAATTTGGCTCTTGGTAAAAAAAAACAAAAAGGCTCTTTGTTGATTCTCAGAGTGATTTTCTCTGAAGGGAAATGGAGGGGTTTGGTTGTTGTCTGATGTTGAAGTTGTTTATGAAGAATTGAATTTGATATAAAGCTTGATATTGATAAGACAACCAACTATTAAATGCTCCATTTTATGTTCTTATTTTAGGTATTTGAAACTAATTTACATCTTCTTGCAGTTACCTGGATTTTCACTCCATGGTTTTGTCTGTAGATGTGCCATGTTTTTCACTGTATTGATGTAGTGATTCCAAATACGTAGTTAATTAGATGGTAACCCTGAAGTCAGATCTATGCTCCTTGCAGAAATTTGAAAGATCTTTGCCTTGTTGGGAGCCTGGGACCTGAAGTTGGGAAGCTGGGGTATTTAAAATCTATGTAAGTCTATCATCGTTGATCTATAGTTTGACAAATCTCCTTTATCTCGCTCATTTACTTAGTTCTGCTTTCTATCTTGTGCCATTGCAGTATATTTCGCAACAATTCTTTGTCTGGAAGCATTCCTAAAGAAATTGGGGAATTGAAGGAGCTGGAGGTGTTGGATTTAGGATACAATAACTTTAGTGGACCATTTCCATCTGATTTTGGCAATAATCTCTGCCTGACAACACTGTAAGATCCTCTTTTTCAAGTTGTTTATATTCAGTTTTATTTATTGGAGCTTTTATTTAGTCCCTTTTTTCTCCAATTTCTTGCAGCTTACTCGACAACAATGAGTATCTTGGCAGCCTAGCACCTGAATTATATGAGGTTAAAATGCTTTCAGAATTATATGAGAATCAGCTAACTAATGCTGCTACTAGACCGTCTTGTAAAAGCAGAGGTTTTCCTCGGTAAGAAATTAAAATTGACATAATATCTCCATTTCCTTTTGAGTGATCTTGTGATGCATCAATCTTAAAACTTTGTAAGAGAAATTGTAAGAGAAAGAAGGTATTAGTGTTCTAAATGCAACTATTCAGGAACTCAGAAATCAACTTAAGAAAGAAAATGATGGATGCAAAATTATTTTCAAAAGATATGGCATCATTACTTTTTCATTAACCTTTTGAAAGAATAACCTTAAGCCTTGTCTATAACAAATTAACAACTCTAGACTTATCTCATTCTGTCACGAGGCTGAAAAAACAATTAAGCAGAAATCCAATAGGTAAGCAGACAAAGATGCCCTCCTGAAAAATGTGTATAAAAATATTCCTTCATCTGTGGAACAATTAATGGTAATTATACTTCATTGTACATGGTACATGAAATCAATCAATCTCAATTAAGATTGTCAAGGGTTGAAAAACCATATGCAGAGAAAGAAGCCTAGAGTTTTTGAGGCTTATAGGATTGTCTCTTTGTATTTTTTTGTATATCTTTAATAGCTCCAATTGAGAAGTGAAAGCAAGCTCTCATATCCTTTTATACTGAGGAAGTTTTTGGTTTAAAAGGTCTTGCTGGCTGTAAATTTTGTTACAGAATATTAGCCATTTGCTTCATGATATGTTCTCATTGTTAGGAACATTGCCAAGCCAGGAGATGTATCTCTCGGGAGGCGGCTGCAGCAGGTGGTAGATCCCTCAAATGCCAATAAAAGACATTCCCAACTGTCAGCATCACCTTCACTTGCACCTAATCATCTGTCTTCACCTTCAATGTCACCTTCACCATCACCGTTGTCTCCATTTCTATCTCCCTTGGGGTCAACATTTTTGTCTCCATCAGCATCCCCCTCCAGTGTCTTTTTGACTCCTTCACCTTCACCTGCATTAGCACCGACTCCAGCTTTGCAACCTCCTGTAAATCCACCAGTATTTATCTCTCAACCACCACAATCACACAGTGCCCCAAACAATTCCCCTGCTTCAACTCCAAGCCAAATAGCAGATCAAAGTTCTGATTCAGAACATCATATGGTTCTAATTTTGGTTGGAAGTATTGGGGGTTCCTTGTTTGTTTTGGTTTTGGTCCTTGGCATATTCCTTTTCCGAAGCAGTAAGGTGGTTACTGTCAAACCTTGGGCCACAGGATTGAGTGGGCAGCTGCAGAAGGCATTTGTAACGGGTATGTTTCCTTACTTACAAAATACTCTCAATGCATTTCTAAGTGTCTGTGAACCTAGGAAAAATTGCTGAAATTTTATGCAGACCAAATAGCATTCTTTTAGGCAATTTATATCAAAATCTTCTGCAAAAAATACTATTTTCACCTTTTGGCTCAAAATTTTGGGTTAGATTTATCCTTGGTGAAACAAAGTTGGAGTTTTCCGACCTCTCTCTCTATCAGCATAGTCTACAGATTTTCATTCTCTTATATTGGTGTCTGCATTTCAGGTGTACCAAAGCTCAAGCGATCAGAACTTGAAGCAGCTTGTGAGGATTTCAGCAATATAATTGGTACCTTTTCCGATGGCACAGTCTACAAGGGAACTTTATCAAGTGGGGTTGAAATAGCCGTGACATCGACTGCAGTTGCATCTCGTGAAGATTGGTCAAAGAATTTAGAAACACAATTTAGAAAGAAGGTACTGCAAAGCAATATCATTAATCACTATAGTCTTAAAACACTTTTTAGACCATTGCTGAATTTCAATTTATTCATTCTTTCAGATAGACGCTTTGTCTAAAGTGAACCACAAGAATTTTGTGAACCTCATAGGCTATTGCGAAGAAGATGTGCCTTTCACAAGAATGATGGTCTTTGAGTATGCTCCTAATGGAACACTCTTTGAGCATCTACACTGTAAGTCCTTTTAACTTTTTAATCTGTAGTATAAGACGAGTATGCTCCAAATGAGATATAGCTTGGATGATGCTGAAGTTTGGATTTCATGCAGTACAAGAAGCCGAGCACTTGGACTGGGGAATGCGACTAAGAATAGCCATGGGAATAGCATACTGCCTTGAGCATATCCATCAGCTAACTCCTCCTATAGCCCATAGAAACCTGCAGTCTTGCTCTGTATATCTGACTGAAGACTATGCTGCCAAAATATCTGATTTCAGCTTCTTGAATAATGCTACCGCAGCCAAGGTTGGATCAGCTACCATGGAGCTCTTAGAATCCCCATCAGTAGATGCAGAGAGCAATGTTTACAGCTTTGGCGTAATATTGTTTGAAATGATAACTGGTAGGATCCCATATTTAGTAGACAATGGCTCTCTTGCAGACTGGGCCTCAGACTACTTGAAAAGGGATCAACCCTTGAAAGTAATGGTGGATCCAAGTCTTAAATTTTTCCAAGAAGATGAGCTGGAGAACTTGTTTGAAGTGATTAAAACTTGTGTTAATCCTGTTCCGAAAGAGAGACCAACAATGAGAGAAATCGCAGCTAAGTTAAAAGAGATCACAGCAATGGGACCTGATGGAGCAACTCCGAAACTATCTCCCCTTTGGTGGGCTGAGCTTGAAATCTTGTCTACAGAAGCAAGTTGAAACCTGAATAAGTTTGCATTCTTTTTTCCCTGTTTTTATATTTGGGCTCCGAAGCAGTGGAGTTTCGGGTAGGTTCTGCTTTCTCTAATCCAATGCCTGGTAAGAGAAATGATATTTTTTGTATATAATCGAGAAGAGTTGTGAGCCTTGGTTTGCTGCTATTTCTCCATTCTTTTCGTTCTTTTTCCCCTTTCCTTTTCCTCATTGGTTCATTCATATGCTAAAGTGAGTTGTATAAATTCCAGTATAGCAACTTGGGAGATGAATAAATGTTGATTCTCTTCCCTTTTTCCTTTATCCCGTATCAGTACATTTCAAACCATCTAACTTAATAAGATCACTCTTATCTCCAAAAGTCTTCCACTTCTCTCATCTTCTTTATTAAGCACGAAGTCAAGTAGCCTTAGAGAGCTGTTGAAATATACTACAAAAGGAGGTAGTCACATTGGTTGAAAAGCAGAAGTTTACCAGAAGGCCTACCTAATTGCATGCAAAGGAAAATTAAGAATGAAAAATTACAGGTGAAAAGAGAGATTTAAACCTATTTTAACGTTGTTTTATGTACAAGATGAACTAAGAGAGGTGACAAGAAGTCCTTCTCGAATGATAAGATATTTTCTGAACTGTATACAATTTCTTTTTATAAGCAATGACTAAAGTTACAACAGTGTATTTATCTTTAAAAGAAAAGAAAAAAGTTACAACAGTGTAAACTCTTTAACCTACATGGGCAAATGAATCTCGTGCGAACTATCATGTAGACCTGATTCTTCACATTTCCAGGAAGGGGGAGGGAAATAAAGGTATGTGAAAACTCCATGATTCTGATAAACTAACTCCCCAAGTTTATCAGAAATGTAACAACAGTGACTCTCACATTTCTTGTGGATGGGTGGCTCGGCCCCTGGCTCTATTATACAGATCAAGTGTGTCTATATGGTTCGGTTCCAAGCAGAGAGCTGCTTCACAATCACAGAGAGCTGAGTTGAGATCACCTATTGACTCATAAAATGCGGCTCGAAGATGAAGCATTTGCAGGTCAGGCTTGAAAGCTATGGCTTTTGAAAGCTCTTCAACTGCTTCAGTTTCTTTTTGGTCATCCATTAGCACTAATAAAGTAATGCAGCATGTCAATACTGATTTTAAATTTCTCAGATGATAAATATGTATTGAAGTAACAAAATTTACAATAAAATAAATTAAAAACTAGACTCAACAGAAACACATATGATTATAGAGAAATTATCCATCCTGAAATATATTAGAATAGAAAATTAAAAGAAGATTATTCTTTCTTGGGACAAAGGACAACTAGGCAAGTAAAAGAGTGATGCTTTACAGCAAATCAATTGTATTTGATCCCTCTTTACAACATATCTAGATATAAGCTTCATGTCCTTATAATAATCAAGTCATTAAGAATAGAGGCAATGGGTGCCTAAGGAACTCGAAAGGAAGAATTGCTTAGAATGATTGATCATATACACCTAGTTAACCTAAACAATGCGAACAATCTATTTCTCAGATTCACAAGGAGTCATGCGTGCTCAAGAACCACAAGGAAAAAATTTCAGAAACTGATTAGAAAATTACCAGCTGCCCTGTATCTGTACGGGTATGTTCTAAGTGGATCCAGTTCTGTTGCCATGTTGAGATCATTCTTTGCCATCTCACGATCACAATATTCGGATCGCTTTTCATATGTCGAGGCATTATTATGTGCCTTTTCTATCAGTTTGGACATCTCATCATACGCAGCTTTTCGCTGATTCTGTAAAAAATATACGCGAGCTAACCCTTGATGAGCTCTTGCATGCTTGATTTCAAGGGCATTCATATAGCAGTTTGCAGCTTGATCCAGTTTACCACAATCGACGTAGATAGTGCCTAAATTATTGAGTGCCTGCAAATTATCACCATAAACAATCAAATAAGCAATAAAATGGTTAAATGACAGAGTCCAAGCATAGATTTACTCACTTGTCCTTTTCTAAGACCATCTGAAGGGCATCTAAGGGCTTCCTCCAGAAGTTGAATGACACAAGAAGAAGACTCAGGATCCAGACTCGAATCTGCCAATGTGTATGCTTTCAGGAAAAAGGCTTCAAACGACCTCTGAATCAAAATGGACTTCTCAGCTCTAGCAAGAGCTTCTTCACGATGGCCACTGTCATATAAAATCCATCCTTCATAAACTAACTTTTCGTGCTCAGAACTAGAAAGATTATGAGCTAATCGCAAACATCGCATAGCAGCCTTCTGACAATTTAGCCTGCAATGTTAATGTATATTCAGTATTCTTCATCGCATCAAATATAGCAGGATCAAAGCTGAGAACAATCACATCGTAGAACAGGAGATTTGAAAAGAAAAAATCATCAGCCCAAAAGACAGCATTTGAATTACTATGGATTTCGCAAAACACCCAGATGACAATTTTCATTACAGAAGGATTTTAGAAATGCAACAACCTTATTAAAAATCCATAGATAGAATAAAGATTGCAGCCCAATAAGACAACTAAACAAAAACTTAATAATAAAAAGCTTACCTCAAAAGAAGCAGAGATTGCCGAAATCTAAGGAGGCTTTTTCCAGGATCATTAATCAGCATCTGGTGAATGACAGCTAGAGAGCCAATATCATCTACACAAGACCATCGGTCATAAAGTTGCATCCAGCAATCAGCTTGACTTCCCTGCTGAAACTTATTGTTCAGGAGCCCAATCAAATCATCCCCGCTAACTTGCTCATTGAACATCCTGTAATTTGGCTCCAAAGTTAACAGTGCTCTAATATCTCTCAAAGCACTTACATAATCCTTAATTGCTATGAAGAACCAAGCTCGCAATTCTAGGCAGTCTGGTACAAGCTTGAATCCAATGATTCTGTCAATCTCTGAAATAGCAGCCCTAGTTTGCTTCTCCTCTGCCCTTGAGACTGCTCTATATTTATACGGGAATGGCAAGGTGGGATCCAATTCAGTTGCAGTGTTCAAATCAGCAATCTTATCCTTCCCAACATTATACAAAGATCGTTCCTGATACATCCACCCAACTGCTTTATACTCTGAGATAAGTGAGCTCATCAACCTATAGGCTGAATAATGTTGCCCTTGCTTGTACCTGGATCTTGCCATACCAGCTAATGAATAAACATGACCTGCCTCGGTTGCTGCTTCGAAACAATATTGAGCACTTCCGTACTCTTTCCTCTCAAGCAATACACAACCCAGTTGATGCAAAGCTAGAGCCTTCTGCCACTTTTCTGTGGCACATTCTCTCAACCTTTCTAACAACATCACTGTTGTATTTGACACCATATTCTCTTCCATGGCAACCTGGCTTAGGAAATAATACAAGAAGAAAGAAGCATGCCCTGCTGATGCCAATCTCTCCCTTGCCTCAAAGCTACAAAATATTTTCATCACTTTGGGGTTATAAAGAGAACTTGGGAGCTCTCTTAGCAACACCTGCAAACATGAAGCTACTAGAAAATTTGCCCTTTCCTCTATTCCATATTCAATAAGGACCAAAGCATCCTCTATACAGCTGACTAAAGAAGCCAAATGAATATCACAAGCAGACTTCATTTCCTCACAACAAAAGCTATTTGCAAATGATAAGAGCTCCAGAACAATCTCAGGAGAAAATAAGTCCACCCTCCTAGTCCTACTGTACAAATCCACAGCTCTCATTCCCTCTACAGAAATACCATTTTGTGAAAAATCAATTTTATAACTTTTTGACTCCATGAAACTCCCATATAGCATTGCCTTAAATGGGCTTGAAAGTGCAGCAATTTTAAATCGAACACAATTAATCTCCTCATTGCCAACACAAAAAGAGATATCACTATCTTCTTCCAATGTCATAAACTCCTTCCCCTTAGAGATTTGCACATCAGTGGACTTAGTACACTCCTGATAACACTTGCAGTGGTCATAAATAGAATTTGGATCATACCCAGATACCAAAGTAGCCTTAGGACATTCAAGAATGAACCTTCTACAATCCATTGGTGATACAGCATCGAGCTCATCTTCTCTCCTCTCATACCTCAACCAAGCTGATAAAACTACCTTCGAGTGTACATCAAAGGCATGTTGCCTCGCAGCACGGAGGCACCTTCTCAGTAACTTAGGATCACCGAGGCTACTCAAAATCGAGTACTGCTCAATGCATATCAATGATTTCTCTGATTCTAAACAAGTTTCAAACCGGCGATAAACATCAGCTAAGGTTTCTATCAACTGAATGGGTTTTAAGTGAGGTTCTATGGGTGGTTCAAGAAGGTCAGTTCTAGGGAGTCCAAAAGGAAGCAGAGTTTTAGCTCCTGAGACAGAGCAGGCCTTATTGGATTTAAGTTTCGACCCTGTAAATTTGACTCTATGATTACTAAGCTTACAGACTGTGGAAGAAGAGCCAGTAGTGTTAACAATAGTTGTTTCTGGTGGATTCAAGGCATGAACTTGAGTGTTTTTGAACCTTTCTATTAGCTTAAGACCACGCATTTTCTATTCAGTATAATACCATATGGTAGTTTTTCTTCACTAGTTCAAATAAATTTCTATCTTCTGTTGATATAAAAATGTCTAGTCTTTAACTCAAAAATCAACAAACAAAAACAGAAAGAAAAGAGCTTTAAGTAATATGGTTGTTTACCTCCTTTCTTTCCTTCTTCAAACACCAGGGAAAGAGAGAGGGAAGGTGATTGATGCAGGGCAGAAGCTCAACAAAGAAAGAAAATTTTGCAACAAGTGTTAGTCTTTGAGTTTCCTTTCTCTTTCTTTCATAAGATAGATTCTCCACAGCTTTCTCCCTACTCTCTCTCTCTCTCTCTCTCTCTATATATATATATATATATATATATATATATATATATTTCTGATGGAAAACAGTGAAGCCTTATTATTATAAAACTTTGTCAGTTTGGGTGTTGGTTTTACCAGAAAAGAAAATGGTTGATTTGGTGGCGAACTCCAATGCTAAACAAAGACAGAGTATAGAGCTGGTACCTAATGGGTTATTGCCAAGTCAGCATCAGATGAGGAAGAGATTTGGGAACAACTAATCTTGGTCAACTGTGGAGCAGAAGAGTTTTTTTTTTTGGATAAGTAGATTTTCATTTATCCAAGAAAGCAGCAGTGCTGCTACATGTTACAAAGCTAGCTTAGCCTAGCTAAATAAATCAGAAAACCAATGCCATTAGACAAACATGTCTGCATTTAACCTCCAAGAATTACATAAAAACGTATTAACTGAATCTCTTTTAATCTTTCTAAGATCACTTAACCTGGTCGAGATCATGTCTCTCACTTGCTCAGTGAGGTGCTCCTCCTTTTGCTCAGTTGAGTTGAACAAACGATTGTTTCTTTCCTTCCAAACTAGGTAGATAACTGCGTTCCAAGCTAGCCTCAATATCGTTGTGATTAGAGCTTTACCTCTGAGGTTGACAGAGGCCCATTGAAGCTCTACATTCCAACATGCAGCCTGCCTTTTTAACCTGCAAAGTACCATCACTCTCTGCCATATCTGTTTCAAGTAGGAGCAAGTGAAGAATAGATGATCCCTGGTTTCTCTCTCTTGTTTGCACAGCAAACATTTATCATCCACTGCCATTCCCCAAGTCTATCCTTTGTGGCCAATCTATTTAGAATTGCCATCCAGGAGAGCATAGAATGCCTAGGAATATTAAAATTACACCATACCAACTTATACCAAGCCACTTTCCCAGCTGAAGGTCTGATCTTGTTCCACACTGCTGACACTTGGTACTTTCCCTCAGGGAAAGGCCATTTGCAGCTTCAATCAGCAGTTGTGAGAACTATTCTGGCAGCCACCTCTCTCAATTGCATGATCTTCCTCCAATTCCAACTGCTCCCACTCTGGATAGAGATGTGCCAGAAGAGTTGGTTTCTTCTTCTAATTAAGGTAATTTAAGGATTAACTGTTGATTAATTAACAGTAAAAAAAAAGGATTAAAGTGGGCTATCAAAAGGTTAAGCACAGGTGGTGGGCATTGAGTACCTTTCCCTTGGATCATGTAATATAATAAGGTCATGGGTCTCATCAAATACCAAACAGATCCTATAGTGTTTTCAAATTTCAACGACAATTTCATTCAAAATTTAAGTTTGGTTCTCATCATTTATCAGAAGAAAATAGAATAATTTATGATGATAAGAACCCCATGCAAATTAGGCCAGACCTTATCAATCAACTTAACAGTTGTCTTGGGAGAAACAATTTTTTTTGACATCACAAACATTGAATTAATTAATGTTTTTGGTTTGTTGAGGATTGTCCAATGTAAAGATTACAATTTGAATAGAGATTAAGCTTCAAATATAATTGTCAACTGAAAAATAGGCCAATAAATGTGTTCATTATATGTTCAATTTCCTTAGTAAAGTTTGATATTTCTCTTGCAGACACCATTGCTATCAAGAATAAATGTTAAAAAAAAGAAAGAAAAAAATATTATATTCTGTTATCACTAATCAGAAAAGAATATGAGCTTGGTGTGATCTATTGCTTAAATGTCTAAATCATGGATAGTCCTGCATATTTTTAACCTATTAAGATAATTTATTCACAAAAGAAAAACTATTATTAAGATAAAAAGGCACAAATAAACCCATTAGTTTAATCACACCTATGAAAGTAGATCTGCCTTGCATATGCCAAGACACATGATAATGATTCTCTAAACAAATGAAAAATAATAAATAAAAAAAAGGTAGACAGTGAACCAAATTATTGAAAGGGTTACGTATCATCTTATTCATAAATTAAATTAGAGTTCTTTTTCTTCCATGATATTTTTCTGAAGTTGATTGGGTGAATAAATGAGTTGAGGTTCTGTTCAACATCTCCGATATGTTTATAGACAAAATTGCAAGTTGCAATCGACTATACTAAAAAATGGGGTGTCTAAAACAGGATATATCCTGGTATGAAAGGAGCAAAAGTATGATCACGTGGCTAGGCCCCCATGTGAGAATTCTGCATCAGCCTGTTTTCTTGCCTGGACGTCTTGATTGAGAAAGAGAGAGAGGTGCAGGCCACTTTGGCAATTTGCATCAAAATTGTGCAAATGTCCATGAACTGTTAAATCAAGATTTTCTAAGAATCTTTGCAATATTGATGCTTGTGAATAGGTCGTGTTAAATTCTGTAAAAGGAAGCTAGAAACCATACAACCCCTCTTAGCAACAAGGTTGAGAACATCTCTAGGTGTTCGAAATGTAGCCATACGATGTTACAAGTTCAACATTTTACTGTAATTTCAGTCATCATTGTCTCAGGCTAGACCTGCCAACCAGTTGTCTGGTAGATTCTAATGCGCAGAAATGAAGAATTAGTAAGTCTAGATTCTAGAAGACTACAACAGGAAAAAGAGAAAGTTGATTGAAAATAGAAGAAATAGTGGTACAAATACTGTTACTAACATACTACTTTAGTTACAATGCACGTAATTGAAGCTATAATCCTTGAGAACGGAGCGACATCACTGACAATAATCCTTAACAACCCCACTTCTTACATCAGTTAATTGAAGCTATAAATTAGCTAATGCCAAATTTCATGCCACAGCAGTAAATCTACTAGATAACATTTAATGACATACAATACCTGTTAACATGTTTTCTAACTATTTACTTACTAATGTTTTGTTTGGTTTATTAGATCACTTACTTTTTGGTATATGCTCTTTAGTCGTAATAAATAACGAGTGTTAAGGGTGGGATGGCCTAATTGTAGAAGCTAGAGAGGGCGTAGTTGTAGTCAGGGCCTTAACGGTGGTAAATATTTCCATTAGATGGCTAGCTCTTAAAATGGACAAAGCTGAAGGATTTGTCTTAATGTGAAAACAGCTTATTCTAGTATGTTCTGTAACAAAGAATTAATGTAAGATTAAACACTTTTCTTCCTCATTTTATGTTGCTATGAATCCAATAAATAAAATGGATAGACTGCAAATAAAGTGAGAAAGCTGCAACCCGAACAGATCAGAAACAGAAGCTGATTATAAAGGAAGAGGAGAAGAATAATGCAAGAACATACCTGTAGCACTAGGCAGTCTTATTAGTTACATTTAGGGAAAATTCTTTATGATGTATACAGTAGAAACAATATATACAAGTATTTAAATGACCCAAAGAACAAAATGCTCACCATGTATTTCCAGTGTTCACAGTTGGTCTGCATATCTTCTACTGAGCATCCTTATACTGATATAGGGCCATTTAAAACTATATAAAATTCAGGTTCATAAAACTCCTATGCTTTTCCAATGAATACTTGACCCAGAAAGTGTACTTCTAAAAAACCTGGGCTCAAGATTTTCATTTCCATTCATCAGCTTTTAAAGCATTCTTATAACCCAAAGCTTATATTTCTTTATATACAGATACAAAAGGCAAGGTCCAATCAAACTCGCATCATATAGTCGCTTGCAGAGGTTAATATAAGTTCCGACGTTTCCTGGCTGTTGGATCCTTTTCCTCAGTTCCTGCAGAACAGCTACCCTGTCTAAATATTCTGGATATAAACCCAAATCAAGCATTTTAACCACCGTTTCTGCAGCATCACCAATATGCCCTCCTTTAATATAACCTCTCAATAACCAGGATAAAGTTTTCCTCCTACGTAGAGAGCTTGAAACCTCCACTCTTGTAAGCAACCGTGATATGGCACTAGCCTCCTTTTGGGAAGCGCAAATAGCTAAAACGATGTCATAAAGGTCTCCATCAGCCTCTTTACCGACAAGCTTCAATTCCCATAGCTGTCTTTCAGCTTCAAGTCCACGGCCAGCACAAATATACATAGCAAGAAGCCTCTCATGGATCAATCCACTAATTGAAGAACTTCCTTCTTGAATTGCCCAATTAGACAATTTTAGTCCATCAACAAGAAGATCAGATTGATATTTTGCTATAAGCTCTACATTTTCCACATCAAGTTCAGCAACCAAACCAGATCTTGCAAAACCTTTCAACTTACGCAAGGCTTTTGCAAATTCATTAAGTTCTTTAACTATTGCTGTCATTGCAATGAGGTAGCTGTAAATCTCAGGCTTCAACCCAGATTCTCTAAGGTCAATCACCAATTTGATGGCATCACTGTAGTTACCTTCAACCTGGCAGAACAGAGGTAAATTGATTATTGACATAGAATCAGAAAAAACTATCAGTAAGAGATACATGTGGAATAGCAATAAACCGTGAGAGGAATTAAGAATTTGTTTTCGGTGCGGGGTAAAATGAATAAAGCTAACGCCCAATTAAGAAGCCACTGAATTGATAATCAGCAAATAAAAGACACAACATTCAACTGTATGATTTCTGCACATAAAAAGAATAATGTCCTGACCAAGTATAAGTATAACATAGTGATCAAAGTATAGTAGCACTTTCTAACCCGATAGACAGTCAAGAAAGTAATGAACCATACAGGCAACAAACAAGAACAAGAAATACTAACAAATGATTAAGCATAAAAAGTAGTGACCATTATTACCAAGAAAAAGAAGGAAAAATAACCAAGTTAACAACAATAGTAACAATGAAAAAAATTCAATCAGCAAATAACAACCAAATTTGATTCAACCAATTCTCTATTACACGAAAAGAAAAACAAATTCAATCTCTAACATACAAACTAATATAGCTGGATACTAATAATCAAAGCTTAAGAAAACATACCATCATCTTCCAAGCAAGATAACCAGTCGGCCCTCCCTTCTGTCCTTCACCATCATCATCTTCATATGAAATTCCCCGTCTCAAAACTTCCTTCACAAATACAACAGCTCCCTCCTTCTTATCCATCTCAAAATACATCGAAATCACTTTCTCAATCATACTAAAACCTGGTTTCAACCCCACACAATCCATGTCCACAAGGAGATCAACCACATCACCAACATCACCCTCTCCTTCAATCAGCTTCTTGACCCAACTACACATAATTGAAACCATAAGTTCCATTGTCTCATTATCAACCTTATTCTCCTTTTTGAGCCACTCAAAGACTTCAAGTGCACACCAAGAATCTCTCCCTTCTTGAGAAAAGTAAACTAAAACTAACTGTAACTCTCTTGATGACAACTTATCATTCATTTCTTCAAGAATATCAGAGGGTTCCCTTGTCATTCTCTCTAATTCTTCAATTGCCTCGAAAAAGCCTTCACTCATTTCATCTTCATCATCACTCGTTACATATTGGTCCAATTCCACCGATTTGAACATCCTAACTTGTGGTTGTCTTTTTCTAAGAACAAAGCTTGGACTTTGGTGGTTGCAGATCCTCGTTGAAATTCTTCTAAGACTATGTTTCGGAAAGAAAGTTTGATAACATTGAGGAGCCAGAAAGCGGTGCCGGTGAAAAGGCAAAGATAATTCAGTCAACGAGGTGAACCGACGAGCAAAGGCCATTTGTTGGGTATGTGAAGCGTTTGGTTTCCTAGATAATTTAAGTGGAAAGAGGGATAAAGAAATAAAAAAATTTCAATATGTGAGCTTCAGACCTTCAGTTCCCGCAAAATAAAGAAAAACCCAAGTCTAATATGAGCCAAAAGAAGATTGAGTGGTCCCTGCTGGAGTCAAAAGATTCCTCTTTTCTTTTATTTTCCTACGATTCCTCGGCATCCAAACAGAAACCCAGGGTAGTTCCAGCCGGAGAAGCGGAAGGGAAAACGAAAACCTAAAAGGAATCCATGAAAGGGGAAACAAAGGGGAAAGATAATAAGATTCTTTGGAGTTCAATTGAAGGGAAAAAATTTGTGCTGAAGAAAAGAGGTTTGGGAATTGGGTGGTGTTGGTGGGTCAAAAGGGCAGTAGTGTTTTTGAAGGCCGAAGCTCGACTAAGTACTCGCCAACTCTTACAGACAAAGCTACAAAAGATGTCACTTTGTCGAACAAGTTTTTGAGTTTACAGTGTGGAGACGTGTCCGAACAATGACTTCTCAGCAAATTTTTAATTTTTATAATCATCCCTTCTTAATTTTTTATGGATTTATGTGGCCTTCCGTTTGGATTAGAGGCCAACGGTCCTTTTCGCTTATTTTATCTCTTTTCATAATACTTAGCCTGATTTTTGGGCTCCCTTGTTGGGCTGATTTTGACGCTTGGCTCCATTCAAAATCCAATATAAACTCCTCTTTCGTAAGGATTTTCCCCAAACCCACCCAATTTTATGAACTCCAGAGAGAAGAACAAACATGAGCTCATAGTGGATTTTGGGTCTTTGGATGCTATCCACTTGGAGAGGATAAAGAAAGCAAAAACTAGAGCCAGGACTAGCTTTTCTATTGCTGGATATATAAAATTTCTTGGGCTAGATCCTGCAAATATTTTGTCTATTAATCATGGATGATGATGGAGTCCCTTTGCCTTATGCATATATGATTATGATATACCATCATGGCATGATGTTGTCATGACATGCATGTATGATGTATTATCCACAATGGGAATGTGATGGGTAGAGAAAAGACAAACATACTCATTCTGTAATATTATTGGTTTGATCCGCATAAAAAGGGCTACGTATTCTCATGCAGTATAATATTATATTTGTTTAGCTGACATCCTGCCTTTGGCCCATGGGTTAAAATAATGGGAGAGATTGGTAGGAGTTGACCCTGGCTACAGTTGCACTGATTTAAGCTTTCTCAAGACTCAATAAGCACATCAAACAAAGAATTTTTCCTGTCCTGTTTTGATGTTCTTCACATGCAGGTCTGGAGACCTCCGCTTGTCCCCTCCCCCCTAATTAATGGATTTTTGTTATTTACATAAAATATCAAAATCCCAATGACATAGAGTTATTTTCATTTTTGACCACTCAAGCAATCTTTCACTTCAATTTTGAAGGTTAATGCGTTTTCTACACTTTCTAATTTGATCAAATGTTGTTAAGACGTTAAACTCCAAGCTAGCTGGTCATGGATCATGCATGATCTCTGCAATATTATTTTGCATAAGTTTCTGTAATTTCATGCATATATATGATATAAATTTACCCTTGGAATAGCAAATTTGATGAATTATAGTTACTCATTATCAGCTCCAGTTGGTTATCGCTTGTCTCCAGTACATGTTGGCCAATATGCCATGTGAAAACTTTACAAGAAGAATCTCCTCAAAAATCAGCATTTTTCATGGAAGAAAAAACCCCCAGAATCTCATAAAAAACCATCATAAATTTTCGTGCTCAGAGAGAATCGCGATCATGGAAGCTGTGATGTCCAATTGATAAGAAAATTGAAGAGCATTGAATCCAATGTAGTGTGAGAACCATCATATATTCATATATCATATATATATATATATATATATATATATATATATATCTTCTAGGAGAGGCCGAGGAATCTTGGGTGAAGCGAAAAAAACATACAAAATTTGTTGTTATTATAGGAGCGTTCATATGGTAAGGGACAAAGACAAATCCGTGATCACCGACAGCAAGAATCAACAGCACAGTCTTCCTCAACACCCATAACATTTCTAGTTTCTAGGGGGTTAATTATCTCATTGTTTCTTCCGCTAGAAAAACAAATCTTTACAATTCATCAAGGAATTAAAAAAAAACGCATTAAATTTTCTGTGAAAATAACAATTCTGTTCTTAAGAAATGATATTGCTCTAGCACTAAAATCTTCTGCAATTTCCATATTTGTATTTAAGACAGTAGAAAATATTAAAGACTGAGGTTTTCTACAAATAAAAATTATATGCATTTTAGTTACTATATAATTACTTCATGAATATTTTTCTTCTTGTTTGTCTGATTTTAAATCTTATGCTTTACCCCAGATATGGCATCTAGCTAGTAGTACTATTCCCTGTCATGACTGCATCCATGGAAATGCATGACATAACATGTATATATCTGTCATCATCATCCACAGAATAAGATCTGGGTCCGCTATGTATATAGAATAATATTTTTCCACAAAGGCTGAGTGTTAGGGTTTGTACTTTCTATTTGGATTAGTTTGGAAAACCAGCTATACACTCTTCAACGCTATGGAACCTTCTTATCACAGTACTGTTTGAAGAAAAAGAAGTGAAGGAATCATCAAAACCTGTTTGATCACTTCTACTTGAATTGTCTTAGTATTTCTTTCACAAGGCATATCCATCTTGCAAGATTAATCATGAAGAAGATTTATCCAATATTAAACATGGATGAAGATGAGGAAGCTGATGATGAAAGTAAGACTAGAAATAGTGCAAGCCCAAGCAACAGCTTAGCTGAAGAAGGTGAGAAGAAGGCAAGTTCAAGTGGGGTGCGGCCATATGTAAGATCAAAGATACCTAGGCTGCGATGGAACCCTGAACTTCATCTTTGCTTTGTTCGAGCAGTGGAGAGACTTGGCGGTGAGGAGAGTAAGATCCTTGAATTTCTTTAGTATTAATTATTTTTTGGGGGATTGATTTCATACCTTTAGATCCTACTTATTATAAAGAAGCACATTATCCAATTATTTTGATGTGATCTTTGGTGTATAGGAGCAACTCCAAAACTGGTCTTGCAACTAATGAACATCAAGGGTCTTAGTGTTGCTCATGTCAAGAGTCATTTGCAGGTAATTTGTTAAAACATCAAAATTAATTTCTTTAAAAGAAGATAGTACAGAATTGTAATTGTTCTAATTTCAATTTTGGTTATTGAGCAAATAGATGTATCGGAGCAAGAAGATTGATGATCAGGGTCAAGGTACAACTCTTGACCATAACAAAATGTAGCCTGAAATTTATATTTAGGGTTAATTTCTTCAATGTCTAATACTTAACACTACTATGTTTCATGGTATGACAGTTGAAAACAACAGGCATCTTTTGGGAAGTGTAGATTACCTTTCTCAAAATCTTTGGCATCAGTCCATGCTTCATGATCAAAGAGTGATCAGGTATAGATTGATAAAACTGCCTGACTAGTTTATTGCTTCAACAGATTGAGCTTTTAGTTCTTTTCTAAGCCTAACATCTCTGTCATTAACATATATAGTGATATCTCATGGAGTGCTTTTCGTGGAAATCGAATGTCTGAGCCTTACTTGACTAATTGCATAAATAGTAGAAGGGAAGCTGGTTTTTTCCGTTCAGACATGAGTGAAGAACTTGGTTCAAACGCAAGGAATGAGGTTTTCTACATGAATAATAACTTCATCTTCAATCAGCAACCTGTTAGGGAAATGGAAGAGTTTCAAGATGAATTACAGTTGCAAGATATCATCGATGATTGTGAAAGCATCCAAGCACAAATGCAGCCGATACTAATGCATCCTTCTTTTGCAAACAAATGGCTTGGAAGAGGAGCAGAAAGGCAAATTAGAGTAGCCAAAAGAAAAGCTCTTGATGAGGACCTTGATTTGAGCCTGTCACTGAGCACAAAGCTGAGGCAAGAAGTTAGGAGAAGGACCTCCAATGAGGAAGAAGCGGCCAATAGCAATTTGTCTCTTTCTTTATCTTCTCCTTCAAAGACTGAAATGTATTCTGTGAATGTAAACATGGTCTCAAAGAGCAGCAAGTTGAAGGAAGATGATTCTACAAGGTATCTTAAACTGGCGAGTACCCTGGATCTGACTATATGAACTAGAGAGAATTCTAGTCAGATCTTGTAATTGGTACTTGTATAAGACGAGATTTTATTATCATAGATTGGTGTCCGACAGTAAGAGGTAATGCCAAAGCTTAATGTTCATGATTTATGCTGTCTATTTTCCATGCTAAAATGCATGTATTTGCAATAAAATTTCAATTGCCTTTACTTCCAGGCCATGATTTATCTCAATTTTGTTGTTCTCTCTTTTTCATGCTACTTTTCTTCAGTAGAGGTTTTAGGCTCTATCTGCTGTGTCTCTTACTGATAACATAATCTATATTACTGTATATATATATATATATGGAGGCGTGTAGTCCTTCCAGCAAATAAAATAACCTCATTATGATATCCAAAATTTACTTACTTGCTAATTAATATGGATTCATTTATTCAAGTTGAAAACCTTAATTCGAAATGGCCAGGTTAACTGTTACTTCATAACTAGCATTAATACAAGTTGCTTTAATATTCCTGGTTAATTAATTTAAGCAAGCCCCATAGACTCCACACCTTCACTCTATATATATCCTAAATTGGTATTCAACATTATTACTTATCTCATCCATAGTTACAATTGCAAATAATAAAGAAAATCAATGATGATATTTTATCATATATAGTCCATGAGATTATTCATATAAAGAAAACAGACAGACTAGCTGCTGTTTTTGGGTGTTTTCCCAGTTTGTAAACTTTGTAGCAGAAGCTTTTCTGCCTTCTTTGGATGTTGAAATGAAACTTCAATTATCCAAAAAAAAAAAAACAGACAGACAGACATGCAACATAAAACGAAAGGATTGCAGAGAAACGGTTGACAAATTAATTATTAATTCATATGAAGTCATTGCGAGGATTAATGTGATTCTCAGGATTGATGTTCAGGATCTGCTCTAGCCCTCCGAGGTTTGAGTTAAAACCTCCTTCTTGCTGCTGTTTTGACTGATTCAGGCTTGGATTTTGCACCTGTCCCAGTCCAGATTGGTCGACCAAGCCCACATTTGTCAGTTGTCCTCGCCCGGGTTCCCAACCAGGCACTAGAATATGTCCAGGGTTTTCATGTTGCAAGTTAAGTTGGTTTAGCCTGTTGATTTCTGCTGTGTACTCTCCAGCATCAACTGCAGAATAAATGTATATATTTATGTTAAAAGATATGCGTGTTTCTGCATGTATATATTGAACTTCAACAATTTTAGGGAATCACTCCACCAGAGTTTAACATTATACATTTTTTTTTTTTAAATAACGAATTAATTACAATATTGACTGAAAACAAAAAGTATTAATAATTAAAAAGAAATTTTTGGTTGCATCAAGAAAATGGCAAATATATTTAAAAGATTTGAGTTTGAAACTATGATTTTCTATGATTCTTTCATTCTTTAATATTTATCTTACCCCTTACCATTCATGATCTGTCATTACTTCCCTAAGTAAATTAATTACTTTCTTTTCTAACCAAACGTATGGATGATTAAAAAAATGCTATATATGGCTGTAACACTTTATTTCTTTACTGTTTATAATTGTGATTATAATTGTTTAATTTAAATATTTATTTATTATTATGTGGATTGACCTGTTAATTTAAGAATTATATATACAATTTTGTTTGTCTCCAATAAGAATTTATCATATATTGAGAAGTATATATAAATAGTTGAAATAAAAATGATGAGATAATTAATTAGTGGTACTACTTAAAACATTGAGATGAAAATTTGACATAAATTGTGAAATTAAAACTATAATTAATTGAGATAATTAATGTCAATCAAGCATTAATTAGTTCAGATGGTATATATGTTAATTTTTTTTTTTTTTAAATTACGGGTTAGAGAGAATTAAAACACTTAATATCTTTTTTAAGTATAGAGACTGAGAATAAAAGTAAATTAAAAAAAAAAAAAAAACTTCAATAATCCAAAAGAACTAGCTAGCTAGGAATGTTATACCTCCAAATGGAATTAATATTTTCAAAATTTGAGTAGAGTCAAAGTTAAACACAAACAAACAAAAAGGAAGTAAGTGCATGCAAAGATATATCAATCATTTCCTCTGTCAAATACCTCCAAGCATGAGTGACACTTTGACTCCTCAAAATTTTACGAGGCTACTTGTATTGGCTAGCGACGCTTTTAAAGGTTTTTCATTTCGCTTTCGGTCATAATTTTATTGATTTTTCTATTCACCATGTTAATTCAATGAGTGAGAGCGAAGTTCATCGGATATACATGTATCAAAAACAATATCGAGAAAATAATAATTGGGTTATATTATCAGCTTAATTTTTACCTTGGTTTGAATTAACATACATAGTCTGTCCGGTTCCGGACTGATTCAGACAAGGATTCACCATCTGCTCTGCCAATCCATGTTCCCAAGCCATCCTTGTCTGCGTCTGCATGTTTTGATGTTGCTGTGTCAAATGCAGTTGCCTCAGCCTATTTACTTCTGCTGTTCTCTCTTCGATTTCAGCTGCATGCCCAAAACATAAACATAGTCATACTTATATATTATATGCATGTATCAGTCTATATGTATATATATTTATATATATATATAAAAAGTGATTCACTTATGTTAGTATAAATTAATTTAGTTTTATATATTTTTATATGATTTATATTTATTTAATTTTATCGTTATATTTCATATTTTATTTATATAGATCACGAACGTCAAATTTCGAGTAAATTAAAAATATTTAATTATTTATTTGATATAAAAATTTTAACTATTAAATATATATATACATATAAAATAATATTTTCGATTGATATTATAAAAATATCGGATTAATTTAAAATTTTACGTGCATAATGAATACATTATATAATTAAATCCAACAATTAATTTGTTAGAATATTAACTTTATATGAAGTTATAAAAATATGTTAAATTAATTTATTTTATACCATATAAGTTGACTTGATATCTCTCTTTTACAATATATTTGTCAACGAAAGAATCGGAACGATAATTTTAACAAATGATTTTAACAAACGAGAGTTCAAGTGCTTTACCATCTACGATAAGTTTATGATTAGCGGAAACAGAAATACGTTGGTTCAAGTTTTCTTGCTCCAGTTGCAGCAAGTATTTCTTGTCTCTTTGTAGTGCAACTTGAGAGGAGAGCACAGCAATTAGAGTCTGAAAAGTAAAAAAATGGAAAACATGATAGGACGAAACTTTTCGTAGATTGGAGAAATTAGATATGGAGGAAATCTAGAGAGAGAGATAAAGTTTACCTCTAAAGATTCTGCCTTCCTTTCCATATCACAAACGTATTGAAGCTTCTTGATTCTTGATTTCTGAGCAGAGATTCGATTTGAGATGACCCTACAGAACAAGTAAAAGAGGAGTAGTAAATGCTTGAATGTTCAGCAAAAAGAAAAGGAATTATACAAACGTTAAAGAAGACAGAATTAACTCACCGTTTAAGCTTTCTGGGGTCCATGTTGTTATCCAGGTTACGACTCCCACTGACCTGAACACCATTTCCGACCTCAGTTTTGGCAGAATTATCAGCACCAGAAGTCTCGAGGGTCAGATTCTGATCATTAGATGGAGGAAATGGGTTTTGATCTGTCTTGTTATTTTCACCTTTCATGGAAAAATGATCGGACCTCTGGAAGAAACAGGTCTTAGTTCCACTGCTGCTGGCCCCAACACCAACCTGATTATTCATGAAATAGGGTTTTCGCGCGACATTAAATGAAGTAGGAGATAGAGGAAGATTTGATGGAGACATGGAGCTGAAAGGCCTGGCAGAAATGGAATTTTTAGGCCAGGCTGAGGCAGCTGGTATTATTTCCTGCTCAATCTTTTTGTTCTTTCCCTCCATGCTTTCAACGCGATAATGTTACTATCAACCTGGAAACAGGCAAAACAAAAAAGCTAGCATTAGGAGTAAGGAATTGAAACCTCTTAAAAGAAATGTACTTTCAACTCAAACTAACCCTATAAAGATTTAAGTTCTGAGATTAAGAGGCTTGCCTGGCCTTGTATAAATACAGATAAACAAAGGTAAATTACCATATATGAAATCTACATTGTTGCTCCTCCTGGTATTGGCCATTTGGTGTAGATTTAGAACAAAACTGAAGTTTAAAATACCCTTATTTTAACCTTATCTCACTCAAAATACAAAATTACCCACATAAAAAGAGATAAAATTGTCCAAGATTAGTATTTAACTAGGATAGTCTAGTAAATTCAGGTAGCATTGCTGAAGTAATTGATGCTCATGAACTTCATTTTTTTTTTTTTTTTTTTGGATAAGTAGATTTCCATTTATCAAAAAAAGCAGCAGTGCTGCTACATGTTACAAAGCTAGTATAGTCTAGCTAAACAAATCAGAAAATCAATGTCTTTAGACAAACATGTCTGCATTTAATCCCCAAGAATTACATAAGAACGTATTAACTGAATCTCTTTTAATGAACTTCATTTTTTCCATCTGACAGTCGTGGTGCTTATCACTAAGAAGGGTAAATAATACCCTTTTTAATGGTAATTAAAGCAGGCTCCTATATTGGGGAAAACATATAGCTGTCCCTTAAATATATACTAATTTGAATGCATTAGAAAGACACAAGACTCTTGAAACTGAACTCGGGCCAAGTTTGGAACCCTAATCATTGTAATGTAGGCAATTAGTCAGCTAAACCATGCCACGGGTATTGCCTTATTAGCTCTAGTTCTTGAAGATTATAACTAATAGGATTTGGTTTAAAGAAAAAGGAGAAGACTTAAGGTTGCATTCTGTCTTTTTTGTCTTTTTACAAATGTTTGAATATTTGAAGTTAAGTTAATTGCTCTTTGGTTTTAGCAATAGAACAAAATATCATTTTTTTTTTAAATTGTCATTTTTAATGATAGATAAAAATAGTAACTTTTAACGGTCGATCAAAATATATATCAATTTTAGTGATCGAACAAAAATAATTATTTTAACAGTCGATTGAAATATCATTATAAATTTATGTTATAAATCTAATAGTAACTTTTAACGATCGATCAAAATATATATATCAATTTTAATGATTAACAAAAATAATTGTTCTAACGGCCGATTAAAATATATATCATTATAAATTTATGTTACAGATCTAATAGTAACTTTTAACGATCGATCAAAATATATATCAGTTTTAATAATTAACTGGTGTTATTTTTTCTTTGTTTTTTGGCTGCTTTTAAGATCCTTTAGTTGGGGGATATTGTCATGCTTTAAGTGTTTCTTTTTAGGATTTAGGGTTTAGGGCTTGTTATTATAGCTTTGTAACCTTTTGGTTTATTAATAAAATTTATTTGACTTAGAAACAATTAAAAAAAAAACTGTTTTAACGACCAATTGAAATATCATTATAAATTTATATTGTAGATCTAATCGTTTATCTAAGCATTTGTCGCTTAATACTTTGTATCATAGTGTCAATCTATCACCAATGTAGTGCATTAAGATGAATTGTGTTATTATAGGCAAATAGCTATTACATGAGATTCCTTAAAAATCTTAATTTGGTTATAAGCTTGAGTTGGATTTCGGGAACAAATAAAGAAGGGACCTTTAAACCTAGGAATGAATCAGATATGCACCCACAACCCAACCTTTGATTCACAATTAGCCAATTTAATTTGGTGCCATTGCAATAGTGAAGATGCATCATGCAATCCCTTAAGATTGCTCGGAGAGGGATTAAATAAAAACAAATTAAGTCTGAAAACATTCTTGATTTTATTATAAGAAGGAAAAAAAAAAAAGCAAACAACTTAATTAAAGGTAAAAAAAATGTTTAATTTACAAAGATGGGTTACAAAATGATATGGTATTATGTATGCTTGACCCAAATGTTTAAATTTCTTTAACATTTTCAAATTAGGAGATAATCTAGATAGTAGATAGAATTTTTAGTAAGTGACATGAGAAAAATAATGATTATAATATGTTTTCTTTTCTTAGTAAGGAAGGAAATTTTAATGAAAAAAAAAAGTGAACAAAAATAAATTGTACTAAGGAAGAACAAAGTTTAGGTAGATTTTGATCATTCAATTAGATCATTGTCAGTTTTTTTTTTACAAAGTAAATAATAATTTGGGAATATAAATAAAATTACAAATATTGAAATTTAAATTCAAATCTACAAAATATAAATTTTAAAAAATAATTATATAAATCAATTCGATTAGATTAAACTATGGAATCGGAATTATTGTCAGTTTGTCACATAGGCAGAAGATGTCTCGCAATGCAAATGAAATAGTGGGCTTCGGTGGGCCAATAGCCCACCAAACAGACAATCTCTTTCCTCACTCGGCCCACCTTCTCCTTATCAAAATTGGCCGGTACAATATCTTAAGATTGACGGTTGTGATTGCGTATACCAAACACTGATTTCCTCCACGTGAATGCGCACAATGTAAAATGATGCAGTGGATTCTAACTCTTCTCCTCCTTCACTGGGGGAATCGAGTCGTGAAGGAAAATGAAGCTTTTTCTCTCTCGAGTAGAATCTATTTCCAACACGTAAGCTCTCTCTCTCTCTCTCTCTCTCTCTCTCTGTTTTTCTCTCAAATCTTAAATGGAGATCTGTTCTTCGTTTATAATTAAGCCCAAATATTTTAATTTGTAAATTAATGTGATTTTGCACTGTGGATTGATCGAAGAATAAACTTTGTGAGCCTAAATTCGTCATCGATTTATTTATATAATTAAGTAATTATTTAGTAAAATTTAGCTGAAGATACTTGAATATTTCGGATTCAATCTGCATTTTCCGTGCTCAGAGAATTTAAATTTGTGATCAACAATTGTCGGATTAACTTTGATGAATTTATCATTTAAAAAAAAAATGCTGATGATTTATTAAGTTTGATTATCATTGTCGCCGAATTGATGATTCTCTTTTTGTGAATTTGTGTTTATGTGGGTTTATTTTTAATAATAGCAGTTGATTTAGTACATTTGACATTCTTTTTCTATTTTATGAAATTTAATCACTTTATTCTATCATTTATTCATGTATTGTATCAGCTTGCAGTGTGATATATAGGTTAAGCTTGAATTGGAAGCTATTATTTAGAGCTAAAGCTATCTTCTTTATAACCCATTCATGTCTGGAGCAAATGAAGATAATACTCAGGTACCCCCGTTCACTCAATTGACTCTATTCCTCTTTTAAATGAAAAACTGAAGAACCAATCCGTAAACAGTCGATAATTCATGATTTTATGTTGCACAGTTTGACATGAGATGAACAAGAATTATGCTATGTATTTTTGGATTTTTTTTTTCCCTGAGTTCCTTTAGAAGATTGAGGGATGCTTAATTATAATTCAATGTAATTCTTTAGTTTGGATGGTTTGCCTTTGCAGCTTTCATCTCTTTTTTTGGGGGATCTCCTGGATTCTATAATTGTTGATGTTGCATCTGAGTGTCACCGGATAGCAAAGTTGGGCCTTGATCGTAACTTGGAGGAAGAGGAAGAAGAATTGAGGTTGTCAGCACAAGCCCGAGCGAGGGTAGCTGATCCTAGTAACAGTGGAGAGACAAATAACAAGTATGTGGTGGATATATTCGGACAAACACACCCTTCTGTAGCCAGTGAGATATTTGAATGCATGAACTGTGGGAGATCAATTGCGGCTGGAAGGTTTGCTCCTCACTTGGAAAAATGCATGGGAAAGGTGATTGTCATCCCTAAATATCCTGTGCTATAGATCTTTCTTACTTTAATATAGTCTTATATTCTGGTCATATCCATGATTATAAGCTCTGATGGTGATTGAGTTACTGCAGTGATCATTTATGTGCCATTCTCTGAAATTGCATACCTTATAAATGATAAAAATCCTTGTATATTCTGCTACAGGGTAGAAAGGCTCGCCTCAAGGTTACTAGGAGTAGCACCGCCACACAAAACCGGTATTCACGAGGCAGCCCTGTTTCCACGTATTCTCCATTTTCAAATTCTACCAGCACAAATCAGTTATCAAATGGAACACCTGGTGTTGCTAAAGGTGAGGAATATTCAAATGGCACATATGAGGAGCCATGAAACAAACTTGAGCAAAGGCAGTTAACATGTCATAGACTTCAGCGTGAGCAACCCTGTTTAATGCACCTAATAAAATTAAATTGCAAGCTTTCTCCGCATCTGTTTCAGAATTTGTTGGGAATATTTAACATTGTCTAGGTGAACTGGGCCATTAATTTAGGATAGAGGTAGTTCATACTTGTGTGGAAAATCGGAGGCCAGGTTTAAGAAGAAATGTTGAATTTACATAAGGAATCCAATTCATTTGAACTGTATGTTGCATTTGTCTTTCACTTTCTTCGTCATCTGAATTTCTATAAATGCAAAAAGGGGGGAAGTAAGGAAAGAAAAGGGGCTGAAAGAAATAGAGACACGAGAGGGAGATGATGAGGCTGGTGGTTGGTTCTGGCCTTCTGGTTTGTCGATGTGTTTGATTATGTCTCTTAGGGAGCTGATATGCTGGGTTCCAGTAGACAGCAGAATATCTGTATTTCTTACATAACTGATGTTTATTGCTTCCTGATTGTCTTTTATTTACTTTAAGAACTTCCGAAGGAATATTTTGGACTAATTGAGCTCTCAGATAACCAATTGACAAAAAAAAAAATGGGTTCTTTGGTCTTTCTGTTAGTTATTGAATTGGGTAACATAAAAGAGAAGAAAGATGGCGTTTAACATGAGGTAGTCGATTTCGTAGTGTATTGTTTTTGTACGAGTATTAGTACGTATTGGTATCGGTGTGTTTCGATGTATCATTTCGGGTTTATCGGTATTTTTTAAATATTTTTTTATATATCTATATGTATAACTTATTTTCAAATTTCTTAATAAAATATATATTATATATACATCCATTACATGCATATATATGTTTTTATGCAAACATAAATTTTAAATATTTAACATTTAAAAATCTTAAATATCAAATAGGTAAATAAATATTAAAATGTTAAAAAATATAATAAATTATTATTAATTATGTTTACTAGCCTAATTTAATGAACATATTTTATTTTTAAATATAATTATAAAAAAATAAAAATGATCATGAGAAAAAATATTAAAACTGGTTTAAAAAATCAAATAAGTGAATTTTAAAAAAAAAATTAAAATCTTATACTAATCGGTACAGGAGGTACAGGACGAAATCAAAATCAGAACAAAATTAAAGATAAAGTGTACCACTTTAATTAAAAAATGAGACGTTCCGGCCGATGTCACACAGACCACCATGGTTTAACAATTAAAAATTTGGTGGAGCAAAATATTTATTCCGTTGCCGGGACTTGAACCCGGGTCTTTCGGGTGAGAGCCGAATATCCTGACCAACTAGACTACAACGGAATTGAAATTGGGGATGACAGTTTTATTTTAAAACATATGACAAGAGGCTTAAGCTTTGAAGTAGCCACATTTTATCCCACCCAGATATTCGAGTTCAACGCTACTATGATAGAAAACGCCAGACTTTTTTAGTCTTTTTCCAACAAAACTTTATACTCTTCTTTTTGTTGATATGTTATAAAATCGAGGAGTTTGATTATCTACAGAATTTTTGTTTTTAGTACTCTAGCATCAGAGATATTCTCGAATTCAATTGACCCTCACTCCCTCAGCTTTTGAAGGAGTTAAGATCAACAGTCGTGTTATTTCTTGATAGAGTTTTCAACTTTTACTTTCTATTCAATCCCTAACAACTTCAAATATATATATATATATATATATATATATATATATATATATATATATAAAATGTTAACACTTGGCTTGCTTCATGAAAAAGGATGTGGCAAACTTTAGACCAGTTACCGAACAAGGATGCATATTCATAGGAAAATGATATCGCTACTCGCATAAGTCATAACTATCGTCCATTCCTCTATCAGTCTGCAAACCGTTTATCACTTAACTGGTCTAAACATGAAAGTCTAGACGGCTGTAAACACTGGACAGTAAATTATGGGATGGGCGTACATTCTTTCGTGAAAACAATGGCTATGACATCTGATTGGAGGATATTTCAGGATTGACATTCCTCTTTCCAATAACATATGAATGATTCTAAAGGAAAATCTTTCCACAGAATTCCCCTGCATGTACTTTCCCCCACAATTCCTGATTTTTCTACATTGTCTTGCTCTTCCCTGAGGAATCTCTTCAAAGAGGTAGTAGTATAACAGTGGTCATTCTCGTATCTCCAACAAGGAATGATGGCAGAGTGAACAATCCCAAACTCCTTTGCTTAGCCACAAGGGATTCAATTTCAATGCCAAGATTAAAAATTGAACAATATAAACAAAACCATAAAAGGCTGGCCAAAACATGTAGAGAACTTTGCTGTAATTATAACAAGTTCCATGTAAGGAAGATTTGATTGAACCAAAAATAGCAGCTCATGTTCAAAATCAAAATAGAACTTCCAGCGAGAAAAATGTTCCAACTAATTGACAAGTAGAAGACTAATTTTGCAACTTAAAGTATGAAAAGCCATGCATCAGAACTGAACTATTATCTTTCGCCCACTGCTTGTCCCTCATCAATGAACAAGGAATTGAGAAATCCTGAACCAAAACACATGGTAAACTAAATTCAACAAGTTAACAAAGAAATAAAAAACCAGAATTGACAACAATAGTGATATTAAGTATGAGTTTATTACTTTAAACAACAAAAATCAAAGTACTGGTCACTACTTTTGAATTCAGTTGGATTTAACATATATAACAGGCAATCATGTCATTTTCTGTTAGACCACCACAACTACGGGAGTAAGAGAAGTTGAAGTCAGTTCATATTCACGACATCAGCTCAACAAAAAAGCACAATTGATTCCTCCATAGATAATTCTAATCTAAACCATTTGCAGAATAAAAACTAGACTTGACAGCAATCTTTACAATTGAATCAACATGCAGGCAGCAGAAGGGTCAAAAATCAAAATCATTCACAAAGATTTTCTTTCAATAAAATGAATGTTGGCTTGGAAACCCAATTTGATTGGCCTTGGATGCTTTATAACTTTGTCTTATATTTTGTTAATTTGGCATCTCAGTTAGGACCCGTCTAGTTGTCACTAGGATAATCCTTTTGCTTTTGTATGGGCTGAAAAAAATTAAAGGTTGACAATAAAACAGAGTAACAGAAGAGAGTCAAGAAGAAAACAATAGATGTATACTTGTTTTTGATCCATTTGCTTATTTTTTGTGTGTTGAAAATTGAAACTATCTTTGAATAACAAAAAGTTAACTAGTCCTGAAAGATGGAATCATGAAAAATACCTAATTATTTGGGGCAATCAGATTTCCTGTGTCCAAACTCCCCACAATTGTAACATTTTCCTTTAAACCCTCCTCTTGAACCATCCCTTGAACTACTCTCTTCATCATCACGAGCCCTTCTGAACTCATTCCAACCCCCAGCATTTAACAACTTCTTGCGAACATTGTCCAACACCAACGCCTCCTCATCACTCGCCATGTTCACAGTGATCGATGTCACCAAATCTTCCCACGACTCCGGTAAACTCTCCACCAAAACCATGGCCTGCTCATCCTGAGGCACTTTCATACCTTGCAACTCCAAGTCCTCAATCATATCGTTCATCTCAAGAATGTGCTGATTAATACTCGACCCTTCCTTCATTCTGTGACTTAAGTATCGCCTGAAAAGCATAACCCTTTTAGCCCCTGAAGGCCTCGCGAAAAACCTGGTAAGAGCGTCCAACGTGGACTTGGCTGTCTCGTGTTGATGATACGTTATGTAAAGGTTGTCATCGAGGGTTCCTAGGATAATGTGGCGAGCCTTGAAGTCGTCATCCACCCATATGTCGTGTCGGACGACGTCGTCTGGGTTGTCCTTGGAGGGTTTTGGTTCAGTTAGGACATACTTGACTTCATTTTCTATCAGGACAAGATCTAGCTTGTTTTTCCAGATGCGGAAGTTGGTGCCTGAGTAATTCAGCCTGGAAGTGGTTTTGAGTTGTGGGTAAATGGCTCGAGAGACAGTTAAATCGTTCATTGTTTGTGTTTTGCGGTCATCAAAAAAGTTCATGGAGATTAGGTTTCTTCCACTTCCGCGGTTCTGACAATTCGCCTTCAAATGGGAAAGTGCAGGTTTGGAGAATTGAGAATTCTCACTTTTGTTTTGATGAATTTTGACTTTTGATGCAAGGATTCTGCATTTCTGCTAATGAGAGTGTTTTTTTTCGTGATTTATGAGGTTAATAAGTGTTATTAAATTAGGTCTTTTTGACCGTGCACGATTAATTTTTATTTTAAATATATATAAATAATAATTATATATACATATACAGATATACTCATACATATAATAATTTTTATCTAAAAAAAAAAATCTACTCATGCAACTTCATTGGGACAAAAATTAAAAATAAAAAAGCCAACAAATTCTAAAAAAATTAAAAAAAAAAAGCTAAAAAAAAAAATCATATTAACGAAAAAAAAAAGTATTAGGAGAAACATACTAACCTTATATTTTACTTATAGTAATATCATGAAACCTACAAAATTAATAAAAATTAAATATCATGGAATAAAATTTTTATTCTCTTACATTGTAACAATCATTAGCTGAAAAAAATTACGATATTTATAAAAATATTGAGTCATTTTTTAATTAAACGTGTGACTGATTTAAAAAACAAAATTAATTTTAAAATATTTATTTTCATATATTTAAGGGCATAAGGCAATGCATAGGATAGGACAGGCGGTAGGCCATACCTGTCAGCCTGTCCTCTTTCGGTTTCTTGATTAAAGGTTTGAGGTTTTGACTTCAATAATGCAAATCATAACCTCTGCTACAATCTCTGGATGGTTAACTTCTTCTTCAGCATTTCGTATTTGGGAAAGAAAGTTATTGAACTTACCATTGAATCTATTGTTGTTACAATTCTTCATTTTTTTTTTTATTTTTTTTTATTTATAAATATTCGTATTTGACATATAGACGTATATTGAATATTGATATGAAAATGATTCTCAAAAAATCTTGAAATTTTTTTAACATACTCATAAAAAACACAAACCCGTGTGTCCAATACTCACATCCGAGTCCAAATAACATAATCCGAAAATGCTAAACGTTTTTGTAGTTAATGGAGTTGTTCAATATACGTCAAATTCTTTAGTTCATTAGAAACAGGTAATTTCTACTTGCAAGCAGGAGTAGGAGGGCAAATTAATATTGGCTTGAAGATTCACGGATGATCCTATATACATGTCCTGCTTCACCTAGCATTAAAGATAACAACAGTGAAGCAAACTGAAATAAGACACTTGATGTACAAAATCTTACCGCAGCTCAAGATAAAGACTCCCTTTGTCTGCACTTAAAAAACAGCTATTTACAATCAAAACGACCAAATACAACTGTATACTAAGATGGATGGAGTTTCGGTCCAATAACAGCATGATACAGGCTTTGTTTCACACTTGTACATTACTGAGTGATAGATGTGAATTTGTGCTTAATCAAATACTTCCCAATCTTGAGTTATTCTTGTAGAGGATGGTAAGGGGACTGGGGCTGGGGCGGGGGCAGTCAGGCTTCCTACCCCAGACTCAAATGCCTCCCATTTGGTAGTCATTGCATTGCAACTACTGCTGAAGGGGTTAGAGTTTCTAGCCTTCAAATGGTCTAGGGTGTCCACTAGACCTTGGACACGACGAACCTGTGCAGGAAATTTTGAAAATGCAATGTTTTCAATTATCATTCTAGCAAACACATTAAACGGCTAAGATAAAGATATCTATATTCACTACAGTAATTCAATAAAGAACTCAGTATCAAGCTAAAAAATATAACAAAAAGAACTTGTAGTTCTCAGGCATATCAATCAAGGTGGTACTAAGCCAATGGAAAGTTAACAATTGTAAGGGTGAAAATGGTTGAAAGCAACCAGACCTATCAATGGCAAACTCTCTTTTGTTTACTACTTTAATTGACAAATTTTACTGGTTGGATCCAATCCAAGGATTCTAAAGCCAGGACCACAAGGAAAAGGAGGTGCACATGTGACATAATTAACCAACCGTTTCCAAGCAAAATGGATTCTCATTTTTCATCTGAAAGAGCTCCAAAATGAAGAATACCATGCTGAGAACAGCTCACTTAACTTCTATTTTTCTTAAGTAGAAAGCCACCAAATTATCAACACAACAAGCACCAATTATTTGTACCAAAAGAAAAGGGTATATAATTAGAGCAAGGAAGGATCAAGAATCCATCTATGTTGAATTCTTGTGCACAACTCACTGAGAATTTCCAAGTCACTGATTGCTGGTGCGGGCTCCAACTCATATACCTGTCAAGTTCTCAATCATTTCAAACAAAAAGGCTTTCACTTTCCAGCAACATTGTGTTGGTATACAACTTGAAATTACTACAGTAGCTAACAATCTCCTTTAAGCCAACAGACAATTCTAACTTGATAAGTAGTACCTCAATTGTCTAGAAAATGCAGATCAGGTTTCAATAAAGACGGTATTAGAGAAAATTACAAAAGTCTATGATAGTAAGCATATAACTGGATAATCACTAACCTCAACCCGCCTCTGGACTTTGGCTTCTCCATCAGCCTCAATTGTATCTAATTGGAGCAATTGCACCATAAGCAACTCTGTCAAGACAATGAATTCTTTTTCTGCGACCTTGGTACCTCCACGAACAATTGCCTCCACAGCAATAACCTACAAAATTTCAGTAGGTTGAAAAGTTTTCACGTTGTAATGTAACATGAAAATTTTAATTTCTCTTTTCAGTGGATGCTGCTAACCTTCTCAGAGAGTTTATCAACCTCTGCTCTGACCTTAGCAACCTCTTCACAGGCTTTTACCACACTTTGATTTCTCTTCATCTCCTCAAGCTTCCTCTCTTTGCTAGCTGGGTCCTCTAAAAGTACCACCTTTGACATATCTTTTACTCCTACCATATGCAAACATTCCTCATCATCCTTTTCTTTCCCTTGGAACAATAGCCTCTGCTCCTTGGGCTCCAAACCGGTTTCTTGTGCAAGAACCCTTTTCAAATCCCCTTCGATTTGAACCAAACTCAATAATTTAGCATCAATTTCCATATCGTACAACAATGTAAGCAGATCAGCCTTCACATAATCCAGTTGCTAAACTATGACCCACCAAAACAGGGAATCTAAGTCCAACAATCCAGAAAAGAACCAAAGCATACGCACAAGAGATAAAGAGGAAATATAGAAACACAGACACATAATGACAGAGCAAGTAAGTATGATTAAAGAGCCTCATTCAAAAGACTAAAATTTGACATCCATTGAATCATGACGAAGTGCAAATGTCGCCAAAAGGTTTATGTACGGAAACAAAGATAAAAACTCAAAATTTCCTCAAATTTATATACCAATTAATAACAAAAGAAGAAAATTTCACAAACCGACGCAATAGAGTGGAGATGACAACAATCCACTTCAATCAAATACTCAAAATGGAAATCAAACGTTGGTAAAAAGCGAAAAGTACCATGCAAATTGCTGATATGCATTAATACCCTTTTCAAAATAAAAAACAAGATACTAATCTTCCACAAAATTTCAACAGAGAAGACAGGCAACAAGCAAGAAAAAGATGAAGAAATGGTTACCAAAAGTGGATTGAGCAGGCACAGCTATATCATGGTGATAAGAACCATGAGAAACTTTGATCTTGATCATAGGTCCAGAAGAAGCATCCCCCATGTCCCTCTTTTGAACAAGCATGCCACCAGGCCTAAGCTCCCACTCTATCTCCCCTTTAACCACATTGTTCACTACCCTTTTTGAAGATGATAATCTTTTCATAGTCAGAAAATGAACTCTCAGTACCATAAAAAAAGAAAATAGAAAAGATGAAGTTGGTTGAGAGAGAGGTATAAGTTTGAGCTAACTGCAATGGCTAAGGCTAAACTTAAAGAGGATTGAGTAAGCAAACAAAAAAGGCTTTCAGACAAAGACTCTCCAACATAACTTTTATAAGAGTTAGCGGTTGGCCAGCTTCAGCCTTCAAGCTCGTGTGTGTGTGTGTGTGTGTTTCGTGTCTTGTGTACTGTGTTTTTGTTTATTACATGTAAAAATCATGATTTTGATCAAAGAACTAAGATCATAACAGGATCATGATGTTGGCAAAATCCCAAAGCAGATGGAGCCTAAATGTGTCAGGTGGGGGTCCATCGGATGAGAATTATAGGATCGAACGGCCCAAGTTGCTAGAAAAAAGTTTATCACATGATGTAACTGATGGGACTGGAGGGTCCCATGCTTTCACTTCAGAGTTCAGGTGAAGCTTTGATTAGTATAGTTGAAGCCTTCTTCCAGTTGAGGACATTTCTGCATAGAATTTATGGCATTGGAAAGTGGAATGAAAATATGCAGTGTTATGAGACTCCCAAATCTATCTAAAGAAAAATATATACTTGTTATTTTTTTTTTTATATTTAAGACTTTACATTATTATATCAACACATTAAAATTTTAATATTTTATCATCAAATGACAAGATATATCTATTTTCTTTTTTGTGTACAAGGCATGGTTATACGATCCACTCCTTTGATTTGATGGACAAAAAATGGCAAATTAGGGAATTTTGAATTTCTTAGATTTTACTAATGAAGAATTGTACCTCTATATAATATAATGCCTTGAGGCATTGATCTAAGGGGAAAAAAAGACTAGATTCTGCCTTAATCATAAAGGAATGGTGCATTTAAGACTTACTTTTAAAGAATGGGTGATTATTATTTAATTAATTTTTTAATTAAAAATGAAAGAGAAAAAGAAAGAAAGAAAGAACCTCACCTAACTTAGTTAAAAATATAATTTTTATTTTAATTGGTGAGTCAACCCTTTTTTAATATTATAAAAATAGTTATTATAGTCAAATAACCAACTACTCCTCCTTTGTTTGTTGGCCAAAAAAAAAACCAAACTACACTTTTATTTTATTTTGTTAAGGATGAAATTTGATGGTTTGCTTATCATATAATGGTAGGGGTAGTGTAAGAATGTTAATAATTCCTTATAACATGGATCGTGATGATAATCTTAAAAAAAATAATTTAGGTAAGTGTAAGTGTGTAACCCTGTAGGAAGGGCCGAGGTTGAAGAATGCGGGCCAGGCAGAAGAGCATTATGGGCCGAGGAAGAGTTTCATCAGTTAATTTTCTAATGCCAAATGTTTAAATGCTGAGGCCCACGTTTCGCTATAGATGTCAATAATATAGATAGAAGAAAATGAGAGAGTTGAATTGGGTCCATCCTTTCTCTGGTCTTGGCCCTCCGGGATTTCCAAGTATTGTACAAACAAATCCCTATCCCTTTATATATATATATATATATATATATATATATATAGGATTATTATATAGTACACTGTCATTGGATTTTTTTAACTCCACAAGCGATGTTTACACTCTTCCGTACCTTTTCATACGATTTATATTTCAATACCGACCAACCTCTTTTATATGACTTAGAACTTAGCATAAGAGAAGAGACTCGCGCGAGTTTCTATATAACCTATTGTTTATTTCCCTCCTTAAACGATAGAATTATATTATTTTCTTGGCACTTATTGGATTTATTATGAATTATGACATTCTTTCTTGCCTTCTTCTTTCACCTCATTTAAAAAAAAAAAAAGAAAGAAAGAAAAACATGGTTTGGGCTTGTAAGAATAATGGGCTTCTTTTCCATAGTTGGGCTCAAAAGATAGATGGGCCTAACGACTGCCAAATATCAAAATCACCCTTATCAAAACCAATATTTCCTACCCTCGCTTTTTCAAAGTTCCAACCGAAAACCGACCGCAACTCTCTAAAATCTCTCTCCAATATATATACTCCGAACTTAGCAAAAAAAAAAAAAAATCAAAATTTTCCAAAAAGAAAGTTCATCATCAATGGCGAAATATCAGTCAATCTCCGTATTCGAACCCGTACACAAGATTCAACTCCATCTGCTCGACGGAATCCAAGACGAGAAACAACTATTGGCCTCCGGTTCCTTAATTTCACGAAGCGACTACGAGGACGTCGTAACCGAGAGGTCGATTTCCAACACTTGCGGTTACCCACTGTGCCGGAACCCCTTACCGTCCGAACCACGTCGAAAAGGTCGTTATCGAATCTCTTTAAAAGAACACAGAGTTTACGACTTACAAGAAACTAACTTGTTTTGCTCCGCCGTTTGCCTAATTAATAGCCGAGCTTTCGCTGGGAGTTTACAAGAAGAGAGGTGTTCGGTTTTGAATCATGCCAAACTTAATGAGGTTTTGAGTTTGTTTGGGGACTTGGATTTGGAAGATGAGGGTCTGGGGAAGAATGGGGATTTAGGGTTTTCGAATTTGAGGATTAAAGAGAATGAGGAAATAAAAGCCGGTGAAGTTTCGTTGGTGGGTCCTTCCAATGCTATTGAAGGCTATGTTCCACAAAGAGAATTGATTTCTAAGCCTTCACCTTCCAAATATAGCAAAAATGAAGGTAAGAATTATTTTTCCCAATTATTCAAGTAATTATTTATAGAAAAACTTAGTTATATGTAGTTTAACAAAGGTTAAATTTTTTATTGCAGTGTTTGATTCTAATAGTTCCAAGATGAGTAGTAGCAAAGGAGATTCTTTTGTTAAAAATGAGATGGACTTTACTAGTTCTATAATTATGAACAATTAATATACCATTTTGAAGAACCCGGATAGTTTTACACAGAGCCAAAGAACGAAGCCGGGTGGTAAGAGAGAAGATTTTGTTATGGAGATGGACTTTAGTAGTGAAATAATCATGAATGATGAATATACTGTTTCGAAGATACCCTCAGGGTTGACACCGAGTTGTTATGGTTCAAAATTGAAAGAAGTGGAAGGAAAAGGAATTTGTAAAGACTTTGAGGACAAATGTGTGATATCAGGAGCGTCATCTGCTTTGAGGGAAAAGGATTCTAGCATTGTAGAATTGCCTCCAACTAAATGTCTACCAGAGTGGTTCGGATACAAGTAGTGCTGAAGCAGAGAAGGAAACCCATGCTGAAAAGGCAGCATCAAGTGAGACTATGCTTAAATCCTCTCTTAAATCTGAAGGAGCAAAGAAACTTAATCGCTCTGTTACTTGGGCTGATAATAAGAAAGTTGACAATGCTCATAATGGCAATCTTTATGAAGATAAAGAAATGGAGACGCTGAAAGGAGATTCTGAAATATTTGGCAGTGCAGAAGATGGTGTTGATGATAATATGTCATGATTTGTATCAGCGGAAGCTTGTGCTATGGCATTGAGCAAGGCAGCAGAAGCTGTGGCATCTGGAGATTTTGATGTCACTGTTGCTGGTAGGTTTTTGTGTGCATTTATTGGGTTATATGTGTATTCAAACTTTTAATGGTGTATTCAGTGTCCATAACCCAATTTTGTCACAAAAAATATGTACAGTTTCTGGAGCCGGGCTTATCATATTGCCATGTCCAAGTGAGGCGGACAAGGAGGAGCCTGTGAAGGATGTTGATATGCTTGATCTAGAATCAGAGCCAGAACCAGAAGCAGCCCCTGTAAAGTGGCCTACAAAACCTGGGATTCCACGTTCTGATATGTTTGACCCAGAGGACTCATGGTTTGATTCTCCACCAGAGAGTTTCAGTTTGACTGTAAGTCGCGTAGACCTAACAACGTTACCATATTGTTTCTCCATTTTTTGTTAAGGTTAACAACATTGCTATATTATTTCTGCATTTTCAACTTATGTTGATTCCTTCTCTTACTCTTTTTGATGTCCGTCAGCTGTCAAATTTTGCGACAATGTGGAATGCACTTTTTGAATGGATAACATCATCTTCTTTGGCTTATATATATGGGAGAGATGAAAGTTTCCATGAAGAGTACCTAACAGTTAATCGGAGGGAGTATCCGCGGAAGATTGTCTTACGAGATGGGCGTTCTTCTGAAATTAAAGAAACTCTTGCTGGCTGTATTTCTCTTGCGTCACCTGCTATTGTTACTGATCTCAGACTGCCATTACCAATATCTACTTTGGAGAAAGGAATGGTACTAATTCTGAATCCATAATCATGAAATGGTTAATCATATTGAGAAAATTGATGACATTTCTGACTAAGACCTTAAGGACATTGCACTGGTTTATTTGGGAGTTTTATTGTGATTGGAAGATAAATTTTCGAGCCATAACTTACTATTTCTGCTTATTAATGAAAGCTCTTTTTACCCAAAGATTCCTTACACTTCCCATAATCTTGAGTTGAGTTGCTTCTGAATGTTCCCTAAATGTGCTTTTATGCAGGGATGCCTTCTAAATACATTGTCTTTTATGGAAGCGCTTCCAGCATTCAGAATAAAACAGTGGCAAGTAATTGTTCTTCTGTTTATTGATGCTCTTTCTGTATCTAGAATACCTGCCCTCACTCCATACATGACAAATGAGAGGATGCTTCTTCACAAGGTGAGACTCTGAGATTGTAAATGTAGCGTATTGATATTGTTCAATGTAAAATTATTAGTAGAATTCTTGAAAAGTTCAGCCTTGTGTATTAGCTAAAGCTTGATATCATGATATGTATGATGACTGCTTAGGTGGTTGACGCATGAAAAGCAAAAATACTTCCAATTACTGTTAAACTTCAAACAACGAAGTCTACTTTTGCTTTGCTTTATTATCGGTAATGAGAATTTTTACGATGATTGTGAATCTATCAACTAGAAGTATTTGCAAAACACTCCTTTTGACTTTATATCTTGCTAGAAAATAACCTTCTCTAATTGATTTTGCTTCTTTCTATAGGACCATGAACTCTCTGTTGCTCATCCTTCGATGCATTAGTCCAATAAATTTAATAAACTGCTGTTGTTGCATATTGAAGAGATCATTGATTCCGTACTTTGTAAAGCATATAAAATATTTGAGGCTGATGATATGTGGACTTAATTGTATTTTCCTCTCCCCTGCTAGAAAACAGTACTTTCTCGATTTGATTTCCTAAAATTGATCGGTAAAGTTTTTCATTTTTTGTGATGTTTACCGTTGTCATTGTTGGTTGCATAGGTGCTGGATGTTGCCCAGATAAGTATGGAAGAATATGAGGTTATGAAGGATCTCATAATACCCTTGGCCGAGCACCTCATTTCTCTTCACAGAGTGGGGCTTGACGTTTGATCAAAGTCATTCATCGAGCTCTTGCTGATGGTATTTGGATAATGCATATAAATCCCTTATTTTCTTTTCCTGGAAGTTGTCAAAAATTATTGCAAGGTGCACTCATGGACATGCCATAACTATAATTAGTATGTTTTGCCAATGTGTGATGGAATATGGTCAATACTTATCAATAACCGAAACACAAAGGCAAAGGTGATGAAAGCTTATTATTGTATATGTTGGAGGTTGCTACTGAGGTTGAATTTTTGTTGCCTTGTTTCTTTTAATAAACCATTAGAGCCAAGAGCTGTTGCATAATGTTTCCAATTAATTTTGATTTCACTTATTCGTTCTTTTCAGGTTTTGCTAGGAGTGAAGGAACTATGCTAACAGGTTCAGCTGTATTTTCAAGCTTAAAACCAAGAACTTCTACTAGAGTTTAGTTTGATACAAGTTTCATCAACAGTTCAGACAAACTGATTGATTGCTTCTTGTTTAAAACTAATCAAATTTCGATTCTTGTAAAGTGAAGCACTAGTAAAATTAAATGATACTTACAATTGTGAAATTAAATGAGTCTAGCGAAACTGACATTTTCAGGATGAGAGCAACTGTGCAAAGTCGAATTTTGTCTAGTAAAGATAAGAAATATGAATGTGATAGAGATGGAGAGGTTTTTGGTTCGGTGGAAGTGGGGTTTATATGGTCATTAATGGCTGAAACAAAAAGAATAGAATCAATGGAATCTTGTATATATTAGGAAATATATTAACGTGGAAGAAAAGTTGTTTGTAGGAGGATCAAATTCTGCCCTAAACCTATAATTTTTTAAAAATAAGTGATATCATGTGATAGACTAACGGTGGTTTATAAATTTATACACTATAAAGCAGCTTGCAAATATTCAATAATGCTATTTGTAGTATTTTTTTCTAAGGCTAATTAACAAATCCATAGCCTTTTTTAGCAAACTGGTGGTGACCAAACATTTTCATTTACAACAGGCTATTGTTTATGATCACCAATGTTGCTAATCTTCTTTAAATCTTCGAATGCCCGAATGGTCTCTGGATCAAAACCACCTGCAAACTGAATCCTTAAAAATGGTTGGTAATGGCTTAAAAATAAAAAATAAAAATTTGAAAGAAAAACATAAAGTTTGTGGAGAGATTGAAAGGTTACCTGGTGAACCCTATATGCAAATCGAACTGCTTGAAGCAAGAGATTGTTTTCTTGTGAGGATGCGTTGAATTGCAGTTCTTTGGTTGTTCTTTTCATGGATTCCTTGGCTAGTCGCAATGAGCTAAATTTCAACTGCAAACATTTGCAAGCAGAATCATGGAATTATTATCTTATATATCCCTGATTGTTCTAGTAGTACTCATTAGAGCCAAGATGTTCTGGATATACAAATTTTCTTATAGCTTTCTTTATCCAGCAATGAAACATAAGAAGTACGTAGTTGTAACAATTGTATGATCTTTTGGTAGAATATTGAACTTTTAATTTTTCGAAAAGTCATTGTTAAATTTTAAACGTGTAAACCAATTAGCACAATTAAAAAGAGAGAGAGAGAGAGAGAGAGAGAGAGAGAGAAATTCAAATGTTAACTAGTTAATTCAACAATGCTTGCATGAACCATTTAAGATGCAAAAAAGTAGGCTTAAAATGATGAATTTCCTAGTTTTGGTATGGAGGATCAACAATGCTTGCATGAACCATTTAAGATGCAAAAAAGTAAGCTTAAAATGATGAATTTCCTAGTTTTGGTATGGAGGAGCCTTCATTAGCAAGGTTAATTTCATTAATTTGGTAATCACTTTAAATGCACTTCATAGTTGAAAATGGATATGGAGAATGGGAAAAAATGTTACTTTTTTTTTTCTTTTTTTCTTTCTTTTATTCAATTTACCATGTTGAATCATCATGTTTTGACCTACCGACCTGACCAACCATTCCTGTATCCAACATCCATTCCCATGGGATCTGGAAATCTCTGTATCTTTTGCTGGTGCTTTCCCTTATCCTTTCTATGTTGTTCACACTTTGCTCCAACCTGTAAATTTGATATTTCATCATGCAGTTAATTTATACTATTGATTTAAAATAGCAAGTTTTAGTAGTAATTCAGTTTATTATACATGCTCGCCTGTCTTGCAATGTTTGCATCCTTCGAAGCTCTGAATTAAAAGACTCTTTGGGATTGACCTCAAACGATGAGACTTCAGCTTCAAGGTTCTTTAGGTCTCGGCAGCTAAAAGCAGCTTCTCTCAGAGCATCTGCTTTTCTCTCTGGCCATTGTGGGAAATGCTTCAAAACTGCCCTTTCATCAACCAGGGAAGATAATTCCTGATCTAACCATTTCACAAATACCTCTACATCTGATATATCCTTAAAGGCTGCAGATTGAACCTCTGAGATTAAGAAATTTATAAACTCCTTTTGTTTTTCTACATCGGATTTTATCTGTTCATTAATCAAAATAACCATACTGTTAGAAAAATAAAATGTTGGTTTCAATTTAGAAGTAAAAAAGCTAGTGTTACTTACAGCTGAAACATAAGTTGAGCGGTTTTCAATTTCTCCTATCATGTTCCTAGTAAATGCAAGTGCTGGAGTTGCTGTAGAGTTGGTTTTGTTTTCCATGTTGGCATCTTTCCTTGTTAGTGAACGATAAAGCTCCACAACTTCTGGTACACGGCGCACTGATCTAGAGCCAGGTGAAAGTTTTGATGGAAATGGCGGAGGGGGTGGAGCTGCCATTGATGGCGGCGCTTTAACTTTGTTCTCATTCACTTCCTTTGGAGAAGGGGAGATAAATGGTTTTGGTGCTTTTGATTGCCTATCCTTTCTCACAGCTAATTCCTGGAAACTTGGCCTTGGAATTGGATATACATTTTCTGCTTCAATGAAATCTGATGATTTCTGTGGAGATGCGTCCGTAGTGCAATTGTCGATGGAGTTATTCAACTTCTTCCAGAGCATAAATTTTCTCTCATTATCATGTGCCTTGAGAGAACTGATTTGTGCTTTTAGACGAGCTACCTCCTGTTTTAGTTCCTGATTTTCTTTCCCCAGTGAATCATTTGTAGCCAGAGAAGCCTCGAGTTCTTTCTTGAGGAGGGTGATTTGACACAGTTTTGATTCATCATCTTCAAGTGGCATTTTCCTCTCTTTTCCTGCTTTCACCAAAAGGATGATGAAAGGAAGAGCTTGAGCATATTGATTTGCTGAATCTTTCTCCTTTTATTCATGCTCTTACTTTTGAAGCAAGGTATGCTTACCTAATCCTGAGGAGTAAATACTTTACAAAATGCCCATTACTGTGCTGGTATTTGCATTTTGAAGAAACCAAAGGGCAGTATTCTTCTAGCCAGGGTTGTTTTTGACATTTGCTAATTTCATTTCTGCAGATATGGAGATTTATTATGTTCTCTTTTATATGGCAAATAGATTTTCTTGAGCTTGGTGGCACTAAATTAAGTAGCTACTGCATTGTAGTTGTCCTTGGCAAGCCATGTTAGGTGCACCATTAAATTCTGGTCAAATTTACCTGCAGATTATATTGCAACAGTTTCTTCAATCCTAGAAGAATTCCAAGATTTTTCAGCATAGGTTATTAGGTAAGCAGATTTTAAGCAAACAGCTTATTCCATGTTTTAAACTTTGTTCTCCTGAAGTAGGAGTTTGAGACATGACTGATTGCAAGTTGCCAACTGCCTTTTGTGTCGCTTTCCCTTCCAACCCTTTGCCATATCCAAGTGTTAGCCTCCGACTGGAATGTTAGAATCAATAGGTCAATTAATCTGTACTGCCCCTATATGCTAAGATCTCTTTATACTGTTGTAGAGTTCCTTGATACACTGAATTGCATTTGCTGGAGTTTACTTGTGAATCAAGGGTAACAAAAAAAAAGAAAAGGGTGAATGAAGGACGGTTGAAGGATGCTGACAGTGCAAAATTAAAGAAAAAGAAAAAGCAAAAGTACTGATTACTACGGCTTACCAGAATAAGATCTCCATTCTTTTGTCTTTTACAATTTTTATTTTTTTTCCCTTTACTTGCATATATACGCATGCCTCTATATTGGTTTTAGAAAAAGTTGGAGGAGGCTATCAGAATTTATATTCTTAGAGAACATAGGGTTTTGCTAGGTATTTTGAGACATGCTTAATTTCTAATGTTGAATGAAGTTCTTATTTGTTAAACCAGTAGGGAAAGGTGATTTGATGTCATTGTAACAATTAGCAATTATAATGGCCAATTATTCAGGTTGGGGAAAGAGAAAATATGTGAGAAATGGCTAAGTTTTGTTTTCAGGGGTGGTTGAATCAGGTAGTTAGAATCAAAATATAATATATTATAATTTCAGTAAACAATATAAGAGCCAATTAGGCTTCTCAGGTGCTCCTGATTATCTCTTTACTCTTCTGTAAACTTTTTAAAGACTTGAAGTTTGCTGCAGAACTTGTGGATTAATCTTTCAGAGGCTATATTTTCCTAATCATTCTCAAGATTGGAAAGAAAAACACCCTGGAGGCCGTAGCTGGTACAAGACCTCCTAGACTCCTAGGGGTCTACTTCAAAGAAAAAAGGTCAGCTTTACTTTCTGGGAGGTCCCATATTTCCACATTTAGCTCATAAATGAATTCCCTAATGAATTATCCCAAAAAAAAAAAAAAAATTCCCTAGTGACCAGGGAACCTTGCTAAACTCTCTGGGAGGGAAGAAAATGCTGAGAAAGGACTAGAAGTGACATATGCCCGGAGACAAGGGGAATATGAGACTTAAGACTACACATTATTTGCTATTCATTGAGACAGTTTGCTACATGCAAGCATAGGATGAGGGTTCCCAAATATGAATAATTTCTTACTTTAATAGCAAAAGAGTTAATTATACATTTGATATTCGATTATATTAAAATTATACAAATTAATACCTGAACTAAAAACAAATGTGCAATATGCATCTTGAAACTTTTAAAATGTGTATCAAATTACCATATTACGATTTACGCATATAGATTATTACCTGACTATATATTATAGAAATAAATGGAAAATTGAGCCGAAACTTCTATGTGAAAAAATAAACATCTTTTCATAAAACTTGTTTAGCAGCAATCTAACAATTTCTGGGAAAGAACTGGAAAATACATATTCCTATCCTATATATGCTTAAGTTATGGTGGATGGTATGCAAAATCAGATGGGAGTACTATATCAATGAAAATTAACTTTCTCCACTAATTATTTTGATTCAGTACATAATTGATCAATCACTTTAATTTGAGAGGCAGTATACAATAAAAAAGAGAATTTAAACCAACACATAGCAATCGAACCCGATAATGGGGGCATGTAAACAAAACAAGGTAGCAAAACTCTCGTTAACACAATTACAGAGAAACGGGACGAAACTGAGACCAAGGCCTAGCTAGCTTAAACCGACACAAAGGACACGAGTTTCTTCCTCTTGAACCATTGAGCATGGCAAGCGATGAACCACTTGATTGACCAGGAAGTCTTCAAAGCATATTGGACAACCAAAAGTTAAAATGGAAAACTGTCATATTCTGTCTAAAATGCAACTTCACCCCAACATTCTGACATAATTAGAGAGCATCATCTTGGTGCTAACATCGTGAGACAAAAGTGTATATTCTGTCTAAAATGCAACTTCTGTTTTCTGTATTCTCATTAAACAAGAAGCATGAGATGAGCAGAGCCACCTTCAGGAAATAGTACGATAATCTAGGGAGTAGGGACTCTCACTCAAAACAACAGAATCGAGGAAACAGTGTCATGAAGCATTGCATATTCATGTTGTCAAAACTGGAACTCTCTTGTGCCCCATAAATGCTTGCCGAAGCCTATGATACCCATTCCGGTAATGCTCAAGGGAGAAACAAAGCTGCCTTATAGCTTCTCGTTTCTCTTCTGCTCCCTCCAGTATCGTGATTCTTTGCCTCTCAGTCTCATCCTCTAGTTCCCTAGCTTTTGATTGCAGTTCCTCCACCAGTTTTTGTGCTCCTTCAGCGGTAGCAATTAGCTTCACGTGTTCCATATGTAATTGGTGCAGATGCTTGTCCATTTGAACAATCTTATTATCCCTAGAACTTATCTCTGCTTTGAGTGACTCAATTTTGGTCTTAAGCTCGTCTCTCTCTGATTTTAATGTCTCAAGGTTTTCATTTAAGGCTTTAATGCAATCACTTCTCTCAGCAATCTCCAGTTTCAACTGCTCAATTCCACTGTGAAGCCTCTCCTCTGAGTCTCTTTTTTCATTCACAACTTTTCTGATCTCCTCCTCCAATGAACGGCCACGTGATTCCCATTCTCTGAGTTGTTCTTCCAAACAAATTCGTCCCTCCAACAATTTTGATATTTCAGCTTTGATATGAGCTTTTTCTGGAAAAATCTTCTGCTCAGCATCAGATACAGCTATATTTAAATCCCGGATCTCATGATCCCTGTCTGATAAACTATTCTTTAACATAGAAATTCTTTCCTGCAGCTTGGAGACCTCTCTTTTCTCTTTATTCAGTTTGGATTTCCATGTAATTATCTCCCTTTGAGCCGTATCAAGCTGACCCTGCAAATTTTGAATTTTTTCATAAGATTGCTTCTTCTCAAGCTTCAAACTAGCAATTTCTTTCTCAGAACCCTGGAGCATTTCTTTAGTAATACTTAATTCTTCCACCAGTGCCTGCATCTTGCCATCTGCATGTTGATTTTCTTTCTCCAATATACCAATCTTGTTTTGAAGCTCTGATGCCTGATTGACCTCAATCTGCTCAGTGTTGTCCATCTTGACACTTTCTTCTTCTGATGATTCCGAGTCAGCTGTTTCTAGTGGTTTATATTTTTGGAGCTCAATCCTCAACCAAGTGATTTTTTCTTCAGAGAGCTGTATTCTTTTATTAGCAATTTTCACTTCTTCCTCATACTCCCTAATTCTAGCAAGAAGATCAGAATTATCTTTTTTTGCTCCTCTTAGTGAACCATCTGTATTTTCTTCTTCTAGCATCCGTAGCTTCTCTTTCACTTCACGAAGCTCAACCTCTAACTCAACGATTTTCCTGCTCACCCCTTGATCACCCCCATTCCCTGATAAGACTGAGTAATTATTGACTGAGGAATCATCAGATTCTGATTCAGAATCTGCTCGAGAAGATGACTCATCCCCTTCTTTCTGGTACACATCAGAACTGCTCCCACCAGAACCAAGAAAGACATCGAAACCAGCAGCTCGTGGGCCAGATTTACGACGACTCAGCCTTTGGTCTGGGGATGGCCAAATTGAGGGCAAATCAGAGCCAATGTCAGATATGCCAGAACCCTGAGATTGGAGGTCTGATGGAATATTCTTCTTCAATTCTCCTGTCAGTTGATCATAACGCTCTGCCAAAGAACGATACATGCGGTAGAACCCCTCAACATGAGATACAAGTTCTGGCCTCTTCTGATAATACATCTCAGCCTTTTTTGCAAATGAATCTGCATCTTCTTCAATCAGCTTCAGCATCTGTTTGACCCTACGATCCATTTCTGTAGTCAGCAATCTTACTGTTATTTTCTTGTTTGACATTTTGAGAATTCAAAAGATTTCAGAAACAAAATCCTTTATTAAAAAAAAGATACAGAAGTGCAGAAGCCTAGTCCCATCCAAAAAGCTAGGCAGGTGGGATTGGGTAACATCTACAGCACTAGAATAGTGATAAGAGGAAAAGCACTGGGAGTGGCTAATCTTTATCATGTATTAACTTTTGCTTCTTTTAGAACGTAAACAAAAGTATTCACTTTAAACCAAAGAAAGATCAAGTCCCAAAACCTTGCAACAAACTGTTTAGTTCGACAAGAGGTATTTCATTAGGATATTTAGCACTTTATGTGCATACAAGAAAGGAAAGGAAACACCACTTGGCAAACACAGGAGAGAAATAAGATTTAAACCACATTTTCTAATAACATCTCATTTCAGTTGCAACAAACTAAACAAGAAAAAGCATGTTGATAGTATTTGCTATAATCTTATGTTCTTTGACCAAACTCCTTTGCAAATAGAGAGAGAGAGAGAGATTGGTAAGTTGCCTGAATTCTGGAAGGGGGAGGGGGTATTATAGCAGCACCTTACTTACCCTCGAGATTTTCTGCCAGCCACCTTGAGTTCTTGGGGCTGATGTGGCTATCCCACCACCATGAATGTGACTTTCTGGATTCTAATCTCTTCATACTTTTAGTTAAATGAGCCTAGAAAGAGAAGAAAACAAAATTATGCAACTAACATAGAAGATCTTCACTGCACAATTGATAATGCTATAACATAAGATGGTGGAATAAAGTGGTTAGTTCTTTGTTTGTTTGTTTTTTCGCTTGTGTGTGTGTTAACCATGGGAGTGGTTTAGTTCATTGTGCTTTACTTCTATAGTTATTTGGTGAGCCATGCAAAAGCCTCTAGAGAATCTCTCTACATAGGAAAACTTCTGCTTCCGTAAAAATTTATAACTTGTCAGCTGTAGACTGTAGTATATTTTTGATAAACAAGGACACCAATGGCCACAAAACTAAAACAAGTGCATTAATTGGTGGCTATGAATTTGTATGTTTGTTCAGAATGCAAGCACATTTTGTACTATTGGTTCCTACTACAATGCTTATGTTGTTATTTTGACTAGAATCATAACATGGATAAGTAAATATTGAAATTGATCTTAGGTTATTAGCCGAAAAGCAGAGGAAATTATTCACAAACTGTAATTAGAAAATTCAGTAATGGAAAAGTGCTGCTGCTAAAAGCTTGCAAATGAAACACAGGGTAAAAGAACGTAGACATTGTTGTAGATATAGTAGGCAAAGCTCATTTCACATTTGACTGAAAGAAGTGCATTTATATTAAGGAACAGATTGATTTCTTACCGAAGAATTTGCCATTTTGCAAGCTGGTTGGAAGTGAGATGATCAGAATCAGGTACAAAAAACCTGGGATCAGATAAACAGTGCAAATCAGTTGTATAATCTCAGTATATTCAACCTACATAACATATACTAGTAAGTAGTAACTACTATAATCGTATTTGTACTTTTTTTTTTCGATTCGAGGAAGGAGACATTCGAACCGAAGAGCTAATGAATCAAATGTTCAGGGTTACAGTACTTAAACATTGTTAACTACACTACTAGTACTAGTAGAGTATATGTATGTATATATAACTGGTAAAATGAATGGTTGAATTGATTTGTTCAATTCCATAAAATCAAAGGAAAGGGAATGGGCTAACAAGTAACAAAAAGATTTGATTACATGGCCATGGGTCTAACACTCAGACTCTAGCTATAGCCCATATTATATGAGAAGGTGAGGCCACGCGCATTAATAGCGAGCTTTCAGTTGTCTTCGACTCGAAAGACAAAATTATGTTTATAGTAATTCCATTATTACAACTCTCAGAACAAGACATCCAGCTACTTCCACGCATTTCGTCATTCCAAGAGTAATTGACTCTGCCAAAAAACAAAAACTTTACTCGCAAAAAAAGACTAGTTTTTGGAACGGAAATGGGTAATCAAAAGAAAACCAAAATCAGATAGAAACAGTTTCACCCAAAACGTATTGATTTTTTATCCAGTTAATTAAAGAAGTAGATAGAAATAATAGAAAGGAAGAAAATCTGATAGATTTCTATATCATAATATCTTGAAGTGGAAGCCCAATATAAATTATTTGACAAAGATGCGGATAGACATGTAATAACCAAGAGGCCGATCTCAATTCCCAGAACCCAGAAAATTATTCCAAACTGGTAATTGAATCGTTGAGAAAAAAATAGTAGTAATAGCAAAAGTAAAAGTAAAAAGAAGATTTGCAGGAAAAGGAAGGAAACAACTTACAGAAACAAGGAAGAGGCTTTGGATAACTTTCTGAATCCCTTTATGTGTTTGTTGCTTACTTTGCCTTCGCCAAGATAAAGAGAGAGAAAGATTGTGGAGCTGTCTAGAGTCTGGAGTGAAGAAAGGCAGGGGATTGGCAACTGGCAAAGCAGCTGTTTTTAATGTCCATCTATGTTCACATGGGCATGTAACAAAGTCAAAACTCACATCTTTCTTCCTAACTCATTATTATTTAATTTATGATTACCATTTTTTCAGCAATATAAAATAAAAAGAATAATATCTTTTTTATTTAAGTATAGTATTTAATAAATGATGGCCCTAATTAATGGGAAGAATGAAGCGGCAAGAAGGGAACAGTTCTACCTGAATTCTATGATCTGTTCTTATGCTATTAATATGTAATAATAAATAGATTTATGTGTTGAATTGAGATCACAATTCCAAAAAATGGGTTAAAAAAGTATTCAGGAATCAGGAATGGGTTGGATTATGTGCCGGACGACTAACTATCAAGTATTTATGCCGCTGCCAACTAACCAGCCAAATGGTCCAATCTCCTAACATGCATACGACAAAAACTAATGATTTTTCCCTGGAATGCCGTCGTCTCTTGCCATACTAATGCTATGCTGCCCATTTGTTGCTTAGTTACAACTTACAAGCCATAAATTAATTTGATCACCTGATGAAATTGCAATGAAAGAGTCAAAACTTAAGAGAGAGAGAGAGAGAGAAAAGGTTTGCAGTAGCTTTCAAACTTAAGAAGATAGAGTATGGGCGGTGCAACTTCAATTAGTTGATGGATGATGGATTGATTATTATTCACACTCTGAATTCTGAATCTAAAACAACAATAAGTTTTGTCTTTGAAAAGGATAATATCAACCACTTTCTTTAATTATCCTTTTTTTTTTCCTTACTGGGATTTGCTAAATCATTGACCCACCCTTTCATTTTCCTTCCTGTATAATTTATATATATTGTTTTTATGGTACGTACAGTGATTGAGCGTCTCTTTATTTTAGTTCTTCCATTTATGCTAACCATTAAATTGCGTTTGAAAACTTGAATTTTAAATAATGAATTTAGATTTCAAAAATAGTATAATTATGTAGTAAAACACATGTAAATATAACATTCATGATTATTTTTCAAATTCATGAATTCGTTGGATACCTATGTAGTGATGAATTTGAAATACCTATAAATATTTATGAATTTAAAATTCATGTTTTTATACCTTTAAAATATACCATCATGTTGAATTTTAATTAATGTATGCATTTCATTATCACAATTTATATAATAAATAAAATCCAAATTCAAGTTCCCAAACATAACATTAAAGTTATTCCAAACACACAATCACCTATATACGTAGTTGTTTTTCACCGATCAAACATGGCGTTAAGGAACAAGAAAACATTACTATATGATTGAGCAATTGCTTAATACAAACGTACAAGGCATTTGCTTTCATGGACCAAAGGCATAGGCATTTGCTCCCACAAATGCGCCAAGACCGATGGATTCCCTGCTGTCCCTTGCCTTGCCTCTAAAGGGGCCATTGGGTGCTTGGTTGGTAGTCCGTAAAATGCCGAGGCCCAAAAGAACTGAAGTTCTAACTACGTACAAGCAAAATTACTGCCACGGCCGATTTATATTTGTTACCTCACCTACACCGCTCCTAAAAGCATCAAAACCACATAGAAGGGACAATTGCTTTAATTAAAATTTCTGGGGTTTTTCCTTTATGCAATCATTTCTTGATACCATGGAAGGAGAAGTTTTGTTAAAACTAGCATATCTGACTTTGAGCCAATTCTGGCAAACCAAATTTCATCACCCAAACTTTCTACTCGAGACACAAAGTTACAAAATTCAAATAATTAACCCAAGAAAAAAAAAAAAAAGCTTGTCCATAACAAGACCTCTTTCAATGCATCGACTGAGCAGCAAACCAACTTGGACATAGTGGCATTAATACCAGGAAAAACCGGGTTGAATGAACCCTCCTTGACACTACTCAAATCGCCAAACACAACTCTCAACATGCAAACATGACCGACATGACTCAGGGTTTGACCAACCCTCGACAAACACTCAAACCTAAGGACGCAAAGAACCTCGACCATTCCAGCCCATAAACTGACCCATCTAGTTTCATCCGCTGGAATATTCCAGACATGGGTGGGGAGGTGAGATCGGATGACTAAACTCACCAAATTCGCCAAAAGCATATGGCATGGAAAACATACCATACCCCTTTTTAAGTTGAGGAAGCTGGCTCCCCATCTTTCTTCTCAGTATCTGCTTTTTCTGTATCAATTTTTGTTTCCTTTTCTTCCTTTGCTGCAACAGCATTCTCCTCTCCAGCTTTATCCTCAGTTTTGTTTTCCTCAACGCTCAACTTCTCAAGTAGTCCAGCAGCAGCAGATGCATCTTTATTTTCCTCTTTTGATTTTTGTGATTCAGCAACTTCTTGGAACATTTCCATAAAGGTTTTGCAATCTAATTTTAAGATAAAAGAAAAATCAGTAAAAACCAGAAGGCTTTGTTCCCCAAAGGAAAATGAGATTTGTCAAATAACGAAAAAAGAAGGCAAATTACAAAGAACCAATGCAAGCCATCTATAACCACAGCCTAAACCCATCTCCGTTAACTGTTTCTGCTATTCTCTAAACACTTTTTTTATTGTCCCTCGGCAAAGAAATAATAAAGCCAACTACAATAGCTTCAACGAAACATTGGCATATCAAGCTCTCAGGCATACTTATTACATTAAATAGCCAAATCATATATGTAATTATTTCTATTAACTCTGTCTAAAAGACTTGCAAATAAACTCAAGGATTCAATCATACACGATTACACCATCAGGAATTAAAAACAAAACATTTAACTATTCAAAGCATATTGCTAGTACACAAGCAACAACAGTTAATTTTAAATTTCTTCAATTGGACGTCCTAGGCTACTTATCTTATTTAAATGACATTTTGTCATCATATGAAATTAAATTTAACCTTATACCTTCTTATAAGTTTTCCAAGAAAAGAAATATCAAACCCAAGAAAACGCTAAGGTTAACATGTGAAGATACTTCAAATTGCCATCATAGAAATACCTAACTAAATCCATCAAAAATTTCCCAAAAGTACAATTCAAAGTCAACTTGGGCTACCTGAGCATGGTGAAAAACTGAAGTTCACTACAACTTTTAAGGAAACAAGACTATAGTATTACTCGACATTTAGGTGTAACAGTTATTCTTACTAATATTTCTTATTTCTCTACATGTTCTGTCAATTGCAGTTTTTTCAGTAACCACTAAAGGAGGAGAATGGCTCTTAAAGGGAACAAAAGCTAAATTTCGATGAACCATTGCAGCCTTCTATAACCACAAACAAAACCATCTACAATAACTATTTTTAAGTACTCCTAACTCAGCTATATTGCATAATTAGAGGGAAAAAATCAGCAAGAATCTGCCTCATATGCTTTCATCTACATAGGTGAATGCAGTTTCCCACTTCATGCCATAATTTGTAAAATGCAATCATTTTTTAAACCAAATACTTATTTAAAACTGATACCAGCTCAAGCAGAATGAACAAAATTTCAATTTCAATTGCTAGTAATTTAAGTATGAACCTTTGAATTGTGTTCAACCAAGCATTCAGACAGTCAATACGAGAAGAAATTTAGGTAAAATATCAGAACTAGTAATCGAAATGCTAGTCACTAACTACTTGAAGAAAATATCAATGCTTAACTCTATGAAATTCTGTTGAGTTACTAAACCCTAATGTGAAGCTCCAGATCTTAGTCTAAATAAAGAATTGAAACAACATTGATTCAATTTCATTTAGCAAAGAAGCAAAGTGACTAAAATATACTTACTTTCCACCGATGCAAAACGAATGCAGAAAAGTTCATCTTTCAATTCACCATCTGAAAAGTCAGAAGCGTGCCATAGGCACGATTTATCATTCCCAGCGTGCTCCTGCACCGTCATCGTCGGCAACACTGCACAAATATTTATTTTTACAAAATTATGAAATAAGTAATAAAAAAAACCGTAAGCAGAAATGGAATTGAGGAAGAGAAAAAGAAAGAAGAAAACATGCCTAGATGATTGGCGCAGATCTTGAGAGTCTTAGATTGCCTCATAACAAGGCGAACTTTTCCAGTCTCTTTGTGTTTCAACAGCTTCACAGTACCAGCGCCTCTCTCTTTCCATTGATTCACGTCTTTATCAAATCGGTACAGCTTCGACTTCCTAATAAATAAAATTTTATATATATTCAGCTCATTCGAGTTTCTAGATAAATCGAAGAAAATTTGAATCGGAAATATAAATAAGAGAAGAATACTCACAGATCGAGGATGGGATCTTCGTTTTCCTCGCCGGTGCTGACAGAGACTTCCTCGAGCTTGATAATAGGGGCGACTTGAGCTCCGGTGTCTTCATCCTCGGCGGCGGGAGCTTCTTCGTCTTCTCTGTGCTCGTGTTCGGGCTCTTTGCTTGCCATAATTGCTTTTTTAGAGTGAGACGTTTGGTAATATATTTGGGGGTTTAGGGTTTTTTTTTTTATTTTATAAAAGGAGTAAAGAAGTTGTGGGAGAGTGAGAGAGAGGAAGAAGTGAGGTTTACGCAGAATGTAATAGAAGTTAGGGTTTTTTTCGACAATAATGAGACAAGGGAGGGTGTTTGGGTGGTTGGATGGCTTTATTCCAGTTGAAAATAGCGGCTTGATGGCTAAGGAGCTGTTTGGAATTGTTGGTTTTTTGTGTTTTCCAAAATTTTATTTTTAAATTTCTTGTCACATGTACCCAAAGTTTAAAAAATCGGACAGAAAGTCAAATTGGTGTGACATTCAATTTTCGGTTCAACTGATTAGACATTCTAAATAAGTTTTTTTAAATATTTTAAAAATATTTTTAATGTTAAATAAATATTAAATATAGTAAATAATAAATAAAAATAAGTATTTAGTTTAGTGGTATGATTTTTAGTATAATTTTGAAGGGTTATGGATTCAAATCTTATTACTTACAAAAATTATTTTTGAAAAAAGTAATCAAAAAAATAAAAAATGATTTTTTCCCTGTTTCTTCCCGATTTTTTTCTGGTCGAACCGGTTTTTGACCAGTTCGATTAAATTAGATTTTTTACATCCACCGAATCGGATAGACCACCGATTCTCGATTTAATCGATCCGATCGACCGATTCGATTTTTTATTCACTACATGTATCAGTTTACTAGGACTTTAAAAAAAAGAATAAAAATAAAAACACAAAAAAATTTACCAAACAAAACCTTGAAAACTGAAAAGTCCTTGTGAAAATAAAGCCTTTTTTTTCTCACTAAACTAGATTTGCAATATTATAATAAACCATACCCACTTTGATATAATGTTTTAATTAGGCTAATTAAAAACAAAAATGTATACTGATTAAGCTAGAACTAGAATTCCCCGAATTACGAGACTGGGCTTCTTATCAATAGTCAGAATCTCCAAGTCGGGCTTGTATAAAGTAACATTAGATGCTGTCTAAATGCTGTGTAACCGGTCCAACATTTAATGGATCCTATTCGATTGTGGATTTAAAGAAGTCCAATTAAATATTTTGGGCTTGCTTAAACAATGTTCATGGGCAGGTCAATCTAAATAAGGTATTAATAGATTTAATGGTTGTCTAAGTTCATCAAGAATGATGATTTTATTGTATAGTAAACCACCTAAATCCTAAACTCTAATCATTAAATCAAATAAAACAATTGATCACTCTAAACGTCAAAGCTCATCAAGAATGATGATTTTTATTGTATAGTAATATGATAGTACAAGGAGCTTGCTTTTTATCAAAGCTAAGTCACAACTGACGGACTTAAATTATTTAAACCTACAATTAAACTCGATTCAAAGTAACTAATAATGCCCAAACTCACGAATAACTCAAATACAAGAGTCTCAATTTCCTTTGAATGACTAGACTGATTTTTGTTTTGACTTAAGTCTCTTGACCCCAAGCGTTCAGTTTTGTGATTGATCAAGTTGAACATCTTGCATTGCATAAAATGTTATTTTAAGAATGAAAAGACTAAATATATCTTCGAAAACTTTCATGATCAAGAAATCAAAAAATTCACGTTAATAATAATTAAATATATGAATATGAATATGTTTCACACGAACATAGAGACATTCCAATAAATAATAATAACGATTAAATTTATAACTTTTCTTTTTCAATGTAAATGTAATAAGATACTTGTCATAAAATAATCCAAATCATACTAAACTTTTCATACATAAAGAACCTTCATTAGGTCATATGTTCATACACCTATCATATTCTATTCCGCGTATTCCTTTTTTTATTATAATTTTACTTTAGAAGCCTAAACACTGTGGCCAAATCATGGATATTTTATATGACAAATGTTAGTATTTTCTTCATATGGAAACACAGTTGTAAATACTTACATCTTAGTATTTATTTTCATTTCCATATCCAAAAACGAGTAAAGATAATGACATGTACCCTTATCTTTACTAAGGTTTCCAGAGATTATGCTCTGTTTTTATCGAACACATCCATGGTAACGTAAGAAACAGAGCAAATTCGTGGGAAGCTTCAATGCCAACGAGAATCCAGACCAACGAAGGAAAGGAATCTAACATCCTACGATAATCAATATGAACAATTAGACAGTTGGCATTTTCATATTTGAAAGTTTCCATGTCGTTTGTTGACAAAGCATAATGTTCTAGTTAGGAAGCATCCAAACGTCCAGAAAGTGTTCAAAGACTTGGTACCTACCTACCTACCTTGGATCTGGATTGGAAACACTAGGGAATCAGTCTAGTCTCTTTCATTTCCCAACCAATTTTGGGTCTTGATTTTCTTTCGTTTTTATTAATCTAATTAAAAGGATAAGAACATGTAAATTGCAAATGATATTTAAGCAAATTGGGTACTTAAATCAATGGAGTTCAGTTGGTGCACTTGATGAATTGAAAGATTGATCCATTCCCACACAGCAACTTGTGCGTTGAACCGATCCAATCTTTTGGTGTGCCTTTCTCAATGGCCAAAGAAGCCGTCAATAAAACAGCACCTAATACTAGGAGACAAGAGGAAGAGGATTTTGATGCCCCTTTCGGTGCAAGAAGATTTTAGTCTCCAACCACATCCTTAATACCCTCAAATTGCACTATGTATCTTATTCTTATCCTTTCAATCTTAAACATCAATTTAAACAAAAAACAAAATAGTAGTAATTTTCTTGAGCTTAAATTACATTGATATTCACTCTTCAAACATATAATGATTGGTACCCAAAGTTCCAATGAAAGTGAAAATTAAAAAATTTCAAGCCCTTCTTTTTTGTCCGCCCATTATAAACCAACTTGAATAATAAGTTAGCCAACACCCTTTAAATTGTTCAAAAGATGTGTGCCATTACTGATGTTAGTGGCGTATGACAAAGGCTTAAAACTTTGTCTAATGCCCTTTCATTGTGATAGACTGGAAAAGTATAGAATTACTTTTCCTTTCAGGTTTGATTTGATCTTGAAAAAGAAATGATCGGAATCGCATCACAAAAAAATTTGAGGCTGAGAAAGATAAAAGTAGAGAATATAGTAACAAAGGAGTAAATAAAAAACACCAATAAACTATATCTGAATATTCTTAAATTACACAAAAATAGTTGTAATAAATAACAAAATTTGTAGTTTCTCAACTCTCCCTTCTCCACCGCTAACTCCACCTTTTGTGACCCATACCGACAGCTCGAACCAGCCGAGCACTCGCACCGTAGCGCACCACTCGACCATTTTAGTCCTCTCACACCCTCGTAATTACCACACTGACACTCAACTGAGTTACTGCTATCAAACCAATTGAAAATTCCCAAATCTGTCCTTTCAATTCCTTGCCTAATCCCCATCGAACCCGAATATACCGAACTTGTTCCCTCCGTTTCCTTCTCTGTCCTCATCGATTCCGGATATTCCGTACTTGTCCCTTCCTCACAATTCACACCTGATTCACGAGCGTAACTCCTTACCGCCATCCATCCATCCGATTCCCAAATTACCCCTCCTTCCGTCGCTAATTTACCAATCCTCTCCCTCGCCGAAGCTTCAAAATTCTCCGTATTTTCGTTCTCTTCGAAATCCGAGCTGGCGAAATCGAGCACGCAACGGGGAGATGATTCGCCGATCATATTCGGCGCTGAAGCCGATGCTACAAATGGATGCTGTAGCAGCTGATTGCAGCTCCACCTTTGATTCCGATCCCTTGTCAAACACTTATCAACGAAATCCTTACCAAGTTCAGATAGCTGAGTCGGTAACTCGGGCAATTCCTCTGAGTTAGCAATTCGATTCAGTGAGTTGAAACCTTGATCCTCCCAAGCTGGCTTCCCGGTGACCATCTCGATGACGGTGCAGCCTAAGGACCAAATATCACTCTCCGGTCCTTGATACTCACCGCGAATCACCTCCGGAGCCATCCAGAGAGGAGTTCCACGTGGCGCGATCAGGGACCTACATCTGTCACCCGAGCTTTCCTTTTTAATCTCAACAATTGCTGAGCCGAAATCCGCGAGCTTTACTGAGGTGAAATCATGACCCACCAAAACATTTTTCCCTTTCACATCACAGTGAACAATGCCTTCACCGTGCACGTACTTCAAAGCCGAAACTAAGCACCGCGTCTGCCACCGCAAAATCCTTTCGTCCACGTCAGCCAACCGGCATTTAATAATCGCTACGTCAGCAACGGTGCCACCCGGCAAGTACTCCATGTGAAGATTCCGGTAAGACGTCGTCGGCGAGTCGTACCTGGTCACGTCATCGCCGAGATACTCAACGACATATGGAGAAGAAAGCGAACGGAGGATCCTAATTTCGTTCTCCAAAGACTCCAACTGGTTCGGAAGACACGTTGCTAAATCGACGGACTTAACTGCGAAAACGGCACCGTCTGAATCATTGATTGCCAATCTTGCAGTACCAAAGGAACCTTTGCCTAAACACTTCCCTCTAGTCCAAGAAATTTTCTGGTTATTGCTCTGTTTCTCCATCTATGAAACTCAAAAACTTTTTTTTTTTTTTTTTCTGTTTCTTTTTGGCGTGTGATTTTTGAGGGCCGAAATGGGTGTTTAAATACGTTTTATTTAGTCTTACGTGGAAATTATAAATGGATAATTCGGAAAACGGTTTGATAATGTCACGATTTTTTTGAAGAGTTGGGAACTATGCATGTCTTCTGACGTAAAAGAAATAGAGGGAAGAGTGGAGGATGATTCTGGGTTTTATTCTTATCCGAGGGCCACGTGGAGGTGATCTAAGCCGTTGATTTGGTTGAGGATCATGGGTTTTTTACTTTGCAAGATTTGTTCTTACCATTGAATGGTTGTCGGAGGTTTGGTTTTTTAAACTTTTTTTAAACATGTGATTGTCATGGTAATAGCTTACACGGTTCATGGAAAGCAAAATTTTTGGTGAGCAATAGAATATTTCCAAAACCAAAATTACTCTATTAAAACGTGTCCCAAGTATTTCTGTCTCTCTGATTTGTTTACTTCTATAAAATTAGCATAGAATTTAAAATTCATCTTATTAATTATGGACTATTATTTTTATCACAAAAATAGTATTTTAAAATTATTTTTATTTAAAGTATTAGTTAACAAAATCCACTAATATAATACTAGTACTAGTTGAAAATAACATTAACATAAATTAACATCAATGTTAATTAAATTAGAAATTGGCAAATATGAATTTACAAATTTTCATAAGAAACATCACCTTACCTTTTAATTTGTCTAAAAAAAAGGGTGCTACTAACACTACATGATGATCTCCATCTAAGAAATTGAGTAGTTAATTAAGCTAAAAAAATTTGAAGATGATGGATGAAGTTACACGTGGTTGAGAAGTAGGGGATTAGAAAGAAAAAACAATGGAATAAAATATTTAAGGTGCCAAGTTGGTGGCCAGAAGGCAAGTCCACTAGGTGGGGGGCAGAGTTTCGGTTCGAGACTGTTGTTTGAAACCAAATAAACGTAGGGCCTATCGATCAGCTTACTTACATGGCTGAAAATGGTCGCAACACCAAAGAACTTTGAGGGTGTTGGTTAAGACTTAAGAGAGAGAGATCCCAAGATGTCTCAATCTCCCCCACGATGTTTTTGTCTGGCTTGGGTTTTGCAGTGAGAGTTTGAGTAGAAGTCTGTTGACGTGCACCACCAGGCACCAGCCTCCATTAAAATAAATTGGATTAATAAAGGGTCAAGTGGGATAGGATAAGATTTTATGACCCCCCCCCAAAAAAAAAAAAAATCCTTTTGGGGCCTAGCCAATAAATTTCAAGCATTTGTACTAAAATTTGCTAGATTCAGGTCATTTTTAAGTAGATAATCACGCTCAAAATTGCGGATACGCGTTGTCTTAGGACTAATTAGATGGTTTTGTTTTGCCTTTCAGACTATATATTTTCATGCAAGTGAAGCGATCTAATCTGAAGACCATGCATCGGCAAAAACTAAGGAATGGAAGGAAAGGGGTAGGCCCCCAATTATCCGTCTAATGCTTTAAAAAGAAAAAGAAAAGAACATTTCCAACTGGGTTTGGTCAATTGAAACCCTTTTTCAAAAGCCACGCAAATAATAGAGCCTTTGTTGTTCAATATTGCGGAATGAGGTTATTCGGTGGTTGTCGTGTTTGCATTGGGAAGCTGTCCTTTCTTAAATACTCTAATTAATGAATGAAAAGCAAAGAGGTTGGCAATGTCAAAATGAATATATGGTTCTCATCTCATCGGGTAAAAAAGATTTTGTTCACTCAATCCCATAATATCTATATATGTTGCAGTTTTAGAATTGCATTTCTCTTACAATGGAAAGTTAATCTCACCAATCTTCCTAAGCTATGAAGCTATTCATGTCTATCCATTATTATGCGCACGTGATACTTATCTTAAGTTCAAAACACACCAAAATTGATTTCCATGTTTACCAAACCAAGTCTTTGGTTCTTATTAAACTTACTTTTGGCTTTTATTACCAATTGTAAGAAGTTAATTAGAATACTGCAATGACTAGTGTTTTTGTTTTTCTAATATTTAAGAATTCAACATTCTATTTTGATTGGACTGTTGGCAAATCCTGAAATGTATTCATTGGTCATGTTAGAATTTTTCCTTTTCTTTAAAAAGAAAAAACTCATAGTACTTTTTTTTTATTCAATTATTAGATTATACCTCTTTAATCCCCCAATCATGATGAAGACAGATTCAATTTGATCTCTTCTCTTTTACTACTATTTTTGGTGACAGATCATCTCTTGTCTTTAATACAATCACACAAATTTCGTTGACTAAACTAGTTAGCATCCTGAATCCTGATCATTCAAATTCATACTATTACCAAAAAAAAAAGTTAAATTTGGAACATTTGGGTAAATTTTAATTTTACTTCTAATCTAATGTTAAGTTAGACCGCATTTATTTATCAAACTAAATCGTGAGAATCAGTACTCTAATGGAACATACTATTTACCAGCTAGCAATGAATCTAATGTCAAATTCAATTGATGAAAACCTGAAGTGTACCATTACTTCTGAAACAAATAGCCGACTAAGTTTGTTAGAAAGGCAGAAAAGCAGCGGGGTTTGTTCCAAGGCTGTCAATATTTGTCGTAAGACAGCAAGACAAAGAAGCAAAACATTATTCGGCTGGTCGATCGACAGTCTAACGTGCATGAACAACAAATTCTTCCATTTTGTGCGATTGACATGCAAACCTCATTCCCCCAATTTGATGCCCTATTTTTCTTGAGATTCTGCGTACAACCAAAAATAAAATAAATCACCAGTTGTTACATATCACATAAATAGATACTTTCCTTCATGTTCATATCCTTTTGAATCCAAATCCTTTGCCCCCATTTTCTTGTTCCTGTTCGTGCCCCGACTTTCGTAATGAGTCGCACGTCCGTTTTTTTGTTCTTTTCGTACCTATTCGTTTTTAATGTTTGATTCGATTCTTTATCTAATAAAAAAATCAATTTCGCTTGAAAAAAAAAACATAAATACAAAGACGATATAAATAAAAGAGATGGTATCGTGGAATTCACCTATTCGATCATTGATAAAATACCAACCGGTCGTATTTGTATTTCATAACCCGTTAAAAAATAGAAAACAAACGAGAAAGAAAGCGACACCAAAAAAAGAACCCGCGACTCATTACGAGAGTGAGGACATGGATAGGAATAAGGAATCGGGAAATAGGGACAGAGAATTTCTATTCTATGCTTTCAGCCTAACTTTCTGTAAATTGTGTCATGCAATTCAGGAAGTTTGGTTAATTAATGATGCTCACTGTTGTTCATGTGAACTTGTTTCTAGCTTGTGAATGTATCAAAGTCAAAACAATAATGGATTTTGTTGTCCTTTTCCTTTAATCTTCAAAATGATCCTTAATTAGGATTTTGTTACTTTGCTCGACCGTGAGCAGAGATTAAGAATCCTTCTTTATCTCCCGAAAAGTTTGAAGACAATAAGAAGAAAAATGTAGCACAACTTGTCATATACATTGCATGTGTTTTGGCTTAGACAGACATTAATAAGTTTGAACACTTAAAATACAGAACATGAATACATGATGCAAGCCAACAAACCCCCCAAGTTGCTCTTTCCACGAAAGAATGCGGTATTTCTAGGAACATGTGTGATGTATTAGGATAATAAAAAAAAAAACAAAAGCAATTGGACATTTGGTCTTTCTCATGTGCTATTTGTGGGTCAGATTTAGTGAAAAGGGTGAAGGGGTCCTAATTAGACAGCTGACACTAAACATGAAGATATATATGATTCTTTCTCCAATGCCAACTAATAACTTCAGTGGGGGAAATAGTTTGCATTCTTTCTGGCATCAGGATATACATTTTCTTTTCTTTTTTGTGATAAAGATTTGGTCAATGTGTACTGGTTTTTATGGCATTTTAAGTTTCATGATTGCGGTTCTTAATAATAATCCAACACTTAAAAGACATACTAGAAGGGTTGCACAGTAGTCTGGCGTTTATACTCTCATGTAGTTGAAAAATTAAAAGGCTAGATAAATATTATTTAAATATTTTAATAATATTTATTATTAACAAACATTTATACTAAATATTTAAAAATAATATTTTAATTGATAATTTGAGTTATTTTTATGATAAAAAATATTTTTTAATAATAAATTTCGAAATTACTTTCATGTAGTTAAAAAATTAAAAGACTATATGCAAATTGAATATTATTTAAATATTTTAATGATATTTATTATTAATAAATATTTGTACTAAATATTTAAAATTAATATTTTAATTGATAATTTGAGTTATATTTATGATAAAAAATATTTGTTAATAATAAAATTTTGAAATTACTTTCATATAGTTTTAAAATTAAAAAGTTGTATGAAAATTAAATATTATTTAAATATTTCAATGATATTTATTATTAACAAATATTTGTACTAAATATTTAAAAATAATATTTCAATTGGTAATTTGAGTTACTTTAATGATAAAAAAATATTTGTTAATAATAAATTTTCGAAGTTATTCTAAGTAATTGAAAAATTAAAAGGCTGAATGTAAATTAAATATTATTTAAATATTTTAATAATATTTATTATTAATAAATATTTGTATGAAATATTTTAAAATAATATTTCAATTGATAATTTTAAATCAAATAAAAAGAGGATAATTTTGTCTTTAACATTTTTTTAACTTTCCAACTACATGGGAAAGTTACTTTTCCACCACTTCTCATAAGAATCACATTCTAATACTTGTGAAAAAGTAACTCTCCAAAAAAAGTTACATTCTTAAGAAAGTGAAATACAAAATATGATAATCACATTCTCATCAATTATTTTTCATGAAAAGTGATAACTCATTTTACCAAACTTCCTCTAAAAAGATGTTGGTTGACAATGTCAAAGTGGTCAAAGATCATTATGTTGAGCTCACCGACAAATCGATAATTTCTTTCAATTTGCAGGGGTCAACAAATCGTGTCATCAATTTCAAGTTCATGCTTAAGTATCTTTGATTTGATTTAAATGGTTAGTAATTAATCTTAGTTAAAGCAAACCATATTCTAGAATTTTCAAGTTAAGGGGTTGATATTATACTAAGTTTGAAATCTCTAACGACTCTCTTATATATTCACCATGGTCATAAGCACAATGTTAGGCTTACAATTCTCCGAAAAAATGAAAAGAGAAAAGAGTAAACATTATTCTTATAACCTAACGGAGACTCTTTGAAATAGGAGTAAAGATTATCCAATCTCTATATTGATATTCCCATAGCATACATAAATTTAAGGCCTAAAATGGTATGCAAATATCAGAAAGAGCAAAGAGTGTACGACTTTAATCTACTCTTAATTCTTTAACCCCGTATATTTAATTCGTTTGAGGAAGACATTATACGTTTAAATTCTCTCGAATTCACAACCTGCAAGAATCTGATTAACATGTATGCCATCTAAGATTTGAACAGTTGGCAACTTCGTCTGCTATCGCGTCTATGATTTGAACATTGACAATGCCTGAAACTCTTCGAAAAGCTCAAATTCCTCATCGTCATAGGTTCAAAATAGAGGGTGCAAACATACAAGACTTTAGGTAAAACGGCATGATCGCAAGAACCACAAGTCCATAATCTCAAGTCGCCAGGAAGAAGGCAGTGTAGATTCATAAGTTCATCTTGTTCATGCAGAATCAAGCTTGGCAACAACTAATGACCTAGAATCCTACCAACTAATGAACTAGTTCGTATTCAATGGATACAAATTTTGCTGCATAAATAAGAGCAAGAAAAACCAAGAAAAATCACAAACTTATTTTAATCGTAAGACAGCCTTTGAATATTTCATCAAAATGATCAACTAATCTGTAAGATAATCTACAAGGCAGTTGAGAACAATGTATACAAAAATGAATCGGCACACCGTTGAAATGAATTATTAGAAAATTGTTTCTATAAAGAATATCCTGATTTTACAACTCTAAGGTCAAAGAATATCAAATATCTGTGAATTGTGATCTCTTCTTCAGCCGTTGGTATAAAAATCCCCACAAAGAATGGTCAATAAAGACTAAAATCCTACTGCCCTACCAAAAATAACCCAACTTCCACCTTTGCTGCATCTGCTATGTCCTCTCCTTCCATCATAACAACGATTAGGAAACTACCGGGCGGAGTCAATTCTATGAGTTAATCGGTTGCCTACTTTTTAGAAATTAGAAAATCAAATATAGTGTCCCAGCTGAATCAGCATCACACTAATATCATCAGATGAGCCTCGTGAAATAGAAAGGTCGACAAGTTTTTTACAGGCACACAATGGATTTGGCTTATTGATGCCAACACATGAAGGACGAGCAATGTCAACTGCTTCCTGATTACTAACCTGAAAAAAGAAAAGGAAGAATCTATTTAGATTAATATGAAAAATCATCTCTTATAAAGATAGTAAAGATATGAAGTACTTTAAAAGAAAAAAAAAAAAGAAGAAAAAAACTCAACACCCTACCTTGTCCCATAAGCCGTCAGAGGCTAATATTAAGAACTCGTATTCGGGTTTGATACTAATGATCTTTGTCTCCGGCTCAGCTATTACCCACTGTTTAAGTTGCTGGTCTCCAATACCTCTGGAGACAGCCAGACAACCCTGAATTCTCCAAACACCATGGCATAAGTCCACATAGCCACCCTGCAAAAACAAATTTCACATAATGCATCAGTCAGAGTTCAGTTCAAGTTCATTCCGAATGCACATTATGAATGAAAATTGTAATCAAAGCAAAAGGTCACATTGATTTATTGAGAAACCACTCACCAAAGTCTTAATTCTGTTCCTTTCATCCTCCCTTGAAGGTCGGTGATCAGAGGTGAGAGCTTCAGCAGCACCATCCTTGCTCAAAACAGCGCGACAATCACCAGCATTCGATACAACAAGGTTTCCGTTTCGGATCAAAGCTGTCACACAGCATGTGCCACCGGTGACATCTTCCTTAAGAAACTCAGCATCTGTTTTCAAGTAACCTTCTTTGACAGCTTCCTTTACCTTAGTTTTGTCTCTTCTCCTAACAACTTCATCTAAAATGTTCTTCTCCAATTTCTGGGCCGCAAACTCTGCAGCTTTAGAACCTCCATGTCCATCAAAAACACCAAAAAATGCCTGCAATCATCATATAAAACCAAATGAGTACCACCAACTTAAAATTCATTCAAAATCAAATTCATATTTTGATGCCAAATCCTGGACTTACAAAATCAATTACACTATCTATCTTTCTTCTTTTTCATTTTTTCAAAACCTTGTTATACTAACGGAACATAGTACTAATTGAGCAGAATTAACAAACATGACAAATTTATTCCTTCTTCCTTTTAGAGAACTATTCTCCGCCCTCCCCCTCTCTAAAAAGACAACTCCTTTTTCTTATAATTCTAATAAATCCATCCAAAGACTAAGTTTCTTCGCAAAATTTCGAATTCTCCAACAGAGTTTTTTTTCTTCCTTTTATCCTAACATAAAACAACTGTATAATTCTAAATTTATTAAAGTAAACCAATCAAGCAAAACATGATATCAAAAAAAAAAAAAAAAAAACAGAAACCATAAAAATACCTGTTTGGAATCTCCTTGGAGTTTGACAGAAGCTGAAAACCTATCTTCCATAGCCTCTCTCCTCCCCTTTTTACAATAAACAGAATATCCATCTCCCTCTGTCTCCACCTCTCTCCTAACTTCACACGGCGTCGCCGGAACCCCAAAACACAACGCCGTCGTCGACACCGGTATATCCAGCCTAGCCGGCCTCTTCCTCTTCAATATAGTCGACACCGACACCGATCCCGGACCCAGATCAGCAGTCGAACTCGAATCAGAAGAAGACGTTGATGTTGAAGCAGAAGATGATAACAAAGACCCAGACAGCGGTTTTTGAAGCCGAAGCCTAAAAGGCGAAGAAGGAGAAGCAGGAGAAGACGAAGGTTTGAGGTGAGTCAACGTTAAATTCAAAGCTTCGGGCGAGGGCGAGATAATCGAAGTTTTGTTACAGAAAAAAGACGACGACGGAGAAAACACCGGAGAGTTAGATACGGCAACGGAACACGACATCGCGTTTTTTTTTTTTTTTTTCAGTTTTCCTTTGTTCCTTTTTTTTTTTTACAACGTTCGAATTTGGGTTTGGTTTCTTTTTTATTTTTTTGTGGTTGTGTGAGAGAGAGTGAACATATATAAAGGGAGATGCTAAAGGTCTTCGCTTTGCGTGTTAATGGCGGAATGGTTATGGTTTAGAGATTTTGACCACTGGCTTTGACTTTGAGGGGCACTCCTTTAATATGTTGAAAGTCAAGGTTGCCCCTACTCTCTCGCACGGTAATTTGGGAATTTTGTTTATGTTTAGATTTTTTTTTTTTTTTTTTTTCTTTCTTTCTAATATATATATATATATATATATATAAACAAAATCAACCAACAAATTTATTTAGAAAATTCATAAGATGTTTGTATTAAATTTAGAATTACTTTACATTCATCAAATTAAGATAATCAAACTCTTACATCCCAATATTTAGCTTAATGATTGGTCTATGATCTTTTATTGATGAATAGATTTGAATTTTTCTTTTTTGAAATTTTATAAAAAGAAAATTTTTAATTAGCAAGAACGAAAATGAAAAGCTAAATTTTGATTAGTTAATGAACAAATATAAATCATTGTATAAATAAAAACAAAAGAAAAGAAAATAAGAGGATAGTTAGAATATGCTGTTAAGCTTTAAACTTTGCTCTATTATTACTCCATTTGTTGTTGTTAAATTATGTTTAAATTAAAAAGATATACATTATAATTAATGAAGTTTATATGAAACAAATACTAACAAATTTAAAAATAAAATAAAATTTTGAATGATTGAAAGTAAAGTTGATATATTTGATTGATATGGTTTGAATAAAAATAAAATAAAATTAGAATGAAAGGTTTGAAATTGAATGTTTCACATTGCTCCCTCCCTTCCCTTTGCCAACACAAAATAAAAACCTATTTTAACTTAGGTAAAGGAGGGGGTAAAAGGATGATTGAATAAAAGCAAAAGAAAAGCAAAAAAAAAAAAGGAGTGGCTAATTTACAAGGAAAAGCCATCGAAAGAGGAGTGCCCAAATGGCCAATGAAGTAATAAAAGGCGAAACACGTAAACATACATACATACATATTACCTAGAGATACAGTGTTTAAAGAGTGTGTTTGAGTTTGACTCTTCTTCCTCAATAAACGGAAGAAAAAAAAAAAATTCTTAACAACGAAGAGAAGAATCAGCAGGTGGATCCCACTCCGCTCCGTCTCTGCAGTTTCGCTGAAGTTACCGTTGCCAAGACGCATTCCCATTAACAACCGTTGTGGCGCTGCCTACATCATTCGAGTAGAAATATCATTTTTTTTTTTTTCGTTTGTTTTTAACTGTTTAACAGAGGTTACAAAATATAAATATGATCGATTGATATTTTATCTGTGATCTAATGAATTTCACGACATCATCTTTTTTATTTGCATCGTCTTTGTATCAGTTTTTTTTTTTTAAAACAAAATTGATTTTTTTTATTAAATAAAAAATCGGATCAAACATTAAAAATAAACAGGTATTAAAAGAACAAAAAAAATAGATCCGTGACTCGGTACGAAAGTAGAGACACGAAAAAAAAAAATGGGGCAGAAAATTTGGATTCACATCATCCACCCCTCTAAATTTTTTTGTTTTGTTTGAGTTCAATGGGTTTTGGGCTAAAGGAATAGTTCAATCATGTTTATATTGATGCTTTTTGTTGATCAGCTTTTCTCACCATTTGAATTCAACTTTCTACTTCATTAATATGTTTCTATTAAATTCGACCTTTTTTCCATCATTTTCTTCTACCACTAGTATGAGTATCCCTTTCAATTTCAAATAATGTTTCTATTAAATGCTTCCTTTCCCTTGGTCCTGTTTCAGTTTTGAATTTGGTCTCTCTATAATTCAAGTCTCATCACTCTTTTCGACTAACAGGCCCAATTGGGTCACTAAAATTCTGACTTTGTTTTCGATGTGGCCCAAACGGCCCTACCCAATCCCTCTTTTTGGATTTAGCCCCAAATTTACTAGAGTTCAGGTTGGGCCCAATTTAAGTCGGATTTATTGGATTTCCAGCATGGAAGTCCTATATTTTTGTTGGGATTTGGGCAATGGGGTTACTATTTAACCTTGTTACTTGAATTGATTTATTCGTGAATGGGCTTACATTTTGTTATTAGAAAATGGGACAACTTCGGGTTGCGGTATTTGCTTATGCATCCTAATTTATAAAACTATATTACGCGGTTGGTTGGAAGATTAGTACGATTAGTATTGCTTTTGCATACTAATGCTCCAAAAGGGCACTAAACTGATATCAAACGGGCTCTTAATTGTTTATTTTGGACCGGGCTGGTCTAGTATAAAAGTTCATGCCTCATTATAATCTATTTCAATATCTCATTCCTAAAAGGACCTAAGCCTCCTCACCTTTATTTTATTTTATTCTATATATATATAGATAGATAAATGAATATCTGTCACAAAGATAAACCCTAATAATTGTGATTTTCACAATATATATCTCAATTTCCCAATGCTTTTCTCCTATTGTGTTTTTTGTTTGTTTATATATGTTAATAAAATAATGTGGTCCAAGTGCACCTTCCAAGTTTTATCACTTTCTGTCTCTTAAAATCACATGTAGTTAGTAGTTGCATCTCTCCCAACACTCGGAAAAGAAGAAAAAATGGGCAATCCAAATGCAAGAACTGCAGCATCCATATCAGCGGCCAAAGTCTCAATCTTATCTTTCACCCATAAAAACCTCGAATCAGAAACAAAAAAATTAATTGAATTTTATGGGGTTCTTTTTTTTATTATTTATTTGTGGGTCCCAAGCTTAGTCAGCAAATACTCAGATCCTTATCCACTTTCTCTTTTGCATGTGTTAAGCGTCGTTTAGTTTAGTTCAGTAAAAACCTAAAATAATACCGCGGCCAGAGACAGCCCCCGTTGTTTTTGTTTTTACAAAATCTGATGCCACAGTTGTAAGAAACCCGTATCTAACCACTTTTCACGCGTTGCCTTGGAGCGTGGTTCTCACTTCTCACCCTGTCTTTTTTTTTTTTTTTTTTTTTCTTTTTTGAGCTTATTAATTGTGTGAATTATATAACCTTTTAAGTTTTAGCTGCTTCTTAGCCAACTTCCCTTTAATAGATTTATCCGAAAATGACTACTGTTCTCATCTTCACAAATTTTACACGTTGATCCAAAAATTAAATATGAAATAAATATTTGGTTAGTTTCAAGTAAATGTCCCTTATGATTTTATTTTATTTTTTAAAAAGATGAAGAATAAATTTTTGTTAAATTATCCTCACTAATTGGCTTTAATTAAGAAAAATTAAGTTGAAACATGAAATTGGTTTTGATCTACCAAATTCCTTCTATTTAATTTTAATGTAAAAATCGATTCATAATAAGTTGTGTATTTGAATACTAAAATCATAATTATAAATTACGAATTGTTTTCTTAAAATATTTCAACTTTATAAAAATAGTTTTGATAATAATGCTACTTGTGTTATCTAAATTTTTTTATTTTTTTAAATATTTTTATTCAATATTTAAAATTTTAAAAAATTAAATATAATCATATTAAATATATACTCATATGTCACATTGATCCGAGTCCCGCGGCTTAGAATATTACCTAATATTGAAATTTGGAGCAGTAGCGCGTGTGTGATACTATTTGCTATTGGCGCTTGAGATGCAAAACCTCCATTCCAACTATTTCATCCCAAAAATTTGCGTGAGAACTCCAAAAGTTATGTACTGACATAGTAATTTTGCTATATTTGTAACATTTTTCCCGCCAGCCACTGTTTGTCCCTACTGATCTATAAAACCATGGGAACTTCCTCTTAACTCTGAGTCTCCAATCCAACTCACTCTGTTCATCAACTGAGTCAGCTTACTGATTCAAAAGCAAAAGCTTTCTCTGAGTTTGTGTTATCCTAATCTAAGATCACAGCTTTAAAGCGCGTTAATACCGGGTACGTTGTTAAGAACAATTCCCAAAGAGAATACATTTTCTAATTATAGTGTTTGGTGACTAAATGCACTGCAATATCTCAATTAACTGTCTGTTTAATTGTCTGATATGCCACGCTCTTCCCTGTTTTGCTGAGTCAGCTGGTTTAAATTCACTCTTTCTATAACCAAAAAAAAAGAAGCTATGTTTTGCTAAATATTTGCTTTGAAGGAAATATTGAATATTGGATCTCGGTTGGGTTTTCTCTTCTTCTGTTTTTAAAGTTGTTTTTGTTGATTAATTTTTGCAACTTTTGTTAAACTTTTGGTTTTGGGATTTCAGACTGAAGAGAATGGAAGGTGGATGTGATCAAACAAATTTATGTACTAATGGATTGGAATCGGTTGAATTTAGAAATCAAAGTGCTACTTTGATGGAGGTTGGATTAGGGAATTATGGGTGCGTCTCATTTTCTTTGCTTTTCAATTGATCTTCTGATTTTGCCTTCATTTCATCAAGTTTTTGTTTGACTGATATTTGATAATTTGTGGGGTTTTTTTTGTTTTTGTTTTCATTGGTGTATATGATTAGGTGCTCGCATTATAGAAGGAGATGTAAGATTAGAGCACCATGTTGCAATGAGGTTTTTGATTGCAGACATTGCCATAATGAAGCTAAGGTATGGTCGGATATGTTTCTTTCTTTCTTTCTTTTTGCTTAAGAAAAAGTTATGATATGGGTTAATATATTAGCTTAGCTGATCCTGGTTTTTGTGTTCTTGAAAAATCTATGAACAGAATTCCCTGGAATCTTATCCTCTTCAGCGACATGATATTCCACGCCATCAAGTTGAAAAGGTTTGTCCTTTTTTTTTTTTCTTGATATAATGTCTATTTTCTGATATTCACTGGAACAATTTAGATCCCAAAATTGATAAGTTTTTCTCCCTTACCCTTTGCCTTTGATCTGAGGGCTTTTTCCTGTAAAAATTGCTTATTTCCTTATAGATATGTCCAAAATTTGCATGATGGAAATGCGGAATGGATAGCTGTAAAAATTAACGAGATAAATGTGGTCACTTTGATTTTGATAATTGGCAGAGAAATTCAACATTACTCTGCTTTGTTCTCTTTGTTTCCATATCTAGAGCCAGAAATTAAAAAGCAAAAAAGGAAAAGAAAAGATATTTTATGCTTCTTTTTTGCTCTTTTTTCACACCCTTTTTGTGTGAAATGCAAGTTGATTTTGTGATCTGTGGCCTCATAGATTATCCATAAACTTTAGGCAAAAGACAACAAACAAGCAAACGGATAAAACAGAATGGATAGAGTCTGGACCAGCTTTGCCAATGAATGACTACAAATAATGGGCCAAAAAAAGGGCATAAATCCTGATAAGATAGCTGTCTATATCTCCAGCATCAGCTTTGTTTTATCCTTAGTAATAGTCATAACTAAAGTGGCACTTATATCTGTGGATAATGTTTGGTTTTAACTTTATGTAACAAAATATCTTTGCTTGTTGACTGATATTAAATCTCCAATCTCCAATAAAATTAACAAAGCAATCCAAAATTGATTAAAAGGCCCAAAATATATTTCTTCAGATTCTCATTTGATTTGTCTAACCTTGTTCTTTGACAATTTCAGGTCATTTGCTCCCTATGTGACACAGAACAAGATGTGAGTCTCCCAGACATTGAGATTAACACAATTTATTTCTTAAAAATCGAAATTAAGTCACAGTTATTATAACCTTGTCTTGTATGTCATTTCAGGTACAACAGTATTGCATCAATTGTGGAGTTTGTATGGGGAAGTATTTCTGTGCTAAATGCAAATTCTTCGATGATGATGTAAGTCTTTTTTTTTTTTTCCCCGTTCTTTGCAAATATTTAAATGATTGCTGATGTGATACATTGTTCAGGTTTCTAAAAACCAATACCACTGTGATGAATGTGGCATATGCAGGTAAGATTTTCAAACCTAGAATCGCTACCAAAACCGTCTTCTCGATCAGAATCACTCTATAGTTTGATAATTTCTTGCCATATCTCATCATCTCTGCTGTGACGGCTTTGCAGAACTGGGGGCGAGGAGAACTTCTTTCATTGCAACAAATGTGGTAAGTTAAAGTAGATAATGTTTAATTCAAAGCAAATCAAATGCAGTCTCTCTTTCTTTGCTTCTTTCTCCTCCTAGCATTTTAGCCTGTTATCGAACTGATATACATACTGAGGATTAGAAAATTGCTGCTACAGGATGTTGCTATTCAAAATTAATGAAGGGGGCACATCGTTGTGTGGAGAGAGCAATGCACCACAATTGCCCTGTTTGCTTTGAGGTAAACAAAAGCATCATTGCAATTTCCATATGATAATAAGCAAATTTGGGGAGGAAAAAGTTGTTTTCTTAGTGGGATTCCATCTTCTATTTTTGCAGTTTCTTTTTGACACAATGATAGATATAACCGTCTTACCTTGCGGACACACAATGCATTTGGAATGTTTGAGAGAGATGGAGCAACATTACCGGTAAAGCACAATAAATACCTTTCTCACTTCTTGCATCTCTGAGTCATGCATCTATAAGTAGGTAAACAAGTATTAGAAACTATGTTACTCGGACTTGGGTGTGAGTGTCAGACACGGGTATGTATCCGACACAGGTATGTTCAATTTTTTCTAAGATTTTCATGTATTTTCTTGGAGGATCATATCCCCATACCTATGTCCAGATATGAGTCGGACACGGGTAATTCAAGAACAATGAAGAGTCGGAGTGACATAGATTAGAAATGCATTGCTACTTTATTGAGAGAATCAGTGATGATATTTCCTACTTTATTTCATCCTAGTTTCATTCCTGCTTGAGTTTTTGTTAATTTCAACCAGCAAATTCTAATTTATTTCTCAATACTGCAGGTACTCTTGCCCAGTCTGCTCAAAGTCCATATGTGATATGTCCAAATTGTGGAAAAAGTTTGATCAAGAGGTACTTAACGAGCTTGTGGCATTGTCGTTTCTTTTCCGAATGATAGTGCATGTGCTTATACTTGTTTAGCTCATGCTCTGAGTCCTGACATTGTTCTCTTATATTTTCAACGTAGATTGCCTCAACCCCAATGCCTGCAATATACCAAAATAAGATGGTAAGGTGTTGAGCTATGAGCAGGAGCACGGGTTTATTTAGAACAATGGCAACCAAGTCTCTAACTTTGAGTTTTGTATTGAAAAATAGGTATGGATTCTCTGCAACGATTGTGGAGCCACTTCTCATGCCCAGTTCAATATCGTGGCACATAAATGCCTGAATTGCGGGTCTTACAATACGAGACAGACACGGGGAGGCCCTGCTTCTTCATGCTCATCAGGGATGTCTGAGATGGTGAGATGATCACAAATTTGACAAAAAGTATTCAGACCAACTTACTATATTTCCACTAAGATTCTTAATAACATGCCTAAATAGGTAGTGGCAAAAGAACATGAATTGAGGAAGTCTTCATTGTCTTCTCTCAATAACATCAGTCTTTGTAAATACAGTCTTATACAGATAGGACAGATCTTGCATGTATTCAAGTTCAAATTTTGTTGTCAAATACCAGTTATTAATTTTGTTCTATCCTTTTTCACTTTTCCTGTGTTCTTTTCCCATTGAGATCACATTTAACAGCCTAGGGCTAGGGTTGATTGGCATCACACCATGAACTAACTGACCGTAGTTATTCCAATATATTGTATTGTGTCATGGCATGGGCTAAGAGAGAAAGCTTCATGGACAAAAAAGAATTAAGTGAGATAGAAGGAAGAGTCTGGAACAGCTTTGCCTTCCTAATTGTTCTTTTCCTGTTAGCAAAACGTTTGACCCTTTGAAATAGGAATTTGGCATTGGCACAGCCATTAAAGATGATACCGCCATGGAACATACACAATGGTAAAGACAATACCATCAATAGATTGGTCGGTAGTCACTGGCACCTTATTTTCCAAGTAATACGATCACTAAAATTGTATGTTTTCAGTCACACTGATCAGCAATATTGAAGTGCCTTGTCTTCTCGGATGGAGTTTTTTCTTTCCTTTTTTTTTTTTTTTTGGAGTCGAATAAAAAAAACAAGGCTCTTCCATCTGATCTCAGGGTCAACCTGAAGTGAACCACATAGGCATCCAAGTTTCCAACTCTCTGCTTCATTTTCAAACAAAGCATAGCCTAAAAGGTAAAAAGCTAATAAAATAATAGAATACTTTTGATAATTGCTACTATATAGTAGCATCCAAGGAAGCAAACCTGCGCCACATTCAAGAAAATATTTCCTTTGAATGTTGCTATGTTACACGCCAATAGCAATATCTGGACAAATCAAGCGTAATTTGTGCACTTTATGCATCATTTGAAGCAGCAAACAGGAAACTGTTCTTGGGGTAAAAATAAAAGAAAGAATGCAAAAAGGAATGATGAATTGATGATATTGCAACTTTAGTTACAAAACAGCACAATCTCATATAAGAAAGCTGACCAAAAACTTACTCCAAGCATCAGGAGTGATATCTACCTTTCTCTTTTCTGCCTTTTTTTTTTTTAGCTTTCCAGATTTCAGAATCATCACATTGGACCCGCCAATATATCTAACATCATTTGAAATTCTAACCAAATTTGAAAAACCAGTAGGTTTTACATTGAACAAGCTTTCCCAAAAGGATCCGAGAAGGTATCCATTTGCCTGACCTTACCTTTTTCATGCTTCCCTAGGAGCAACCAACAATGGTATCACAAGGCGCCTTGGATTGGATTATAACCCGGGCTCCTGAAGCAAGCCTGTTGAAGGAAATCATACTAATTTGTCAACCAACATGAAACAAGAATAATAATTTTGATCATCTATATTGAAAGTGCTGGGAGGAGTCTACACTTAACTTTCTTCAATTTTCATCACCTTCTCATCTTCTCTGAAGGAATCCAACCTTTTTTATTGTTTTTTTACCAGAAACAGGTTCTGTGATTCTTCTACTGCCACCATTGGATATGCTACTCAGTACAGAGCGTGAGTTGTTGATCCCATCATAGGAGTTTCTTGGTTTCTCAGAAACAGGAGATCTCATAGACGCACTTCTTGGTTGCTTGCTTAATGAAGCCTTGATAGAGCGGGGGATGCATTTTGTACGTCCTGAATTCAACTCTTCTTTGTCTTCAGCTGAATCCAGCTCCTTAAAAGTCCTGCAATTCCTCTTAGTTTCATAGGTTTAGAATGAGCTACAAAAGAAATGCAGCTGAAGCTACATTATACTGTTTAATATGAAGAAAAAAAATAACACACTTCATTTTAGAAAGCAGCCTAGACCAATAAATCTACTAGCCCTGCTCTAGTCATCATTATTACCACCACTGAGAGATGCCTTCAGTGTCAAAGGATATGCAAGTATTACCTAGAAGATTCATCATGCTTTCAAATACCACATAGACGATTGCAGACATACATAAAAGAAGATCTTTATATATGAGGCATCCTATATAGAATAGAAAGAAGCATCTTGTTGCCATGAGAAATGTCTCCACATAACTAAAAGCACAAAACGATAAAGGTAATGCATGCGCTTTGCCAGATCCACTGGCATTCTAGACTCTCCGATGTAAAAGATCAAATCTGAAGCAATTGGGTTGAATTTGATTGTGCCAAGGTCATAGTTTTTTTTTTTTCTTTCTAGGACTGGTGTGGTCACAAGTGTAACCAATTATGAGCACATTTCAGAATTCTTTGCTATCCAACTAATTGTAAAGAGTGTAATCTGCACACTCAAGTATTCGACCATTAAAATGCTTTGCTATATAGTATCAAGATAGTTCATTTGTTTAATGCCAGGAGTATGCGGATAATCAAATAAGAAAAGTTTCAAAAACAAACTTATCTATCAGCATTGTATGAAGATGAACGTTTCAGAGTGGTATGTCCATCTCCTTCTTTGAGCATTTTCGTTTCAATCAAGCTACCACTGAAATATTCTTTGTCTTCCAATCTCAAGCCCATCAGCCATGGATTCTCTGATAAGCAATCAAGCTCTCCCAACATGATTGAAGTAGAGAACGATGAAAATTTTGAATGTGAAAACCTAGGTCTGTAGGTTGGAACAAGGCCAAAACTATGGTCTTTCACAGATTTCGACCCACATGAAATCAAATGCATCAACATGCTTGTTGCCTTGAGACTTCCATTGGTTGGCATTCGAATTTCTTCCTCTTCAAGAATCCTAAAACTATTGATTTTACTCTCATCAGCTCGGATTAGAGATTCCAAAGTTTCAGTTTTCCGACCTGATGATGATGCACTAGAAGTGGACGGAGGAGAAACTGAATTTCTGCATATCTCAGAATTATCCTTTAGACAAGGGTTAGGGACCTGGTTCTGGAAATTCGTATTGAATTCAGGTTCTAATGACCCAACATCTTCAGTTGAAACACCCCTTGTACAAGTTTCCCATGTCTTAGATCTGCTCGTGTTTTCCTCAGTCTGTGTCGAAGCATCTGCTAACACATCACCCTTATAAACCTTATAATCAGTCAAGCTAAGCGAACAACCCCAGGAAGAATTCTTTCCACATCTAGACTCTGGCGACGCACCAGAGGAGCCAGGAGTGGGACGATTAACCGGAGAAGATAGTTCATCATCCTGAGAATGCTTTGTTCTCTTCCCATTCATACTGGAAGACGACGAAGAATCATCTTGGCTTCTAGAGGAAGATGGTGGTTCAGGTAACTGCTTCAGATTTTGCAATCTAATGCTATTCCCAACAGGACTAAAACGATCTGAACACAAAAATTCAATAGTATTAAAGCTCTAGCCTTATATTTCCTTTTACTCCCCTATGAAATCAACTACAAATATATATATATATATATATGAAGATATTAACCTGCGCTAGATTCTTCGAATAATTCGGAGCCTTTGAGAACGTATTCATTTCCATGGGCGGGAAGAATTAAATCGTCTTCAAAAAGATCATACCAAACAAATCCATTCCTATAGCTTCTGCAATAATTAATACTCCAAAAACTAAGGAGGCAAGAAAAAGAAAGAAAAAGAAAAAGAAAAGTCTCTTTCTTGGTTCATTTACTTAAAAAAAGTATTGTTTCTCTTTTAATTTCCTGCGGTTTCTCAGCAACCAAACAGCACTTGATTAAAAAATAAATAAAATTATTATTATTATTATTATTTTACCTTTTGCAAGACCAAGAATACAAGGATGTCATTCCTCTGCCTCTAAGATTATTCAGCCTCTCAATCACATCTAAACAACACAAAAATTTCTAAAACAAATCAATTAAGAATCTCTTTTTAAAAATAAAAAAGATTAATGAACAGATTTTGGAAGTTTAGTTAATAATTACCTCTCAAATAGAGGCCATCGGGAGAAGAGAGAGGAACTTCGATGAAATGAGGATGTTCAAACTGGCGATTTCTACAGAGATAATAAACAACTGGAACTTTCCAATTGTGCTGATAATACTTGGGCGATTTCTCAGTCCAAACTTTGGCTCTCTCTGGACTCACTTGCCTATATTTCTTCATTCTCGTCTCCATTCCCGACCCAAACATCGCTTCAAAAACCCTAACCAAACATCTTAAACTCTCTAAATCAATTGAAAATCATGGACTCTTGTTTTTTTGAAGTAAATCAGATCTGTGAAGTGAAGTGAAGCTTGCAAAGGAAAAAAAAAAAAAAACAGTTTGTAACTGAAAACGGAGAGAAAGAAAGACGAGTTGATTTTGTTATAAAGAGGGAAACGGTTTTTCTTTTGTTTGTTAGGGAGGGAAAGCGACGGATGGTAATTTGAAATCGAAGAAGAAGTAGTACTAAACTAATTATTAAAATTATTCACATCCGTTTTGTGATGAAAAAACTGTATTTTTAAAAAAAATTATTGTATATTAAAAGGAATAATAAAGTTAAAAAATATGTAAAATAGTTCAGTAGTTATTTTTTAAAATTAAAAGAGGGTGAGTAATTTTTTTAATGGGTAATTATTTTTAAAAAATTAAAAATTTAAATACCTAATTTCATTTTTTTATTATTATAATTTTAATTTGATTTTTATGTATTTTTTTAATCGAAATGATGTTATTTAATTTGTGATACCAACTTAGTCAAAATTTTTATAATTTATATAATTGAGGCAATGATTTAGAAAATCAATTTGAGTATGATGAAAAATTTTAATTACTATATAAAAATTTGGTTACGATAATAATGTAAACAACTTGAAATGGTATAGTTTTAAACAAATCCTTGCTTCTTGTGTTCCAATTGAAATAATATCATTACATTTTTAATTAAATTGGCTGATTCTTTTTCTTTTAAAGAATTTTGATTTATTTATTTATTTTTATTGTGTTGAAGTGTCATTTTGATGTTCGAATTTCGATCCATAACGATTTTCAAGTCAAAACAATTATACCATAGCTTAAAACTAGAGGTGGTCATGGGCCGGGCCGCGACTCGTTTTTTTCCCACGGCCCAGGCACGGCCCTGGGTAGCCCAAGCCCGCCCGTTTAGATCCGAAACACTGTTAATTGGAATAAAAAAATAAATTTTTTTATTTTTTTTATTTTTTTATAATTAAAATTAAATAAAATAATATTATTATAATAAAAATCACTGTTTCGGGCCGGGCCGGCCCGGAACATAAAATATCCTGCCCAGGCCCGGCCAGATACGGGCCGGGCGGGCTGCCCGGCCGTGAGCAGGTCTACTTAAAACTGAGGCATGAAACCATATAATTTGATACTCTTTATTTATTTTATTCTTCCAATTTTGTTTCGTCAGCGGAATACTATAAATAAAATAAAAAATTTATATTTGATATATTATTGATGTATAAATTTATATATGGTAAATGAATTATAAGTATTTATTTTTATAAATTTGTTAAAATTTTATGTTTACTCATTAGTTTGGATCCATTCCTGCTGGTAACTGTTGTTTTTCTCAAAGCATTTTCTCTCTGTGAATAGAAAATGAACTCATAATAATAATTGTTGCTTGTTGTTCTTGTTAATTAAAAGGGCATATCTCTTGGTGTTAGAGAAGATATAAGAGTCGAGAACAGCAAAGCCTCATCATCTGATCTGAGCAGGTGAAGAACAAATAAGTTGTCCGATTATAATTCCATTCACATGATGATGATTTATGAACAAACCCAACCCTAATGGATGGATTCCTCACGTTTGACTGTACTGTTCTCTACAACTCGTCCATGATAGAGAACCAAATAATTCACATGATGTGGAGGAATTCTGATGTGTCTGAATATTTTTTTCCTTCTTGGCTGTGGCTGGATAGGTGAATTACATTAATTTCAAAACTTTGCATTGTAAAAGTAAATACAAACATTCCTTTTCTCAGTTGCAATCAAGAAGCTTCCTATTGCTAGATGGGCTATATTATTTTAAAATCATGGAATGCATTTGATTTTTGTTTAGCAGGGATGAGGGAACCACTAATTCTTCAGAGGTAGACCATGTTTGCGCTGTATTGGGCTTGGCCTGGAATAATTGCCCTTTTCAGTGGGAATTATCAAGGTCTTTAAACACGAGTCTCACAGAAATTCTAGAACCAAAAATTGTTCTAGACTTGTACTTTTTCTTCTTATTCTGAGCTGTGATAAATCTTTCTAGCCTCTATAAGTGAAGTACCTAGAAGCAGAGATTCTCAGTCAAAGCTTACGGTGCTACTCATTGGAGGTAGGATGGAGTCTTCAGTCAAGTAAAACTGCTAGCTTTTTCATTTCCTAAGCCACTGCCGTGTGGACTGAACGATGCCCTTGGAAACAGGTTTTTTATTGGCGCCTAACTTTTCAACCTAAGTCTTTACATGAACTGCACTTGGATGCTGCAATTCTTCCTTTATGTTAGAAATTGCTCTGAAAAATCTTGGCTGCTCCTGCTTGTTTAGCTGCTTGAGTACCACAAAATTTCAAGTTTCCTTGCGCATTTTAATCCCGTCTTCTAGCCTGGAATAAGTTGGTCCTTAATTTTCTAACCATGTTTAGACTTAAACCAGTTTGGGTTGTCCCAGAAACAAAAAACTGTAATATCTTTACTTGCACACTGGGCTTGACCTCTGTTTTAGGCCTTGTCAATATTGATGTAACATAGAAAAAGAGTCTGCTTCCAATAATTTGCTGGGTTAATGTTGATGATTTCTCTAATTCTGTCTAGGTGAAGTGATCCATCGAGAATTTGAGCTGGTTTAATTACTACTAGATTTGTTAAGATAGACTAGAAACAAGCCCGTTGGCCGTTGCTCATGCAGTTGGCTTCACCAATTAAATCAATCCATCACCTTCAAGTTTGTCAATGTGAACTTGACTTTGTAATACCTCTTTTTTCATTTGTGCTTTGTATTGACAAAATATAATGTAGGAGGCAAAGGATCGAAGTTCAATCTGACTAGCCATCTAGTGAAGGAAGATTTTTCATCATACATTTTCAACTAATTAATCTCAGGAGTTTGATGGACCTGAGGTTTTCTTTTTCATTTTCTAATTGGGCTTGAGGCTCAAATCCTGAACTTTGAGGCTGAGCAGAATCACCTTGCTAAAAACTATGTAGACAAAAACTTGTAAGAATGAACTTCAAGCATTTCAATTACTCCTATGAAATTGGGATGTAAAACCAAGTTAACAAGGTGAGAAGGGAAGCATATTTATTCAATATTTTCCATTTAATTAACCTTTAAGGCTCATTCCAGTAAGGGTCTCATTGGCAACTTGATTGCTTTTTTCACAAGTATTAGCAAATGGAAAATGTTTCCCAAAAGCCCATCATTATTTTTGCTTTAGTTTAGGGAGATAAAAGTTTTATGATGAAATAACAATAAACAAGTAAAGTGGGAGCAGATAGATAAAAGAAGCTTTAAGGAATATTAGTATATTAATACTACCATTAAACAGAGAAGAGGGAAAAAAAAGATTTGGAGAAACATAAGATTAGACTTACATTACATTACATATATAAATAAATAATCATACTTCCCTCAAACAAAAAAAAGAGTAACAAAAATAAAAATATAATCATACATCAAACCAGTAGCAGATCCTGATTCTGATTTGTGGGATCCACTAATCCGACAAGCAAGCCTCTTAGACCTTCTTGGTTGTTGGCCATACCCATCTTCCCATTTCAACAACTCCACACCCAATATTTCTGCTTAAAAACAATCTCTAAATTCTCAAACAGTCCACACTTAACAAAAAAGCAAGCACACACCTTAGTAAGACTATATAGGAGCTAAAGTTATACTACTAGTAATTTTTACATGCCACAGCAATTTTGGAGAAATCAAAGCTCCCTTTCACATCATGGAGCAAAAACCAAATGTGAAGAAATCAAGGGAGAAAAAAAAGGGAGGGAAATAAGGACAAAAAAATCTTCACCGAAAAACATTGGCAAAAAGCCAAGAAACAAAAGCTCTCTTTGACTCTCTCCAAAGAGTTAACTAGGAAGTTGGATAATTGCTTCTCTAAAGCAAACCTCTGTACAAAAATGCTAAAATCAGTCACCATACCCTGATAGGCTGATTTTTCACCCTGCAATTTCACCCTCACTAACCTATAATAAGTTTAAAAAGGGTAAAATTTATGAAATTAATACTACTATTTAGACTACTCTTGTTTGTAGTAGCAGTCAATGGGGAACTAATCTTTGGTACTTGGTCTCTGTAGGAGAATCAGAGCCATCATAAAGACCCCTTTTCCTGTTTACTTTACCACATGTGTTTAGAGTGTTGCAACCGTTAATGCTGATCAAGGAGTCTTGGTGGAGGAGTTGTGGTGGTGGTGAAGGAATGGTCACAGGTGGGATCTCAAAGGACTCAAGTGGTGGTGGTGGGTGTCTCCATTGAGGCAGTGGTCCAGCTAAAAGAAGGGTTTGCAAGAGTGGACCAGCTTTCATCACTGCCTGTAAAAGCTTTCCCTTTTCAGGTAATGGCTTTTCAGGCACTAGCTCTATGGTTGCTTGTGGCATGGATTGAAGTGGTCCTTGCGGTGGTGCTGGTGGCAGTTGGGGTTGTTGAATTGGGTCAAGAACAGGAGATGAAACAATGCTTTCCTCACAATCAGATGATGAGAAGCCATTGTTGGAGTCAATTCCTCTTCTGCGTTCATCTTCAATGCTAGAAACTCCAGAGAGAGGAGCAACTTGCTGTTGTTGTTGTTGTTGTTGTTGTTGCTGTTGCTGTTGGTGAAGCAGGAGTTTCTCAAGGAAAAGTCTTTGAAATTTCTCCTGTGCTTCATCTCTCTCTCCCATTGCCTTGCTCAGCAATTCTTTGAGTTGAAGTAATTGATCATCTCTCTTTCTCAGCTCCTCCTGAACTGCCAACCTTGTCTGTTCCAGCTCCAGAGTAGTATAGAACAGAGAATACCTAAGCTCTTCCATTGTCTGCATAATTAAAACACCCAATTCACAATTTAGCCCAAAACCCCCCATTTTGCATAATCAAGCCAAACAAAATTTCAAACTAAACCAAATCAAAACTCTAAGAGAAGAAACAAGAAATGTGTGTTACCTTTCCTTGACAGAAGTAAGCCCCGCTAAAAAGAGGACCTCTCTGACTATCCATGCCCCCAGAGTTGGAAACCTCAAAAGAACTGAAGTGAACTTGAAAGTGATTTTTTTTCTGTTCCAAGTGTGAGAATTGAGAATAATAAGAGAATTAGAGAGAGGATAAACAAAGGTGGGGTTTATGAGTGGTTTCTTCCAAGTCTTATAACAAGGGGCAGCCAGCAACAGCCAACTACTGTTTTCTTTTTTGCTGCCTCACTCACTCTCTCTTTTTCTGTTGCTTTTTTTTTCTTTCTTTTTCTAACTGGGGTTGGACAAAAGCACAAAAGGCCAAAAGCCAACCAATTGCCCAGTTCTAATATCCTCCCATTGTTAGTATTTTGTACTCAATCCAGTCCATGGGTTCTTATCCTAAACAATGAACCCAGTAGTAACACCAACTAGCGTGAAAAATCAAATATCAGCGTCAAAAGCTGGAGTAGAAACTAGAAAACCAGTCGCTTCTCTATGTTTTTTACTGACTACTTTGGATTTTTAACTTTAACCATACCATCTTGTCTTTTGGTCCTATGGCCATTAGCATGTCGTTTTTCTTCTTTTAGCCACCTTACCTAGATGAATTTGGCAAGAAAAATCCACTTAATATGTTACCTTAAAAAATGTATGAAAGTAACAATCAAAATTTACATTTGTTTATTTATCTTTACTTTTGAACCTTGATTTGACAAATCAGTTTGAAGGCAAGGGAGATTCTCTGTTTTGGGTCTTTTGGCTTGCTGGAAGGAAAAAAAAAACAGTTTTGAGATATACTATTGCATGGAAAAATGCAAAGTTGTGAAAATATTTGAACATAGATTTTATTTTTCTTTTCTTTTTTCAGATGAAGTATAGATATTCAGTGGTTGATAAACTAAGATTTCCCAGTAAAATCGGTAGTATTAGGTTTGCATTTTACTAAGCCTTGATCATATAATAATAAATATTAGCTTAAGTAGCCTTTTATGTCATTCAATTATTAATTTAAAAAACCAACAATAGTGAGTTTTTTTTTATAAAATGTTGGACTCTTAATTTCAATAATCAAATTTAATTTTTAACTGTCTCAAATATATAAAAAAAAATTATTAATTTTGAGAATATTGACACTTTTAACACTAAATTGTTTGCATTGTTAACCAAATTATATGTTACAAATTTTCTTCCACAATTTCTTCTGGAATTTTTTGCCTTAGACAAAGATAGTTCTAGGCTGCTAGCAGTAATTTTCCATGGCTTAGGCTGCCTTGCTGAGTAAATTGAAACCGTGTTGTCTTTTTTTCCCATTTTTCTCATTTCAATTGATTAGATTTTAAAAACCATAAGTTTGACTTTTTCCTTTGCATACTTTTAGTAGAAAAAAATGCATGAATAAATTCTATAAAGATCAATCTTTTTACCATAACCCAAATAGTTTAATCTGGAAAGTTTGACACGTGTAAAGATTTAAACAATATAAAAAATTTAAAATCAACCTAAGGTCAGAAGCTGTTGAATATAGTTGGATATTGTAGTCCAATTAAGATGCCATAGCCCTTTGTTTAACAATATTTTCCCAATTCTATAGCAAATGCAAGGACTTTGTCTAAACAGTCAATGCCCAAGAATCTTGAACAAGACAATGTTTTGAATCATATGTTGTTATTCTAAATTTTTTTATTACAAAGTCAAGGTAAAATAATTTTAGGTATCACCCTTTAACTTTAACTTGGAAATTGGAAAGGATTTTTGTTTTATTGGCCTATAAGAATATCTTTTCATTGAATAAATAATCTGCCTCTATTATCTTGTTTTTGTTATTCTCTTTTGTTGGTGGAATAATTTCTTGGCCTGTCTCTTTGAGTAATTGGTAGCAAAGAATAATAATTTTCCAAGTCCAACTAAAGAAATTAATGTTTAGGTACAAAATGAAGAAATTTTTTATTATATTATTATGTTAATTACCATGCATGGTACATAAACAAAGATTTTAAAATAAATTTCTGTAAATTCGAAAAATATTTCCAAATCATATAAAATTAATTATAAGGTTTTTATATGAAAATTGAAAATGATTTTACTACTCTTTAGATTTTTAATTTTTTTGTTTGTGGCTAAATTTAGTAAACAAAAACCAGCATGCCTTTTTTGACAAACAAAGAAAAATGATGGAAATAAACACATTCAATTTTACATATTACAACCCATGGAACTCGTTTTTGACTTAAGGAATGTTTGCATGTGTATTTTTCTTTGTGGGAATAGATTACAATTTAGATGTTAGAACCCTACAATGTAGACAATTCCCATCCCAAAATTTCTCTTTCTTTGTGTCTTTGTCCCTTAGGGATCATGTTCATATATTGGGGTCAATGGTTTATTGTTTCATTGGTCTAAAAAAGGAGCTGATAACCAAATTTTCTCACCAATATTTCCCCAAGAAAGCTAATTATGGACCCAATTTTGAACAATAAAGTCCTCATTGTAGTAAAGTGGAAAGGCTATCCATTTGGTCTTGAATACAAGTTTTAATCAATTAATTAATTATATATCTCTTAAAAATAATTGCATAAAGTAATTGAATTAAATCTCGTATTTAATTAAGAATTTTGCTAACAAAAATACCTTAAGGGTACTCTTTAATATTATTATGTATAGTAATATCTTCATTCAATATATTAAAAATGATGAATAAAATTATCAGCTTTTGTATTTAATATAATATTTTTACTATAAATAATATATTAATTAACCTTAAAAAATGTCCTAAGAATACTCATTAATAAAACCCTTAATTAATTAATTATATACTTAATTACAAAAAATTTCAATCCGAGACACGTGCTGGCTACAAAGTCTTAAATCATGCAACCTAAACTAAAAACAACCCTTAGAATGGTTAACCGTTAAGTAATTAATTTAAGGGTATATTCCTAGTAATGGAGTAGTGGTTTTGAACTATAGAAAAAGCCAGAGTGGTGAAAAAAAAATTCCAAGGGAGTAAAATCCAAATGGGAGGGGGGGGGGGGGAATAAAATGGGCGCCGCGCCCGCCTTTATGTCCCATCTAAAGGTGAGTGATTGATTATCTATGGCCATTATTGGATTGTCTTAACTTTTATCAAAATCAACCTGCATATGTGGGCTTGCCCTAGGAAACGGCAAACTTAAGCATCAGACCAACACAATTTACTCATCCCACCCTTGCCTCCTGCCTCCCCACTCTCCCCTTAGCCTCCTTTCCCCAGCTTAAACAGGGAAAGATAATTGGGTGTGAGAAAGATAGGCTTATTTCAGATGTTTCTTACTTATTCTGGCTTCCAGAAATATATGCTTTTGCCCTTTGCCAATTGCTTATATATTTACTTATTATTACCATATATATATATATTGTGTTACATTGGCTCAATACTCATTGGATATACCTTGGCAAAACTATAATTCATAAAGTTGACTCCATGGTATACGTACAAGTAGCTAGAAATTGATTAATTAATGCAACAGCAGCTTTAATGTCTTAATTGTACCTTTTTGAATATTTTTAACTAACAAAGCCTGATTTGAATAATCTTAGTATTTGACTCAGTTGGTTGGTGCATTATCCTCCTGTTCAAATAGCAGGATTCGAATCCTCTTCTCCCAAAAATTTAAAAAAGAAAAAAATTGATTTGAATAATGGTTCGAGCCAATGAGGTTTTGGCTTAGTAGTAAGGAGAGGTCTTGAAATCTTGTCCCGGATTCAAGTCCTATCACTACGTCAAATTTGACATATAACAGCATTTTGAAGTGTTGTGAAAATTAAAAAAACTGCTGCTGCATTTTTTCATGTGTTGTATATGTAGCTGCAGTCTTATGTCTTTAGTAGCATTTTTATATATGTATAATAACACTTATCAAAATATTGCTATTTCTACTTTATAACAGGTTTTCAAGATCTTTTGCATGCATTTTTAAATTGCTGCAAAAGATCTCAATGATAGCAATTATAAGTGCTACCAAAAGCATTTTTTATATGATAACATATATAACAGCACATGTCAAATGCTTATAAAATTTTTTAAAATACTGTAATTATTGGCAATTATAATATATAAACAGCAATATGCAAAATGCTGTCAAAGTGTTGTCTTTGCTATTTTTAACAACATTTGAGAAATGCTATAACAAAAATGTTGTCCAATACTAGTTTTGGCATAGTGTATTATATGTGATTTGGTCTAAATTTATATTTGATTTGTCCAATTTATATGCTGATTTGCTTGTTTGATTTAATTCAACATATGGATGTAATGCTTGATTATGATTGTAATTTTTCTTATACTTGTAACTTTATAAAATAAAATAAAAAATAATAATAAGGAGTTAGTTAATCCATGATTTTAATCTTTTGTAAGGTAAGCAACAATCACTTGATTAAACTCGTATAGTCTTCGAGTGTTTCTTTAATGAAACTTATCCTATGATTTTCATTTTTCTGATTTGATTTCATGCGAACCTCAACAATGTGTAGTGGGTTTTAGATGATGACTTTAGCCATTAAGATATAGAAATCAAGTAGAGTTGAAAATGGAGCTTATTTTTTGTGATGATTCGTTATGCAAAATTAAGGAAGCCTCCAAATATACCTTCACCATTGCAATAAATATCTTCCAAAGTATCATTTGCCTAAGGCATGTGTTTTGTTATGAGATAATTAATAATAATCATGATAGTCATAATAATTTTAATTATTATTTTAATAAACCGACTAATTTAAAGATATGGCTAAAGATCCTTATATAAACCCTAGACCCCTTTAGTTGCTCCTTCTAGGATATATATGGAGAAAAGTCTTACTCAAATACACAAAGAGGAGACAGGATTTATCATTATAGGATCACCTTTACCAACATAATACCATGCTTTAAACCAATATTTTCATACAAAAAACTTAACATATAATCAAATATGAGGAATTTTGGAGGGACCCATTTTTACACAATATATGGCCCCCACATTATCGTCTTTGTTGTAGTGCCTAAACCATGATCTGGTTGGCAACATAGACACAAAAAACAATTCTAAGGTGAGAAAGAAGTGGTAAAGAAATGAGTTTGAACCCTAAGCAAGGCTACCTACAAAGGCATCCCCATTTGCTTCCCTAAATCCAAATTATGGAAAGAAAACAAACATGGGTTTATCCAATCAAATTGATAATTTAGTGGAGACTTTGGCTTTGTAAAGAATTTGGTTGGCCAAATTAGAGTTTCATAATCAATAGTAATTCTTTAATAATTAAAAAAAGAATTATGTTGAAAAAAAGTATTTTTAATGAAGACCTGGCCAACTATCTTGGAAGTGATTAACAAACTTAATAACTAAGTTTTCTTTGGAAAGAAAATCGTAATTTGAAAATAAAAAAAAAATATATATTGTAAATGATGAGATTTGAATCTCAAATTTTTTGGATGTCATTTTTTAAAAGTGACAACATGAACCAATTAGGTTAAGCCCCGACTTTCACTACATTATGAGTTCGTTTTTTATGTGCTGTCAGTATATAAACTCCATATACGTACAATGAATCCTATACAGACATCTCATAAAAAAATTAATCCCTAACCCTAACCACTAATCCCTAACCTTAACCACTAACATTTAACTCTTACAACCTAATTTTAACACATGACGTCATAAGATACACTCACAGTGCATTTCAGTGCATCAACTATTATAGTTCCAAATAAAGAAAGCGTGCATTTCACTAAATCAAGGTGACTATAAAGTTATAATGAACTCATCAAAGGTAAGGTAAGGTAGATTAAAAAAAAAAATTAAATAAAGGGGTTAACGAATTTCTTTTAAGACGGTTAAGGGAATCAATTCTACTAAAAGTTAACAGCAACTTGTTAATATACGCTATTCCTTTGACTATCACTTTGTTAATCATCTAAGTAACAAAAGGTTACTTATGTTCCTTTGACTGACACTTTTGACTGTAAACTTGAATAACAAAATAAACCCTAAATTTGGATAAATATAGATAGCTTACACGAAGAGTGTGCTATAATTTCCATTTTAACCTTTTGTTTGTGCAACACAATCAAGGTATTTAGACCTAATCCTAACTTTGGATGATCTTAATGGTGTACTTTTCTATATCCGTTTAATGCATTCAAAATTTTATTTTAAAATATGATTAATAAAAAATCTATTTTTTTACTAATTTAACTAACCATAAAGTACTGATTATTATATGTTTTTTTTTTTTTGTAAATCCAGGGTGTCTCTCACTCCGATTTTATGATTGATGGAATATTAATCTCTGTCAGGTCGGGAGTATAATGATAAAATCTTCCCAACATTGAAAACTCACAGAATTTGAACATTAATTCTCGTCAAAGAAATTGTAGTTACTAACCACTCCAACCAATCAAATTTTGATATATATGTTATTGTTTGGCTTCAACTACCAAATACAGTTGCTATATCTTTGTTCCAACTAAAGCTGTTTATTTGCATGTGACACTAGATTCTGTTCCCGGCAAAAAAATATAGAAATTTTTAATAATCGATTGATTTTGAAGATTTAAAATATTACATATAGAATTTTTTGCAAATCAAATCAATTTGATAGTATATGATTATGATTGCAACAACATCCGTATCCCAACAAAATCCTCCCAAAGAAAATATGGAAATAATTAAAATCCCAAAATTTTAATTTTTTTTTTTACAAGTACTAAAAACGAAGAGAGAGTTACATCAAAAGGGTGGAATACAGTACCTATAAATACCTAGATTTTTGAGTTTGGAAATGGATGATCAAAGTTGTACCCAAGTGGGGTCCCAACGGCTACTACCTGTCGGGTGGGAGCCACTGGAACATCATGGTTGCCAACCCTTTTGATTAAGCCGTGTGGGGTCCCATTAGCCAAAAAAGAAAATTGAAAAGCAAAAATATGGAAAAATAAAATAATATTTAGGGATTGCATTTGCGATTTGCCCCCTTTAGTCTTCAGCCTTTAGGTGGGTCGTCAATTCCATCTCAAATCATATCATTGTTTTGGATCTTTGGAATCCCAAGCGGTCGTTATGCAAAAGCTAAAACCCCTCTAACCCTCTCTAAGTCTAACCCAAGTTTATATTATGTAATTATTATGCCTAATGTAATGTGCTTTACTTTACTATTTTAGTGTTCTTTTAATATGGATAACCATGGTAAATTATTGGAAACTAGAATAGTAAACTTTGTATTTTTATAATAGAAAAATGTTATGGTTTCTTTGTTTAGAGAAATTCATTTCTTCTTCTTTTATTAATCCAAAGTTAGTTTCTTATTATACCTTGTGTTTTACATTATGAAACATGTTTCTTTCTTCCTTATGTGGTTACATTTTTATGGAACATGCTTTAACTTGTAGTTAAAGCATCCTTGGAATTAATTTCTTTGTTTCATATTTTGCCTCTTGAGTTAAAAGTTTTTCTTTACTAACAATGCCTTATTTCAATGAGAAGAAAGAGGCCGGTCTTAAAATTTTAAATTTCAGGTACAAATATGATCATTAGATATCAGTTTCATCCAATTATATATTGATTTGTTAGTTATTAATTTGCCTTGTTTTACATCTCCATGTACACTAAAAATTATTTAATTATAATTTTTATTGATGCAAATAATTTCATAAATTAAAACAAAATTCCTCTCACCTTAATCAAAACAAAACATCTAAATTGCAATTATATTACATAATTCCTCAAAGTGTTCTTCTAAATAATGTTAACTTTGAGTATAGTAAAAGGAAACAGATTTAAATATTTTACAATTAGAATCAAAACAATAATATAATATTAGTGTTGAAGGATAGAGACCCATGGCACATCTCTATCCAGAGTGGGAGCAGTTGGAATTGGAGGAAGATCATGCAATTGAGAGAGGTGGCTGCCAGAATAGTTCTCACTACTGCTGATGGAAGCTGCAAATGGCCTTTTCCAGAGGGAAAGTACCAAGTGTCAGCAGTGTGGAACAAGATCAGACCTTCAGCTGGGAAAGTGGCTTGGAATAAGTTGGTATGGTGCGATTTTAATATTCCTAGGCATTCTATTCTCTCTTGGATGGCAATCTTAAATAGATTGGCCACAAAGGATAGGCTTATCTCCTGGGGAATGGCCGTGGATGATAAATGTTTGCTGTGCAAACAAGAGAGGGAAACCAGAGATCATCTATTCTTCACCTGCTCCTACTCGAAACAGATATGGCAGAGAGTGATGGTACTTTGTAGGTTAAAAAGGCAGGTTGCATGTTGGACTGTAGAGCTTCAATGGACCTCTGTCAACCTCAGAGGTAAAGCTCTAATCACAACGATATTAAGGCTAGCTTGGAACGCAGTTATCTACCTAGTTTGGAAGGAAAGAAATAATCGTTTGTTCAACTCAACTGAGCAAAAGGAGGAGCACCTCACTGAGCAAGTGAGAGACATGATCTCGATCAGGTTAAGTGATCTTAGGAAGATTAAAAGAGATTCAGTTAATACGTTTTTATGTAATTCTTGGAGGTTAAATGCAGACATGTTTGTCTAATGGCATTGGTTTTCTGATTTGTTTAGCTAGGCTAAGCTAGCTTTGTAACATGTAGCAGCATTGCTGCTTTCTTGGATATATGAAAATATACTTATCCAAAAAAAAAAATAATATAATATTAACATTATAATATTTTGTTACACTTACACTAATTGATTCATATTATTAGACAATGAAAAGTGAAAACTAAGTTGCAAAACATATTAAACATACTGAATTTTTAAAGAAATAATTTTTTAAAACTAAAGATGACCTCATGGTAATATATTTTATGTGTTTAATTTCTCATTACACAATCACTTTTTTTTTAGGGTTTTTTTTTTCCTTTGTTTTTGTTTAAAAAAAAAAAATCCAAACGGTCGGGTGAAGTAACGCGGTTTGGGTCTCAAAAGTCTGATAAAGCGACTGCCCATTTTGTCCCTTTACCTTTATTTCTTTGCAAATTGCATGTGAGGCCTTAATTAATTACTACTAATAAAATCACAAGAAATGGGATTCTGCCACGTGGCCTCTTGTTTTTTGTTTTTTAAATTTTGATTTGATGTTGAGATCTTGTTAATGGACAGATTTGTCCATTAATCAAAGATTGGGGGGAGCATTAGATTAAAAGGGTTTTGGTCCCACACGGTTTTGTTATTATTCTATCATAACATATCAAGTTTTAGTTGTAATGAAATGAAGAATTTGGTGATCTAGAGTTTACAAGCCACACACATAGGAATTTGAAATTAGTAATTTTGGATAGGAAATGAGAATACGATATAAATATGGTGTAATTAATAAACATGATATAATATATTTAAGTACGATTAATACGATATATTTAATATATGTATTATATTTATATTTAAAATTTTAATATATTTAAAATTTTTTATTATATTATATTTATATGACTAACATAAAAATACGAGATACAATATATGTACGTAAATTACCAAATCTATGAAAACCCATTTCAAAAAGCATTGCTTTGGGTTGGGTTGGGAAGTCTTGCTTTCCCAAAAGCATTGTCTGAAAGATTTAATGGGAAATTCTCAACTATTGTCAAATGTCACATGATTTTTTTTCAAATAAGAAATTATAGCACGCCCCTTTTTTTATTAACATTTATATTTGTTTAAATGAGTTTTTATTTAAATAAGATAGATTTAAGTCGAGTTGATTAGATTCCTAATTAGATATCTCATGTCTCCTGATTAGGTTGAAGGTAAATTTCATTCATGGTCTTTGAATTTTTATTTTAGTTACACTCTAATCTCTAACTTTTAAATTATTTTATTTGAATTTTTAATCTTTTAAAGAGACTTTAATTTGATTCTTTTGTCATATTTTTTTATCAAAAATTGAGAAAATACTCACGTGACATGTCAATGGAATGTGCATGTGACGTCTTAAGTAAACTAAAATGAGGATATTGTGTTAATCTATACTATTGTTAAAAGTAATGACTGAGTTGGTATCACGAGTTAACCGAATACTAATTCAATTGAAAAAATATCAAAAAATTCAAATTAAAAATATAATATACAATACAATACAATTAAAGATGTTTATGTAATTTACTTAAAAAGTTATTTTACTTATGACATCATCAAAAATAATTTTTTATTTAAAAAAAAATACCTAAATCAGATAACTTTTTTTAAAAAAAAAAGAACTACCCACATTTTATATCATTAAATCATTTATTTTAAAATAATTTTTAATTCATAAATTTTTTATTTTTATCCACATTATAGATGTGCAATATCTAGTGTTAATAAAATTATTTGATCGGACGATCAAAATGAAACCATTTTAAAAAATTAGATATACAAATAAAACATTTTAAAAATTAAAGAATAAAGTAAAACCAAAATAAAGGATGAAAAACCTTGAATGAAATTTCATTGGCACTTGAAAATGTGGGATGGTTTATTCAGTTTTACTATGATAAAGAAAATGATAGGGCATTGGACCCACTGCCTTTTGGGATGTCATGTCATGCTTCGAAGCCCAATGGAGAATGGAAAATCTAAAAAGCCCATGATTTATAACTGGGCTAATAATAAGCCACCAATTTATGTATAATTGGATCCAAAAATGGAAAAGACAAAAAAAAGTTGTCTGGGTCTTGGTGGCTCCGACCACTTCTTGTTCTTGATGACCATATATCTATCTCTCTCTCACACACGTGCAAGAACAATAAAAGAACACAACATCAAGTTAAATCAAATCCCAAATTCAATTCATTCAGAACCAATTGAGTAACCTGGTTCCAGCTGGCCAAGAAATTGATTAGTGGAAAGAAGAAAATCTTACTTGAAAATGCAAGATTTTCTTTTCCATGGTTTTTTTGTCTTGTTTCTTTTACAATCATTCAGCAGTTAAATAGGACAAAACCAGTCGCTTGAAAGAAGCTGTCAAAATAAAATGGCAACATTAAAGCAGCAATGAATTGAGTTTCAAAATTCATAGATTTCAATATTTCTGATTAGACGTTTGGCCACAAGCAAACTCTTTCATATTACTACATTCCACTTTTTCATTTTACAGTAACTTTAAAAATCATCACCAAAAAAACAAAAAAACAAAAAACCAATATAAGTTCCACAAACAAACAAGACATATAGGTTTACAAGGAAGAAATCAGGAACACGAAATGGTTCTAGGAATTTGGGGAATAATAGCTGTTTAGTCATTTCTCCTCATTTTAACATTAGCTGGAACTTCTTTGTATGATTGCACCTTCTCAACTGCTTTGCGTAATGGTCTTCCAATTGAAGATCTTTTCAATATTTGTGTTTCAGCTTTTGGGTTACAATTTTCTTCCATTGAAAGGGATGAACGTAGAATTAGACCATCTTCATGCATCGGAGTATCAAGTTGCTGAGTGGCCGCAAAGTAGTTAACATCATCAATCTCAATTAGATTCTCTGCTGTTTGTTCTTTCTCTTGGGATTTGAACCTCGCAAATTGCCTTCTCAAACAACGCCTACAACGAAGAAAAAAAAAAAAAAAACAGACTTGTTCTATTAAGTTGGAGACAAACACAAGGAGGTATGATGAAGAAACATGACAACAAATTAGCATTTCTCTTTTATTAGAAAATCATGCAGTGGTCTATGGTACAACTCTAACATGACAAGAGTATGATGAACACTTAAAGTTGTACAATTTAAATTGGTTTTCTATGTTGGAAGTAGCAAGTTACCGGTTCAAAATTATGGTCCATGGCCATCAATACAATTAAAACCCATCATGTATTACTATATAGTATATACTACTAGCTAGATGAGTTAGCTGACCTTTTATTTTCAGTCTTCTCTTTATCTCCACCTCTTTGGCTTGTAGTTGAAGGGCCCATAGCTGCAAGTAGCTCACAAATCCTCATATATGTCAACATAACAGATTTAGAGGAGATTAAAAAAAAAAAGGCAAAAATAAAAATGAAAGGTAGTTTAGAAAATTCAAGCGAATCATCTAGGAATCTAAAAGATTACATTGACTTCTAACATTACGTCTCCTGTTGCGGGCACAAGGCTTGTCATCATCATTAACTTTAGGCATGCATTCCTCAGCTGCATTCTCTACCCCATGTGAGGCAGTATTTTGACAGTTGATATCCGCTTTTTCCTGGGCAAATTTATTATTGTTAAAAAAAAAAATTATCAAAATATCTATAATTGTAAATTAAATGCCAAAATACTCTAAAAAATTATCATGAGAAATTGTCATATGATATGACGATTTTCCATGATTAGTTTAAATTTTTTTTTGAAAATTCATGAAAGGAAGTCGCCATATCATATGGCGACTGATATGATGGCGACTTCCCTTCTAATTTTTTTAAAAATTTTGAATTTTGTAGCTTAGTAGTCGTCATATCATATGACGACTTCTGACCTTTATTGTGAAATATTTTTTGAAGACATAATTCGGAAGTCGCCATATGATATGACGACTTCCGAACTAATTTTGTTAAAAATTTTAAAATTTGAACGTTTTACAACGGTTAAAAAAAAAAATTCAATTTAACCGTTTGAATTTAAGATAAATATTTTTTAAAAATTTAAAGGCAACGGTCAATTGACCGTTGCCATCCCCCCCTCCCCTTCATTTTTTTCACACAATTTTTCAAAGATTACTCTCTCTCTCTAAAATTTTCTCTTAGTGATTTCAAAATGGCTTTATCGTTATTGAGGTTGCAAGATAAGCACATATCTGCGGTTATATATCAAGAGGTTAGTAAATTTTTTATAATTTATCATTATTAATTTTGTATTAATTTTGTTATTAATTTTTATAAAATTATTATTTATAATAATAATTTTGAATTATATTTCAAAGAGTTGCATTATTAATTTTCTTATCATTTTATAATTATTTAATTTAATTAATTATGAACAGGACCTTATTCGCGTCTTACGATCGAGGAATTTTTTTCGAAGATCCGCATCCATATATTATCGACCACTTAAAGAGTGTCGAATTTTATTATGTAAGTCAAATTCGACAATGTATGCTTCTGCCGGACTTAATTAGTGCGTTGGTTGAACGATGGAGATCCGAGACGCACACTTTTCATTTTTCGTGTAGTGAATGCACGATCACTTTAGAAGATGTTGCGCTCCAACTTGGACTACCAGTGGATGGCATGCCAGTTATCTAGATTGGAATGAAGAGTGCCAAAATTTATTGGACGTTGTACCTCCAGAAGAGTGTTTGAAGGGCTTAATGGTGACAAAAAAGTGGCTGCAGTCATTGCAAAATCTCCCCGAACACGCAAGCGAAGAAGAGGTAAAATATGCTGCTAAAGCATATATTTTACGTTGGATTGGAGGAATGCTAATGCCCGACAAATCGAGCAGTCGGGCACATTTAATGTATCTTCCATTGTTTCGTGATTTAGAGCACGCAGCAAATTATAGTTGGGGTTCTGCGTGTTTGGCGATTTTGTATAGAGAACTGTGCGGGGCTACAGTTTTCGACTGCCATGAAATAAGTGGATGTTTACTGCTTCTGTAGTCATGGGCTTGGCATCGACTGCCATTTATTACTCCGCGCGAGAATTTTTCGCCTGTATACCCCATTGCAAGTAGATAATAATCTTGACTATTCTTATTAATTTTGTACGAACTTGTATTTTTATTAAGTCTATTAAAATTTTATATGCTTTTTAACAGGTGGAGTCATCCTAAAGATTGTAGCAATATTCCGCTCGGCCTTCGAACTATAAGATCACGACTCGATCGAGAAACATATCATAAGGTAAATGTTTCGATTGTTACATTCAAGTATTTTTGTATTTAATCCATATGAAACTAATAATTTGTAATAATTATTCGCAGTTTGTATAGATGCCATATTCTTCAAATCAAATTATGGCATGTCTTCTATCGGATACAACTAATAATTGCAATATATGGATAGCAAACATAGCATTGATATGCTTTGCATATGTAGAGTGGCATGCTACTGACAGGGTGTTGTGATAACTCGTATAATTATATAGTTTTTAGTGTCAAATACGAGTTATTATTGTTTAGTCTAATTGTGTTTATGATCTTTTATATTTTTATGTATTTTGGTGTTTTTCACAAGTTTCTTTGAGTGATTTCAGATTACTAGAATTAAGGGCAAATCCAGTTCAGTTTCAGTTCCGACACCTTTTGCCATATCAGCTATATCTCGAGTTTCACTGAAGCAATAAGGCTGAAATTTGTAGCCATGCAAAGCTAAGAGGCATATCTATCTTTTTCATGTTTTACACTTCTTAAAACGGAGTCGTTTTCCCTAGCGAAATCGACCATCAAGTTGGCTGATGTGCAATGACGTCTGTGCTGACATGTTTTCGTATTATGCCCATATCTTCTTATCCACATCAGCAAATGAGCTGATTCCAACGGCTATGGTTCCGTAACTGATAGGGGAACCTTTGTCTAGAAGACCATGTGATCAGATCAGGCCTCCAATATTGAAGAAATCGACCATCAAGGTGGCTGTTCAAAATCGTCATATACCTACCTTTGAAATTTGTAAAGCTTGTCTCTTGTCATTTAGCCCTCCAAAATGTGTATAAATAGAGGGCCTTGGATGATTGTAAGGGATCATATTGTACATAGGTAGGATATTAGCCATTTTAATAAAATTCTCTAAGTTTTCTTCTTCTTTCTTTTCTCTAGTTTTCTTTCTTTTCTCTAGTTTTCTTTTTCTTTAGAGAGAGCAAGAGGTTGGATAATTAATATTCTTCCTCTTCTTCTTTCTTTCTTTTATTTTCTTCTTAGATTTTCTTTAATTTTATGTTTATGTTTATAATGCCTATGCTAGGCTAAACTTCTATTTGGTTAAGGGTGATTTCAAAGCCCTAGACATGTTTTGTGATTGATTTTCAGATTCTATCTATCATTAATTTTCTATCAAAGTTGCTTATGTTCTTCTACAAGAATTGTTCATGATGTTGTCTAGATTTATTTAGGTGTACAACTAGATAGATCTTGATAATTATCTATTGCTAGTTTAGGAGTCTTGATCCGTGTAATTGTCTTGATTTCCTATTCATAAGTGGCAATTTGTGATTAATGATTATGGTCAAGTTTTCAATAATTGCAAAGTGGAACATAACCTAAGTTGAACAATCCGAGCTTATGTGTTTGTTGCTTAGATCAACCTATCTTTCTCATCATAAAGCTGCCATTAAATTGAATTTAGAGAGCTTATTCTAGGTTGTTTAATGGTTAGAGATTAAATAGAGAGCTTGTTCTATTTAACGACAAACTAAGGAAAGATTGGGGTAACAGAGCTTGTTGTTATCTACGGTTGTTAACTTTGATAGTTGGTTGACATTGATAGATCTGAAATTGATTCTTAATGATGTCTAGTGGTGGAGAATGAAACCTTAACCATATTTTTCATATTTGATTCTTCTTACTTATTTGTTTTCTTACTTTTAGTTTGCTTATTTTTTATATTTATTTTTATTGGCTGGTTATACCGCCTAATTTGTATATTAACTTTGTTTTATTTTTATTGGCTGGTTATACCGCCTAATTTAGTATATATATTTTTATTGGCTGGTTATACCGCCTAATTTAGTATATATATTTTTATTGGCTGGTTATACCGCCTTGCATCTTATTCTTATTATTTACTTTAGTTTAAATCTGGCTTCAAAAAACCCCTTTTCTTTTATTGTTCTTGAATTTAAGTTTTAAACTATTAACTTATAAACTAAAACCCAATCCCTGAGGACTCGACCCTTGCTAACTACTATACTTACAATTGATCTTTTTAGTGCAAGGTTAAATAAGATACACTCTTTTGGGTGCATCAAATTTTTGGCGCCGTTGCCGGGGATTGCTTTCTTTAGTTTATTTGTTACTTGGTTTATTCTTATTTTCAGTTCTAATTAGTTTTATTTTCTTGTACATACAAGTTTTTCTTTTCAAATTTTTTTAAAAAAAAAAAAAACAATGGAATTGAGCAATCTAACACTTGAAGAGTTGGTGACATACATGAACATGGAGAATCAACAAGCCAATCTCACCTCCCCAGTTCAATAATTGGCCATGGGAGGATGTCAAGGCCATCAAGTGTTCCAAGACCAACAGTATGATCATTACTCAAACACTTACCATGAGGGATGGTGGGATCATACTAATTATGGCTACTCAAAAAATTACCAAGAAGTAGATCCTTATGCCAATTACACTCATCCATCTAGCTTCAATCAATCATGGTCTCAAGAACCAGATCTTTTTCAACCACCACATATGACTCAAAACTCAGGTACTTCTTTAGAAGATCTTGTCTATTCTCTTGTTACTGATTCTTTGCAATTTCAACAGGAAACAAGGGCAAGCATCCAGAGTTTGGAAAAGCAAATGAGCCAATTGGCTAGTAGTATGGTGGGATGGGTAGCACAAAGATCTGAAGAACTCCCAGCCCAAACGATGGTTAACCCAAAGGAGAATGCTACTATTGTGACCTTGAAGAATGAGGAACAAGATGAGGATGAAACAAAATTAGAGATGGATTCTATTCTTGAGGATAATGAAGCCAAAGATCCAAATAAGAGTATTTCGGCACCTGAGGTAACGTTTAAGGTTTCACTTTTTACTAATGTTTCTTCTCCACCTTTTCCTAGTAGATTTGCAAAGTTCAAGGAGGAAGAACATGAACAACACATGCCGGAAACCTTAAACAACTTGTTTGTGGAGGTCATTCAACAAGTATCAAAATATGCTCCATTCCTCGATGACATATGCACCACAAAGGATGATGGAATAATACCTGTAATGGAGAATGCATCCACTGTTGTGCAAAGAAAGCTTCCTCTCAAACGCATAAATTTGGGAAATTTCATGTATGAGCCTGACAAGCCTAAAATGCCAAGAAGGGGTGTTGGTTAGGTTCAAAACACTAAATCAAGTGCTAATTGGGGGAGGCAGCCTAATTAGTAAAAGCATTGCCAAACTGCCATCCTCAGATTTGCTCTCTTTTTCTTTATCTTTTTCTTATGTTTCTTTGCTAATTGTGTTTAGTGTTTCTAAGTTCATTTAGGCTGCATAAGTTTATTTTGTTTATTAGTTCTTTTCACTTACACATGATTCTTTCATTTGGGATTAATAGCATTACATTAATGACAATGTAAGAATTATGTGTGGGGGGAAGAATTTAGGATTTTATTTAGAGTGTTTTGTTTTTGAGTCTTTTTATGTTGTTTTTCTTTTTGATCCTTGTTTTGAAAATAACTAGATATAAATATAATTTTTTAACCCCGGTTAAATGGCGAATAACGGTACTCAGTGATTATTTAAGTCGGTTCCATCAGCTACCCATAAAACTGATATTGTATATAAATTTCTCTTCCAATTTCTCTTTCAATTTTTTTCATTTTTTTTTCAGGATGGATGATATTCTCACACGATTGCAGAAATGATTTCCTCCTTTTCCTCGAAATATTTACTGAAGCTTTACCAAGTTCGATTTGAAAGATTAAGAATGCTTATGCACAAAGGGATTCCTGAAGACATACGTTGGATAATTGAAGCCAAGGTACGTGAAGATGAATATCTTCTTGTTTTGCATTTACCAGGTACAGGTAGAAGCACTTTTGCAAAGAAGCGACGAGCAAAGCGCATGAGTTCAAACTGCCACAAATGTGCACGATGGACGTGTAACGGTAAATATCGTTCTATTGGGATTCCGTCCTCTAATCGAGATGATAAAATTGAATTCATTAAGGATGGACTGAGTAAGGAGAATTTGGGTAATATCCAACTTTCTCTTGAGACGCATCCTAGTGGAGACGTACAAAGAGAAATTCTTGATTTATGGCCGCAATTCCAAAGGGAATGGCAACATCTTGGGAATCTGATGTTAAAAGACCCTGTTTGCCAGCTTGTAAGAAAACTGGATGGGAAGCATATCCTCGACTCATAGAAGGCGTTTAAGCCGTTTCTGGACGTAAAACCAGAGGAAGATGTGAGCCACAATCACAACTACAATAAATGACTTCTCAGCTTTTGGTTTGATTTGCAATAACTTTATTTTGGTTTAATTTACGTGTTGTTCGATTTGTGTAATTATTCTCATTTTTTTATTTGTCTTTTACGGTTGATTTTTCTTCTCTTTTTGATTTTCTTCCTGAAATCACGCAAAAATCTTTTGTTAGGTTAACATTTTCTTCTGACAGGTCAAATACACTTTCGGCGACATTATTACTCTTGACTTTTAAGGTTGATTTTTCTTCTCTTTTTGATTTTCTTCCTGAAATCATGTAAAAATCTTTTGTTAGGTTAACATTTTCTTCTGACAGGTCAGATACACTTTCGGCGACATTATTACTCTTGTCTTATACACTACTCAGTCCTCTATATATTACACCATGTACTCATTCTCTTTCAGGCACTCGAAAAAAAAAAATTGGAAAGTACTTCGTCCCAGCACATTAAAAAAATTTGTGTCTTTGGAGGTGCTTATCCAGGGAAAAATAACATATTCGCTGATGAAGCCATAAGAGTTGGAGTAATACTTGCCCAACAAAAGATCCACTTGATTTATGGAGGCGGTAGTACGGGTTTAATGGGAGCAGTCGCTACAGCAGCACACGCCGGAGGAAGTCCAGTTCTAGGAATCGTGCCAAAACTATTCACAGATTTTTGTGGACCTACCTTGGGTAAGGAAATACAAGTCTGGAGTATCCCTGAACGGATAACAATCATGTACCATTCTGCCGATGCATTCATTGCTTTACCAGGAGGTCTGGGTACATTGGAAGAAATAGCTTGCGTGGCTTCTTGGTCATCTTTGGTCACAAATAAGAAACCCATTGGTTTGCTTAATATTAATGGTTATTTTAGTAATTTGCTTTCATATTTAGATAATGCTGTGGATAATGGATTCATGTTTTCAGAGGCAAGGAGAACCATAATTTCTGCTACAACCATTGAAGATTTACTCAAAAAGCTCCAAGCTTATGAGTGTTTATCTGCTACGGTTGTTTCGCAAACGCTCGGAAAAAGAAAAAGAGATATGGATGAGCAAGGAGTGGATTGCACTTTGTCTTTGTGACATTATCTAACATTTTGCTTGTTGTGTCTCAGTTATAATAAGTGGTTAGCAACCTCTGCAGGTAATATCTCCTAAATTCTACCTTTAAAATTTGACATTGGGGACAATGTCATATTTTAGTAGGGGGTAAGGGACATATTTTGCTAATTTAAAAAAAAAAATTTGTTGTGTTTTAAGCAATTTAGAAGTATTCATTCTGAACAAGGTCTGAGTAAGGGAGACTTGAGACATACCTTGTCAGTTTGATTTTAATCTTTTTATGTTTACTTGTTAATTTTTGTTTACTATTTTAGGATTATTTAGGTTGCATGAGTTTGTTTTGTTTTGAGTCTTAGTTGTTCCTATTCTTATGTTATTAGTTCTTTTCTCTTACACATGATTCTTTCATTTGGGTTAATAGACTTACATTGAGGACAATGTAAGAATTAAGTGTGGGGGGGATGATTTAGGATTTCTTTTATTTTTGTCTACTATTTTTTTTTATGAGTCTTTATTATTATTATTATTTTTTTTTTTTGTGAGTTTTAGTTCCTTTTTAATACAATGATGAGATATGAATTGCATAAGTCTAAAACAGATTTATTAGTGAGAAGATTTTCATGAGAATTGAGCTTGATGTCAACCTTTTTATGAGCCAATGTTAATATGATATGTTGATTGAGAAAGAAGCATGTTTAGACTTAATCTGACTTGTATAATCATCCTTGTGAGTTTTTGAGCCTATAATGATTGATGCATTATACAAATCAATCTAATTTCTTTCTTGAGTGCTCTTATGATTACATGATTCTCTAGAACTTGCTTTAAACCGTTTGAGACTATATTGATACATGTGACAACATGAATATGATAGAGGCATTAGGATTATAACCAGAGCCAAATAGCCATCCATTATTAATGTTCCAAGAGAACACACCCTTAGTGAACCAATTTGAGCCTACATTGAATAAGCTATCTCTTTGGTAACCATAACTTGTCCCTAACCTAAATATACTTATATCTTTACCTTTTTTCCAAAGATGAATTAGCATGTTTTGAGACAAGTTGCAAAGACAAGGAAGATTTATTGAAAGTTTGGGTTAGAAACAAGAAATAAGTGTGGGGGGAAAAGAAAGAAAAAAGTTAAGAGAAAAAGAAAGGGATCATTGTCAAATACATTCCCATATTAAAAAAAAAAAAAAAAAAAAAAATCTTCTCTTGAACTTCTAGTTAAAGTAAAGAAAAAGATGTTACAAAGTTGGTTAGAATGATGCAAAGGCTCAACATGAATATTTAGCCTATGTTATTATGTGCTTTATAAGAGTTTTGAGAAGTTTTATTTGTATGATCTTTTTATGTCTCTAAACCTTATGAACTCTTTGGAACCTTTGTGATATCTTTATCCTTTTGTTCTTCAACCACATTACAAACCCCTTGGCCCCATTACAACCTTGATTAAAGACCTCTTGATTCATGAAGTTGTATGATCTAAATAGTGGAGAATAGGTGGACAAGCAAGAATATGGTAGAACTGTTTTCATGAGATTGATTGAGTGTAAACACTTCACCACTACTTTAAAGAGTGAAAATCATGAGGGTATCCCATGTGAGAAGTTGAGATTAAATTTGAACATGCAATATTTTGATTGAGATATGTTATGCTAATATTGGCTTAACTCAAACAATTTACATTCAAGCATGATTTTTTGTGAAATTCTTTAAGCTATTGATTAGTTTATAAGACTTGTTCAAATATTGTATCTAATTTGTATTGAAAGGATTAGGAGTAAATATTTTTAGTATATGCAGTTTATTTATATTTTAGTTTTTCAATGTTTGTGGGTATCGTTCTAGTAAACCCTCACGAGACTAAACTCGTCCACTAGGGACACCTAGGGGTTTAAAGGCTTGTGTCACATGCTAAGTGCCACCGTGATTTCCTACGAAAATGGATTAGATTAGATTTTCTTATTTTATTTTTATTGAGTCGTTGCTAGGGACTAGCAACAATCTAAGTGTGGGGGTGTGATAACTCGTATAATTATATAGTTTTTAGTGTCAAATACGAGTTATTATTGTTTAGTCTAATTGTGTTTATGATCTTTTATATTTTTATGTATTTTGGTGTTTTTCACAAGTTTCTTTGAGTGATTTCAGATTACTAGAATTAAGGGCAAATCTAGTTCAGTTTCAGTTCCGACACCTTTTGCCATATCAGCTATATCTCGAGTTTCACTGAAGCAATAAGGCTGAAATTTGTAGCCATGCAAAGCTAAGAGGCATATCTATCTTTTTCATGTTTTACACTTCTTAAAACGGAGTCGTTTTCCCTAGCGAAATCGACCATCAAGTTGGCTGATGTGCAATGACGTCTGTGCTGACATGTTTTCGTATTATGCCCATATCTGCTTAACCACATCAGCAAATGAGCTGATTTCAACGGCTATGGTTCCGTAACTGATTGGGAACCTTTTTCTAGAAGACCATGTGATCAGATCAGGCCTCCAATATTGAAGAAATCGACCATCAAGGTGGCTGTTCAAAATCGTCATATACCTACCTTTGAAATTTGTAAAGCTTGTCTCTTGTCATTTAGCCCTCCAAAATGTGTATAAATAGAGGGCCTTGGATGATTGTAAGGGATCATATTGTACATAGGTAGGATATTAGCCATTTTAATAAAATTCTCTAAGTTTTCTTCTTCTTTCTTTTCTCTAGTTTTCTTTCTTTTCTCTAGTTTTCTTTTTCTTTAGAGAGAGCAAGAGGTTGGATAATTAATATTCTTCCTCTTCTTCTTTCTTTCTTTTATTTTCTTCTTAGATTTTCTTTAATTTTATGTTTATGTTTATAATGCCTATGCTAGGCTAAACTTCTATTTGGTTAAGGGTGATTTCAAAGCCCTAGACATGTTTTGTGATTGATTTTCAGATTCTATCTATCATTAATTTTCTATCAAAGTTGCTTATGTTCTTCTACAAGAATTGTTCATGATGTTGTCTAGATTTATTTAGGTGTACAACTAGATAGATCTTGATAATTATCTATTGCTAGTTTAGGAGTCTTGATCCGTGTAATTGTCTTGATTTCCTATTCATAAGTGGCAATTTGTGATTAATGATTATGGTCAAGTTTTCAATAATTGCAAAGTGGAACATAACCTAAGTTGAACAATCCGAGCTTATGTGTTTGTTGCTTAGATCAACCTATCTTTCTCATCATAAAGCTGCCATTAAATTGAATTTAGAGAGCTTATTCTAGGTTGTTTAATGGTTAGAGATTAAATAGAGAGCTTGTTCTATTTAACGACAAACTAAGGAAAGATTGGGGTAACAGAGCTTGTTGTTATCTACGGTTGTTAACTTTGATAGTTGGTTGATATTGATAGATCTGAAATTGATTCTTAATGATGTCTAGTGGTGGAGAATGAAACCTTAACCATATTTTTCATATTTGATTCTTCTTACTTATTTGTTTTCTTACTTTTAGTTTGCTTATTTTTTATATTTATTTTTATTGGCTGGTTATACCGCCTAATTTGTATATTAACTTTGTTTTATTTTTATTGGCTGGTTATACCGCCTAATTTAGTATATATATTTTTATTGGCTGGTTATACCGCCTAATTTAGTATATATATTTTTATTGGCTGGTTATACCGCCTTGCATCTTATTCTTATTATTTACTTTAGTTTAAATCTGGCTTCAAAAAACCCCTTTTCTTTTATTGTTCTTGAATTTAAGTTTTAAACTATTAACTTATAAACTAAAACCCAATCCCTGAGGACTCGACCCTTGCTAACTACTATACTTACAATTGATCTTTTTAGTGCAAGGTTAAATAAGATACACTCTTTTGGGTGCATCATGTTGCGACAATTTGGGATGCAACAACCAATTCCGCAACCACCGATGAACCTTGATAAGGTTCACAAGATTGATATGCGTGGGCGTCATGAAGTATTTTGGCCTATGAAGCATCGACAATGGATCCATTTGTGGAATCAACGTTCTGAACAAATTCTGACAGGTATACCCATTGTTGTAATAATTTCAACCCATCTACTGATTTCATAAGATGGTTTAAAAATGAAGGTCGGCCTTTTGTTTGTCCACCGTCGGAATTTGAGGATGTTAGAAGTATTTCATTTCCTGGACAGACTTCAAATCCAGTCCGTCCTACATACGAAATGGAAGTTCCTAGACCTAGCCGACAACGTGGGCGTACGCGTCAACCGGCCTCATCACATGTAGCGGAGTTCATTGCATCGAGGATGTCATTTAGTCATCCTGAACCTCAACTAGAACATGGCGTAGCATCTAGTCATCGTCATTCCGTCAGTCACTCCGGATTTGATGTTGATGAGTGTTACCAACGAGAACCGCCAATGACGAGGTTGGATGACCAGCTCCTCACTCCAAGTCCAAGTTTAGCATATCTAACTACAATGTATCAGTTTGGAACCCCTACGTCAGCATTTGGTACTACATCACTTGTGGGTCCATCTAGTAGTCAAGTTCCTTTTATGGGTGCTGGCTCCTCGAGCAATGAGTTTTCATTTTTTGATGCAGAACATGTGGGTCCCTCTAGTAGTGCGTTCCCATCGACTGATGTGGGTGAGCATGCGGATCACATAGAACCAGAACCAGTGACGGTAGGTCGAGGACGAGGTCGAGGTCGAGGTCAACAACGAATACGTCCCACTGACGAGGTTCAACGACGGGTGCAACCAGCACGCAATAGGAGAGCTCGACATTGTTGCTCAACACCACGCGATACGGGAGCTCTTCCGTAAATAATTAGAATAATTAGAATAAACGTACTTTTTGTATAATAATCATGTATTTTTAGAAGATGTTTTTAATAATGTACGTTTTGTATAATAATCATGTACTTTTTGTATTTTTCTTTCATTAAATGTAAAAAAGTAACCTTTATTTTAAAATTTTAAATGATTATTTATTAATTTTGTTATTTAAATTTTGTTATTAATTTTTAAATTTATTAAAAAAATTAGTTTGGAAAACGGTATAAATTTTTTTAGTTTTGTAAAATTAATTTTTAAATTTATTATTTGAAATTTTTATTTTGTAAAATTAAATTTCAAAGTTAATTTTTGTTTACCGTTTTAAAACAGTAACATACTTTAATGTATAATTAATTAATTAAATAATTAATTATATATATTATATATAATTAATTAAATAATGTAAAATTAAATAAATAATATAAAATTAAATAAAAAAATAATTATATATAAAAAATATTATAAAAAATATTATTTTTTTACAAAAATACTTTAATAATGTTAAGTTTAAAATTAAAAAAATATACTTTAATTACAAAATTAAAAAAAAAAAAAAATTTGTGCCCAACATTATAAAAAAAAAAAAAAAATAACAAATTGCACTTGGAAGTAGCCAAATGATATGGCGACTTCCAAGTGCAATTTTTTTAATTTTACAAAATTTAAAACTCAAAAGTGACCATATCATATGATAACTTCCAAGCAAAATTTTTAATTGAAAAGTCGTCATATCATATGACGACTTCTCAACTGATTATAAAATGGGCGTGTTATAATATGCATTTTAGTATATAAACGTTGATAGTTTGATAATTTTTTTTTTTTAACAATATCTTAATAAAAAAAATCTTTTTCCTGCTCTCATAATAGAAAAAACGAGAAGGTGAATTTCTTTAGCTCAAGTGCAAGAATTAACTTAAAAGCAGTTAAATCTTTTTCTTGTTGAAAAATCCCTAATCTATTATAGGCATATTGAATGTGAAATGATTAAACCAATCCCACTAGCAGCTAATGTGAATTTTAACATTATTTAACTCCAATTTTGATAAAGAAAAGTAAGATTAATGTTAACCTTTTTTTCCAGGTTCTTAGCTTTAAGTGAAGCATCCTTGCATACAAGCTCATGTTGCAGAGTTTTCACCTGAAAAGATTGAAACCAAATTATCCAAATTGAAAGCAAAACACCAGTTTTTCTAAAGGAGCAAAAGTTCCAAACAAACTTACCCTATCTCTCCCTAAATTAAGCTCCTGAAAAACCAGCAAAAGACTATCAATATTAATAATAACAACTAAATACTTCAGAAACGAAATCATACTTTGATAAATCAAGAAAGCCACAGACCGCTAACATCTGACTGTTTGATTGAGCAAGGTTCCAATTCTGTAGCTGTAATTTTTGCAAACAAATTCTCAGATTCTGAACCTCAGTTCCACTTAATTCAATAATCTTACTGTTCAATCAAAATTAAGGAAAAAAAAATCTCTATGCATTCATTTAATGCCAGAAAACTGAAAAAAAAAAAAAAAAAAAAACTTTAAGACTTGGTAGAACATAAAAAAGGATACTTTCTCTCCTCAATAAGTTTCATCAGTGTCGTCTTTTCCTGGTTCAAATGTCAACAACCCCATTTAAGGAAAAGAACGTAGTAACCCAAGGTTAAAAAAGTTAAAAGTAAACAAGACCCAGATAAGAAAATACCTTAATTAACTGATTAATGTAGTCTTCAGCAGCAGGAGAAATCTGTTGAGGCTTTTCCTCTTGGTTTGAAGGCTTGGGTTGTGACTGTGAATTGGTGATATCAGACAATCTCTTCCTCACTAAGCTCCCAAAAGATGATTTTTTCGCCATTCTTTCGCCTCCCATTCTGAAAAAACTGCCTCAAAAACCCCTAAAACTCGATCGTTAAAGAAGACTAATGTTAAAGAAACAAAGGAACAAAAAAAAAGGGGGGGGGGGTTAACAAGGAAGTGGGAAGATAAAGAAAGAACTGAACTTTGTTCTTTAGAATGAAGAATAAAGAAGCAAATTTGAAATCTTTTTTTTATTCTACTTTGAATGTGGAACAAAGATTGGATTCCCAGAGAATAAGGGAAAGATTGAATGAAACAAAAGAAGAGGGAAAATAAAGAGAGAAAAAAAAAAAGGAGAAAGCAAACTGGTGAAGTAAAAAAAGATAAGATGGGAGGTTTGGGAGCTCTAACGGCTTCCCAAAGCAAAGCGCCAAAAGCCCAAAAAGGAGTTTAGTGGCTCCTGAACCTAATTTTAAATTTCCGAACCTTGTTCCCTACCTACCTACCTTTCTTCTTCTTTTTTCTTTTTCCCCTTTTTTGCTTAAGAATTTTCTTTTTCTGGGAATTTCCTTTTCAACTAACAAATTTGGAGGTTTTCAATCCCTCGCTTTCATCATGGAAGCTTTGATTTTAATTTCGATTCTAATTGAAGATTCGAAACATAAATAAAAAAGCGATAGTAATATTTAAAAGTTCGATTTTGATAAATTGATTGTAGAATTTTTTTAACTCAACAAACACATTAAAAGATTGTCACATGTCCGATTTCTCTTTTTTAATTATTATTTTTAACTATACTTAAGGAGTGCCAGTATTTATGATCATGCTAATCTTGTTTATAAAGTTTAATAATTTCATCATTAATGAATGTGATAATTTATCTATAATTAACTAAGAAAAGCAATAATTAGAGGTTAGAACATTTGATTAATACATTACCTACTTATATTATATATTGCAGCACTAAGCTAATTACATGTCATAAAATCAGGCATTGATCGTCCACGTCATTTTAAAAAGAGTGATTGAATTGATGTCACGAGTTAACAAGACACCAACTCAGTTGAAAAAATTACTTAAAAACCTAATTAAAATAATAAAATTAAAGACAATTACATACTTTTATATTAAAAAAAAATTTTACTCACGTATATCTAAAAAAATTACCCATTTCTCCTTAATAAACTATCCTACTTATCATAAATTACTCAACTTTTTCTTCCTTCCAAAATATTTTTTTCATCATTTTTTTTCTGTTGTCTTATATTTTTTTCTATCCACATAATGGGTATACATAATTAGATCCATTGAACGAGATTAATTCCTGAATAGCCTCAGAATATAGAAACTGAGATGTTCCAAAAATGCTAAAATTCCTTCAAAATATCCTGTTTCTGAATCTGGGTGATTCTGTCTGTCGACAGTCGACACTTGCACCAGCTTTTGGTTTGTGACTTCCCTCTGCCTTGCCTGCAAACATCAAACTCCACCAAATGAAGTTGGGAAGTGTTTTATGCCAAGATATCTTCTCAAGGGAATAGCAGGTGCCGGCATATGCAAGGTTATTGGAAGCAATTCCAGTAATTTGGGTGAAAAAAGAGTACAATATTTAGCAGCAAACCAAAAAAAAACCTTTTTTTTTTTTCCAACCATGAGGAAAGAAATTCTCTGCTTTGAAATCAAAGACAAAATACAATACCTTGATGGATGCCAAAATATGCTGGAGGGTGTTAAACCCAGAAATTGGATTTGAAACTCTCTTTTCCAAGCATCAATTATAGTTAGAGAGAGACAGAGAGGGAGGGTGTTAACTTCTTTTGGCAACTTTCAGTATCAAACATCTATACATTCTTTATTGGGGATGGATTAGATTTAGAACTCAATACTTGATTAATTGTTGCCAATGCCTTGTAGAAGAAATGCAGCTTTATTACGAACCTGCAAGGTAGAAGGAATTAATAAATGGAAACAACCATAGTCAGAGCTAGATAAGAAGAATGTGAGGTTCCATAGTTTTGATGCATGAGACTTGTTTCAATATTATTAATTAAATCCACATGAACTTGTTTTCTTCAAACGTCCGTCCATGGAATGTATTGAAGAACGCGCAGTGGCTTGACCGGATCTGATTATTACACGGAGTAACTTTATTATATGACTTACAGGTCTAAGTTAAGTTGACTACAATCTCATCATCATGTTCACAAATCTCTGCAACACTCGGGAATGTTTCTTTACTCAACGTCTAACTCCAGTCCGGTTTTATATTTTTCTAATGACCTCATTACCATATACTAAGAGAATCTTAGGGGCCAATAAACAAGCGTTTTACAAATTGCTAGTATTTGTTTACAAGTTTTTTTTTTTTCCTCATTTATCTCACTCCTATTTTAGATTCATGTTTCTGTCTATGATTGTTGATAAGTGGAGGCAGAGACAATGTCTCATTAATCACATAATCTCACATATAGGAAGAAAAAAAAAATTTGAGGGGAAAGGGAAGCTGAGGCTTCTTTTGTCATGTAATGGTAACAAAATGGTGTGTGAGCATATATGAACAAAGGATAAAAGCCAAAAGCTATATATCCATCACAAGTCTAAAGAGCACTACCAGTGAGCACTTTCCTCTGCTTTTTTGAATTCTCAAAGACAAATTTGAAAGTTCTGAAAGCAACTTTAAATTATGAGGTAGTAATTGTACATAAAAATTGGTAAACAGATAACAGCATGGGATCTCGGCCAGGGGAGGGGAAAACAAAGGGAAAGAAAATATCGAACAAAGCCACTTGGCAACTTTGTCATCATTCCCATATCAATTGTGAACCAAGTCTTCAATCTCACCGCCGTTCTTTATCAGATGGCAAGGCCAAATGACCATTTTTTTTTTTCTCATAAGGTATCAGCATTCTCTCTGAACTTCTTATATATATCGCTTTTGTAGAACTTCCGGGTTCTCACCACCAAAATTAGAGAACTCAAGGCTCCAAAGAATGTAACAGAAGCCAAAATTATAAATGGTAGCCTGTAACAATGAGTGCCAATGCAAGTCAATTCTTTCACTGACGACCTTGTTAGACCTTTCTCTGCAAGATCCTTCAGTGCCTCTCTATCGTAAAGAAACCCAGTAAGCTTCACATTGAATATGTATGACCCAAGGGGACTAGCTAATTGTCCACAATTGAACAATGTAGAGTAGTACTTTAGGCCAAAAAGCTCAGAAATGATGGCGAAAAGTAATGGCAGTTGTGCACCGAATGAGAATCCAATTATGATTGATGCTATATAGAGTGTACCTGGGGCTGGAAAGGCAACCAAGAGGTAGCCAATACATGCAAGTAGAAGGACCATCGTCATCATGAGTGGCCGCGGAAGCTTGTACCTTACGATCAGGCTTTCGGAGACAAATCCAGAAAAAACCCTCCCAAAGTAATTCCAGATGCTAACAAGCGACACAAATGAAGTTACTGTTTTATTAGGATATCCAAGCGACTCACCAATCTGCCCCAAGTTGTCTACGGCAGTTAAGCTTGACCCAAGTCCAAAAAATGTTGCAAGAAACAGAACCAACATGTCAATGCTTGTCAGCGCTTGCAAAATTGTGTAGTCCTCTCCTCTCTCGGGCCTATCAAAAATGGTAAGGAAACAAGACTTTTCTGCCTTTTCATCACCCTGTTTTGAAGAACCAGGCTCCGAAGTCTCTTGTTTTGACTCAACTACTTCTGGTTTTGGCTTCTCAAGTACCGTTATCTCGGTTGGGGGATTTATTGGCTGTTTCTTGATGTTCCAAACGACTAGTTCTTCTCTAATCGAAATAAAGAGAGGGGCAAAGACAAGGAAACAAACCACTGTGGTAGCGCCAGCATATTCTGCTTTCGAGAAAGTAATCAGTTTCTCAGTTAAAGTTATTGCCATGAGAAAAACTGCTAGCACAATTGAGGCGAAGAGGAAATGGTAAAAGACTCGCTTCTCATTGGGGTGCCTAACGGGCCTCATTGTCCGAATTGTGTATACAAATATTACTGAAATTGCAGCCGGAAGCCATCCAATAAGAAGGATGAGAGATTTTGAATCACTTCCATATACAGCCAAGTAAATTTGTGTCATAACAGCTCCGCTTAACCCTGTATAGCCCTTCAAAAGACCTAACATAGAACCCCTGCTTTCAGGGAAGTTCTTGACACTGGTGACGAGAGCTCCTGTATTGGCAAAGTTCTGAGAATTGGCTCCTATACAGATGTAAATGCACATTTGCCAAACCTTGGGCTTGGCTATTTTTCCTGTCACAGCTAACCATATCATGAAATAGCCTCCAAAATTGAGTGCAGCCCCAAGTAGGAGCACAAACCAAGTCGGTGTTACCTCGGCAACTAGGCCGGAAAGAACCCCAACATTAGCACCAAGATCCTTGAAGAAGCCTAAGAGATTGAGTGTTGTCTGATCGTAACCAAGAGTAGCTTTGATCTCCTTGGAGTAGGTTCCAAATAAATATGTTGCACCAGCTCCAGCCATGATTAGAAAGGAAGCAAAAAGTGCAAACCATCGGCCTTTGAGGAACTGTACCGTGAAAGGCAACAATTCGTTGCCTTTGAGTCCTTTTGTGATCGAGATGCTCCCAACCATTGCTTTCCAATTTCTGTATTTGCTGAGGCTATGAAAATCGAATAAAGAGAATTGATTCAAGAAAACTCTGACAGGAGAAGAAGAAGAAGAATCTAAATACTGAAAAAGAAAAAGGGAATATGTTAGAACTAAACTTTCCAGGATTGTTAAAGAGTTGTTCAGAAGAAATGATTATATAAATAAGACAAAGTTTGGTGAGTGTTGCAAAACAATGGCTAATTACACTAATGTTTGGTAGGCCGCATTATAGAAAATTGACATGGGTAGATTCTTTGTTAATATAAGTTTATGTCTTTACATATATATTATAACCGATTCTTAGAATTTTTTGATATAAATTGAGCATTACACTACTATTTTTCATAATAAAAAAAAAAAAAGTATTTAAAGATCAAGCCGTTTGAGCTTTTTTTATTATTTATCTTTATTAAATTGATTCAAATTAATTAAGGTGATAGAGCTGAATAGCCAATGATATGAGTAATGACTATAGGTAGCTAATTAAACTTGTTAGGAGTGTGGACTTTAAGCAATTTCAAAAATAGAATTTAAAACTGTCAAATTTAAAACAGATGGTATTCCCTTTTTCACCCATTTGGTATTAACACTGTCAACTACTCCTATAATTTTTGGTTTACCCACTTGTTTTGTCCTTTCTGTAATGGGTAAGTACTCCCCATTGGCCATTAGTATAATTAGATTATTGAGGGAAAAAATAATAATATTAATGATCTGGCAAAATTAGTGAGAATCAAAGGTTGGCCAATTTTGTAATTAAGACTTTTCTGGAAAAAAAATCTACAAATTTGGAAGGGTGATTAATGTCCACTGCCAAGTTAGCTAACTTGGGTTTTTTTTGCTTTCTCTATAACGGTAATTGAAGGTGAACATTTTAGGCTTTTTACTCTTACACTATGTTTGGTATAAAAAATTAACTTTTTTATACCAAATAAAAAAAAAAGTTGCTTTTAAGGCTGAGAGGTCAACTTTGAACTTATCTGATATATAATAATAATACCCTTATCCAAAATGGAAAATAAAGTTCAAAAATATTTTATTTGAGGAATAATACTTGATATATTATATGTTTGAGAAAGAGAAAAAGACTTGGGAATGGGACGAGTCATGACAATTGGAACTTGGAAGATAAATCTTATATATGGCGAAATACGATGTATGCATCTATCTGCTGGTAAACATATGGTATTGTATCGACATTTATTTTAATACATAAAGTAATAATGTTGGAAGCCTCATATATCAGCTTCTTTGGCTTGTGACAGAACAGACATAGCGGGGCAGTTTTTGCAATTGGGCAATACAGATATCGAACTATAGAAACAATGATTTACGGCATGGATAATCCTAGAAACGAGGAACGAATTGATTAAGAAGTAGTTTATTTTATTTTATTTTATTTTTATCCGTTGATGTTGCTTCCAAGTTCAGTTCCAAAAGGTGCTCCAAAGTGTGAAAGGAGAGGGAAAAAAAAAAAGGATGAATCAATGTCAACAAAAACATGATTAGAAACCATTCCAACACATTTAAGGGAATGGCGCATGTCCATTTATGATTTTGATGTCCCATGAGATATTGGCACTTGAATATAAAGCAGCCTCCACTAAGTAGAGGGGACACGGCCTCTTTTCATTTGCATAGTGACGATTACATGTACTATAATGGCCGTCCACATCGTTTCCTTAGCAATATTGCAGAGATAAGATATGGGGGGCAAAACTCTGGTAATGTTAATGGTAATGGTTATGTTGAGGTAGGGATCATGGTGGGGGTAAGGACAGTGCTGCTAACGGTGCATTTAATATATACTAGCACGCTCATCAATGTTATATAAAATTTCACAATAGTGTGACATCATTTGGTTTCACTTAAAATGTTATTGATCATTGTATATATCTTAAGGTCAATGAGAGTAAGTTTATACTTTTAGTCTTATATGTTGATGATATTATCTTTGCAAACAGTGATTTAGTTTTGCTACATGAAACAAAAGCTTTTCTTTCACAAAATTTTGAAATAAATTTTTTTGGTGAAACCTCATGTTATTGGCATAGAGATGCATAGAAATAGGTCTCAAAAAGACATTAACTCTATCTTAGAAAGCTTATATCAAAAAAGTTTTGGAAAGATTTAGGTTGTAAAGTTGTTCACCAACAGTAGCACCAGTTGTGAAAGGGGATAAATTCAATTTAAGTCAATGTCCCCAAAATAATTTGAAAAATAGCATATGAAAGGTATTTCATATGGTAGTCTTATGTATGGTTAGGTTTGTACAAGACTTTACATAGAGCTTGTAGTAGGAATGCTTCACAAATATCAAAAGTAATCTTGGCCTTAATCATCTAAAATCTGCCAAAAGAATTATTTTATACAGCAACATCATAGGCATTAAAGTTGAGAAATTTTATCTCTGATTTGAGAGTTGTTAATTTCATTATAAGACCATTAAGTATTTATTTTGACAACTCTTTTACAGTATTCTTTTCTAAGAATGATAAAAGTGAAAATCACAACAAACGTATCAATAAAAAGTATCTTGCTGTTAAAGATCATGTAAAGAAACATGAAACAGATATCCAAGACATTAGTAAAGGCTTAATGGTTGTAGATCCCATGACTAAAACATTGTTGACAAAACAATTTAAAAATCATGTGAATAATATGAGACTAAGTAATGTTTGTTAAAGTGTGGTTTGGCTTTTTTGACATGCTTAATTTTGTTATTTTTAACATTCTTAGAATTAATGAACATGTTTCGATTTGTGCACATAAAGTTTACATGTTTGTTTGGACCTTAAATGACTAAAGAAAATTCATTTATAAAGTACTATCTCATAAAGTATTCTTTTAGAGAGGATCATGTGCATTGTAATACATGGAAGGAAATATTCGGATTAGAATAATACTGTCATGATTCGTGTTATGTGAATCTTTAATTGAGTGAGAGTTTAACTAGAGTAACTTATGGCCATACTAAGTTTGAATTTAAGTAGCACCTATTCAAGTTCTTGATTTTATCATAAGGGTCAAGTGGAAGAATATTACGAAAATAATGTGGTCCACAAGAAAACTTAGTAGGCCAAGTGATGTGAACCCTTAGGATTGAAATCCTTTGAACCCACTAACAATTCAAATATCCTAATCCAAGAAAACCAAGATTCAGGTTGAAGATCTAGACCCAATGAAATCTTATTTCAATAACTTAGTTTTAGCTAGTTCTTTCAAGAACTAGAAGAGAAAACTCTCTCAATTGATAAAAATCAAAATTACACAATGAATTGATTTGCCATAGGCGGCTAAGGAAAACTATTTATATCCCTTCTAACTTAACGTAGGTCGGGTAGGGTTTAAACACAATGATAACATGCCCTAATCAGTTGACACACTAATAATAGTACTATGTGCTGAACATACTCAAGCCCAAAACCTAATAATTAAAAATAGGTCCAATTAGATTAATGAGGTAGCCCCACAAACTCAATAGACTTAATACATAAAATAGACCCACATGCCTATGTTTTTAAATGAATTAAAACAAGTCCACTCTTGCCACATCAATTAATGAATTAGGATGGCCTCCACACATATCATGTCAATTAATGAAACAAACCCAGGCCCACTTCAATTCCCTCTTATGCCGCCACTTGTAAAGTTTGGATCACATGGACCAAAGCTGGTTCCTCTTTATTCAAGTCCATCTTGAATGTCTTGACCTTGCTTAAAAGACTTGTAGATTCTGCCCAAGTCCTTTCCTTGCATTGCTTTCTTGATTCGGCCCAGGTGGAATCCTTGCACTGCTTCTTGAAAACTTGGTCCATCTTGGATCTCATCACCAAGATAAGGTTTAATTATTTAGATGATATTATCTCAGTAAATCCTATTCAAATTAAACTACTCTAGTGTTAGTAGAGTTAAAAATAACTCTTTATTATCTCAGTAACTGATCAAGATAAGGTTTAATTATTTAGATGATATTATCTTAGTAAATCTTATTCAAATTAAACTACTCTAGTGTTAGTAGAGTTAAAAATAACTATTTATTATCTCAGTAACTGATTAAGATAAGGATTCCTTGATGGCTAATTAGTTATCAAATATGGATCCTTAGTCTAGTTTATATAAATTTGCCTCTAAAACCATTTCAAGATAATTAGAAAAAATAGAAATAGACTATAAGATATGTATCAAAGGGAAAGAAAGTTTTTTTTTTTATAATTGAAGCAAGATTTTTTTTTGAACAATCATGATTGGAGGTACGTTAATAAAATTTTTTAGTTTTAACACAATACAGATAGGAACTATAGAAACAAGGATTTACCGCATGGATAATCCTAGAAACGAGGAACGAATTGATTAAGAGATGGTTTATTTTACTTTATCCGTTGATGTTGCTTACAAATTCAGTTCCAAAAGGTGCTCCAAAGTGTGAAAGGAGAATAGAAAGAACGGATGAATCAATGTCAACGAAAATATGATGATAAATCATTTCAACACATTTAAGGGAATGGCGCATCCCCTTTATGATTATGATGTCCCATGAGATATTGGCACTTGAATATATATAGTAGTCTTTAGGGATGATAGCGGGTTGAATATTTATATTTTTTGTATTATCCGAATTCGAATCCACAAATTATCCGCATTTAATCCACATATTATTATCCGAATCTGAATTAAACAACATTATTCGCCGGATATCCGAATCCGCAAAAAATTCAAATTCAATCAATCATTTTTTAAAAATATAAATATTAAATCAAACAAAATTTATGTGTTTTACAAATAAGTGGATTCGGATTCGGTTATCCGAATTCGTAGAAGTAATGCGGATTCGGATAATGGATATCCGATTTTTCATATCTGCATCCACTCCGAATAGTACTTATAATATCCGAATCTAATTTTTATCCGAATTCGCAAATCTAAATTCATAAAAGACAAATTGGATATCTACGAATATCCAAATTCGCATTTTCAATTGCCACCCTTAGCAGCCTCCAATGAGTAGAGGGGACACGGCCTCTTATCATTTGCATAATGATGAAGACTCCACATTACATTTACTATAATGGCCATCCACATCGTTTCCTTAGCAATATTGCAGATATATATGTAAGATATGGTGCCAAAACTCTGGTATATATGGTAATGGTTATGTTGAGGTAGCGATCAAGGTTCACTACAAATAAATTGCCATATAGTGACGGTCCAAAAAGCGTTGGTAAAACTCCAAAATCCGTCGCTAAAAGTCCTAAAACACTATACCGACGGTCAAAATGACTATTCCGACAAAAAATTAAGCGACGGTAAAACCCTCGTCGGTATAGACCTATACCAACGGAAAAGGTGACCGTCGGAATAGGATGTATAACCTATACCGACGGTTTTAGGCGTCACTAATGTTACTACCGTCGGTATAACCTATGTTGGGATAACCCCTTTTGCTTTTACCTATACCGACGGATTTTGTATCCGTCGGTATAGATATCGCATCTATACCGACGGCTTTTGTATCCGTAGGTATAAATACCGTATCTATACCGACGGCTTTTTTATCCGTTGGTATAGATACCATAGATATACATATACCGACGGTTTTTTTTCCGCTTCCGTCGGTATAGATTAAAATGTAAAATATATAATTACTATAGCGACAGTTTGCCGTAAATTTACTGACGGTTTACTCCGTCAGTATACTATATATTTTTTGTTGTTATATGAACTGTCAGTATAGAGGTGAGAGCGTCGGTAAAAATAAAATTTTATCATATTTTCAGTTACTAATATTGATATATTTATAATTTAATCCAACATATTTCATATAAAAAAAGCATCATAAGAATAAGAAAGTACAAAATATTTAATAATATTAAAAATGAAATTACAAAGAAATTGTCTTAATTATATAACTTTTACAAACTAAATAGAAGTCGCAAACTAAAGTGATAATATAGTCTTAAATTTGAAAATTAGCAGTCCAAACAAAAAGTAAATAAGCAACTCAAATACATAAAATGAAATAAGCAGCCCAAAACATCTACGTTCTCGTTAGGAAATTGTCTTTGAGCTGATAAATGCTTTAATACTGAAAAATGCAGGCTGCACAAGAAAGATATTTGATTATCAGAACTGAATTGTTTTCAATTTCAAGGAACCGGCAGTCATCCATGAAGTCAAATTCAGATTCATATCAAAACACAACAGCAATAGCATGTTCAATGCCTTCCATCTTTTGTAGATTAAAACACACCAATCATTTATATTGCTTTTCTCAAATAGTTCTAAATAAAGAACAATAGCATACCCTTCTCTGATGCAAGAACCATATGATTTTATAAAGTGTCCCTAAAAAGAAGAGCAAAACCTCTCTAATCCTTGCTTCAGACCCTCAGCAGTGACATCAGTGTAAAAAACATCCAAAAATTATGACAAAAGGCTTGATAAGTAGCATGTTTTGGCTTGAAAGCATCTGAACCAAGATGCGTGAAAACAATAAGAATTTTGTCAAAAAGCTTGAAAGTGGCATAAAAGTCATGAAGATATAATATAAGAAAGAACTCCAAAAATTAAAGTGTTTCGTTTAAGAAAGAGAGAAAGCACCTTCTTTTTCTCTCGGTGAGAAAAGGTTTGCAAATGTTTCTCAACTGTCCTGAATTTAATTTTTGATACAACTTGATCAATTATTGTGTTAAGATAAAAACTAACACTATTTGGTGCAGTAGTAATAGTACCTGGAAAACCTCCATCCAAATTTGCTGTAAGGATCGATAGAAAGAAACATGAAAGCCGAAAGCAATCCTAACACCCTGCGAAGATAGAAAGAAAGAAATGAATTTGTGCATTAAATTCTTATTTTCCAATAAAAACATAAAGTAATACTTAAAAGTTAAAAGCTTTCAAGGGAAAAGAAAGAGGAACAAGATTATTGACATGATACTAAGCCACTGCATGAAGGGATCTTAAGTGGAAGACTGCTTGGTGACAAGTAAAGCTTTGAAGATGCCATGGTCCAGGAAAAATTATCAAAATTAAGAACCTGCAATAAAAACAGAAAATAATTATAGGACATAAACTAGCAGTTTGTGAGACATCTTGCACCATGTCAAGTAAACTAGACATAACTTTTCAGAATTACAAATATTAACATATTTTTACCTGCACATCATCTAACAATCCATTCCCAGATTCACCACCAACCACTATCATCTTGTTCCCAACAACAACGGTTGCATGCTACTCAAGGAACAAGAAAAGTTTCAGCATTTCCATTATAGCTGATATATAAAAGTTGAATTAACACCTAAGATATGAAGCAATCTGAAAATTGAAAAGCAACAATATATTACATTAAAGTGTGGCACAAGCCTCCCCCAACAACCGACAACAACCATCCAATTCTCAGAGTTCCCTGATGAATTAATCTCAGGGGCAGTAGAATTACAGTGGGAGTCAAATTCATCAGAATGACTACCAGCAGGCATAAGACTCTACCTAAAACAGATTCGAAGGCTTTAGCACCTTATACACATGACCACCAGTACCAAACCAAAATCAAACAAGTCAAAAGCCTCACATTGGTATTGTTGCTTTGTTTGGGCGGTCTTATAGGAGTATAGGACTTCTAATTCCATGGGCAGACTCCGAAAGCTGTATTTTCTTCACTGTAAATCAACACAGGAATGTACCAAAATAAGTGAGCAATATTCAGCAAAAAGAGGTATTCTTCATGAAAAACTGGGATTTACATATTTTTAAATAAAGAATGGAAATGTCAAAGCAAGAAAAATGAAATAGAATATATGATAAACCTCAGTGAAGCTGAGATTCCATCCAAACTCCATAAACAAGCAAAAAAACCTCAACCTTTCTCATATAATATGATCATAGGCAAGAGAATACAATACCTTCACAGAGAACCCAAACTCCACTCAGATGTTAATGCATGAAGATGGAAGAGAGATGCAGCATAGTAACTTTGTAGTGGTTTGTTATGGTTTAACCCAGTAGAAAGAGAAAAGTATAGCTTAAGATTTATGTCCCAAAGAAATAATATCTTTGAAACAAAGATAAGCTGACTACAACAATCTATCAAAAGTCAAACTTGAACTGATCTTTATCATCGCAGTGAGTTAACCTAGAACAATTATCTGGAACAAATTTTCTAACTTCCAATTATCTGGAACAATTTACCTAATTAGCTTAACTATTAAAGAAGAAAATGATGTTTAAAGAAAGGTTTTCACAAAATGCCCTGCATCAGTTTTACAGTTATTAAAGAAAATAAATTCAAATATTCTTTTCTACATTATTATAGTGTTTATATAGAAAATATATATTAAAACATTCCAAGGAACAGTGAAAATAAGCAAGAGAATAGAGATGTAATCCAAGCAAAAGAGTTATGATTTTCGAGATACCCAAAACAAATCTTCTATTTTCAAATTAATTGAATTAAGAAGCAAATATTCTAAAATAATTTAGTGAAGCAATTGTTTCAAAAACAAATCTTTCGCGTAAAACAATTGCTTCAGTCGAAAAACAAATAAACCTAACTAAACGTTAAGCAGTGAATAGAACAATCAAGATAACAGGAAAGTTCATAGGAACCTAACTAAAATTCAACAAAAAAAAGGAAGTACATGATCTCGATTAATTGAAGTAGAAAAAAAAAACGAGGAAATTAAATTATTTAAACGAAAAGGAAGGAAGGCTAAAATAACAAGAGGTGGAACACAATGCTGCAACAAAGTTACCTCAAGAAAATGGCTAAGATTTTGAAGGTGGAGCCTCGAGTTTTCTGAGGAGAATCATGTGCATCGGGGGAAAAAATTCCAGAATCCCCAACTCTGGTCAAATAATCAGCGGTCTTGAACAGCATCTCTCAGGTTTTTAGATTCGATGATTGTGAAAGTTGGGAGAAAAATCGAGGAATCGAAGAAAGAGAAAAATCGGAGATTCGATGATTGTGAAAGTTGGGAGATATGTTCTTTAATTAGTTTAAATTCTGGAAACTGAAACTCACCTCAAGCAATGTAATTAGTTTTTCCCCAAATAATAACAATATAACCCTCCAATTGGTTGCTGAGAAAGCTGACAAAAAGAAAAGAAAATAAACATCTAAATAATTACTTAAGCAACGAAATGGCGCTAAGAAATTAAAATTTCATTCATCTTCTTTTCCTACACTTTCTCAGCAACCAGTAACTAGGAAGGATTCAGAAAATAGCTATATCAATCTTAAAATAGAAATTCAACACTCAATCATCAGCAGAGTTTCATTAAAAAGAAGATCCTTGTTTACAATCCCAAATTCTCAACTCAACAAGATGATGCAAAAAACATGATGCAAAAAACATGAGCGATGGCTCAGGAGGAGAAATAGGAAGTGGCGTCGTTGGTTAGGAAAAACAAGGAAGAGGAGAACTTAGGTTTTGTTAAAGGCATTTTTTTTGAAAAAAAATTAATTTTAAAATATAGATATAACCTATACCGATAGTAAAAATAAAACCGTCGGTATACATCAGACCTATACCGACGGTCAATGATAAACCGTCAGTATACAGGGTATCTATACCGACGGTCAATATAAACCGTCAGTATAGGGGTATATATACCGACGGCCAATGATTAAACGTCAGTATACAGGGTATCTATAGCGACGGACAACAAAGTGTCGGTATATGTTAATTATATTCTGACAGTAACAAAAATCCGTCAGTATAGATCCTTTATACCGACGGATTTCGACCGTCAGTATAGGTAAGCGTCAGTATATGGCAATTTGTTTGTAGTGGTTGGGTAATGAAAGTGCTGCTAACAGTGCATTTAATATATACTCATGAGCGTGATTTGATGGATAAGTAAACTCTTAAGACGATTATTTTATTTATTTCGTTTCATTACTGTTTTTAATGATTTATATATACACTGTATATATAATATTACATGTTATATATCATGTGTAGTGATTTTTATAAATATGTTTAACAAATGAAACATTTTTTAACATTTGTGTATGACGTATACTACGGTTGAAAAGTGTGAACATATTTGTATACATGTTGACAATTGTTTCATTTCGTGAAAAGTGTTTGTTTTATATTTCTTGTTTCGGTTGTAAACAATAGTGCCGTCGCTTCATGCATATTTGGATGATAGCATTTTATATATGAATGACGATGACTATTTATATGTATATTTCATATATATTGGCAGCATATATGTTGAATGCTTACTGACTTCATTGATTGTAATTTATATATTGCAATATATAGTGTTGATCGTTTACTTTATATATATATATATAATTTTATACATACGGTTTATGTATAATAATATATATTACTGTTATTTCAATATATATTATATATATGTTTGTTGTTATAGTACATAATTTATATATATTTATTTATTTATTCTATCATTTATAAATATATATATTGTGTACGATAGATATTTCAAATTTATATATTATTTGTGTATATATATATATATATATATTATATATATTGTGTTTGTAATATATATATATATATATTATATGGCTACTATTAGCAATTGTGAAATATCCATGTTTAATAACGGTTGTTAATGGCGACGTTCATTCCAACCGTGGCGTTTTCTGTTACATTGGAAATGCCTCCTAAACCGAAGGCAACGTTTTCTTGACCAATGTAGTGAGAACGATATGCTGTCACGCCACAGCATATTTTGAGACCTCTTCTAGAAGTTTTGGCAGTGCCCATCTTTTGAGATAATTGTCGAAACATGTTTCCGGGGATTTTTTGTGCCAAATTGGAGCCTAGAATTGATGATCTCATTTAAACATGATATATATATATATATAGTGTTTGTGATAAATATTCTATATATATCTGTTTTATATATATTTATAAATGTGATTGGAATATATATATTTGTGAAAATATATATTTATAATATATATTTCTGTGAACATATATTTGTTTGTATATATGTGTTTGTAATATATGTATTCTATATATATATATATATATGTGTGTGTATTTATATATATATATATATTCTAAATATATATATATAAAGGTGATCTTGTTATTTTAAATAACAGATGACAGAACGGTTTACTGTAAATGCGAGTGCGCCTGTAGTGCTAATGCCACCACATGTTAGACATGGTGAGAAACCCGAGAAGTTCAGTGGTCTGAACTTCAAACGTTGGCAGCAAAAGATGCTGTTCTATTTAAACACTCTGAACCTAGCCCAGTTCTTACGGGAAGAGGCCCCGGTTCCCAAAGAGGGAGAGACCGATCCTACAGTTGTAGTTTCTGTGCAAGTATGGAAGCATTCTAACTTCCTATGCAAGAACTATATCCTCAATGAATTGGACAACACGTTATACAACATGTTTAGCCCAATCAAAACAGCTAGAGAGCTGTGGGAATCCTTAGAAAGAAAATACAGAACCGAGGATGCCGGCACAAAGAAATTTGTGGTTGGTCGGTTTCTGGATTTCAAAATGGTGGACACAAAAAACCGTGATTAGTCAAGTCCAAGAGTATCAGTTGATCCTCCATGAGATTACTGCCGAAGGAATGATTCTTAGTGAATCATTTGAAAACGGCAACTTTGATAAAGAAATTACCTCCTTCTTGGAAGAATTTCAAGTACTATCTAAAGCATAAGAGAAAGGAAAAACTTTAAAGGACTTGATTATTCGGTTAAGAATCGAGGAGGATAATTGTGGTTCAAAAAAAAAAAGAAGGGCTAAAGCTCAGACCATGGAAGCCAATACAAATGTTGTAGAACATTCGCACAAGACCAACAAGAGAAAATTTGTTGGTTCTAGCTCTTCCCAAGCCTAATAAGGGAATGGATTTCAAGAAGTTAACGGGAACTTGTTTCATATGTAACAAGCCCGGTCATCGAGCAAAAGACTACCGTCAGAACAAGAAAAGTGCTCAAGCCAACTTAGTTGATGATAATGAGATTGAGCTCGCTGTTGCAGTATCACAAGTGAACATGGTAGAAAACCCTAAGACATGGTGGGTTTATACCGATGTCACTTGTCACATTTGTTCTGATAGAAAGAGTTTCTCCGAGTATAAAGAAATAAATATTTAAGAGAAACTCTTCGGTACGAGGCCATGGATAAGGTGGTGCTCAAGATGACATCTGTTAAATAACTAACTTTGAACAATGTGGTTCATGTTCTTGAAATTCGTAAGAATTTGGTTTTCGACTCTATGTTGAGCAATAACGGGTTTAGACTTGTAATTGAGTCGGATAAATGTGTACTCACTAAATGTGGCATGTTTGTGGGTAGAGGATATCTATGTGATGAGCTTTTTAAGCTCAATATTATGGATGTTATGCCAAAGAACAAGAATAATAATTAAATTATTTCTTCTGATTATTTGGTGGTGTCCTCTAATTATGGCATGGTAGATTAGGTCATGTGTGGGACAAGACCTTGCAGAGAATCAACAATTTGGATTTGGATTTGCTTCCGCAAATTGTTATTGATAAAAATCACAAATGAGAAATTTGTGTGGAATCCAAATTGGCTAAAGCTCCTTTCTATTCGGTAGAAATAAGTAGTAAACCTCTAGATTTAATTCACACTGATATATGTGACTTAAAGTTTGTGCAAACTAGAGGTGGTAAAAAGTATCGAATACTTTTATTGATGATTGCACAAGATACTGTTATGTCTATTTGCTAAGAAGCAAAGGCGAGGCCTTGGAAGTTTTTAAGCTCTTTAAAAATGAGGTCGAAAATCAACTAAGCAAGAAAATAAAGAGTGATAGAGGTGGTGAATATGATTCAATGAATTTATTCAAAATATGGAATCAATATTCAAACCACTTCTCCTTATTTACCTCAACAATACGGTATTGCAAAACGCAAGAATTGAATGTTGAAAGAAATGATGAATGCTTTGTTGATTAGTTCAGGGTTATCTCAGAACTTGTGGGAGGGAAGCTATTTTAATAGCTATTTACTTTTTAAATAAATATACCCCACAAGAAATAAGACAAGACACCGTATGAATTATGGAAGGGTTAAGGACCATCCTATAAATACACGAAAGTGTGGGGGTGTCTTACGAAGGTATCAGTTTCTCCGGCTTAAAAGGTGATAATAGGACCTAAAACTATGTTTGGTGCCTCATTCGAAGGGATCATGACCCAGTCCTTGAGGGCAAGAGAAGGACATGTGAGAATATGTCAACTTTATGCAACAAGGGTACTCGGGTGTGATCTTAGCATCAATGAGGGTATCGACATAGTAAGTGGGGAAGAGTTTCATGGTATGGTATCGGCATGCCTTGGTGCTACCATGACTACCCCGTTGTGAAGCGGAGAATGAGACTTTGTCCATGGGATCGGTGATCCCTGATGGTGCCAAGAGTGGCACGGACCCTGTAAGTAAACCATTAGGTTGTAAATAAATTTGAAGACATAATGTACTCAGTTAGCAAACTGAGTAGATTTACAAGTATTCCTGGAAAGGATCACTGGAAGGCCATTGTGGGGGTACTTAGATTTTTAAGATACACCTAAAGTTATGGACTGCACTATACAAGATATCTAGATGAAAAATGGATATTCAATACTAAAGATTTCAAATCCACTAACGGATTTATCTTTATTATTGGAGAAGCTGCAGTGTTTTGAAAATCTTCTAAACAAACGTGAATAGCCAGATTTACCATGGTATCTGAAGTTATAGCTTTAGATAAAGCTGGAGAAGAAGCAGAATGGCTTCGAAAGTTTAGAAGATATTCCAAGTTGGCCGAAACTTGTGCCTGCAATTTGTATACATTGCAATAACCAATCTGCAATTGGTAGGGCATAAAGTTGTTTATATAACGGTAAATCTCGACACATTCGTCGAAGACACAATACCGTTAGACAGTTGCTCTCAAATGGAATTATCTCTATTGATTATGTAAAATCAAAGGATAATATTGCGGATCCGCTTACTAAAGGTTTAACGAGAGAGCAAGTAAATACATCATCGAGGGGAATGGGTCTTAAGCCTATAAATTAAAGTTACATAGTGGAAACCCAACCTAGCTGACTGGAGATCCCAAGATCTAGGTTCAAAAGGGACAACTAAATTATGTAACTGTGTGTAAGCACTAAAAGAGTTAAACACTCTTATCCATTCCTATAATGATTTAGTGCTGCCTGCAAGGTAGGATAAGCTATGCTTTTAATGATTCTTATAGCTTGATAAATGATCAAGTGGGGTATTGCAGGATACTCTTAATGAGCAATCACCTATTATGAGTAAGAAATGTGGCCACTTCTATGAGAATTGATCAGGCTAAATCCTCTAGAGTACTCATAAGAAACCAGGAAGTGTCCGAGGCCAAAATGGACACAACCGTGAGAACCGAAGATGTTCAAAGGGGAATTGTGTGATAATTATTGTCTTGGTTTACACCAAAGGCTGAATAGTTCAAGACATCATGTTCACTAGTTAGCCGAGTAAATCCGATAGTTATTCACTATGGAAGGTTCAAAGCCAAAAGCTACCTATCTTGATGCAATAACTCTTCAAGGTTTAACTCTCTCATATTCCGAGTCAGTTCGTCGTTTTAATCAGACAATTTCCATTCATGTGGGGGATTGTTGGATATCAATATATTATTTGGTGTATAAATACGAAATACGTATTTTAATACGTAGGTTGTCGTAAGTAGATACACGGTTCATAATTTATGTACACAATTGATATCATGTTTGAATGAGAAATTAATCTCTTTATACCCACTTGAAGAGGAAGAAAGTTGGTTGATGTTAGTGATTGGTGTGGAACCTCACATAGGATGAACAAAGGCATAGGCTTATGGTATTTATAAGCCTTGTTTTCATGTAGGGTTGGGCCCCAAGGGGCACCCAAGTTTTGTGGTGGATGAAGACCTACACAACTTGAGCTGGACCACACGCGAGCCGTCGAGCCGGGCTGGGTCGGGTTTGGGTTTGGGCAGTAATTAATTTTTTACTGCCCAACCGATATTTTTATTCAGTCCAAACCGAACCGGTTCAGCATTCTCAAACCAAGAGACTTGTCTGTTTAAGAAGTATCTTTTCGGACCGAACCCTTTTGTTTGTTAATAGTTTTGTCTGTTCGGTTGAAACTAAGAACCTTTTTATTTTCAAAAGCTGCCTGTTTGGCCGAATAGGTTTTGTCCCAAATGATGTGTCCGTTCCGAAAAGTCATCTGTTTTTCTATATAAACCTGAGCAGTGCCTGTCTTTATATAGTACTTAAAATTTCTCCTAATTTTTTCTATACTGCTCTTGTCTTTTCCTGTGTCTTCTGTGAGAGAGACCGACATTTTTCTGGTTCGTCGTGTTGCTAAAAGTGTGCTCTTGATTGCAACGTAATCGAGGAGACCTGGGAGACGAATTGCGACATACTGTTAGCACCTGAGAGACAGGCAATAATCGTCTTAAGATCAGAGGTCCAACCTTGACTCGATTATCCTTTTTCTGTATTCGAATTAACCTGTAAGTGTTGTCAATTTTCCATTCTGGACTGTTCGTATTTTTTATATGCTGTTCTGCCGGAATTACAGATAAGTAATCTGTTCTTTAATCTTTTAATTTATAGTTAGTAGTAATGAAATATTGCTTATTGATTATAAGATTGCCAACATAAACAACCCCTATGATCAGAAAAAGGATGATATAGTGGAAAAAGTAGAGTTTTGAAAGCAATATAAAAAATATGGATTGTTCTTTGAGGAACATGAGCAATTATGTAACAAATGGAGATTTTCCAGGTATATCTGTATTTCTTTACTAAAATGTTTAAGAATTAATAATAAAAAAATGAATTTTTTTTAAGGGAGTATCTAAAATGGTGTCCTCGACGAGTTATTGTTTTTATACATCGGAGAGCTTCCACTACAAATGTAATAAATGCAAGTATGATAATATATATTACTATGAGTAGAGAGCTAAGAGAGTTCTTTCTCTCTTTTTTATATCACGGATTAATTTTTATCATTAAAATTAAGAATTCAACGATCTATGAACGTCATAAACTTAACATAGTAGCAAAAGGCAATATCCAAGCCGAAGTCTGTTTGATAAAATTTGAGGGTTAACTAGCTGATCCATTTTGTACTTGTGAAGCGCATGTCCTATGTGCCCAGAAGGAAGAAGATGAAGGAGGTCCATTGTGTAGCAAACAGCAAAGGTCCATAAAATAGAGCCCCTTCTTTCTATTAAAGCCCACTGAGAAAAGGATCCATGGTTTTCGTGAAGGTCCGTAAAAGAGTAGGCTTTGTTTTGTTTTCCTGACTTTTCTGCGAGGTCATAGCCTTTTGGGTTTCTAAAAAAACCAGATGAGCCGATCGACAGCCCATTCATACTCATTCATCAAAGTTCAGAAAGAAAAAATGGCAGACATGCAAAAGAAAAGCACTACAATCTCAAATTTTATGTGTTGATCTGAATATATGGACTAATTGATGAAATCCATTGAATCTGTCACATTTTGCAAAAACATTTCGTTGTTTTCTGATACAAGACCCAAGAAAGATGGGAAACTGTAATAACTCCCCAATTTATTCATCCATACCTAATATTATGTACCAAACCTTTTATTGCTTTATCATCCAGATTATCATTAACGAGTGCCTTAAATAGTAGTTTTTCATGTCAAGCAAGAGGTTTAATTAGGCCAAGGATGATTAATGAGTTCCTTGTTTCAATTAAATTTTCAAGCCTTCACTGTTCCCTCCCATTAGCACATGGAAACATGGCAATATGCTTATATATTTGTCCCCTTTGACAAAAGGTTCATTTTACCAATAATTTAGCACATTCTGTTGTCTGTTTCCAACACAAATATTTGGCCTAGCATGTGCTTGGACAGCTCACACTTCAAAGCTGTAGGGTCAGTGCCCACAAAAATGTTTCAGCTTCTTAGATTCAAGGTCTTCCAATGGGGACCCTTTCAAGCCTTTTTTCTTCAATGCCTTCATAACTTTTAGGGCAGGGAGCAGCCCTGCACTAGAAAAGTTTTATTATTGGGTAACTATTTCAAGCATTTTGATGGATGCAATTTGTTAAGAGATTTTTTGGCAGAGGAATATGATCCAAATAAACAGTAGAAAGGGGCCTCCATGTTTCCACCTTTTTTTAAGGTTAATTGCAATGGTCCCAGATGGAAAAATGAGAACAATAATATGAAAGGATTCAAGCCTAGAAACAGCTCTATCCGCCTGGATATTATAGTTTGGTTGATTGATTGTTGCCTTCATACAAATATACCAAGAGGGCTTTTAGCCCTTCAAAAGGTGGTCCATCCGTTTCTTAATTTTTCTTTCTTTTCTCTTGCACAAAAAAAAAATGATTCAATGGGTCACCTTCATCATGTTTTAACAGAGGCTCAGTTCAACTCTTGTTCTATGTAGTTCACTGTAAAACAAAACTCTAATCAGATCATGTCAGGGCAGAAGATTGAAATCTATAACACTCCATTTATCTTATCATATATAAGAGTCGAAGATTTTATTTATATCATGAATATACAATGAACTGCCATTTTGTAATGTGCTAGCTGTAGGTCTTGTAAGCCTTTTTAAGTTTAGTAGCTTTTGTTTAGGAATAATTTTTTGTATGAAAAATCTTAAACTTTAAAAGTGTCATGATGACTCATGAGACACTTATTTTAAAAAAAAGTCATGATCACTGACTTTACAAGTTTACATTGACAACTTATTGCAATGCAACCTCTTGTTTTATGTCTAATTTTCTCCTCAACTCTCAACCTTAAAACTTGAGGATAATTAAAGCTTGCTTCTTTCTTTCTTTCCATTTCATTACTTGATATTGACCTGATCATCTTCAACAGGTATATCGTAATTATGTCTTTCACTTCTCTTCAGAAAAAGTTCTTCCCAATGGACCTGATATTTGGTACATAGAATTACAAGAAACAGAAACAATCTGATTGTCATTTTGTAACTCCAGAATCTGTCTAATGAACACGATTATGTAAAGATTTCATTTCAATTTTTCCAGTTATCTGAAAATGACCCATAAATTCAGAGTAAACTTTTCCATTCTTTCAAATCTTTATCAGAAACCCCAAAAAAAATGCCAATTATTTGAAGGACCTTTATCATAGTTAAAAGTATCCAAAAAGTTTGTACCAACATAATTTAACTCGAGAGTCGAGACCACCACAATGATAATGATGCCTATATCTAAAACTCCCCCAAAAAGCTCATACCCATGATGATGAAAAATGAAACTGATCTATTGTTTAACCATAACTTCATCAAGAATGAATTATTAGTTGATTTTTTTTTTTGGGGGGGGGGTTCAAGGTATTGTCTTGGTGGGATCCAAAGTAATTCCTTGATTTGTACTTGGAATCTCATCAATTTCAATTTGAAGTGATTGCTTCCCACCTTGGGGGGTTTGCTAATCTTGCCCCTGGAAATATAGGAAGTACTGTTTACATTTCCATTCAAATAAAACCATTTGCATTCTTTTTGCTATTACACACTCTTAAACAATAAAAATGTAAACATATTTATATATATATAAATTCATATATATATATATATATAAATTCAGCTACTGCTTTCCCAATTATTGATATGGGGTTGAGATGAGATTATACTGTTCAAATCCTATTATCATTATTATCGCGAACAATCATATGCTACATTAGTAAAGTATTTGACTCTTAATTTTAGTGATTAAGATTCGATCCCCGGACAACTCCAATTAATTAAAAAAAATTCTTACCATTAAGCTCAACCTAAGTTTTGATTAAAGAAAACAGAGAAAATTTCACACTTTACATATTGTGATTAGGAAAACAAAAACATTTCATAGAAGAAAGTTTCCCGGTTCATTAAAAAAAAGAAGATGAAAAGTAAGAAAGGCGGCTGTCAATTTGGAGTTTGGTCATTGGCCATTGCTTTGCCAGTACAAGAGATAATAAAGAGAGAACGTCATCCTCACTTAAGTATATAGGTAACTAAATGTTTTGTTAAGAAAGGCAGTCTGAAAACATTTTGGGTCCCCTCATAGTAGATGTGTACACCAATCGAATAGCCCCTTCGACTTGATTTATATTGAATTGAATTTGATTAGAATATTTTTAATTTAGATTAATCTGATTCAGTTTGAAATAATATTTTTTAATTATAATAATATTATTTTATTTAATTTTAATTATAAAAAATAAAAAATATTTTTTTTAATATTATGAACAATAAATTCGGATCTATATGTCGAACTTGAGTAAAAATTTTTTAAAAAAATTGAATCGTGATCCGATCCATAAACAGTTCTATTTCAGAGTCCAGACTTTGAGTTTGTACACAGTTAAGTTATTCGATCTGCTGCAAAATTGCCACCAAACTGCATGCTTCCATATTGCACTCACACGTGTGCCAAAATACTTGATGGTAAGATAACGTACGAGAAACGCAGCCAAGGCCAAACATGATGTGGATTAGGGAAGTGCATGCTTTGGACACTCCCACAATTAATTAGCAAGCAATTTAATCATTAATTAATACTTACCTGTTTCAGCCAAATTCATAGACATCTTCCCTAACTAAAACTTAAATAATCAATTTGTGGGGTAGAAAGAAAATTCATAGTTAAATACCAAACCTATAGCTATAGCACAACCCAAAAAAAAAAAAAAAAATACCAAATACCAAATCTAGAGCAAAGACCATTGAAACTAATGAATTAATTACTACATATCTGACGATGAAATAAAAACTATAAAAGTTAGTTAAGTTGGTAACTAGGGATGGATTTTATTTTTGTCAACCAGTGCTTAATTTTTATGAGAGTATTTAAGAGTAAAATTGTAAATATATTAAATTTATATATAAAAAAATGGGTTTTCAAAATCGTTGAATTTAAAATAGAAGCTTAATAGTTAAAAAATTATAACTACTTGTTGCTGTTTCATGTTTCAATCAGGATTCAGGGCCAACTTTATAATCCTCGATTTATTTTGCTTCTCTTCTCTTTAATTTCTCCTTGCCGTGCACGAGACTCTTAAAAAACAAAAACAAAAAAATCGAAGTCCGTCCCACTCTCATATTCTTCTTGTGGAGAAAGCATTTGGTTGTGGATGATTTGTGTGTGCCCAAAGCATTTCATTTTTTCACGCACTGTTTCTTAGAAATGATATGATTGACAAAAAAGGCAAACAGGTTATCAATATGTAAAAAACTACTAAAAACAAAGGTCGGTGCTGCCCAGTTTCACTCGTAATAAGACAAATACGATATAAAAATATAATATTTTTAATAAACATGATAAGAATTATTTAAATATGATTAATATAAGATGTTTAATATATGTATTATATTTATATTTAAAATTTTAATATATTTAATTATTTTTATTATATTTACATTTACATTTATAAATATATATATATATATGTTTAATGCGACATGTTTAATATATGTGTTTATAAAAAAAATATATAATTTGCATATACAAATTATCATGTTGAAATGACTGTGGACAGCTTCTGCCAATTACGACCATTAATCTTATTAACAATTTTCAGTTTTCTCAATTTCTCTAGACTGTTCAAAGTCAACAAATTATTCTTTTCTCATATGGTATCTAGTTCTCGAATCGAAAGGGACCAATTCCCCCCACTGTGACTATCTTAATCTTCTAGTAAATAATAATATATATATAGTTTATATTTGATACACTATCAGTATATAATTTTATGCACTAATAATGAATCTTACGATAACACTTCGTTAAAAAAATAAATTTTAAACTTAATCCCTAAACCCTGAAAATATATCAAATATATATATATATATGAGTTTTGTTAATGAATGTCTTTAAAAAGCATAAAGTAATTATTTTTATAGGTAAATAATGCATTTATTATATTAGTAATTTGTTAAGAGTAAGAGGGGAAAATGAATATTTTAACTTAACTAATGGCATCTGGCATGCTGCTGAATTTTATACCCAAAATATTATAGTATGACTATGATATGATATAGTATTATATTAACAATTGGTAAAGACTTATCTTCAACCAGAGTAGTAGTAGGTAAGATGTCACAAATTCTAGAGTATCATTTGTAATCGGTAAAGCTATGATATATTAGATAGAGTTTTTAGTAATTCAGGTCCAGTCAATTTGGCACGAATCATTGTTTAAATGATAAAAAATATTTTTTATTTAAATTTAATTATAAATATATATAAATATTAATATAAAATATATTTTTTTATTATTTGAACAATAAAACAAGCTTATGAATAAAGACAAAAAAATTCGAATCATAATTCGACCAATCCATAAATCCGACCAATCCATAAACAGGTTTATTGAAGCTCACGATTGAGTATTTTGAAAACTTGGGGTTTGTAATTCAAGCTCAAATGAGTAGTGCTTGGGGTTCTCTTGCATCTGCAAACTTGTCTGAATCATTGCCTTTTAAGTTTACCTGGTTGTTGGGTAAAGGTTACCATAAATGACACATATAGGTTACAATATTTTCGTTTATTTATCTTCTTAAATAAGCTTATACAGGATTTCAGTGACTTGAATTTTATGCATCTTATAAACAATTATTCATTAATTTACATTTATACACATACAAAATATCGACAAAGTTTTTAAGAGATATTCAAAGGGTTAGAAATTAACTTAAATTTTGTAATTCACAAATCTCATGCCAAATGGAATAGTCTATATTTATGTATTAAAACATAGACAACTCACCAACATACTATTCTGAATTTCGAAATATATTACAACCTACCAACATATATTATTCTTAATTTCTACCAACCTTTGATTAGATTCAATTATTTCAAGTTCAAACAAGACAACCTCAAAATCTTGAGAGATCAGCTTTTTATATATATTTCTTGTCCATGTCATTTTGGACCTTTTCATTTGGCTGGCTACTTTCTGATTTATCCTTTGCCCCTCGTCCATTTCTCTTTTCTAACATAGGCAATTGGCATGTACTTGCTATCTGTTGATGGATAGGCTATTCATCTAAAATTCTAAATTAATCCCTTAGTGTGAAAATTTGAATAAAAATATTAAATTTTAAAAAAATATACAAAAATAAAATATGTTTTAAAAATAAATTAAATCTGAGTATAAAATTTTTTATTTATATTCGATTCGATCATTTTATTATTAGCAAAATAAAAATATAAAATTTTATTTTAAATCAAATCATATTTAAATAATCATAAAATTTATTAAAATATTATTAAAATCTAATCCAAACTGATTCAACATGAACCATAACCATGTCTATTGTTAAAACCTTTTTTATACTCCAAAGTTCTCCCCCATATTAAATTTTTTTTATTATCCAGAAAAAGGTGGATACTGCTATAATTCCCATATTTAATATCACAAAACTTTCCCTCTCCAACCATTCCCAAGAAAATTCAAGTATTTTTCAATTAACCCCAAAAGATCTCAACCGTTGATCAAAAACCACAAGGGCCCACCAGACCTTAATTAGCAAGTACCACTTCATTAAAACCAAGCAATTAGAGGTTTAATTTTCTTGTTACCTTCATTAATCCAATACTTACCCACAAGCTTATCGGTTAACACGAGACTACTATCATTATTTCATTTTACCAAAAAGTACACCCAACATGCAATCTTAATATTAGTTGACCAAGGTCATTCATGTCATTAAATCTATCAAAATCCTCACGGGACCAAAAATAGAGCATAGAAACCGAGACCAATGCCGAGTTCCATTCTGCTCCACCGCCATGTGACCTCTCTGTCTGATCCTCCCTCTCTCTTTCTAAAAATTCTGTTCTTTTTTTTTTCAATTTTCTTTAAAAGTTTTCATTGATGAAAGCTGAATCTAACCAGAATTGTTATTTATTAAGATAAACAACAAAGTTTGTTCAATTTTTTGGTGCAAAAACGAAGTGCGAACCAACCTGTATTCATCTATCTTTGAATCAGTAAATCTTAATTTCCACTTCATCATCAAAACCAGAAATCGAGAACCCCATCTCAACTGCTTTAGCTTTAGCGATAGCTAAGCCCTTTGATCTTTCTCTGTGGAAAAAATCTTCTGTTTACAGCTTCTTGTTTCTTCTGTGTATTTCCTGGTGTTTTTTTTAATTTTATTTTAAATGAGATGATGGCTTCAGAACTGCAAAAACCCACCAAGAAAAACAGAGGGTTCTATGTTAATATGAGGTTATTACACAAAGGCAGACAACCTGAAAAAAGCCTCTTTTTCAAATGCTACAAATGGGTTCTTTGGTTTTCTTTTACCCTCTATTTTCTTACCTCTTTCTTCATTAGTAATAAGCCAATCCCTTTGTCAAAAACCCGTGTTTCTGGTTCCAAATCCTCCTTAGCTTCTCGTGTCCTGTTTGAATCTGTCAACAAAACTAGTCAAAAATTCAAACCCAAAAACCCAGGTTTTTTTTCTTCCTCTTTCACCAAGCTTTTCCATTTTTCTTTTGAAAAGCAATGTTATTAATGGTTTTTTTTTTTTCTTTGGCAGTGTCGTTCAAAGACTTGAAGATATACATCTACGAGTTACCATCAGAATACAACGAAGACTGGCTTTCCAACAAGCGATGCAGCAACCACTTGTTTGCCTCGGAGGTGGCCATTCACAAAGCCTTGATGAACACCTACGACTTGAGAACATTAGACCCTTACGAAGCTGATTTCCTTTTCGTCCCTGTTTATGTCTCCTGCAACTTCAGCACCGTTAATGGTTTCCCTGCCATAGGCCACGCTCGCTCTCTTTTATTCTCAGCTATCCAACTTATCTCCACAAACTACCCTTTCTGGAACCGCTTCCAAGGTTCCGACCACATCTTCGTTGCCTCCCATGATTATGGAGCCTGCTTCAATTCCATGGTAAGCAGAAATAGTTTCTAAAAAAAAAAAAGATCTTTTGAAGAATCCTTTAATCTGTTATACTTTTTAATTTTTGTTTTCTTTTTGTAGGAGGAAAAAGCTATTGATGATGGGATTCCAGTGTTTTTGAAAAACTCAATAATATTACAAACTTTCGGGGTTAATTACAAGCACCCTTGTCAGGACGTTGAAAATGTTCTTATACCTCCTTATATCTCCCCGGAAAGTTTACGGAAGACCCTCGAGAAGGCTCCGTTGACTGTGAACCGAGACATCATGGTATTTTTCAGGGGAAAAATGGAGGTCCACCCCAAAAACGTTAGTGGAAAATTTTATAGCAAGTAAGTTCCAAAATCAAAGTCTCAATCATGTTCATTGCATGTAAACTTACGTGTTTATCCATGTTTAATGTTATTTTGTTTTTGATTTTAGGAGGGTGAGGACGGAAATTTGGCGAAGATATAACGGAGACCGGAGGTTTTACTTGCAAAGACATAGATTTGCGGGTTACCAGTCAGAAATTGTACGGTCGGTTTTTTGTTTGTGTCCACTTGGATGGGCCCCTTGGAGTCCAAGGCTTGTCGAGTCCGTGGCTTTGGGCTGCGTCCCGGTGATTATAGCAGACGGCATCCGGTTGCCGTTTCCCTCCTCCGTGAAGTGGGCAGAGATTTCCCTCACGGTGGCGGAAAGGGACGTTGGTAAGTTAGGGAGGATCCTGGAACACGTGGCGGCTACCAATTTGTCTACCATTCAGAAGAACTTGTGGGACCCGGCAGTCACGCGGGCCCTACTGTTCAATGATCATTTGCAAGAAGGGGATGCCACGTGGCATGTTGTCAACTCGCTTTACAATAAACTACATCGGTCGTACAGGAGGTCAAGGGTTTCGAGCCAATAGGAAGAGAACACGTCAGATGAGTTGCCAGCTAAGGAGGTGCTTTACCCAACGTGGATGCGGGTGCCTGGGGTCTATAATGGAGGACAGCTGGGGTGGTCGGTTGGATCGCCGGTGCTATTAATCAGAGAGGGATGGAATTTTATTTTGGGTTTTATACGGTGGGACAGTGGGCCCACATAAAACATGGGATTTTTTTGTCTTTTTGAGATTTTTGCCGGAAATGGTATTATGGAGAAAGAGAAGAAATATTTTTGGTAAATAATACAGATAAAATAGTTTTAGGACAAAGACAAGACGACCCATCTGGCCATTCACGTATATTTTGTACATAAGTATATGTTTCTTTAAAGTGATTTAGATTCATGTTCAAGTTTTGAGCTGTCTTTTGGAAATTGTTGCACAACTGGTTTGGTTTATATTTTTTGTGGGTATATAGTTTTGAGATGCCCAAATCCTGTAAAGTTTAGGGGGAAAAAAAGTACATATATGATTGAAAAATTAGCTTTAGTTATGGGGAAAAGGGAATTGTCCTGCAAATGGCTTGAAAAGAGGGTAGTAGATAGCAGAAATTGTTAGAGAGAGAGTTAAAATAGGCTACAGTGAACAGCTAAAAATGTCAGAGTGCCTTAAAGAAGGTATTGTGAGGGATGGGAGGGGTAGTGGGGAGGGGGGCCTTTGGATTGAGTCAGTGGTCACGAGATAGGGTGTCATTAAAACTAACAAACAGAACCATTGCTGCGTTAACTGGGGGCTGGGGCCATCCCCCCATTGTTGCGAAAATTCTAAGAAAAATTTCTTAGCGTACGTTTTTTTGTAAGCTCCAATAAATTATGGTCGTTAGATACATTTAATTTAATCTGAACCGTTGAAATCAAAAAAAAAAAAAGCTAGCAACTTGTTTACCGAGTTTCAAAATACCCAAATCTCGAATTTTTTCTCTCAAATAATAAAACCCCAAAATCTGAAAAGCTTTGTTCTGTTCGTCTCCTTCTTCTATTCGTGAGGATATTCTTTTTCTTATGGTAATGATCTTCTTTCCTTCACTTTTCGTTCATCTCTCACCCTTCCCTTTAAAGCTGTCCTTTTTTTTTTTTCCTTCAATTTATTGCTTTCATTTTCTTTTCTTTTCTTATACTAACTCTGACTTCCTACTACTAACCTATTACTAACATTCTCTTTTTTTTTTTCGTTTTCTTGTTTTCCTCTTTTTTTTTTTGGGTTCTTAATTTGATATTTGGTTACAAAGAGGAAAATTTACTTCCTTTCCCTTTCATAACTGTTTTGTTTTGTTTTTTTATGAGAATCTCTCCCTAGGGTCTCTCTTTTTTGTAGTTAGGGTTTTAGGTTTTCAAGGTAGGGGGTGGGGTGTGAATTTTGCAGGGCAGTTATGGTGAGGAAGCATGGATGGCAACTACCTGCTCACACCTTTCAGGTAATGGGTCTTTGTTTTTGTTTCTTTTGCATGTTTCTCCACACACAAAAAATGCTTCAAAATTCTATTTGATCCATTTTTTCTCTCTGGGTTTTTATTTCTTAGCTGTTTACTGCTTAATTTTATGTGAATTGCCCCTAATTTAATGATTTTCCTCCAATTTAGTGGCAACATTTATTGTTGAAATATGTTTTTTATTTATTTTTTGTTCCTTGTGTGTTTTAGTTTGTTGAAATACCACTACCTTTCTTCAACTTGATGGGTTAGCATGCCTCATTGTATGTTTTCTGCTGTATTTCTGTTTGAGTCTGTAGTTTTGAACTGATGGAGTGACAGTGGGGTTGGATTTTATGAATTAATTCTGGGTTCTTGTAACTCAGTAGGGTAGCATTGGATTTTAGTAATGTTCCATTTGATAACTGTATGGATGAGGAAAGAATAAAACTACTCTCATTATATATATTCATATGAAACATGCTAGGTTCCACAGTTCTGGCATGTTCTTCGGAATTGTTTGTGGTCTTGAATTAGAGAATCATGCTTAAGAAAAGGAGGAAGCGCTTCATACCAGAGAAGCCATCCGCATCATTGGGTTTTCAACTCTGTATCTAATTTACACTTTAGCTGAAAGTCAAGCCTAAATTTCAAATATAGGTCAGTCTCGTCTTTAGAGGAACCTCAATTCAGAAATGCAATAGACTAAAACTGATACCAGGAAAAGCCTGGGAGGCATTGGTTTTAGATGATCTCCATACTTTAACTTTCATTTAAAATTCAAATCTTTGTATTTTGAAATTATCTAGTGAAATTTTGTAGGATAAAGATGTCAAATATGTTCTGCTTTATTATGAATTGTATTCTTAAATATTATATCAACTAAAAATTAGGCTAGAAATCTCATCCCTCAATCCTCCCCTCCCCCTTTCTTTATTTTTTCCCTTCTTTAAGGAAAATAAATCAAGTAACATTTCCACCTATAGAAGCTGGAAATAGTAACAGATATTTCAAAGTTGTTCTTCATCGCTGTCAATGTCATTTGTGTGATAATCTTTGTGTTGCAGTCACATGTTAATGCACCTATCAATTTGACATGGTAATTCTCAATTTTTACATTTTGAATAGGTTATCTGTTTGATGTCTTATCCTTTTTGAGTTCAGTACTAACTCTTTCCAATTACTTACATATTATTATATTTCCTTGAAGTTGATCTTAACTTTTTGTTTTGATAGGTTGTTGCAATTACTGTGTTCTGCTTGTTAGTGGTTGCATTTTATGCTTTCTTCGCTCCTTTCCTTGGAGGGCACATCTGGAAATATGCTCTGGTTGCGACTTACTCACTGGTGGTATGTGAATTCATTTGTTTTCTTTATATTAGGGCTACAAAAAATCCTTTATTTCTTACATTTTTGCATGAAAGATCTAAATGGCTTGCAAATTTAGAACATTTTTAATGGCCTGCTACTATGTCGGATTGGAGAATGAATTGCACTAATATTTTTGATCCATGTTAAGATATAAGTTATTGCAATGAAGACTATATGGTGCTTGGCCTGTCTGCAAATAATTTTTGGTGAAAAAAGAAGTGATTTCACTTTTCATTCTGCATAATGCAGTCCACAAACATAACCATTGAATCTTATATCACTACCATTATTCTTGTGATTGCAATACAGGCACTCCTCGTTTTTATTCTCTATGTTCGGTGTACTGCAATTAACCCTGCTGGTCCTGGCATCATGTCAAAATTTAATGGTGGAACAAACAAATTTGGTATAAAGCATGGGTTATCAGTGAAGGATTTACCCAGAAAATTTGATGAATTTGGCAGTGGGCTGCATTCATCCCCATCAACAGTTTCCAAAAGTTCCATAGCACCACCGAACTCAAGTAAGAGAGGTTTAGTGGGAGATCCTGAAACAGTAGATGCTCCAGCACAGTCTGCAACCAGGAAATCTTGTTGCATTGGAGGAATCTTTTGTGCCTTATTTGTTCATGAAGATTGTCGCAAGCAGGAAGCGGCTGCTGAGCAAGGCAGTGAAGATATGATATTTCGTCTTGAGAAGTTTTAACCCTTTGATTTTGGGGTGAAGACCAATAGTTAAAGAAATCTTGGCATGAAGGAATCTCTAGTTCATAGGAGCAAATAAAAATCTGAAATTCACACTTTGTGCCTTTGGCTTTGTTTCCCTTTCATATTTACTTTAAGTGTAGACTGTGTAGTGTGGTCTTTTTCTCTTACAACACACAATTCAGTGGATTAACCTAATGAAATAAGGAATTTTGTTCCTGTCTTGAAGCTGTCATAACGGTTTTTTCGACCGCTAGTGACGAATTTGAAAACACAAATGGAGTCGCCACCAATCTTTTTGTAGGTGTGATTGGCCACCTATTAAAACCGATTTTAGTAAAATATTTTAAAATTAATTAAAACATTTTGTAAAACCAATTTCGAAGTCCGCGCTTTGAACCAGAGAGTAAGACATAATTAGATTCGGGAGTCGGTTACGTGCGGGGAAGGATTAGCACCCCCGCAACGCCCGTTTAGAAAATGGTACCATTTAATCACGTGTATCTTAAATCTCGATTTAATGGACTTGACATCGGCATTTAAAATTATTTCTTTTTATTTTTATTTTTTTTTCAAGAATTGTTATTATTTTTGAAAACGAAAGTGGATGTAAACTTATTATCGAGAACACTCATTAAATATTCCCAACACTCTTGGTGGTATTTAACGAGATCCTCTCACCTCAAGATATCTTAGAAACCACAACCGTGACATCCTTCGAATTCCGTCGTCGGCAACTTACATCCATTTTTTTTATTTAAATGCGTATGATGCAAATAATTAAATATCGGATGCATACGGCTTAACATATAACTATAAAATTAAACATGTGAATCGTAATATTAAAAACACGAGCATGGCAAAATATCGAGCGCAATAAACATTCGCTCTTTATTCATTTTTTTTTTCATTTTGATTATTTCCATTTTTTTAAGCGAAAATGAATTTTTGTATCGAGCATGTCGCTAAATACTCCCACCACTCGTGGTGATATTTAACGAAATTCTCGCACCTCAAGATATCTTAGGAATCACTACCGTGACGTCTTTCGAATTCCGTCGTCGGTAATTTTTATTTACTACGAAGAATAAAAAGACATACAACACAATAATTTAAAAAGTAAAAATAAAATAATGTAAATGACATAGTAACCAATTTATTCATTTTTTACAAACTATTTAATCCATGTCTTCGTAAATATTTAAAAGACTTATTTATAAAAATAAAAATAAAATAAAAAAATTTCAAAGTGTTCCAAAATGTCCTGATGAAATTTCTATGCATTCTCTCCTAGAAAAAAAAATGCTTCCAAAGCTTTCTTAATTTTTTATTAAGGGATATTGTCAGATCCCCGCTATTTTTATCACTTCCTATCACCATTACATATTTTTTATATATAATAAAAACTACATTCTGTTACTTTTTATCCCATGCAAATACTTGAGTTTAAATCAATTTTAGTGCAACAGGTGTAAAGAAACAATTATACATGACAAAATAACTAAACAAAGTAACAACAAAAAGAAGTATATACCTCAACCAATCAACTTCATTCTTTTAAATTGGAACCAAAATAGATCATGTGGCCCAAGCTAGCAGTCGCATGAATAGGATATGGTCAAATAACATTAAGCTTGATTTTTGTATCCTTGCTATTACCCTTGACAGTGCCGTTTGTGGCTAGTTTTGAGATCCCAACAACCTTTCGTTTCCAACTTTCTCTTCTTCTTTCTAGCAGCTCGTCTCCCTTCTCTTACCCAAGACCCCAAAGCTCATCTTCCTCCACTAAATCAGCTTTCAAACAAAACTGCTCCCCCTTTTCATCTATTATAAACACCCTTCCCTGTGGCTTTCAATGCCTTCCTCTCTTCCCTAGCCCAAGCTTTGCCCTTTCTTTTTTATATTTCCTTTAGCCGCCAGCTTTCATCAACCTTTTTCTTCTCTTTTTTTTTTCAGCCGCTCTCCCCCTAAAAAAGAGCTTGACTTGGTGTTTTATTGTGAGGAAGGAGTTCCATTAGTGGCTGCCAGCTGAGGCTTCTGTTGGACACAGAGCTTTTGACTTTTTGGGGATAGTGTTTAGATGAATTCGTGTTTTGGTGAGAAAGTTCAAAATTATGGAAAACAATGATAGAAGCTACAAATGGAAATTTTTGAGGAGACAAGACATGGGAGAAAAAGAAGGCTGCTGCCATGCCTGCAAGCAGCCAACCTTTTTTTTTTCTTTTTTAATTTAATCAGTAATTTTTAAATGAAAAAAAAAATCCTATTAGATCCAAACCAATAACACTGGAGTCGAGAGTTGATTCAAAAATTATTTTATTTTAAAATTAACTCGGACAAAAATTGGTGTCTACAGAAGCCTTGGTTCATTACCTTAATAACGTGTGATGCGGTTGATTTTATATTCTAAAAGTTGCAGCTTTTATATTGTACTTTTATCTTTCCTGAGAACATTGTTCTATTTGATTTTGCATGATTCTTTGATTCAAGATAGCTATATTAATAGGAAACTGTTACTTCTAATTCTACTGAACTTGCTTTGAGAATCAAAGCCTGATATGTATTTTTTGCTGTCACGTTCAAACACAAAGTAATTAACTATTTTGAAGGGACTTGACTTTAAGCTACCTCTATTTTAATGAAACAAATAACAAAAGAAAAGCTAAAACTACAATACAAGAACCTCCGCAAACAAAAAATACAGGAAACAAGTCATGACTCATTTCATTTAAAAAAAGCTGTATATGTTGGTAGAAATATATACCTGAGAACAATAGTGCCAGGAAAGGTGAAGGCTAGGCAAACTGCAGAAGTTGATCCCACGAATTGAAAAAAGTACCATATGTTAGGGATGGCGATTGCTGCCAAGTAACTGAAGGCTAAAAGGATAAGTGTAAGGGACACAAATCTGGTGTTATCATCTTTTACCACAAGAGTTTTATTGAGTAAAGAGCCAATTGCTGAACCAAAATTTTTATCAAAATTGACAAGTGAACTGATCCTTCAGGTTGGTTTCCTGATAAAACATCCCCTGACAAAAAGTTCTCAACATCAGCAACTTATTGTGTTTTCTTTTACATTGCCTTTCAGTTCAAGGAATCGAATCAGTTATTGTTTTACCCAATTGGCAGTAAACTAAATAGCAAAAATATAAATGTTAAGGGCTAAAATAACCATAAGTAATCAAATTTGTAATGATTTGTTATATTTAAATGTAATTTTTTATATTTATATGTAATTCGTGAATTTGTCAAGTTGATATGTGATTTGTCAAGTTGATATGTAATTCGTCAAGTTCATATGTAATTTGTCATGTTCATATGTAATTCGTGAATTTGTCAAGTTGATATGTAATTTGTCAAGTTGATATGTAATTCGTCAAGTTCATATCTAATTTGTCATGTTCATATGAAATTCGGGAATTTGTCAAGTTCATATGTAATTTGTCAAGTTCAAATGTAATTCGTCAAGTTCATATGTAATTTGTCATGTTCATATGTAATTCGGGAATTTCTCAAGTTCATATGTAATTTGTCAAGTTCATATGTAATTCGTAAGTTCATATGTAATTTCTCATGTTCATATGTAATTCGGGATTTTCTCAAGTTCATATGTAATTTGTCAAGTCCATATGTAATTCGTCAAGTTCATATGTAATTTCTCATGTCCATATGTAATTCGGGAATTTCTCAAGTTCATATGTAATTTGTCAAGTCCATATGTAATTCGTCAAGTTTATATGTAATTTCTCATGTCCATATGTAATTCGGGAATTTCTCAAGTTCATATGTAATTTGTCAAGTCCATATGTAATTCGTCAAGTTGATATGTAATTTCTCATGTCCATATGTAATTCGGGAATTTCTCAAGTTCATATGTAATTTCTCAAGTCCATATGTAATTCGTCAAGTTCATATGTAATTTCTCATGTCCATATGTAATTCGGGAATTTCTCAAGTTCATATGTAATTTGTCAAGTCCATATGTAATTCGTCAAGTTGATATGTAATTTCTCATGTCCATATGTAATTCGGGAATTTCTCAAGTTCATATGTAATTTCTCAAGTCCATATGTAATTCGTCAAGTTCATATGTAATTTCTCATGTCCATATGTAATTCGGGAATTTCTCAAGTTCATACGTAATTTATCAAGTCCATATGTAATTCGTCAAGTTCATATGTAATTTCTCATGTCCATATGTAATTCGGGAATTTCTCAAGTTCATATGTAATTTGTCAAGTTCATATGTAATTCGTCAAGTTCATATGTAATTTATCATGTCCATATGTAATTCGGGAATTTCTCAAGTTCATATGTAATTTATCAAGTCCATATGTAATTCGTCAAGTTGATATGTAATTTCTCATGTCCATATGTAATTCGGGAATTTCTCAAGTTCATATGTAATTTGTCAAGTCCATATGTAATTCTTCAAGTTCATATGTAATTTCTCATGTCCATATGTGATGGAGACTCAATTAAGAGTCGTAAACCCAAGTGCAGGTTATGTTCAAGTAATAAATTCTCGGGTGTCCGAGGTCGAACCACAAGGAAGCGTATTAGTAAGTATAAGTTTATAAATATATAAGAAAAAGAAAGTAAACAAGATATTAGGGAATCAACAACAAAATAAGATAAACAAGATATTAGAGAACAAAATAAACAAAATATAAAAGAAATTAAACAAGATATAAACAACAATAAGAAAAGATGTTGAGGTTAGAGAATCCACTCTTGGTGTTATGCTAAGATTAATCTTGTTTTATTACACAATTGAAATCCACACATAAGGGAGGTTCCAATCGGAAGGTTTAGCAATTCAGTCCAAATTGTCCAACGTCCATAGCATATGATATTATGTTCATTTGGTGTCCTCAAAACTCACAAAAAGAGTCCAAGCATTCCTTATGCCAAGGTATATGTCTACAACAAATCAAGGTTATGAAACCAAGCATTTACTGTGCCATTTTCATTGTCAATAATGAATCAAGATCCCTACTTTGCAAGTATGATTTAAACCAAAAGAAAATATTATCTATACTAGTGTTTATAAATTTTAGCTCATGTTTAAGAGACTAACCTTAGAATTTACCAAGAGCTTCACCTCATCACCTCAACAATATGATTAGCAACACATACTAAATATGAATAAAATGAAAAGAAATGTAAGAAGCATAAGTAAATAAAAAAGAAAACTAGAGAAAGGAAAGAAGAAGAAAACTTAGAGAATTTTATTACAATGGCTAATATTCTACCAATCTCCCTCTTTTTCAATACTCATCCAAGGCCCTCTATTTATACACATTTTGGAGGGCTAAATGACAAGAGACAAGCTTTACAAATTTCAAAGGTAGGTATAATAGGTGGGTGCATTTTTCTAACAATTTTCATCATATTGTATGACAATTCTGATCAGCCAGCTTGATGGTCGAGTTTGTCAATGTTGGAGGCTCGATCTGATAAAATGGTCTTCTAGAAAAATATACTACTATCAATTACGAATCCATAGCCGTTGGAATCAGATCATTTTCTCATGTGGATCGGAAGATATGGTCAAAATACCAAAACGGTGCAGAACAGACGTCATTGCACATCAGCCAACTTGATGGTTGATTTCGGTAGGGAAAACGACTCCGTTTCAAGAAGTGTAAAACATGAAAAAGATAGATATGCCTCTTAAATATGCACGGTTAAAATTTCAGCCTTATTGCTTCAGTGAAACTCCAGATATAGCTGATATGGCAAAAGGTGTCGGAACTGGAACTGAACTGGATTTGCCCTTAATTATTTATTTAACCTAGTAATCTGAAATCACTCAAAGAAACTCGTGAAAAACACCAAATTACATAAAAATATAAAAAATCATAAACACAATTAGACTAACCAATAATAACTCGTATTTGACACAAAATAATAATAAAACATAACTAAAAACTATATAATTATACGAGTTATCACACCCCCACACTTAGATTGTTGCTAGTCCCTAGCAACGACTCAATAAAAATAAAATAAGAAAATCTAATCTAATCCATTTTCGTAGGAAATTACGGTGGCACTTAGCATGTGACACAAGCCTTTAAACCCCTAGGTGTCCCTAGTGGACGAGTTTAGTCTCGTGAGGGTTTGCTAGAACGATACCCACAAACATTGAAAAACTAAAATATAAGTAAACTACATACACTAAAAATATTTACTCCTAATCCTTTCAATATAAATTAGAGACAATCTTTGAACAAGTCTTGTAAACTAATCAATAGCTCAAAGAATTTCACAAAAAATCATGCTTGAATGTAAATAAATGAGTTAAGCCAATATTAACATAACATATTTCAATCAAAATAGTGCATATTCAACTTAATTTCAACCTCTCACATGGGATACTCTCATGATTTTCACTCTTTAAAGTAGTGGTAAAGTGTTTACACTCAATCAATCTCATGAAAATAGTTCTACCATATGCTTGCTTGTCCACCTATTCTCCACTAAAAGATCATGCAACTTCATAAATCAAGTGGTCTTTAATCAAGGTTGTAATAGGGCCAAGGGGTTTGTAATGTGGTTGAAGAACAAAAGGATAAAGATATCACAAAGGTTCCAAAGAGTTCATAAAGTTTAGAGACATAATAAGATCATACAAAGAAACTTCTCAAAACTCTTTACAAGTACATAGTCACATAGGCTAAATATTCATGTTGAGCCTTTGCTTCATTCTAACCAACTTTGTAACATCTTTTTCTTTACTTTAACTAGAAGTTCAAGAAAAGATTTTTTTTTTTTTTTTTTTGAATATGGGAATGTATTTAACAATGATCCCTTTCTTTTTCTCTTGACTTTTTCTTTTCTTTTCTTCCCCCACACTTATCTTTTGTTTCTAACCCAAATTTTCAACTAAAAATATCCCTTGTTTTTTGCAATATGTCTCAAAATATATAATCCATCTTTAGAACAAGGGTAAGGATATAAGTATATTTAGGCTAGGTGTAAGTTGTGGTTACCAATAAAACAGCATATTTAATGTAGGCTCAAATTGGCTCACTAGTGGGGATGTTCTCTTAGAACATTAATAATGGATGGCTGTTTGGCTCTGGTTATAATCCTAATGCCTCTATCATATTCATGTTGTCACATGTATCAATATAGTCTCAAACGGTTTAAAGCAAGTTCTAGAGAATCATGTAATCATAAGAGCACTCAAGAAAGAAATTAGATTGATTTGTATAATGCATCAATCATTATAGGCTCAAAAACTCACAAGGATGATTATACAAGTCAGATTAAGTCTAAACATGCTTCTTTCTCAATCAACATATCATATTAACATTGGCTCATAAAAAGGTTGACATCAAGCTCAATTCTCATGAAAATCTTCTCACTAATAAATCTGTTTTAGACTTATGCAATTCATATCTCATCATTGTATTAAAAAGGAACTAAAACACACTAAAAAAAATAATAATAATAATAATAAAGACTCATAAAAAAATAGTAGACAAAAATAAAAGAAATCCTAAATCATTCCCCCCACACTTAATTCTTACATTGTCCTCAATGTAAGTCTATTAACCCAAATGAAAGAATCATGTGTAAGAGAAAATAACTAATAACATAAGAATAAGAACAACTAAGACTCAAAACAAAACAAACTCATGCAACCTAAATAATCCTAAAATACTAAACAAAAATTAACAAGTAAACATAAAAAGGTTAAAATCAAACTGACAAGGTATGTCTCAAGTCTCCCTTACTCAGACCTTGTTCAGAATGAATACTTCTAAATGTCTTAAAACACAACAATTTTTTTGTTTTTTTTTTTTTTTTGAAGATTAGTAAAAATTATATTTACATCTAGTTATTTTCGAAACAAGGATCAGAAAGAAAAACAACCTCTTCTTGAGTAACATGATTTTCCAAAAAGAGTTTGAGTCTTTGTCCATTTACCTTGAATACGTTACCATTTTGAGGATTCTCAATGTCAACTGCTCCATAATGATACACATGCTTAACCACAAATGGGCCAGTCCATCTTGATCTCAACTTACCAGGAAATATGTGAAGTCTAGAATTATAAAGTAGAACTTTTTGCCCAACATCAAATATTTTTCTTGAAATTAACTTGTCATGAAAGGCTTTAGTTCTTTCTTTATGAATTTTAGAATTCTCATATGCATCATTTCTGAGTTCCTCAAGTTCATTTATTTGTAATTTCCGTAAATTAGAAGCGTCATCAAGGTTTGAGTTGAACATTTTAATGGCCCAATATGCTTTATGCTCAAGTTCCACAGGTAAATGACAAGGTTTTCCATAAACTAGCCTATAAGGAGACATGCCCAATGCTGTTTTAAAAGCTGTTCGATAGGCCCATAATGCATCGTTAAGTCTAAGGGACCAATCTTTGCGATTTGGATTAACCGTCTTTTCCAAAATTTGTTTAATCTCCCTATTTGCTAATTCTACCTGTCCATTTGTCTGCGGGTGATAAGGGGTTGCAACTTTGTGTGTAATGGCATATTTCTTCATTAATGTTTCAAAAACCTTGTTGCAAAAATGTGTTCCCCCATCACTTATGATAGATCGAGGAATTCCAAATCGACTCAAAATATTTTCTTTTAAAAATTTAATCACTGTTTTGTGATCATTATTTCGACATGGAATTGCCTCTATCCACTTTGAAACATAATCTATTGCAACTAAAATGTATAAGAAACCAAAAGATGGTGGAAATGGTCCCATGAAATCAATACCCCAACAGTCAAAAATTTCAATTACAAGAATTGGGTTCAAAGGCATCATGTTTCTTTTCGAAATGGAACCTAATTTTTGACAACTTTCACATGACTTGCAAAAATTATGTGCATCTTTGAATAAAGTTGGCCAGTAAAATCCACACTGTAAAATTTTTGCAGCAGTTTTCTTTGATGAAAAATGACCACCACATGCCTCAGAATGACAAAACTTAATTACACTACTTACCTCATTGTCGGGAATGCATCTTCGAAAAATCTGATCAGGACAATATTTGAACAAGTAAGGGTCATCCCAATAGAACTTCTTTACCTCATTCAGAAACTTCCTTTTATCTTGGGGGCTCCATTGAGAAGGAATTTTTCCTTCTTGTAGTTCATCAAGATGTGAAGAAATTATAACTGGAAAAGTTTCATTCTCACCCAAAAAGGAATATTTTAGCTCGGATGGCAATGGTTTTAAATCCAGCTTGGGTGGTTCAATAGTTGATGGTACAGTGACATTTGTGAGTGATGGAAGTTTCTCAAACTTTTGTTTCCAACAATGCTTATCCTGAAAAGAATTTAACAAAATATCAGTGTGTGAAATTTCTGAAGCATTATCAAACTCACATTCAATTAAATAAGCTTCTAAAGGATCATGGAATGTGGTAGTGGTGAGATGTTCATGAACAAGTTCTTCAATGAAATCCACTTCATGTACTTCTGAATCATCACCAGGTTGCTTGCAAATGTTGAACACATTTAATTCTAAAGTCATATTTCCAAAAGAAATGTTCAAAATACCATTCCTGCAATTTATCAGAGCATTAGAAGTTGCAAGAAATGGACGGCCTAATATAACAGGAATTTGAACATTTGGATTTGAAACAGGATGTGTGTCCAAAACAATAAAATCAACAGGGAAGTAAAAATTATCAATTTGAACCAAAACATCTTCAACTATCCCTCGAGGAATTTTTACAGAACGATCAGCTAGTTGAAGTGTAACAGGTGTTTCCTTGAGTTCACCTAAACCTAACTGTTGATAAACAGAAAAAGGCAAAAGATTAACACTAGCACCAAGATCAAGCAATGCACGTTCTATTCTAGTGTTTCCAATGATGCATGAGATTGTTGGACATCCAGGATCTTTGAATTTTGGTGGAGTAAGGTGCTGAATGATTGAGCTCACACTTTCTGTCAGAAATGCTTTCTTTTGTACATTATGTTTCCTTTTAACTGTGCACATGTCCTTCAAAAATTTAGCATAAGATGGAACATGTTTGATTGCATCCAATAAAGAAATGTTAATCTTAACTTGTTTGAAAAGTTCATAAATTTCTGCATTTTGATTCAAATTCTTTATTGTTTGCAACCTTTGAGGAAAAGGAGCAGGATGCATACCTTTTTCTTTGTCCAAAATTTCAAGAAGTTCAGACTTACCATCATCCTTACCATTACTTTTCGGAGGGAAAAGAGGATCTTGGTCTTTTGATGGAATGTTTTTGTCAATTGCCTTTCCACTTCGAAGAGTTGTGATAGAACTGGCATTTTCCTGTTGAGTTTCATTGGAGCAAGAAACAAGACATTGAGTAGAAGGGTTAGGCTGAGGTTGAGCAGGAAACTTACCTTTTTCTTGAGTGCGTAATGAAGCTGTCAATGTGGACAAGGTGTTTTTGATCTCATTGATGTCCTGTGAAGTCCGGTTATTCACATTTGCTTGTGTTTGCATGAATGCTTGCAATGTCTCTTCCAAGGTTTGTACACGTGAAGGTTGATAGGAAAAAGTGTTGCCCGGCTTTTGAGATTGTGGTACCTGAACATGATTATTATTCCGCCAACTGAAGTTGGGATGATTTCTCCATTCAGGGTTATACGTTTCAGAGTAAGGAGAAGGAAAAGGCTTTTTAAATGTGTTTATGGAATTTACTTGATCATGCAACGCTTCTTTAAGAATGGGAATGTTTGGACATTCAGAAGTGGGGTGTCCCATAATTTCACAAATTCCACAACTTTCTTCATTTTTAACCGTTTTGACTTCTTTTACTTCTCTAAGTTCCATGGCTTCAATCTTTCTAGCCAAATTAGCTACTTTAGCTTTTATCTCATCTTCTTGACTAAAATGATATTTTCCTCTGTTAGAAACAACATTAGATCTATTGGAACTTTCAGAGGAATTATCTGTGTGCCAGGCTTGAGAGTTATCTGTCAAATGGTCTAGGTAGTCAAAGGCTTCTTCAGGTTCTTTTTCTAGAAACTCACCGTTACACATTGTTTCAACAAATTGTTTAGTTTCGGGAGTTAAACTTTCATAAAAGAAACTAATAAGATGCCATTTTTCAAAACCATGATGTGGACAAGAACTTAACAAATCTTTAAAACGCTCCCAGCACTGAAAAAATGCTTCATTTTGATTTTGATTGAAATTTTGAATCTGTCTTTTCAAAGCAGTAGTTTTATGTGCTGGGAAAAATTTCTTTAGAAACTTAGTTTGTAATTCTTGCCATGTGCCAATTGACCTTGGTTTTAAATTATGAAGCCAAATTTTTGCTTTGTCTTTTAAAGAAAAAGGAAATAATTTTAGCTTGACAATTTCATTTGTACATTGTTGGTCATTAAAAGTGACACATACATCTTCGAAGTCTTTTAGAAACGAGTAAGCACTTTCCGATTCTAACCCATGGAAATTTGGAAGCAAAGCTATCATACCTGGTTTAAAACGAGAGTTGTTTGCATTGAGAGGAAAAATAAAACAAGAGGGTGATGAGCTTCGAGTTGGTTGCAAGTAGTCACGCATGGTGCGTACTTGTCTGTTTTCACCTTCAGCATGAATACTTTCATTGTCAGCCATGGTAGGAGTTGTATTAGAAAGATTACCTGAAAAAGTTTCACAATAAAATCTAACTAAACGACGAAATCTAAAATCACGTCGCCAAACAAGCATAAAACAAAGTTAATATACAGATTAGGCGGTATAACCAGCCAATAAAAATAAAACAAAGTTAATATACAATAGAAATATAAATATATAGAAAATTAGGCGGTATAACCAGCCAATAAAAATAAAACAAAGTTAATATACAAATTAGGCGGTATAACCAGCCAATAAAAATAAATATACTTATAAACTTATATACTTAGTATTGCTTCCCCGGCAACGGCGCCAAAAACTTGATGGAGACTCAATTAAGAGTCGTAAACCCAAGTGCAGGTTATGTTCAAGTAATAAATTCTCGGGTGTCCGAGGTCGAACCACAAGGAAGCGTATTAGTAAGTATAAGTTTATAAATATATAAGAAAAAGAAAGTAAACAAGATATTAGGGAATCAACAACAAAATAAGATAAACAAGATATTAGAGAACAAAATAAACAAAATATAAAAGAAATTAAACAAGATATAAACAACAATAAGAAAAGATGTTGAGGTTAGAGAATCCACTCTTGGTGTTATGCTAAGATTAATCTTGTTTTATTACACAATTGAAATCCACACATAAGGGAGGTTCCAATCGGAAGGTTTAGCAATTCAGTCCAAATTGTCCAACGTCCATAGCATATGATATTATGTTCATTTGGTGTCCTCAAAACTCACAAAAAGAGTCCAAGCATTCCTTATGCCAAGGTATATGTCTACAACAAATCAAGGTTATGAAACCAAGCATTTACTGTGCCATTTTCATTGTCAATAATGAATCAAGATCCCTACTTTGCAAGTATGATTTAAACCAAAAGAAAATATTATCTATACTAGTGTTTATAAATTTTAGCTCATGTTTAAGAGACTAACCTTAGAATTTACCAAGAGCTTCACCTCATCACCTCAACAATATGATTAGCAACACATACTAAATATGAATAAAATGAAAAGAAATGTAAGAAGCATAAGTAAATAAAAAAGAAAACTAGAGAAAGGAAAGAAGAAGAAAACTTAGAGAATTTTATTACAATGGCTAATATTCTACCAATCTCCCTCTTTTTCAATACTCATCCAAGGCCCTCTATTTATACACATTTTGGAGGGCTAAATGACAAGAGACAAGCTTTACAAATTTCAAAGGTAGGTATAATAGGTGGGTGCATTTTTCTAACAATTTTCATCATATTGTATGACAATTCTGATCAGCCAGCTTGATGGTCGAGTTTGTCAATGTTGGAGGCTCGATCTGATAAAATGGTCTTCTAGAAAAATATACTACTATCAATTACGAATCCATAGCCGTTGGAATCAGATCATTTGCTCATGTGGATCGGAAGATATGGTCAAAATACCAAAACGGTGCAGAACAGACGTCATTGCACATCAGCCAACTTGATGGTTGATTTCGGTAGGGAAAACGACTCCGTTTCAAGAAGTGTAAAACATGAAAAAGATAGATATGCCTCTTAAATATGCACGGTTAAAATTTCAGCCTTATTGCTTCAGTGAAACTCCAGATATAGCTGATATGGCAAAAGGTGTCGGAACTGGAACTGAACTGGATTTGCCCTTAATTATTTATTTAACCTAGTAATCTGAAATCACTCAAAGAAACTCGTGAAAAACACCAAATTACATAAAAATATAAAAAATCATAAACACAATTAGACTAACCAATAATAACTCGTATTTGACACAAAATAATAATAAAACATAACTAAAAACTATATAATTATACGAGTTATCAATATGTAATTCGGGAATTTCTCAAGTTCATATGTAATTTGTCAAGTCCATATGTAATCCGTCAAGTTCATATGTAATTTCTCATGTCCATATGTAATTCTGGAATTTCTCAAGTTCATATGTAATTTATCAAGTCCATATGTAATTCGTCAAGTTGATATGTAATTTCTCATGTCCATATGTAATTCGGGAATTTCTCAAGTTCATATGTAATTTGTCAAGTCCATATGTAATCCGTCAAGTTCATATGTAATTTCTCATGTCCATATGTAATTCTGGAATTTCTCAAGTTCATATGTAATTTATCAAGTCCATATGTAATTCGTCAAGTTGATATGTAATTTCTCATGTCCATATGTAATTCGGGAATTTCTCAAGTTCATATGTAATTTGTCAAGTCCATATGTAATTCGTCAAGTTCATATGTAATTTCTCATGTCTATATGTAATTCGGGAATTTCTCAAGTTCATATGTAATTTATCAAGTCCATATGTAATTCGTAAAGTTCATATGTAATTTCTCATGTCCATATGTAATTCGGAAATTTCTCAAGTTCATATGTAATTTCTCAAGTCCATATGTAATTCGTCAAGTTCATATGTAATTTCTCATGTCCATATGTAATTCGGGAATTTCTCAAGTCCATATGTAATTCGTCAAGTTGATATGTAATTGCTCATGTCCATATGTAATTCGGGTATTTCTCAAGTTCATATGTAATTTGTAAAGTTCATATGTAATTCGTCAAGTTGATATGTAATTTCTCATGTCCATATGTAATTCGGGAATTTCTCAAGTTCATATGTAATTTGTCAAGTCCATATGTAATTCGTCAAGTTCATATGTAATTGCTCATGTCCATATGTAATTCGGGATTTTCTCAAGTTCATATGTAATTTGTAAAGTTCATATGTAATTCGTCAAGTTCATATGTAATTTCTCATGTTCATATGTAATTTTTCATATGTAATTTGTCAAGTTCATATATAATTTCTCAAGTCCATATGTAATTTTTCAATTTGTCAAGTTTATATGTAATTTGTCATGTTGATATGTAATTCGTCAAGTTGATATGTAATTTGTCATGTTCATATGTAATTTTTCAATTTGTCAAGTTGATATGTAATTTTTCATGTTTTATATGTAATTCGTCAAGTTGATATGTAATTTATCAAGTGCATATGTAAAAAATTGTGACCTGATAACCTGCTACTCAGGTTTCCCAATTTAGAGTTTACCAAAACCTTACCGTAAGGAACTTACGGTAGAACTTCCCCCATTGTTGGCAGCGGATCAGTTTTTGAATTTCGGGTTACTTCGCTTTTTCTGTACTTTCAGCTGCAACAGCTCCTTTTTTTTTTTTTTTTTTGTTTGTTTCACTGTAGTTGTTCTTGTCTGGTGCTTCATTTGGTTTGAGCGGATTGAATGACGAACCTTGGATTTTAAAAACTTTACTTTCGTTGATATTTAATTAGGTAAGATCAGGTTCTGCTTCTGGTTCTGGTGTTAAAAAACAGTGTCTTATGGTATGGCATGGCATGGTAAAGGCGCTTGTTTGCTAGTCTCATCTCATATTGGAGATTTGAGAACGTACCACCCAACTATTATCAATGATGCAAATTCCCTAATTGGCAATTGAAGAAAGTTGAGGGTTCTTTCCTCTCTACATTGTTTTGTCCAAATGTTTTTATGAGGAAAAGTGAAATCTAGACTCTGTTTTCTTTGGCCATAAATCTACACCCTGTTTTATCAGAGCTAGAATATGGGAAGATGGAATTGTCCCTTTTTACATGGCCATGTGCAACAAGTGCAAGGGTAGAAAAAGGCAAATAAAAAAAAAATCCGACCTGCCGGATTCGAACCAGCGACCTAAGGATCATCTGTTGGATTTTACCCACTACAGTCCTCCGCTCTACCAACTGAGCTAAGGTCGGTTTGATTTTATTCTTTGAAGATTTTTATAAATCCATACTAAATATCCAGAAAAAGAAAGAAAAAAAACAATCCAAGGGACACACTATTAGCAATCATCTTACTTTATTATAATCAGAAACTAAGGCAGCTGCTATTAGGCTTAGGAATCTTTTAACTTGAAGTGTATAATGGGCCTAGACAGATATGAATAGTATAGGTTGTAAACTCGTAATGGTTTTTTGGGCCTTCAAAGTCCAGACAAACAAGTCAAAAGTATGGCCTCCCACCTTTGCCACCTTTCTTTTTCTAATGTAAAAGACACTTGTGGCCCTAGCTTTATAAGCATTTTGAATTTTAGAATTTCATTATTTTCCATGCAAAGATGCCTTAATTATCAAATCATACAAGTAATCATAAAAAAATAAATATTTATATAGGTCAGATGTCTATTTAATTATATTTTGGCATTTTAATGGATTATTCATTGCATTATGTCACAAATGTGGCATCTCATGTCATGACTTCGATAGTGAATCAAACAATAATAGATTTCAATTTTCAAGCATGCTCGTGATTCTTCTTTTTAATTAATTTTATAAAAATTTTGTTAACAAGTGTCCTAAAGGTACTCTTTAAGATTATTAGGTGTAGTAATATCTTCATTTAATGTTTTAAAAATGATGAATAAAGTTGTCAGTTATTGCATTTAATACAATATTATTACTATAAATAGTATATTAACAAATTTTAAAGAGTACTTTAAGGACACTCGTTAGCAAAACTCATTTTATAATTATAATCTTATAATTAAATCTTTGGTTAGATTACTCAACCGCCAGGCATTTATTTTAGCAAGTTTAATTAATTTCAACTATTGTAGACACTAGCTAGGAAAATGAATTGGTGCTTCTTATTTAATCTAGAATTAACTTCTTGATGATCTTAAGCACATCATATATGTTATTTAACAAATAACATTAAATATATAATAAAAAAGAGAGTTTAAATTCAATTGATTGGGCAGAGCATTAAAAAGAACTTATAAAAACTCAATGGAAGATGGGATGTCACGTTCCCCAATAGCCTTATAGCTAGCCACAAGGTATTTATAGACGGAATGGGAAAACCCATGCCACCATGCACTGCCCTCTGATCATCAGTTCCCATTGAAGATTGTAACAAGTTGCCAAAAACCAGTAGGGTAGCTGCTGCTACTACTAGCTGCTAGCTAGAGATTTTGCCTCTTTAGCCATGTAAAGCTTCATTTGGAATGGTCGGCTTCTTTTTAGTTTTTTTTTTTTTAATTATTATTGATTCATACATAAATAAATGATAATAATAAATATATTTAAAAATATTGAATAAAAATTATTAAATTAAATCCTGACCTCATTTGAAAGCCCCATAAAAACCTTATTCAATTGTGCTGTAATATCGTTTTGACCTTGATTTTGTATGAGTCTAATATTATTTTGAAACTCCCATACACTATCCTTTCAGATGAAGTCTAAATAAATAATACTTCCAAGTAGGTCTTTAATTAAGACTATTATTTTTTTATTAAATTTGTCAAAATTTAATCTCAAATTATTAAAACTAAAAATTTAATATTTTAATAACAAATTACACGACTGTCCAAAAAATATCCAAAACTAATATGGACTTGGGAAGAAAGTAGGTCTTAAAAGTACTAATAGATTAATTAATTAGGTCCAAATCATTTCCTCTTCAAAATTGGAGGCTATCTAAACTCAAATGCTAATTACCCATTTTCAGTTGGGATAAAGTGAATAACGAGAAATGTCAGATTGAGATAAGGAATAGACGGATAGTGTATATCATAATATTCATAGGAGAACGTAAAAGACAATAAAAGAGTGGTGCCTGCCTAGGAACCAAAACGTTCATGATAGCAAGCAAAATACACCCACGTGAAGCAATTAATTAGGCATCGTACAATCATTTTGTGATCCAAAATTCAATCCAAATATCACATGTTTGCAAGCAGAGGCAAGAAGACCAAGAGACAATCGAGGTTCACAAATGAAAAACCCAAACTATTTTCCTCTGTTTCAGATTTGGCAAAGAGGGCAAATTCATTATTATTACATAAACAAAAGAAAAATCATCCCTTTCCATTAATAATAGCAAAGTGAATACAAACATTTATTCAAGGCCCCTTTTGGCCATTTCTCTTTCTTTTGATGTCTCATGTCAAATTCTCCTATGTACTTTATAATCATTTTATTCCATCAAACAGTGCAAACACCAACAACAAAACAACAAGACATTGCAAATCTTAGAGGGCTTTGGACGTTGAACCACTCTTGCACCTGTTCTTGGCAAGCAGGACACATCTCAAGAAACCCCCCCAAAATAAAAACAATTATCACAATATTGCATCTTTGATAAATTTTTAGTAACCAAATCTTAATTAGCACTCAGGCGTCTGAGTATGATCCCTCTTAGGGTCATGGCAATAGTCATACACCAAATAGTTCCTTTGGACCCAATTCATGGCCGACACTTGTTGTCCACTTAAGCTGCCGGAGCCGGATGGAGAGGCGGAGGGTGGGCGGCACGAGGCTGGGCCATTGGCGATGCAACCACTTAGTTTGAAGTTTGTATACCTACCAACAAAGGGTTGGTAGTTATAATCAGCCTTGTATCTTCCATTCTCGGTGGCCCAAGATGATGCATCCCATATTGATCCGTACACCCACATCGGTCTCGTGGGAAACGTTGCGTCAGTCTTCTTTGAGTACCTCCTAATGGGCACATCATCTACGAAAAATCTGTTCATTGAATCGTAAAACATTTATAATTTAGGGAAAAGAATTGCAGAGATTAACCAAACTTACAAGTTTAGATTTCATTTTCAATTTTTTAAGGACAGTGGGTTACTTTATTAGGATAGATTTTTATTAAGGGAAGTGATAAAACGTACACATCGCTTTCCATAATAATACAACTGCATTAGCAAAAGTAACACAAATAATAACCCATCAACATAAAAATTTGTGACCCAATTATCATTCCATCAAAAGCACATACTTTAGAAATATCAATTTTGCTTTTAAAATTACAAACAAACCAAGTTAGATCATTACAAAATATGAATGTATATGAAAATTTGAACATTTATATGATCAGAACTATAAAGAAAAACCCTTATTTTAGCTTCTTTATTTTTTTCCCCCCAATAATTTTAGTGTTTTTTCGCATTAAACTATCGAGAAAGAAGAAGCTAATCAAAAGCAAAATAAAAAAATGTTTTGTGTTATTAGTGGAACTCCACCGCTAAATTATTGAAAATAAAAATCAAGATAAAGCTTGCATGTATGCATGAAATGAATGTTTTGAATGCGATTAATACATAATTAAAGCGAAGAAAAGCTAAAAATTGATGATATGAATATTGAAAAAAGGTGATATACTTACATAATCTCACTAGGGGTCCACAGTATAGCATAGTTATGGTAATCTTGTGTAGGATCAAACCATAGATGAATTTTCATTTCCCTTCCAATTATATTTCCATCCCCACTTCCTCTGATATAAACATTAGTCTGCAGAGTATAGGGCTTATCTGGTGTTGTTCCAAGGAACTCAATATCAATTTCATCATGGTTTCCAGGGTGATCTTCATTGTTTGAAAGCTGCCAATTTGTCAAATTCCAGAACATCAAATTTAATTGGTTAAGCAATTTTTAGCTCAATAAATTTGTGTATGTAAATATTAATCTTACATATAAAGATGTAATGACTCCTGCTGTATAACCAGGTTGAAGCTTCATGGCAGCACCAAAGTAACCAGATTGATACGGCTGAAGTGACTTGAAACCACTTCCTGTTTTAAACCATGAATGCAAAGAATAAGCACATAATTCTATTGAGTGATCATCTCCAGGACCAGGAGAAGAACATCAAGGAAAAAAAAAAAAACAATGGGATGTGCAAGTGCAAGAACCTGAGCTTTTATCAAGCCAGATTGTTAATGAACCCTGGTCTAGTCTCTGATGTTGAGGACCCCATAGATTTCTAAACCCTTGATTAAAGGTCACAGAACTAACCCTGGAGCTGGGGGAGTATCCAGGTGAAGGTGGACCCTGAGCATTGCTTGAAGAAATCATGAAAAAGGCAAGAAACAGATAGAAAATTGGAGCCATAAAGAGGAGACAGAAAAGAGAAGGCATTGATCAGTACCACACTATACCAGTAGTGAAACAAAAAAGGACTATATGGTTAAATGCAGATTGGGACCTTGGGACCAAAAACTGAAGGTTTTGAAATTAGGTTTGTGTGTCGAAGAATGTGGCTATAGAGTTGGTATAAATAAGGAGATTGAAGGACCCAACATACAGGTAAGGTCACAAGTTGGTTGATGGGCCGGGGGAGTTATACATGGTGACAAAAACATGGAAAAACTGATGATAAATATGAGGAAAGATATATTGTTGATCTTGTGAATTTTTTTTTTTTGTTGCTTTTCTGAGAAAACTTGCTATTTCTGTTTGCTCACATTGAGAAGTAAAGTAAAGAAATGTAAAGGAGAGGAATTATTGGAAAGTTTCATGGGGCAGAGCAGTTTTGGTTTGAAACAGTTTAATAAACCTCAGAAAATGATGAGGACATATGATCAATGAATTCTTGGACATATTATAAAAGTAAAAAAAAAAAAAAGGTTTTTGACTTTGTTTGGGAAAACGATGCTGTAGGAAGATTGTACTGTAATGCAGTGTGATTACTGATGATTGCCTAACTTCTCTTATATTAACTTTTTTTTGTGTGGATAATTTTGTCTTATATTAACTTTAATTGCCATCTCAAATGTGTTGCTTTTTCTTTTTTATTTCAACATATGATCAAGATTTATTGAGTTTTGGACAATAAAATAGAAAACAATCTTCTCTATCTCATTTATTTCATCGTCTTATCTCAAAATTTAAATATAAGACCACCAAATTGAAATTCTCAAGTTTTAAATCACATTATAAATGTAATTATATTGTAATTGTACACATTATATTATAAGGATTATATTATTATGAGGTTGATTCTCTGATTATTCATGTTATATTATATTAAAGGAGTGATAACATTAACGAATACTGGTAGAATTATATATTCATGTTGGTATGAAGCTGACGCGAAGAACTTTTATGGTCCACAAGAAAGAGCAAATCTCTTATGCCTACTGGGGCTTTCAAAAGATACAGAAATTAAGCTTTCTATTTTGGTTCAAGATGAAATTAAATTGCAAATTTGATCTCAGATAAAGAGAACTAAAAATAAAAAGAATATACTTCTCCTAAGCAGTGGAAAACTATGATAGGGATGCAATCTGCTAACATTTTCACCCATGCAAATTTGATCTTAGTAAATTTTGATTTATTAAGATCGAGTTAACAGGCGTGTTATATGTGAAAGGATCAAATTAGGAGTACAAAGCAAATGGGAATATTAAATCTTTGCTTCAACTTTCCATTGGCAAGAAGATTGACTTGGGGCCTCTTTATTTTCTATCACACATCGGTTGATCAAAAAGTCATTGCACTAGCTAGTCATACCGACACTAGCTGCTATCAGTCAGGAAATTAAACGATTTAATTTTTTGAAAAGCCTTGTGAATTACTTATATTATAGTTACTTGTATGACTGCTTGATCAGTTTTTGGGGTAACTGAAGAAGAACTCGAGAGTTTCTCATGCAATTGGAGTTTCATTGAAATTAAGATTAAAATAAGTGGAAAGTAGATTTTCAGGGGGAAATATGGGGGGGGGGGGGCAAAGTAGTTGTCAATATTTGGATATAAGTTGTGAAAATTCAATATTTGGATATAAGTTGTGAAAATTCAAACTTGTTGAACTACTTGTGAATGAATTGAATAGCTAGGCAGTCTTGATTAGATATAATATTCCTGCTGTTTTAATTTAATTTTCATATTTGCTCAGATCACCTGTTCTTCGCATTGCATGCTATAGCCAATAATGAATCTTATTTTTGTTGATTTCTGACTCTCGGTACCAATTGTAGTTTTGTGCTACAGTACCAATTTGCTACAGTAACTTTATCTCGGGATGCTACAGTAACTTTATCTCGGGACGCTACAGTAACTTTCGAAAAACAACTCTTTTATTAATATGAGAAAAGACCAAATATACACTAGACACACTCTTTTAATATGCACTCACAACTTCACTCTTTTTCTTTCTTTTTCTCTCTACTCACCACACACCTATCACACAACACACATCTCTATTTATAGCTCTTCAAGTTGGTGTTGTAGCCAACTTTGAATTCTCTAGATAGCTAAGACTTTGATTATTCAATGAAGAAAACTCAAGAGATTTCTGGAACTAGAAGACTAAGGAGAAATTCTAAAGAAAAATCTAGAGAAAGAACAAAGAAGAGAAATCTAGAAAACTTGAGTAGAAGAAAGATAGAGATGATTCTAGAAATAAGAGAGAGGAGTTGGTGTAACTTTCAACACTCCCCCTCAACGACTACTCTCTCTTGATGCTCGCTTTGGTAGTCATGCCAAGTTGTCTTCTGAACTCATCGAATTTTGCACCGCTAAGTCCCTTGGTAAACAAGTCAGCTACTTGTTCTTCAGTCTTGATGTATTTCAGTTCAACATCCCGTTGAAGTACTTTTTCACGTACAAAGTGATAATGTATTTCTACGTGCTTGGTTCTGGCATGAAAGATTGGATTTTCAGCTAAGCTTATTGCTGACTGATTATCGCAATAGAGTTGTACTGGAGAGTCAATCGGTTGGTGCAGGTCCTTTAACAGCTGTATCAACCACGTGCTTTCTTGTGCTGCCATAGCTGCTGCTCTATATTCTGCTTCTGTAGTTGACAATGATACCGTAGGTTGTCTTTTGCTACACCAAGAGATTATGCCGGATCCAAGGCTAAACATGTAGCCAGTTGTTGATCGTCTTGTATCATGATCTCCACCATAATCGGCATCACAATATCCTATAACTTGGCACGGAACTCCCTTTTTGTATAGAAGTCCAAAATCAATAGTTCCTTTTACGTACCTCAAGATTCGTCGAACCGCATCTAAGTGAGGTTTCCTTGGTTTCTCCATGAATCGGCTAGCTACTCCAACAGCGAATGCAATGTCGGGTCTTGTTAATGTAAGGTAGATTAGACTACCCACTAGTTGCCTATAACTTGTTGAGTCTTCCAATTCTTTGCCTTCTTCACTACAGAGTCTTGCATTGGCTTCCATAGGCGTAGATATCGACTTGCAATCAGTCATCCTGAATTTGTGTATAAGATCTTTTGCATACTTGTGTTGACATAAGAATATTCCTTCTTTGGTACGGATTACTTCTAGCCCAAGAAAGTGATTCAGCTCTCCAAGCTCTTTCATTTGAAAACGTACTGAGAGATTGCTTCTAGTTTGTTTGATTTCTTCTTCGTTGTCTCCGGTGATGATTAGATCATCCACGTAAACCAAGACTATTGCCAACTTACCTCCTTTTTCTTTCACGAACAAGTTCGAATCTGCTGATGCAACTGAGTAACCACTTTGTATTAGGAATTCGGCAATTTTACCGTACCATGCTCTCGGTGCTTGTTTTAATCCGTAGAGTGCCTTTTTCAACTTACACACATAATCCGGATGAACTTTACTTGTGAATCCTTCGGGCTGCTCCATATAAATCTCTCGATCTAGCTCTCCGTGCAAGAAGGCATTTTTCACATCCATTTGCCATAACTTCCAAGATTTGCTTGCTGCAAGGGCAAGTAATACTCGTACTGTTGTAATTTTTGCAACCGGACTAAATGTCTCATCATAGTCCACCCCATACTTTTGAGAGAATCCGCGAGCCACCAATCGAGCCTTATACCTTTCTATCGATCCATCGGGTCGAGTCTTTATTTTATAAACCCATTTACATGAGATGGGTTCAATCTTCTTCGGCTTTGGCACCAACTCCCATGTCTCGTTTTGTTTCAGGGCTTGAACTTCTTCTTCCATGGCTTTTCTCCACTCCAATTTCTCAGATGCCTCTTCATAAGTTGTTGGCTCTATTTCTTCAATTAGAGCAGCATTAGCATACTTAAGATTTGGTTTGCGTTGTCGTGATGACCTGCGCAGAAGTGGCTGAGAATCTCTTTCATCGAACTCATTTTCTTGAAATGACTTTTCCTCATCAAGGGCCTTTTCTGAATACTCGTCACTTGGTTGAGTCTTTTCAAGCTCAATTTGTTCTTCCATATTTTCTTGAAGTTTTTCTTCAATTTCTTTTGAGTCTGGCAACAGAACTGCTTGTGGTGACCACCATGACGAAGCTTCATCGAACACAACATTTCTGGATACATAGCATCTGCCACTTGTTGGATCACAACATCTCCACCCTTTTCTTTGGTCGTCATATCCCACAAATATGCAACGAATTGCCTTTTTGTCGAATTTGCTGCGTAGATGATCTGGTACAAATACATAACATACGCAACCAAATACTCGAAAGTGACTCACCGTGGGTTTGATGTTCCATAGTTTCTCAAAGGGTGAGATAAAACAAAGTCTTGCTTGTGGAAGCCTATTAGTCACGTGAGCTGCAGTCTTCAAACATTCTGCCCAAAAACGAGGTGGCACATTCTTCGCATGTAACATGCTTCGACATATCTCAGCCAAATGCCGATTCTTTCTCTCGGCAACTCCATTTTGTTGTGGAGTGTTCGAACATGTCAATTGTCTGCGTATCTTGCATTCCTGTAAGAATTCTGAAAACTCCTTGGATGTGTATTCTCCCCCGTTATCTGTGCGTAGGCATTGTATCTTTCGGCCTACTTCTTTTTCCACCTTTTCTTTGAACTCTATAAATTTAGTAAGTGCCTCTGATTTTTCTTTCATAAAATCAATCCAGACGTATCTTGAAAAATCATCAATGAAAGTTATCATGTATTGGCAGCCACTGACAGAAGGTTGTTTTATCTTCCCGAACACGTCTGAGTGAATTAGCTGAAGAGGCTCCTTAGCTCTAAACTTTGACTCCTTGTATGGCAGCTGGTGAGCTTTCCCATATTGGCACCCGGCACATACCGTGTCCTCTTGAATGTCTAATTGAGGAAGACCTTTGAGCATAGACTTTTTCATCATTACCTTTAACTTGAGATAACTCACGTGCCCAAGCCTCGCATGCCACAAGTCAGCTGTTTCATTCTTTCTTGTCTTGTCCACATATGCAGTCTGAGCGGACATAACGTAAACTGACTCCAGACGCTTCCCTTCCATTATTGGTGTACTTGTTGGCTTTAAGTTTGGATATACTTTCACATCATTTGGACCAAACACGACATAATTTCCTGAGGCAGTGAGTTGTGAAACCGATAGCAGATTTTTCTTCATACCTGGCACATGGAATACGTTTTGCAGCTCGATTTGGTGTGGGCTAAATCGTGGCACAATAGTTGTTTGGCCGATGTGAGTAATAGGTAACCTTGAATTATTTGCAGTTACCACAACTCGTTCTCCTTTGTATGTTGAGGTATTAGTCAACTTCTCCTTATCTCTAGTCATGTGATTTGAGCATCCAGAATCAACTATCCAATCATTATTATAGTCGATTAATTTACTCACCGATGCGAGTGAACACTCTTCTTCTGACTCGGTGATGCAAGCAGCTGCAAGTTCTTCGCATTCTTCAATAGCAATTGATGCTTGAAAATCCCACTCTTCTTCGCTATTATTCTCTTCTCGTGACGAGGTTGCCGCGTTGCCTTGGACTTGCTTAAACCGACAGTCTCGAGCAAAGTGACCAGATTTTCCACAGTTGTAACACTGATTGTTTTGACGACGATACCTATTTTCATTTTTGTCTCTTTCTCGAACATGCTGGGCTCCCTCTTGCCGAAAACTCCTTCCCCCTTGCTTTGACCATGTTTCTTGCCTTCGAAATTTATTTTCTTCCACGCCTGGCTTTGTAGCAACTTTGCTTCTTTTATTAAAGCCTCTTTTATTACTAAAGAGTGCTTTCTCGTCATCTTTTATCGAGACTTTAGACATTTGTTTATCTAAAGTCTCTTGATTGGCTAGGATATTTTCCAACTCAGTTAAAGTTGGTTCTTTGCTCCAACCACGGGTTGCAGTAACAATCCCGTTGTATTCAGGTCGCAAGCCATGGATGATAATTCTTCTCATCCTCGTTTCGGTAATGGTATTTTCTGGATCTAATTTTGAAATTTCATCACAAAGAGTTTTAACTTTAGAGAAATATTCGCTTACCGACATATTTTGCTGCGAGATTGACAGGAGTTCATTCTCCAATTGTTGGAGCCTAGCATCATTTTTCCTCGCGAACAGCATTGTGAGTGTGTCCCAGGCTTCCTTCGGTGTCTTTGCATCCTTGATGCGTTGTAATAAACCATCCTCAACAGTGACTGATAACACGTACATGGCCTTACCGGCTTTGATCTTCCATTTTCTTAGTTCTCCGGCATCAGTTGGTGGTGTTGAAGCTTCACCGTTAACAATATCCCATAAATCTTGCCCGAGCATGTAATATTGCATCCGGATGCTCCACGTATTGTAATTGTTTTCATTGAGCTTCTCGATGTTGCTAGCGGAATTAGAAATATCTGCCATAGTGTTTTGAGAGTGCCCTGCACTTACCTCAAATTTGATTCTCGTTCACTTAATTTCACAATCCCTGACCGTGTACCGGCAGAATTTCCACGTCTCCACGAACTACGATCCTCGATCGTCTTGGTCCTAGACCAATAATCTTCACAGTCCCAGACTGTCTTTCTCCGATATGCGTACTCCGGTCCCTGACCGTCTAGCTCTGATACCAATTTGTTGATTTCTGACTCTCGGTACCAATTGTAGTTTTGTGCTACAGTACCAATTTGCTACAGTAACTTTATCTCGGGATGCTACAGTAACTTTATCTCGGGACGCTACAGTAACTTTTGAAAAACAACTCTTTTATTAATATGAGAAAAGACCAAATATACACTAGACACACTCTTTTAATATGCACTCACAACTTCACTCTTTTTCTTTCTTTTTCTCTCTACTCACCACACACCTATCACACAACACACATCTCTATTTATAGCTCTTCAAGTTGGTGTTGTAGCCAACTTTGAATTCTCTAGATAGCTAAGACTTTGATTATTCAATGAAGAAAACTCAAGAGATTTCTGGAACTAGAAGACTAAGGAGAAATTCTAAAGAAAAATCTAGAGAAAGAACAAAGAAGAGAAATCTAGAAAACTTGAGTAGAAGAAAGATAGAGATGATTCTAGAAATAAGAGAGAGGAGTTGGTGTAACTTTCAACAATTTTCCTTCTTCTCTCTCCAAGACTTAAATATATAGTAAGTAATTAGACCTAACCTACCCTATAAAAACGGCAGTTTTAAGTTTGACAAAAGTGATTAATATATAATAAGAAAATAAAATAATTAATTAATTAACTTTTTTCAACAGGGAAACAAGATCCTAAGTACATAATCTAAGCGATCGAATGAATGGAAATGAGCAAAGTTGATTAATTATATCAGGGGATGTCATGTAACCCGAAAAGATGGATTGATTGCCACCGGTTGGACGTAAGGAGAAAGTAAAAAACGATGGTTGCTTGGAAGCATGAACAAAAGATATAATCAGATCAGGAAATAAACACTAATTATTAATTAATTAAGAAACAACATTAATTAAGTCACCTAATTAAAACTCATGTCTCCAGGCTAAGGAGAAAAAAGTCACAGCATCCGGATATTGTTTGATTTTAGTTCAAACAAAATCTGGTTGCTGCCTCTGTTATATACTATTACGATGATGTACGGATATAACGATATTTTTAGTTCTTACTTAGGGTTTCATTTGGACGGAAAAGAAATAGTAGTTAAATAACAGAGTCTTATATATACATAATTTCCCAGGTCTTTTACATCATTCAAAATCAAAATGAAAGTTACATGCACTCAGAAGATTTCAGTATAAGCTGACATATATTGTCCTAGCAGCTGCTGAAAACTTTACTAACTGTTTTAATTGATAGATATCAATTTCAAACATTAATTTGTTATCTAAGAGGGCCTCTTTCTTAGACCATCTATAATACCATGAAGATGTTGACAAAACTGTCTAGTTCGAGTGCTTGGCCGGCCGGCTGTGGCCTACGTGATTGAATGCTTGGGACCTCTTCGATCACCGACAAAAGCAACAAGCTATAGCTAATTTAATCAATCCAAACCCTCAAACCCATTGAAATTTATGTACGTTGCGGGGTTTCAATGTCAACCAGTTAGTTATTGCTAAAAGAGATAAAATTAAGGAAATGCATGGATCCACTACTTTCCTTTACACTGTGTTTTGGTAAGAGGAACGAAAAAACCGAAAATGAAGAGAAGGGAAATAGATGAAAAAAGAAAAAAAGAGTAAGCTAATTAAGTTGTTTTTCTTTGATTGTGTTTATAATGAAGGACGTAAAATAGAGGGAGAAAAGAGGTTAGGTAAAGTTATAAATAAAATTATTAATTTAAGTGGAATAAGTATTTTTCTCTTACATTGTGCAAATTCATCTATTTTCTTTATCTCCTGTTATTTATCTCTTACCAAACAAAAGAAATGGTGAAAAGAAAATAGTTTTTCCTTCCTTTCTTCTTTCTCTGTTACCAAACATAGTGTTTTACATAAATAAAAAAAATGATTATGTCAATAAGCTAAAACTATTGACTGAAATGAAGCAGCTCTTGTGGATATTGGGTTTAAATGATCAAATGAAACGGGTTCTGTTCTGGAAAAGCAATTTGGTATTATTAGATTTGAACTCTCTTGCAGATACACACAAGCAGCTAGCCAACCTAGCCTGATCAGTTGTGACAAAAGGAACTAGATGATGAGGAAAGACAAATTCTAGGTTAACCAAGATTTTTTAGTAATTATTATCTATAATGCTGCTGCTTTAATCTTTTATAAAATTTCATTTCTATTGAATGTTTAATTAGCCCAATAAAGCAAGAAATTTTAGTTATAGTTTTTTAAGGGTTTGAAACCAAGAAATGAAACAATACGAATTTTATTTATAATATCTTGCAAATTAGTCATTAGCAAGATTCTTAAGGACCCATATCATGATAAATCGTCAAGTACTGCCAATATTAGGTCGAATTTGTGCTTTATTTTTTTGCATTTTGGCCACCAAAAGCTAAGCATTGCTTTCAAGCTATATCTTTTATCAAGATTTTCATGACTTCACAAGTCTTAACTGACAGATGAAGACAATTGAATGAATCATCCATTAACATATGCTTATTTCATAATTTTTTTTTTTTAAAAAAAAAATCGAATTACTTAGTTAGTTGATTGATTATTTAATTTAAGTCCATTTTTTTTTCTACAAATTGATCGATACTAGAAGTCAGAACTCAAATTTGATGCAAAAAGTAAACAATTCCAATTAAAACTTAATTGCTTAGTTACAAATTGTATATAACCATAATATTTTTCAATAATAATGTTGTGTCATTTATTTTGCTTTGAATACTAGACGGTCTAATTTGGTATAGATTGATTTATTCAAACATTTTCTAAGGCATGCTTTATCCTTAGAATTAAAGAGAATATAAATTTCAAAATTGGAAAGGCAAGCATGTGCAATGTCCAACCATATGTTTAAAAAAATCAAAGAAAATTATTCAACAAATCGGTGAGAAAATGCTTATTATTTTCTATAAATATTTTTTTCTAATGGACAATTTGATAAGCTTGTCTTTTAAGTCAAAAAACGAAGGGATTATGCCCTACTAGACTCTTGGATAGTACCCTTTGATGGAAATTAGACTTTGAAGGCTGAAAACCCAATACCACTTATATTCGTACTTGAAATATATAAGTTGGATAAATTCAAAGATTAATTCATGCAATCATCTTTAAAATGTGACATCTATAGCAAGTTTGAAATTTGAATTTCAATATCTACAACCCATTCCCTTATGACTGCAGATTGTAGTTTCTTTTGTACCAATATATATATATATATATATATATATATATATATATGACGAGAGATCCATTTACACTAGTGTAAAATTAAATTAGTTTTACACACTTTCATAACTTTTTATACAATTTATATTTTAACAAACCGACCGTCAGATTTAACAATATAATTGTAATCGTCGTGCACCTAAAGTTTCGAATCGATCCGATATTTCTATCATATCGATCGAGAATAGTATCTTTTTCAATATATATTTAACGGTTGAAAGTTTTTTACGTCGTACAAATAGTTAGACATTTTTAATTTACTCGAAACTCGACATGCATAATCTACGTGAATAGAACATGAAATACGACGGTCGGATTAAAAATATATAAATCGTATAAAAAGTTATAGAAATGTTTAAAACTAATTTAATTTTACACTAATATAAGTGGATCCCTCTTTATATATATATATATATATATATATATATTTATAAGTCGAATGTCCTTTAAAGGAATGAATTAAAAATGCCAAAATGAAACAAATTTAAAAGACAAGATAAGAAGGTTTAGGTACATGATATACATTTAATTTTGATTGTTTTTCTTATTGATTCTTTAATTTGAAATATTATATTCAGACCACACAAACATGATCATCATGAAGTAAGTCATCAAGTTTTGGTTTACTATTAAATAATGCTACAAGATTGGGCATGCACGAGTATTAATGGTTTGCTTACTTATCTCTTTTGGAGAAACATATATGCAACCTAATTTTGAAATCTTTAAATTCATTGGGAAATAAACTGATGTATACCAAACATTAGTTATAGAAAAGATGTTTTTTTTAAAGCCAAAGCAAAGTACTATTTAACAGTTTATAAATTGATGAAATTATCTTTCTATGATCAAAAAGGAAAAAAAAAAATCCTTTAAGCTCTTTTTTTTTTTATAAAGAGATATCATCGAATTACATGATTATTGTATTTATTTATATATATGAGAGTTAAATTAGAAAAACAATTCCCTTCTGAACTTGGTTATACATAAATGGATACGTATAGATAGTGAAAAAATATCTATAATCAGGTCAAAAAATAATAATAATATCTATAATAATTTTGGTTAATAAGTTTTGGGTTTGGGTTTGATGGCTTGGATATTTGTTATCCAAAATCATTTACATTTATCCAGTTTTGGTACGAACATCCATTTAAAATCAGTTTATAATTATCCAGTTTTGATATGAATACCCATTTAAAACCCGTTAACTTTAAGAGAGTTTTTTTTTTTTTTTTTTGCAAAGAGAGATTTTAACCTTGTGAAGACATTCATGTTTTTTCACATTTTAACCGATTAGTTTGAATATAAAAATAAGTTACTTATTGAATTTATTTTATAATACCGATGAATTTATTACTTTGGCTTTTAATTGGATTGGATCCGGATTTGGGTATTTAATTGGATATATAAAAAATAAATGAATTTAGATAATTAACGGATGGCACAAAACAATTTTGGATCGATTATGAATGATCAGAATAAATTTTTAAACAATTTTAATTAGATTATGAATATTTAAAAATAAATGGATATGCGAACCGCAAAGGGCTATTATAATTATTTATGAAATTTAAAAATTTTACCCTCCGTATAGAAAATAATAATAATAAAGTAATCTTCAATAAATAGCTTATCTGAGCCTGGGTATCATTTTTCATGGGTTCAGAGTGAATAAAAACAGCCCAAAACGTTGAGTAAATTTGGTCCCAAATATAACAAGGGTCGTTAAACTTTGTCCATGCAGGGATTGGGCCTAGCTAGATCCATTCTCCATTAGTAACAAATAAAATAAAAAAACTTTAGAAACCTCAGAAGAACAAAAGAAAATAACCGGTCTTTCCTGGTCATGAAATATCAACCAATCCAAAGAAGAAAACAGAAGAAAAACGCATATCTTTTATTTAGCAATTTTACTGTAAAACAATCCCAAAATTAAAGGCTTTTTTGAAAAACATATTGATATCAACACGATCTGATCGGAAGGGAAAAAAATTGGAGAAGATGATGAATATAATAAAGCCAAAACCAAATCCACAACAACAATTAAGAGATTGGCAACGTAAGCTCCGCCAGGAATGCCGCAATATCGAGCGCCAAATCAGAGGCAAGTTTTCTAATTTTTTTTGTTGGAATTAAGGATGGTACATTTGGAGAATTTGGATTGATGGGTAGGGTTAATTTTGGTAATTTCTCAATTGGTATTGAATTCTTAGTTCAGATATTGAGAGAGAAGAGAGAAATGTACAAAAAGCTATTAGAGATGCTGCTAAGAGAAATGACATGGTTTCTGCTAAGGGGGTTAGGATCTTCTACTCTATTATTTTGTTGTCTATTACTTTTTAATATTATCATTGATATATGTAGGGCTCACTCATTAATTACGAAAGTCTCACTTGTGAATGGTGATTAAGATGTATTGAAAAATAAATAAAATAAAAAAATAATGGAGGGGAGCCGGTACTTCATTTCTTTCTTTCTCTTTTTTTTTTTAATAATTTAATTAGTTTAAATTCCTGTTGATAATGTTTCATTTTTTTATTTTATTTTTTTTGCTTTTTTTATGATTATGAACTTTCAAGTTAATTTGGAAGAAATAATTAAAGATGTTAAATTTGCTGCATTTCTTTTACTGCATTAAATATGGGTGTATATATACATGTGTCATACTCACTTGGTTAAGAAATTACTGCATAAATTTATCGAGTATTATTAACATTAAACTTATTCTTCATTACATCCTTGAGTTATGTTCGAATAGTGATGAATCAAACGCATTTGTAGAGAATTAGGCTCTTGCATTTAGTTCTTATTGTTTATTGAAAAGTTGAAATAATCATTTTTTTTCCTTTCATTTTCATTTCTTTTGTCTATTTCAAGCACTTGCCGAAGAAATTGTGAGATCAAGAAGAATGGCTAATCGTCTATATGAAAATAAGGCACAAATGAATTCAATATCAATCCACCTTGGGGAAAGTGTAGGTACGATGTTTTACATATCTATGTTTACGTTTCTGTTCTGCATATATGCACTTTATCATGGTAACTGCAAGGAATGTATTATCAGTGTGGTCACTTGTGTTCATCATTATATCTTTTACATTCTTGACAGTAGTGTTATCGAATAATCTTTTTCTGGACTGGTTAATCTGCTCATTGTGTTCTAATTTTTGGATCAACTACTTGTTTTGTCCGACTGATTCTCATTACTTTGTTTGAATTTCTGAAAATGTTGTAGCAATAGCGCGTACAGTTGGGCATTTGTCCAAGAGTGGCTGAGGTTATGAAGCTTGTCAATAACCTCATGAAGGCTCCAGAAGTGGCTGTCACAATGCAAGAGTTCAGCAAAGAGATGACCAAGGTTTCTCTACTGCTTACTTTTGATCTTAATTACCAAGGAAAATATAGAGAAATGATGACCTTCCATTTGATCAGAACACCTTCTTTTTGGCTGTATATCTTTTTATTTTGAATGATATCTGATCAGCGTTTATCTTATTGCCCTTAACTGTAAGTTTTGTTACAGTCTGACCTATTATTCTCCACTCTAGCCTTGTTGGTTAGATGTGGTTGGTTCCCATTGCTAACTTAAATATAATAGTTAGGGGTTATTCGAATTCGGTGTGAGTGTCGAACTCATATCTATGTCCGCATGTGACACGAATACTTAAAAAAAAAAAAAAAAAAAAGAGCAACATAGGTTAGGGGCTTTTCTAATAGCTTAAACTTTTGGGAGTAGTGGTCAGCCAACTATCTCTTTAACCCGATGATGAATTATGCATGCAATCTGAAAAGAGATGCAACGTTCTCATCAGATAGTTAATCTCTGCATTAATCTGTAGGCAGGGATTATCGAGGAGTTTGTCGATGATGCTTTTGACAACGCACTGGATTCTGAGGATATAGAAGAGGAGATAGAAGAAGAAGTTGACAGCAATTGCTGGTGAGAATGCTTCACAGCTTCCTGAAGCAGTCAGGAAGGAGAAGATGAAGCAGCCGGCGGCTAAGGCAGCACCACAGGAGGCACGTTTGGCTCAAATGCTTCGTAATGTACTTCTGGCTAATCCTTTTTTTGTTAGAACCTGAAGAGTTCAATTCTTTTTATCCTTTTTGTTTATGCTTTACAGGAAGAAGCTACAAACCGAAGGAGTTGATGATGAGGAAGAACTGGAAGAAATAAGGGCTCGACTTGCAAAAGTTAGGTCATAAGTCAAGCTTTTAGCCTTTGTCTATTCTAAATGGTGATCTTGCCGACATTAAAAAAAAATAATTAAAATATTAAATGAACATAAATAATAAACATATAATTTATATAAAATAAATTATTAATATTTTAAAATATATAAAATTTTCAATATAAATATAACGTAAACACTATACGAGTTTTAATCTATTTTAAAAGTCATATTAATAATTTATTGTATTTATCTTTTAAATTTTTAAAAAAATGAAATAACTTTTTTTTCAGTAAAAGAAAAAAAAAAAAAAAAGGAAGGGAATGATTTAATAAAAATCTGCAATTACATGAGTTGATTGATTGATTGATTACCGTCTGATCTGAGTAGGGATGGCAAAATCCGATCCGACCGATGGATTTCGCACCGATTCGTTCCGAATGGAGAGGTTTTTTTTTGGAGCGGGGTGGAGCGGAGCGGTTTTGGTATATGCTTGCTCCACTCCGCCCTGCCCCGACTTTTGAAATTACTATTTTATCCTTTAAAATATTTGATATTTTTTCTTTTATTTTTAATATATATTAGATATATATACTAAAATCATATATATATATATACTAATATTTTATATCTATACTTTTAGTATATATATATATTATATATATTATATTAAAGATTTTTATAGACTAAAATTATGTTCATAAATATATTATAATATAATTTTTTACAATATTAAGTTAAAAATAATTAATATAAATTGAGGTGTAGCGGAGTGGAGCATCGTGGAGATGTTATGGATGTAATCGACATCCATGGATGTGGATGTTTTCAACATCCGTGCAAGAGTGGAGTGGAAGTGGATAAGGCAATATCCGTCCCCGTCCCGCTCCATTGACATCCCTAGATCCGAGCCAACTCCCAGCCAATAAAACCTGCCACGTCATTCTATCACAGTCCTCATCCGAGTGCGAAGAATTACGTACTCGCTTTACCTGTTCACCATGTCTTTGGAAGTTTTAGGATAAATTTTTAAAATGAACTTAAAATAAATTTTATTACATATTATATAATAAATTATATAAATTATTATATTTATATGTATATTTTTATATATATATAAATGTGATATATTTATTATATTTATATATAATTTTTTAAATAATATAATATTTTATTAACACAAATTATAAATAAATATTATAAATTATATATGTAATAAAATTGACGAAAAACTCACGATACGAAATTTTTTTATAATTTTTCCCATCTCTGATTTGAGAAAAAAAAAAAAAGAAAATTGACCCAAAGTCTGCCACAGAGAGAGTAAGCACGCGCGAGTGAAACTACCCGCACGTGTGGACCAAGGAACGAAACCGACGAAAAGTGGACACGAAGGTCGAGGCAAAAACGAACACGTTTCGAGCAATACAAAGCACGAATCTTGTCTTGAAAATAATTTATTTTTTATTAAAATAAAAAGAGCTCTCATTTTTTTAGTAGATAAAATAAATAAATAAATAAATTTCATGCCTACTCACTACTGTATAACTTTTGGCCTTTGTAACATGGGCTAATCAACATGTTACGTCATTAAAGATAAATTTAATAATTTTAGATATAATATATTTAAAAAATAAATAATATATATTACATAATAAATATAATACTCATATTTAAATACATTATATTTATAATTATAATTTTAATACATTTAATATTATTTTATATTTATAAAATTAATAAAAAAACACAAAATATCTATCAAACCGAAAACAGCTAGCGAGACAAGGATTTGTCTTTTGTCCACTCAGAATCCCAATTTGAGGAGAGTTTTTTCATTTGAAGCTTTGAGAGGTTTCTTTGACTTTTGTCTCGTGGGTGTTCTTAAGTTTCTTTTCCTCTTCTTTTTGTTTTTCAAAAGGAAGGCCCTCTTCTTATCACAATTGCTCCCCAATTGTTCTAAAAGTTTCTGATTTGGACTATTTGATCTTATTCTTATGGAGTTCAATTCTTGAAAATGTTTTCTAATTAAAATGTCATTAACTTTGAAATTTTATGCGAAATATTTAATGCTACTAACTAGACCAATTTATTAAATATTGTTTGTTTTTATTTATTGAGTTTCACGATTTTATATCATAAAAAATATTTCACAAAATAAAAAAGATACGAACACTTAAATATTTAATCAAATTATTTTAAAACAAAATCAATGTGAGATTCAACTCTAAATCTTTCTCCACTCAAATAAAGACCTATTATTCTTAATGGTATATTACTAGTATACTTAAACTTGACTTTCATATTAAATATCATATAATTACAATCGACGTCAACATGCAAGATATATATTATTCGATTTTGTTCATTAAATCTCATATTTTATCTCATAAAAAGCACACTTAAATATTCAATTTAATCGAATTCTAATATGTAATCGGTATGTGACTAAAGACTTACTATACGACATCCTAAATGTCTAATTTTGAGAAGCAATTTGGAAATGAGGCTGTAGCAAAGGGGGTAACGGTGCAAAAGTTGAAAAAAAAAAGGTTTAATTAGTTCATAATGTTGATATATTATTCAATTATTATAATAATGCAGCGGGTACAGCATGCAAAATTTTCTAGCTTAGTTTGCCAACCGTTGAGAAATGTAAGAAAAACGAAAGTGATTCCTCTTTCTCTTTCCTGTCCAAGAGTCAATGCAAATGAAGACACTTGTCTTTTTTTAATTCTTATTTTATCTTATCCAATCATATATTGATTTGATTAATTAACCATATGTTTGTTGTCTTGATAGTGAAATATTAATTAATAACTGTTGAATGTTGATGGTTCACAAAAACCCTTTTAATAAATTGATTGATAATATTTACAATTTTTGTTTTAAATTCCAAAGATTCCATTACAAGAAGAGATAGAGCTAAAAAGATTCATTTTCTAGAGAAGTCATTTGAGATCAATTAAAATCTCAATTAATTAAATTTTTTATATGTTTATTAATTATAATAGTAGTACCCTTTTACAAGAAGATGTGGGGTGTTAGGTATTTTTGCAATCATATGCTTTTATCTGCATGCATGGTATATATACTTAGACAAACAAACAAACATAAAACTACGTTGTAGTGTGAAGTGTTGTGCGGAAGCGAATTGATATTACTAAAACCGATTTAAACACACTGAAAAAACACCGATATTTTACGTGGTTCGGCAACTGTGCCTACATCCACGGGAGGAGGAGCTTGAAGCTTTGTATTAATGGAGTTTAGAGTACAAACATATACAGAATTCAAGGTGCTACACAAGCACTGAACTCACAACTCAACACAATACCGAATTACTCTATAAACACAGAGTATTTGCTTCAACAATTTAGCTCTAACACATACTCAACTCTACTCTACTCACACTCTACATGGCTATTTATAACCAAAATATCAAGGTGTGAACATGCATCAAGTGGCAGCCACCATAGCCACCATAGCCACCATCCACCACCTATCTTGGTGTGAACACATTGCAAGTGGTAGCCACCATAGCCACCATCCATTTGCAAGTGGTAGCTTCCATTATTGGTGGTGCAAGTGGTGCAAGTGGTAGCTCCATTAATGGTGCTAAGCCACCTATGTGACTTTGAGCCATATTTTGAGCCATATTCCAACAATCTCCACCTTGGCGAAAATCCACAGAGAGATTTCACAGATCAGAGCTTCCTCCTTTCTCCTTCAAATGTACACACCATTACTCACATATCAGGGCACCTACTGCATTGGCATGATTCATCAATGCACTGAGCCTGAGTCAATTTTTCTGTCTACTTCCCAGGAATTTTCTTAGCTTCTCCAAGATCATCTCGAACTCTGAGCTCAGTTGAGCCTTCAGCCTGTCGATCTCCACCTTGCCTTTTTCAGCAGATAGACAAATGATCCATCTTGAAGTTTCCGGAAATAAACACAGTGATCAAATTGACTGTGTGTGTACTTTTCATCCTGTCATGAAACAGTCCAACCGTTTGTACAGCTGTCACGGGATTGTTTCAGACCATACAGTGATCGGTTCAACTTGCTTTTGTAATCTCTGCGACCGGGGACTCCAGAACCATCTGGTTGAGTCATACAAATTTCCTCCTCTACGGAACCATGGAGGAATGCAGTTTTTACATCAAGTTGAACTATCTCTAGGTTATACAGTGCTACTAAAGCCAATAAGATCCGAATAGATGCATGCTTAACAACAGGTGAAAATACCTCATTGTAGTCTATTCCTTCTTTTTGAGCCTAACCTTTGGCTACCAATCTGGCTTTGTATCTGATGCTGTCTTTGTCGGTAGCACTCTCCTTTTTGGCAAAGACCCATTTGCACCCAATTGATATCTTGAGTGTTGGAAGTGGAACCAACTTCCAAGTCTGATCGCCTCCTTCCACTGGGCATGCTCAGGGCTGTTTACAGCTTCTTTGTAATTGATCAGAACATCATCATCAATTACTGGAAGGGCGTATGCCACCACGTCTGTGTATCGAGCAGGTTTCCGAATATGTCTATTCGGTCTACTGGTGACAACTGATTCAAGTTGCTGAAAGATTTCCGTTGATGACTCCTCCATTTCAGTTAAGGTGTCATCAGATTCTGGTTCTGATTCATCCGAATTTTAACCAGCATCTTCTGATTCAAACTCCACCTGCTTTAGAGAATCTTGGTTCACATTCTCTGGAGTTGACAGTTTCAGCATTACTAATTCGTCAAAGGCAACATCTCGGCTTACGATGACTTTCTTTGACTCAAGGTTCCACAATCGGACTGCTTTTACTCCTTCACTAAAGCCCAAAGAAGACAGCTTTCTTGGCTCTAGGATCCAGTTTTGCATCCGTTACTACGAAGCCGATCATATTCAATGGCAGAATATCCGGACCACACCTCTATGGGAGTCTTCCCATCAATTGCGGTGGAGGGTAGTCAGTTGATAATGTGGGAGGCGAACAATAAAGCCTCCACCCAAAATGCTTTGCTCAAGCTCGACTGGGATAACATACAGCGAACTTTATCAACCAAAGTTCGGTTCATCCTTTCTGCAACTCCATTCTGCTGGGGAGTGCCAGGAACAGTGAAGTGTCGAATTATCCCATCATTCTGTGAGAGGCTGCTGCTCTGCCTGTCACAGTTTCTCTGTCAAGGAGATACAGATTTCCCTTCATATAACCCTTCATTGCTAAGAATGCTCCACGTACAACTCTCAGGACTCCATTCTGAATGGTCACCTTGTAACCATTTGAGTCTAAGACCCCCAGTGATATGAGGTTCTTCTTGAGATCAGGGACATACCTTACGTCTGTAAGTTGTCTGATTGTACCGTCATGCATTTTCAGTCGGATCGTTCCGATGCCTCTAGTGTGACAAGTATTGTCATTGCCCATATGGACAATCCCTCCATCAAACTCTTTGAAGTTTGAGAACCACTTCCGGTTCGGACACATATGGTAGGAACATCCGGAATCCAGAATCCATTGATCTGAAGAGTGTGTTGTTGTGGAAATCGTAAATGCAGAGTCTTCCTCTCCCTCAGATTCTTGAGCTACACTCACAATCGACCTCTCCATGTTGGGACAGTTATTCCTCCAATGCCCTTTCTCATGGCAAAAGGCACACTCGTCCCTCGAGAGTCGTGTTCTCGATGATCCCCTCCTTGAGCGGGATTTACCTCGCTTGTTTTCTCCGGCTCCTTGGTTGTTCGTCCTGCCTCTGTACACAGTTAAAGCTTCTGGTGTAGTATTCTGGTGATCATGCTGATCCTTTTTCCGATACTCATTATTCACCAGAGCATTACTAACATTAACATATTCTATATCATTTTTACCATACAACAGTGTAGTGGTTAAATGATCATAGCTATCAGGCAAGGAATTTAACAGAGTAAGAGCCTTATCTTCATCAGAGATATTTGCATCTAGATTTTCAAGATCAGCGAGGATTTTGTTAAAACTTACTAGATGCTCCTGCATGGTGATACCTTGCATATACTGGAAGCGGAACAGCTTCTTCTTCAGATAGAGTCTGTTCTCCATGCTTTTTGTCATGTACTTGTCCTCAAGTTGTTTCCAGAGAGTTTTTGCATTATTCTCTCTCATGACAAAGTACTTCTGGTCCTTGGCTAGGCATAACCGGATTGTGCCACAAGCCTGACGGTTGACAAACTTCCAGTCATCTTCAGAAATATCTCTGGGCCTGTCTTCCAGAGCGATATATGAACCCTCTCGGAATAACAGATCCTGAACTTCGCACTGCCACATGCCAAAGTTGGTGGTGCCATCAAATTTCTCCACCTCGAACTTTGCAGTGGTCATCGAGTTCTTTCTGATATAAGAACTTGATCGTGCGCTACTTGTCGTTTCATGTGTCTCTAATGATTCTGCCATGGTAATAAAACAAAATTACCAACAAAGTGTTTTTCCGGTACCTGTATGGAAAAACGGATGCCGCGGTTGAGTCCGGAATAGTCGAAATAGCCAGGAACGGGTCCAACTGTGTAAATTTTGGACACACGGTGAATATTCTGCGAATATTCTGCTACAAGTGGCTCGAAATGGACTCGGTTTAGCTCAACCGGCTCGGAAAAGTCTCGGAATAGTGTTCTGAAACGGCTCAAAAAATAGCCCGAAAAAGTTGGTCGGACCTGCGGCGGCGCGTGGGCGGTGTACGGTGGCGCGTGCGGCGGCGCGTGGAGCGCGTGGAGCTGTTTGGGTGGCCGGCGCGTGGGGCGCGTGGGGCGCGTGGGCTTCACGCGTCTTCAACCTCTGGAGGCGCGTGTGGCGCGTGCGGCGCGTGGTTGTCACGCGTCTGCAACCTCTGGTGGCGCGTGCGGCGCGTGGGCGCGTGGGGCGCGTGGGCACTTCTTCTGGTGGCGCGTGCGGGCGCGTGTGGCCTCCTCTGGTGCTCCGGTTGATTCTGTTGCACTCCTCTCAACGACCTCTTCAACCTGGTATTTTCAAAACACAAATTGGAGCACTTTTGAAAAACGGACAGAATCGAACAAACTCGGTTTTACGTAAAAATTGGCTCTGATACCAATTTGTTGTGCGGAAGCGAATTGATATTACTAAAACCGATTTAAACACACTAAAAAAACACCGATATTTTACGTGGTTCGGCAACTGTGCCTACATCCACGGGAGGAGGAGCTTGAAGCTTTGTATTAATGGAGTTTAGAGTACAAACATATACAGAATTCAAGGTGCTACACAAGCACTGAACTCACAACTCAACACAATACCGAATTACTCTATAAACACAGAGTATTTGCTTCAACAATTTAGCTCTAACACATACTCAACTCTACTCTACTCACACTCTACATGGCTATTTATAACCAAAATATCAAGGTGTGAACATGCATCAAGTGGCAGCCACTATAGCCACCATAGCCACCATCCACCACCTATCTTGGTGTGAACACATTGCAAGTGGTAGCTACCATAGCCACCATCCATTTGCAAGTGGTAGCTTCCATTATTGGTGGTGCAAGTGGTGCAAGTGGTAGCTCCATTAATGGTGCTAAGCCACCTATGTGACTTTGAGCCATATTTTGAGCCATATTCCAACATGAAGGCACCAAGTAAAGTATGTATATTAAAAAAGATTAAGTTAGAAAGCAAACATAATAAAACAAGATTATTATGTTAAAGCATATGATTAAATCATATTAATTCTCTAAGTTAGGATATTAAGAGAATATTATTTGGTAATGATATTGAAAATTGATATACAACCAATTATTTGATAAAGAAATTGATTAAAAGTAAATAAAAGAATTACATTCTTTGACTTATCAAATTGGTTGACAGCCAGATTTATTGGTAGGGTTCTAGTTTGTTGTACTCTTAATTTTAACGATTAAATTTAATTTTTGACAATTTTAAATGCAAAAATAAAAAATAAAAATCCTATTGGTCGACATGCTACACAAATAAGCTTCCTGTTCCAACGTGGTAATTCATCCTCTCCCTTCTATGAAATTAAAAGAGCTGGCAATTATTTTGCTTATGAGAAAAATCTTATTAGTTTGGAATGAATACATATATATATATATATATATATATATATATACTCTTTTTTTTTATAATGTATTATTTTCATTAAATTTAAAAGATAAAATACAATAACCAAATTCTTTCTATAAATATCACTTTCGCCATAGTTTAGCTAGTATTTCCCATCAAAGTGTTTAAAAAACATTTAGAGTTATACAAATGTGATGAAAATGATTTCTGATTTTATTTTGGATCGTTCTTAGAACTCATAATTTTTACTATCATGGTTACTCTTCTTGTTATACTAATTATCCCCTTTGGGATTACCAAGTAGATCATTAATTCTTGATCTCTTCTTGTATTAGTTATATATCCAACACTTGTATTGGACTTCTTCATGTGGGTATTGGGCAGTAACCATGTAAACGAGGAATAATATTACTTGAACCATGTGTTTTATCTGTCATAAATGTAAAGGTACGTACACTTAGGGCTCTATTCCCTTGTGTCACTTAGCAACAAATTAACAAGGGCTCCCTAGTTAGGAAATGTTACAATGTAGCAAAAACAATCTGTAAGTATTGTTTGCCTACTTTTATTTACTTTCTAAACTGTAGCAATAGCCTATATATGATGCTTCAACAGTTCTAAAGGTAGCATCGATGAGTCAGTCGGAAACACCTGATCAAATGAAATTGAGTACTTGGGGGCCCTTCGTTTCAATGTTGTGTTCATTATCATCACATTTTTAATATATATATATATATATGTGTGTTTGTAATTATTATGTACAATATATGAACCTCATCAACTCGTCAAGTAATGGGTATCTGAATCTCCAACAAACAGGCTTCATTTTGTCCTTTCATGGGTGTACATATATAAGATTAGCAGCAATATATAAATTGTGCATGATTTAAACCAGGGGTTATTGGATTTAGAAAATGAATAAAACAAATTAAGAGAAGGTAAATGATAATGGTCTATTTGCACCAATTAAATCTTATTTTTTTTAATATTTTTAAATTTTTTTTTGTATTTAATATATTATTTTTACTAAATTCAATAAAAAAAAATAATACATTAATATATTTTTTTATGTATATCATTTTAACCAATGTCATTAGGTACCGATTAACATTTCCCAATGATAATAACCCCACACTCTCTAACCAAATTAAGAAGGTCTAATTAACTTATCCTAATTTCTATTTTTTATCTGGTCTGATTTCAAGGAATGGATATTATTTTATTCATGATTGATGCATGTAGGCAAAGTTTACTACTATAGTCTACTTGCATATATAATCCAGTATATAATCGAAATGTCTTCATTGTTTATTTTTCGGTAACCAAACGTTTACCATTAAATTAAGTTGAGACCAGTTAGTTATAGTATATAGCAGTAATAAATATTTACCTACCGGGGGTCCGGGAGAATAGTCTGCGGTTTGGAAAATGTCTCAATTCTAGAGTTCTGTAGTTATCATTTCATGGGATTTGTCGCCTTTTATTTTTCTACCATGGACTTTGTATACCTTTGAGAAAAGGAAGAGAAAGCAAAAGAAAAAAAACAAAACAGTTTTTACTTATAGGCCGGGAACCAAAATTTTGAGCTGGAAAGTTCTATTAGCTTAGCTAATTAAGCATATAATTTTGACTTTAAATGTAGCTCTGAATAAATTAATTATTACTAAGTAAAATGTTTTTTTTTTCCTACTGCAACAAGTCTTTGTTATTAATAGGCATCAGGCACCACATCTCCCACCAAAGTTAACTTACAAAGAGAGACCCTTTTGTTTCTTAAAGAGGTCAGCAGATATCTAAGAGATCACAAGACTTCTGTTGGAGAGAGAGATAAGGAAGATCAAGGAGTGAAAGAGAGAGAGAGAGAGAGAGAGAGAGAGATGGGGAGGGCCCCTTGCTGTGACAAGGAAAATGTGAAGAAAGGGCCATGGTCTGCTGAAGAAGACTCAAAGCTCAAGGAGTACATAGAGAAATATGGAACTGGTGGGAATTGGATTGCTCTCCCACACAAAGCTGGTAAAGATATAATCAGAAACACAGATACCCCTCTCTCTCTCTTTCTCTTTCTAGTAGTTTCTTAATTAGCTAATTTTTTTTATTGTCTTTAAATCAGGTCTGAAAAGATGTGGGAAGAGCTGCAGATTGAGATGGTTAAACTATCTCAGGCCTAACATTAAACATGGTGAATTCAATGGTGAGGAAGATAGGATTATCTGCAGCCTGTTTGCTAGCATTGGAAGCAGGTAGGTACTCCTAAAGTTTTCATTTCTGAATATGAGAACTTCTCTTTTTCTCTACTTCTCTCCTATTGACTCATGATTTCAAAGGAAAGGAAAATTTAAAAGGCAAAAAAACCCAAATTTATAAGGGTATCATTCATTTCCTTTTTACCAAAATTATCCGCTGCCTTGATGAAGGAATATTAACGAAATCTACCTAAAAGGGTAACAAAAAAAGGAAAGAAATAGATTCTTTAAGGGTTTTTTTTTTTTTTTTTTAGGAAAAAGCTGAACTTTCAAGAACTTGTTTACATCAAGAATCTGCCATTTTTGGATAATTCTTCTGCATGCATGCCAAGTTCAGATTCAACATCATCACCTACTTACAATTGTTAAGAAAGAGCATGGATTTTACTTCTTATGGAACGTTTTCTTTTCTAACATGAAATTTGCAGATGGTCAATAATAGCTGCTCAGTTACCAGGCAGGACTGACAATGATATCAAGAACTACTGGAACACCAAGCTTAAGAAGAAGCTCATGGCCATGACTTCTCAATCCCAGAGAAAACCACCACCATTCCCATCTTCTCATCACACTCCACCTGTTTCATCTCAATCTTTATCGTCACTGTACAAAGACTGCACTTCTTATTACACTTCAACCAGATCTTTCACAGCCTTTGAACCAATGTCATCGGTTCAATCTGATCTTTTGAACAATGACAACACTACCTTGGCTACCAATTCTTCTCTTATTTACACCCCAGAGAGTTTGGTGAGTAGTCACGTGCAGTATTATCCAGTGAAAGAAAATTTTCTCATGTTTGGGAGAGAACCAAGCTGCAGTTCATCTGATGGTAGATGTAGCCACATCAGCAGGTATGGCAGAGAGATCAAGCAAGAAGACATGAGTAATTTTAAGGGTTTTGGTGCCTCTAATGGGTATGAAGACAACCACAACAAGTTCATGTTGAATTATGGCACCAATAATGGAGGTGAAAATGTTAACCAATGGATTGAGAAGCCAAGTGGGTACCATTTAGACTATGATCTTGAAGATTTTAAGAGACTGACTAGCTCTAGCAGTAACAATTGCTCTAATAACAACAACAACTTCTTCGTTGATGAAAACAAGACACAAGAGAAGGTCATGTACTACTACTACTACTGAATGGACTGACTGCAAGTGTAAAATCAGAAAGATTTGATGGGGTAAGGGGCAAAGGTGAGGGGGTGGGGCGTGGGGGAAGGGTTTTGGATGGATGGATTGATAGTGTAAAGATTCAGATTAAAGACTTTCAGTTTCTGGGGTTTTGTGTTTCTGATGAAATGAAACATATTTCTTCTTTTGACAGTACATGGTAAAGCTTTTTAATTTTGTGCAATTTTCTTTTTGAGAGGTGATGATGATGTTATTGTTGTACGGACCCTCTCACTCACTGCAATCCCCAATCAGAAATCAATGTTAATGAAACCAAGACAAGTAATCATCATTTAAAGAACAAAGAATCCCTGATGTCAAGATGAACCACTGTTATGTACTTCTTATTTTTAATTAATTTCCCTTTTTATTTTATTTTTATTGAATTTTCAAGACATTGCACATTGGCCAGTGATTAATATATAGATCTAAATATAACTTGAAAAGACAATTATAGTCCTCAGAAAAATATTCTGTGTCCTTCCAATGAAGGGCAATAGGGTCTTTTTAGGTTCTCTGCTGGCACTGTTTGTCCAGAATATTGAAGATCCAGAATCTTATTTTAATGAACTAAGTCAGACTTATAGGTGGAAACTTGTTTACCATGTATTTTAAAACAAAAGGATGATGGTGGAGATTTTGGAATTTTATGGAGGAAGCAAAGCTTTAAAAATGACTTACAGTTAAACATAATCCCAGTTTTTCTGACAAAACCCTCTTTAATTATATATAAAATATAAATCTACCTACTTTAATGAATTGAAAAGAGCATCAACTCTATGCATATAATATGTTCATTGTGATAACAATAAACAACTGAAATGTTTGTTTGGAAGTTGGTTTGATCAATCACCATGTGAAAACTAAACATGAAGACTTTTTGGTTGGTAGTAATCTGGATTCAAGACAGGACATGAGTCTGACTATTGCTATAATCTCCAATTATTAGGATACATATGACAAAAATACTAATTAATTAAGATAGTAAAACCCATTTTCTCCACTATAAAATTTTGGAGTGCCTTATTTGCTTTGATTAATTCTTCATTAGTAGTAGTGTTTTAATTAAGGAGTGATAATTAAAGGCCCTTGAGCGAGCCAGATAGAATGCAATAACCAAACCCTTGTTTATTTCAAAGACCAACATACAATTAAATGAAACCGATTTCGAGTAATTTAATTATATATCAGTCTTTACTTAATAATATGAATTAACTTGTTTTTTTTGCTTTGTTTTATTGATTTTTCAGAATTTTATGTTATCTAAAATATATACTATTAAATACTCAGTTATTAAATGTTGAGTGAACTATATACTACAATGTATAGCATACTTCATGTTTTCTTGTTCAATATCTTCATCTGTTCACTTATAAATTCAAACTAATAGCATGTAACTTAGTCATATATATAATATATACTAATTAAATGCAATAATTAAGCCATTAATATGTAATCATTCTTGTTATCAATCTTTTGCAGATGCAATGACATAAGTTTTGCTAAATTTGTTCTCTCTTTTTTTTTTTCTTCTGTTTTTGGATAGTAAGAGCTTCATTTAATGAAGCAACACTACACCAGCATGAATGCTGGAGACAGACAAAAATAGTATTAGCTATTAGAGGAAAAATACATTAATTATTTGCATGGATGGATCATGGATGTTGTCACTGCCTAAGAGTAGGGATGTCAATGGAGCGGGGCGGAGGCGGATATTGCCTTATCCACCTCCACCCCACTCTTGCATGGATGTTGGAAATATCCACATCCATGGATGTCGGTTACATCCATAACCGCTCCACGGTGCTCCACTCCGTTATACCCCAATTTATATTAATTATTTTTAACTTAATATTGTAAAAAATTATATTTTAATTTATTCATGAACATAATTTTAGTATATAAAAATCTTTAATATAATATATATAATACATATATACTAAAAGTATAGATATAAAATATTAGTATATATATGATTTTAGTATATATATCTAATATATATTAAAAATATAAGAAAAAATATAAAATATTTTAAAGGATAAAATAGTAATTTCAAAAGTCGGGGCGTTTACCAAAACCGCTCCACTCCACCCCGCTCCAAAAAAAAACCTCTCCATTCGGAGCGGATCGGTGCGAAATCCATCGGTCGGATCGGGTTTTGCCATCCCTACCTAAGAGTCTAACCTATCTCTTTTCCAATTATAATTTATAGGGTCCGTTTAACTGGTGTCTAAGGATATTATTTATTTACCTGTCTAGAAAAGTTTTTTGCATTTAGTATATTATTTTTATTGAATTCAATAAAAAATGATTCAATAATTATACTTTTCTTTTCATATGTATCACCTTAACCAATGTCATTAGACATTTGGTTAACATTTTCATAGTTTATAATTATTATATTGTTTTTTTTTCCTATAATTTGCTGGTAGTTGACACTTCAATTGGCTCAGCAAGATAAATTTAATTCAAACCCATAAATTATTCAAGATTTGAAACATATACTCTAGCTAGTTCAATAAAAAATTTCATGTGATCAGCTTGAATGTCTTACTCACTATCATTTCTCAACATTAATCTTCTCATATTTGTGGATGAATTTGGGATGGAAAATTGAAATGTATGAAATCAAGAAAGATTGAAGTTTATATATTTTGACATTGTAATTGATTGACAGGAAATCCCCATTGGGAAACTGTCCAAAGGGCTCCAAAATTGCATGATCACAAGATCTTTGTCAGGCTGCATCACTGTGTCATGAGATCCAACCTTGTTTTCCGGTAAGCCTAATATTTTTTTTTTTTAAATAAACAAATAAACACTGTTCCAATCTGAAACTTATATTATTATTATTATTATTATTATTATTATACATATGAATATGATTTGTAGGGTAAGATTAACTGGGTTGCCACTTGCCAGCTATAAATGCTTAATAAATTGGTATTAGTATAATAATAATTTTCTTTAGGTATAGATATTGTTTTGAAGCAATATGGAAAGCATTTCTAGGAATGTCTTTTCCAGTGAAGGTCAAAAGAGTGTGGTACCTACTGATAGACTAACACTCAAACTATTAATATTCATTTTTGCAACTTTTTTTTTTTCAAACTAAATAATGAAAGATGATCTGTTAATGTCAACAGATAAAAGTTTTTTCTTTTTCTTTCTTCTTCTTTGGATATGACCTTGAAGGATTGCAAGAAGTGGCTTTAGTACTTAAAATCCTCCTTTAAGGGATAGTTAAGTAATTATATATGTTGATTACTTGATTGCAATATTTAGGGGGAAAATGCACCCGAACATATGCTTCGATAATTGATACATGATTCTTACTTTTTGAGCAAGATAAAAAAATAATAATAAAGTAGCTAGCATATACAAAATTTTCTTAAGAAAAAGAAGGAAACATGAAGATATATATGAATGTACTGGATAGTGTCGACTAGTTTAGTTGATGAATTTTAACTTAAAATTGTATTAAAAAAATTAAATCTTGGCACCATTGTCAATGATGAAAATATCCAAGGAAAGGGGATCACAATTTGGATGGCTTAACAACTAAGTTTGTCTCAAGGGGAAAAAGAAGTTTAATTCAGTGCAAATTAAAGTGAATTGTGGAATAATTAATTGCATGCAAAATAACCAACTCTGTTTGAAAAAGTTCTTGAATTGAAGCCAGAAGCCCATTAGCTATCACCTTTTGAAGTGTGAGCCTGGAAGATTAGTATGGTTGATGTTTACAACTAAACTAATTAGTCCTTTGGCCCTTCATATTTCAACGAAATTATACCATAGAATTCCATTTTCCTCGATATTGTAAATGATATGTTTGAAACCTGATGTACCAATCTTTGAATCAAGTTTTCAAAACCCTTATCCATGATTAAATCGTTGAAGTTTTTATACTTTCCCCACTTTATTTACCTACTTCATGCTTTGACTTGGCAAGCACTTTAACTTTATTAAATTGTCACCGATCAAGTTCCTGCCATGGTCATATTGTTCAATTTTTTTTTTTTTGTTGAAAAAAAGCCTCGAGAGATTGACCAGAACTTTATGATAATGTTTGGGAAAAAGTCATCGTTGATTTCACAAAACTAACAATTTTTCTGCCACAATAAGAATACCCTTTTATTCTGTTTGAAATAGTTATGAATGAGAAGCAGAAGAAACACACGCTGGAATGCAATGTGCTTTCAATTAAAATTTCATGGATGGGGCTAGCTAGCTCAGTTCCTCCCTCGAGAAGTTCTGGAAAGCAGAAGAAATAATGATGTATCGGAATACACTGAAACTGAGAGATAATTGAAGCCTGCATATGTCATCCTTGTTTCCTGCGTGAAGACCAATATGTATCAGATTGATTTGTAATGATCTACAAATTATAGAGAAATAACTTTAAAATCAGGTGAATTGCCATGACTTCTTTTAATTAGTTGTTTGGGCTTGATGTTCAGCCCTAGTCTTTTAGTTAATAAAGGCCTAGTTGATTTAGGAATTCATGTAAGTTGATATTTAAACAAATTAAGTGGCAGCAGCCACACGTTAATAATCAGATTATCAATTTTATTTGAATGAATTTTTTTTTTTGAGAGCTTTTCTCTACTTGTTCTTGACTGAACTAAAAACTTATCAAAGACAATTCCTTAGTGGCGTTCACACAAAATCTAAGTTCTTGAAATAAGTTTTCAATAGGTTTATATCTTTTGACTTGGTTATTTGGCTCTCTTGGGTGATTTTCTTTCTGATTAAAATATATGTAATATAGTAATAACATTGTATTAAATGCAAAAATTGATAATTTTATTTATTATTTTTAATAAAATGGATAAAGATATTAGTATATATAATAATTTTAAAAAGTGACCTTTAAGACACTCGTTAACAAAATTCAATTAGTACAATGAAAGAAGTAATAGTCAAAGTTCAAAGAGAAGAACTGGTATTGTGGTTCGTAATCAAAGTTTTGATGACATTCACAACATTATTGCAGATGAATAGATCATAGGCAACATCCAAGCCTTATTCAAGATAGCAACAAGCCAACTAGCGGCAGTGGCAAGTGGCAATTATATAGTATCGATTTCGTATTTTATATATATATATATATATATATATATATATATACTGACTCATACATCATGATATCTGATCATATATTGGACTATAGCATGAAACCTCTTCTTCACCTAAACAAAAAAAAAAAATTAGACTTAAGCAATGCTTTAATTATATTTTTACGCCTAATTAGCTGGCGACATATATCGAACAAGCCCCTAAATTTAGTTGTTACAGGAAGCAAAACATAACAAACTCTTCACTTAAATTTTTGAAGTAAATTCTTTTGTTTTTCCCCTCTAATTCATGAACTTTACACTTTTAATTAATTTCCACAAGCCACATTGTCAAAAATTGTGCTAAGCCATGCAGTATGGAAAGCAAGGATTATTTTGCTCCAAAACAGGCATAATTTCATTCCAAGACTTGAAAAAAATTGCTTCATCAATTTAGAGTCATAATCAGATATACACATCAGAAAAGTATATATTAACAGGAAATGATAAGACAGAAGTTGCAAATTTTTCCTGGACGCCTGTTATAGTCTTCCACAAATTAGGCTAATCTACTGACCATGTTTTTTTTTTTTTTTTGATAATAAGCAAGTGATTTTATTTATAAAAAAGAAGCAGTTAAACTGCTACATCAAACTGTTCCAGCCAATTTGGCTTAAAAAATCAAATTATACAATCAAAGAATTAAACATAAAAAATCGAGCCATTCAGGCCCCAAGTTATACAAAGACTTCTATTTACAAAATCTGCTGCAATATGCCTTAAGTTTGCTAGTCTCAACCTGACAACCTCCAATTAATCAGCCTGAAAAATTCAATCTTCTCATATTCATGGGAAAGCTTCTGAAAGAAAACTGTTTTCTCCTTAATATTTGTGTTCTATTACCAGTTCAGCAAGTGTCAATAAGGCATGGAAGTACATAATAAATCATTAACAAGAAGATGGATATAAAATTTCTGTTCAAGCTTTGATAAGTATGGAGGAATGGATTTGAACTGTCATTGAATAAGCTATTGCAGAAAAGTGATTCTTCTACTAGCAATTAATTAATTAATTAAGCTTTCATATTGTTGGACTAATTAAGGATATTTAAGTTCTGGGTGTCAACTGTCAAAGGTTTTGAGTCATAATCCATGAAAAACTTCCCTAAAAATCTAAATAAGTGGAGGTCAACAGTTGCCTGCAAGCCTAATTGTGACAACAGGTCCTTTAATTTCTAGTAATTTTAAATCAATGATGAAAGCAATCTCAAATCTATGAATAGAGATTATAATGAATAATTAACATTAAGAAGGCAATGTAATAATAATGATTTTAAAGATCAGATAAGTGATAGGATAACTGTCACTTGTCGATTGAAATTTATATTAATTGCTTGATAGAAAATTGTAACTATATATTCAGCTTTAGTCGCTATATATAGTTTGCATGTCAAATAATAATAGTCTTTAAAATTTAAAAAATTATCTTATTCACCCATCAATCTAGTTTTTAAATTCCATAAACGAAATTAATAAATTTGTTAAGATATATTTAAAAAATAAATGAAATTGTCAATATATAATAAAAGGAACTGTTATAATTTCTCCATATTAGCTAATTTTGATATTATTTCTCCAAAATTAAACTAGATTTTGCCCAAGAAATTAACTAGGGTACGTTCGAGAGTGTATTCACCTCTTAATTAAACAAATCCTTAAGCACATCAATCCATTTCTAATTAATAAACAGAATGCTAATAAAATTAATTAATCCATTTTCTTTTCTTTTCTCTTTTCTTTTTGGCAACCAAAAAGTTTACGAAGATTGATCTCTTTGTTGTTCACAAACATATCTCATTTCTTAATATCCGACTATATTAATCTGACTTGATACGATAATCCAATATATTACATTACAAATAGCTTAAAACCAATTTTTATTCGATAGGCAATAGTTAATAATAGTGATTATATAAAATAATAATAAAAAAAAAAAAGGCCTGATTAGTACCTTCATATAATTCTCATCTATGTCAATGCTTGAATGATCTACTGCAACTTGCTCAAAATGTTCATAACAAGTAAAAACTAAGAAGCCTGCCAAGTGACTGAAATTTTGAGAGTTAATGAGACAATAAAGCTTTGCTTGGTTAAAAAAAAAAAAATTTTGTTAATATAATAGTTAAACTATAAATTAATAAAGTGGTTATAAATCTTAATTCTTAGATTAACAAGTTTTTCTTCCCGAACCTCTTTCCGTTCTTCTTACTAAGCAAAGCCTAAATAAAGAAGTACTTATCTCCAAAGTAAAACATTCTCCGAAAGCTGTTTTTTGCAATCTGAATTGTAGCAATTCTTATTGTTTGCAGACATCATTTTCTTTATATTCTTTCTTAAGCAAGGGAAGAAACATAATTATAAACCTCTGGAGACCTATTAATCGTCATTTAAAACGCTGGGACTTGCTAATGCTGATTAAATAAGCCAACACTAATTGGGCAGCTGCTCATCTTTCATGGTCCTATCCTCCACTTCCTCATGCAAATATTTAAAGCTTATATAACTTACTTTGAAAAAATAAGCTGAGAAACAACTACTGTAATAATTAGAAATGATAGTGTAAAAAGCTCATCTCAGAAGGTCTCTAAAACAAGCAAAAGTTTATTTCTTGTTCTCTAAAAAGTGGCAACTTTGCAGTAAAGTTGAGAGAGAAACAAAAAATGAGCAACTGCTGAAAGTTTGGTGAAGGAGCTTACCAGAAAAAAGTTTGGCCAATTTTGCAGATCTGGCTAAAACCTGCAGTGAATCTAATACTACTATACAAAAAACATTTTTATTGTTTTAGCATATATAATTTCAAAGATAGCTTGATTGAATTCCATCCATCCTGAAAAAGTTAAGTTACGCTGATCAAGGACTTATCTAGGGTTCTTGACTTGCACCGCATCTTTCAACTCTCCACAAAAGAAGAAATTAACAAAATCTGTTTTCACTATATATGTCTCAATATTGCTGTCCTCAACAAGCTAAATGGTGAAATGATTTAAGACAAGATGTGGCATTTGATGGTTTTCCCTAAGGAAATAATACTACATCCCAAGCCCCATGCGCTACATTTCAGTATTTCTCTTTCAGGTTTGAACAAAAAGAAAAATATTTCCCTTTCAGAAGTTTTATGAATTATGAGGCTAGAGAAAAAGACTGATTAAATATCTCTGAAACATAAGATATTTATAAGAAGATTGGACCTTATTCGAGAGCAAGTGCTTAGAAAAAAGAGAGAGAGAAAGAGGGGGATTACCCAAAAAAAAAACTTAAATCAGTTATGTATACGACAATGTAAATTTTGATTTACTTTTAATGAAAAGATTGTATGAAATAATTATTTTAAGATATATTTTTTTCATTTAAATCATATCATATAATTAAATTTTTTTTAAAAATTAACTATTTATTATAATAATTATTAATAAATTATTAAAATAAATATTTATTATTTAATTATTACATATAATGTGTAATAAATAATTAATTTTTAAAAAAAATTAATTACATATCATAATTTAAATAAAAAATATATATATATTGACATAAAATAACGATTTCATACCATCTTTTTTCCCTAATCTTAAATTCTTTCTCCCTAATCTTAAATCACCCTCTTATCAGGAAATTAAGCTTTTATTCTCTAATAAAACCAAAGCAACAGGTTATCCTGTCCTAGAAGGAAAGAGAAATATATATACAAAGAGAAATATTCTTATTACCTTGAGAAGCCCTAGGGATGTGTAATGGAACCTCTTCAAAGCTTCATTAGCAGCTCGGATCCTAGCTAGCTAGTAGTATTAGTATAACGATAGCTGCTCGGATCTTTATCCAAACAAGACCTGAAAACTGCAAAGCCCTTTTGGCCCCCTTCTAGAATCACACACACTAGAAACCAAGGAGTTAAAAAAGTAAACACGAAAACATAAATATATATATATATATATATATCAGAAAAATATTAATCAAATACAAATTACTTTTTTAAAATGATAAAAAAATAAATTTTAACCAATATTATAAACCCCAATTAAATAAACTCATATATAAAAACCTCAAACTAATTACCATGGTCAGAAGTAAGAATGGAAAGTGAAGGATATGATGTATCTGAAAAAAAGAAAGTAAGAATGGAAAGTGAAGGATATGATGTATCTGAAGAAGAAAAAAAGCCAAAATGGCATTCACCTGCACCTACACCTGCACCTCTTTGCCTTGGTCCTACTCCTATTTTCCTCAACACCACAAAACACATCTGGTTTCTGAAGCTGAACCAGATAAAAACAATAAGGTGCAGGTGCAAATGCAGATAAAGGCTACATCTTAGCAAGGCTTGATTGCTGCAAAAATATTGACACCACTCAGACAAAGCTAGCCCATCTACCACCTCTCCGAACAAAAATTATCAAGTATATTTATTTATAAGAGAAGTTGGAGGCTTCAAAGTTCAAACTCCAGGCTTAGGAGGGAGAGAGAGAAAAGGAGCATAGAATTTGATTGATAAGCCAAAAAGAGAACTATTGGATAAAGATTTGACAAGACAATCCTCCATTATTTAATGTCTTTATGTGAAGCAAACTATATTTATGTCTGTCCAATGAACCAACTGGGGTTGGGTTGGGGGTTTTCCCTCCAAGGCCACGTGATGCAACACATGAGAACACGTGGGCATTTGGGGCCCTACTAATCATGAAGTGCCACGTGTATGACACATCTGCAATTTCACTTGAATGGGAACCGGTGCCTCGTGGGCTTGAGTTTTGTGACTTGGCATAAAAATAATAATAATAAAAAAAGGCATTTTGGGGAGTGGGAGAGTAAAGATCTTCCATAAATATTCTCTCTTTCACTTTCAAAGTTACCAATGGGCAATCGGTAACAAAGACAAGAAGCCAGCTATAGCCTGTCAGTAGGACCCTTTTCTCTCTCTCTTTCTTTGTCTGATAGGAACAGCCTTCTCTCCCTCAACCTGAATTTGTGGGACCCAAGCTAAATTATTTATTTAATATATTATTTTTATTAAATTAAAAATATATATATATTACATTAATTTTTTAAAATGATATATATTTATTAATAAATAAATAAATAAATATGAATAAAATGACACGTGACAATATTTTAAATCCGTTTATGAAATTTAAAATTTCATCGTGTGTATAAAATAATTATATTTTATTTACAAATTATTTATTTAATATATTATTTTTATTAAATTAAAAAATAATATTACATTAATTATATTTTTTATCTATATATATATTATTTTAATTAATGTCTCTAAATACGGATTAACATTTTTAATTTTTTATTTATGAACTTATTTTTATAGGTCTTTTACTATTTGTTTGTTTATTTATATATATATATATTTTTTGTATGGGTGCTTTTTCATTTTTTCCCATGGCATTGTCTACACTCTGTCTCTATTGGCATATTTTCTTAAACTGAAAAAATATGCATTGTAAATGGATGAAAAACCAAAGGTCTTGGCTTACTCTTACTATAGAATAGTTGCAGCATAAAATACTGTTTCTAAGTTGAGGTTCAAATTAAATGCAATTTAAAATAATTGCAACATAAAAGTTTTGGCTTACTCTATACTTATGGCAATTCGTTTTTTTTTTTTTTTTTTAAAAAACGTGATAAAGACTTTAAATATAATATAAAATTCAATTTTTTAAGTAGGTTCGCAATGCGATTTATGCTCGAATATGATACGAAACCTAATTAAAATATAAAAACAATTAGCTAAAAAACTGTTTTTTCAATGCCAACTTGTGTTTTGCTTTATGTCATTTAGATGTAATATTTAACCTCTCTATTTAGTAGTTTTTATTTTTTTTGGATGACTCTATGAGAGTATGTCCCTTCTTTGAATCCATAAATTTGTTTATGGGTCAGTTGGATCAAAGTTCAAGTTAGATTCAAGTCTCTATTTAGTAGGCATTTTGCTGACTTGTCATCTTATTGACAAATGATAATGCTTCACTAATCAATGTGTTAATACTTACTAGTACAAAAACATTGATTTTAGATTTGATAATTTTGAATATGATACTAAAACACAACATGAATACGATAAGTTTAATAAACACGATTAACACAACAACACGTTTAATATACATATTGTATTTAAGATTTTAATACATTTAATAATATATTATGTGTATATTTATATGACTTACATATAAAAAATATATAATATATGATATGTATACATAAATTACCAAATTTAATTGATTCACAGTACAATTTGCTTTTGAACTGAATTTGCCATAAGATACAGACCACCTAACTTGGGGCAACAGGGATGATAATTTGGTAAGACATCCAAAAAGTTTAAGCTTTACTGCTTTAAGTACTAATCATAAATATTTGATGTTCCTTAATGCTAAGTGGATTAATCTAGATGGAAATATTGTTCTTTTTGGTCTATAAATTTAATGGCTTGGTGAATATCTGTTTTAAAAACAGTGATTTCGAGTTTAATTTCATTATTTTTTTAATCCAAAAAATAATAATAATAATAATAATTGCTAACCATGTGGATTATCATTTTTCTCTCATTAATTTTGCAACAAAATTAAACTGAAAGTAAAGAAAAAGAAAGTCTTCACCTTAAATGAATGAGCAGTACTGTTATTAAACCAGGAAATGCCTCATGACCCGTCCCGTCCAAGATGTCCCGCCTGTCATCTCGCTTAGTTAACGTGATAAAAGAGTAAACAAAATGAAAAGTATGTATTTTATAAAAAATAAAATAAAATAATTTTTTGATAAAATAAAATATCAAATTAAAATAAAATAAATTTTAATTTATAAATATTTTTTTTTCAAAAAAAAAATCAAATAAAATAAAAATACGGATCAAATGAACGGATCGTATAGCATTAATCTGTTAAACCAGTATTCTACATGCAATATCTTGGACTATTGTTTGTTGAGATGAAATAAAGAGAAAAAGCAAAGCTATGGCTGTCCTGATTTATTATCCTGTCGTGTGGCCCACAGTAGTCCAATTAGGCTTTCAAGGGGCCCCCCTTGGAATTGTGAATCAAATAGGTTCAAAAACAAAACTGAAGATAGTGGAGAAAATTAATTGTTGAATAAAGTTAATATTTGCCATAGTACATCTCCCGCATATGGGGCCTGGATCATCAAATAATTCCAGCTAGCTCCCCCCCTGTAATTTTCCAGGCCTTGCACGTGTAGATTTGTGATCGATCAGCCTAACTAGCTACTACTCCTACACTTAAAATTATAAATGTCAAAATTCAATTCGATTGATAAATTTTGTATCAATTCGTTTCGAATATTCGATGAGATTACTCACGCTTTACGAATTTTCCAAGGATGATAAATATCATGGGCCTTGGCTGAATCCTGGAAACCAACCAGGTTTTTAGATATTTGGAAATATCATATACGGATAGAGATATGTGTTAAAACATGACAATGACAAAACCAAGTAGCAAGGCTAGCCGTATGTTTCTGGTCCATAAAATGGCATAGTTCTGTTCCAATTTGCTCCATTACATCAGTTTTGAAAAGGATAAGACTTTACCGACGAAAGTTGATCAAAGTGAAAATGGTTTTAGTAGTTTAAACAAGTGATTTCAAATTCGAATCTTTGTGAACGCAAAAAAAAATTTTGGAAAAGGTCATCATCGCATTGACGTCCGATAGTACTTCGAAAGATTAATCCTGGACGAAACTTGAAGATATCTTGAATAACAAAAAAAAAAAAACTTTTTTGTACGTACAACTTTGCAGCCGCCCATTGACAACCACCTCCTTTCTTGTTTACTTATTCCTCCTAAGATCGGATCAACCCATTAAATGTATGAGGCCACTATACTTGATATTTTCCACTCTGGGTCGCTCAAGATTTTGAATTAGACGCCATTGTCGCAACCGTTTTTGGCCCGGGTCGGATTCGGACCCGACCCGGGCCTTCTACAACTAAAGCCCGTTTGGGGCCTGCTAGGCCTAAACAGGCCAAGTCGGGCCCGGTTTTAATAGGTAGCCAATCACACCTAGCAAAAAAGATTGGTGGCGACTCCATTTTTGTGTGTTTTCAAATTTATTGTCGTAGCGGTCGGAAAAATCGTTATGACAGCCATTATGCATGATTTTCTTGTCTGTCTGTCTAATCATCTTAATAGCATTTTTCAAAATTGAAAGTTATTTTAGAGGTACGAGGAGGGACCAAACACCAAATTTGATAAAAATATATAATATTTAAGCTTCCTTTGGGATTGCGTTTGGTGCTAATATTTGTTTCAGAGTAAAAGCTGCAATAAGCAACCGAAGAAGCAAGACTCTTGCGAGTTGCTTTTACGGTTGGTTGATTATGATTTGAGAGTAAAATTATCAAATAATTTTGGATTAGTTTATAAATTATAAAATTATGTATATTTTTTTATAATATTTATATATAATGTGTATAAAACTATTCATTTTTTATTTAGTTTAAATATATACATTACCATTTTATGATATATTTATATATTTTGAAAATATGAAAACAATATAACTATTTTTGAAGTAATTTTATTTTTCTTTTAAAAATTAAAAATCATATTTTTGATATAATTTTCTAAAATTAAATTTCACAATATAATTTTTTAAACATTTTATCTTCTCATAGTATTTTTTTAGAATAATACCACACACTAAAAAAAATCATAATTCTCACAATTCACAAACACTTTTCAAACTAAGCTTTTTCAAACCCAAACAACAATGTCATACTAGACCTTAGATAAGACTTTTTACGAGATAATGGTTTACACTCGGTAAAAACATTTAGTCAAACTGAAGGAAATCCAAATCTAATATGATTAAAGTATAAATTATCAGCATATGAATTCAAAGACTCACTCTCTTCACCTTAATAGGTGCCCAAAGCTTATGGATTGATTTCAAGAAAGTATTAAAAAAAGAGCTTTTCTTCTAAGTTAAATAGTATAGTAGTAGTAGTTTAGACCACCTTGGCATTTGCATATGCCAACAATTTAATACTGCTCCTTTAAAAGCTCGAGCCCAGTCTTTACACAACTCGCTCAATTAACTTTTCAGGCCTGGGTTAGGTTTCCTGTTGGGCCAACACTTGTAATATTTGGGTCAGTAATCATGAGTCCAGGTATCCCTAAGAAGTTGGGAGTTGGGTGGGTTTCCACAAAAATCAAGGCGACCCCACTAACAAGACTACAAACTTTACAAGTAACCAATCTTCAAATCTTTAATAAGTTTAGTGATCAAATTCAATTTTTGATAATTTTAAGAAATTAAAAAATTATAAATATCTATTATTAAAATAATAGACTTTTAATTTCAATGGTCAAAATTTAATTCCGAATAATTGATTATAAAGTTAGATTATTGATCCTAATTGATTGAGAGCAAGCAGTCTATTGAGATTTACCCATCCCTTTTAATAGCTACTCATATGATGCATTGTATGCCCTATTATTTCACTATGATTTTGGGGCAAGAAGGGCTTTATTAAACTGTGGTATTAAATTAAATTAAATTAAATTAAATTAAAGAGAAACTAATTGATGAAGGATTGAAGGGTACAGTGTGTTAGAGAGCCTAGTACTTTAAGCCAGGTGGTGTGGATGGAGCAATAAGTATATACTCCAACTTCTCTACTCCTTTATTTCCTCCTATTTCCACTCATCACAAAACCAATTAACATAACGGATTTTGACTCACAATGGGAGAGGTTAGTTAGCAAAAATACTCGCTCCCCTATTTCTCTTTCTCTTTTTGCAGTTTCATTTTCTCTTTTTTTTTTTTTTTTGGTTGATAATATATGGGTTGTTCTTTGTCTATGTTACAGAAAAAGAATGGAAACAAGAAAGGAGGAGATGGAGAAAAGAAGGAAAAGGGTGGTTCCTTAACCGTTGTTTTGAAAGTTGATTGTCTTTGTGAAGGTTGTGCTACCAAAATCCTCAAATACATTCGTGAATTTGAAGGTATAATCATTTTTTTACGTTTAAGATTTCCATTTTGTTAATGGGTTTTCCCATTTTTTCACTCAGGTTTTTGAAACATTTTCTTCATTTGTTATTTACTCTGTTTTCCTCTGTTCTTTTGCAGCAGGGGTGGAGACAGTGAAAGCAGAGAGCAGCTCAAACAAAGTGACACTGATAGGAGCTGTGGATCCAACAGTCATTAAAGAGAAACCCGTGAAGAAATCTAAGAAGAAAGTTGACCTCATTTCTCCTCAACCGAAGAAAGATAATAACAAAGAAGAGAAAAAACCTGACAAAGAGAAAAACCAGAGTTCTGATAATAAACAAGAGAAAAAACCCAAAGAGGTAAAATTTTCATTTATCATTCTCATATTTAATTTGTTTTCGACAGTCAAATAAACTGTGTTTGCATTTTGGTTTTGAAGTGCTTTCAAATCAACATCCCTGTCAAAAATTAATTACTGACTTTCTTATTGTTTAAGTAAAACAAATTAATTATTTTTTATTATATTTGTTCAGGCTCCGGTAACGACGGCAGATTTGAAGGTGCAACTGAAATGCCAGTGCCAGGGATGCATTGTTAAGATTCGCAAAATTGTCTCTGAAACCAAAGGTGATGACAACTTTATCATTGGCTTTAACTAGCATAGAATTTTACCATTTCGTTACGATATATAACGGCGTTGAAATCTTGTTTTAGTTTCTGACTTTTGATTTTCGACGGCGTTACTTACAGGTGTGCATGAGTTGAAAGTAGACAAGCAGAAGGAGTTGGTCACAGTTAAGGGGACTATGGATGTTAAGGCCTTGGCTGAAGCTTTGAAGGACAAACTCAAGAATGTTGAGATTGTGGCACCTAAGAAAGAGAAAGAGAAAGATGGCAACAAGGAGGGTGGCGAGAAAGGTGGTGGTGGTGGTGGCGGGAAGAAGAAGAACAAAGGTGGCAATGGCGGTGGAGATGGTGGAAATGAGGCTAATGCTGCTGCTGCTGCTGGTGGTTGTAAGATGGAAGGGAACAGGACGGAGTTTATGGCCGTTCAACCTGAATATGGATACATGCCTGGTTACCCTGGATACATGCCAAGTTATCCTGGATATGGGCACCCGGGTTACGGGCACCCGCATCCCCACCCGCATGGACATGGGCATGGTTACCCCGGTTATGTGCCGAACTACCCGATGTCTGTTCATCCACCTCACCAGATGTTTAATGATGAGAATCTTAATGCTTGTGCCATTTTGTGAGGAGAAATGGGGCTTATCATATAGTTTTTTATGTTGAAAAAAAGGAAAGTGTAAATAAGAAAGAGAGAAAAAGAGTTTACTTGAGAAGGAAAAATTTGGATTAAACTTACATTATGTATTAAGCAATATTATTTTTTAATTTTTAATATTATCTCATTATTTATATATTTTCATTATGATATTATCATTGTTCATATAAAGTAAATTTTTTTTTTTTAATTAAGAAACTCAAAGTAGAATACAAATATTTTTGCCTACATAAAACAAATTAATGTTGACTAAAAGAAATTGGGATTATGCATAAAACACTTGTCTACTTCCATCTTTCTGATTAAGATATTCTTGACATTGTAAAGAAAAGAAAAGAGTGATTTATTTTCATAGATGAAATGGAGAGTATTCTTCTTTGTAATTAATTTCAAGAGGACAAAACCAAAAGAAAAAATAGTACTTAGGTAGGATAAGCTTCCAAATCCATGTGATCAAAGGGTCATTTGAATCCTTTTTAAGGATGTGAATTGCTTGAGCTCTGCTCAATCCCATGTGAGTAGAAGTAGACTATATCAAAAAATGAATTAAAGAGAGGAAAAAGAGCAAAAAAAAGATTCATTTTTCATGAGCTCAATTTATGAATGATAACATTGGATCGGACAAGCAACGATAAAAGAAGATTATACAATTTGAATGGCTGACAAAGATGATAGTACCACTTGCATTCATCTCAGCTTGCTGAATTGCGATTACACTGGCAAAATCTATGTAGGGATACATTTTTGCTTACACGAAAATGTAGCAAAACAAACACAAGAATTCTATATCCAACTGCCATGAGGAACAATACCAGTAAATTCTCCCACTTGGAGTTACTGCTAGAAGAGATATCATAAGCACTATGGAGTGCCTGAAACCCCGATATGGTCCTCACCTGCCCAACGGCAAAATCGGCTCCTAGATACTCATTCTCCAAAAGCCCCTATGGCAAAAACATAGGTAACAAATTTAAAGATTCATTTAGCAATGATAAGATTGCCCAGAATGGTTTCTCCAATGCATACAGAGACTTAATATGAAGAAAATAACACGATGCTGAGCAATGCGGTTTGTAATACGGAACAAAATGAACCTATGTTACTCCGACTCTTCATTTTCCTTGAAATACCCGTGTCCGACACATATTTGGACAAGGGTATGGGGGTATGATCCTCCAAATATATGGAAAAACTTAGAAAAATTAAGCATCGAGTCGGACATATACCCGTATCCGACACTCACCCCCGAGTCCGAGTAACATAGAAATGAACTACTGTTATAAAGATGCACACACCTGGATGGAATAAGTGTGAAAAGCAATATATGATAATGGATACGTCCACACAGGTCCGGGTAACTCATTTCGGATTCTGAAATAGCCTGCTGCAAGCATCATTACCACCTGAAAGTAACATCATGCATTTTGATCATAAGATTAGCAAAGGCTTGGTAAAAGCTAAAGATTTGAAATGAAAATAATTCAAAAAAATGTAGAAAGGATGACTAATTGTTTTATATATAGCGAAAACTCACATGTATGGTTACAAGTGTTAAGACACTGCAGAAAATATTTTTCCACAAAGAAGCAACAGCCAGCATCAATCCTTCATTTACTAAGAGGCACATGAAGAAATTCAGCACAAAGTACATCAACAAGCTGAATTCATCTCGCAATCCTATAAAGAAATAGAAGACGAGACTTGATGATATCGAGATGAGGAATAGGAACGGAATGCTTGAGAGTAGTTGCCCTGACAAAAAGACTAAAGCTCCTGAATGCTGGTTTGACTCCTCGCTCGCATATATCTGCGAAACAGAAAAGCAATTAGAGTACGAAAGAAAGAAAGGGACCAATTATGCAACTTTCCAATGGGGGGAACAAATCACAAAACTTAAGAAACTTCTCTTTTTTTTTAGTTAAGATGGGAGATGGGGTATTCAAATTGGAGACATCCTTTTAGGAGACAAGATATGGCTGCCATTAGGTTACTGTCTTGGCCAAGAACTTCAAAATGCCATCATACTTAAACCGAAAAAGACATGGTACCAAAGACAAGTAGGACAACCTTGATTTCTTTCAGTAGTGCAGGTACTCCGGTAATGCTTAAAAGTGAAGTAAATGATACAAAAACAAAAATTGCTGCAACTCTTGTCTGCAATAAGAAAAGATAAAAGTTAGAAACATACCCATGCTTCATAAGTGAATCAGTTATTGTTCAGATTTATAGCATATGTGTAAATCAAACTACATTTTCTATTTGCTTGTCACAACAAGGTCCTACTGTAATTTGCTACAAACATCCCCATGAAATGCATCTCTACAACTATCGCTTCATCAACTGGATGAAGTGAATTGACAAAAAAAAAATATCTGGTACTATAAGAATGACATTTTTAAATTATTTAAAGTTACTTGAGAAAATTCCAAGTTCACAGAAGAAAGTAGTAGAAGTGGAACTGTGCAGCTCAAAACTATCGGTGACTTACCATAAAAGCATGACATTAGCACATAATAGCTATGGCAAACCATCTATAGACGCATTAAGCATAACAATTAGAAAAAATATCACATAGAGAATAAACAAGATGCAACTATAACAACTATAGTTATATGCATCATGTCCATATAAATACTTAGAAAACCAGTTTAGATCAAGTTAAGTCAAATTTACCCAAAACATAAGAGCAAAGATATTTTGGCTCATGCACAATGGTTTTACTCACCACAACTGAGGACAAAGAATGCCCCAAGCCTGAAAATATAGTTCCAATACACACTGTAAGAAGCATATAAAGAATAAGACGAAGCCAGTAGTATTTCCATTCTCTTGACATAATTAATAATGATCTCCAAGTCAATACTGCAATTCGTGTGGCATTGCTAGCTTTGCCCTTTCTTTTGAGAAGTGGACCTTCCTGTAGAATGCAACAAAAGTGAACAAAAATTACAAAGGCCGACTTATAGCCACCATAAGACTTGAGGAAGTCATGCAAGAAAAATGCTAAGATACATGGCAAACAGATGTCAGCCAGCTGTACTCCATCATTCACTTACCTTTGCGCGTTCTAACCGGCCTTTAATTTGTATACATGAGATATATTAAACTATTCCTAGTAATGTATAACAAAACAGTAAGGATTTGGGAGCAGCATTAGTTTCAAATCTAACACATGCCCCGAATAAGAACCAGTCATACATGATGATAGTCAAGGCCAAGAAATTGTAAATGGTTCAACACGAATAAGACTACATATTGTACCTTCTCTGTGAGACTCAGTATCATAGTTTCAACTGCAGCAGCATCAGCCGACGATTTATATGTTGCCTCAAGAGTACAAATTGCAACGGCAGTATCCATGTTCACAGATGAGAAGTCCCCATTGTCATCCTGTCACAATGTACCAGCTCATATAAAGTAAATTACACAACATGTAGCAACATTAGAAACTAGAAGCCATTATTCAAATGTAAAATACTAAACCATAGAAACAGTTCAGATCGATAAGGCCTCCATTTTGCTAGAATCAAACTCGATAATGACTATTTTTCTAATATAAGTGACATAAAAGGCGCAGCCAGAAATGAGGGACAAGGTGCAGTTTGTGGGGTTTAATACCAAATATACTATAGTTGTAAAACAAAATAATATGATGCACTTTACAAGCACCTTTAATCCTCTTAATTTACCATCAAGCCAACATGAACCAACGGCTTTTGAGATACGACTCAAATTAGACTTTTTTTCTTACTCTTTTATTTTTGGGGTTTTACTTGTTCTCTCTAAGTAACATTAAGGCTTTGAACTACAATATACAGAATGAGAATCATTCAATACCTGCCAATTTTTGCACATGGCAATGATCCTGTCAAAATCTGTATTTATGGCACGTAGAAAGTGATCAGAAGGACTTTGCATTATTGGGCAAGGGAATCCAGCATTTGAGAAGTGCTTCATCAAGAAAAGGGAGATAAATTAGAATAACCAGAAGGCACAACAGGTACTCATATGGAAAAATTAAAAGAAAAGAAATTTGAATCTTTATAAATGTATTCTATCTTCTTTTACTTGCTCCACGTTACAGGAACCAAGTGAGCATACAACAGAATCTTTAAATGGACTTTCTTTTCTTCTTAATCAAATGATGCCTACATAATGAAGTCACTACTAATAGAACATCAAAACAAAGACAAGAGTAGCAAAAATAATTATATTCATATTATCATTACCTGCAAGCAAGCTAATGTTTCCCCAAAAAACAGGGTGTTTCCATTTGAAAGCAGACAGATACGATCAAAGAGACCAAAAACTTCTGTACTGCTCTGGTTAATAGTGAAAATGAGAGTGCATCCTGTGCTTGTAAGTTTCTTCAGTGTTACCATCATCAAAAGGGCAGAGACACTGAATAAAAATAAAATACTAAAATTTAGCTGTAACATCATAAATAATCTTGATTCTCTGGAAATTATATGGCACACCAATCAGACAGTCAGCATTCTAGGCATGCAAGGAGACAAGGAATAAGAAAAAATAAAAAATAAAACACCTTTTAAGAATTCAATTAAGAAAAATAAATAAATAAGCTACCTATCAAGATGATAAAGAGGCTCATCTATAAATATGATATGTGGCCTCATCACGAGTTCTCGAGCAATGCCAATACGCCTTCTTTCACCACTAGGAAGGCCTTTCATATAGCAGTGACCACCAATCAGTTTGTTTGCATAGTCACCCAAGGACATGGCATGGATGGCTTCCTCTACAACACTCTTTTTCTGACAGAAAAAACCAGGAAGTTGGAGCAAAGCTGAGTAGTATAGATACTCCCGGACTGTGAGTGAACCAATTAGAGTGGTTTCCAGGTCAACAAATCCCTGCAGATTGGATGTTTCAAAATCAAAAAACCAACCTTGAAACTGAATACTTCCTTGCAATTTCTGTTCAACTAAAATAGAATTAATTTTGAGAAGGGAAATAATTAAAACAGCACTTTAACCATAAGAAAAATTAGCCTGGTTTCAACAAAAATAATACGGAGTTAGGATAGGTGTAGGAAATAAAAACCAAATATCAGTTCAAAAGAAGGGAGTTCATAGAATCCCAACTCATGATGCTTGCTAAATTAAAAACCTAAGTGGGAGTGAGTATTAAAGGATTAATCACATAATGAGACAAGTGAAAGAAACAAGGATCTATAAGATGATTGCTCATCAGAGATTTTCCTATAATCTATGATTCAAAAGTGGACTGAGACTTGTGTAGACAATTCAGGTATATTTCAACTTCTCTAAGGTCAGTTGGACATATTATAATTCCAAAATACTAAATCCAAAAACTTTTACAAGAGAAAATGCAAAAAAAATAGAAAAAATAATGAACATTAACTTCCACACAAAAAAAAGGGATAAAAAGTAGTCATTTTTACCAGCAAAGAATCGCCCCTATCAACATAAGAACCATAGGAAGCATCAAAAGGTAACATCTAAAAATTTCACTCTTCATGAAAATGTAACTGAAACTCACATATGAACCATAAGGCATGTGCGTTTTCGCCCCATTCACGAATACTTCGCCATACACTTTAGCCGAAGGATGTAATCTTCCTAAATTGAAGAGAAAACAGGATTTTAGTCTTAAACATCTGAAATGAAGCAGGGGAAAAAGCATAAAAAAAAAAATAAAAAAAAATAAAAACTCGTTGTTCAATAGGTAGCCAACATAAGAGACATGCTAAAAGACCTGCAATAGTCCTCAGGAGTGTGGACTTCCCAGATTTTGCAGGACCCATGATTACCGTCATTGTGCCAGGTAATGCATAACCATTTGAACTCTTCACAACCTTATCAGAATATTTCCTTTTCCCCTTTATAGTAACAGTCAAGTCTTTCCACACAACTGATGCACCAGCAATTTTTCTTGCAACAGCTGCACCTTCAGGCAGCGGTGGCGATGCCAAGGACCGACTATTGAGCTTTGAGAGAGACGGGGTGACTGGCGTGGTTGCAGCATTGATGGAGTCACCTCCTTCCTCCACCCTGACATCAACATCAGTATCCTCCCACTCAGGTGAATCCTCAAATGAGATAGGTTGTCTGAGAGAACCAGGTTTCCGCAAATAGAAAAAGTTAATTGAGGGCACCCTACTTGCTGGACTACTGGCTGAAGAGGATGAAGACCTATAATTGTCTGATTGAGACTGTATTTCTTCCATTTATCACTCTTGATTTCCAAAAGTTCCGATTGTAGAAACAGCAATTGCAAATGAATTGATGATTGTACCAACCACACTTTCAATGCTTTCACGACCCCTAATTAAAACATCATGTCACCTGTTAAATGAAAATTAATATTAAGCAATTGTTCTGAAATTCGTACTAAGGTACTGCAGGAAATCAAAAGAGTTCAAAGTCTAACTATTAAGTATTTGAACTTAATTTCCTCAGAATAAAAGGGTATTTGAATTTTAGAAAAAAACTCAGCATGTATTCATTAGCCAAAAAAAAAATATATATATATATATATCTTAAAATTACAAATAATCAACTAATCCACATCAATGTAATCTATTTGCCAGTATATCAAAGCAAAAATAATAGTCCATTTGACACCCATGACCACACACTTGATACAACTCAAATTACCCAGTACTCCATTTCATTGCCAAAACAAAATAATGCAGGAAAATACTCCAAAAATGAAAACTTTAACAAAAAACTGAACTTTCTAGTTACTAAAAGAAACCCAGAACCCTGTCTGCTTTACAAAAATCAAAACTTTGAATAGAAACCATAATTTCTTCGTACAATAACCGATTATTGAGGAAGTTGATGCTGAGTTACATATAACCAACAAAAAAACAACCTCAAACCTTCAAATGTTTTGTCTTTTCTTAGTAACTTAAGTACCCAACCGCAGACAAAACAAGCTAAGATCCCATGTCAAACAAACTAAACTAAAAAATAATACGAAGAATCAAAAGCTAAAGAGAAGTGAGATTGTGAGAGGAAGAGACACACCTGGATCTGAGTAATAGAAAGAACTTCAATGAGAGAGAGAAAAGAAAGAGAGTTGAATGTGAAAATAGTGAAGTGAAGGGAGTGAGTTAAAAAGAAAAAAGCCTTGGTCTTCAAAAATAAACAATCTAAAAACTCGACAAATATTCCTGGATTACTTGACCTACTTTTGTCCTTCTTTTATTTTTATTTTTTTTGTTGATACAACAATGTTTCTTGCTTTGCTTCATTGCTTGGCATCCTCTCTGTCTACTCTGAACTCTTCTTTTTCAAGGGTCGCTTTGATTTATTCTGAGGAAGAATGCAATGATGTTTGTTTGCCATCACACCATTTCAAAAGTGCTACTCTTCAATCTTCAGTACTTTAGCATGATTTATTGTCCCCTTTTCTTCTTTTTTTTTTTTTTTTTTTTTAATTGTTTTAGATTATTAATTGTTTTTAATTTTATGAATGTGGAAATGGAATGTACTATTAATAGGTCAACAATGTTCAACTAATATAACTATTATATAAACAAAAAAATTATATTCAAATAACCCTCTTTTGTTTTTAATTATTGACGATTTTGATAATAAAATTATACAATAATCTTTGAATTTACGAGAAATGCTAACCGTGATATTGATTAAAATAAATAAATGAATAATTAATGTATTTTTAAAATTTATTAAATATAATTTTTTTAAATAACAATTAAATCATTGATAATAATTGTCTATAAATACCTATTAACCAGATTAAAATTATGGATTTATATAGAAAAAGTCTTGTCTTGAATCCAGAGTTTAGTATAAATGATTCATGTAATTACTTTTAAAAAATGACATCTAACAAGTTAATTCGAATTTCAGTATTTACAATTTTTTTTATTTATCTTGAGCCTCTTTCTTATAAAAAAAAAGTTTTGTCTTGTAAAAAACTTTGTAAGCCCTTTTTATTTTTGATATATATATATAAATAAAAGATGTTGCAACTTGATAATATAAGAGAAGATTATAAACATTGAAATTAAAGTCTCAAATTTACTGAATATATTTTTCTTAATAATTACGTAAATCAATTCAGTATTTTTTATTTTATTTTTTTATAATTAATCAATTCACTGTTTTTATTTTGCTGTTTTGCAATGTTTGTCTATCAATCATTTTAGAAATTTGGTTTGCTTTTTTGGCGGGATAATGGATTGGATGTCAATGATTCATTAGTGTTTTTCTTGACTGCTAAGGTTGATAAGATAATACCTATATTTTTTTTTTTTTAAAATAAAGAACGTGTGGGTCACATTATATATGAAACACTTGAAACCTTTTTTTTTTCTTACCCATTAATGTTCCAAAGGCTTGGTGGAGAAATGTCCAAACAAAGTTGTAATTAGAGTTATGATTTCAGCTTAGTTTAGGATTTGACAATGTTAGTACTTAGTAGTAACATTTATTTAAAATAGTTACTTTTCTATCTACTCTCTTCTTTTCTTTTCTTTTTCTTTCAACTTTTAATTAGACATGATAATTCATGTATTATATTCGTATATATTTTCGTATCATAATCGTACTTAATTTAAGATATTTTATATTTGTATAAATTTTGACGTGTTAATAATTTGTATTATATAGATTTTGATATATTTATGTATTCATGTATTTGTACGTATTTAAGTTATTTTTTTCGTGGCGTGTTCAATATTATCAGGTCTACTTTCAATACCTATTTATTTGTAAAAAAAAAAAACTATAAGAGAATGATATAAACCTGCTGATAGGTCGGGTAGCCTTCGATCCGGCAGGTTCGGCTCGTATTGGGTCGGACTTGGACATGAGTTTTAGTGATTCAAATCGGCCCAACCCGAATCACTGTTCATCTATTAAAAAATAATTTTTATTTAAATTTAATTATAAAATATTAATATAATTTTTTAATTTTTTATTAATATTATTATGAACAGTGAATCGGGCAAGCAAGTCGAGTTTGGGTAAGAAAAAAAAATTGAATCGATGCCTAGCCCATGAACAGATCTAATTAATGATTATTTAATTATCATTTTAAGAAAAAAAAATTTCATTTAATACATTATTTTTATTGAATTTAAGAAAAAAATATTAATTACACTTTTTTTATAAATAACATCTTAATCAATTTCATTAGGCACTGGTTAAATTTTTTCTTTATTAAATGTTTAAAATATTTGAATAAATAGAAGCTTTAAGCTCAAATTTCAAGATTTAGGGTTTTCAAATTCGACTATTTTGCATTATTTATCCGTTAATTATTTTTTTAATACAATTTTAATTACTTTTCACAATAATATTTTCTAACTCATGAACAAGTGATACACTTATAATAATGATGAATGTATTGATAAATAATAGATAAAAAAAAACTGTATGTTTTTCTATTTGTCCAAATCCATGCAATAATGCAAACTAAACTATAGTTTTTTTTTTTTTGGCCAAGAAGCAAACTAAACCATATTATTAACATAACAAAATGCAAGTTGCTTTTAATTAAAGAATTGATTTACTTTTATTGAAAAAAAAAAAAAAGAATTGAATTACTTTGAGATCAAGCATAAATAAATGCAATAATATTCATTGCTTATGCTTTTTCTGATGTTGGAAATCGATAGGTTCCCGCAATGATTATAGTTACTGATTACAAATTCAACAAAATAATAGTTTTTCTTTTTAGCAGTTTATAAAAATAGCATTTTGTTAATGAGTATTTTTAGAATAATTAGATAAATGCTCATATTTGATTGCGAATATGTTATCGGATTTAAATTGATATTTTATAATAAATTTGAAAGATAAAAATGCAAGAGAAATAAAGATAATTTAGAAAAATAATAACTTCTATCCTTATACGACACTTGGTATAAAATTGAAAGTTATTTGAATATGATCAATTAGATTCGACAATTCAGACACAATATAATTATACGATACAAACATAACATGAGAAAAATAATTAAAAAACGACATGACACAAAAAATAACATAAACATGACACAAATACAAGAACGTGTCAAAATCTACATAAAATGAATTATTAACGTGTCAAAATTTATATAAATATATAATACATTGAATACGATTATAACAGAAAAAATAACACGAACATAACGACGTGCGACATAAATTTGGGAGTTATTTGAATAGTGTCAATTAGACTTGACAATTTCAAACACAACATGATTATACAACACGAACACAACATGAAAAAAATAATTAAAATACAACATGAAAAATAACGTGAACACGACAAAAATACATGAACGTGTCAAAATTTATATAAAACGAATTATTAACGTGTAATTTTTTTATTATATAAATTTATAATATTTTAAACATATGATAAAATAACAGGAACATGTTAAGAACATACAATTTTTCTCTAAATTAAATCATCATGACAAATTATACAAAATATGGGATGAATTAAAAAACGACATGAATATACACAATTTTCTCTAAATTGAATCAACATAATAAATTATGCAAAATATTTGGATGAATTGAAACATGATACGAACACATGAAAAAAAATAATTAAAATACAATACGAAACGAAAATAACATGAACACAACACAAATACACGAACGTGTCAAAATCCACATATATTAATATGTAAAAATTTATAATACTTTGAACATATGAAAAAATAATACGAGCACGACACACAAAATAATATGAACATGAACGAATATCCGAACGTGTCAAAATCTACATAAAACGAATTATTAACGTGTAAAAATTATATAATTTATAATAGTTTAAACACACAAAAAATAACACGAATACAAAAACGACATGAACACACAATTTTTTCTCCATTTTTGTTGCTTTCCTTTTTTTTTTCTTTTCTTTCTTTATTTTCTTTCTTTCCTTCTTAATAAAAAAATAATAATAAAAATACTCAAACTAATCTTCCAACTCTCTTAACACCCATGCTTAATTGTCAACTAAGCATGGATTCAAAATCATTAATTCTCTTTTCTCATGCATTCTAAAGATAATTTTTATAGTAAATAATAGATTTTTAAAATTATATATAAAATAAGTATATTCTTTCATTGCACTAGAAATCAGCATATTAACTATCAATTATCATATTATTATAATAGAATCTTAACTAACTATCAATTATCATATTTAATGAAAAAATATTATTATAATAGAATCTTAACTAACATTAAATAGTGAGTAAGTATACTTATTAACAAAATCCATAAAAATATAATAAGTGTTTAGGAATCGATATTAATCTGTATCTTTTTTTTTTTTTTAATTTGAGATTGTTAGAGATTGAACATTGAATCATTGATCATTAAAATTAAAAGTTCAGTACTATAAATGTTCAACGGCTGGATCAGGTCTAACCCTTATATTAACAACTGTCTAGACCTAACCCGGCCGAAAATATGAGCAAAAAATTTTATCCAAGCTCGACCCGTTTTATAAAGACACTATCCAGTCATGCACAAACTTGTCCAATTTTATATAGAGAAGGATCGATCTTTTTAAGAAATGATCATTTCTTCTTAAAAGATGATCGATCACTCTTAAAAAGTATCTATCCTCTTAAAAATTTGTATTAGTAACAATAAAACGGATCAGACCGGGCCTAAGAAAAAATGTCACATCCAAAGCCCAATCTATTTTTAAACGGGTTTATTTTTTGTTCAAATTCATTTTTCGGTTCCAATATTTTTTTCTAAACCCTTTTTAAAATCGTGCTAACATTCAAATTTAGACAGATAATCCAACATTGAACAAATTTATTTAGCACTATATCAATCAATCACACGACTATTAACGAGATTAATCTCTCTGTTCGAGAATTTAGAGTTGAGAAAATGTTTGTTTAGCCCTTCCATTGGTTGGAATTGTTAATATTACAATATTATTTTATAGTAATTACTATTTAGCAAATAAAATGTTATGAAAGTTAAAAAAAACTATGTAATTTCAATAACAATATAAGAACACCTTACGCAGAACCATACAGATTCATTTAAAATTTTACATAAAATAATCAATTTTTTTTTTTATTAAAAAAAATTGATTATTAAAAAAAAAAACCAATTTCTTTAGAAAATGATTGATCATTCTAAAAAAAAAAAAAAACGACCCCTTTAATATTTATATTACTAATAGTAAACTGGGCGGGTTAGGTTTGGGCAAAAAAGACTATGGGCAATGTCAATTCAGTTTTAAAGTAGACCTTATTTTTTTGTTTAAATCCTTTTTCGAGTCAAATATTTTTATCCAAATATTTTTAAATATCAGACGATTTTTTGAATTTTGAACAAATAATTTGATCCATTGACAGGTCTACCCACAAGATTATTGCGATAAGCCGTCAAGCCCATGGACAAGTTACTAAGATAATACATCTTTGAAATTTGTTCACATATTTAACATTTATACTATTATTAAATTTTTTATTGAGTTGATGTTATGAGTCAAATAATATAGGCAAAAAACCAAATGTAATATATACTAATATCAAAATCTCTAATTCAATTGATGTTACGAGTGATGGATCTTGATGTTGAGTCTTGAAAGGGCCAAATTAATTTTATTTTATTTTTCATTAAATAAACTCTATACTTTTACTAACATAAAATAATAGATTTTTAGATATAAGCAAATACTAAAATAAAACGACAAATTTATACAACTTTAGGTTTAAATTAATGAGCTAATTAAGAAAAAAAAAATACAAATGACATGAATTCATATTATGTATAATATCGAACATATAAATTATAAAATTTACAATATTATTACATGACATTTAAATTTTAAAGAGTATAAAATAAATAAATTAATTTAAAAACGACTTTCAAATTATTGTCACTTTCAGAATTTTTCAAGAAATTAAGAGAATTTCTTAATTCTTTTTGCACGCTATCACTAAATCTCATATTCAATAATTAAAAAAGTAATGATCAATAATTAATTTCATAAATAATGTAACATCTATTAAAATAAAAAAATAAAAATATTTGGGAGAAAGAAGTAAGGGCTTTAATTTAAGGTTTTGAAATCATAAATCTTAGAGTTAATTTAAATCAATAATTAATATAACAAAAAAATTAAATCAATAACTAAAATTTTGGATCTTTTACAAAGGGCTAGTTTAGCATTGCTGTTGGAAAAAGCTTGGGTTGGAAAAAGCTTGAGTTGAAAAAAGTGTGTTTATAAAGTGTGGTGAAAAAGTGTGGTTTAAAAACTTTTAAGTGTTTAGCATTGCTGTGAAAAAGTGTTATAGGAAATTGAAATGTCAAAAAAAATATGTTTAAAATAATAAAAGTGTAGAGATGTGAGGATAATAAAGTCTTTTTATCCAAAAGCCAGCTTCTAAAGCCCAAAAGCTCAATTTTTTGGCTTTTTGGTTTGGCTTTTCAAACCATGGTTTCAACAGCAGAAGCCAATTTTTTTTATCTGTTTAGCATTGCGTTTGCGGTGAAAAGCAACTTTTGACCTTAAAAGCTGTGCCAGAAGCAATGCTAAACGATGCCAAAGTAATTACAAGAACGAAGTTGAATAAGTGGAAAACATAAATACTTATATGAGAATACAAAAAAAAATAGAAACTTTTAATTAGGTGATTATGATAAGGAATAAAAAAATTAGTAAATGTGGGTGAAAATAGAAAAAATAGTAAGATGAAAAATATATTTTAAAATAATTAATTTAATGATAAAGTTATAAGATGATGTCATATGTGAGATAAATTTTTTTTTTTTAAATACAAATATTCTTAATTGTATTTTTATATTATAAATTCAAGTTTTTTTTAATAAATTTATCAATTAAGTTTGTCTTTTATTAGTTCGTAACATCAATTTGAGTCATTGATTCATAATTTTATCAACTGAGTTAGATCTTATTAACCGGTGAGTACAACTCAATCCATTCTTTTAATATTAAATATTAATATAGATATTAACATATAAATTCGTCGAAGCCCTTCGCTCACTTTTAATTAAACTTTTATTATTATTATTTCCTCTCTTCTATTCTCTTGTTTTTTCTTGAGCTCTGTCGATCTCTCTCGGTTTACGACACATGAGTCACCCAGCTGAATCGTCCGACTCGTGAGTCAATTTACTTCTATCGATTTTTTCTACGATTTTTGATCATCAATTTTGTTCGGTTTAATCTTAAATTTTGCTGTTTTTATTCAGGAAATCGGGGAAGAAAGACCACTCGACGGCGATTTTGGAAAGGAAAAAGTCGCCGAATCGGTTGATCGTTGATGAGACGATCAACGATGACAACTCCGTAGTTGGTTTGCACCCCGACACCATGGAGAAGTTGCAGCTCTTCCGTGGCGACACTATTCTCATCAAGGTAATTAAATAACAATTTTTGATTTTTTAATTTTTAGGGTTAAGTTTTGGAGATTTCTGCTAGGGTCTGGTTAGGGTTTGTTTACTTTTTAATTAATTTTGGGGCTACAAGACTGTGTTTTGTAGCTTTAGAACCTTAATTCTAAATCGATAAGAGTTGGATTTTATGATTATTGGAGGCTTTATTTCAGGATTAGATGAAAATTGGTGTTAATTAAAAAGCTAAATTCTGAAGTTTTAGGGTTTTCCCCTGCTTTATGTTTTCAATGCTGTTGTTCTTATTTGAGGATTCGGTTGGTGTAGGGAAAGAAGCGAAAGGATACAATCTGCATTGCTCTTGCTGATGAGACATGTGAGCCGCCAAAGATTAGAATGAACAAAGTTGTTCGGTCGAATTTGAGGGTTCGACTTGGAGATGTTGTGTCTGTGCACCAATGCCCTGATGTGAAGTATGGAAAGCGTGTTCACGTTCTTCCCATTGACGATACCATCGAAGGTGTTACAGGGAATCTGTTTGATGCTTACTTGAAGCGTAAGTTTTTAATCTATCTCCTGTAAATATAATTGTTGGCTAGTTTTTTCTGACCATGTACATATCTGTTAGTACTATGGTTTATCTTTTTTTTTTTTGTTGTTGCTATATTCTTTGTTTTGGTGTTGTTGGATTGTGTTTTCTGATTGTTTATTGTTTGCAGCTTATTTCTTGGAGGCTTATCGTCCCGTGAGGAAAGGAGATCTATTCCTTGTTCGAGGAGGGATGAGGAGTGTGGAGTTCAAGGTCATTGAGACTGACCCACCAGAGTATTGTGTAGTTGCCCCAGACACTGAAATTTTCTGTGAGGGGGAGCCTGTTAGAAGGGAAGATGAGGATAGGTTGGATGAAGTTGGTTATGATGATGTAGGTGGTGTTAGGAAGCAAATGGCTCAGATTCGTGAGTTGGTGGAATTACCACTAAGGCATCCTCAACTTTTCAAATCAATTGGTGTTAAACCACCCAAAGGAATTTTGCTTTATGGACCACCAGGATCTGGTAAGACATTAATAGCCAGAGCTGTTGCTAATGAAACCGGAGCTTTCTTCTTCTGTATTAATGGGCCCGAGATTATGTCCAAATTGGCTGGAGAGAGTGAAAGCAACCTTAGGAAGGCTTTTGAAGAAGCTGAGAAGAATGCTCCATCTATCATCTTTATTGATGAGCTTGATTCTATTGCTCCCAAGCGTGAGAAGACCCATGGTGAAGTTGAAAGAAGGATTGTTTCACAGCTGTTGACTCTCATGGATGGACTGAAATCAAGGGCTCATGTGATTGTTATTGGAGCTACTAATCGTCCAAATAGCATTGATCCTGCTTTGAGAAGATTTGGCAGGTTTGATAGGGAGATAGACATTGGTGTTCCAGATGAAGTTGGTCGACTTGAAGTCCTTCGCATACATACCAAGAACATGAAGCTTTCTGATGACGTGAGTTTGAAATCTGCATTTTTTACTTTAGTTCTATATCTAGTAAATAAAATTAGTAGATGATGATTATTTTGTTTTAGTTGCATGGACATGGATCTAACTACTTAAGTCACTAACCCTAATGATGCCCTGAGATTGGTTGTATTTGGCCCACAAATTAGCTTATGTTCTGTGCGAGAATTTCTCCATGTCTTGCTCTCTTTTGTGTTTACTGTTGGTTAACTTTTCTCTCTCTTTCCAGGTTGATCTAGAAAGGATTGCAAAAGACACTCATGGTTATGTTGGTGCTGACCTTGCTGCTTTATGCACTGAAGCTGCATTGCAGTGCATCAGGGAGAAGATGGATGTCATTGACTTGGAGGATGACTCTATTGATGCTGAGATACTTAATTCAATGGCAGTTACAAATGAGCACTTCCAAACTGCCCTTGGAACTAGCAATCCCTCTGCTCTGCGTGAAACAGTAAGTGATAACTTCCTTTGATCTTTCGTCATGATGTTCAAATATGATCAATTTCTGTCTCAAGATAAATGAATTTTTCTCAATTGTCTTAAATTGCTCGCTTTTTTTTTTTTTTTTTTTGGGTCATCCAGGTGGTTGAAGTGCCTAATGTCAGCTGGGAGGATATTGGAGGCCTTGGGAATGTTAAGCGAGAACTTCAAGAGGTGATTGTCATTACTTGAACAGTCTGTTTATAGCCTTAAATCTTTTTCAAGCTTGTTGCTAAAACTTATATTTTTGTGTTTTGTTTGGTTGTGCAGACTGTGCAATATCCTGTGGAGCACCCAGAGAAGTTTGAGAAATTTGGCATGTCACCTTCAAAGGGGGTCCTCTTCTATGGTCCTCCTGGATGCGGTAAAACTCTCCTTGCTAAGGCTATTGCAAATGAGTGCCAAGCTAACTTCATCAGTGTCAAAGGCCCTGAACTGCTCACCATGTGGTTCGGTGAGAGTGAAGCCAATGTTAGAGAAATATTTGACAAGGCTCGTCAGTCTGCACCTTGTGTCCTTTTCTTTGATGAGCTTGATTCCATTGCTACACAGGTTTACTTTTGCTTCATCAATGTTTTAAATTCAATACATGCATATGTTTTGGTCTTCCATTAAAATGTGAATACTGAATAGTTATTTTTACTAATTTGATGACATTATGTAATTGTTGCAGAGAGGAAGCAGTGTTGGGGATGCAGGTGGTGCTGCTGATAGGGTTCTAAACCAACTTCTAACTGAAATGGATGGCATGTCAGCTAAAAAGACTGTTTTTATCATTGGGGCCACCAACAGACCTGACATTATTGACCCGGCACTTTTGCGCCCTGGCCGGCTTGATCAGTTAATTTATATTCCTCTTCCAGACGAGGAATCCCGTCACCAGATCTTCAAGGCCTGTTTGAGAAAATCACCCATCTCTAAAGATGTTGATTTGAGTGCACTGGCTAGGTATACCCAAGGTTTTAGTGGGGCTGATATTACTGAGATTTGCCAGCGAGCATGCAAGTATGCCATCAGAGAGAACATTGAAAAGGTATGCTTCTGCTCCCTGTACTTATCAAGTGCTTATAAATGGTTTTAGAAAGTTAAACTGTATTTTATTTTGCATGTTTAAAATGAATGATTGAGGTGCTCATTACTGGCTCCATTCCTGATATTCATCATCTCTTTAAGATGCTACTGTTGGCTTATTTTTCTCATGGTTATATGGCTTGATTGCAGTCTTGGTTGTATTCTTTAAAATTTAATTACTCTTAACTTAAAGATTCTTCAAGAAGTTCACCTGTGACCTGTTGCCTTGAGTGCTTTGCTTGCTGGACAGAGTAAATATTGATATTTGTCTTGTGTTGATAACTTTATAAGTTATAACTAAACATTATTAATTTGGAAATATTTGCAGGACATAGAGAGGGAAAGAAGAAGAGGAGAGAATCCTGAGGCAATGGATGAGGATGTCGAGGATGAAGTTGCAGAGATTAAGGCTGCTCATTTTGAGGAGTCAATGAAGTCTGCTCGAAGGAGTGTTAGTGATGCTGATATTCGCAAATACCAGGCATTTGCTCAGACCTTGCAGCAGTCTAGGGGTTTCGGATCTGAATTTAGGTTTTCACAGACTGGAACCACGGCTGCTGTAACTGATCCATTTTCAACTTCTGCTGCCGCTGCCGGGGCTGACGAAGATGATTTGTATAGTTAGGTTAAGTTATGTAGGTTTAGCAACGACTTTTCTCTTTTCTGGTTATTCCATGTATTTTGGATTTAGCACATTAATCCAGAACATAGTCCTATTTACTAGAATGCGTTTATTGTTTTTTATGGATGATTAGTTTACTTTGAACTTAAAAAGCCTCCACTCTTTAATTCTCTTCGACCACCAATGTTTTATTAGTTAAGCGAGCCATCTCTCATGCTTCCGATCTAAGATTGCTACATGGTCTAATAAGTGGTCTATTAGGTAAATCGAGTTTTCAGTGAATCGAATTAATCTGATAATTGAACTAGTTTTAGATTTTTTTACTATTTTATTGTTAAAAAAATTGCCTCCTCCGCGTACATATAAGCTCATTCCAAAGTATGCTTTAAGAATAAACTAATACAGCCCAAAACATGATGGCAAACATACATTTAAGGTCAAAGACATAGGCATTATGTCCCCCCCCCCCCCCCGCCCAAAAAAAAAAAAGGAAAAAAAAAAATATATAGCGGAACTCTTATTATACATACATGATACATCATTACCTCAAATATTTCTCTCAAAATCCGACAAAGTATGTGTTGATGTCTCTTCTTCCTCAAGGTTTTTCAGAGTGCTTTAGTAGCACAAGAAGAACCAAGAGTTTGATAGTTAACATAGCGGCTTGGAGCTGATGAATGCTGAGACCCTTTTGGCTTGCAACCCTTAACTTCCTTCTCATGGAAAACCTCGTCCTTATTATGATTCAGTACTTGAGGATTTATCTTCACATAATCCACGGATGCAGGCCTCATTGTGCTAGGAACACTAGATGGGATATCGCGACCGGCCATAGCAACATCCGAAGAAGAAGAAAACATCAAGAGGAGATAGATGAAAATGATGCAAAATTTTGTGGCAGACATTTTGGAGGGATCCTACTGTTTTTTCTATTCTTTCGTGTGTATTTTTTTGGGTAATGGTTTGGTTTCCTTGTGAGTTGGAGAGGTTTTTGAAAGGGTTTCTAAAGAGGGTGGCAAAGGATAGTGCCAAATGGGGGGGGGGGGGGTCTTAAATAGGCTCGTGAGTAGCTGAAAATAAAGAATAAGATATGACATAAGTCATATCTATAGCGTTGCATTAGTTTGGAAGAGCAAGGTGGTGCTGAGTTGGTGAGGTGGGTGCCCTTTCTTTCTTTTTTTTTATTCTACTGTAGAAGGTATTGAGATGTCCGTGAGATTCTTTTATTACACAATCAAACCAAAATCTGCTGCTTCAAATGTCCTAAATCTAGACAGTTCCTTTACCTCAAACTTTGAATCTCCATAGGGACCGCTTTCTTAGAATAGTATAAGATTTGGGAAAACTCCTTAATTTCTCTGTAATAGATTAGGATATATTGGGTTTCATAGTAGAGGAAAAATTAGATTGCAAGGAAGAAATTATGCATATAGAATGTGTTTATTCTTATTTGGGACTACAATTAAGCATGAATGAATGTTAGTTTGGTCGGTTAGTTAGACACTATAGGCTCATTGCATGCAAGATGAAATACACAATTACTAGTATCCCCCCATTAACATGTTTCCATTTAAGAAACAATAAATAATATTCAGAAATAGGCCTATGCTTTTGTTGGTTTTGTTTATGATAGGTAGCAAAGCTAAGCTTAAGCTTCTTCCCACCTTACTGATATTATTGTTGCCTGCCTCTTCATGTTGTTAAATGTCAATTCCATTAATACCAATAATACCAATCGTTGTGTAATATTATTTGTCAGGGCATTTATCAATCATGTCCTATATTACTCGGATTTTTTATTTTTCTTAAAATACTCATGTCCGACGTACATTTAGACATGAATTATGGGGTATCATCCTCTAAATATTTGAATTTTTTTTTTTAAAAAAATTAACTATACTCGTGTCGTACACATACCCTGACACTCACCCTCAATCCAAATAAGTATATCTAAATTTTGCAATAGAATAGAACTCAGAACTGAAACATCAAATAAACTTCACCCAAAGTGTGATATAATTACTATTCAAATACTGAAAAACTTGGAATCACTAGGTCGAGATTTTCTTATTGAGGGCTGCATTTGAAACTAACAAAGCTGAGAGAGGCAATGTAGTTGATGTTTAAGTTTAACGCTCCATTAATGAAAGATAAACAAACTTCAAGCATTACGTAAAGCTTGATATACTGTGTTACTTTCTCAAGTCATCTAAAGTTTCTAAACACACCTTTAGGGAAAGTTGAAAATCTTACAAGAACTTTCTAAACTCAACCTTAATCTCCTTTTGCTCTGCCAACATGGATACATTAAACATATAAGCCACATGTCAAATGTAGTTAATAGGTGAATCCAAGCTAACCTAAACAAAGGTTATACTTTAAAGTTGTGAAGATCACTCACCTATATTGCCTTTTCATTTTCATGACAATATTTTCTTTTCGTGTTAACTTGCATATATAATTTGCCTATCAATACAGAAAAAAATATTAAAGTATCCCTTTCATAGCTCCAACCTATAGCTATAATATCCTTGTTTGATTCAGTGCAGCAAGAACAACTGTTTGGTGCAAAACTCGGTATAATCAATGGAGGGCTGGTTGGCAATGTTCCTAACAAAATAAGTATTCGAGTATTACTTAGTTAGCAGTAGGTGAGAGAAGGTGCACTGTTAAATGAAAGTAGAGAAGAGGTCTTAATTTCAAAATTTAAACCATTTATGTTTGGAGATGTTGACATTTATTAATTTAGAGGCATTAACTTTGTGGAGTAATTCTCAACCAGTCCTGTAATTTTCCAGGGCGCAAATTGGAGAATAGTTTCACGTTTTGTCTATGCATCTTGAAGCTTCGTGCCAATATATATTGAATAGCCGTCCAGAATTTATGGCCCTTCAAATAAATGCTCAATTGCTCATCAAGATTTGAACTGGTAGAAAAATAAAAACTGTATGCAGTAAAAACTTAGTATACTTATTGCTAGCATTGTTTAGAAACTGAAACCAAAAATCAAGAAACTTTATCAGACAGCAAGCAAATTTGATATTCTAAACACTCAAGCCAGAAGGCTTACACTTCAGGGTTACTATCAAAGTACCTATGGGATTTCCATTCCTGTTAAGTGTTAGTAAAATTCGGATTTAGTTTTGGTTAATAATGTAAAGGCTCAAGTTGAGAAGTTGGTATCCAAGATGAGAGATTCCATCAATCCTGCAGCCTTTAATCAGCTTAAAGATAACATGGCTGTAATTAACATAAGAAACAGAAACTTTAAAAATAAGGTTAATTTTATCCTATTTTGTCTGGAAGAAAAAAGACAGTTAAATCTTATCCTTGGCAATTAGCTCTGATATATTAGCCATTACACACACACAATAAAAAAAAAAATGCCAACAGGTTGATGTCCAGATGGTTAATTGTTGGATATGTTGTCAATTATAGGTCCACTCAACAAATGATGGCACTTATGATATTGTATTGGTCATTGAGGGCTAACTTGAAATTTTACCCGACAGCAAAGATAAGAGACATGAGACTAGAAAAAACAGTTATTCTGTTAGCTAAAATAAAAGACCCTTTTCAAATGGAGCTCTCGCTTCACTCTTTAACGTTTGCATCCTACTCCAAGAGTAAGTCTCAAGTTTCAACAAACTATAAACTCTCATTTATTTGATATATACATAGAATTTGAGATAGACTTTTTTTATTTTTATTTTATCTCTCTTTTTTATGAACTTAACCACTCAAGCTTTATGAAACTAACTGAAAGTAGATCTAGTTGTTGTTGATGCACTTAAATTTTGAAACAATGAAAATCCCTGTAATGAAAAATTGACAATTACCCATTAAAGATTAGGCCTTGGTCTCTGTCGGGTGGTTGTTTTATCTGAATATATGAATTTTAAGGGTCAGCTGCAGGTGGGTTTCTTGTATTCTTTCCATTTGTCATTCATTGTAATCTTTATGAAGAAAGGTTTGTGATTTATTGGTGCAATTACTTAATCTAACGATAGTTGCTTGCACTTGTTTTTTCAAGCTGATGATAGTTGTGGCTGGTGAAAGGATCAAAGGAACCATAAGAATGTGGGGGACAATAGAGTTAATGTTAGTTGGAGATTATTGTTTCAATGAGAGTTCTTTATATTGGATGGGTGGAATGAATGCTTTGGTTTGGTTTGGTTTGAAACTTTGAATCTTTCTGGAAAAGCATTTTTGGGGTTCTTCGCTGGTTTAAATTTTTATATCTATGATTAATTGTTATTAAGGCTTTAGGTCTTCTGAATTTTAGAAGTTGAAGTTCTTGCCCTAGGTCAGTGAAGTGCTTGGTTTCATTACTGATAATGATTTTCTTTTTGGGAGAGCAAAGCCTTGTGTTTGTTAATTTGATTATAGTTTTCCTTTTTTACCAAATTTTTTGTGGAAGAGCGGAATATAAATTGTCAGTTGTATGCTTGGTGGAATGTGGGCAGCAAGTAAGATTTTGGATTTTGTATTTGACTTTGAATTGAAAACTCCATTGGTAGGGATTTCCTTGTTGCAGCTGTGCTGATTGTTGCAATTATCTGGCGAAATTCAGACCCATTGTTGAATTCTGGGCTATCGCCTACTAGACAAGTTTATGGTGCTCTCAGTTTGGCCATATTACAAATCTTTTTGTTCCATTCCACTAATGGTGTTAGTTTTATAAAAATTGTGATTGAAGCAACAATAAATTAGTTTAATGAAAATGTGATGTCACTTGCTAAAAATTTAAAATTTTAATGGATTATTAAAAGCAAATCTTTGATATGCTCTAACTTCTTTTCACAAATTGCTTAAATGCTTTGAGTAAGCTGGAAACAAGTTTCATTTCCACTGGGGAAATGGGCTCTGGTTTCATGTCTGTTCTGTTCTTTAAATTGGATTTATGATTTGATTCTAAAGCTTCCATGACCTTTAGCAAGCAGATTTATTGTTTAAGACAATCTATATGGACTACATCCAAGTTACATTCTGCATTATTTTCATTTCATATATATCATCTCACACAAGTCAGTTTACCTGGATGATGATTTTGATTGATGGATGTAATTTGTGGCAAATTGTCAGTTTTCTTGAGCTCTGCTAGCTACACTGATTTGATTATTAAACTCTGAAAATTAGAAAGAAAAAGGGCTTCGGCCAAACACATCAAAAGGGTCACATAAGCTTTGATCCTTGAGCAATTTAGAGATGATGATACAGTCTTGTTAAGTTGGAGGTTGCTTTTTGCTGATATTTCCTTATGATTTTATGAAGCATTTGGAGATTCCAGGCCAAAAGTCCAGAGTGTGCTAGACTATAGAGTCTGTTCCTTGATTAATGCGACTTCAAAAGAACATAGAAGAAAATTATCCACACGATTTTCTGCGCTGCCAGAAACAGCTGCTTCAATAGCAATTGCTGCAACAGTTGTGGGTGCAGCAGCAACATTTCTTGTTAGGAGAACTAAAGCTTCTGATGCAACTGAGGTGACTACTTCTTTATTTTCCCCCCTTTTAATTCTAAAAATGTTCATTTCATAAAATATTGAAACAACTAGAATGTTACTCAAATTTCCTTCTGCTTCTTCAAGTGCATTTTTTTTTCCCTTTCAAATTGAAGGTTCCTTTGAGACCATGTGAAGATTGTGAGGGTTCTGGGATATGTTCAGAGTGTAAAGGTGAAGGATTTGTGTTGAAGAAAATGTCAGAAAAAAGTGCTGAAAAGGCAAGACTGACTGCAAAGAATATGGCCACTCGATACACAGCTGGGTATATTTCCTAATGAATTCCCCCCTCATTCTTTCTTCCCCTGCCATTCTTTATCTATGTCTATATATATATATATATATATATATATATATATATATATATATATATATATATATATATATAGGTCCTCCTTGATGTTGTCTTTAGCATTTGAGCTTTAATCATTTTCAGACTTCCCAAGAAATGGAGCTACTGCACAAAGTGTTCTTCTACTCGATCTTGCACTACTTGTGGAGGCAGCGGAATGTTAAGCTACTAGTTTCGCTCTAACCACTTTGCTGCTTCAACAATGTTGGATTTCGCTCAAAATTTTGCTGCCCCATGGAAGAATAGAATCAATTTTCACCTAAAAATAGAAGTGAGATGACTCTCTTCTATGTCTTTAAATTGATGGATGATGTAAATAATTTTGTTCTCTTTCAGAGATCATATAAATACCTTGTTTCATGCACCTAAAGTACTTGGTAGGCATCGCTTGGCAATCTATCCAATGAGCTTGATATGTCCAGGTAAAATTGTTTAGTTAAATGAAGCTAAGGCCCAAAAAGCTCTATCTGAAAACTAAACATAATTTATCTAACCCAATAAGGTCGAAGCCCAAAAGCCATTAATCCTTTTCTATTATTTCTTTTTCTATTCCTTCTGTTGACGAAATAGGCGTTTAACATTAATCATATTCTTTTTCATATTACCACTACTTGTCTTACCCTAATTACCCCCAAAAAAGGTCACCGTTTGATAATAAATCAGTTGGGCAAATAAGCCGCTACAACTTAACTAATTAATGGTTCATACAATTATCTTTAAGAGATATATTTATCTTGTTTAAAGTTCAAATTTTAATATCTATAATATTTTTTCATATCCTTAGATTTTTTTTGTAAAAAAAAAATTACTATATTACTCCATTACTTTAAAACTTAACAAATAATGCAATTTCCCAGATAAGTGGTTAAAGATCTTTTTAATTACTTTTAATCTTAATAATGAGATTAATATTATTATTACTTTATTTACTAGAATTATGCAATGTATTATTTCAGGATATAGACAACGTTATCTTAAGATACTATTTTTTTCTTTTTAATTCCTGTTCTAGAATCTCGATACAACAAGGGAAAGAATCCAAAAGAAACAAAGGGAAACAAAAATGGCCAAGCAACACGTATCCTGTCAACATTTAATTTATCTTTTCTCTTTGGTTATGTCCTTAGTTGGCAAGGCTAAGTCAACTTCTCCTAAATCTCAAGAAATAATTCAGGATTCCAGTGAATATTAAATATAACTTCCAGTTCCATACTCAATCAAATAATGCCATTTCTGGATTGTTCTTAGCTAAGTTGAAATGTGATAACTATATTTAGTATTCAGGAGTCAACCCAATAATTCAGCTAAAAATACTAAAAAGATGATCACAAATATCTGTTTTCTATAGGGATACTAAGCTTGATTCTATATTCTTGAGCTTCTTCTTCAATAACAACAGAGCCTAGAATAATCTTTCTTATGGGATACAATCATGCAGATTCTAATTCATCCTTAAAAGTATAAGGAACCAAATTACAAAGACTAAAAGGTTTTACAATATCATTCCACAGTAAGGGAGAAATACAACACTTCGTTATATCTTAAGCTTATTTATTGATTGTGGGTTCAACTTATTGTTGATTCAGTCCCTAAACATGGATTGGTGTGGAATTTGGCGGAGTAGAAGCTGAGGCAACCTTCCTGCCCCGTTCGGACCGGCTGTTCTCAGCAAACTTGAGACTTCCCTGATGCAATCCTTTCTGCTTCTCCTCCTCATTCCATTCACAACCATAATAGTGCTCTTCAGTACCTTTTGTCGCATCCTTTGAAGGAGGAAGGAACATACTTCCCCATTGTGGAAAGTGAACCAATGTCACAGGAAGGGTGCAAGCCACAATCATGACTCCCATCCAACTAAGACCCTGTGCTGTGGAGAATCTTGTAGTTGAGAAGAATATTAGCTGTGTCAATCCGGACCCAAAGTTCCCTCCTGCTCCTGCTAGGCCTGAAATTATTCCCAAAGATCGTCGCGAAATGAATGGAATGATGCCAAAAGTGGCTCCACATGCAGCCTGAGCTCCAACTGAGAAGAGGATCATTGATAAGATAGCAATGGGGAGTGTATTGGCACGGCCGAGCCATATACAGAAAACACCTCCTAAGGTTTGGAGGATCCACAAGACCCATAACCTGCCCCTCATGCCAAAATATCGACCTGCTAAATCAGATGCATAACCGCCAAAGGGACGAGCAAGAAGATTCGCCATTCCGAAGGTAGCAGCGATTGTTCCCGCAGTGCGGAGTTTGAGATCAAACCTGTTGTTACAATAGAAAATTATGTTTAGTTTCTCGACAGTCCTATTTTATGTTAAAAGAGGCTACTTTTAAAAACCTTAATTATTTTGATGATTCATACAAGAGAGAAACTCACCTATCATAGAAGTACTCAGCAACAACATTATCAGTGGATAATTCAACTCCCATGGAGTAACCATAGAGGAGGACAAAGATCCAGGTCCTGTAATTTGTAACGGCATACCACAACACCTGGAATAATGATTTGGCGTTTATTAGTAAAAAAAAAAAAATTGACATATTGGATTTTTGAGCATTTGAGAAAGATTAAAAGTGTCTAAATAAACTTACCTTGGAAAATTTATCTTTTGCAACATCACCCTTCTTCTGTAGGGTACTAAGGTTCCCATCAGGCAAGTCCTGTCCAAGGGTTAGGACCAAGATGCCCATGATGATGTGAAACCATCCGGGTATGAAGAAGGCAATTCTCCAGGCAGTGAATGGCGTCGCTCCAGCTTGTCGAATAATGTCATAAACTAAGGGCATTAGAAGTTGAGTGGCACCTCCTCCCATGTTACCCCATCCTGCTGCAGTTCCATTGACAAGACCAATAATCTTGCTGTTAAACATTGTGCTCATCCAGTATTGGCAAGACACGAATGTAGCAAGCGAGAATCCAATCATAAACCGGACAGCAATGTAACCTCCAGCATCTGAAACAAATGACATGCAAAAGACAGTTGGAGCTGACAACATAATCAGAAATGCGCATCCATAACGAGGCCCCAGTAGGTCACAAACTGCACCCATTACAAGCCTAGAGAATATACTGCCAGAAACAGAAGCAACCCCAGCATTACCAATGTCTTGTTTAGTTAAATTCAAGTTGTCACGGATTATGGGAACAAGGGGTGCAGCAGCAAAAGTGGAGATAAAACAAGTGAAGAAGGAGATCCAAGATAAGTGGAAGGTTCTCATGTGAGGATTAGCAAAAGAGAAAAGCTTGAAAACTTTTGCCTTGTGCTCTGAATCCACTGGTAAATCAAATTTTGCTGCTGTATCAGTTGGTACGATTGGTGAAGCAACTGAGAAGGCTAGAACTGGTTCTCTGCCAGTCACTCCATGCATGGAGCTTCCTGGTGACCCTTCAATATCAGCCATTCTGTCTCTACAAAGAGCTAAGTATGTGATAGGAGGGAGGTAGAGAAGTTTACTAGGAAGTGTTTGTGTTGTGTAAACAAGAGATCATAAACTCTAGTATTTATAATGGAATTGGTCGTTGACATTGTAAAAACCCTAAGGGAGCTATAGTACTGGAGATTCCTAGCTATTGTGATTCTTTTGGGATATTTGAATAAACAAAAGAAACCCCTCGGCCCTCACCCCTCATCCAGCTAGACATGAACTTGAGGGGCGGGCCTCATCGTATATCCCAAAGGATCACTTTGCCTTTTCATTACGCCCCATAAACTTGTAAACTACTAAGACCAACCATACTTTTATGATTTTTCTAATAAAACAGCGTTCCCACTATTCTGTTGTTGTTAGATGGTCGTTGTAAGCATGTTTGACTATCGAGCTGTGGTTCATTATATTACATAAGGTAAGGTTATAATATTTGCAATGCCTGATAATATCTAAATTAACAGAGGAATTTTTGGCTATCCTCATTGCCATTTGATTTATATGAAAAGACAATATATAAATTATTGTAGCAGGAGCTGTATTTTGAAACCAACCAAGACGTATTTGAAACAAATAGAGAGCCGTGACTTGAACGAGAAGGGTGCAACACAGGGGATGACAGTTCAGACATCCTTTGCAGAATATAGAATTTCTGATATTCATGCCCACAAGTAATTTACGGTTGCGTTTGAAAACTTGAATTTCAAAAGTAATGTAAATTGTGAATAAAATATATGTAAAAGTAACATTGATGATTATGTTTTAAATCCATAAATTTATTGGATACCTATTTAGTGGTGAATTTGAAATACTTATAACTATTTGGGAATTTGAAATTTATGTTTTTATATCTTTAAAATATATAATCATAGTGAGTTTTAACTAATTTATACATAATATATGTATTTTATTTTCATAATTTATATAGCAAATGAAATCCAAATCCAAATCCAAAATTTTCAAATTTATGTTCCCAAACATAATACAGGAGTAATGTGGAAAGTTAGATTTGTAACAAAAAAAAGTATGCATTAATCATTGAGTTAAATAAATGTTAGGAGGTATTTTCTTTAATTTTTTAACGCTATTTCTAAGTAATATTTTGAGATAGGACATATTCAAATTTGGTTCAGAAATTTTCCACTTAATCCATTACATTGAAATAGATAGCATCTTTTCTTTTTGGAGAAAATTAATTTAATTGTAGGACTAGTAACCTATGTTATTCGGAGTCTTCATTTTCTTTAAAGTATTCATATCTGATTTTTTTAAAGTATTCATATCTGACACCTATATCGACACATATTAAGATATGAGTATGAGAGTATGATTTTTCAAATATATGAAAAAAAATTTAAAAATTAAATATATTCGTGTCGGACACATACAGTATCCGACATTGAACTCAAATCCGGATAACATAGCTAGTAACCGGTAAGAAAAAGAAATTAAAATTTGGAAAGGTTAACAGTACTATATCTGTTCTTTTACCAGCTTCTTGCATATTGTTAGACACTTGAACTACTTATTTCCTGGGTACCCTCAGAGGTAGAAAAACGTAATCAAGAGTAAGATAAACACTCTACTTGCAGGCTCATCTTTCTGTCTCTTTCTCTTAGTATCATTTCAAATATTATTTTCCGTCCAAAGAACTCGGAATTTTGGGCGCAGTAAATGGTGGGGTTTTCAATCTCTTTCAATGGCTGATCTCAAAAGGGGTGAATCATCATTTTCTGATGTGAGGATTTGTCCTAGTTAATCATGACACTTAATTTTACCCTTACATTGATTTTTTTATAAATGGAATCGTCATTTAACTTCTAAAGATGGACAAACAAGTTGCAATATTCTAAACAAAAGGAAACCAATTATTCCATGTAATTTGTTTACAATAATGTTCTAAAAAAACTCTCAAGTCTCCTAAGTTGCAATCAAGATTTTATTTTTTATTTTTCCTTTTTCCCTTTGTGCTTTGAACTTTTGGAAGCTAGCTAGATCTCTGAATGCTGCCAAGGCCTGTCTTTACCTAATTCCAAAGATGAAGGGGTAGCTTCTGCACCAAATCTTAACAGAGATATATAATCTATACTTCTGCTGAGGCAATGTACCAAATAAATTATTGAAATTCTAGTTGTGTTTCACAATCAAAGACAAGTCAACTTTCCCTTAAATCCCACAAAATAATTGAGATTCTCCACGTCATAATATTAAAATTAGGAATGCCATCGAATCACAAATTGCCACAAGTATATATAGATAATATTTTGAGATCTTACATTGAAAATTCTGTATGGACATCAATAAACAATTCCCATTTTTTATTCTTTTCTTCATTACCAACATGAACTTGGAATCCTGTTTATGGATATTATAACATCTAGTTGCAACTAAACAACTAATTAGCTTAGTTTTAAAAGTGAAACAAGAAGGGTTTCTCCAGAAAAAAGATGAAAAGGAAGAAAACAGGAAGATTCAAAATATTCAACAAGAAAGAATATTTTGTAAATTGTAATGTTGCCGCCTAGAGGACTAAACATGGGATGGTGTTATATTAGGAGGGGTTGGTGCTGAGGCCACACGCTTTCCACCCTCAGACCGGCTGTTCTCGGCAAACTTGAGACTTGATGAGTGCATGCCCTTTTTCTTTTCGTCCTCGTTCCACTCTGAGGAGTAGTAATGTTCTTCGGTGGATTTAGTTACATCTTTTGAAGGTGGAAGGAACATGCTACCCCATTGTGGGAAATGAACCAGACTCACAGGAAGAGTGCAAGCCACAATCATGACTCCCATCCATGTAAGACCTGCTGCTGTGGAAAATCTTGAGGTTGAGAAGAAAATTAGCTTTGTCAATCCGGATCCGAAGTTTCCACCTGCCCCAGTTAGACCTGAAATGATTCCCAAAGATCGTCGTGAAATGAATGGAATGATGCCAAAAGTGGCTCCGCATGCAGCTTGAGCTCCAATGGAGAAGAGGATCATTGCAAAGACAGCAATGGGAAGTGTATTGGCACGGCCTAGCCAGATACAGAAGACACCTCCAAAGGTTTGCAGGATCCATAGGACCCATAGCCTGCCTCTCATGCCAAACAACTGGCCAGGTTTGTCAGAAGCATAACCACCAAAGGGTCGAGCAACAAGGTTTGCCATACCAAAGGTAGCAGCAATTATTCCTGCTGTGTGGAGTTTGAGATTGAACCTGTTGGTTTACAGTAGATTTTATTGTTAGTATTTCTTTTAAAAAAAAGAAGAAGAAGAAGAAGAAATAATGATAGTTTTTTTAGGGAGACTTACTGTTGATTTTTGACTCTCGGTACCAATTGTAGTTTTGTGCTACAGTACCGATTTGCTACAGTAACTTCCGAAAAACAACTCTTTTATTAATATGAGAAAAGACCAAATACAATTGGTGTGAACAGCAACTAACAATAGAGACAACCTCACACAAGCTCTTATTCACTCAAATCTTTTTCTTTCTTTTTCTCTCTACACTTCACACACCTATCACACAACACACATCTCTATTTATAGCTCTTCAAGTCGGTGTTGTAGCCAACTTAGAATTCTCTAGATAGCTAAGACTTTGATTATTCAATGAAGAAAGCTGAAGAGATTTCTGGAACTAGAAGACTAAGGAGAAATTCTAAAGAAAAATCTAGAGAAAGAACAAAGAAGAGAAATCTAGAAAACTTGAGTAGAAGAAAGATAGAGATAAGAGAGAGGAGTCGGTGTAACTTTCAACACTCCCCCTCAACGACTACTCTCTCTTGATGCTCGCTTTGGTAGTCATGCCAAGTTGTCTTCTGAACTCATCGAATTTTGCACCGCTAAGTCTCTTGGTAAACAAATCAGCTACTTGTTCTTCAGTCTTGATGTATTTCAGTTCAACATCTCGTTGAAGTACTTTTTCACGTACAAAGTGATAATGTATTTCTACGTGCTTGGTTCTGGCATGAAAGACTGGATTTTCAACTAAGCTTATTGCTGACTGATTATCGCAATAGAGTTGTACTGGAGAGTCAATCGGTTGGTGCAGGTCCTTTAACAGCTGTATCAACCACGTGCTTTCTTGTGCTGCCATAGCTGCTGCTCTATATTCTGCTTTTGTAGTTGACAATGATACCGTAGGTTGTCTTTTGCTACACCAAGAGATTATGCCGGATCCAAGACTAAACATGTAGCCAGTTGTTGATCGTCTTGTATCATGATCTCCACCATAATCGGCATCACAATATCCTATAACTTGGCACGGAACTCCCTTTTTGTATAGAAGTCCAAAATCAATAGTTCCTTTTACGTACCTCAAGATTCGTCGAACCGCATCTAAGTGAGGTTTCCTCGGTTTCTCCATGAATCGGCTAGCTACTCCAACAGCGAATGCAATGTCAGGTCTTGTTAATGTAAGGTAGATTAGACTACCCACTAGTTGCCTATAACTTGTTGAGTCTTCCAATTCTTTGCCTTCTTCACTACAGAGTCTTGCATTGGCTTCCATAGGCGTAGATATCGACTTGCAATCAGTCATCCTGAATTTGTGTATAAGATCTTTTGCATACTTGTGTTGACATAAGAATATTCCTTCTTTGGTACGGATTACTTCTAGCCCGAGAAAGTGATTCAGCTCTCCAAGCTCTTTCATTTGAAAACGTATTGAGAGATTGCCTCTAGTTTGTTTGATTTCTTCTTCGTTGTCTCCGGTGATGATTAGATCATCCACGTAAACCAAGACTATTGCCAACTTACCTCCTTTTTCTTTCACGAACAAGTTCGAATCTGCTGCTGCAACTGAGTAACCACTTTGTATTAGGAATTCGGCAATTTTACCGTACCATGCTCTCGGTGCTTGTTTTAATCCGTAGAGTGCCTTTTTCAACTTACACACATAATCCGGATGAACTTTACTTGTGAATCCTTCGGGCTGCTCCATATAAATCTCTCGATCTAGCTCTCCGTGCAAGAAGGCATTTTTCACATCCATTTGCCATAACTTCCAAGACTTGCTTGCTGCAAGGGCAAGTAATACTCGTACTGTTGTAATCTTTGCAACCGGACTAAAGGTCTCATCATAGTCCACCCCATACTTTTGAGAGAATCCGCGAGCCACCAATCGAGCCTTATACCTTTCTATCGATCCATCGGGTCGAGTCTTTATTTTATAAACCCATTTACATGAGATGGGTTCAATCTTCTTCGGCTTTGGCACCAACTCCCATGTCTCGTTTTGTTTCAGGGCTTGAACTTCTTCTTCCATGGCTTTTCTCCACTCCAATTTCTCAGATGCCTCTTCATAAGTTGTTGGCTCTATTTCTTCAATTAGAGTAGCATTAGCATACTTAAGATTTGGTTTGCGTTGTCGTGATGACCTGCGCAGAAGTGGCTGAGAATCTCTTTCATTGAACTCATTTTCTCGAAATGACTTTTCCTCATCAAGGACCTTTTCTGAATACTCGTCACTTGGTTGAGTCTTTTCAAGCGCAATTTGTTCCTCCATATTTTCTTGAAGTTTTTCTTCAATTTCTTTTGAGTCTGGCAACAGAACTGCTTGTGGTGACCACCATGACGAAGCTTCATCGAACACAACATTTCTGGATACATAGCATCTGCCACTTGTTGGATCACAACATCTCCACCCTTTTCTTTGGTCGTAATATCCCACAAATATGCAACGAATTGCCTTTTTGTCGAATTTGCTACGTAGATGATCTGGTACAAATACATAACATACGCAACCAAATACTCGAAAGTGACTCACCGTGGGTTTGATGTTCCATAATTTCTCAAAGGGTGAGATAAAACCAAGCCTTGCTTGTGGAAGCCTATTAGTCACGTGAGCTGCAGTCTTCATGCATTCTGCCCAAAAACGAGGTGGCACATTCTTCGCATGTAACATGCTTCGACATATCTCAGTCAAATGCCGATTCTTTCTCTCGGCAACTCCATTTTGTTGTGGAGTGTTCGGACATGTCAATTGTCGGCGTATCTTGCATTCCTGTAAGAATTCTGAAAACTCCTTCGATGTGTATTCTCCCCCGTTATCTGTGCGTAGGCATTGTATCTTTCGGCCTACTTCTTTTTCCATCTTTTCTTTGAACTCTATAAATTTAATAAGTGCCTCTGATTTTTCTTTCATAAAATCAATCCAGACGTACCTTGAAAAATCATCAATGAAAGTTATCATGTATTGGCAGCCACTGATAGAAGGTTGCTTTATCTTCCCGAACACGTCTGAGTGAATTAGCTGGAGAGGCTCCTTAGCTCTAAACTTTGACTGCTCGTATGGCAACTGGTGAGCTTTCCCATATTGGCACCCGGCACATACTGTGTCCTCTTAAATGTCTAATTGAGGAAGACCTTTGAGCATAGACTTTTTCATCATTACCTTTAACTTGAGGTAACTCACGTGCCCAAGCCTCGCATGCCACAAGTCAGCTGTTTCATTCTTTCTTGTCTTGTCCACATATGCAGTCTGAGCGGACATAACATAGACTGACTCCAGACGCTTCCCTTCCATTATTGGTGTACTTGTTGGCTTTAAGTTTGGATATACTTTCACATCATTTGGACCAAACACGACATAATTTCCTGAGGCAGTGAGTTGTGAAACCGATAGCAGATTTTTCTTCATACCTGGCACATGGAATACGTTTTGCAGCTCGATTTGGTGTGGACTAAACCGTGGCACAATAGTTGTTTGGCCGATGTGAGTAATAGGTAACCTTGAATTATTTGCAGTTACCACAACTCGTTCTCCTTTGTATGTTGAGGTATTAGTCAATTTCTCCTTATCTCCAGTCATGTGATTTGAGCATCCAGAATCAACTATCCAATCATTATTATAGTCGATTAATTTACTCACCGATGCGAGTGAACACTCTTCTTCTGACTCGGTGATGCAAGCAGCTGCAAGTTCTTCGCATTCTTCAATAGCAATTGATGCTTGAAAATCCCACTCTTCTTCGCTATTATTCTCTTCTCGTGACGAGGTTGCCGCGTTGCCTTGGACTTGCTTAAACCGACAATCTCGAGCAAAGTGACCAGATTTTCCACAGTTGTAACACTGATTGTTTTGACGACGATACCTATTTTCATTTTTGTCTCTTTCTCGAACATGCTGGGCTCCCTCTTGCCGAAAGCTCCTTCCCCCTTGCTTTGGCCATGTTTCTTGCCTTCGAAATTTATTTTCTTCCACGCCTGGCTTTGTAACAACTTTGCTTCTTTTATTAAAGCCTCTTTTATTACTAAAGAGTGCTTTCTCGTCATCTTTTATCGAGACTTTAGACATTTGTTTATCTAAAGTCTCTTGATTGGCTAGGATATTTTCCAACTCAGTTAAAGTTGGTTCTTTGCTCCATCCACGAGTTGCAGTAACAATCCCGTTGTATTCAGGTCGCAAGCCATGGACGATAATTCTTCTCATTCTCGTTTCGGTAATGGCATTTTCTGGATCTAATTTTGAAATTTCATCACAAATAGTTTTAACTTTAGAGAAATATTCGCTTACCGGCATATTTTGCTGCGAGATTGACAGGAGTTCATTCTCCAATTGTTGGAGCCTAGCATCATTTTTCCTTGCGAACAGCATTGTGAGTGTGTCCCAGGCTTCCTTCGGTGTCTTTGCATCCTTGATGCGTTGTAATAAACCATCCTCAATGGTGACTGATAACACGTACATGGCCTTACCGGCTTTGATCTTCCATTTTCTTAGTTCTCCGGCATCAGTTGGTGGTGTTGAAGCTTCAACGTTAACAATATCCCATAAATCTTGCCCGAGCATGTAATATTGCATCTTTATGCTCCACGTATTGTAATTTTTTTCATTGAGCTTCTCGATGTTGCTAGCGGAATTGGAAATATCTGCCATAGTGTCTTGAGAGTGCCCTGCACTTACCTCAAATTTGATTCTCGTTCACTTAATTTCACAGTCCCTGACCGTGTACCGGCAGAATTTCCACGTCTCCACGAACTACGATCCTCGATCGTTTTGGTCCCAGACCAATAATCTTCACAGTCCTAGACTGTCTTTCTCCGATATGCGTACTCCGGTCCCTGACCGTCTAGCTCTGATACCAAATTGTTGATTTTTGACTCTCGGTACCAATTGTAGTTTTGTGCTACAGTACCGATTTGCTACAGTAAATTTATCTCGGGATGCTACAGTAACTTCCGAAAAACAACTCTTTTATTAATATGAGAAAAGACCAAATACAATTGGTGTGAACAGCAACTAACAATAGAGACAACCTCACACAAGCTCTTATTCACTCAAATCTTTTTCTTTCTTTTTCTCTCTACACTTCACACACCTATCACACAACACACATCTCTATTTATAGCTCTTCAAGTCGGTGTTGTAGCCAACTTAGAATTCTCTAGATAGCTAAGACTTTGATTATTCAATGAAGAAAGCTGAAGAGATTTCTGGAACTAGAAGACTAAGGAGAAATTCTAAAGAAAAATCTAGAGAAAGAACAAAGAAGAGAAATCTAGAAAACTTGAGTAGAAGAAAGATAGAGATAAGAGAGAGGAGTCGGTGTAACTTTCAACACTTACCTGTCATAGAAATATTCAGCAATGACATTATCTGTTGACAATTCAACTCCCATAGAGTAGCCATAAAGAAGAACAAAAATCCATGTCCTGTAATTTGTGATGGCATACCATAGCACCTGAAATGATAAAACCATTTTTTTTAGCAATTGCAAAGAATTGACATCATGGAAATTTGCTGGGAAATCAAATATAAATACTTGCCTTGCCGAATTTATCCTTAGCAACATTACCCTTCTTTTGTAGAGTGCTAAGGTTCCCACCGGGCAAGTCCTGGCCAAGTGTTAAGACCAAGATCCCCATGATGATATGAAGCGATCAAGGAATGAAGAAAGCAATTCTCCAGGCAGTGAATGGAGTAGCTCCTCCAGCTCGTGGAATAATGTCATAAACTAAGGGCATCAAAAGCTGAGTTGCACCTCCTCCCATGTTGCCCCATCCGGCTGCAGTTCCATTGACAAGCCCAATAATCTTGCTATTAAACATTGTGCTCATCCAGTAATGGCAAGACACAAATGTAGCAAGGGAGAATCCGATCATAAACCGAACAGCAATATAACCTCCAGCATCGGCAACAAATGACATAGAAAAGACGGTTGGAGCTGATAACATGATCAAAGAATGCACAACCATAAAGAGGTCCCAAAAGGTCACAAAGAGCACCCATTACAAGCCTCGAAAATATACTTCCGGAAACAGAAGCAACCCCAGCGTTCCCAATATCTTGTTTCTTTAAATTGAGGTTGTCACGGATAATGGGAACAAGGGGTGCGGCAGCAAAGGTGGAGACGAAGCAAGTGAAGAAGGAGATCAAGGATAAGTGAAAAGTTCTCATGTGGGGATTAGCAAAAGAAAAAAGCTTGAAGACTTTGGCTTTGTGCTCAGAATCAACAGGCAGGTCAAAGTTAGCTGTTGTATCAGTTGGGACCATTGGTGAAGCAACTGATAAGGCAAAAGCTGGTTCCCTTCCAGTGACTCCATGCATGGAGCTTCCTGGAGATCCCTCAATGTCACTCATTGTCTTTTTCCTCTCTATAGAAAGTAGAAAAGTGTACAAAACAAGTTCTTCGATTTTTGTTTATAATAAAGAAAACTTGCCTGTTATTTATATGAGATTATTGCCTTTGACATTTTAAGAGCTGTTTAAAGAGCTAATGGAGATTCCCAACGGTTATGAAATTTAAAAAGTAGTATATACAAAGATTAATCCACTTCGCCGCATCAAGCTATGAACAGGAAAAGTCTCGTCGTATATCCCAAAGGATCAAATAGACTCTGTAGAAGGGTCCACCAGCTGCTTAAATTACCAAACTAACCTCAGATTATCAACAATAATCAATGATCACATGACTTTTTGTACTTCAGAAATAAGGGCATTACAGGATATTAGCATTTTCCTTGGATGAGATGAAGTGCTTGGGACTCGAGGGCCAAGTAGCTAACAAAGAATTAAATTAAAGGGCCAAGTAGCTACAAAGAATTAAATAAGGAGATTTAAAGAAATGAATGAAGTTTGTGGTCCTGCTAGCAATATTTAACCTAATAAGGAAGAATATGGCCTTGATTAGTTTAGGGCTTTTGTGATTTTGTATGGTTAATTTAAAGCTATAATTCTTCAAATGATCCTGTCAATTATAGCTAGTGATCAACTTCTAGTTTCTCTAAAAAAAAGAAAGGCAAGAAAGAAGGTACTTGATCCTAGCTTGGCACCAGGCCTTACTTTCAAAAGATTTTAACAGGAGTACTTCATGACGGTGAAATCTAGTTTATAGAAATTAAATATAAATTAATAGGTCGGCAAAACTAGAATTATATATGTTTCAAAAGGTTTGAACTCTCCAAGATCAATATCTGCAAATTTGGCAAGTGTAATTTTCACTGTACACTCATGCTATTGCCTTTCTTTATTTTGTTTCCCTTTCTACTTCGTTTATTTCCCATCATTAGTTGATATTGCATTATATTAGATATAATACCGGAGGCTACAGCTTGACAAATGGTAATAGCAGCCCCCAAGCTGTATCCTGGAACAAGTGGAGGTAATGCTTAACTCAACTGCATGCATGGTAGCAAATAATTTGGATGAAATTTAATAAACCCTTTCCATTTCAGTCTTCAAATTCAAAACATTTCCTATATATTAAGGGTAACATGTCACGAGCTAGTTGAAATATTAAAAAACTTAAAACTTCCATTTTTTCTTCATTAAAAATAATATGCCTACAATCTCGTACTTCTGCTTAAGCCAAATGGCACATTTTTTCTTAATGCATATATAAGCTGGAGTTTTCTTTTATCCTCATAGTTTGCTTACCAGTTTATTGATGCAGACAGAAACTATATGATATAGCTCATTCTTACCCTTTCACAGGCTCTAACAGTTTTTTTGGGAGTATTATTTTCAGAAGACTATGAACAGGATGACTTGGTTTATGGTTGGAATTTGATGGAGATGAAGAGGAAAGATCTTTCTTTTTTGCATCTTTTAAGAGCTGAAATTGAATATAGAGCAAGAGCTTGATATATAGTTAAGGGATTCTAGCAGTTGAAAAATGGAAAAAAGTAAAAGAAAAAACTTTCAATTATAAGACTCTGCGATGATCATGACTTAGTAGGACAAGATAGAGGAGAATGTTGGTATATATTAATAAGAGCTCCATTATAAGATGTTTAATTGATAAATGATCAGATTGCTTAGTAGGAAATGGATAAAGGTTGTCAGCTTTTAAAAGAGAAAATGTGCAGAAGTGCAATCTTAAAAATTAAAAATTCCCTATTTTTTTTTTATATGTCAACTGATATATTCATACACTTGGACTAGAATAATAAGAGTCAAGGAAAAGTTTTTAGCCTACATTTTTAAGATGAATGCAGCTCTTATTGACTACAATTTAAGTTTTAATTAAAATTCCCTCTTCTTTGGCCTGCCACTACCCTGGATTCAATCCTGAGGACGACTGGAATAGTCCTCTTTTTAACCAAAGCAATCGATTATAGCCATATAAAAGGAAAAGAATCAGAGTCTAGTTATACTAATCAAATACTAATTAAGTTTGATGATGTAATTTCATCAAGTTAGCTACTAGCCAAGGCAAGTATAATTAAACTAAGTGATTGTATTAAAACCCACATACATACACACCTAACCATAAAGAATCCAGCTCAAGATTATATCGAGGGGCCAAAAAGCATGAACTATGATTAATATATCATCAGGCAGAGATAGCATTGACTTATGCATTCCTAAAACTAAAATATATGGAAAACATTGTTTGAATGCTTTCCTTTGCTTTAGGTAGATAAGTACCCATCGTACACAAGTCATCAACTGATGGCAGGCATGCACATCAAAACGAACCAATCTATTAATTCAATGCAAGCTCAGAACACAAATACTGGTTAAAAAGAATAACGAGAAAGCTTTATATATATATAGCAACTCTACCCTCACAACATAACTGATATGTCAAATGTTTAACTTTCAGGCTCAATGGACAACCCCCAAGTCATCAACTGCTGTGAAACCAATAAATATTCTTTCAGCTAATTCTGTATTTGAGTCTATTGCAACTAATTCCATCACAAGGGCAAACCAACCTACCCAACGTGACGGTCTATTCTCTATTCATATGTTAAGTACTAGTATTCCCCCTTCCTGGAACTGGTTTGTATAGCACAACAGTAACATACTTTGAACGGAAGCGCTGGGTGAACCCAAGTGCCACTACAGATCTTGGTGCCTCTCGGTCTTCAATGTAAAGATGATTTAGAATCACATTTTCTGGCAAAGGAAGATTCCCAGAAGCATTCATGCTTGCAGGGTAGCTAAGCAAGGTACGATGCAGGTGTGCAGGGGCAACGGGCGGGTCACATGCATCATCTTCATTCCCAGGGTATGCATTATTATAACTTGAATCAGGTGATCTTGGCACTTCAAACCCCATGACAGTTGCTTCATCCTGAACAAAAGACTGCATGTTTAAACTCTGCAAATATTTAATAGTCCAAATAATCATCAAGATTGCAGGACTTACTTGATCTTTCCCATATTGGTTGTTCATACTGAGCAGTGACGAGAGAGGCTAACAGGGCTAAATCATAAACAAAGCAATATTATAACACAAGTGAGCCTGAAATAAAGCAATTATTTCTACTTTAAGCAGTTCAAAGTTTAACTAAGAAACATGTAACTTAACAACTAATGAGATATACAAAAACTTTTGACGTTACAAAGAAAAACAACCATGAAAAAAGAACTCAAGAAGGCCCCATTCAAACTAGAATGAACCACACTAGAACATTATACTCTGAAGGAAAGTTTACCAGAGGTCAAGAATATAAAAGATGAGGCTGAGAAAAACAGCACAGTTCATTAAGACCAGCAGAAATGCGAAAAATAGACTATGCCCCAACTTCCTAATAAGGAGGGAGGAGGGGGGAGGACAGAGGACGAATCGAATCAGAAGGGCCTTCAATACTATCAAAGCAAAAGCCATTCAACTTAAGCATCAAGAATGATCAAAGTATCTTAAGTTGTCTGAGAAATACTAAGTAGAATCATATAGAGAGTATGAGTAAAACATCTTTTTCTTGCCGACAGGTAACATAAAAAGGGTAGCACTCACACAGATGAATCCTCTTATTTAGTAAAATGTATGTATAGCTGACATTCAAATGTATTTTACAGGGTCACCTGTGAACTAAAATGCCTTAATATTTAGCAAGATTTTTTACACAAGCAATAAAATTTGGTGATGTAAAAACATTGGATAAAAATGTTGCTTCTGATGGAAGAGCTGTGAGAAAAATTAAAGAATTCAGATAAAAACTGGTTTTATTCCTATTCAACCAGACAGATATTAAGAGAGAATCACATTCACATTGCCAGACTTTGGACGGAAAAATGAAAGGACTGCATTTTTATACTTAAGATTTCTTTTATCACAAACGTCTGTTGAGGTTATTGCATCAACAATCAAAACCCCAAAGGGACTTATAAAGTTCTGTTGATATATTTTAATGAAATTGTCCTATTCAATCTCATAGCATGATGGGAAACAAAATCCTCAATTATATGGAACTCATAAACAAGCTCTTAAAGCATTCTCTAACCAAATACCCTACTACTCAATATCCAATCTTTATAAAAGAGTGACCATAATATTGAAAACATAAATATCTTCAAAGCATACAATGCAAAGCTTCATATTATAGTCGACATATCTTATTTGAACCCAAAGAATTCAACTTAATTAAAGCAAAAGAAACAGCAGCCACAAGATAAAATTCTACAGAAAGCTAAAAAGAAGAAACAAAATTCCTTACAGAAAATACAATCCAATTCTAAAAGCACCATTAAAGCTAGAGAAATTAATTTGTTAAATAGCAATAAAAAAGAGACTAACCTGATTTGATTGTGGCCCAATGCCTTCAATCACCAAAACCCCAGCTTTTCAATACCACGTCTCTCCTTAAAAAACCCAAAACTTTACAGTAAAATAGTTGAATAATTTTTCAATGTCATCAAGCTTACCTGCAAAACCAAATCCAACCCATTAAAAACTTAGCAAAAGAAGAAAAAAAAATACCCAACAATTTAAACCCCTAGAATTCACCGAAAACCTATAAAAAATAAAATTAAGCTAAAAAAAACCAAGATGGGGTTTCAAGAAATAAGAAATACAGAGCAACCAAAGTTGTGAGAAGAAAAGGAAAAAAAAAAGAATAAATACATAGAAAGTGTGTGGCTTACCCTGAGAAGAAAAGAAAATTTTCCAGAAGAATAATAAAAGGAAAAAATAAGTAATTGTTGGAGAAGATCCCAAAAATAAGAGAGTAGCTATTGGTAAGGGAATCCACCACGAGAATCTGCCATGAATATTGTTTGATTAAAAGCATCAATAAAAATAAAGTATTTAAACAAATAAATAAAAATAAGAAGAAGAGAAACAGAGGAATAATAATTAAACCTTTTTTTCATCGTCTGGGGTTTTTGGTATGATGGGCCCAAATTACTCCTTGTAGTTCTAGATCATAAAGATTTTGACTTGTAGCCCAACCTCAGTTCTTCCAATATAGAAACTCAAGACCAAGAAAGGTACGCAGGAATGGCAACGAATTCAATCCCAAATTTGCTTTTTCAGCTTTTAGCCTTAACCCAACAGTATATGGATTTGGGGTTAGCCCAGAGTATTCCCCATGGTCCAATGATTGTTCTAGTCTCACATATAACTGTTCATAGATTGGGATAGCAAAAAATTACTTACCAAGATTCGGCTTGGCCGTCGGACGTAAAAATCCCGTTTTATTATTTAAAATATATTAAAATATTAAAAAATATATATTAATATTCGTATATTTATATGATTAAATTTAAATTTTTTTTATTAATTAAATAGTAATTCGGGTTGAGTCAGATTAGACCGGCCCAAACTTAAAATGTCCTACCCCAAATTCAATCTAGTTTGAATTGGGCCAGATAGATAATCCGATCTTTAGGCAAATTCTAACGTGTGACAATTATTTTTTTATCATTTTTCTTTATCTATTTAATAATGACAAATTCTTTGTTCTCAATGGGATATCTAAACATGTAAGAATTTGAAACTCAATTTTAAATATTTGAATTTAAGTTTTAAGAAAGGAGGGACGAGATTTATTAGATGAGAGACGACGATCTCTCATTATATAGTCCATAAGAATAAGTTCTATAATTCAATTTACAATAAAATTTCATTGCATATGGCATGAACCATTAATTGGGTAAATTTTCAAGATATTTCATATTTATCTAATATAATCCTCTAATATAATCCATATTGTAAGTTCTAACTTTTTTTTTTTTTTTAAAGTAAAGTTGGAAGCTGAAAGTGGCTTGCTAGGAAACAATAAAGGCTGGAATTACTATCAAGGCATCCTCTATTACCACGCTCTTCTCTGATTATTAAACTTATATTTTTGTCTCTTACAATGAACAACAACAAAAAATTTACTTCTATCAATGTGCTTTCAAATAATTTAGAGCCATTTTTATATTCCAAAATCAGATGATTATCAAATGTTTTGATTCGCTTTCCAAAACTAAACCTTAAAAGGTGTACTAATGTTGTGGGATGAAGTCAACAAGCTCTTGGCTGAGTGGCTAAGAGTCTTGGGGGCATGAAGTCTTGGCTTCAAACCCAAGCAACCCCTCCCCTTACTCAATTATCAAAAAAAAAAAAATGTTGTGTTAAGGTTAATTATTTTAATGAAGGCCGCATAAAAAAAATTGTTTTGTTTTTCTTAGTGTCATGTTACAATAATACAATTAGGATTTTTTTTTTTTTTTTTTATACCTTTAAACATCTCAACTAGCTAGTGCATGTGCATCCAATAATTATTTTTTCGATAAAAAATTAGAAAAAAGAAAAAATATCGTTTAGGAAATTCGGATTAATGTATATAGTCGGTCATTGTCCAAAACAAAGATTAGCCATTAATTAAGTACAAAGAAAACAGTATATTATCCCTGAACAAGCATGCATGCATGCATAATCAAAGAATTTGCTTTAAGATCCCCATGTCATGTGAATTAGTATATATATATATATATATATATATATATATATATATATATATATTTGAAAGTTTAGAACTTATTCTCAATGAATATGATTAAAACAATTTCCTTTTTGTTTACTTATGCAATTAATTGCAAAAAAAATGTGTGAAACCTGAAGTTATAGATAGCAACTGAAGAAGACAAATGGATTGCCAATTTGTAGAATTCCCAAGAAAAATTATGTCTTCCACATCAACAAAATGGATTGCCAATTTGTAGAATTCCCAAGAAAAATTATGTCTTCCACATCAACAAAACCATTCTTAGTTTACCATCTTCAAGTACTTCAAGAACCAGTTAAGATCATTTGATTATGGAGTCTTGATATATATATATATATATATATATATATATATATATATATATATATATATATATATATATATATATAAGATCGATGATAAAACAATTGGACGTGAGTTATAGCAGCTTGTTACGCTCCTTAAGAGGATTGATTGCATGCGTTTTAAGATTGAAATTTTCCATATCTACCAAAAAATTAAGAAGATATATGTGACTGTTAAGAGGAGATGATTTTGGCCATCACATGATGAACCAGTTGCAGAGATAGTGCCCCCACTCCATCCAAAACTCTATTTCAGCTTCTTCTGGCGCATAAGAGATTATTCGATTTTTCGTATTTTCCTGTACAATTATTGTTCCAAACCACTGGCTAGACGTTTATAATTTCTTTAACATTTGTTATGATATTTCCTTGGTCTTTAAAACAAGAAAAACTAAAAAAACGTGTTTGAAATTAATTGGTTCCATAAATTTGACATCCTTTAATTAGAGGGAAAAAAAATGAAAATGCAAGTATTGTGTCCACTCAAGATTTAATTTAATTAATTCATATAATCACTTTTAAAAAATGATATTCAACATATTTGGATTCGAATCTCATCATCTAATTTTTTTTTTTTAATTTTTAAATTGCGATCTCTTTATATCAAAAAATTTTATCCACAAAAATATATATATATATATTTTACAAAACATTTAAATAAAATGAGATATATCATCACATTTTAAAGTCAAAATGATATTAAACTTATAAATAGTCCATAAAAAATTATTAATTATAAAAATCAAATTTAAATTTAAATTTTATAAATAAAATATTCAATTTTACTAACTCAACCAACCCGTTATAAACACAAAAAATTAAATTTGCCTTTGAAGTCATAAACTCGTAAGGAAATGAAGACGAAATGGGTTGGCAGGCTTATTTCCCTTTCAAAAGATAAAATACCGTGCTGATGCAAAGCGAGCGTCAAAGCTGCAAGTTGACGTAACTCTTGCTGACATCAAAACATCGCTTTTTTTCGCATTTAAAGGGATATCAATAATCCACGTAAATTCACTGCAATTATGACACGTGTTCAATAAATATTAAAAAGTTCATTAAAATTACTCTATAATATATATATTATTTTTATAAATTAGTCATGTAATTTATTAATTTTGTTTGGGTAAGATTCAAGAAATTGAATCTGTTATTCGGACAAACATGTATTTATCATTGGAATTAAATATTCAAATGCTTAATTTATTGAATTTAAATCATTGATACATGTAATAACGTTATATAATACTATTTTTAATTGATTGTCATAAATCACTCTATACATTTTGTTTTTAATACAATAATTGTGATTTTTTTTTTAAATTTTATAAAAGAATTAAAAAAATATCATATATTTTATTTTTTAATTAATTTTTTAAATATATTTTAAAAATATATATCATGATATCATCCCATTATAATCTTATTTGTAAAGTTTAATAATTCTACTACCGCTCATATATATAACCCTAACAATGATTCAAATCCAATTTAGGATGCAGCCTATATCTAAGTTTTTTTTTTTAAATAATAAAAAACGTTGATCATTAAAAATAAAAGTTCAATATTCTATTCACAGATCACATCAACAACTTCATTTGTATGAATACAAATTCTTTGCTTATATTCCATGCACCCTCCTCCCTCTTCCCCTCGGGGAAAAAGAAAAACAATTTAGCTTATAAAACTTTAATAAACTACTATATAGTTACAATCCATTCACAGGCTACACAAACAAAAAGAAACCAATAAGACAAACAATGACATTTGTTAGCAGGATGTGTCTTGTATTTTACTTGTGCTAGTTTTAAGACGACCCATCGATCGAGTATGTGTCATCCACAATTATATAGCTTGAAAACACAGCCGAATTTCAAAGGACTAATTGTTTTTCTTATCATCTTATTTGGACTGCCTGGTTAAATTGTCCATTATCGATCGATGTCCCATAATTTCAGTTTGATTATATTTCCCAATCTCCCACCATTCTTTAAGTCTACAATGAACAGCTATCCTCTCCCAAGAAATAATTGAGTGCTTTCACTGTACAAGTTGCTATATATATTATAGAAAGCAAGACCAACTTGTGTCCTTGAAACCCTGGAAGGCCGGCCTTTTTATTCCTCGTGTATTCCAAGTTGCTGTTTGCCAGAAACTTGAAACAGCTGATTTGTCAGAATTAACAGCAGCAGGAGCCAGGAGGATCATAAATCACCCTCCGAATATGGGCTGCAGGTTGCCTTAACTGCAACTAAAATACGAAATGGTCAGAATTAGGCACCTTATCTAGCTAAGGAGCCAAGCATTTCCCATAGATCCACTTGATGGATAACTTCAGCAACTTCTACAACTGTTTTTTTTATTATTTATCAACCACAAAATTGGAAGCAAAATCCACTAAATTAAAGAAGTCAAGAAAATAGATCATATTCATTCATTCATTCATTAAACTTTCAAACTACAATTTTTAAATGATGTGGCATAATTTGGTTATTATGTTGGCAAGCTAGCTAGCTACTTGCCTATATATTTGGGTGAATGAAAATAAGTTATCTATTGATCAATGTCTATGCTTTTGGCCAAAATATATATGTATACAATGTGTTCGCCATTAAATGTTAGAGATCATTATTATATACTGATATAAAACTCATTAATTTTTCATTTCTTAAGTATTTGATAAAATTAACGTGTTACTTAATGGTCACCTTCTTTTGTAGTTTCCAAACAATATTATAAGCATTTGCATCTTCATTTGCACCATAAAATCCAGAGAAGGGACGACGTATATATATATATCTGAAATTCATGTATGCGAATAATATTTCATATTTTTTTCGTGTCAATCTTGTAAATATAAACATGATATAAATTATTAAACGTATTAAAATCCTAAACATGAATATAATACGTGTCTTGTTTATTACACTATTTTTATTTTATTAATCATATCGTATTCATATCGTATTTTTATATCGTGTTTAAAATTATATATATATATATATATATATATATATATATATATATATATATATATATATATATATATATATATATATATATATATATATATATACTATGATCAATTGATCATACAAGACTACAAGCAATCTCATCTTGACAATATAACAAAAATTCAAGAGATTTCAAATGTAGAAACTATGACGTGGCATGTCAAATTAATATCATTCCCAAGCATATATAGCATGTGGGATCGATTAAATGCTTGTTCATTGACCAATCCCATCTGCTCCTAGTTATTTATATATCATAACTGAATTTATTGGTTTTTCGAATTAAGTAGTATACAAAACCCTGCAAAATTAAGGAAACTTGAAGTCTTATGCAAACCCAAATACATTATTCATAAACTTATTTTTCTTTCCATTTAATATAAAAGATTACGCCTCATATACTCTAGACAAGACAATGACATCAACAATATGTAACTTGAATTTGAAAAGTAAAAATTTCCATGCACAATCCTTTTCAAAGGTTTTATTTATTATGAAATCTTAAAAATCAAACTGTTTGACTATATACTTGCCTATCTCACATATATATAGATGATTAAAATAGATGATTTGATTTTTATTTTTATATTATTCGTTTTATGATTGGGCTCAGTGCGGTGGTGCGATAATGGGCTTTTTTATACTAATAAAGCAAAAAAAAAATTAAACCCCAAATTACCTATACTTTTAGATTATTTCCCAAAATGCGCTTGTTTTAAAATTAGCTGGGAAATCGCCACCCCCCATGGCGATTTCCCAGCATAAAAAAATTGATTTTGGCTAAAAATACCAAGGGAAATCGCCATGGGGGGTGGCGATTTCCCTTGGTATTTTTTTCAAAATTTGATAAAAATACCAAGGGAAATCGCCACCCCCCATGGCGATTTCCCTTGGTATTTTTAACCAAAATTGTAAAAAGAATGAAGGGAAATCGCCATGGGGGGTGGCGATTTCCCTTCAGTAATTTTTTTTTTTTTTTAATAAATCAACAAATTTTAATTTTTTTTAATTTGTAAATTTTATTTTTTTAATTTAAAAATTATAAATTAAATTAAGTTTCTTATTAAATTTAAATATGGAAAATTTTATTTCTTATAAAAATGAAAAAAACAAAATAATATTTCTTCTTAAATTAAAAAAATCAAAAATAATATTTGTAAGTTTTGTTTAAATTTTAAAATTTTGTAAGTTTTAAAATTTTGTAAGTTTTGTTTTTTAATTTTAAATTTTATAAATTAAATTAAAATAATTTTTTATAATTAAAAAAAAAAATTCGTAAGGTAAATTTTATTATTTAAAATTTATGAACAAATTTTTTTAAATTTTGTTAATTGATTTGTATTAGATAAAAACAAAAAACAAACAAAAAAACTTGCATTACATTTTCATGTCCATCAAATGCTGGAGAAAATATTGGAACTTGATTCTTTCTGCAATGGATAAGACTGATGATATAGGTTTTTAGACAGGTTTCAGCTATTTTCCTGTCCATCAAATGCTGGATAAAATATTGGAACTTGATTTTTTCTGCAATGGATAAGACTGATGATATAGGTTTTTAGACAGGTTTCAGCTATTTTCCAGTCCATCAAATGCTGGAGAAAATATTGGAACTTGATTCTTTCTGCAATGGATAAGACTGATGATATAGGTTTTTAGACAGGTTTCAGCTATTTTCCAGTCCATCAAATGCTGGAGAAAATATTGGAACTTGATTTTTTCTGCAATGGATAAGACTGATGATATAGGTTTTTAGACAGGTTTCAGCTATTTTCCAGTCCATCAAATGCTGGATAAAATATTGGAACTTGATTCTTTCTGCAATGGATAAGACTGATGATATAGGTTTTTAGACAGGTTTCAGCTATTTTCCAGTCCATCAAATGCTGGAGAAAATATTGGAACTTGATTTTTTCTGCAATGGATAAGACTGATGATATAGGTTTTTAGACAGGTTTCAGCTATTTTCCAGTCCATCAAATGCTGGATAAAATATTGGAACTTGATTCTTTCTGCAATGGATAAGACTGATGATATAGGTTTTTAGACAGGTTTCAGCTATTTTCCAGTCCATCAAATGCTGGAGAAAATATTGGAACTTGATTTTTTCTGCAATGGATAAGACTGATGATATAGGTTTTTAGACAGGTTTCAGCTATTTTCCAGTCCATCAAATGCTGGAGAAAATATTGGAACTTGATTCTTTCTGCAATGGATAAGACTGATGATATAGGTTTTTAGACAGGTTTCAGCTATTTTCCAGTCCATCAAATGCTGGAGAAAATATTGGAACTTGATTCTTTCTGCAATGGATAAGACTGATGATATAGGTTTTTAGACAGGTTTCAGCTATTTTCCAGTCCATCAAATGCTGGAGAAAATATTGGAACTTGATTCTTTCTGCAATGGATGAGACAAATGATGGGATTTATCAATGACATTTTGCATTGAATAAGTTATAACTTTTTCAGTCAAATAGTCAAAGGATGGGATTTGTTATCTGGTACAACATAATGAACCATTATAAATTCATAATACTTATGAAGGTTTACAATACCCCCATACAACAGTTTTTCAATCAGATTTTTCCTGAGTGCTAAAACCTCCTCATTCTCATTCTCATCCTTCTATATTTCTTCTTTCTTTTGCTACACAACATGAGCAATAGAGCGATCGCATTGGTCTACTATAATGGCCAAATTCATAATACTGACGAAGGTGCTACCTTTGATTGTGAACGTCCAAAAAGTTTTCGTGTTGAAGACGACGTCACATTAGAGGAACTGAAGCTGCAAATTCATACAAAAATTAAAGCTGGAACTAGAAAAAGAGTTTCAGAGGTTAAGTACAGGCATCCTCTTTCTATTGGTGAAGGATGTGTCCGATATAGAACATTTCCACTTGAAGATGATGATGATGTCAGATGCATGTTTTATGCTCATGAGACATTTGCAAATGTTGGTGTCCTTGAGTTATATGCTGACATAGATGATGTTGACGATGATTGCGGCCCTTCAAATGTTCGCACAACAGAAAACTTTCCCATAGAAGATTATGATTCTGGGTCGTTCTATGTTGACACTACATACGACGTTCCCACAGAAGAAGTCGTGCCCTTATCTCAAGCTACAACTTTTCAGACTTCATTAGTCTCACAAACCCTAATTCCTACTACCCTCGAAGATGAGCCAGCTGGTGTTGATCCTGTTCGTCCACGTGGAGTCCATGGTGAAGATGTTGGTGAATTTAGTGAGCAAGAAGATGATGCTGAATTCGCAAGTGATGACAATACTGATTCTGACCCAGACGTCGTCCCTGCTGAGATCAACACTCATGGAGATATCAACACTCATCGAGATATTCCCCCATATCAGGCTGCATCCCATATGCATACACTGGATCTGGAGGCAATGCATGTGCCGGAATTTCCAGAGTATGTTCATACATTAGCTACGCCTCTGACATTTGATCCATCTGCACTTGATCTGTGTGTTGGGTTACAATTCCCAACGAAAGAGGCTGTGGTTTCAGCTATCAAGCACTATAACATCAAAAACTCTGTAGATTACAGAGTAATTGAATCTGAGCCGACGAAATATTATGCCAAGTGCTTAATGTATGGGAATGGGTGTAATTGGAGAATAAGGGCAACTTTTATGAAGAAGAAACATCTATGGGAGATTAGAAAATATGAAGGGCCTCATACTTGCACATCGGCGAGGATTTCACAAGATCATTGCAAGTTAGATTGTAACATGATCTGCTCATGCATTTTGTCATTGGTCCAAGCAAATCCGGAGATTTCCGTTTCAGTTTTGATCGCTGAGATGCGAATCCGGTATGGATACATGACCTCCTACAAGAAAACATGGCAAGCAAAGCAAAAGGCAATTGTTCGAGTATTTGGCGATTGGGAAAGATCGTACAATGAGCTACCTAAATGGTTAGGTGCAATGCAACATTTCGTGCCTGGTACAATTGTGGAATTGCAAACGATACCTGCATATCACGGTGATCGATTGGTCCAAGGTAAGAGAATATTCCATCGACTATTTTGGACATTTAAGTCGTGCATTGAAGGGTATCCGTATTGTAAACCAATTGTGCAAATAGACGGTACTTTCTTATATGGAAAATACAAAGGCACATTATTGTTAGCTATTGCACAAGATGGCAATCGAAACATACTGCCAATTGCCTTTGCCATTGTGGAGGGTGAGACAACAGAGGCTTGGTCATTCTTTCTCAGTAACTTGCGCAGACACGTGACAAAACAGCCTGGCATTTGCTTGCTGTCTGATCGACATGAAGCCATCAAAGCTGCGATTAGACGCGATGGTGGATGGAATCCTCCACATGCATATTCAGCGTACTGCATTCGACACATTGCAGCGAACTTTATGAAAAAGTTTAACAATAAGGAATTGCGTCGACAAATTGTTAACATGGGTATGGAATCAAATCATAGTTATTTTATCTCTTATATTTCGTTTAGCATATAAAATAATATTGAAATTCATAAGTTTTTTGTTTTTAAATTTATTAGGATACGAGTTGAGACGACCGAATTTTCATTTCATGTATGACAATCTTCGTGGAGAAAATGCTGAGGCGGCTAACTGGCTTGATAGGATCCCCAAGGAGAAGTGGGCGCAGTCATATGATCAAGGAAGGCGTTATGGCCATATGACAACCAACCTAGCTGAATCTATCAATTCGGTGTTGAAGGGAACGCGTCATCTTCCCATTACTGCTTTAGTGCAATCAACATATTATAGGTTGGCTGCACTTTTTGTTAAGATGGGGAACAAACAAATTGCCATGATGGAGGGAGGGCACACATATTGTGAAACAGTCACACAAGCTATGCAAGAAAATCGCACGAAAGCTAACTCCCACATTGTTCGTAATTTTACGCGAGCAAATCAATCTTTTCTGGTTGAAGAGTTAGTTGCTCCACAAGAGGGTGTTTCTGCAATGAAGTACAAAGTCAACCTCAGTGACATGTGGTGTGATTGTGGAAAGTTTCAAGCACAAAGGTTCCCTTGTTCACATGTAGTTGCTGCCTGTGCACATGTCCATGTAGATTGCATGCAATATGTGGACAAAGTCTATAAACTGGAAAATATATTGAATGTTTATAGACATGAGTTCGAAGCTGTTGGAAATGAAGGTTACTGGCCTCAATATGATGGTCCAGAAGTGTGTCCCAATCAAGAAATGCGGAGAAATCCACATGGTCGGCCAAAATCAAGTCGTATTCGTAATGAAATGGACCTCAGGGAGAAAGGCCAACCAAAACGTTGTGGATTATGCAGAAACGGAGGTCATAACCGTCGAAATTGTCCGCAACGATTTGGCACATTGGGGGAGACTTCGCATCAACAATAAATGAATTACATGTTTTTCTCAACTTATCATGTACTTTGGATTATAAGGGAAAATGTAATGCAAGTTTTTTTTGTTTGTTTTTTGTTTTTATCTAATACAAATCAATTAACAAAATTTAAAAAAATTTGTTCATAAATTTTAAATAATAAAATTTACCTTACGAATTTTTTTTTTTAATTATAAAAAATTATTTTAATTTAATTTATAAAATTTAAAATTAAAAAACAAAACTTACAAAATTTTAAAACTTACAAAATTTTAAAATTTAAACAAAACTTACAAATATTATTTTTGATTTTTTTAATTTAAGAAGAAATATTATTTTGTTTTTTTCATTTTTATAAGAAATAAAATTTTCCATATTTAAATTTAATAAGAAACTTAATTTAATTTATAATTTTTAAATTAAAAAAATAAAATTTACAAATTAAAAAAAATTAAAATTTGTTGATTTATTAAAAAAAAAAAAAAAAATTACTGAAGGGAAATCGCCACCCCCCATGGCGATTTCCCTTCATTCTTTTTACAATTTTGGTTAAAAATACCAAGGGAAATCGCCATGGGGGGTGGCGATTTCCCTTGGTATTTTTATCAAATTTTGAAAAAAATACCAAGGGAAATCGCCACCCCCCATGGCGATTTCCCTTGGTATTTTTAGCCAAAATCAATTTTTTCATGCTGGGAAATCGCCATGGGGGGTGGCGATTTCCCAGCTAATTTTAAAACAGGCGTATTTTGGGAAATAATCTAAAAGTATAGGTAATTTGGGGTTTAATTTTTTTTTTGGCTATATTAGTATAAAAAAGCCGCGATAATGCCTCGCACCTCGCTTTTCAAAAGGAACCTAAGGTTTCGTTAAGCATTTTTTATATAATTTTTGAGATTAAAAGTTATTTTTCACCGTAAATTCAATGTTAAACAGATAAAAAAAAATTTAATTTCTGCAGTTGAAATCATGATTTGAAAAATCAAATCAAAAAGTCAAAAAAATATAATTTTTGGGCTTTAAAAATTAATTTTTGGATTAAATGATTTTATTATCCTCACATCTCTACACTTTTATTATTTTAAACATATTTTTTTTTGACATTTTAATTTTTTACAATACTTTTTCACAACAATACTAAACACTTAAAAAAATTTAAATTATAATTTTTTATCATACTTTTTAAACATATTTTTTTCGATCTAAATTTATTTAACTTAAAATTTTTTTTTTTACAGTAATACTAAATTAACCTTTACATACTGTCGTCGGCACACTGTCCTTTCACCTAGCCCCATTGTCACGTGGAGTAGTGGCCCCGTCCGTACGGTTTCCATGCCCCTTTCTCAGTTTTCACCATTGAAACCACCGTGCTTCCCACGTGAAACTTCCTTCCCCAGTCCCCACCACAGTCCTTTTTTTTTTTTAATATTTATTTCCCCTCTTCTTTCTTCCTCCAACTCAGCATTGGAACCACAACTTTCCCATCGAACCCCTTTTCTTTTTCTCAAAATTCTTTTGTCAATTCAATTTTTATCATCGTTTTCTAAATTAAATACTGTATGTAGTACTAGCGACAAGAAACTTTTAATTAAATTTATATAAGCCCATAAATATTGTTTTTTTGTAGTCATTAAAACGTAAGCTACATGTGATGCAAGTGTACTGCATGCAACACGTAAATGAACCTTTTAATTGGATTGCAATTGATTAACAATGAAATTCAAACACTTGGTTCAAACCTATTTGTAACTTTAAATAGAAACTTTTCATTCAGTAAAGTTCTTTTGACATATTTATATATATATATTTCAATATATGTTTAATTTTGAAGATAGAATGTTTGAAATGAAAAGAATTTTAAGTATGAGCCTTAAATAATATAAGGCTCTATCATTAGTTTTAGAGAAGTTAAAGCTTTCTTCCCTTCCTTTCTTCTAATCATATTTTTACAGTGGAAGTATTAATTATAAAAAATTTTAAAAAAATATATATAATTAATGTATTATTTTTTTAATACAGTAAAATTAATATATTAAATATTATAAAATTTATAAAATAATAATTAAATCATTTTGAATTGGTCTCTATAGATATCAATTAACCAAACTCTTTTATTATTTATTTTTTAGTAGAAAAAAAAATCATAATTCAAATTCAAAAATATATATATATATAAAAGAGAATTACTAATGCCTGAAATTGAATTCTAATCTTACAAGAATCATTTAAGTTTATGTGTTTCTTGTTTCTTGCTCTCCTCTTCTCACCATTTTTGGGAAATGACTGTTAATTAGAATCTGTAATAGTAATATGGAAAAAAATGGAAGAGAGAAGGTCAAATAAGCTGCGAATACGCGTGTATGGATGAAGTGGTTAAAATGTGAAAGGCGTGGCACATTTTTGAATCTCTAAAGGCCAATCATGATTTTATGGCATACCGCCTACCTTCTGTCTATATTCAATCCAATCACTAAACTCACAAGACTAAATGACCAAGATCAACCATATAGCTAAGCCTACTACCTACTACTGTATGTTATTTACATTCATATTTCATTTTCAAGCAAAAGCCTAGTCACTTGTCACTTCAATCCCTTATTCATTAGCTCTCCTACTCGATATTTGTGGGACGCACGTGGCGCCTAAATTCTCGATTGCAAAATCCTTCAAATCCCATAATTGAATTGCCAAATCTCTCCACTTTTTCTTTTCTTTCCTTTGTATTCTTGTTTATTTGTGGCTATGCATAGGATGGCAAAACTCGATCTGATTGATAAATTTCGAATCGATCCGATCTGAATGGAGAGGTTTTTTTTTTTTTGAACAATGGAGGCGGAGCGGGGCGATGCGGTTTTTTTGTTTGAAAGACGAGGATGGAGCAGTTGTGGTAATTGCCCGCCCCGCCCCGAATACATAAATTACAATTTTACCCTTAAATATTTAGCTTTTAAAATAATAATAAAATAATATAATTAAACTTATTATTTTTTTTTTCTTTTTAAAAACTTAAACCTAATACTTTTTTTTTCTTCCTAGATTAGAAACATGTTTATATTGAATTTATATTAAAAAAATTTTATAATGCTTTATTATTTGAAAAAAATAAAAATAATTAATAAATATCAAATGGGGCGGAGCGGGACGGTTATGGATGTAACCGACATCCATGGAGGCGGTAGTGGTATTGAAATTTCAACATCCACGACGGAGCGGGGCGGGGGACGGAGCAGGGCAGTGCTATGGCGGGGCGGAGGCGGATACTGCAAAATCCGCCCCCGCCCCGCTCCATTGCCATCCCTAGCTATGCATGGGATCCGCCTTACTAATTACTATTTTATTCGAATTTTTTTTTAATATTTAAGTTTGATACTTATGTTCTATATATATAAATATGATATATGATATATATAATTTTTTAAATATATAAAAAAATAAAAAATAAAAAATTAAATATATTTATAACGAACATATATCAATATTCGATACTTATCTTGAATAACATAATTTAATTATATATAATTTTTATATTGTGAAAAAGAAGCATTGGCCTCTTGTTCTTGATGTTACATATTTATCATGATTATGTTAATTGTTACATGCCACGTGTGCAAAATCTGATCTCATGTTCCATATATAAGTTTGTCCTAATTAATAAAGATTGAAATTCAAGAAAGAAAAGTAAAAGAAAATAGAATAAAAAAGTTTCATCATTGTTGAAGAGTTTTTGTGCTAGCTGTCTTTGTCCTTGATGCAGGCACTAAACTCCTAATCTTCCATTGATGGTTTTGGCATTTTTGCATGTGTTACTGTAGAATGATTGCTGGGGTATCTGATCATATTCGAATATATTTTGATCAAATCATTATATCCAAAAGAATTTTTATTTTTTAACTAATGTATTTAAAATATTTTTTAAGATTAATTAATATATTATTTATAATAATAATATTATATTAAATACAATAATTAATAATTTTATTTATTATTTTTAATATATTAAATAAATATATTATTATATATAATAATTTTAAAAAATACCTTAAAACTTTCGATAACAAAATTTATAATAAATAAACCACATACTAATTATCGTGCTGAATCTCTACAGATTTTTTATATCCACATGAAACAGGAAACTTATTAATAAAAGAATATATATTTGAAGAGCAATATATTGTAATTTGTTCAATTAACATTAATTAGTAAAATTTGGTTTTGACCACGGGATGACCTCTATGCTTCAAGATTTGGATTTTATGGCCTTTCATTGGAAGGCTTTATTTATGTAATCATGTGAATATTTTGAATTAATTATATATGATACAACCATCAATTATATTATATATATTTTTTAAAAAGCTCAAGTTCTAAAAAAATTTACAAGTGTTGAAAATCAAATTTCGATATTTTTGAAATACATCTTTTAAAGAAGATAAATAAATCATTTGAATTAAACTTTATGTTTCAATTACATTATATTTTACTTTTTAAAAAACAAATTAAAAATTTGATTATTCTTAACTATAAACCTAAATTGATTTCCCCATAAAGTTAATTAATTTTTAGTTTAAAAGGATAATTTTTTTGCACTTCAATAGAGTTTACTTGTCTTACATTTTTCTATAACCAACCAACTGATCAGAAGTAATAAACGGCTAATGATTAAAAAGAAAACCCAAAATCTTGCATTCAATTGCATTGCATGGTCCAAAAAGAAAAAGATTGGTGTTGTGATAAATAATTTAAAGAAAATGTTAATCAGTGTTTAATGATATTTGTTAAAGTGCTATTTATAAAAAAAAATATTATAAATATTTTATTATTTTTTTAATTTAATAAAAATAATATATTAAATATAATTTTTTTAAATAATAAATAAATAATTTTTAATTGATGTTTATAGTCAACAATTTAACGGAGTCATAATTTAATAAATGCATCAAATTTGTAAAAAAGACGAAAAAAGAAAGCATCTATTGAATATATATATATATATATATATATATATATATATATATATATATATCAATCATGTATCAGCCGTGATTGAAAAAAAAAAGAGGTCAAGTGGGCAACAAAATGAAAGGAAAAATCTGCATCAGCCACATCAGACTGTTCGGACCTGGGGCCTGGTTCAGGCGGAGGCTTATGGGAAAACATCACTGTGCAAAACAGGTAGAAAAGGTTTTTTGGGATTTTTTTGTCATCATCCTTAGTATATACATATAAAATATAGAAAAAAAAGTGTGAGAATGAAATTCAGCAAACCAATCTCAAATATCACTTCAAATTTGTGAAATATGAGAGTTTAATTTAGTTGATTTATACATATATTTTTTAAAATTAATATTAAATAAATTTAAAATTAAAATTTCAATATTGTAATACATTATTTTAATCTTAAATTATGATTTTCTTTAATTTGTACAAAAAATTGTGAAATATATATATATATATATATATTCAATTTGTGCAAGCAATTGAAAAAATTAATACAACTCTATCCATCAAATACTTCAAAAGATAAAAAATAAAAACAATAAAACTTTTTAATCAGTATGTAATTGGCAGAGATTTTTGAGAATGTTCATTAAAAAAAATAATTATGTGACTACTTTTATAATGAAAATTCATTGATTCGATATCTCACATGTAATTTTTTTTATTAGAAAAAAAAAGGCAATATTCTAACATATTAATGTTTAAGTATATGTTTTAGCAAAAGCAATAAATCCAAATTGTATACTGATATAAAGCAAATCGATAAAGTTTTTTTTTTTTTGGCCAATAAGCAAATTGATAAAGTTGAATAATTTACAAAACATATTTAAAATTTACTATAATTACTAGTCTTTATAAAAGTCGGTACTTTAATTCTCAATATCAAGTTGAGTATTAACCATAAGATCATAGAAAACACTATATAAGAGTTTTTTTTTTTAGGAAAAAACACTATATAAGAGTTGTATTTTAAATTATTTAAATCCAATTTGAAATTATATTATATTTACATTCCCTTTTTACACATTGTAAACTGTATTCAGTCACTTTCTAACATGAGTTCCATGAACATTTGAGATTTGTAGTTATTTACAATAATAATTTTTTGTCAAGATCTTATATTCAAAGCTTAAGGATTGAAATAATAGAGCAAATAAAATAGTAGTAGTATCTTTCTTATGGTATGTTGTTTCATGAACCCTAAACATATGCATGCTAATAAATGTTTTTTTTAATCTTATGGTATATCACATAATTAATTAGTTATAGTATAAGTTGAAATACATTTTTAATTTGTAACCTCATACTTGATAAGCAGATACTATTTTTTTTTTTCATTTCATGAAGATGATCCAAGTTAAATCTGATAATTTTAGATATGAAATGAAAATACGATATAAACATGACACGTTTAATAGACACGAAAACAATTTAATAAACAAGATATGACACGTTCAATATACGTATTATATTCATATTTAGGATTTTAATTAACACATTTAATAATTTATATTTTGTTTATATTTACACGATTGATACAGAAAACTCATATATATATATATATATATATATATATATATATATATATATAGATTGTCAGATTTACCCAAATTAATTACTTATAAATGATAAAAGACACCTTATTTTTTATCATATGATTCTCAATTCTCAAACAGTTTGCCACTTTATTCTCAAATTTCTAAATACCCTTTTTTATATAATTTTTTTTCTTCATATCCAGTTAGAAAGTTAACATTGTATTTTCTCTCTAAGATTCATGAAATTCAAAATCATACTATCTGGTTTGAGAAAAGAAAAGTAAATATTATTAGGTTACATGTCATTAATTGGCCTTATATTTCCAAGTATTCGAACTGTCTCTGATATAATATTTGATCTCACATTTTTAAGGTAAATCTTTGTCCATGGGAGGGCATAATTTATACTTAGCTAGTTCAAATTCAAATTCAAACGCAGATTCAGTCAAAATAACATAATTTGGAACTGAAATTAAGGTACGTAGTCATGAAGAGCATGTTTGTCTCTCCTGTAATGTGGATGAACGTGGTAGAAAACCATGTAATTATTATGGCGGCACATGTGTCATGTGTAGCACCAAGTTCAATCCCTTGATTATAATTTGATTTTAATTTTTTTTTTTTTTGTTGTTGTTATTTTTCAAAGCAAGAAATTAATTAATTAATATTGATAATAATTATAATTTGAAAAAAAAAATGAGTCTGGAGTTTGGTGGATTGATTAAAACACTAGTCTTTATCAAGTCAAACCTTAATATATAGGTTTTTTTTATTTATATATATTTATGATTTTGAGTTGCATAATAAGATAATGAGATAATCCTCTCTCATCCTATAAATCTTTCATTTTTTAAGATTTAAATTTGAAACTTCTAATTTGGAATCTCAAATACTTAACATTATGGGGTTGCCTTTGAGAACCAACCTCTATTTTTTTTTTAAAACAACATTCTTTGGAAAATCTCCAATATTAATGCTACTCAATAAAGACACTAAAATTAAACTATTTTAGAAAACAATTCATACAGAACCATATCCTAAAAATAAAATCTGAACTCAGTGATTAAAAGAGCAGAGTTCGAAAATCTTACTTTTAAATATAAATAAAAACCCTAAAAATGCTTTAAAAGAGTTAAAAGTAGTGTTCTATTTTATTTTTTGAGGCTAAATAACTTTCAAAAAGGGGAGAGGGCATGGTAAGAATATTAGGAGAGGCTGCTCTTTATTAGACCACCACTTGCAAGAAGTAAAAACTAGGGCTTGAGGAAGATGGCGATGTGTAACTGCTGTACTATACAGCTAAGCATCATCAAACAATAAAAACCCAAGGATTGTAAAACTCCAATAAAATTAAAACTATTTTCATTAAAGCCCCAATTAAATTTTGATCTTGGAGTAATTAATTAATTAATTAATTATTAAACTCCCTGTCACTCCTACTGTTACTACTTACCATCCTTTTAAAACCAAACCCCTCTCTCTCTTCTTCCTTTCCTTATTCTTTTCTTCAGTTCTCTTATAAATCTCCAATCCTTTTGCCTCCTAATTCCAAGGCATTTGGGGTGTTGCTTCTGCTTGTTCTAGTGTTTTAGGCTAAATTTCTAGGCTCAATAAATGTACTTTTCGACATTGGGTATTTTAATTTGCAAAGAGAAATCACATAGTTTCAAAGGATTTTGATACTAGCAGCTTAATTAGCTTCTGAATCACATTTGCTGCTTTCATAGGTCCTCCTTTTTTTTTTTTTCTTTTTGCCCAATGAAAAATGTATTTAACTTTCATTTTTTACTACATAACTACTTATTAAATAAAGAAGGAAAATATCTATAAAAAAAATAAATAAAGAAGGAAAATAGGGTTTGTGGTTTTTTGTTTGTTTGTTTATAAAGATAGAGTTCAACAAATTTAAATTTAATCCAATTGATTCATACAATTATTCTTAAAAATTAATATCTAACAAATTTGAATTCAAATTTTAATATTTATGATTTTTTTCATTTTTCAATTTGCGAACTCATTATATATATATAATTAATGAGGAGGGATCCACTTATATTAGTGTAAAACTAAATCAGTTTTACACACTTTCATAACTTTTTATACGATTTATATTTGTTTAATCCGACCGTCATATTTCATGTTTTATTCATATAGATCATGCACGTCGAGTTTCGAGTAAATTAAAAATACCTAGCTATTTGTTCGATGTAAAAAAACTTCAACCGTTAAATATATATTAAAAAAGACAATATCGATCGATATGATAAAGATATCGGATCGATTCGAAACTTTACGTGCATGACGAGTATAATTATATTGTTAAATTCAACGATCGATTTGTTAAAATATAAATTATATAATGAATTATAAAAATGAGTAAAACTAATTGAATTTTATCCTAATATAAATGAATCTCCTTTCCTATGTAATATATATATATATAATCTTCCTTCAACGCTTCAACTTGTTAGATTTTTCTTGGGTAGCTCTCACGTAATCACTTTATGTTTCAACCATTGGTAACAGGGCACATCAGCTGGTCCTCGTGCCCCTCCTCCTTTGATGCTAAGAGTACGAAAATTTTCTTACAAGAAAAAAAAATTTATTAAAACAATAACTATTGTCTTTTTTTTTTTTTTTTTTCTTCCAAAATTTCCATGATCTTAGGTCCTTTAGTCAAACTCAAATGTTTCATCTCTCCTTTTTCTTTCTTTCTCTCGTCTCGTCTCCTTTTTTTTTTATTTTTTATAAATCCATATATATGGAGTTTTAGCAAGGCGCTTTCTCTCTTTCTATATATATGTGCAATTGTGCATGGATATTGGATAGATAAATAGATTGACAGTCGTTGTTTGCGGGTGTAGCATCCTCAAGATTCACATGCAAATGCACGGTGGTGATGATAATTAATAATACTAACTCTCTTTTCCCCCCTTCTTCCCTCTCTACATTTTATTGCCATAGATCTTTGAAAGTGAGAATCTTGATGATGCTGCATCGGCAATAAACGACTATACAAAAGAAGAAGAAGAAAAAAAAGACTCTCTATAACTCAGTTTCAAAGTACAGTTTTGCACTTCTCAACTAAAACAAGATGATTCTTCTCTCTTTGCAACTTCCCCCATCTTCTTTTTTTCTGTTGTTGTCAGGTGGGTATAGTATTTTTCTTTTATACATACTTCAATCTTAATTTCATGGGGTATTCTTTAATTAATAATAAAGGGTATCTCCATAAATGGATTTGATGTTTTTATTATACGGCCTTTTTTTTGCACTTTGCAGGGATAAGGTAAGCATAACGAATAGTGTTTACTAGGCTGTTTCTAAAGGAGTTTGACTTGCAGATCTATGAATATTCTTCTGAACCAAATATACTGCTGCAGTGGAAAACTGGAAATGGGTACTTTTTCATGGAGAACGGACTTTGCCCTCGAACTAAAAAAGATAGGGCCTTGACATAAGAAGCTGTTAAGAGAATATGCCAAAAAGGTGAATTTTTATCATTAATCCATGTCCTTTCCTCTCTTGTTGCGTTATCTTTGCTTGGTTCTATTAAAAGAAATTTGATCCATTCTTATACTTTGCAGATCTTTGATTATTTCATTAAAGATTTTTGGTTGTGGGGTTGCAGATATATAGGCAAAGGAGCAATCTTTCTGGTAAGGATATTGATACTGGTCTAATGAGCTTCGATGAAGGCCAAACAAAGTGTTGGCTGGCTCCAGGAGTATTTTGAGCAGAAACAGTGAACTCTGGAAAAAGGTAAGAGAAATGAGGTATATTAGATTTGTTTGTTTATGGGATTTGATGATATCAGCTAAATAGCTTACTGCAAGTTTTTGGTTCTTCCCACCACCTTTGTCTTCACTAGGGAAAAGATTCAAAATATATTTGATTAAATACTTTATAAAAACAAAATTTGTGGAATTTCTTCCAAGTGGATTTTGTCTGTAGAATCAGTAGATGGTTGAAAATTGGAACTGCTCTCCGGAACTTCAATGTGGAAGAGAGATCATGGTGGGAACAAATCACATTGGCATTGCCATTGTTTTGTGTTTGATACCCTTTTGCATTAATCACCCATCACTCCTTGTTGGTGGACCAACCACCAGAGACTCATCTTTGCAACTTGGACCCTTATACATGTTCTCTCTCTCTCTCTCTCTGAAGACTATTCAGTCCCACACTCCCACCTATTTTTCATCCCCTTCAATAATACTAGTACCGTATTCCCCAGAAATTTTCTTCATAAAAATCTCTAAATTTGCTTCTTCTTCAGTCATGAAAGGGATAATTCAGTCTACAAAATTATGGATATCTGTGTGCCTCTATCACTTTCCAAGCTTTGGTACTCATATATATATATTAAGGGTATATGGCCATAGTTTCTTTTCAGCTTAGTCCTTTACTACTGCATTAATTCTAAGCCAAACTGATTCAAAAAGTTTGGCCCACTGATTTATCAACTCTTACAAAAATATACAATACCCTTACTATATTATAAGTTACTAAGTTACTAATTTTGGAAAATCTTTTGTAGAGTCTGTTCTTCTTCAAAGAGAAATAAAGTGATAAGCCAAGAAAATAGTAGTACTAGTTCTTATAATATGCGTATTGGAATCAAGTTTCCTTTTGCATGTTGTAACTTCAATCAGTTCGAACTGGGGTTCTTCTCTAGGTTTGGCTTATAGGTCTTATTAAGCTCTTAGAATATTCATACATATGTTAGACAAGTTGTTACTGTTGCTCTTTGAGTCAGTTTCTTGTTTGATTTTAGCAGAAAAATGAAAAATCTTTCAGGTTTCTCTGGGTAGTCGTCTAGCAAGTATTATATCCATACAATAAATTTTATATTTTTTGCACCAAAATGGTGCAGCCACTTTTTTTTTTTGGGCTCCACTTTTTTTTTGGATTGGTATGGGTAAAAAAAATAGAAAAAGAAAAAAAATGGTAGGAAAGAAAGAGAAAAAATGAGAATAATTTGTATATTCGTATTTTTGTGTGTGTTTAAAGTATTATAAATTTATATAAATTTTTACACGTTAATAATTCGTTATATATATATATGTATATATATATAGATTTTAACGTTCGTGTATCCATATCGTGTTTGTGTTATTTTTCGTGTTGTGTTTTAATTATTTTTTTTATGTTGTGTTTGTGACGTGTTCGTGTTCGTATTCGTTTTATTTTTTTGTTTTACAAAGTATTATAAATTTATATAAATTTTTACATTTTGATAATTCGTTTTATGTATATTTTTACACGTTCGTATATTCGTGTTGTGTTCGTGTCATTTTTCGTGTTGTGTTTTAATTTTTTTTTATTTTTGTGTTCGTGTCGAGTTTTAATTCATCTCATATTTTACATAATTTGACATTTTGATTCAATTTAGAGAAAAAATTATGTATTCGTATCGTATCTCAATTTATAACATATTTTACATAATTTTTTATAATGATTCAATTTAATGAAAAAAAAAAAACGAATCGTTTTACTCGCAGCGTAACGCGTTATAAACTTTATAACAAGTCAGCATTGGAACTTGAGCCTTTAGCTTGTTTGCTTTTTCAATCTTTAAATTAATTAATTAAGCTCCCTTTAGTTCTCTGCCCGTGAGTGTGTGTAGTCATCAGTTGCATACCATTTCTGGTCCCTTATTTGAACTCCATATACTCATAAAATTTGTGATCATCGATTTCTCTTATTGATATCTTATATATAACAATCATATCAACAACTTACTTGTTCAATATTTCATTTTCAGAAGTTAATTAGCAAGGCTAGCTTACAAAATATACTTTCTGCTAAAGGTGGATCTTTTCAATTTGACTTCTGCAATTCTATACTTGGGTAGTTGTGAAAGAATGCTCTTACAAACTCAATGATCAATAGCTAAACCAAATCAACTTCAACCCTTTGCTCCTGTTATTGATTAGAATTCTGTTTATAAAACTCAACCAATACCTCTAAACCTAATAAACCCATGCAATCAAACTTCCAACTTTTATTATAATAATCTAGGAAATATCATATATTCTTCCCCCAAAAAATCAATGCAAATGCTAGTTTGTGAGACAAATTATTCAGAAAATTCTTGTTCTTCAACTTTGACAAGTAGTACACATATAAAACTCTTGCCATGTGCTTTTCTATTTGGTAATTATTTCATTCTTTAGTCTTAATAATCAACCCAATAGATGATCCTGGAATTGAAAATTGAAGTCTCATCATCAATTAATGGTGGTCCCCCCATTTTAAGTTTTATTTGATACTCCAAATTCCAAAAGAAAGATACACAAGGATTCATATATATCGTACAATGACGGCAGCTAGTACACTTATATGCAGTTATGTATATATTAATTTACTGTTATTTGCTACAATACCAAGTCAGATCTAAGACTAGAAAATTTTCAAGGTAAGTCTAAAGCATAATTAGCTTCTGATGATTTGATTTTCATCTATATAGAAATCTTCCGCATGCAGTTGTTACTTTATTTGAGATTTTCTCTTCTCATCAAATTTGTTGGTTTGCACAGTATTTCAGTAATCTTGAGGATCTCTTTTTCATGGATTTTGGCTTTGCATAGTCTTTATATTTGTGCAGTGCGTTTTTGTACACATACATTTAATTAGAATTGTAATAACCAATTTTCGTCCGGGTCGGATTCGAATCCGACCCGGACCACCAGCAAGCCCATTTCCCAACCCGATCCGCGGGCCCAAACCAGGCCCAAACCAAGCCCGATCCGCCGGTCCAAACCAGGCCTAAACCAGGCCCAATTTTCGGCCCCTTTTCAACCAAAACCCAAACCCAACCAAAGCCCGTTTGGGCCTGCTAACCAGCAGGCCCCAATCTCCAGGTCCAGGCCCAAATCAACAGGGCCTGCTACTCAGCAGGCCCATTTCCCCATTTCCAAACCCCAATCCCCTACCCCTGAAACCCTAGCCGCCTCCCCCTCTTCCCCTAACCTGACAGCCCTCTGCCACCAGCCTGCCACACGCCACCAACCTCCCCTGCCACACTCAACCTCCTGCCAACCCATCTCCACACGCCATCCACCTGCCACACTCAACCCCCTTTTTTCCCCACCATAAAACCGAGAGGAGAAACAACAGGAAAGAGGGGGGAGCCCCCGGATTCGGATCCCCCTAGATTCGAACCCACCAAAAAAAGCCAAGGAGGAGGCCCCTCAGCTAGCAAAAAAAAAAACACCAAAAAAGAGGGAGGAGGGAGGCCCGATTCGGAGGACTCCCCACTGTTCGGACTTCCCCGGAGCAAGGAGGAGCCAGATCGAAACTCCCCCCTTTTCAGCAGATCCGAAAAAGCCCCCTCCTTCACCAAAAAGGCCGGATCCGGGGTCCGAAAGCCAGATTCGGACCCCTTCAATCGGCTTCCCCAAACCCTTCTTCAACACCCAAACCTGCAAAAACAAAAAAACCAACATCCAGCAAACCCAAAAAAAAAAAAGAAAAACCTAGATCTACAAAATTTGGTGGGGATCCGGGCTAAACGAAGCCCGGATCCGTAACGAGGGGGTCGAAACACCCTCGAAAGTGAGGTTTTGGAGAAAACGGCAGCCAGCGAACGGCGGCCGGCGACGGTGGACGGCGGCCGGCACGGTGGCCAGCTGCCGGAATCTGGGTTTCTGTGGGAGAGAGTGAGAGAGAAAAGAGAAGAGAGAGAAAGGAGAAAAAAAAAGAAAGAAAATGAAAAAAAAAAGGGATTGGGGGGTATTTATACGGTGCCGAAACGGCACCGTTTGGGGGAGCGGGTCGAGGTGACCCGCGCGTCGACCCGCGGGTCGACCCGGGGTCCGCGCGGGTCACCCGATTTTTTTTAAAAAATGTAAACGGCGTCAAAACGACGCCGTTTTGACCCTGGGTCCGCGCGTGGACCCGCGGGTCGACCCGGGGTCCGCGCGCCCGACCCGGGTCCCAAAAAAAGAAAAAGAAAAAGCTGGGCCAGGCCAGAACCAGGCCTGGCTCAGCAGGCCTGGTTCTGGGCCAAAGAAAAAAGAAAAAAAAAAAAAAGAAAAAAAGAAAAAAAAAGAAAGAAGAAAAATTAAAATAAAAACTAATAATAATAAATTCAAAATAATAATAAAAATATAAAAAATATATATATAAAAAAAATTAAAAAATCAAAAAAAAAATCAAAAAAAAAATCAAAAAAATTAAAAATAAAAAAAAGGGAAAAAAATATAAAAAATTAAAAAAAATTCACGATTATCGATTTTGAAGTTTTTGACTTTTTTTTTTTTGACATTTTCAGGTAATTTTACGGAGATCAAAGTCCGGCATTTTGAATTTCGGATTCTCGTCATTTTTCAGGTATGATATTTTTTATATTATTATTTTTATTTATTTATTTTTGTCTAGCATTCGACGTATTTTTATTGTTCGATTTCGATTTTGAAATTATAAAAATATTTTTTTTAAAATTAATACATGTCTTTTAAAATTATTTTCGGTAAATAAAATTCTCTGAAAACGGATCTCTTTCTCGGATGGTCAGAGTATCGATCGTTCTTCGAAATGGTCCGAGTAAGAATAATAATCGAAACACTATCGAAAGTATCGGAGTGATTCGGGAATTACTCTTACATAGATAATTGTTTTTATTTCGGAAATAATTATTAAAAGCATTTTAATTTACCTTTCAAATAAAAAAAAAGTTTTTAATAAATACGAATTACCGACGACGGAATTCGAAGGACATCACGGTAGTGATTCCTAAGATATCTTGAGGTGCGAGGATTTCGTTAAATATCACCACGAGTGGTGGGAGTATTTAGCGACATGCTCGATACAAAAATTCGTTTACGTTTTTTAAAAAAAAATGGAAATAATCAATACAAAAAAATGAATAAAGAGCGAATGTTTATTGCGCTCGATATTTTGCCACGCTCGTATTTTTAATGTTATGATTTGCATGTTTAAATTTTATAGTTATATGCTAAGTCGTATGCGTCCGACATTTAAATATTCGCATCATACGCATGAATAAAAAATGGATGTAAATTGCCGACGACGGAATTCGAAGGATCACGGTTGTGATTCCTAAGATGTCTTGAGGTGAGAAGATCTCGTTAAATACCACCGAGAGTGTCGGGAATATTTAATGAGTATTTTCGATAATAAATTTATGTTCACTTTCGATTTTTTTTAAAAAATAAAAAACAGTTCAAGAAAATCCAAAAAATAATAAACATGTTTTTTTTTTTATAAAATAAAATAAAAAGAAAAGAGAATTAGTTTTAAATACCGATGTTAAATCCATTAAACCGAGATTTAAGATAACACGTGATCAAGTGGTACCGTTTTCTAAACGGGCGTTGCGGGGGTGCTAATCCTTCCCCGCACGTAACCGACTCCCGAACCCGATTTTGTTTTCTCTCTGGTTCAAAGCGCGGACTTCGAAATTGGTTTTACAAAATGTTTTAATTAATGTTTTACTAAACCGGTTTTAATAGGTGGCCAATCACACCTAGCAAAAAAGATTGGTGGCGACTCCATTTTTTGTGTTTTCATCAAATTCGTCGTAGCGGTCCGAAAAAATCGTTATGACAGTTTGGCGACTCCACTGGGGAACCTTTGAGAGTCGAGCCACACATTGATCATGTGTTGTTTTAAAATCTCGGTATTTAATTTTAATTCTCTTTATATTCTTTCTTTCTGTATTTCTATTTTGCTGGCAGTTACATTTTGATATTTGTTATTTCTTTGTTCATTTTTTTTATGTCGTTTATTTTTTTTAAATCGTGGAATGTTTATAATAAAGAGTCGTAGACAAATAGTCGAAGGTTTGCTTTTTCCTTCTCACACACGTGCACGTACATTTCATACATAAGCTCTGTACCCGGGCTTTATCCTTTTAGGTGGAAGTAAAGTACCTACGCTCTCGTGAGGCAATAACCTCCGCATGGGCTAGCGAAACACTTTCGGAGTAATAAAGTACCTACGCTTTCGTGAGGCAATAACCTCCGCATAAGCCTGGAAAATATACTCCAACAAATTGAACCCGTTTTAAATCGGGATGCCTTACTAGCCTTCACGGGCGACAGTAAGGAGCAATTTGGAGCCTTTTAGAACCAAACTCAACCTCATGTAGTGAACTTGAGTAGAGCCATATCGAATTTTCGATCAGATATCCTCAAAATTTGGAAGGAACATGTTGATCTTTCGCTATTTGTTTACATTCCGAACAAGAACTGTAAATTGGGTAATGATGAACGCACATCGTGCTACCCGCAATTCAGTTTCATTTTTCGCTCTGAAGGCATCGTAATGCTTAAATATGTCGATACTGTCGGAGCAAATGTTCGTTAACTTTTTGAGTTTGTAAATACGAAATTTTTTTTTCGTACATCTCGTACATTTCATGCATTGATGCACTTGTAAATAAAATATGTACATTTATAGTTGTATTTTTGATTTCACGGTGATAATAATCTCATTTGATAAACAGCATAAGACACTTGTTGTTGATTAAATGAGAATTGCAAACCGGTAGTGTTGAATAAATACTCGGACATTTGTGCCATAATAAGACCCACTACCACAAAAGTTTATGATAAAAATTGGTTTTTTTTTTAAATAATATTTTTATTTTTACGAAAAAAATGTTTCAAAAAAAAAAAACAAACAAAAAAACAAAAAAATTTGCGGATTGAATTTGGAGATCAAAGTTTGTGCAATAAAATTGTTGAAATGATCAAGTTCAGTCCAAATCATGAATAGTTTTCTGTATATATTCGTGCGTTAATTTGTTTACTCTTTAGACAAATCAAAATTAGCATCATTTTGCACTCACGACATGCATGGTCATTCATTGTAGAATACGTTAGTGACATCCATGATCGTTCTCTGTATATACCAGTACATCATTTTACTTATTCTGCACATGCATCATATCGACATCGTGATTGCATTCATTACAATAAGGTCTTGCGTTCGTGACATACATGGTCACTCATTGTACATACTCATGCATTAATTTGTTTATTCTTTACATGCATCATATGGGCATCGTGTTACATTCACGGCATTCATAGCTCATGCATGGAGAATAAAAAAGAAGTCGGTTTAGCTTTGCAAGGATTTCTCTTCAAAATCTGAGGTATAAGAATCACTGCATACCTCTATGACACAGGCCGGAACCATGGAGGATGAACAAAATAGACTGGATAGAGTGGAAAGAGCACAGAGAGAATTACAAGAACAGTTAGCCAGATCTCAGCAAGAAATACGAGAACAGATAGCAAAATCTCGAGAGGAGTCACGCGAGCAAATAGACAAGATGATTGAAATGATGACTAGACTGACCCGAAGAAAATGGGTTGCTGAAGAATAGATCATAAGGGGAGAACCTCGACCTCGAGTAAATGACAACGAAGATCCGATTTACCTAGCGAGTCAACAAGGCCAAGGACAATTTCAAGTGAACTCGGAATTTCACCACTCAGACTCAGTTGTCATTCCAAACCAAGATGGTTCACCAGAACAAGAAAAGCTGAAAAAACGTGTGGCAAAGCAAGTGGAAGACATAGAGGTGCAACAGAAGTTTGATTTGTTTGAAAGGAGACTCAAAGCCATAGAAAGAATAGACGTTTTCGGGAATACGGATCCGAATGAGCTCAGCTTGGTCCCAGATTTGGTGATTCCGCCAAAATTCAAGGTCCCTGAATTTGAAAAGTATGACGGATCGAAATGTCCATCAATCCACATCATGATGTTTTGTCGGAGGATGGCTGGCAACACCAACAATGACAAGCTGTTAATCCACTGCTTCCAAGACAGTCTAACAGGGCCAGCTGCAAGATGGTATAATCAGTTGGATCGGGACCATATCCGTTCTTGGAAAGATCTGGCAAAAGCTTTCAAGACTCAGTATAAGCACATGATCGACATGGCACCAGATAGGTTGACCTTGCAAAATATGGAGAAAGAGGCCACTGAGAGCTTCAAAGAATATGCTCAGAGGTGGATGGACATGGCCACCCAAGTACGACCGGCTCTGACTCAAAAGGAAATTACTGTCCTTTTTGTGAGTACACTGCATGCTCCGTACTATGATAGACTCGTTGGAAATGCCACAAAGAATTTTGCAGATATGGTGGCCTCAGGAGAGATGATTGAGAATGCTATTAAGAACGGAAAACTCGAAAGAGATGAGACATCCAATGCCGAGGGAAACGAGACACTTGAAAGGAAAGAGGAGCATGTCCAGGCTATGGGAGAATTCACTCCGTATCCCCGGGTCTCTCCATATCAATCGTGTTACTTTACCAATGTCTCTTCAGGTCATTATCCTTACTTTCCAGATATTCAAACATCTCATCCTATGCCAGCCCTTGCAACTAGGCCTGCTTCCCAGAAACGACCGAGGGGCAACCGAGAGAAGTTTTCGATCCCAATCTCCGACCTGTTGCAATTACTAATGAGGAACCGATACCTCACCCCTGTGCCTCTGAAAACAGCTCCAAACCCATCAGCAAGGAGTTATGACCCGAACAGCAAGTGTGAGTATCACATGGGGGCAATCGGACATTCAACTGAAAAATGCAGACGACTGAAGGAAAAAATTGAAGGTCTTGTCCACAACGGCATTTTGACTCCAGAGCTAGTCGAACGTTGGAAATCCGCATTGCCATAAATCGGTTTCTTCGCCACGGGTTTGGAGGATGAGAATGGTTACCTCTAAAAGCATGTCAACAAGCATCGAGGAATATGCATGTAGTTCTATGCCTCATCATGAAAGCACTTGTCTTATGTTGACATCATGAAATAAATAATTTTTGAATTTCAAAAGCTTTGTGTTTGTTGTGCTTTAACTTGAATTTGCAAAAACAAACATTAAAGAAATTCTTGATTTTTGAAGAGCGCATTCTTAAAAGAAAAAATCTTTCTTCACGTTAAGAAATGAGGAGATATCTTGAGATTATTGATGATCATTGTTAGGAATGACCCAACATCCTTCCATCTCTCTTTCGGACTTGCCCATGCTTGAATCTTTTGAGTTTGAAAAAACCAATGCTTGCAGTAATATATGGTTGAATTTCAGAAACCATAGTCAGTGCAACAAGGAAAATGCAGATCCTAGTTTAGGTTATGAGCAATGGAACAAACTTTTTGAAAAAAAAATCCGAGCTTTTTGTGTGTCAAACAAGTGAAACCTTTTTCAAGAATCTGGATTATGGTAAATTGATGTGTGTCAAGGTTATTCCAAAACCATTCCCATTCTTTTCCGTAACCACAAAACAAGAGTTGCCCAGACGTCTCTTCATGATAAACGTCTCGGGTAACAATGATTAAACCTGATTTTCTCGTGTTTCTAGAAAAAAGCTGTTTTCGAGCCATATTCTTTCTTGTCCCTTCGGAGAGCAAAAAAGACTCGAGGTGTTCCTCGTTATGATACGAATTCTCATGACCAATCAAATGGTGCATCATTTGTAGATACGGAAGACGCGTGGTGGATAAAGATGGAGTAATTTCGGAGCATGCATCAAAAAAAGAAAAAAATGAAAAAAAAAGAAAAAAATGAAAAAAAGAGAAAAATGAAAAATGAGTGTGACATCATGCATTTATGAAATTCAAGATGGTTTCAAGAAAGAAAAAAACATTTTCATTATTTTCCTCTAAGGAATGACTCTTCGATTTACGTGCTTGTGTTCGAGATGAAAAATGGCCATCTTTCATCATCCTTTCACAAAATAGAAAATATCCTTTTGCTACCCCTTTTGAGCCTAATGAATACTTTCGTTCTTTCAACCCCGATCAAGGATCACCCTCCACGCTAGGAGGCAAATGCGGGGAAGGATCTCTTCGAAGGTCACAGATAGTGAAGTCTTGGTTCAAAGACGAAAAAAAAATGCCGTGAATCAAAGAGAAATCTGAGCTTCCAGACAACTACGGGCTCACCTGGTCAAAATAGAGATGCAAAAAAAAGGGAGAGATAAAAAGAAAGATGAAAGCAAAAACAGAAAAGGAAGAAAAGAACAGATGAAAATCATCGAATAAAGAGAAAAGCTCAGAAAAGACAAGTGTTTCGAAGAGAATCCTCCTCATGAATGATCCTTGATTTGATCACCTTAAACACATGTTTGGGCCTATCTATCTTTCTTTCAGTACCTCGAACCTCGGCCTACATTACGTACCTGGAAAAGACCATTTTGATCGAGCATGGTCATTTAAATTGATGAGTCTATTCTTAGAGAAATGCATGAGACTTCGGTCTCCTTTCTGGTTAAAAATCTTTTTGGATAAGTCTTGATTTCTTGAATGCATGGTGAAACATTTAATGAAAAAAAAAATGATGAAAAAATGGAAAGAAGGAGACTCTATGGTGAAAACCCAACACGGGCAGTCTAGAGTAAAATGGGAGAATTTCGGTGCTGCTTATGGTATTATCGAGGCCATAACAAAAGAAGAGGTCATTTTTGAAGAAGTTAAGGAACATCTGAGAATTCCAAAACATCCCAAAACTGTCAACGCTCGTTTGGAGGTTTGACTTTAAAAGCTGAGACCGTTTTCCTTTCCAGAATCAATTCTCCAGTTTGAATATCCCAGCTAGTCTTGACGTTTGTCAAAATGCCATAATTTGAAAACTAAAAGAAGGTTGAATTTGTTTGAGTCCAAAAAATCATGTTCTATAAAATCTGTTCCACTTGTGAGTCTAGAAAGGATATACATTTTTCCTGTTGTGAAGTCTCCTTGGATCAACCAAAATCTTGTGGTACCAAGCCTTCCGACTCAATTTGAAAAAATCTGAATTTACACTCAGAAAAAAACTTCTAACAGTGATCATCAATCTTCAAGAGATTTGGATATCACAATATCAGACGATGACATTTTCAGCTCAAGAGTTTTCAGTAAATAAGCAAACATTTTTTTTTAAAAAAAGCAAACAAAAGCAGATAAATGAAAATATTTTTTGAAGAAACCATTTCCGATGTTGGCATAAGACGAAGGTTCTTCTGGCCCAGAGGTATGGAACTATTGAGGTAGAAGAAATGAACACTCGGATTCCAGTTGATCTTGAAAAACTATCGAGGCAAAGCGATAGTTCCAAAGTGAAGAAAAGGGTTGATCTCTTACGAGGCACGAGCGTTTCAGGATGCACTCTGTCTCGGAGAGGAAAAACAATTTGGAAAAGCTAAACCAAGATAAAAAAAAAAAAAACAATTGGGAGCATTCGCATCATTCATGAACATTCGCATGTTTATTAAGTTTTGCATCTGCATCGTGTCGTAAAATGTGTACAGTATCCGAAGGTACTTGCACATGCATCATCAGGGGCATACGCATTGACATCGCATGACATTCACATTTCATGCATGACATTGACTATTTGAAATTTTTGACATTTGAATTCGAATATCCAGTGAGATTTTCTTCCAAGATATGATCTTCAGGTATGATCACCAAGACCTCCGGGCACCTCTTTTAAAACCTCCGGGTTACCTCTTTTAAGTCCTCCGGGCACAGGAAAAGAATTTATTTTCAAAGTTGTGGAGCCTCTGATGAGAGGAGCAATTTATTTTCAAAGTGGTGGAGCCTCTGATTAGAGGAGCAATTTATTTTTCAAAGTGATAGAAAATTAAAAAAAAAAAAAGACCTTCGGGCATCTGTTTTAAAACCTCCGGGTTACATTTTTAAGACCTTCGGGCAACTGTTTCAAGACCTCCGGGCATTATCCTCAAAAATCATGTTCTCAAGACCTCCGGGCATTATTCTCAAAAATCATGGATAAGACCTCCGGGCGCCATTTTCAAGGAAAAGACATTTTTAAAGGCCTCCGGGCACCTGTTTCAAGACCCCCGGGCACTATCATCAAAAGTCATGGATAAGACCTCCGGGCACCATTTTCAAAGAAAAGACATTTTCAAAAAGACCTCCGGGCATTATTCTCGAAAATCATGGATAAGACCTCCGGGCGCCATTTTCAAGAAAAAAAAAACATTTTTAAAGACCTCCGGGCACCTGTTTCAAGACCTCCGGGCATTTCCTCAAAAGTTATGTTTTCAAGACCTCCGGGCACATTTCTAAAAAATCATCGATAAAGACCTCTAGGCATCACTCTCAAAATCAAGAATAAGACCTCCGGGCACCACTTTCAAAGAAGTAACGTATTTAGACCTCCAAGTATTTGCTTCCAAAAACCTCCGGGTAACATCTTTCAAAATGACATTTTTCAAAACCTCCGGGTACCATTTTCAATTTTTGCAAAGTCAATTTCGTTACTTTAAGAAAGGTCGAGCCTCGGTATGATTAGTCGAGTGGCGATATCTGAAGAATCTGACAAGGAATTTCAAGACTAAATGAGAAAGAGATGGGGATATCCAGAATGAGTCTTCACTTTCGTAAGACTAAGGTAGTAAGTGAGGTGATGATCTAAGTTGTGTTCAAACTCATTGTCAAAAATTCGAAGTTCATTTTTAAAATTTCAAAGTTGTGGAGCCTCTGATTAGAGGAGCAATTTAAATTTCAAAGTTGTGGAGCCTCTGATGAGAGGAGCAATTTAAATTTCAAAGTTGTGGAGCCTCTGATTAGAGGAGCAATTTAAATTTCAAAGTTGTGGAGCCTCTGATGAGAGGAGCAATTTAATTTCAAAGTTGTGGAGCCTCTGATGAGAGGAGCAATTTAATTTCAAAGTTGTGGAGCCTCTGATGAGAGGAGCAATTTAATTTCAAAGTTGTGGAGCCTCTGATTAGAGGAGCAATTTATTTTTTAAAGTGATAGAGCCTTTGATTAGAGGAGCAATTTATTTTTCAAGTGATGGAGCCTCTGATGAGAGGAGCAATTTATTTTTCAAGTGATATAGCCTCTGATTAGAGGAGCAATTTATTTTCCAAATGATAGAGCGTCACTAAAAATGGATCTCAATAACCGAACAAAATTGGTTATACTGTCTTTGCCCTATTCCTGATTCTCAGCAATGTGCAAAGAGGGGCAGCTGTAATAACCAATTTTCGTCCGGGTCGGATTCGAATCCGACCCGGACCACCAGCAAGCCCATTTCCCAACCCGATCCGCGGGCCCAAACCAGGCCCAAACCAAGCCCGATCCGCCGGTCCAAACCAGGCCTAAACCAGGCCCAATTTTCGGCCCCTTTTCAACCAAAACCCAAACCCAACCAAAGCCCGTTTGGGCCTGCTAACCAGCAGGCCCAATCTCCAGGTCCAGGCCCAAATCAACAGGGCCTGCTACTCAGCAGGCCCATTTCCCCATTTCCAAACCCCAATCCCCTACCCCTGAAACCCTAGCCGCCTCCCCCTCTTCCCCTAACCTGACAGCCCTCTGCCACCAGCCTGCCACACGCCACCAACCTCCCCTGCCACACTCAACCTCCTGCCAACCCATCTCCACACGCCATCCACCTGCCACACTCAACCCCCTTTTTTCCCCACCATAAAACCGAGAGGAGAAACAACAGAAAAGAGGGGGGAGCCCCCGGATTCGGATCCCCTTAGATTCGAACCCACCAAAAAAAGCCAAGGAGGAGGCCCCTCAGCTAGCAAAAAAAAAAACACCAAAAAAGAGGGAGGAGGGAGGCCCGATTCGGAGGACTCCCCACTGTTCGGACTTCCCCGGAGCAAGGAGGAGCCAGATCGAAACTCCCCCCTTTTCAGCAGATCCGAAAAAGCCCCCTCCTTCACCAAAAAGGCCGGATCCGGGGTCCGAAAGCCAGATTCGGACCCCTTCAATCGGCTTCCCCAAACCCTTCTTCAACACCCAAACCTGCAAAAACAAAAAAACCAACATCCAGCAAACCCAAAAAAAAAAAGAAAAACCTAGATCTACAAAATTCGGTGGGGATCCGGGCTAAACGGAGCCCGGATCCGTAACGAGGGGGTCGAAACACCCTCGAAAGTGAGGTTTTGGAGAAAACGGCAGCCAGCGAACGGTGGCCGGCGACGGTGGACGGCGGCCGGCACGGTGGCCAGCTGCCGGAATCTGGGTTTCTGTGGGAGAGAGTGAGAGAGAAAAGAGAAGAGAGAGAAAGGAGAAAAAAAAAGAAAGAAAATGAAAAAAAAAGGGATTGGGGGGTATTTATACGGTGCCGAAATGGCACCGTTTGGGGGAGCGGGTCGAGGTGACCCGCGCGTCGACCCGCGGGTCGACCCGGGGTCCGCGCGGGTCACCCGATTTTTTTTAAAAAATGTAAACGGCGTGAAAACGACGCCGTTTTGACCCTGGGTCCGCGCGTGGACCCGCGGGTCGACCCGGGTCCCAAAAAAAAAAAAAAAACTGGGCCAGGCCAGAACCAGGCCTGGCTCAGCAGGCCTGGTTCTGGGCCAAAGAAAAAAGAAAAGAAAAAAAAAGAAAAGAAAAAAAGAAAAAAAAAAGAAAGAAGAAAAATTAAAATAAAAACTAATAATAATAAATTCAAAATAATAATAAAAATATAAAATATATATATATATAAAAAAATTAAAAAATCAAAAAAAAATTCAAAAAAAAAATCAAAAAAATTAAAAATAAAAAAAAAGGGAAAAATATATAAAAAATTAAAAAAAATTCACGATTATCGATTTTGAAGTTTTTGACTTTTTTTTTGTTGACATTTTCAGGTAATTTTACGGAGATCAAAGTCCGGCATTTTGAATTTCGGATTCTCGTCATTTTTCAGGTATGATATTTTTTATATTATTATTTTTATTTATTTATTTTTGTCTAGCATTCGACGTATTTTTATTGTTCGATTTCGATTTTGAAATTATAAAAATATTTTTTTTTAAATTAATACATGTCTTTTAAAATTATTTTCGGTAAATAAAATTCTCTGAAAACGGATCTCTTTCTCGGATGGTCAGAGTATCGATCGTTCTTCGAAATGGTCCGAGTAAGAATAATAATCGAAACACTATCGAAAGTATCGAAGTGATTCGGGAATTACTCTTACATAGATAATTGTTTTTATTTCGGAAATAATTATTAAAAGCATTTTAATTTACCTTTCAAATAAAAAAAAAGTTTTTAATAAATACGAATTACCGACGACGGAATTCGAAGGACATCACGGTAGTGATTCCTAAGATATCTTGAGGTGCGAGGATTTCGTTAAATATCACCACGAGTGGTGGGAGTATTTAGCGACATGCTCGATACAAAAATTCGTTTTCGTTTTTAAAAAAAAAATGGAAATAATCAATACAAAAAAATGAATAAAGAGCGCATGTTTATTGCGCTTGATATTTTGCCACGCTCGTATTTTTAATGTTATGATTTGCATGTTTAAATTTTATAGTTATATGCTAAGTCGTATGCGTCCGACATTTAAATATTCGCATCATACGCATGAATAAAAAATGGATGTAAATTGCCGACGACGGAATTCGAAGGATCACGGTTGTGATTCCTAAGATGTCTTGAGGTGAGAAGATCTCGTTAAATACCACCGAGAGTGTCGGGAATATTTAATGAGTATTTTCGATAATAAATTTATGTTCACTTTCGATTTTTTAAAAAAAATAAAAAACAGTTCAAGAAAATCCAAAAAATAATAAACATGTTTTTTTTTTTTATAAAATAAAAGGAAAAGAGAATTAGTTTTAAATACCGATGTTAAATCCATTAAACCGAGATTTAAGATAACACGTGATCAAGTGGTACCGTTTTCTAAACGGGCGTTGCGGGGGTGCTAATCCTTCCCCGCACGTAACCGACTCCCGAACCCGATTTTGTTTTCTCTCTGGTTCAAAGCGCGGACTTCGAAATTGGTTTTACAAAATGTTTTAATTAATGTTTTACTAAACCGGTTTTAATAGGTGGCCAATCACACCTAGCAAAAAAGATTGGTGGCGACTCCATTTTTTGTGTTTTCATCAAATTCGTCGTAGCGGTCCGAAAAAATCGTTATGACAAGAATCAATTTCTATAATTGTTTTTCTTGTCTTCCCTTCATCTATTTGCATTAGCAGTCAAAAAGCTAAAGAATTGTAAGGTAAATACCATACTCCAATGACTTCATATTTTCCCTTTTTAGCAAACATTGTTAACTATGAAATGTAACAGTTATTCAATCAAATTACAACCCATTTTTCCCTTGTCTTTATAACTTATGAAACTGCAACATCTTTAAGTACAAATGTTTGAGAATTAATTTGCTGGCATCCTAAAGTCTAATATTGAACTCAATCGATAAACTTGTTCACAATCAGGGAAGAAAAACATCTAATTATAGCTTCCACCTGAGATTTAAAGGTACATTGGTATTTTCTCAACAAAATATTTCACAATAATGATTTTTATATATGGTCCTACTACTTTGTAGAAAATATTCTCAATGTCATGCTAAGATTCTCAATGTCATGTTGGGCTGTCAAGTACAAAAACTGTTGTCACAAGGTAATGGAATTTAAGAACTCTATCACACTTCGATTTTGATGATTTAATTTTCAGTTTTTTTTTTTTTTTTTTGCAGAATTAATGATGTAATTTTAGCTATGCTGCCATCTAAGTTTTCTTGTAAGATATTGAGAACTAAATATATGTTTAACCTGACTATTGGTAAGACGCTGAAACTTTATTCAATTACAAAGATCTTTTAATGGGTTTCATTTAGTTGATGACATATATTAATCTCGAACATATTGTTGAGTGATCGTTAAATTATATGTTTTTCATTAATTTCTGTCGTTTTTATTGTTTTCAAAGCTTGGGAACCGGCGGATTAAGCAAAAAATCAACTATGATTTCTCCATGATTCTTTCTTTTGCATGATAGATATTGTGCATTTGCTGTCTCAATTAATTGGAAGAGAGACAATGCTAGGAGCTACTGGATTCGATATCTTCACACCAATGTTTATGATTCATATATAATCAATAATTATATTGATAAACTGATCTTATTCTTGGGCAAAATACAAGAAACTATGAATTCTTGCTGATATTTTTATTCTTCTTCTGTACATTACACATTATTTTCTAATAATTGAAAGTTTAAGTGCATGGTACGTTGTGATTTGTGAATGCTATGATAAGCCAGAAAAAAGGATGACTTTATCGAAAAGATGAATCAGATTTCAGACGCTAGCTGGTGCTTGGAAAAGAGGCTGCTACATAAAACAAAAAAAGAACACATGGGAAATGCACATATATAGGATAAAAAAAAAAAAATTGTGGAAGGAATAGACTTTAACAAAAAAAACCAGCAAAAGAGTAGACTACCGTATGTCAAATCGTTGAATCAAAATTATTCATGCGTGATTTCCGGTTTTAAGTGCAAAAGTAACCAACTGAGAATCGAAATACCAAGGATGGAAACTTCTTTTTTCAGAATCATGAAGAAATCACAATCACTTTAGCATACATGATAATATGAGGTTGCTTTTTCTTGCCCATGATATATATATATATATATGTATGTTCTTTACTAATTTCGGGATAACGAAATGAAGAGGCAGAATTAATCAAGAAAATCTAGTACTAGTATTATTTCAGTACATGAAAGTAAATCATTAGTATACTCATATAGCTTTGGCAAAAAAATTAACATAAAACACGTTTAGTGGAATAAGTGAAAGTTATGTGGGAATTATAGTTTGTCATGCGGTGGAAGTTGGTTAACAGGACATCATATCTACAGATGTGTCATATGCTTAAAAAGAAAAATTGTAGCACTAAGTTAAGAAGAGATTTTTTTAACAATCTCCATGCTGTTCAAGACATTTTGTGAAATATTAGAGTTTATGCTTGAGTGGAAGGCTGAGTGAAATGGGTTCAGGTCGTTTAAGTAAGTGGCATCGAGTTCGAGCCCTTGTGAACATAGAAAACTTTCTTGGGAGAGGTTCTCGTCTTGGCGCCTGACCATACCTCAAAGGATTAGTCCTGAACGAAACCGGAGGATATCTTGAGTAAAAAATAAATAAAACACACTACTTAATCAAGTTGTATATGCATGACATATTAATAGCCAAAAACAAACATCTATCCTAGCCAAAATAATTTGCAGCTTAAAATAAAATTATGCTTTCGAATTGAGATTCATACTTGGAGGCAGTCACAATTTAAAGAGTCATATCCGAATCTCCTCCTTGTCCTAGCTGAAAATTAACCACAAGTTTATATAAAAGAAATAAAAAAGTTCTCAATAACCACATTGATTTGATGTTTCCTATTGAGGAAATTAATTAGGATTTTAGACTTGAATGTGGATTACGGAAATTTTATCTATTGATTAACAAATATACTAGTAGCTTAGAAAGGAAACAATCCTCAGAGCAGTCTGAAAATTCCCCAAAAAATAACAAAAGAGGGAATTAGCAGAATCAGATCATTCTATTGAAAAAAAAAAAGGAATTAGCTGATCATACTCTTAAGTCTCAACTCAAACCCAGAAGATAACAATCAATCAACAAATAAGGCCCATTTTCAGATTCAGCCACAGCCCAATAACAAAGGCAAAGCAGGCCGAAAGTCCAAGCAGCAACAACCCAACAAAGCTGAGAAGACACCTCAAATCAATTTTACTGTATTATCATTGATAAACAATTAACAATCAAATCTAATGACCAAAAAAAAAAAGAAATCAAATATAACTTCAACTGTGTTCTCAAATTTTAATTCTTCATAAAAAAACAAAACCCTAAATTCTTAAGTAGTAGTACTATATTTCATACTAGTTTCAATAAAAAAAATGCAAGATTTATTCATTTGGTTTTGACTTTGAAAACAAAAATATAAATAGTTGAGAATTTAAACTTACAAAGATCCATTCATTCATATGTTAATGAATGAATAATGGATTTTAAGAATGTAAATTGACTAATCTTAAAGTTTACATAAATTTTATAAATTAATAACAAATTTTCTCTCAAATTCAAATAATGAAATTGTTCTTTTAATAAGTTTTTTTTTTTAATAGAGAGCTCTAATAGTAATTTGAGGTTTAAAATTAAAAAAACAAAATAATTTTTTGTTGGAAACAGAAATTAAAACTGCGACTGAAAACAGGCGTGACAATGAGGAGCTAGCTCATTTTAAGGTGTCAAAAAGCTCAGAAATTGCAGTCTTGTTCCAAACTCCATAACTCCAAATGACTCTCCAAAACTTTCTCAAGACCCTGAAAACTGTTAAAAAAATCCTCCCCATCAACCCTTTCTTCAAAACCTTATCAACACTTGCCAGACCTTATCTCCCAAATCCTAAAACCTTCCAAGCCTTTCAATGCCTCTACTCTTTCCAATCTCAATCCCACCACTTTCCATGATATCCTCACAAACCCAGATCTCAAAGCCTCCAAATGCTTCCGTTTTTTCACCTTTGTCGTCAAAAACCAATCTTTGCTTTCCTTCAAACTTGATCTTCAAGCTCACTTGACTCTTATTTCTAGGCTTCTCAAAGCCAGATTGTTTTCGGATGCTGAAGCTATATTAAAAACTGTGTCAGTTGATGAAAATCTAAGGTACCTTTTTCTTGTTATAGCTTCTGCTGTTGAGAATTGCTGTTTTGAGTCTAAAGTTATGCAAAGTTTTTTAATTTTATGCTTAAAGTTTACTCTGATAATGGGAAATTTAGTGAGGTATCAAAGACTTTTGATTATATGAAGAATAATGGGATTAAGATTGACGAGAGAACTTGTACTGTTCATTTAAATGCTCTTAAGAGAGCTGATGAATTGGGGTTGGCTTTAGATTTCTTTTATCAAATGATACAAAAAACAGGTCTTGAAATTTCTGTTTATTCATTGACAGCTGTGATTGATGGGTTGTGTAGAAATGGGGATATAAAGAAAGGTAGAGAGATATTGGAGGAGATGGCTGATAGAGGGATTAAAGCTAATGTAATAACTTAGAATACATTGATAGATTCTTGTGCAAAAAGATGGGATTTTGAGGAGTTGGATTTGGTGTTAGGTTTGATGAAAAAAGGAGTAGTAGCTTTTAATGTGGAGACATATAAATTTCTGATTGATGGGTATACGAGCTATGGGAAAATCGAAGAAGCTGAAAGTTTGGTAGGGGAGATGCATGATAAAGGTTTGATACTTATTTGTATAATTTGATGATAAATGGGTATTGTAAATTAGGATCAATATAGAGTGTTTTATTGTTGTTTGGTAGAATGAGCAATAGAGGTGTAAAGCCAAATGCTGAAACATATTACCCGTTAATAAATTGGTATTCTAAGGTTGGAGGAATGGAAGTGGCAATGAAGTATGTAAATGAGATGCAAAAGAAGGGATTTGAGTTGGACAAGGTTATGTATGATATGTTGATCGATAGATTTTGCCAGAATGGAATGGCTGATGAAGCTTTTGAGTTGCGAATTGAGATGGAGAGGAAAGGGTTTCATGCTGATATATCTTTATGTAATCAGATGGGGAGATTATTGTGTGAAACTTATCAGACTGAGAACGCAAAGATGCCGCTGAACATAATGATTAAAAGGGGTATATGTCCTAAGACGGTAAGCTTCACATCTGCAATCAGCTAATAATGCAAAGAAAGGTATTTAATGGAGTGGGAATGCTGCTTCATGAGATACAATAATAGTAAAGGTTGGTGGATACAAACTATGTTATTGGGACTCGGGTGTGAGTGTCGGACACAGATATGTTCAATTTTTTTCAAGATTTTCATGTATTTAAAGGGTTCTTGGAGGACCATATCCTCATACCCATGTTCAGATATGCGTCGAACACGGGTATTTTAAGAAAAATGAAAAGTCGGAACAACATAGGATACAAATACAATGTTATTCACGACTTGGTACCTTTGATTTGGTTGAGCATTTTGTATCTGATGCATCCAAGCGCTCCAAGGTTGGTGGATACAATGTTTACTGAATGTAGAATTCAAGTCTATTGATATTCTAGATGATGCAGTTTTCCTGCCTTATGATTTCTGCAATAAAATGTAAATTCCTATTTCCCTCTTAGTCAAATGGCCTTTAATTTCCACTTGTAAAGAATTTGCTTTTTCTGCATGTTACTTTTCTTTTTGTTGTTCAGTTTATGAGTTCGTAGTAAATGTATATATAATGATATATTGATGCTTAGAATTGAGACCTCATCTGCCCAATAACATGAATAAGATTTTTGCTTGTTAGCCATCAACTTTTTTTCTACCTTGGCCAAGATTATGACGTGTTTCTTACTTTCTTCCAGATTATGAAACTTGAGACATTAAAAGGCACTTATACTTGTTTGCATCCTACCTACCTAATGAGTTTTTTTTCAATCATCCAGCAAGTGCTGCTCTTGAACCAGGAGTGGCGATGTAATGGTAACAATCAGAAGCAATGGTAACAATCAGTCCTTTTTAATCATTGTAAATAGGGGGCTTATGATGTGCAAAATTCAAAGCAAAAGCAAACCACCATTGCCAACCGAATGAGTTTTGTCCAACATTACACACAACACATATTCCAACGCAATTTAAAGACACTAGAGCTTCACGTTTGATCGACCAAACATTATACTTAGGCCTCGTTTAGCATTGCTTCTGACACAGCTTTTAGGTCAAAAACTGCTTTTCACCGTAAACGCAATGCTAAACAAATAAAAAAAATTGACTTCTGCTGTTGAAACCATGGTTTGAAAAGCCAAATCAAAAAGCCAAAAAATATAACTTTTGGGCTTTAAAAGCTGGCTTTTAGATAAAATAACTTTATTATCCTCACATCTCTACACTTTTATTATTTTAAACATATCTTTTTTTGACATTTCAATTTCCTACAACACTTTTTCACAACAATGCTAAACACTTAAAAGTTTTTAAACCACACTTTTTCACCACACCTTTATAAACACACTTTTTTCAACTCAAGCTTTTTCCAACCTAAGTTTTTTCCAACAATTAGCCCTTAAAAGACTTGCTTATTACGTCCCAAATTTGCTCAGGCCAACACAAGCCTTGAAGTTAAAACCTTTATACCAAATTTGCTCAATGGCATTTATCCAAAAAAAAGAAAACATTAAAGCATCATTGCCTTTTCCCAGTCATGGCAACCATACCATACCAAGCATCACTATACATGAGAGGAGAAAAGTGGGCAGAAATTAGCAACTTGGATTAAATGGACCTAGTAATTATACAAGCCACAAAAGGTTATATGAAGAAAACATCAAACACCATGAACAAAATTGTTTCGCAACCGATGAGGGGCCCCAGAAAGTATGGGATCACTGATTATTGATCCATGCTTACCCAAGGGTGGAATGCTGAGGGAGCGTTTCATCATTTTAACATTGCCTAAAGGTGGCAATCCCCTCTCATTCTTCTCCATAAGCAGCGAAGAGTAATAGCAGAGTGGCTCAGAAAACTGCTCACCTCTACTTTTAAGGAAGCGGTCCAAATTCTTGTTATATTTATCCCTTCTTGCGTGGGTTGCTTGGTCCCCAGAAAATGGCACTACCTTATCACGAGGGTCTTTTTCATCATCTGACCAGTAGCCATTCTCCTGCACATCCTGCATTGCCAGATCATCATACTCTTCATCCGACTTTGTTGAGCCTTCATCAACAGAACCTACCTATAGAACAGAAAAGAAGAAAAATTAGAGTAAAATCCACACAGAATCTGAAAGCAAAATATAAGACCTTATTTTATCCGGAATTCTAAAATGAAAACTTAGATTAGAACAAAAATCTATACGAATTAGAACGCAGAATCTAATGCCATTTCAATCATCCAACTTTCATAAAAAAGTACACCAGTGAACCAAGCTTACAATGTGGATAAACGAATAAGCAGTGTCATAAACATCTTCCACATAATACAAATAATGAACCAATAAGAACTCCTCTAGGTATAATTGCATGGCAGCTTGCAATGCCGTTTGCAAATTAATCTCTAAAATCTATGTGATAATGATATATATTTTTAACCTCTTGTAGAATCTAACACAAGTTCATACCTCTTCATGGACCTGTTTGTCACCATCATCACTAAAATCCTCATCACTGTCCACCTCAGGTGGATCGTCGACTTCTTCATCACTGCCATACACTGAATTTTCCTCCTTTAACTGTCAGATAGAAAGAGAATCAATAAACCAAGCCCAAAATAAGAACAGAATACTAAATAAATTAAAAAGACTCGTCGTACTAAAGGTGACTTCCATTTGCATATTATTTCATCTAATTTGAAAAATACACATCAAACATAACCAAAAGCATTGATAAATAGTATTTAAAAGAGAAAAAGAAAAACACATTGTAAGATGCTACCTCCTTTGCAGGACCATCGGACATCCTTGGTGAGCTGCAACAAGAAGATTGGTATCTACTGCCATTATCAGTCCCATCACATCTCGACTCATCTACACTTCCAGCACGACTTGTGCCACCATCACTAGGCCAGGCACTAATTCCAAAGTGACCAAATTGAAGATTAACGGGTTCGGCCTTGCCAATTTTTAAAGGTCCATACAAGGGAATGCCTCTTGCACCCTCAATCCCATGGCCAGAGATGGGCCTCCCATTACTATCAACTGATTCAACTGGCCAAGCTTTTGCCACAGATCCATCGGTGTTAAGAAGAGCCATCAGTTGCCTAGAAGAACCATTCCTCTGGATTAACTGAAACATACCCTTGGAGCTCAGTGAATTGGCAGCACACTGATTCAGGTATTCCTCATCAACCACAGCAACTGTATTTGTTATAGGATCATAAAGTGGCTCCCCAGCTTCACGCCTGCGGAGGCAACTGAAAACTGTTGCATGTATGGCCGCCACACTTCTGTCAACATTAGTGTTGTTTATTTTGGGGACCAAATGCTTGTCAGCTCGTTTGCATAAATAATCTTGTATTGTCCTGATATTCCTTATATACTTCACATACTTATTTTTTGCAGGGTCCAATGTCATGTACTTTGCACGAACTGCAAACCTTTCCAAGTGTTTGTCTTCATTTGCAATGTATATCATAAATGGTATGATTGAGGGGTGTTTCTTCATAAGCCCCATCTGCACATGAAGATAAAAAATCAATATAAAAAATAAAAGAAGTTTGGGGAATGAACACATTTAATTGCAGGGAACAAACCAAAAGTCTACTTACAACAAAATTAAGGCTTAAGTGAACACCCTCGACAACTACAGACTCTTTCCTCTCTTCCCATGCAGTAATTAGTCTGTCTAGACTGTCGATGACCATCTCACTTTGTGCCTTGTATCCTTCAACTGCCATCTGTCTGGGACCGATCAATTCGGTACTAGTAGAACTACTCTCCATTGGTCGGGCATCAGACTTGCCAGCTGAAGAACCATCAGCTAGCTCACCCTTAGGAAGTGATCGAGCAATGCCTGCCAATTTTTTTTCTCTTTTTTTAGCCTTAGCTTCTGCAACTGCCACGGGATCCAAACACTCCCCAGCATGGTAGGTCGAAGCCCAGAGTAGAGGATTTTCCTTCTCATTTACAAAACTCCTCATCATGTGGCGAATAGAGTCCGTTGAAATCACAGTTGTAATTCCCAGCCTGCTACCCTGAATGACATTATCAAAAGCACTAAGATTAGCTATTTATGAGAATGCAGTTAGAACAGCTAGTGCCACACAACATTAATACGCAAAACAAAGATACCAGCAAAGCAGACAAAGTAGATTTGCCACAACCGCTAGTGCCACACAACAGCACAGTTACAGATTCCTTCCTCTCTCGGATTCTGCAGTGAACACCAAATACAGTTACAAGGGGTGACAAGAAGGTGCTTGCATATGATTTGAAGACCACCAAGTATAGGACATCAAACAAGACCATTCTAAAACCCACCATCATGATTCCATATCAAATCGTATATGCGCATTTGCTGCAACTAGGCATTTATAGTATATACAGGTTACATTAAAAAACTAACGGGAATACTTGTGATAATGAACTGTCTTGTTGGCAAAACCACCAAAAAGGGAAAAGAAAAGTAGGCAGACAATTGAATGGAGAAAATCGTGCTTGAATAGTCTATCTCTTGAAATATATTCTACGAAAAATTTGTCATGTCAAATAAGACAGAATAATGAAGAAGTGTGAATTACCAATCTCCAAGCTACCAAAATTACCTCTGTAAATTGGCAACAGAAGACAAAATTTAAGGAATATATGCAGATTCCCCATGCAAGCAATTAGTTTAGGCCATGTATTATTGCAATTTCTTTTGGTAGGTATAAGATGTCACACAATACCTGCATGCTAAAACCAAGTCAGCCCTCTGGTTTGGACCCACATACTTATATTCAGCCAGAGCATCACAGACAACATCTAAGAAAGTTTCTCTTTTAACAACTACCGATGTACGTCTTTTGTACAACTCAAATGGTATACGCTTATTTCTATCATCTTTGTTTGAAACTAAACGGCTGTCTGCCTCTGCTCTACGAAAGTCATCAATGGTAGGACAGACATCTTCCTTCTCAGAGTTTCCTTTCAGACCATCAGAATTCAATGCCTCACTTCCCTCTTGAAGTAGAGAGCTGTAAGAAGGTTCACTTCTTATCAATCCAAAAACCCTCTGGCTAATCTGGTAAGAAATACAAAGAGGGCATTCAGCAAAAGGATCCACTTGCCATAACAATTAAAGAAACATGAGAGAAAACCATTCATGTAAAATTAGAAAACTAAATATGGAATAACATATCACAACAACACCACCATAAAATAAGAGTACACAAGAATTCTGATTGAGGAAAAGACAAGGCAATTAATGCAAGTCTCAACCACCCATCAAACACGATAATGAAGATCTCTATCTCCCAATAGGAAGCAGAGAGTAATTTACAAACTGAAAATTAAACTGATAACATGCACATTATTATGCAATAAAATCACTAAATGATGAAGGGAACACATAGTAGAACAAGATCCAGAATGTAGAGATGACAACAAAATGGAAACAGATCACAACTGATTTCATCTTAATTGATTTCGATCATTTGCAAAAGTCTGAAAGCTTTTGCAGAAATAAATAGGAACCTAAAAACTAAACTAAGCGATTCCAACATCTTGTTTTAAAGGTAGAATGATAATATATAAATTCAGTCGAACTTCTATGACAACGACAGAATGCTGATTTTTTGAAAGAACTGAAGCAAAAAAAAAAATGCTACTATCAAATTGTTAAAATATGGATAGTTTTGACTCGGCATTAAATCAGAAAATCATGTAAAATTGAAAAGGAATTTTATAGAACACGTTATAAGCAATCCAGATCTATCAACTCATCATCCACATCTGTGATTTATTATTTAGTAATTATAATATATCAATCAAACAAAAAGATAAAAAGAATGAAACAATTTTTATCAAACGAAAACGAGATTAAATCGTAAATCCGTAACTAAGCGAAATCAACCAAATTGCTTGAAGTGAAAAAAAAAAAAAAGGAATTCATCCAAATTCGGCAAACAATAAGGAAAAAGAAAAAGGAAAACCTTGAAGGCATGACGAGCTTTGCAGCCCATGAGTTGGAGAGTGGTTTGAAGAACGGAACGCGTGTATCGAAACGACGTCTCCTTCTCCCTCTTCTCACCTTCGTCGACCACCACTAGATACAACACCTTCGCTAACTCTCCCATCTCTGTATCTCTGCTCACCAAAAACAAACAAAATCAAATCAAAACGTCAACGTTGTGAAATAAGGCAATGTAGGAGAATCAATGAAGAACAGTTGAGAAATCCAACCTGAAAATATTTACAGCGAAATCAGCGGAAAAGAAAAACAATAAAAAGTTTCCCGAATGGGAAAGAGAAAAAAAAAAGGATGTAGACTGTTAGGGTTTATTTTTTTCTATAAATCATGAAATGCGAGAATCGCCATTTTGAAGAAGAAGAGAAGAAAAGCAGAGGGAAATGATCGCTAGCCATATCTTGGCCGTGTCATCACTATAACACGCATCACGCAAGCAAACCTTCCAACGAGTCCTTTCCTTTCTTTTCCTTTCCTTTCCTTTCCTTTCCTTCACTTTAATGCAAAAACCGCTCGGAGGAAGAATTGCTGGGGGGGGAAAAAAGACAGATATCACCTCGTGTTGAAGAAGGAATTACGGTTATACCTGACTTTTGGTTTGAGGGAACTGGGAAGCATAGGGGAGAAGCGTATTTATATTTGTAAACTGAAATGGGAATGAGTGTGGGCCCCTTCTATTGGCACGAGCATCGAGGAGTGGCAATAGAAGTAATTTTTTTTTAAGGAAAAGAGGGTGAAACAATGAAAAATCTATTTTGTCCTTGTTTTGTAATTAAGGAAAAGGGAAAGGAGGACGAAGAAAAGGACTTAACACATAAATACATTTTTTTTTGTTTTTTGTTTTATTTTTTTTATCTAATACAGCGGCAATGCAAAAAAAATTCTGCACCCAAGTAGCTCATATAATTAAAAACCTAATAAATTTACTAATAAAATGCAATTAAAAATAATTAATCTCTTTAATTACGTAATTTGCTTTTAACTAGCGATGATTAAGGGAAATAATTTACCTTTCCTTTTTCTTTTTTGAAGTTTACACAAAAGGAAATGTGAGAAACCGAGTGGGAATATTCTTTTTTCCTTTTGAAATTGATCATGTTCGAATTTTAATAGCATTATCATGCATTAGAATGATTTGAAAGTAACATATTGAATGTATTAAAATTACGAGGAAAGTGAATTTTAAAATCATAAAATAAAAAATTATAACATAGTCAAAGTTTCAAAACACTTATATAGATTTTTTTTTTTTAAAAGAGAAAGAATTTTTATGTTATTAAAAGAAATGTGAACCCAAAACCTCTTATTATAACATGGCATTTTTATTTTGATTATATCCTCTATCAAATCTTTTTTTTTTTCATAAAGATAGCTAGATTTTATGTTTTCGAGATGCTGACAATTAAATTGTAAAATTTTAATTTAATCAACCTTTCTTTTTCTGTCCATTAAAACAAACATTTTAAAGCATCCTACACTTGTAAGCTTTTTTCCTTTATTGGTTTTTGAAAGTTTTACTGTTTCTGACAAAATTTGGAGCATAAAAATTGCTACAAAATATTAATTAGTAAATATTATTTTATAAAATCAACTTTTGACCTTTTCCCACCGACCGATCTACAATGGACAACCTTCGACCGAAACAAAAAGTGATGAATGATGATAACATACGCTAGCAGGTGACATAACTTTAAATCACCCTCTTTACTATCGGACACATTTCACAAGTTCTAGGTTTGCAAACTCATCACTTCTTTGAAGAATCCAAATACAAGATGGCAAGAAAGAAAAAATACAAAGTGATATATTAAAAAATTAAATTTTATAAATAAGATTAAAGAGTTAAGACATGTTGATTATCATATATTAATAAATAAATAAATAAATTATTGATAGAAATAAGATAATCATTTAATTTTATTTATTTATGAATTTAAAAAATTCCAGATGTATAAAATAATAATAGTTAATCCAAGTGAAATATTATTTATAGTATCATTTTCAAATTCTACGAACATGAAAGATATATACTTTCCGGTTAAAATATAGTAGTGCAAAAGTGATTTGTATTTAATGAATTAATGGGGTATACCATTCTTAAATTGCATGAAATTTAGATTTGTAGAACTTTTTATCGAAAAAGCAATAAAACACGTAAATAGAATCTGATTCAAAAAACTAATTAAAAACTTGATTGAGTTACATACTAGAAAGTAACCTTGTTGATCTCATAAATCTCACTTTATCGATATCAAAATTTGAACTTAATATGTTCATCAAACTTAAGCTATTAAGCTATATATATCCCTTTTGCGGCTAAAGTGTTTTATTTTTATTTTAATAATATTGATAAAAATTATTAAACTGCACTTATTACAAGATATTATCTGTTTAGAAATCTAATATGATTTTTCTCGTAATTTTATCTTTTGAAAAAAAATATCTCAATAAATTAAAAAAATAATCTTTACTTATAAAATCACAATTCAATCCATATCAATCCCTTAAATAATACATATTCCACACCCTTAACTTATAATAAAAAATTAGTCCGCAATTTATAAGGGTCCTTTTTTCTCTCTACCGACATGTTTTTTTTAAAGATAAAATCGTAAAATAAATTACGTCAAATTTTAATATCTCATAACAAACACAATCCACTGATTTTTGCATCATCTACTAACTTCTATGACAAGAATATAAGAAAATGTTTTTATTCTATAATTTTTTCTTAAAAGTTTGTTGGGAAGCTTTTTTTTTTTTTTGGGTGGATATTGACGTGGAACGTCTGGCGGATAAAAATTATTGATGTGGTGTTGGATGAAGTCGTACGAGGTTGGGTGTCGGCAAATAGTGAAAACTGGTTATGAAGAGGGAAAAACAATTAAACCTTAATATCGATTTAAAAATCCAAAAACAGAGTAATTAATGAAGTATATATTTTCTAGCTAAATTTTAAATATTTGAAATCTTCCCTTCTTAAATAAATAAAAGAAGAAATAAAGTTTAGTTTTTTACACTTGAATACAATAAAATTTCGATAAATAAATATTTGATAAATTAATAATTTTGATTAATTAATAAATTTTCGTAATCTTGACTCGAGCTAGTTTATTAAAATAATAACATCGCTAAATATATAAGATAATAATTTTTATAATTCTTTTATGCCCAACAAATATATAAAATAATAATTCTTAAAAATAAAAAATGCACAAAATTTTATATAATACTATAAAAAAAAAATTTCACTTAACAATTTTTAGCTTCTTATTTAAGCTCATTTTCAAAATTTGCATCTTAAGTTATTTTTTTTTTCCTTTCTATCCAAACCAAACTGAATCTCGTCTTTAAATTTTCAATGCACATATCACATTTGACATATTATTTTCATGTTGTAGCAAGTATTTATTTAAAATAATTATTGCTTTAAATACTTTTTTTTTTTAAAAACAGTTAGTAAAGCATAACTCCTTTCAAATAAGATGTCATAGAGTAAAATGTATGAACTTCTAGTCTGAGATTAAAACTAATGACTATTTATAAAAATTAAGTTATATGCACATGAAACATCTTCAACCCTTATCTTACAGAGCATTAAATTGTAAACTAATATCATTGCAGGTAGGGGTGTAAACGAGACACTTGTGCTCGCAAGCTACTCGAGTTCGACTCGAAAAAAACTCGAATCCGATTCGGTCATTATCGAGCCGAGCTCGAGCTCGAGCTATCGAGCGAGCCGAGTTCGAGTATCTTAATACCCGATTCGAGCAGCTCGCGAGCCTAATCGAGCTTTTTTTATTTATAATATTTTTATTATTAATTTACTATTTTACCCTTAATATATATACATACTTAAAAACCCTTAATTCGAGCTCGAGTATATAAACGAGCCTAATCGAGTCGAGCTCGAATAGTTCGATTTTATCTCGAGCCGAGCTCGAGCTTAAAAAATGATACTCGATCGAGCTCGAACCGAGCTTCGAGCCTCGAGTTTCGAATCGAGCTCGAGCTCGAGCTTTTCAGTATTCGAGCTCGGCTCGGCTCGATTACAGCCCTAATTGCAGGTAAATAATTTTCTTATTAATTATTATGTACGTACATTGATGTATATGTGTACATATTAACTTTCGAGATTTTATGTAAATATTAATTGTCGAATTTATCTAGTGTATTTTATTTATAAGTTATTCATGTATCTTAATAATAAAAAATATACATGTATAAACATTGAAAACATAAAATTTATTATAAATTAATAAATATTAATTTATCAATAAATGTATAATTTATTAATTTATCGATAATTAAATAATATTTTCTCTTAGTTTTACTGTATTTGGCATAATGATTATCTATAAGTTCGAATATTCCCTTCTTAAATAAAAAAAAAAAGTTTTAATTTTGATTTTGAACTTTTATTTAATTATTATTTTTTATATTGGAATTGAGAATTCGAACTTTAAACTCTTTAAGTAAAGGAAGCATATATGTACTAATATTAAGTTAAATGTTCAAATGTTCCATTCAACTTTTTTTTTTTATAAATGCACTCAATAATTTTTTTTAAAAAGAGAAATTAGCAATATATTAAAATCCCTCAACTCAATTATATGAAAAGAAAAAACTCATAACAAAGGAACCTTCTTAAAAATACTAAAAAAACCCTCAACTCAAGACAAGATGAATATGTGCATTGAATATAAAAGTATTATCAATTCTGTACCCAAAAAAAAAAAAAAAAGTATTATCAATTCACTCAATAATATATTCCTTTTAATTAAGGTTTTCCCTTTTCTCCTTTTTTGTGTACTAGATTGGTGGCCCGCAAAATCGCGGGTCACTTTTTATTTTAAATAAAACTATGTAATAGTAAAAAATAATTAATAACATGAGCAATTTTAAGTTAAATAATATATTATGTAATATTATATTAATTAAAATTAATAAAATATTTATTATTAGGAATTGAAAATTTTAAAATTTTTCAAAAAATAATGAAAGGATTATCAAAGAATGAATCATTTTATTTGAACAATATAATTATAATTAAGTATAATTAGCATTCATTTTTAATATCATAATTATTGTATTCAAAAAAATTATGAAAAATATTTAAATTTTAATAACAAACTCTCACGTTATGGAATACTAATTTATTTTCAGTTTTTTATAAAAATTAATTGAGTGTTATAGGAGCCAAAGCTGTCTAGTCCTTTTATTTTAAAAATAGTTTTAATTATCTTTTATTAAAATTATTTATCTTTAATTATTTTTAAATTAATTGATCAAAATATTTTGTATTTGATACTTTTTTAAGTTTAAATCAAATTCTTTCCTAAAAACATGCATACTAAATTACTAATATAATAAAAATATAAAATCAATAACTTATATCATCATTTAACATAATTTTTTTTACTATTTAACCATCATAATATTTTTATTTTTATTCAATACCTAAAGTAAAAAAAGTTCACATACATCAATCCATCTCATATTATGTTCATTATTTTAATTTTTACTGATCATTTATCAATACAATAATTTATAATTCAATAATATAAAAATAAAAAAATTAATCTTATTTTCAAAAAAAAATTAAAGAATCAATCATTATACGACACGTGATACAAAATTGAGAATTATTTGAATAGTATCAATTGGACCTGAAATTTTGGACACAACACGGGAAAAATACAACATGACATGAAAAAATAACATAAACACAAGACGGATATACGAACTTATCAAAATCGATATGAAATAAATTATTAACATGCCAAAATTTTATATAAATATATAATAAATTAAATATGATTGTAGCATAAAAAATAATACGAACACGATACGAATATATAATTTTTTTTTTGTTTTTTTTTTTTTTTCATTTCCTGCCATTCTCTCTTTCTATTTTTTTTTATTTCCATAAAATAAAAATAAAAATGAAGGCAAGGCAAGGCAAGGCAAGGCAAGCTTATAAAAACTTTAAGGGGTAACTTTAATATGATGTTAATGATGTTTCATAGTTGTTTTTGTACAATTTGAGTAAAATACCCCCAACAAGGATCCACTTGACTTAATCAACTAATCTTTAACTTTTTTTTTTTAATAATGAATTTTGTTAACGAATATTTTAAAAATATTTTATAAAATTATTAATATAATAATATTTTCATAAAATTATTAATATAATAATATTTTCATTCAATGCATTAAAAATTATGAATAAAATTATCAATTATCACATTTAATATAATATTATTATTATAAATAATTAATATATTAACTAATAAAAACACACTAATATTTCTTTTATTTATTTTATAATTAGTCTAATTGGATATTGTTCACACGCTTTGACAATGTCCCGCCACTTTGAATTGTCTATCTATGCTTTTTTTTTTTTTTAATGCAACTTTGGGACATATTGAAAGAGTCAAAAAGAGTTTGAATTACAGTCATGGTTTAAAGCAATTGGGAGAATTTCAATGCCCATTGCTCTTGGCTTTACCTTAACGACTTTAACTAATCCATCTTAAACAATTTACTTTAGTTTATCAACCGCCCATGCATATGACCTGCCTAAACTAAAGTCCACTTGAAAGAGTTAGACGAGAAAAAGAAGAAGAAAAAAAAAAAATTGCATTTCTGCGTCTGCCTCTCTGCGGATGGTTCGATAGGGCCATCGAGTTTATTGACTTTGTTTTGTCCCCTTTAAGTTATTATGGAATCTCCCTCCCACGTTGAGTTGTAGACTTAATAAGCTGTTTTGAGATGATGGATGGTTGGTGATCAAATTCAACGACCTCTCTGTTCTTATCTATTAACTTTGGAATATCAAATTTGTCAAAGGATATAAATGATACCGAAGTTAAACGATTTAATTAAAGAATCGAATTGGATCATCAGATCAATTGATCCGACCGTCGGATCAATTTAAATTTAATAACTATAATGTTAAATTCAACCCGAAAAAAGCATGTTACTGAAGAATTTTTTTTTTTTTTAATAATTGGATGATAGATGTCAACAAATAAAAATTTTCAATTAGATCTAATTACTGTTTTAATGTAAGTTTTTTTTTTTAAAGGGGTCGTAGCCTGAAAAAAAAAAAAAAGAATTGCAGATACTAAAATCTGCTGAATATCAACTCTTAAAAATAGTTATATAAACAAACTAGACTAAATCTTGAGTTTATTTAGGGTTTCTTTCATATATTGTTTATAGATAAGATATAATGTATATATATATATATATATATAGGTAAAGCCATGAATTTTGAATTTAAGTGATCAAAATTAAATTTTTAATAATTTCAAATAGAAAAGAATCTGTCTGTATTCCACGTATTAATAGTCTGATTGCCAAAAACCTTTGACGAGGCAACACATATAAAGTCCAAATATAGTAAATTATAAAATACCCAACAAAACCAAGGAAAACAAACAATGGGCACACAGTTCAATGAGCTGACCCTAACTTTTGGCTGTTCTCGAATGGGAATTTTTTCAAATATTGCAGCGGTGTTGGCGTTGGCGCAGGCGCCCCATCCAAAAGAGACTGCGGTGTGGGCTGCACAAATTGCCCTCTATTTTACTCGAGGAAGATAGATGGATGCCAATAAGAATTTCAACGTTCAGGTTGAAATTAAAGAAGGAAATAAATGGTAGTGTAACAAAATTGATTCATATATAGTATAGTTTTCAAGAATATTTCTCTTTGTGAGTTGTATATATTGACATTGTCAATTCGACTGGTCTTGACTTGCAATTATCAATATTTTCCACCAACTATAATTAGCCTCAATCAAAGAAAAAGTCATATATTCCATAGCAAGAAGAAGGGCCTTTGTCATGCATGCAACAATCTTAAGAAAGAATCACACAAAATAAGCTCCAACAGGGAACAGAAAAAGACTTATGGGTCTCCTAATTGTTATTGTATTTATGACAAAGCCAAAAGAACAAACAAAAGTTGGAAAGTTACACGAAAGGTATATGTTAAATCTTGAATTTAAATGAAAATTTATATGTAAGTTGATAGAATTTATGTGTAATTGTAATTACTAATGTTGATGTAAGGATCGTTGAATTTTGTTCCTTTACGAGATATATATTGTTTGACCACACTTGATTATAAAAATACTTGCTCTCGTAATTTTTTCTTTTAAGAAAATTAAACGTTACCTATAAATTATGATATAATTTTGATTTTTGAGTTATTAACTAATTATGCGACATTTTTCTCTTTAAAAAAAAGTTATAAAGAGAAAGAGAAATCAAACCTTGAACTTTAAGAATTATGAAAATGATTAAGTCAAAACTTTATTATTGATAAGGGTTCGGTTAATGGGAGTCTATAAACACCAATTAATAATTATTTTATTATTATTTTAATTTTTTTTACATTTAATGTATTATTTTTATCGAATTAAAAAATATATTAATTATAAATATTTTTTATAAATATCATCTTAACTAGTGTCATTAAACATTAATTAACATTTCTATATCAATAATTATACGTGTTCTTTTTATAAATATATGCTACCTTTTAACAATTTGTTTAGAGAACTAGTTAGAAAAAATAAAAGCAAGAATATATATATATATATATATATATATATATATATATGAAAAGAACATATAGGTTCTCTTGATTCTCCATTATATGAAAGTGAGCTACAATTTATTTTTTCCTTCGCTTAAAATGGATGGCAAAGAAAGCAGCCATGGTGGAGAATCGTTGCTTTAATCTGCGGCTTCAAATATTTTAGCAAAAAATATAACTTTTGAAACGAATAGATATTAAGACCTCTTCAATTTGAGAAAACTGATCAGATGATTCTCTATATATAGAAAATGCAAAACCTGCAGAGGTCAAACAAAAAATTCCCATTTTCTCAACACGCTAGCTGATCGATCATCGATCAATGGTTGAGTTGAGAGAGGCATCTCAAGATTTGGTTCGTTTGGTTGCTGCCTAATTAATTCGTGTTGTGCGGAAGCAAATCGATATTACTAAAACCGATTTAAACACACTGAAAAAACACCGATATTTTACGTGGTTCGGCCAATATGCCTACGTCCACGGGAGGAGGAGCTTGAAGCTTTGTATTAATGGAGATGGAGTACAAAAAAATACAGAATTCAAGGTGCAATACAAGCACTGAACTCACAACTCAACACAATACCGAATTACTCTATAAACACAGAGTATTTGCTTCAACACTTTAGCTCTAACTCACACTCACTCAACTCAACTCAACTCATTTTCTCTCTTACTCTACATGGCTATTTATAGCCATAATATCAAGGTGTGAACTTACATCAAGTGGCAGCCACCATAGCCACCATCCACCACCTATCTTGGTGTGAACACATTGCAAGTGGTAGCCACCATAGCCACCATCCATTTGCAAGTGGTAGCTTCCATTATTGGTGGTGCAAGTGGTAGCTCCATTATTGGTGCTAAGCCACCTATGGTGACTTTGAGCCATATTCAAGCCATATTCCAACAATCTCCACCTTGGCGAGAATCCACAGAGAGAATTCACAGATCAGAGCTTCCTCCTTTCTCCTTCAGGTGTCATATACACCATTACACACATCAGGGCACCTACTGCATTGGCATGATCCATCAATGCACTGAGCCTGAGTCAATTTTTCTGTCTATTCTAATCTCCTTCCCAAGAATTTTCTTAGCTTCTCCAAGATCATCTCGAACTCTGAGCTCAGTTGAGCCTTCAGCCTGTCGATCTCCACCTTGCCTTTTTCAGCAGATAGACAAATGATCCATCTTGAAGTTTCCGGAAATAAACACAGTGATCAAATTGACTGTGTGTGTACTTTTCATCCTGTCATGAAACAGTCCAACCGTTTGTACAGCTGTCACGGGATTGTTTCAGACCATACAGTGACCGGTTCAACTTGCTTTTGTAATCTTTGCGACCGGGGACTCCAAAACCATCTGGTTGAGTCATATAAATTTCCTCCTCTAAGGAACCATGGAGGAATGCAGTTTTTACATCAAGTTGAACTATCTCTAGGTTATACAGTGCTACTAAAGCCAGTAAGATCCGAATAGATGCATGCTTAACAACAGGTGAAAATACCTCATTGTAGTCTATTCCTTCTTTTTGAGCCTAACCTTTGGCTACCAATCTGGCTTTGTATCTGATGCTGTCTTTGCCGGTAGCACTCTCCTTTTTGGCAAAGACCCATTTGCACCCAATTGATCTTTTGAGTGTTGGAAGTGGAACCAACTTCCAAGTCTGATTTTGATGAAGTGATGTCATCTCTTCATCCATCGCCTCCTTCCACTGGGCATGCTCTGGGCTGTTTACAGCTTCTTTGTAATTGATCGGAACATCATCATCAATTACTGGAAGGGCGTATGCCACCATGTCTGTGTACCGAGCAGGTTTCCGAATATGTCTATTCGGTCTACTGGTGGCAACTGATTCAGGTTGCTGAAAGATTTCTGGTGATGACTCCTCCACTTCAGTTAAGGTGTCATCAGATTCTGGTTTAGATTCATCGGAATTTTGACCAGCATCTTCTGATTCAAACTCCACCTGCTTTAGAGAATCTTGGTTCACATTCTCTGGAGTTGACAGTTTCAGCATTACAGATTCGTCAAAGGCAACATCTCGGCTTACGATGACTTTCTTTGACTCAAGGTTCCACAGTCGGAATGCCTTTACTCCTTCACTAAAGCCCATGAAGACAGCTTTCTTGGCTCTAGGATCCAGTTTTGCATCCGTAACTACGAAGCCGATCATAATCAGTGGCAGAATGTCCGCACCACACCTCTATGGGAGTTTTCCCATCAATTGCGGTGGAGGGTAGTCTGTTGATAATGTGGGAGTCGTACAATAAAGCCTCCGCCCAAAATGCTTTGCTCAAGCTCGACTGGGATAACATGCAGCGAACTTTATCAACCAAAGTTCGATTCATCCTTTCTGCAACTCCATTCTGCTGGAGAGTGCCAGGAACAGTGAAGTGTCGAATTATCCCATCATTTTGTGAGAGGCTGCTGCTCTGCCTGTCACGGTTTCTCTGTCAAGGAGATACAGATTTCCCTTCATATAACCCTTCATTGCTAAGAATGCTCCACGTACAACTCTCAGGACTCCATTCTGAATGGTCACCTTGTAACCATTTGAGTCTAAGACCCCCAGTGATATGAGGTTCTTCTTGAGATCAGGGACATACCTTACGTCTGTAAGTTGTCTGATTGTACCTTCATGCATTTTCAGTCGGATCGTTCCGATGCCTCTAGTGTGACAAGTATTGTCATTGCCCATATGGACAATCCCTCCATCAAACTCCTTGATGTTTGAGAACCACTTCCGGTTCGGACACATGTGGTAGGAACATCCGGAATCCAGAATCCATTGATCTGAAGAGTGTGTTGTTGTGGAAATCGTAAATGCAGAGTCTTCCTCTCCCTCAGATTCTTGAGCTACATTCACAGTCGACTTCTCCATGTTAGGACAGTTATTCCTCCAGTGCCCTTTCTCATGGCAAAAGGCACACTCGTCCCTTGAAAGTCGTGTTCTTGATGATCCCCTATTTGAGCGGGATCTCAATCGACCTCTCTGTCTGGACAGTCTTTCTTCCAGTGTCCAACACTGGGCACACTCGTCCCTTGCAGATTGTCGATGATACTTTTCTTAGACGGAATCTTCATCCATCTATCGGTCCTTCGCGGATTAACAGGATTCTTCTCCTGGATAGGATATCCACCGCCTACTGGACGGGATCTGGACATGATCTTCACCGTCTACTGGACTGGACTGGACATGATCTTCACCTCCTACTGGACGGGATCTTCACTGTCTACTGGCCCTTCGCGGATTAACAGGATTCTTCTCCTAGATAGGATATCCACCGCCTACTGGACTGGACTGGACAGGATCTTCACCTCCTACTAGACGGGATCTTCACTGTCTACTGGTCTGGAGCGGTCTTCAACTCCTACTAGACAGGATCTTCATTGTCTACTGGACGGGATCTCCACCGTCTACTGGACGGGGTCTTCACCTCCTACTGGACAAGATCTTCACTGTCTACAGGTCCTTCGCGGACTCACAGGTCCAGTACTTCGCACTGCCACATGCCAAAGTTACGTGGTGCCATCAAATTTCTCCACCTCGAACTTTGTAGTGGTCATCGAGTTCTTTCTGATGTAGAACTTGATGATGCGCTGCTGGTTGTTTCAGTTGTCTAATGATTCTGCCATGGTAATAAAACAAAATTACCAACTCAGAGTTTTTTCGTTACCTGTATGGAAAAACGGATGCCGCGGTTGAGTCCGGAATAGTCGAAATAGCTAGGAACGGGTCCAACTGTGTAAATTTTGGACACACGGTGAATATTCTGCTGCAGGTGGCTCGAAATGGACTCGGTTTAGCTCAACCGGCTCGGAAAAGTCTCGGAATAGTGTTCTGTGGCTCGAAAAAGTTGGTCGGAGCTACGGCGGCGCGTGGGGCGCGTGCGGCGGCGCGTGGGGCGGCGCGTGGGGCGCGTGGAGGCTGCTGTCTCACCGGCGCGTGCGGCGCGTGTGGCGCGTGAGGTCACTCGCCTTCAACCTCTGGAAGGCGCGTGCGGCGCGTGCTGCGCGTGGGCTTCACGCGTCTTCAACCTCTGGAGGCGCGTGCGGCGCGTGGGCGCGTGAGGCCCACTCTCTGCCCTTCTGGCGGCGCGTGCGGTGGCTTCTGGCGCTCTGGTTGATTCAGCTGCACTCCTCTCAACGACCTCTTCAACCTGGTATTTTCAAAACACAAATTGTAGCACTTTTGAAAAACGGACAGAATCGAACAAACTCGGTTTTACGTAAAAGTTGGCTCTGATACCAATTTGTTGTGCGGAAGCAAATCGATATTACTAAAACCGATTTAAACACACTGAAAAAACACCGATATTTTACGTGGTTCGGCCAATATGCCTACGTCCACGGGAGGAGGAGCTTGAAGCTTTGTATTAATGGAGATGGAGTACAAACAAATACAGAATTCAAGGTGCAATACAAGCACTGAACTCACAACTCAACACAATACCGAATTACTTTATAAACACAGAGTATTTGCTTCAACACTTTAGCTCTAACTCACACTCACTCAACTCAACTCAACTCATTTTCTCTCTTACTCTACATGGCTATTTATAGCCATAATATCAAGGTGTGAACTTACATCAAGTGGCAGCCACCATAGCCACCATCTACCACCTATCTTGGTGTGAACACATTGCAAGTGGTAGCCACCATAGCCACCATCCATTTGCAAGTGGTAGCTTCCATTATTGGTGGTGCAAGTGGTAGCTCCATTATTGGTGCTAAGCCACCTATGGTGACTTTGAGCCATATTCAAGCCATATTCCAACAATTCGACCGTACCAAAAGGAACATACTAGATTTAGATTTAGAACATGAACTTCAAAAAGGGAATAAACAGGTTTTAGAATTTACTTGTGTTTATAAGCTTTTGAATCACAAAAGCAAAGATTATTTTGAGCTGGACAACAAAATTTTAATTTTCTTCAGCATCCCATCCCATCCCATCCAAAAGAGAATATATACTTTACTGCTAGTAGGGTTCACATATGCACTTTTGTTTTTTTTTTTTTTGGCATTCACACACTAATTATAATACCCTTCCAATTTAGAAGGGGATGATATAATTTCACAATTAATTTCATTGGACTCCACCATAAATAAAAGGAAAAGAAAAAGAGATAAATAGCATTTAGATTAATTTCAACCAAAAGCAATAATGTTAAAATAATCCTAATTGATAATTTGAGGTTGAAGTGTTGAAATATTTGAACACAAACTATTTATTAATTTGGATTTTGTCACTTAATTATAAAACTAAAGGAAGATGGTGTTGTATAATAAGAGATATGATTAATTGAACACCAATATTAATTATTTTAGTAACTCTAAAATACGTCCAAAAAATTACCAAAAATAAGTTGGTTTTTTTTTTTTTTTTTTTTGTACTTGAAAATTTGAGAGCAGATAATTAAGTTGTTCCAATTCTAGGTTAAGGCAAGATGTGGATTTCAAAAAACTTCATTGGAAGCATTCGAGATTAGCAACAACGAGAGGCCACCAATAAGACTCGAATTCAAACAATTCATGGTAAAAAAAAAAAAAAAGCGAATTCAACCAATTGAATCAATCCGTAGTGTGTTATTTAGTGCCTTTTTGAACTGTTACAATGCATGCTTAAGGGAATTACTAGTAGGTACTTAGTTGCATGTTTACAACGTGTGAATCAAGCATGCCCCATCTAACAAAACTTGTATTTGCATACATCCGAAAGGCCAAAACCCATTTGTTTCTCAACTTCACATGTAGGAAATCAAAACAAAAACAGCCTACTAAAAGATATCCAACTAGAAAAAGGTTATGGTTCATTATTGATCTGGTTTTGGTTCTTTAATGTGTAGCTTAGTGGAGTATTTTTGTACCCACCAAACCTGCTTGTCGTGATAGAAAATGTGCAAACAGAGGGTTAAAGAAAAACCCATTGAAATGGAATCTTGAAATGGGGTCAGGGACCATGGCCAGCAGAGCTTTCACAAAAACAGCAAAGATGTGAATGTGATATATAATAGATTCTTATCCTTGGTCTTGAAAACTCTTGATATTGACTTGGATTGGAAGAATTTTCACAACATTTAGGACCGACAATGGAGAAAATAGCCTATATAAAATATATCAAGGAAAATTCCAAAGAAAATCACAATAGAGACTGTACATTATTTTCATCAACATGTAATTCACAAGTATGAAATTAAAATCTTGAATATTTTGAGATATGTATCACTTCATCATGTACCATCAATTTACGTCTCAAAAAAGTTTGACGTGCACTTGTCAATTACTGGGAATTGTGTTTGAGACAATCTTATATTCTATTTATATTTTATAGGCATCCACTCATTTTATGCGTAATATGAAAAACTATCTAATTTTGCTGCAAGATTTAAGGCAAGCTTGGCCTATAATATATATATATATATATATATATATATATATATATATATATATATATATGAAGCACCCACTCTTGAATTTTGCAACAAGTACATGTAAACAATCTGAATACATAGTGAAAAGGACCTTTTTGAATACAACAAATTTGAACCCAAACCATGTCCATTCCAGTTAAATGTTTCAATTTTGACACCATTTGACATTGAATGCTTACACAAAATTCTGAAATACCTTAACAAGAATAGCCCAACAGAATTGAGTGGTCCTCAACTTATAATGGACCATGATCCATGGGCCAGCACCAGCCCAAGCTCATATTTTCTTGTTAGCTGGGTTGTGACTTGTGAATGTGATGATATCTAGGAATAGGGAGGAAAGGAGGAGCCTTACCACTAGATTGGGAAAAAACAAGAAAGGCAACATATAAACTGCAATAAAAAATTCAAAACATCGTAACGATGGTATCTGAGTTTTCTTTCTTTCCAAGAACTTACTTGGTGCTCACCAAATATTTTCATGGGATTCTGTATCATTAGGTTCTACTACTAGGTATAAGTAGCTTTCAAGGTGCAAGCTTGTTGAGCCCAAAATGATGCAGGCATGCAACCTAATTAGACTCTTTCATTTCCTATGAAAACTTCCAAGCAAGCAAAGCATATATGTCCTTGAATTGTAGATTTGCATGCATGAATCATAAGAATATATTAATGCAATCTGAAGATCACAACTAGTATTTTCTTTTTATATATATTTGAAATTATCAGAAAGGGAGACTACCAATAGACCACATAGCTGTTGGCAACTGGTATTACACACATCATACTGGCAAGAAAAAAATTTTATGCAACGTCTATCAACATTGTTCAAGATCCCTAAGGTTACATAATCTTTTATTAATCCATACAAAGAAAAAGCAAATTTCTAATGAGGAAAACCTCAATTCATCTGGCATTTTGTTGTGATTCACGGCGAGAATATTGCTCTTCATCTCTAAAAAACCTAACCAGCGGTATAGATCTTAGTGATTAAATGGTAAGACCTTGAGGAGGAGCAGCAGCGGGAGTCCTAGGCTTGGCCTTCTCAACAACAATGGCCTGAGTGGTAAGGACCATTCCTGCAACTGAAGATGCATTCTGCAGAGCACATCTTGTTACCTTTGCTGGGTCAATAACTCCAGCCTCCAGCAAGTTCTCATACTTGTCTGTCATAGCATTGTAACCAATCTCCCATTCACTACTCTTCACCTTCTCCACCACCACCTCACCTTCCATTCCTGCATTTTGAGCTATCAACGAGGCTGGTGCAACCAGAGCCTGCATGCAAAAATAATGAATCAGTATAGTTTTAAAATGTTGAAACATAAATGTTCATCCAGTTAAATCATATGGTATAAGAGCATTAAGTCTAGCACTGACTGCAAGTTCACATTTATGACATCTCCGATGTAGTCCTTCAAGTTAAAACGGAGTTTCCAAAATGGTCAAAACCAAATTCAATCATTATTTTAGACAGCAAATCGTCAGCAAGTTTACCTTCTGCACAATGTCAGCTCCTAAGCGCTCATCTGCCTCTTCAAGCTTCTCCTTAATTGCAGGAACACAACCTGAAAGATGAACATATGCAGCACCACCACCAGGCACAATTCCTTCCTCTATGGCAGCAAATGTAGCATTCTTGGCATCTTCAATCCGTAGCTTGCGATCCTCAAGTTCAGTCTCTGTTGCAGCCCCCACCTTAATGACAGCAACACCACCAGATAGTTTGGCAATCCTTTCTGCTAATTTTTCCGAATCATAGACAGAATCTGTCTCAGCTAGCTCTTTCTTTAGTTGTGCCACCCTAGCTTGTATCTCATCCTTCGAAGCCGCCTCAGCGATTAGTTGAGTTGAATCCTTGGTAATGATCACTTTTCTGGCTATACCAAGCTGCTCGACCGAGGTGTTCTCAACGAGCAAACCCAAATCACTAGCTTGGAACTCAGCACCTATGGTTTAGATAATGAAACAAACGATAAAAACCATGGAGTAATGTTCCAATAAAAAAAAAATCCACGATAATTTACATACCAGTCAGAATGGCAATATCTTGAAGGAGAGCTTTTCTCCTTTCACCAAAACCAGGAGCTTTAATGGCTGCAACATTGAGGATGCCCCGCAGCTTGTTCACCACAAGTGTAGCCAGAGCCTCCCCAGTGACATCCTCAGCAATTATAAGCAAAGGAGATCTTAATTGAGTAGTCTTCTCCAACAGGGGAATTATGTCCTTTATAGCTGAAATCTTTTGATCAGTTATTAACACTCGTGCGTTCTCAAATTCACAAATCAATTTCTCAGGATTTGTTACGAATTGTGGGGAGATGTAACCTCTGTCAATCTGCAAGTGAACAGAAAAAGAAACTAAGATAATTAGAATAAGAACCAGACTTCAACTGCCACCAAAATATTCAGGCTACTTCTATTAAGTGATAAAAAATAAAATCAGTGGGTTAAAAATCTAAAGCAAGACACACCTCCATTCCTTCCTCAACATCAACTGTGGTCTCAAATGAGGATGATGACTCAATGGACAAAACACCATCAGGCCCAACTTTGTCAATTGCATCAGCAATCATTGTTCCAATAAGGTCATCATTTCCAGAAGAAATGGAAGCCACAGCTGAAAAGTAAAAAGCATGAGTGTTGCATTATACAACAAATAAAAAAGAGGAGCTTGTTCGCTAGTGGCTAATAATTTTGGCGCGCAAATACAATCTACATTTGTGCAGCATACCTTTGATATCATCACGACCTTTAACAGGCCTGGCCCTCTTTTCCAGCTCTTCTACCAACCCTTGTACAGTTTTATCAATACCCCTCTTTACTGAGACTGGATTTGCACCAGAGGTAACACTCAGAAGTCCTAGTTTGATTATTTCCCGTGCAAGTACAGATGCAGTAGTTGTCCCATCACCAGCAGTGTCATTAGTTTTACTCGCAACCTTCATCCCACAGCCAAAGGGTAAACAAAAGATGTCAGGGCCAATGACCATGTCAAGGTGAGATTAAAGACTTATCAAGACATATAATCAGGAGAACAACACTAAAAAGATTACGGGCGAACCTCTCTAATAAGAGCTGCACCAGCATTTTCCATGGCATTAGGAAGCTCAATTGCTCTGGCTATTGTCACTCCATCATTTACTACCTTTGGACTTCCAAATTCATCCAAGACAACGTTCCTCCCTTTAGAATAGGAAAACATGTTGTAGTTAATATAATTGAGACTAGCCATCACGGTAAAAACAAGCATTTAAAGTTAAAATTAAAAAGCCAAACACAGATAAAAAGGTTTCTTCACCATTTAGGAAACAACTTGAAATACTTCTAACTTCTAAGTTAGAGTAACGCAATTAGTCAAAGGCATATGCATACATCAGATGATTATGAGTATGAACCACATTTTCTAAAACATGCAAATCAAAGCAATTCTGACATTTCATTCGACTTGAATGAGTGAATCAGCTTTTTTCTTTCTTTATCCCAAAAAAGGGTAGACTCGAGATAATATTTTCAAACATTAAAACATAAATGAATGCAATCATGTATAGAAACAAAGGCAATGAACTAATGATGGAAAAAGAAGTTACCCCTAGGACCAAGAGTAAGGCCAACCGCATCAGCAAGCTTATCAATGCCAGCCTGCATTGCAGCCCTTGAGTTCTGGTCAAAAGCAATTTCCTTTGCACAAGCTCTCACAGCAAATCGGCTATTTCCTTGCCTATAGTTTAGCCTTTGGTTCTGCCGCTGATTTACTCTCCTCCTCAAACTCCCCTGCAATCATAAACACCCATTAAAAACTCTAAAAACACCAATCTTTCATCATCTCTCCATTACCCAGATGCAAAAAAAAAAAAACCCAAACTTTCAAGGTAACATAAGGTAATACTATGTGCAGCTCAAAAGACAGTGTTTTTTCAGCTAACAATATGGAAAATGAAATGAACCCATTAAAGAAAATCACCTGTTTGGGTGAGCAAAGAATAGAAGCTGAATAAAGAGCATTAGCAGAGGCCATTTTCGATGACCAAAAGGCTAACTAAGCTAACAAAAAAAGGCGTTCTTTTTCTTCTTGGTTTTGGGAGAGAGTGGATAAGGAGGCAGGTAGGAAAGTAACTAAGAAGTAAGAACCAGGGCGTTGAGTCTTTAGGGTTTAGTTTTTTTTAATGAAAGTGAGAAATGCTTCCAGAACGTTCTTCCATTTCTTACAACTTTTTGTCTTGTCTTTGTTTGGTGACCAACATTTTTTTTTTCCTTTTAAATTAATTTTTTATTGCTTTCTAATTTTATTTTCTGTTTTTACATTATGTCCTATTATTTAACAAAAATGCAAATAAAGTATTAGGTTTTGACTAGACATTGGTCCAAAAAAACTAAAGAGAAAGAATAATATTAATTTAATTTTCATCTAAAAAATCTTATTTAAATTTTAGCTTATAAAGTTAAGTTAGATGAAATTTTTATAATTTTTTTTCAAATATTATTTCAATTTTTTTTTTTTAGAATTGTCTTCAATATCAATTTTTAAAATAGAAATAAATAATAATTATTTTTTTTGAGTGTATAAATGAAAAACAAAATAATAGTAATAAGCTACTCCATTTACCAATTTTTTATTTTTTAAAAGAAAAATAAGGACCTGAAGCCCAAAAACCTTCAGGCCTGAATGCCCAAGCTCGTATTCACCCTTTCTTATATCCCAAATCTCAATCGTATCCAAATCCAATTCAGAAACCTAGAAAGTTCTACCATTCTCGCCATACCCGTCGATCGTCGTTGCTCTATGAGCTCACTCTATTAGGTTTGCAGGCTCTGCCTTTCTCTCTGTTTTCCCCTTTAGTTTTCTACAATTTTCCATTGTTTCTAGATACAATCATAACTTTGCTACTTTTAAATCATGATTTTTTTTTTTACAAAAAGAATTTATATTTTCGAGTATTTTTTAATCAGAAATTTTTATCTTCTTTTTTTTCTACGAAAAATGTGCTTAAACTTTTTAATTCAAAACTTTGCAGTGACCGTGAAGCTGTTAGAATATACGAACCAAAATCTGATACGCATCAGAAAAGGTTTGTGGATCAATCGAGCGTTTTTGACTGGTAAACTGAATTTCATCAATCAAATCCGTAAATTCATTTTTTTTTATTTTATGATTTACTGATAAATCCTTGAGCTTGTTTGTTTGTTGATTTGAATACTCTTGAAGGAAATGCTTTGATTCCTTGTTAATTGTTTTATGTTGCTGAAATATAATTAATTTAGTGGTAAACGGGATCTAAATTTGGATTAGAATAACCTTTATGGATATTAAGGAAGAAATGATAGAACGAATAACTATATTCCTCTTTAAATAGTAGGTTTAGGAGGAAAGGCCAGAATAGTTGCCGGATTCGTGGTAGCTGTAGTTGAGTTTTGAGAGTAAGACAGTGATTCAGATTCTTAACTCGGTTTCTTATGTTGTGAGTTGATATCAGTTTCATCTCAGTGTTAGTGGGTGTCTCTCATTTTAACAGAATCAGGGCCATTAAGGTACCTATCAGTTCCAATGATGGTCTTTTGAATAACAGAGTGAAAAGATTATCCTAGAATTTTAAGGTACCTTCTCCCATAACTTTGGTGTTTCTTTTGATTTTCTTGTTTTCAAATTCAGAAACTTCATTGTTGTCTCTGTTACAAAACTAGTGTGTTTAGCGTTGATTTGATGTGGGAGGGGGATTAAAGAATGTGACTTTTTGAACACTTAAATTTTTTCATCTTTAACAGTTTATCTGCAAAGGCTGGTAAGTAATGTATATAATAATCTTTTGGAAGTATTGTAACAATAAAGCCGGTTTTCTTATGCATTATTATATCTGTAATGTTTATTGTAAATAGAATCAAAGAACAAGTTTTTGTTAACTATCATTATTGATGCAAATTTCTGTAATGAGTGCAAATGTTTTGTAGTTGAAGCAAAAACATATATCTGCTTCAAATTTTTGGAATGAAAGCTACATGAGTTAGGATTTATTTGGACGGGGTTCTACTGAAGTAGTGCTCGGTTAACATAATTCTGTGTGTGTGTCTTGCTTTCAGCTTTGCATGAGGATTTGTGATATCTAGAAATAATTTTCAAGGGAAGCCTTTGTCAACATGGGTAAGAAGATGCGTGAAAAGGATGGGCATAAGATGGGGAATAACCAGGTTGAAGAAGGCAATGCTGTTAAAAAGGAAAGTGATGTTTTCGATGTGTCAACTGGGAATATGAATGATGCTTCCGAATCGAGCAATAGAGATGATGATAAGAATAAGAGGAAGGAGGATAACAATGTAAAGAAGAAGGATGGAATAAAAAAGAGGAAATCAGAGTTTGATACAGATGAAAAGGGATCTCAGAAGGCTCAGAAGAAGCATAAGAAAAGTAAAGATGCAGTTGGTGAAGTTAAAGAGTTTTCAATGGAAACTTGTTTTGGTGGAAAAGAGAACACGCAACAAGAAAGTAGCCAGGCAATGTATTTGGAGAACAATTTTGATTGGGAAGCAAAAAGGGTTAGGAAAGAGAAACACAAGAACAAGAAAAGAGATGGGATTGATGCAGTCACTACTGTGACTGAAACCCTTGAACATAGTAAAATGCAAGAGCCAGTTGAGGCACAGAAAATCTGCAGCAATGAAGACATTAATAAGATTGTGCCAGGAAAAGAAGGTGAATACGAGAAGCAAAAGAAGAAGAAGAAGAAGAAACAAAAGCTGGAGAAGGTGAGTAGTAATGTTGGTGGTCATATTGCAGTAAGTACTGATGGAAATGATACTGATAAAGAGGATTCAACTGGCAACAAGGTAGAATGCAGAAAATTAGGAGGTGATGCTGAAGATGGTAACAGAGGCAGGAAAAAGAAATCTAAATCAGTGAAAAATGGGTCTGAGGGTAAACATCATAAAGGTGATGTAGTCACCACTATGAGTGAAACCCTTGAACATAGTAAAATGCAAGAGCCAGTTGAGGCACTGAAAATCTGCAGCACTGAAGACATTAATAAGATTGTGCCAGGAAAAGAAGGTGAATACGAGAAGAAAAAGAAGAAGAAGAAACAAAAGCTGGAGAAGGTGAGTGGTAATGTTGGTGGTCATATTGCAGTAAGCACTGATGAAAATGATACTGATAAAGAGGATTCAACTGGCAATAAGGTAGAATGCAGAAAATTAGGAGGTGATGGTGGTGATGCTGAAGATGGTAACAAAGGCAGGAAAAAGAAATCGAAATCAGTGAAAAATGGGTCTGAGGGTAAACATCATAAAGGTAATGCAAGAACCATAAAAAGTGTCAGCGCTACCAATCAATCTGAAAATGCTACACCTAAAGAGAGATCTAAGAGAGTGAGTTTCTCTGATCATGTTGAGGTTTTCCCTTGTGAGAATGTTATAGATGATGCAAACAAGGATGGCAAAGAAGGCTTAGTATATGGTAGGCGTTACTCAAAAGAAGAAGATGAGATTATTATGAATGCTGTTGCCGATTACATTGAGTCTCATAATTTAGGTGATGAAGGTGTAAATATGGTTCTGAACTGTAGGGATTACCCCCAATTGAAATACTGTTGGAAGGAAATTCAAGCAGGCATTCCTTGGAGGCCAGTTGATAGTGTATACCGTCGAGCTCATGTTCTTTTTGAAAGGGATGAGAAGCGTCCATGGACCACTGAAGAGTATGAGGTCATTCACAAGTTTGTTAAAGAACATGGAACAAAGTGGAAATTGTTGGCTGACTCACTCGGCAAGCATAGGCATCATGTAAAAGATACATGGCGTAGAATAAAACTGACCAATAGAAGTAGAGGGCAGTGGTCTCAAGAGGAGTACCAGAGTTTGTTTGACTTAGTGAACTTGGATTTATCTATGAAAGCTTCCGAGGAAAAGAAAACCAAGCATGGGATGTTGCGAGACAATATCTGTTGGACTGCGATTAGTGACAAGATGCAAAGCAGAGCCTTTGCCAATTGTTGCAAAAAATGGTATGGAAGCTTAGCGTCTCCTATGGTAGCAGAAGGCATATGGGCAGATGTTGATGACTATCGCATGCTGGATGCTCTTTCTAGCTTGGATGCTTGCTGCATGGAAGATGTGGACTGGGACAATCTTCTTGAGCATAGGTCTGGAGATTTGTGTCGAAAACGGTGGAACCAGATGGTTCGACATTTAGGTCCACAGAGGGACAAGCCTTTTGCTGAACAAGTTGAAATTCTTGCTAATCGATATCGTCCAGACATGCTTGATGCGAGAGAGGCCTATGATAGCAAAACCCCAGTTGATCTGTGACATAGCTGCATTGCAATTGTTATCTACAGAACATGTTGTCTTGATTACTGATTTAGTTTGGAGCTGCATGCTCTATGTTAGCTGATTGGTTGATTATCCAGAAACTTTTAGAGCAATCTCCTAATAGACTATTTCATTTATGTTTAGGTCTCCCCTAATGGTCCTAATAACCCGGCAATATGGATCTTATGGTCTCTTAACTTGTTTCTGAGTAATCCACTCATAGGCGTGCTATTAGATAATCCCAGAGGATTAAATTATAATGTAGTGATAAGATTCTAGCTCAGTGTTGTTAATCGCCTATAAACTTCCTTTCCTATAAGATCTTGTCTTTGAAATTCATTTGAGTTGGAGTTTGTAAAAGATTTATAAATATAATCTATCTTTGTTTGCTTCTGCTTTTGTATCCCTTTTTCTTGATATAAATAAGCAAATAAATTATGCGTTCTGAATTTTGCATGCTGCCAGGAGACTGATCTGATACTGGTTGGTTTTGCTGTAAATTTCCTTGTTTATTTGCTTTTACGTAATGGATAACACTTCTAGAAAAGAGAGAAACCTATTGATCGAGGATGATAAGTTCGGAAAATTTTAAGGAAAATTTTTTAAAGTGAATTTTTCGTAAGTTCCAAAATATATGTAATTTATTATGTTTATATGTAAAAAAAAAAATTATATAAATACATGATAATTTTTAATTTACATAAATACATGATATATTTATCATGTTTATATGTAATTATATGTAAAAAAAAAATTACATAAATACATGATAATTTTATGTAATTTAAAATATTTATATGTAATTTTATTATATTTATATATAATAAAATTTATTTTAAACTCACTTTAAAAACTTACCTTAAAACTCTCCGATATGTTCATTATGAGCAATAATAGCATCAAACTTTTATGCTTATTCATCTTAATGACGTGCCTACAATAACATATATATATATATATATATATATATATGATGGATGATTTTTATTCACCAAAGTTTTGATTTGATGGTGATTAGATGTACTATGAATGAGTTAGTTAGACAATTCTTTCAAACCCCCAATTCCTTAATTGATGAACAGAAAACCTAGCCCTTCTTTTATGAGTAATTGTGTTGTCCACTGCCATTGAAATTTTTACACACCAGTTAATAGGATAACATATATTCAGATATAATAAAAATTAATTAAAAAAATATATATGATAATTTTATAATTTGCTTATGAAATTAAAAAAGAAAATCACTTATTACTTTTTCTTTCCGAAATCCAGTAACCCTACCATCTTAAAATATATTTTAACGTCCGCATAAAGTATTTATGTATAGATTTAATACATCACAAATTAAATTATTACATTACATTACATATTTCAAAAACATAATAAAAATGATGCAGGTACGTACTACGTAGAAACAAACAAAAGAAATAAATTCTATCTCCAAATCATATCCCCCATAAACTTAAGAGCTGGAACACCTCTTATCTCCAAATCAACTAATGGTGCCTGAATTATCCTCAAATTGGCAAGTTCTGGGTCATTCTTGATCATATCAATGGCACGCATTTGGTCCTGCATCATTCATAACACTGATTCAAGCTACTGCAAATATAGCTTTTACAGATAATACTGCATGGATCAACCGCTTTGCATACAAGGCAGCCATTTTTGAATCATGATTTCCATGGATTACTACTAGTAAGCAGCAGAAGAAGAAGAAGAAATAGATTTTACCTTCCTTTTCGTAGTGCAAAACTTGCAATCAGATATGGACGGAGGTAAAATCTGATTAACAATAAGCCTCTGAACAGGAACACATTCCTTCCTCAAAGATGCATGCAGCCTAGATGACTCATTTATTGCCATTACCTTCAAAAGGTAATTTCAAACAGTAACAAATAGATTAATGAAGCAATTACAGATGAACTAACACACACATTGAAGCATTAAAGATTAAACTTCATTATAGTTAGTTTTGTTTGATAAGCCAGCCAACATAGAGGTAATGCAAGTGTTTTGGAGAATAATGCACTGTTAGCAGTTGTCTCCAAAGGCCCAGAAGAATACTTATACAAATAAGTAGCACTAGTAGAAACATTTGATTGATCACTCAAGACAGAGAAAGGTATTTCATGACATTAAAAGTTACATCATGTCGACAAAAAGGTGAAATCAAGGTGTTACCGATGGTATGGTTACTATAACAAACTCAGTGGTATTGGAATCCCGGAAAAGGTCTCGCACTTTTGTCATCCTCTCCCTCAGTTGCTCTAGTTTGTCAGGCTACATATATACTCCAAAAGAGCATGGTTAGAATTTAAACACAGACCAAAACCTTCCAAAGAAACATTTGTGCTTACCACATCCTTCTGTTCTTCTGCTTTCCCAAGAACAGATTTGATGGCTGAAGTTGCTGAAGCTAACTTCTTCTTGAACTGAATTGCTCAAAAACGTAGTTTCATAAATATGAAAGACTAGAAACAGAATAGGAAAAGGTTATTCACAATGAGAAACAAAAGTAAAATAGATCAGAAGCTTGTTATATCTACAAGGTTCTTTATGTTACACATAAATATTGATCTGATTGGGATCCATATAGTAATGAGTCGAGAGTTACAGTACTGGCATTTCCAATTCAAACAACAGTGCCATTTCATACCTTCATAACTTTCCCAATGGATGCATCCAAAAAGTCAGGCAGGGACAAAAGCCGAAGTGTATGGCCCTATAAAATATTCAATAAAAACTCTAACTATTTACTAACTTCAAAAGCAGTTGAATATGCTAAAGTTTGAAAGCAATTTAGTGTCCACTGACCGTGGGTGCAGTATCAAACACTATCCGGCTAAACATACTATACTGTGGTGATTCAACAAATTGCATCACCTACAAAGCAACTGCAGGGTTAGGATAAAAAACAGTCTCAATGAAGGTAAGTCACATCAAAGTGCAAAAGTAATTAGAAATGGATCAAGGAATATACATGCCTTGGAAATTGCTATAGCTTCATCTAAACCAGGCGGAGGGGTATCCAACAGCTCTCCTAGCTTTAGTTCCCCCAACTTTAAAGGAGTAACAAAAAAAATGTCAGGTACAACAAAGAACGAACAAATCTCAAACAAAATTGAGATAAAATTGGTAGGTTAATAAAGAAATTTTTTTTAGGGAGAAATGATCAAAACTAGGTACAAGGGGCTATTAATACGGGCCAGAATGCTGCCCAGAGAGCTAACAAATGTTTCACTATTGTTCTTCATCTTAAAATTGCTTTAAAGGAAGCAACTTCTTCTCTTCTTTAATCTACTTCAGTAACCAAAACAAACTCCCCTCTCAGAATCCTGGTTAGAGTAGAAAACTATGAGCAAAAATGTAAATCAAATCAGCATTATGACACAACTCCATTTCATTGACCATTATTTTATTCACTAGCCAGTAGCTACTCCAACTATCAAAATCTCATGCAAGACATATAATAAGGTTTAACAGATTCTTCTTCCATTATAATGATAATAAATAGAATGATAACCAGAGGTTCTACATGTAACGTAACAGACTGATAGTGCTTAGCAACTTTTATAAAGTATAAATGCAAGACTTATATCCACCTGATCAGCAAGCATTCCAAGGCCCATGTTATTCATAAAATCTTTGACAGCACTCCCACCATTCTTTTGACTTGCAGAACGAAAATCCTCTTTACCTTTCTCAACGTTTATCTGCCATATTGCTAAGGTTTAAAAATATGCACCAAACAATGAGCTAATATGGAAAAAAAAAAAAAAAAAAATCAACAATAAGAAAATCAACCTTAAATCATATACCTCAAGAGCAAACAAAGGAGAATTCAATCCTTCAACAGGAACAAGATTCCCTCCTGTCAAATCCTAGAGAAAATGAACAAAGCAGATTGTTAAAGAAGTGGTCCCTTAAAAGTAACTTCCATTAATAAATAAATTCAGAAATCAGAAACATTTTGAGCATTTTCTCTTTAGAGTTAAAACGCAAAAGCATATTTTGATACCTGGGAAAAAGAATCACTTAAGGAGTGAGCAGGATCAGTTGAGATCACAATGGTTGGGTGCCCATGGTCTGCAAATTTTACAGCAAGGGAAGCAGCACAGCTTGTTTTTCCAACACCTCCTTTCCCACCTAGGAAGTAATACTTACGCAGCGGTCCAATGACCATCTCATCAAACCCAGCAACCGAATCAACAACAGTTGCTATAGATCTCACTGCAATGAAGAACATATAGAAAAATGTCATTCTAACTAGTTCCAAGACAATTTTACTGAACTTCATTACGCCTTAAATTCGCAGCTTATGTCTTGGAATATTAACTAACAAGAATCTTGCTTTGAATATACCATTAATGGTTCAACCTTCACACACTAGTAGTAAATATAGAATTCTATCACAGTAAAGATCCCTTGTATATGCTCTGGCCCTAAACGAGTAACTAAACCAAATTTCTAATTGCCTATATATATATATTTGAAACTATATACGTGAAAAACGCAAGCTTTTCCCCATTTTATCAATAGGAAAAACAACCTACTACAATCAATCACCAAACTAATCACTTATGATCAATTGGGTAAACAAAATATACTATAGTATGAAAGAGAAAATGGGTTACCTTGAAAAGGTACAGTATTTGGTCTTTTACATGTTAGAGCTGAAATAGAAGTCAAACTTGCTGTGATTCTATGAAAAGGAATGTTGTTTTGAGGTTTGGATATGTAATGAGACAGAGTGATGGGAATGAAGTTTCCTGGAATAAGTGAAATAGAACGAAAACAACGAGATAACATCTTAGAACTGAAAATGGGTAATAAAAACACTTTATATTTTCTTGGAAGTTCGATTGGAAGTGAATTTGACCGCACTTTGCCGTGAGTGTAATGATGCAGAGCAGAGGAGACAAGGCCAGGGGCGGCAGCAAGGTGTTAACTTGTAAAGGGTTTTGTTTGGGTTTTAGGACTTAAGGAGTCGCCACGTCATAAGCCTGAACCCACTGTCTTCTTTAATGGTCCTATATTAGATAGATTTGTACTGGGCCAGGACATGTACTTGTGTCGAAGACCGCATAAATTTTAAGCCAAAAATTAAATAAAGCACCAAATTAATTAATCTTTTGATAGTTGCGGTTCCTCTAATTCGAAATGATGCGACTCCCTCTTAATCAACCTAATAGCTGAAACCAGAAAGAAAAAAAAAAGATAGAGCTTAGTGAAAAGAAGAATAACCAGAATCAAACAAAAAGTAACAAAGTTTTTTCATAAATTTTTATTAAATTAGTATGTTTCTCTATAACATAACTTAAACCTTTTAACTTTTGACATCTTAAATCTTAAATTCAAAGTATATTTAATAAAACTAAACAGGATTAGAATTCATTTGGCCAGTATGAGTAATTCATCATAGATGTATCATTACTCTTGATTCTTTTTCCCTATTAAAAATGTTACAACTAAGAAGTAAGAACCATAGATTAGAAAACACCTCTCAAATAGAAGGTATAACCGCAAAGTAATCCTCAAAAGACCACGATTGCAAGCTACGTTAAAGCAAGAAAAAAAAAAAACCCCACTTCTGCTTTTTTATGCTCTGCATGATATATGTCCCACTCACAAGTCACAACTGAGATGGTTAGTCCAATTCCTGAATCAACCTCTCCTAGACATTTTTTGCATAATTCTTCTGATTCAAATAATAAATACTTCAACAGCAACAAAACCAACAACCACCCACTCTTCCTTTGGGTCTAAGCTTTGGTCTTCCTCCAACTCCCACAGCTTGATCAAAACCTGGTCACCCTTTCTTGTTTTAATGTTTCATCCAGGCATTAATGGTGGGGCGGGTTGAAGGTATTCATGGCCAGCCAAGGTGACTTTTCAGTTAATAACATGTCCTTGGAGATTGTAAGTTTGGTTTCTTTAATGCCTGTTTCATTGTTTTGGTATAAATATATATATTATAACTTTTATTCAACTACTTAATTAACATGTCTTGATTCTCCTTCAAGTTTCTTTTGGGGTCTGATTTTTGGCTATTCTTATTTCAATTTGTTCATTCTTTTGCCTGCTCCTTCATTTGATTTATCTTGTAATTCTAGAGGAAAAAGAAGCTTAGTGGACTGCAAAAAAGAGAGGCACTTGAAAGAGAGGTATGGGAATATTGAATCATCTGCCATTCTCTTCTCTTGTATTGATCTATGAGTACCATGCATTTGGAAGAATAAAAATGAATAGATATATGATCATATTCTTAAAAAGACAGACATTCATAGGTGATGGGTCTCAATAAATTTCTAACTGCAACTGCGTGCAATAAATTGATCATTTATGGATTATTTTCCTTTTCCTTGAGTAAGAGAGAGGTATGATTTAAGAATTCATTGATCAGTATTTGAGCATATATATCTCAGTATCATGGTTTATTGATTTTTCACTTTAGAACTTGTAGTTTTCCCCAGGAACCATATGATGAGTTTCTTCTTAAGTACTCAAAGGTATTGTAGGCAATATCATTTCTTTCTCCTAAAAGCAATATTAGCCCATGGATTTTTTTCGGAATTAGGCTTTAACTTGATTAAGAAGGTTAGACACTAGAATGTGGACGTTGCCTCTCATAGACTGATAATTTTGGACACCAACGTGTCGTGTTTAATAAACATGAAAACAGTCTAATAAATACGATTAATATGACACATTTAATACACGTATCGTATTCGTGTTTAAGATTTTGATATATTTAATAATTTTTGTTGTATTTATATTTTTTTTTTAAAAAACACGAAATACGAAACACATACAAAAATTACCATAGTTGAAAAGCTATGTCAGGCAAAAACCATTTGCCAACATCTGCATAGCAACTAACACGCAACTGATCAATGGCTTTGTTTCTTGTCCCAAAAGGGGCAGCAGTAAGGGAGGACCATCTATTCTATACCTCTTTTATCCCCTAAACTCTAAATTTTGAAGGTATATATTTTATAATTTAGACCTTAGAGTTTTAGCTACAATTTTTAATCAGCTATCCAAGAAATGGTATTTTCAATTACTTTAAATCCCTGCAAATGATTCAATATATCTAGTAATTAGTAGTGTATAGTTGCTACGCAAATTATGACATTTTATGATTTAAAGATGTGTAGAATCTTTAGCGTTTTTGACAAGTTTCTTTCGGTTGGCACAGTTAAAATATGAATGAATGATCTTGTTGATGATTTTCTATTTTATAGGTCTCCATGCTTCAGAAAATGCTAAACCAAGAAGAAAAGATGCATCAGATTCTGACACGAGTACATCATCAAGAGGATGGCTCTTCCATCTCTATCCCAAACTTCCTCCCTCCAAAGGCAAGGCTTTTCTTTCCCTTTTCCTTGTATACAAACATATATATATATATATATATATATATATATATATATATATATATATATATACATATAGATATATATGTGCTTTGGAGTGCATATTTGACTTACTTGACTTCTTAGGTTTTCACCATGTGAATGTCTTGATATTTCAATGAACATATATGTACAAAGAAGACACTTTTGACGAAAGAAACATTTAATAACCAGCTGAGTAATCCGTCTCGCTTGAATTTTACAGATGAAGGAGCTCTTAGCAGAGCTGGCTATGGTTGAAAATGAGATAGCTCGTCTAGAAAGCCAAATAAGCCAACTTCAACTTGGTCTAAAACAGGAAAAGGAAATCACCAAGGAAACAAAATCAAAACAATGGCAACCTGGGAGTCTAATGAGTTACCTTCAAGGCCATCCATCCAGTACATCTAACCAAAACCCAATAAAGCAAGGTGGCCATGAAAAGATGGTTTTTGAGACCAAGGCTTTGCATTTTATTAGCAAAGCTATTAAAGGGGATTATACTCTTAGTGACTTCAGTCTAAATGAGAGAATGGACTCAAGATTACTAATTTCTGATCAGAAAGAAAACCAGTACCAGGGAGAGGTTAAATTTCAAGAAAGGATTCCAAGGAGAAGTGGTAATTTGTTGAAAGCAGCTTCACCTTTGCGAGACCCTCGACATCCATCGCCCAAAGTACGTAAGGCCCCAATTATTTCGTCCGTCCCCCTTAGATTCTGCTAAACATAATTGTAATGAAGGGTTTTTAATTAAATTTTGAATATACTGAACTTCTCATTTTTCAGCCAAGGGAACGTATTCCTGAGTCCAACTGGGACCTCCCTCCAAAATCTCTATCTAGTACGCTGATTTCAGAAGAGAACAGCCAGAATTGGCATCCGAACAAGCTATCCGAGAATATCATGAAATGTTTGAACTTCATTTTTGTCAGGCTACTTAGAACATCAAGAGCAATGGAATTGGAGAAGTTAGGCCCTATTAATACCAGGTTTATGAACACTCCCTTAAGCTCAAGAAGCTTTAGGGTGGAAAATAATAATACCATAAATCCAAAGTCAAGCCTTGGGTTACAGAAGGAATCGAGGCAACAAGACCCGTATGGTATCTTCGATATGGAAGAGTCTATTCCAAGGGACGTTGGCCCTTACAAGAACTTGGTCATATTCACATCAAGCTCTATGGACCCAAAATGCATTTCAACTTCTATTCCTTTACTTAAAAAGCTAAGGTATATATGCTGCATAACTTACAACTTACAAGCACAAACTAACAGGATATATCTGTCAAGTTCTGATAGACATTAATTTACAATTTTCAGAATTGCGTTTATAATTTCCCTCCAAAGCAAGAGAATAAAGAAAGGCAATTTCTGATCAATTCTCTGCTTTCCATCTGCAGGGTCCTGATGAGCAATCTCCAGAAGGTGGATCTGAGAGCGTTGACTTACCCTCAGAAATTAGCATTTTGGATCAACATTTACAATGCCTGTATCATGCATGTATAGTATGAAAAAGAAGCTACTTTTCTCCTCTCTTTTTTATTCATCTTGAGAGAGGTGTTTTTGCTTGATTTGTGCTTAACCTTACACTAAACCCAGAGCTTATTTGAATAAGCTAGGCAGATATAATGATTCAGGATAGCATTACATCTTCTGCTGCTTTCTTTTTTATTTAAACCCCTCATTATATATCTATTGGTTTTACTATTACAGGGATATCTCCAATATGGTGTGCCTAATACCCCAGAAAAGTTTTTGGCACTGATGAACAAGGTACATCCCAAATTAGTTTCCGAAGTGCTTCTGTATGGAATTTGAAAGTCCATTGATATCAAATTTTGGCTTAATGTTGGCAAAATAACAATATCACATCGAATTCAGGCAACTCTCAACGTTGGAGGCAATACAATAAGTGCTCAAGCAATGGAGCGCTATATTCTGAGGAAACCAGCAACTTCAAACATAAAAGAGGTACATTTTTACTGTCTCTATATATGCTGCACATAGGTACTGTTCTGCTTCTGGTTGAGAGTTTCTCCAAGTTATCCTAAAACATGATTTCTCTAAGGCTTATCAGAAAGGTGACAAAGGAGATCAAGAAGCCATTGTTCGCAAACTTTATGGACTCGAATTAATGGATCCAAATGTCACATTTGCTCTGTGTTGCGGAACTCGATCTTCTCCAGCAGTAAGTTTAGCTAATTAATTTTGGAACTCCTCCATGGCAAACCTACCTGATCCTTAAAGAAACTCTGAACAAATTTCCTTGACAGGTGAGAATATACACGGCTGATGGAGTTGCAGCTGAGCTGGAGAAATCAAAACTAGAATACCTGCAAGCTTCAGTTGTGGTGACCAACACAAAAAAGATTGCACTCCCTGAGCTTCTGTTTCGAAACATGTTTGATTTTGCAATGGATATAAACTCATTCGTCCAGTGGGTTTGCCAGCAGTTACCTACATCTGGTTCACTAAGGAAATCAATGGTGGACTGCTTTAAGAGCCATAATAGTGGCAAGATATCCATCACTCTTGAGAAAACACCGTATGACTTTGAATTCCAATATCTGTTAGCAATGTAAACAAAATTGTTTTCCAATTTTCCTTTGTTTGGCATGAAAAAAAAAAAAAAAAAACATGAAACTAAAGAAGAGAAAATGATCGAACTGCTTAAATAAATAAATAAAAAATAAAAAATAAACATCAATTTCATTCCATCTGTCCATTATTTGCAATCCATTTTTTACTTAAAACAAAGTAAATTTGCATTTCATTTTTTATGATGGAAATAATTTCTCAGTCTGGATCCCTGATGAGAAATACTATAGCAATAATTTCCTGTTGACTGGTGTCGGCGCCGGCAGCATTGTCATCCTCTTAATGTTGGTCTCAGTTTATTCCCCTCGTATGTCAAGACTCAAGACTTGCGACTTCGAAATGTGTGACTTTGAAATATTCTAATGGATCTTCCTTGTTAATTCTCCATTTTTATTAATTAAATTCTAAATTTCTGGAAGGAAAATCCATGTGGGATTCCTTGTCTTCTATATTCCCTCGAAATATTGAAGGCCTAATCTCATGGAAGTCGTGCAATGACTATTTCGAAAGATATTCCAATTCCATGTCTGTAAAACCAGAAGATGCCAAATTTTCATTTTAAAAAATTAAAAATTAAATATATTCGTATAGAATATATATCTTAAAACGATTAAAAATCAAATCACAGACAAATTTGGTCGGTAAACCATACTATAAAGTATTGTTTTTTATTTATACTATATGCCTTTTAATTTACACTTATTTTGTCACCCAGTTATCCCTGTCAAATTTGTTCAATTTTTTTTTTAAATAAACAAACCACAAAAATCTGTATTTTTTCACTTATGTCGAAATCAATGGAGAAAAATTATAAAAAAAGAAAGTAGAGTAAGATAAAGTAATCAAGCCGCCATTTTTTCAACTCATCTGGGAGCCAAAGAGACCGAAATGCCTGTCGGAACTTTCACATTATCCGACCAAATCCTCGACTCAAGATAAAGCTTGGAAATCTTCCCTGCCACACGTCCCATATCCGGCCGCTTATCAGCATCCACGTGTACGCAATCTAACGCTAGACGTATCAACTTCTCAGCCACCTCAACTGGAAACGAATCATTCATCCTCCTGTCAACCCACCTCCTCAACTCTTCCCTTCCCTCCGCCGCGGCCGCTGCAGCCGTATCCATCAAAGACGTCCTTAGAAAATCACCGGTCTTTTTATCGTATCGGTATTTTAACGGCTCCTCCCCTGACAATAGCTCCAAAATCACCATTCCGAACGCGAAAATATCAGATTTCTGTGTCGCGAAGCCGCTGGATCTGAACTCCGGCGACATGTAACCTCTCACTCCTTCGAATTGTCTGTCTCCACTATCAGATCTCTTCAATTTCCTATAACTCGCGGCGTTACCTTCTTCGATTTCTGTTTCGCGTCTCGAAGAGCCGGTTTCTAGCGTTTCGTTCTCGTCCGTTTCGCCACAAAGCTGTGCCGTTCCAAAATGGCAAATCTTGGCATTAAAAGAAGGCTCTGTAACGATAATGCTACTGCTCTTAATGTGATTATGAACGATGCTGAGATTTAATCCGGTGCTGTTGTGAACATAATCAAGGCCGTGAGCGAGGTCAGTAGCGATCTGCATTCGCGAAATCCACGTCGACAGAACAGTAAAGCTCGGATTCCTAGGGTTTCTCAAGCACTCAACGAGATTCGATCCTTCGATGAACTCGTAAACAAGGTAAATATAATCGCCGGAGATAGAAGCGCCGAGGAGTTTGATTATACTCATGTGATGGCTTCTACAAATGACGGATAATCGTTCTTGGAGTTGAGACGTCTGGATTTTGCGGCGAAACTTGCGTTGGAAAACGACAGTGTCCCGACCGCGGAGGTTGCAGCGCCAGCAAGCAGCGGTAGAGGCGGCAAAGGAGGAGTAGCGTTTGGCTAAGAAGTTGTTGGTGGCGGCTCGGATTTCGGTTATGTCGTAGATGTGAGGATTTTCGGAGAGGGATTCCCGAAGGCTTGAGAGTGAACTTCGGCTTGAAATTGAGGTCTCCCACGACGTCGCTTTCGTGTAAGATGAAGTTGAAGTGTAAGCTGTGCTGGTGGTGGGATTAGAAGTGGAGGGAGTTGGGCTCAGGCGATGCGGTGGAGTTCGAGGGGACTGACTCGAGCGAGTTGGTTGAGCTTGAGGGGACTGACTCGAGCGAGTTCGTGGAGTTCGGGACGAGGTAGGTTCCGACGCGTTGGCTCCCATTTTGGTTTTGAACATAGAAGAAGAGGACGACGAGATTGAAAAATCAAAATACAAAAAAGGTGATTTGGGGTTAATTAATCCTTTAATGTTTTGAAGGGGGAAATTTGGTCAAAGAGTGGAAAATGGTTATTTTGTAAGGCGCGGTGGGACTGAGAAAAAGAAGAAGGCGGTGCTGCTGCTATCTTGCGCATGTTAAAAAAGGCGCAGGATAGCTCGTTCGATTCTCCCCCCACTGGAAAATTGTGGAAAATTTTGGCTTTGGTCCTTTTATATTTGAAACTTATAAATTTATTTCAATCAAGTTTTTAATAATAATAATAATAATAAAAAATAGTAAAATTTAAGCTAGGGGCCGCCGCCCGGCTGAAGTCATCAACTGTTAGAAAATACAATTGATACTTTGGTAAGAATTAGTATTTTGCATTGAGTTAAATGAATTAAGCCAACTCCAAGGCTTTGAAATTGATAGCTATTTATTCTTTTGACAGAAATAGAATAGTTTTTTATTTTTTTTATAAATATATTAATCAATTTTAATAATATTGATTAAAGTGATATTTAAAAAATAAATTAATATATTATTTTTTAAAATTTAATAAAAATAATACATAAAATATAAAAAAAATCTTAAAATAATAATTAAAAAATCTTTAATTGGTGTTTATAAATATGATTAACCAGATTTTTTATTTAATTTAATCATAGTAATAAAAAAAACAAGAGTTGACTTTTTTGTGGTGTATATCGACCAACCTGTTTTCCCCCCCACTTTGACAGCGCCAAGGTGCTGCTGAGAGATGAGAATGTGGAGATCCTGGCGGCTTTATTGTCATCCACGAAACCTGGGATTCGGAAGGCAAATATAAAGAGTTTACTTAAAATAAATATTCTTGGAAGATATTCAAATAAATAAATAAATCATCAAATCTACAACCCATATTTCATATTATCCAAAAGGAAACACCTTTTATTTCATTTAGACAGCAAAAATTGGATTAATAATAAAGACTTTGGAATATATCTACACTCCAATATTAGAAGCTTAATATATAAAATTATGTTTTATTTGTCTCTCAATTGTTCATATGTTCAGCTTACAAATTGATTTTTTTTTAAAAAGTACAAATTGAATCCATTTTTTATTTTGATGGGATTATATATATATATATATATATATATATATATATATTGTTGATGTTCTTTTAATTTGAAGATGAAGCTGAGATTTTGGAGGTTATTAAATAGGAATTGAAATTTATGTGCAGTTACAGAAAAAGTCAAAAGGACATTGAAATTTGATTTTTGAGGCATATTTCAATATCTAAATTAGTATGTGTTTCAAAAGATGTTGAGAGGACAAAAGGAATTAATAGAAGATTTCAGTGTTTTCTCTTATCTCTGATCAGTGTTTATTTATCTATTTATATCTTATTGTTGGATGTTTGTAAGCTTGACATATGGATCAGATGTTTGTCTTGTTTGGAATTTCTGTAAAACTGAGGACCCGTCAAATATTCTACAATGTAACGATCTATCCTGACAAGTTTCAGGTGAGATCTAACATACAGAACACTCCAAATTGCAATAAAACTAAAATTTTGCAGAGGAAATCGAGCAAAATGCTGATGGATGGGGAAACATGTAATATTATTGGGGTATATGAAGAAGCCAACTTCAACTTGTTCTAATTCAGTCCTTGACAGCCAACATATACTAGTACAATTGCTAACATTTCTAAAAAAATTTCATTTACGAATCTAAAAGTGTATCACATCACATGTCTAATATGGAAACTGGCATAACCATAAAATAACAGTAATAATAATTATAAAAAAAAAATGGAGAACAATTGCAGACAGAAGGAGATTTCGTATCCCTTTAGCAGGGGACATTGAGCTGAAGGCAAGCTATGGTTAGCAAAAACATAGTACAAATACCGCGAGACATGGTTAAGCCAACTGGTTCTTATAATTGGAATTTTGTTCTTAAGCATAATTAATAGCAATAATATTCTCGACAGCAAGCACTTGCTAACATACAAGGCTGTTTGATCTGTCCTTTGACACCCAACAATGATTGGGTTAAGCATTTAGAATGATGGTAATTAGCCTTTTGTGTCTTACAAAATGAAGACTTTAACTCTTTCAAAACTTGAAAAAGTAAGTATTCATTCTTGTTATGTCCATTATTCACCCGATCAGAGGTTTAACAATAGATTCAGCCGTCAAATAGGTAAGACTAATAAGTTAGAAAAGAACAATATAAATTATTGTCGGTATATAAGATCCAAGATATAAAAAGTACGAGATAAATGAACAAAACCCCATATCACATTCTCTTGCATTTTACTGCTTCTATTAGTTTATGAGTCATTTTCGTTTTTTAGGTTCTTGCTGACTTAAATATTAAAACGGTATTTGACAGATCTTGCTAGCCTTCTCCTTTATTGCTTTTCCAAATTCTCTATCAACAATCTAAAAACACATTAACAAATCCATTAGAAGAACATATATAGCATCACTATGGAGATTTTCAAATCACAGAGGGAAAAATAAACAGTTAAGAACAGAAGTTTCAATATTGCATCAATATTATCCGAATAGTACTTCATATAGTTTTACCCTTCCAAAAAGGTAGACGTAGTAGTCTATATTTCAACCTTATCCGAGTTGATACTGTTTTGCTTTGGTTTGTTTGATACTCGAACCTTATCTTGAAGCAGCACAAAAGTCTTAAATGACATTATTACAAATTTTGTTGGGCTAATGACAATCTTAAAATGTCAAAACAAAGCAAATAAATTCTACTATTTTCAGACGCTGATATTTTTTCCTCAACTTAAATACAGTATTACTACATCAGTTTGAATGTTTAATTTGGACTGATGGCATGAGAAGTGAGAAGTTTGACCAAAAGTTTGTTCTTTGACGGCTGCAGTTAGTTATTTCTGTGAAGTAATTGGCCTCAGTTTAACAAGTTAATCATAACTTCGAATGATGGTATTGGAGCCATTTTGACAAATTGGATGCGACTTGTCACAATTTGTCCACAGTTAACATCGACGCAGGTCCCTGATACGTCCAGGCCAAGCAATGGAGAAAGGCGTTTTTTGCTCTCCTTGTAGCTAGAAGTGTCGTATTAGATTATACCCTACATGCATTTTGTATGCTCTTGTTTGACTGGGAAAGCAAAACTCTTGGTTGGGAAGTTGCAAACATCTTTAAAAAAGTCCGGCAGCTCTCGATCCCACTACCCAAATCATTTTCAATGAAGTAAAATTTCAATTAAGTGGGCTTTTGGAACCTGGAGCAGGCCCTGACAGAAACAGAACCTGAACATCCACTCCCTTCTGTTTTAGCTTATACCCAAATCTGGGCTCTACCAGGTTTTTTAATATTTGAAGTTTATCTGAGCCCAACCAGTAATTTGTTAATTTTGGGTACTACTTGAGATTCATGGTTGAACGTGGGATTATTTGGCAGGAAAACCTCTGGGTGTATTTGTACGTAGAAGGGTTTAGAGGCAGAGAGGCTTAGATTCATATTGAAGGATTTGAAGACAAAGTTTTTGCTAACTGCCTAACCCTCTTACCGCCAAATCAATTAAACTATAAATAAAGAGTAGAAAAAGTAATTGACGCCAAAGATATCCTCAAGAAATATCTAAGTCAATAGTATATCGGGGCCAAATTCTTCCTGCAAAAGGCCATAATTCAGATGAATGACTCTTTGTATTCTAATACTTCATATATAATTAAGATTCCTTGGAGATTAGGGTTCAGCTTAATTAACAAGAATCTGATTAATACTTCATAAACTGGCATTTGGTTTCAAGGCTTGGAGGCTTGGAACTACTAGATTTACATGTGAGTTCCCAAATCTGGATCGTCATTGCATGCACTTAATTGCCTTTGATAATTAAACGAGCTGACCATAGCAGTCATTGAGGTCTCGGCTTGGACCATTGCATTGGGATATGGCATTTGACAGCAAACGATCGATATGGTTGGATGTGGGATTGGAAGGAGGATTTGTGCATGATTTTTTAAAAGGATTCAAACAGAAAATTAAGTCTTGTTTGATACATAACTGAATTCTTGGCTCCATATTAATTAGATTATAAAATGCACAAAACTGATTGATGCCAAAGTCTAAGTTTCCAACAAACTTCAGTACTGACGATGACACCTTTCTTCTCTTTAATTTTACAACTTGGCGAGCCGTTGGAGATAGGGCTTTATAAGAATCTGTTTGTTAACTTGTTTTGGATTTTACTTCGTCTATATGGCATGGGCGTTGCAAATTGTGTGGGCTAAGGCTTGGTAGCCATATATAACCCATATCCCTGCATTATTAATAAGACAAGTATAATAAACTATGGTTAAAATATCTAGATAGTCCTTATACTATAGTCAAAAATATATTTTAATTTTTGTATTATAAAAGTGAGCAATTTAATCTTTATACTTTTAAAATTGGTGCAAAGAAGTAAAATTGGTAACTGTGTTAATGAATACCGTTTAAATACTTACATGGAGATGTGAAACTGACAGAATAGATAACTTGAAGAAAAAAAATGATGACGTGTTAAATTTTTTTGCTCAGGTGGAATTTAGAAACTGACAGAATAGATAATTTCAAAAAAAATGATGACATATTTTTACGGGTAAGGGATGGATTTGGGTTAAAAAAATTATATATTTTTTTAAATTCCACTTGACTAAAAAAATTTGAAACGTCATTTTTTTTTTCAAGTCATCTTTTCTGTCAGTTTCACATGTCCATGTCAACATTTAGATGGTTTTTCATTAATACTGTTATCAATTTTACTTCTTCGCATCAATTTCAAACGTACAAGGATTAAATTACTCAGTTCTAAAGTATAAAGACTAAAATGTATTTTTGATATAGTACATGGACTGTTTAAGTAATTTAACCAATAATATAAACTATATGATTTTGCATCAAACTTTAGGAAGTGAAATTTAGTTATGGCCACTGAACTTATGCTTGCATCAAACTTTAGGAAGTGAAATTTAGTTATGGCCACTGAACTTATGCTTGATTAAAGGTTCATTTGAATTCTTAATCAGATCGAGATGCCATTTTATGATTAAAAAAAAAAACTCTGTTGTTGAGTTTCAACTTTTCAATTATAAAAGTTGAATTAAATGGTAATTTAGATTTTAGATAAAATAATAATGTCGAGAATTTTGCGTGCATGACTTGATAGCTTAAACAAAAGAGTTCATATTCAAGGTAATTGATTAATTATCTATATCAAATTTAATTACCACAGCATAAATTGATTATTTATCAATAAAACTTAATGGTATGTATATTTTTGGCAGAAAAATGTATGAAAGATAAATTTAAGACACGATTTTTTCCATTTTAAATAAATAAAATATCATTAACGAATAATAACTCCAAATACTTAAGAGTCCTCGCATTGGAAAAGCAAGATTTAACTCCCAGCTTAGTGTCATACAGATTACAGAGGCCATGGACAAGGACAAGGACAAGGACCATATGTCCACCAAATTTCTGGATCTTATTAATTTAAACACTAAACACTTAGTTTATTATCTTAATAATAGTATTCTCTTAAATTTAAACATAAAAAAAAGTTCTTCAAGTCGATCATTCTTAAACCCTAGGCCATGGACCAGGTAACATCTACAATCCCCACATCTTTATCGAGCCCCAAATCACTCCACACTGCATCAGATCCATCAACAATGTTATTCCTACAAGGTGGCTGGTTTGCATGCTCTTCATCACACCCACGCATCGAGTCACACTCGTCAACCACCTTAGCCGTCACGCTTCTCCCATTACTGCCCGCTGTGATCCTTATCATCTTCCCACACCTTGACCCACCATTATACCACCCAGTGGACAGCGCCACTATACGCTCTGAGTTGCTATTGTACTTCCCATCACATTCAGATGGACCCCCTGTTAGGTACCAGAGTGACGGAATAGTGTCTCACAACTAAAATAAGAGATGAGAAAATAGGAACTGAACACACAAAATTTAACGTGGAAAACCCTCAATGAATAAAGGGAAAAACCACGGGGCAAGACTAGAAGAATTTTACTATGAGAAAATATTACAACACCTCTCTCTAAATACTAGGAGAGAACAACCTCACAAAGAATATAAGAAAGTATACAAGAGAGGAAGAGATAATTCTTGGGATGGTTTTAATACTTCTCCTTAAGGCTCTTTATATAGCCTTCAAGGAGGAACTCCTTCGTTGCTCCCACCGATGTGGGACTTTCTTATATAAGTTCTAACAATTCTCCCACTTGAAGATTTGATTAAACCAATCATATCTTCACACCACTCTTTCTGTCTTGCCATTCCATGTTGCTTACGTTTCTGATAGACCATAGGAGGATCGACACCAAATAAACTTGTCAGTGTTGATTGGCTTTGTCATAACATCTGCTAGGTTGTCTTTGGTGTGAATCTTTTGCATATCCACACTTCCTTCTTCTACTACTTCTCGAACAAAGTGATACTGTATACCTATATGCTTTGTCCTGGAATGAAAGGCTGGATTCCTTGCAATGTGCAAGGCACTCTGACTGTCACAATACACAATAATCTTCTGCTGCTTGTGCCCGAGTTCTTCCATTAACCTTTGTATCCATATTGCTTCCTTGCATGCTTGGGTAGCTGCCATATACTCAGCTTCTGTAGTAGACAAAGCTACAACAGTCTGTAACTTAGATAACCAGCTTACCGCTCCTCCTGCAAGTGTGAACACATAGCCAGTAGTGGATTTCCTTTTATTAAGATCACCTGCAAAATCTGAATCAACATAACCCCTGACAACAAGTTCTGATCCTCCAAAACATAATGCAACATCTGAGGTTCCTTTAATGTATCTAAGGATCCTCTTAACAACATTCCAATGCTCTCTACCAGGATCTGCCATAAATCGACTGACCGCTCCCACTGCTTGTGCAATGTCTGGTCTTGTACATATCATAGCATACATAAGGCTTCCCACCGCTGATGCATACGGTACTCGAGACATTTCCATCCTCTCTGCTTCATTGCTAGGACTCATACCTGAGGATAATTTACAATTGACAGGAAGTGGGGTAGATATTGGCTTACAGTCTTGCATGTTGAAGCGTCGCAAGACCTTCCTCAGATAATTCTTTTGAGAAAGCCAAATTTTCCTGTCTTTTCTGTCTCGGTGAATTTGCATCCCTAAAATCTTGTTTGCGGGTCCCAAGTCCTTCATATCGAACTCCCTAGCCAAATGTGCCTTCAAATCTTGGATTCGATCTTTGTTGGGGCCTACCACCAACATGTCATCCACATACAACAGCAAAATAATGAAATCATTATCATCAAACCTCTTGTAGTACGTACAATGGTCTGAACTCAGTCTGTTGTATTCAAGGCTAATTATGAAAGAATCAACTCTCTTGTACCAACATCTGGGCGCCTGCTTTAGACCGTACAGAGATTTGGTCAACCTGCAAACCAAGTTCTCTTTGCCTGTTTCAACAAAACCTTCTGGTTGGAGCATATAAATTTCTTCTTCAAGCTCTCCATGTAGAAAAGCCGTCTTTACATCTAGTTGTTCAAGATGTAAATCAAATGCAGCACACATAGCCAACACTACTCTGATAGTAGTAAGTCTGACAACTGGAGAAAATATCTCGTTGAAGTCAATACCTTCTTTCTGAGCATATCCTTTTACAACCAATCTAGCACGATATCGTTCTACTTGATCATTGCTATCCCGCTTGATCTTGTAGACCCATTTGTTACCAATGGCTTTTCTGCCACGTGGTAATTCCACCAGTTCCCATGTCTCGTTCTTGTGAAGAGCTTCAATTTCTTCCTGCATTGCTGTCATCCACAGAGAAGCATCTGGGCTACTAGTAGCTTCATGAAAAGTTGATGGCTCTCCATCCTCTGTTAAAAGACAGTATGCAACATTGCTCTCCGTAACATACTCCGTGTGCCAATTTGGAGGCCTTCTCTCACGAGTTGACCGTCGAACTTCTACAGCCTCGGACTCAACTGGTTCTGGTACCTCATGCTCTGGTTCTGCTTCAGAAGAATCATCTTCTTGAGAATTTCTATCCATCTGCACTGTAGCAGTCTCTTTTGAAGTGTTGTCATTTGTTTGCTCACTTTGCAGTTCATTTTCTGCAAAAACTACATCTCTGCTGACAACAACCTTGCGGGCAGTGGGATCCCACAGGCGATACCCCTTAACACCGTCAGCATAACCCAAGAATATACATTTTCTGGATTTTGGATCCAGCTTTGTTCTTTCTTGGGAGTTGTACATCACGTACACAGGACATCCAAACACATGTAGAGAAGAATAATCAGCTGGCTTTCCTTTCCACATCTCCATAGGCGTCTTCAAACCAATCGCCGTTGATGGTGATCGATTTATCACATAACAGGTGGTTTTGACTGCTTCTGCCCAGAAAGATTTGGCCAATCCCGCTGTTCTCAGCATGGCTCTTGTTCTATCTAGGAGAGTTCTGTTCATCCGCTCTGCTACACCATTCTGTTGAGGCGTATGTGCAACCGTGAATTGTCTCATAATACCCTCTTTCTTACAGAATGCTAGAAAGTTACCGTCTACATATTCTCCTCCATTGTCTGTCCTCAAGCACTTGATTCTTTTCCCAGTTTCAAGCTCTACTTGTGCTTTGAACTCCTTGAATACTGGAAACACATCAGACTTCTTCTTGATTGGGTACACCCATAATCTCCTGGAATAGTCATCAATGAATGATACAAAATACTTTGCTCCACCCAGGGATATTTCTGGTGACTCCCACACATCAGAATGGATTAAGTCCAGTATGTGTTTGCTTCTTGTAGTTACTTTAGCAAACTTCAATCTATGCTGCTTGCTTATCACACAGTGCTCACAGAAAGGTAAATTGACCATCTTGAGCCCGGGCAGGAGATTGCATTATGCAAGGACTTTCAAGCCTCGCTCTGACATATGGCCTAATCTGCGATGCCACATCATCGTCATTTCTTCTTGGCTGGCTGCTGCAACTGATGCATCTGCCTCTTGCAACGTCTCTCCCAAAAGCAGGTATAGATTGCTTGTGATCTTCTCTGCTTTCATCACCACAAGGTTTCCTTTCACTACTTTCAATATTCCACATTCAGTGTGGATCTTGCACCCGAGGTCATCCAATTGTCCAATTGACAATAAGTTCTTCTTTAAGCCCTTCACATGTCGTACCCCTTGAATTTTGCGAACAGTACCATCATGCATTTTTAATCTGACGGTACCGACTCCAGCAATATCTAAGGCGTGATCATTTCCCATGAACACAGATCCTTCCGAAATAGGTTCATAAGTGCAAAACCAATCTCGGTGTGGAGTCATGTGCCATGTCGCACCTGAATCCATTATCCAGACATCATTGAGTTTCTTTCCGCCTTTAGAACTAGTCGCTGCTTCACTATACAAGATTTCTCCATCATCTGAGGTACTTGCAACACAACCTTGGGAGGTTGATGTTTCAGAATTCTTTTCTCCACCCTTCTTATTATGCCAACACTCCTTCTTCGAGTGCCCTCTCATGCCACAATTGTAGCATTTAAGATTCTTCCTTCTTCGAGATTTTGATCTACCATGATTCTGACTCCCACTGGAGCCACGTTCTGTTGATCTGCCTCTCATCACCGTTAAAGCCTCTGCTTGCTTTGAATTTTCTGACCTTTCCTCCTTATTCTTGCGCCTGGATTCTTCTTCAAGAATAGCACCGGCAACATCATCAAAGTGAAGAGAGTCACTAACATTGTTATTTGTGATGTTGATGATGAGTTGATCATACGAATCTGGTAAACTCTGAAGTAGAAGTTCCGCACGTTCATTTTCCGCTATTTTGAAATCTGATGCTGTGAGTTGAGCAAATAGCGTATTCAGAGTGTTGATGTGATCCGTTACCGACGTGGATTCACTCATTCGAAGAGTGTAGAGTTTCCTCTTCAAGAATATTCTGGTGTGAAGTGACTTCACCTCGTACAATTTGTTTAGAACATCCCAAATCTCCTTTGCAGTCTTCTTCTCTGCAACACTTGACAAAACTGAATCCGCCATTGCTAGGTGCAGATTGGCAACAGCATTGTCATCCTTCTCTTTCCACTTTTCATCAGTCATTTCTGTGGGTCTACTTTCAATTGCTTCTAGACAATTATCCTTCCTCAAAATTGCTCTTATCTTCAATTTCCACAAGGAGAAATTTCTCCCACTGAACTTCTCTATCTCGAATTTTGCTGCCATGGTTGTACACGAACTGAAGCGAGTTACACTATTTCACCGTGAATAGTACCGTATACGTGAACAGTATTGTACGTATGTCGTACACTAGAACAAATCCAGTATACGTTAACAATTACTGCAAAAGTATACAACCACACGTATGAATAATAACCGTATCTATGAATAGTACAGTACAATTGAATAGCCCGTATACTGGAACAGTGACCGTAGCCCGTGAATAGTGCACCAGGTAGGTTCCCAGGAAAGAGAGGTGGGTCACTGATAGACACACTTAAATACCAAGTCTTTCCTAGCCAGAACTTCCCTAGACACTTTCACACTACCACACTTTATTTCCAGCAACAAGAATAATTCTTTTCTGATGTGGAAGATCAGACAATACTGCAACCACAGAGCATACTAAGAACCAACACTTTCACTGCAGCGGAATAAGGACCACGAACCAATGGCTCTGATACCACTGTTAGGTACCAGAGTGACGGAATAGTGTCTCACAACTAAAATAAGAGATGAGAAAATAGGAACTGAACACACAAAATTTAACGTGGAAAACCCTCAATGAATAAAGGGAAAAACCACGGGGCAAGACTAGAAGAATTTTACTATGAGAAAATATTACAACACCTCTCTCTAAATACTAGGAGAGAACAACCTCACAAAGAATATAAGAAAGTATACAAGAGAGGAAGAGATAATTCTTGGGATGGTTTTAATACTTCTCCTTAAGGCTCTTTATATAGCCTTCAAGGAGGAACTCCTTCGTTGCTCCCACCGATGTGGGACTTTCTTATATAAGTTCTAACACCCCCTCCATCGCCACCTTCGCTGAAATCATTGTTTGTTAAGCTAGCTTTTGTAGAGGATGTGACTGGAGGTGAGCATGTGTAAATGGGATGAGTTTGGCCGTTGCATTTAAGAGAACCTGAGGGCTGGCAGTTTCCTGAAGGAGTGGGGCTACTCCCTTGGCAGATATGAGTCCCTACATCAGGATCATCGGCGCACTTGCCATTGATGCAAATAAGCTGACCAGAGCAGTCGTTCAGGTCTCGGCATGGACCGTTGCAATCGGAGAGGGCATTGGAGATCAGTAAGGGAGAGGAAATTATAGAGAAGAGAAAAGAAAGAGAGGCTAAAATAAAATGTTTTCCATGTTAATTAGCAAAGCTAAAAGGATTGATTGTTGGAGATGGTATTAGGAAAATAGATTGGCCAATGGTATACATAGACAGATAGTCCTAAGTCTCCCAACTCTCAAGACAAAATTTCCCAGCAAACCGCTTAAAATTTTTTCTTCTACAAAGAATACTGTAGCTTCCAGCAAACCGCGTACTTTTTTTTTTCTACACAGAATACTGTAGCTTGGGAATAAAAAAACATAGATATTAAAATTTGAAACTCAAATTTATTAGATAATACTTTTTAAAAATGATAATATACATCAGCTGAATTAAATCTAAAAAAAAAATTGTACAAGAGCCACGGAGATGTGTCGTGCTCGTGGATGTTACAATCTTACATTGATCTATAAAGTCCTAATTAAGGTTTGGACTCAATTATAACTAGATGATTTGTGGGCTTTTATCCATGGCAGTATTTATAAATAAATAAAAATAGAAAGAAATCTCGTCATTTTGGGCCTGTAAACAACCCAAACCCAATCAGTTTATAGAGAATAGCTGGGTCTGGTAGCTAGAGTTACTTTTCTGATCCTAAAAAAAACCCATCATGTATAAGTAATTGAATTCATACTTTTCGCAATTGCTTGGAGAATTTACATACTCAGAAACTCTAAACTAGTGATACAACATCGATCTACTTATAATAGATTTGGTATTAGTAACATACGACTTACGCTCTGTTTGGTAGTTCAATTATTGAATTAAAATATATATTTTTATTTTCTTTCGTTTTTGCTTGCCAAATTGAACTTTAATCATGAGAAACGATAAGGATTGAAGCTCTAAATAACCTATCATTTTCTCCAATCCATGCAACTCATTCTCAATGCAGTATCAAATAACATGAATTAAAATTTCATAACAATTATTAGTTGCTTCATTTCCTTCGTCGTCTTCTTCTACTACTATTCTTTTTTATTTTTTTCCCATTAGGTCCACATCATAATTCTCCAGCTAAACCTTAATAGCCGATGAATTATCAATTTATCATCACATCCTATTTCACTTCACGCTTGCCAGCCCAACCCCTTTGCTTTGCCCCCCCCCCCCCCCATGACCCACAATCAGCACCTTCATAATTTGTCAGTCCATTAAAAAGGATTACCCGTGGGGTATAGCCTACCCTTTCCTTTCATTTGGAGCGTGCAAATCCCAATTGCTTCATCATATATTTGATTGTCCATCCTTGTTCCCCACGACACAGAAGATGAAGAGGAAGAGGTGAGGAGTACATTAATCTTTTTTTCTTTTCTTTTTTTACTACCAAATGTGGGGATTTCTCACTCCCCTTTATTGCTCTTGGATTTATATGATGATTGGCTGAATTTAGTATGTGGTTGTCAATTTTTAATGTGTTAGGCATATTTTATATCAAAGGGCATATCGAGCACATGAATGGTCAATCTGACTAATGAAAATTAAACACAACTATTTATCTTTTTTTTTTTTTTGGAAGTTATAGAAATGCTACATATAGTGACCTATAAATCCCTATAATTGCAAGTGAAATTACATTGTTACATTCTTTCATAAAAATTGAGCAATTTAACATCTATGTTGGTAAATCTATAGCATACCAAAGTCTAATTCAATGGTGCAGAGATTGAATTATGCTATAATTAAATTTTAGCACGATTGTAATTGACAAAAGAAAATTAAAGTGTACATAAATTTGTGGGTATAAAGTGAACAGATACAATCATGTGATTATGGAATCAAATCTTCTTTCTTTTGTGTGGGAAAACCTGTAAAAAGTTGAAAACACAGTCACAAATTATTGAATCAGAATAGTATTTGATTCCCCAAACCATACAATGAATGAATAATAACCTTCTTGATCAGCAGATGCTCCCTCAAGGACAATTATGGTTGTTCAAGGTAATTAATACAATCATAATAATTTATAGGAAAATTATAAGTAAAAATCAACCTAATTATCATTCATCTGTACCAAGAAAAATAAAAAACCCTAACAGACATTCTTTCCTTGATGATCAATAGCAAAATAAGTTCTCTTAGGTGATGATTACAGTAAGACTAATCTGTTACACCTTTTGATTAAAGTACAAAAACTACACTGATGGATTGAAAGGCACAAATTATAATTGGAAAAGGAGCAGTATTTTTTAACAAAATTTAAATCTGAACTTTCCTAAATTCATGTTAATTAGGTTATTTAATTAAATTTAATTGTTTTGAATATAGAAACAGATCATGTGCTTTCACTTCATTATTTACTTCCTTGTTTTTTCTTGCAATAGTATTTTGTCTCTTACAACTGAAAATTTGCACTGAATTTTCAGCAACATTGGACAACTTAAAAGTTAGAAATGAAACTTCATATCAAGTTAAAAATAAATAATAGTAGCCATTCAATTTGATACATGTAGTTTTCACTTTTCTCCCTTGAATGGTGTTTCTAGACACGAGCGCACATGAATCACATAGGGCAAAAACAGTGGTAATCCAGTGGTTTCCATGTAAGGGCAGATCTCCACGTAGAGGGCAGTTCAGTCAATTGAACCAGTACAAGAAAAATAGTGGGCAACTGAAGAGCAGGCAAAGGGCCGGGCAGCTACGTTATTTCCCCAAAGATAAAAAGAAAAGTTGTAGGGTATCAGATGATTTGACCCCCATAAATGAAGAGGAGACAACCCCTACACCAGAAAGAAAGAAAAAAAAAAAGAAACCTAGGGACCCTAAAAACCAGTTTCTGTGCACTGATGAGGTAGGTCAGGCTGATGTCACAGTTTAAGGGCTATCGTCAAGCTGCCGATTGTTCCTTTTGCAGTTGCTTTATCTCTAACCTTATTATTTTAGTATATATTTGATTCATCAAGTAAAAGAAAAAGAGAATACTTTGTTATTTGTGTAGATATTTATGAAGAAATGAGCCTTAACTTACAGTTTGCGTCTATGGGAGAAAGAACTTCATTTTTGGGTTTTGGATTTTCTGTGGATTGTACTGGCTGTGGTTGGCTCCAATTGTGAATTTCTACTATATTATATGTTGAAAATCTTGGAGGGTCCATCTCCATGTGTTCGATCCAAATGATCAAATGGATCAAATATTTACTGAAAGGCAGTTTTTGCCTCATCAAAAAAGAAAAAAAAAAAAAAAGGCAGTTTTTGCATGTTTGTTGGCTGCCCATTGCCCAAGCCAACTTCTTCTTACGTTTTAATTAATTGCTCATGACAATTCAACTAAAGGAATTGGCAATTAATTATAACTTGAGATAAAAAATAATATACAAGGCAAAAGGCTTTCAAGAAAGAAGTTAATATCATTCGGCTATTCAAAACAAAAAGATTGAATAAGAAAGAGTTTTCGTAATTCAAGTAGGAAGAAATTATATTGTAAAACTTTGATTTTCTTTTTTATCAGTATCAGTACATCAAACTGTTTTTACCTCAAACGGTTTTGTAAATTATTTATAATATATATATGATAATCTACAATATCAAAGGCATAGTATTAACACGTAATCTAAATCAAAAGATTCGTATCGTATTTTATTTGTTAAATAACGTTTATGATATTATTAAATTCACAATTCACAACAATGAAAATGCATTATTTAACGTTCACAACATCTACAATTATGACATCTCAACTGCATTCCATCGCGATTTAATATTATGATCAAAGGCCCCTGCTCAGGCTGCTTTGATGAGAGTTTTTAATGTTTTTATTGATATCCTGCCGGTTTATGTGTGCAAGGACCAGACAGAAAAGGCAGAAGATTTGATTGGGATTTAATTATGAATCAAATCACATTTGATAGGGGGTGTAGTGTTGAAAAAAATTTAGAGTAGATAACTTTAATTTTATCACTCAAAGAAGAAAGTTTAGATTTTAGGAAAACTCACAAATGCTCACACTTCATTCTAGACTACACTCTTTAGAGAAGAACTCCTTAGGAAAACTTAGAACTTTTATTGCTTATTGAAGCTTATTACTTGATGATTTACAAATGCAAGGGAGGGGGGTATTTATACAATACCAAGACAAACACAAGCCACACAAATATAAAATCTAAATAAATTACAACCACCCATTGTTGTTTAATAACAACCACACATTTAAATCACACAACTACAACCACACATTAAACCACACAATTGCAACCACACATTGTTGTTTAATAACAACCACACATTTAAATCACACAACTACAACCACACATTAAACCACACAATTGCAACCACACATTAAACCACACAATTGCAACCACACATTAAACCACACAATTGCAATCACACATTGTTAGGCTTTTATTTTTCCTTGGGCTGGTATTGGACAATTTAACACTCCCCCTCAATACCAGCTCTTCCTCTTTGCACCATGTTGAGTTGACGACGAAACATTTCAAATTTGTTGATACTCAAACCTTTTGTGAATAAATCTGCCATTTGATCATCTGTCTTGATCTGCTTCATCTCAATCTCTTCTTGTAGAACCTTTTCTCTGATAAAGTGATAATGCACTTCTATATGTTTGGTTCTTGCGTGAAAGACTGGATTTTCTGCCAAACGAATTGCTGACTGGTTGTCGCAATACAACGAAACTGCATAATCTACTGGTTGATGTAGATCACTCATTAGTTGTATCAGCCACGTACACTCTTGAGCTGCCATTGCTGCTGCTCGATACTCAGCTTCGGTAGTTGACAATGATACCGTTGGTTGTCTCTTACTGCACCAAGAAATTTTTCCAGAACCAAGTTTAAACATGTACCCAGTTGTTGATCTCCTGATGTCATGATCTCCTGCATAGTCAGCATCACAATAACCAACTAACTTACAGTCTTCACCTTTCTTGTACAAAAGACCATAATCTATTGTACTTTTCACATATCTCAGTATTCGTCGAACTGCTTCTAAATGAGGCTTCTTCGGATTTTGCATATACCGACTCATCACACCAACTGTATAAGAAATGTCAGGTCGAGTCAAGGTTAAGTAGATCAGGCTACCTACCAATTGTCGATACATAGTTGCATCTTCCAAGTCTTTGCCTTCAAGTGCACACATCTTGCCATTTGGTTCCATCGGTGTTGAAATTGGCTTGCTCTCGAGCATTCCAAACCTTTTTAGCAAATCTTTAGAATATTTTTGTTGACAGAGAAATATTCCTTCTTGTATGTGATCAACCTCTAGACCAAGAAAGTGCTTGAGTTGTCCAAGTTCTTTCATTTGGAAACGAACTGATAAATTCTCCTTGGTTTGAAAAATTTATGCCTTATAATCACCAGTTATGATTAAATCATCCACATATATCAATACGATAGCTAGCTTTCCTCCATTAGCTTTGACAAATAAGCTGGAATCTGCAGGTGTCACTGAATAACCACTATGAGTTAAAAATTCAGCAATCTTACCATACCATGCTCTAGGTGCTTGTTTCAATCCGTAAAGTGCCTTTCGCAGCTTACACACATGCTCAGGATGATTTTGGTTTTGAAATCCCAATGGTTGAATCATGTAGATTTCCCGATCTAGCTCTCCATGAAGGAATGCATTCTTCACATCCATCTGCCACAAGTTCCAGTCTTTGTTGGCTGCAAGGGCAAGTAGGACTCGTACGGTTGTAAGTCTTGCCACCGGACTAAACGTTTCATCATAGTCTAGCTCATACTTCTGAGAGAAACCACGAGCAACCAACCGTGCCTTGTACCTTTCAATCGACCCATCTGGACGATGTTTTATCTTGTAAACCCACTTGCAGGATATGGGTTTCACATCTCTTGGTTTTGGCACTAGATCCTAAGTCTGATTCTGCTCAAGCGCAGTGATCTCTTCTTTCATAGCCATAATCCACTCAGAACTCTGTGATGCTTCTTCAAACATCTCAGGTTCTGTTGCAATTGGTTCTTCCACTATGGCTGCATTAGCATATTTAGGATTTGGCTTCCGTGCTCTACCATATTGGCATCCTGCACAAACTGTGTCTGTTCTTATGTCAAGCTAAGGAAGTCCCTTAAGCATCGACTTCTTCATCATCATACTTAGCTTGGAATAACTAACATGACCTAACCGCATGTGCCATAAATCTGCTGTATCGCTCCTTCTTGTCTTGTCTACATATGCTGACTCTGCTGACATCACGTAGACTGACTCCAGACGTCGTCCTTCCATCATCGGCTGTCCTGAGATTTTGAGATCACGATATACCTTCACATCCTTTGGACCAAACAGAATATGGTAACCTGACGATGTTAATTGTGCCACTGAAAGCAAATTTTTCTTCATGCCTTGGACACGGTAAACATCTTGTAGTGGTACCTGATTATGACTATATCGAGGTGCTACTACCGTCTTACCGATGTGAGTAATCGGTAATCTTGAATTATCAGCTGTCACAACAATGCGATTTCCCTTGTATTCTGACAGGTTCTGCAACTTCTGTTTATCGCCTGTCATGTGATTTGAGCAACCTGAATCGACAATCCAGTCATTCTCATAGTCAATTCGGTCAGCCGTTGTTACTATGAGAGCTAACTCTTCCTCTTCCATAGCAAAAAATGCTTCAGCGTCCCAATCATCTTCGCTTTTCTCCTTTGTACTAGAAGTAGCAGCATTGCTCTCAGCGGGCCTTTTGTTAAACCAACAATCTTTTGCCATGTGACCTTTCTTGTCACAGTTGTAACAGTTACCTTCAAATCTTTTATTGTTGCTACGATTCTTTGAAGCTCCCCCTGGACGAGAGCTCCCTTCTCCTTGATGACTTTTTGTCTTGTCACCATACTTTTTTTGATCCACCATCGACGTGCTGTTTGAATTTGCCTTTGCTTTTGTTGGTGTAGAGTGCTTCCTCTTCACTTTTCAACGAGACCCCTCCCATTTGCTTGGTCATAGATTCTTGACCAACAAGCAAATTTTCAAACTCTACAAGTGATGGTTGAGTTGGCCATCCTTGTATAGCGGCAACGAAGCTGCGATATTCGGGCCTCAAACCATGGATAATTATTCTTTTTACCCTGGTATCTCCAATAGCAGCTGTAGGATCTAAATCAGAAATTTCACGGCATAACGTTTTTACCTTGTGAAAGTATTGAGCAATCGGTATATCTCGTTGTGCAACTGATAACAATTCATTCTCAAGAAGTTGAAGTCTTGTGTCATTCTTTCTCGAAAAGAGTGCATCTAAAGTATCCCACGCTTCTTTTGGCGTTTCTAGCTTTTGTATGTGTTCCAACATTTCTTCTTCAACTGTGGTCTTAAGGGCAAACATGGCTTTACCCACTTTAATCTTCCATTTGCGCAAGGTTCCTTGAGTATCTTCTTGCTCGGGCTTCGTAACTTCACTACCACCAACGACTTCCCAAAGGTCTTGACCTTGTAGGTAAGACATCATACACGTCTTCCACGTGTTGTAAATTTTGTGATTGAGCTTCTTGATTCCTCCAACTACTTGAAGATCACCCATCGTGTCGGCAAGACTCTAACAATACCGAACAAGCTTGATTTTGAGACACAAACTTGTAGAGTACAAACTCCTCACGACTCAAGAACGCTCAAACCAAAAATAGTACCTGAATAACTATTTCACCGTGAACAATACCGTATACGTGAATAGTATTGTATACCATATACTTGAATAAATCTCGTATATGTTAACAATTACTATAAAAGTATATAGTGACACGTGTGAATAGTAACTATGGTAGTAACTCACAACCTAGCTCTGATACCAATTGTTGAGAAAAACTTAGAGTAGATAACTCTAATTTTACCACTCAAAGAAGAAAGTTTAGATTTTAGGAAAACTCACAAATGCTCACACTTCACTCTAGACTACACTCTTTAGAGAAGAACTCCTTAGGAAAACTTAGAACTTTTATTGCTTATTGAAGCTTACTACTTGATGATTTACAAATGCAAGGGAGGGGGGTATTTATACAATATCAAGACAAACACAAGCCACACAAATATAAAATCTAAATAAATTACAACCACCCATTGTTGTTTAATAACAACCACACATTTAAATCACACAACTACAACCACACATTAAACCACACAATTGCAACCACACATTGTTGTTTAATAACAACCACACATTTAAATCACACAACTACAACCACACATTAAACCACACAATTGCAACCACACATTAAACCACACAATTGCAACCACACATTAAACCACACAATTGCAATCACACATTGTTAGGCTTTTATTTTTCCTTTGGGCTGGTATTGGACAATTTAACATGTAGTTTCAAATCAATACTAATTGCTACTACTATTTTGACAAGATATCAATTGATTCAATGTCTCAAATATTTGTTTAATTTCTTTTTATTATGGATTTAATTCCTTCTTGATGCATATATGTACGATCAATCACAAGTAGTAGATTGGTATATTCCAATTTGAGTAAATACATTATATGATCACTTCATGAACACTACTGCATGCATGTGGAATGATTTTCTGAAAATTACAAAATCAAACTTTAAGTTTTTCTAATTATATATATATGTATATATATTACTCTTTAGATAATGACCTATTTCTTCAACAAAAAATGTTTTAGGTTTTAGTAGGACATATAGGAGCATAGATATGAATAAATTAAAATAATGGTTAATTCTTATTTGTAAAACCTAGTTTATTGATTATAACCTGGATTCCTCTCAAAACAATAATTCTAGCCCTTTGGGATGTTAATATTTCATGCCCTTTTTTAAAAAAAAAATAATTATTGTTGCTCGTAAGTATTACTACTAAATTAAATGAATATATTTGGATTAGAGTAAGTGTAACATATAAATATATATTTGATACGAATATATTTGATATTTTAAAATTTTATTTATTTATTTGAAGTATTATATCTTATACTCATATTTGAATATATATTGAATATAATTTTGAATACAAATATTTATAAAAAAAATGAGGTAACATAACCTATTACTAGTATATTCTATTGAATTTGAAATGTTATATTGGAACCCTAGCTAATTAACCTGATGTAGAAATCTTTCTTGAATAGAAAAGAAAGGAAGAACCTTGAAAGGCAAGGGCAAAAGAATGCAACGTGCAGGTGAAAAAAAATTCAAATCCTTTGCTTTTATGCGTGTTTTCGTTCTCGTAATGAGTTGTGCGTTCATTTTTTTTATTCTTTTTGTATTTATTTGTTTTTAATGTTTAATCCAATTTTTTATTTAATAAAAAGCTCGATTTTGCTTAAAAAAAATACAAATACGATGCAAATAAAAAAAATAATGTCGTAAAATTTATCTATTCGATCATCAATAAAATTTTGATCGATCGTATTTGTATTTCGTAACTCTCGTTAAACAATTAAAAAAAATGATATCGAAAAAATAATCCACAACTTGTTAAAAAATGAATATACATAGATAAAAAGAGGAAAATAAAAGCGGATAAAAACAGAAAAAAATAGAAGCAGATAATTTTTATTCGCGAAGAAGCAGCTTCCTTCTGGCAAGGGCAAAAGAATGCAACGTTTCATCAAACATGAAACAAAAGCCAGCTCGACTCGACCCTTCTGCCAATTCTGAATATATATTCTCCATCCATCCCACCTAGACCTGCTCACGGGCCGGGCAGCCCTCCCGGCCCAGCAGGCCCGGCCCAATACGGGCCAAGTCTGGGCAGATAATTTCATGTTCTGGGTCGGTCCGGTCCGGAACAGTATTTTAGTATTATTATAATATTATTTTTATTTAATTTGAATTTTAAAAAATAAAAAAATTTATTTTTTTATTTGAATGAACAATTGATTCGGGCCTAAACGATCTGGGCCTGAGAAAAAAAAAATGGGCCGCGGCCCGGCACATGAGCACCTCTAATCCCACCATCAAAGAATCCCAGCCAGGGCCCACGTGGGGTCACACCCTCTTCCCCTCTTCAGTCTTTCAGTCTTCGCCCAGCTCACGTTCACAAGACTCCCCCTGCAAAATCGTGACAGCCCCAAAATAGCAACCCTATTAATCTCTTTGATTGGACCGTTACCCAGAGAAAAAGCACTGGGGCGTCAACTTCGATAAACAATGCCATCATCACCGTCCAATTCTTCTCACCCTATCTTTATTATTAAAATCACACGGCAGATATGGCCTGTACAATCTGGTTTAAATGATGATGCATGTATAACCGAGACTGAGAGGGGCTTATTGTTACCGTACAAGAAGGGCAGTGTTTCGGGAGGTGGTGACCGGCTTTTTTTTTCCTTTACCTGGGATAATTATAATTTAAATCTTAAAATATTATTTATTTGTTATTTTTAAATGTAAATATTTAATTTTAAAAATTAATTTTTTAATTATTATTCAAATGAAAATATTAAATAAAAAAGCCTTAGCTGATATACAATAAACATATTGATTGTTATTTCATTAATTTATAAAATATTAAAAAATTATTTTAAAAATTCAACCTTATAAAAAATAAAAAAATCATTATTTTATTTTTTTAACTATTCTCTTGTCTCGATAAACCAATAATCTTTCTCTCTTTCTTATTAAATTAGCACCCTTCTTTTTTCATATTGTTAATTTCATCAAATTTTAACTATTAACAATAGCCTATAAAATGAAAAAAAAAAATTCAACTTTAGGCTTCTTAAATTAAATATACAAACAAATACTTAATTACACATACATTAATTACCCTAATTAAACTTTTTTCAAAAAAATATAACTTAAATTTCTTTTTAGGAATGAAAAATTACAGTGTGGTGATAAAGATAGTCGACGAAGCTTGATGGACTTGTTTTTGAATTTTGAGTTTTCTCTTTCTTATACAAAAGGTTTTTTTAAAAAAATTAATTTAAAAAAAAACAAAGAGCACAAATAAGTGATATTGATGGCAGACAACGAATTAAGATAAATATAAAATTATTTTGAATTTTTAGAGTTTTATGATTTTTGTATAGAATGTAAGTTTTTTAAAAAACAAAACTAATATAAAAAAGAGAATAGCATTTATTGAAGATGAAGATGAGTTTTTTTATTTGAAAAAAAATGGAGGGGAAGTGGAGGGGATCTTGGCTTTAGTGAGAGAATTAGAAACAATGGGTTTATTGGGTTTATTAAGAGAAAGAGAAAAAGTAAAAAAATGAAATAATTTTTTTATTTTTTATTTGAATTTTTTTTTTGATAAATTTTTTTTTAATATTTATAAATTAATAAGTGTTACATAAATTTCACATGTTATTTATTAAATATCTTGTAAATTTTTTATTTAAATTTTTAATTAATTTATTTTTTATATAAATTTTTAATTAATATTGTTATTCGAAGAACAATTACAAATTAATTTTTTACATATTAATAATTTTTAAAATTGAATATTTATAAATAAAATTTTTAAAGCTGATATAAATAAAATATTTATATTTTAATACTAAAATTATAATTACAAACTTTCTACAATTATTGTTTTTTTATCGGTAATCGGTAAGAGAGAAGAGTTTATAAGCAAAAGATTTGTTTGGCGGTCGGTATTCAAAAGCGGGAAGGGAGAGGGAGAGGGAAAAGGGAGGGTGTGGCGGCAGTTTCTAGGAGAAACCGGTTGCTGATCTCATCTTCAGTTGCCCGTACTGCTCGGGGAACTCTGTTCAATGGATTCCTATCCAATCAATGGCTTCCATTTCACTTTTCAGACAAAAATCTATTTGTTTCTTATCAAAGGTCGCTCCCCTTCTTTTTCTCTTTTCTTTTCTTTTTTCCATTCAATCTAAGAGCATACTAATATACTAACTAAATTAATAAAAAATAAAAGAATAAACATGAATTTAAAATTAGAATATTTGTAAAATAAATTAATTAAATTTACTAAATAAAAAATTTATTTTCTAATATTTTAAAAGGATATAATCTTCATTCTATTTCAAATTTGTTTTTGGATAAGCCATTCTATTTCAACTTTGATTATTTGATAAAATTAAAATTTTTAAATATGTTTGAATTTCAAATATAAAAATTAAATTTTTATTTGAATATAAATTTATAATAAAAAAATATTTTTATTTATTATTATCTTACGGGACATAAATAGACTTTTCACATAAATGTTCATACTTCATATCAGTACATATTTAAATTTTCTGTTTTTTTACGTAGGGAAAATGAGTAGGGTAAATATTATATGTTTCTTTCCTATATAGGAGGGGTTAGATTTGTAGAGTATAAATAAATGTAAAATTTTCTGTCCATAAAATAATTTTTCGAGGTACAAATCGGTGACGCAATCTACAGTTTCTGTACAGTGCAGCTAATTTGTCCAATATTCCTCATCCAATGAGTAACAATTTGGCACTTTAGGTTTTGCGTAAGTAATAACCTCTCATTTTTTTAACTTCTTTTATATATCAAATTAAGCTTTGCCATGACTTATCAAAAAAATAAATAATAATAATTAAGCTTTGCCATGCATGGATCATGGTGGATCGGAGGTTTCGACTCCAAATTATATTGCCTTAAAAAAAAATAAAGTCTAATCAAATAAAAACACTCAAAGAAAAAAACCTTCAAAAGCCAACTTTGAGTGATCATGTTGAATTTTTAATTTTAATGAGTATAGTTTAATATATCAAATTAAGCTTTGTCATGCATGAATCATGGTGGATCAGAGACCCCAAATTATCATTGCCTTGAAAAGAAAAGAAGAAAGCTTAATCAAATAAAAACACTCAAAGAAAAAAACCTTCAAAAAGCCAACTTTGAGTGATCATGTTGAATTTTTAATTTGAATGAGTATAGTTTAATATATCAAATTAAGCTTTGCCATGCATGGATCATGGTGGATCGGAGATTTCAACTCCAAATTATCATTGTCTTCAACAAAAAAAAAAAAAAAAAAAAAAACTAATCAAATAAAAACACTCAAAGAAAAAACCCTTCAAAAAGCCAACTGTCTTTAAGTCATCATGTTGAATTTTTATTTTTAATGAGTTTAGTTTAATATTTGATAACTTAAAATATAAATAAAAAAAATTATTGAATCAAAATTTTTAAATGATAAATGTTTTATCTGGGTGACGAATCTTAATTTCTTTCATCACGTCATTTATATCCTTATGCAATTAAATTTTATGGGTTTAGCGGTAAAACGACCCAATATCGTGGTAAGAAAACTGTCATTAATCATCTTAGCGACGTAAAAATGAAAAAAAATAAAATAATTGAAGGCTGTACAAGTTGCATTATTTAAGGTGAAATATCACTCTTAAAACAATGATTTCTTTGGTAATTAAGCTGATTAAGTAAGGCTGTTTCTTCTAAACCCGCCCCCAAGTATTTTTTAGCTTTAATAGGTTAAAAGGGACCCTACAAAATTCACGACCTTGACCTTTCTCCGTTAAATCTAACGTCCTCTTTCATCTTTTCAAACCTAAAACCATGACACAATTATTGTCCCTCTCAAAGTTCTTTCGTTTGCCAACTCAACATTTTCTTGCCGGAAAATTCCCCACCTCTGAGAAAAAAAAATATCCTCTCATATTTGAGATCTAACTTCTTAACCTACAAGATATTTTTCAAGAGGTAACTTACTTTATGAATAATATAAAAAAAATTATAAATATAGTTTTTTTATTTTTATTTAATTACTACATATTTTTTATACTGTGAAGTTAGGCTAGCTGGTGGTTCTTTTTCTTGGTTGGTGGATGTTGAGTTAAGCCAATATATATTTTTTAGTTTCTGGGTCTGCACTGAATCATGATTCATGACACCTTGAAAATTTTAACAATATAAAATATTATTATTATTATTTTTTTATAATATAAAAATAAACAGTACTATTAGTATTTCTTAACCTTTTCTTATTGTTCCGTGTTTTCTAAAAAAATAAAAAAAATAAATCATACACACAAATTACGTTCATTGAAAGATAAAAAGTACAAAGCTTCTCTTGATCTTATTTTATTAGATCTAACCTTTAAAAGTTGGGTGTTTTCAGTAGCTTGGAACTGACGGAAGCCAGGGTTCGTCAACTTTGAAAAATTAGGGTTTTCAGAGGTTGACGTGAAGCTTATGATTGCTAATAGTCATGTACTTTTGGGGTGTAGGCTTTAGCTGGTTTGTAAAATAAATATAGCTTGCTTTGATCTTTGTGTTTCTTTGTAAATCTTCTTCCTTGGATCTGCTCTCTGGGTTTGCTTTGTCTTCTTGTTTAATATTTTTGTTTTTTTCTCCTATTTGGGGAAGGCTAAGGTTTGGTTAGTTGCTTCATGTGAAGCAATAGTAACAGTTAAGTGTTGGCTTGGTGGGATCTGAAGATTGTTTCAAGAAGCCTAAGCAAACAAAGAGAGGAAACGAAGTAAAAAATTGAGTGAAGTTTTTTCTATTGCATTGGGTGAGAAGTGAAGTAAATTTGCTTGCTAAGCTATAGATTTCGCTTTCCATTCCTTTTCTTATTACTGTTTTTTTTTTTTTACTTCGTCCGTAAAACTTTGTCTGCACTATTATTTCAACTTCACATGAATTTCTGTTCATGTTGAGGGTACTTCTTGTCGTGCATCAAAGCGCTCTCTCTCTCTCTCCCAACCTTCAGGGGTAACTTAGTTTTTTGTCTGAAATGTGGCTTTCTGCTTAGACAATTATTAGTACTTATAATATATCTTTGTCATTTTTTTGTTGTGATTTTATCGCAGATCATTGAACTTGGAATGGAATATTAAGCTTGATGAATTGCGTCGTTTTCCTCTTGAAAGCTAGCGTTGCATGAGTTCTCTAGTGTAGGCAAAATCCTTTGCTAGGCCTGATCAACTTGTCTGGTGACTGGAGCGAGCTACTTCCGAAGTGATCCATGTTATCTTAGTTAAATCAAAGAAGTAACTGTTCTCTTGGTTATGGATATGAGCAAGTTTAGACCTGAATCGCATGTAGCGCAGCAAAGCCTCCGAGATAAGTTGAGGGTTCAGCAAAGCTCTAATCTGGTTCAGCAATTGGAGGACTTTCCTAACAGTCTGGAACAAGGGTCCTCAGTCCATCCGGGGCTAAACCCAGATCTTGTTCAACTTCGAAATATTAGAAATGATAATTTGCTATACGATCCAGCTATTATTTCTTCAGGTATCATCTGTGTCTCAACAAACTCTAATGTTTTACCTCCTCAAAGAGATGCAATGCTGCATCAGGAATTACAAACAGCTCAAGAAAACAGGCAAATGCGTGCTGAGGAATCCTCGTTTTCCGGTATGTCCCAGTCATTTTTCTCCAAACTCAATGCTTCATCGAAGGTCTCCGGTGATCCACATGGTTGTGGTAATTGGAAGAGTGTTGATTCACAGCATAATTGTGATTGGATGGTGGGTTATGCAAGTGGATTAGCTGGTAGGGAAAGCAATCAGAACTCTATGTTTGTTGGGGAAGTCTTGTCAAATAATGCAAGGGAAAGCAATCAGAACCCTATGTTTGTTGGGGAAGTCTTGTCAAATAATGCAAGGGAAAGCAACATATCTGCAGCCACGCAATATCTGAAGCCTAGTTATAGTGCCTACCAAGATGTTCAATCTACTCACTCCAATCCAGGAAGTGAAATTTCTAGCCAGGAAAACAAAAAGCATTATGGGAATTTGCAGTTTGTTTCACCTTCACTTTATCAGAATGCTCTCCAGGATGTTGTTACTACAGCTTCTATTGGCACTCAGGGACTTGAAGTTGCTTCTCTTGTACATCAAAATGTCGGAGAAGAAGCTGCCCGTGGTGCATGGATAGATTACTGTGGGAACCAAGCAAGTCCTTCACATTTTGGTAACGCCGGTGCTTGGATGAATAGGCCACCGGTGGAGCAATATCAACAGTGGGGTGGTGAATTGGGGTTTTTGGCAAGCAAGAGTGGCGTAGAAATAAGGGCCAGTGCGAGTGATGCTACTACTCAAGGGCTGTCTCTATCTCTTTCATCGAATCCCACACCAAAAATTTGTGGTGCAGTTCAATTCACAGAGGATCAGATTGGTTCTGATGGCTTTCACTCTAAGCTTGATGAATTCAAGGAACCTCAAGTTTCAAAAACTTTAAAGCTTGGTCATTCGTGTTCGATGCAAAAACCATCTGTAACCAGTAAAGGTACTGGAAAATCCGTGAAGGAAACAGGTGGAACTTCAACTTACGTTCATCGTCTTACGACCCCCCTTGGCCCATTTACTGGATATGCAACTATTCTTAACAATTCAAGATTTTTGAAGCCTGCACAAGAACTATTGGATGAATTCTGTCATATGACAAACTCAAAGCTTGTTAAAGTTTGCGACACATCAGAAGGGATCTCCGGAGAAGTCAGTGCTTCAATTTCAGCTGATGCTTCTAATGCAGTAGATATGGAGGCTGGAGCTAATAAGAGAAATAACTCTGGGGCCTCGTCCTCTACTTTTTACGGTTCTAATGAATCTTGTAGGCCTGAGTACCAACAAAAGAAGGCAAAGCTTTTATATCTGCAGGAGGAGGTTCGTTATTATTTCTCTTTTCTCATTTATAAATTGTCTTGCATTTAACTTTTATGTGCATTTTTAATGAACATTGATTGTGGAAACTATTGACTTATGTTTATTTGAAGTCATTTAACCTTAATTAAGGCCTGCATCTTTGCATTTGTTGATTATAATGCCTATATTAATGCCACTGAAAAATTACTCCTGTGTGCTTGTTATCTGTATTTGAATGCAAAAGTTTAACTTTAAAAAGTACTTAACTGATAAGCTAATGAAGCAGTCTTAAATATTTTTGTCTCTAAAAAAGAGTCCAAATTTCTACACAGAAAAGGTCAAAAAATTGTGAATTGGAAGGTGAACCTTAAAAGCAAGGTTGAAGATGTTACTAGCCAAATGAAATGATAGATGGAGGTAAACCAACACACATAAATATATATATATATATATATATATATATATAATCCTTTAATAGCTTAGATGATTTTAACCGAAATAGAATTTTAAAGTCAATGTGGTAATTGAAATTGTAACTCATGTTTCTGGATTGGTATAGTGAAGATCTTAGGGATGGAATTTTAGGGTGCCATAATTGGGTGAAGTGTTTATTTCATTTCTAATTAAGGATGGTCATGAAAATAACCAAATTAGTCATTTTTTCCTAATTTTATTTATTTGTCTAAACCGTAACCTCTCTTTCAATTTGTTAGAGACAAGTTATGATGTCCTTTTATTGGTAAAGAACTGCCCCAGTATCGTTGAGATTGTTCATTTAATTAAGGACTTTTACCTCCATATTTGTTTTAGAAATAGTTAACTGGTCACAGTAGACACCAGTTAAGAATTATTTAATTATCATTTTAGGAATTTTTTTTGCATATATTGCTTTACTTTTACTGAATTCAAGAAAAATTATATATATATTTTTTATAAATACTACTTTAACCAATGCCAACATTTCCCTTTGTTTTATCTCTAATTTTCTCTATTATGAAATTTGAATCTCTGTTGTTCCATTTATCATCTTCAACGGCTACTTCTTTTTGCCACTGAAAAGAAAACCATTTTATCCATATTCTTCTTCCCTCATATCATATATGCACCTGCATATGGTATTTCAATTTTTATTTTACAGTCATGCATTTTTTTTACTTTCTTGAGTGAAATGTTTAAGAAAATCCTAGGACTACAAGTTCTGTCAAATTCCTTGGTAAAACGTATACCATTTTTTCCCTTTAAACTTTATCAAATGAATGACTTATTTTTCTTTTAATTGTATTTCATTCACATTTTGCTAAGATTTGATCATAGAAAATTCTCCACCAGTCAAGCAAGTTCGGTCTTGGGATTGGTTATAAAACTTGTCTAGCTAGGCATCGTCTTTTCAAACACAGATAGGGTTGTGCATAGCATGTTGCCTTTTCAGTAAGAGTTGCTGATATTGCATATATTTCGACCCCCCACCCCCATATAATGCAGCTCAGTTATAGTACTTCTTTTTGGTCCCAGCTAAGGATTTGTATTCTTGTGAAGTTTCAGCAATTATCTTTATCACTTATAATTAATGTTTAGTCGTTTGTATATATCTTATTTAGGAAAATAAATCATTAGGCATTGTTAGATATGTATTTTACATATGATGGAATATAATACAAATGCATGCTTGCTTATACCTGTGTCAATGTCTGTAAAAAGAAAAGGAGAAGAAAATGTGTCATGGATTTGAAAGTTGCATTCACCAACATATTCTTTTCATTTCTATTGATATAAGGATTATCTAGTCTGTAATTATCACATAACATTCATCAATCAACAAATAATAAGACATTATCTACTAGATGTCATATTATAGTAATCAACAATTAAAATGTCTTATTGTAGATTATCATGCAACATTCATCAATCAAGAAATGAACATCAATACAACATTTTTTGGTGTGTTTTCTGGCTGGCTATGTCCTTTTTTCAGTTACTTTGACCTTTTCCTTGGTAGGAAATTAAGTTCATGGAATTAAGAGCTGATGATGTGTGAAATTTATCTAACCTCTAACCTCCAATAGATTAGTGAAGGGGAGGGGATCGGTGCTAGTGTTGTATACTCGTTACAGAAATGCTACTGTATTCTTAGTTTCTTACTTGTGTTAGCCTGCATTACAACAATCAAATCAACAACTAAAGTTAGCCAGCATTGAATAACTTTCAAGTTGGAGTTTAGCTGCTGGCACAGACAGATTAGAACCAGAGGGCACTTTTTTTCATTTAGCAGCAGCTTGCCACTAAATTCCAAGGATGTTTGTCCTAATTTTGAAACAACAATTAATTGTTGGATATCAATGCACTCTTCATCTTTGCATACCTTCAAATCAGATTACATTTCGATTAACAGTGCAAACCACTCTTTCAAAGCTACTTTATTAAAAAGTTTCAACCCCAATAAGTTGTCCCCTTGCATTGGCTGAAGGCCTCGTCATAGGTTGAAATAATAGGTTATGCAGTTGCCAAAACACATGTTTTGGATCATTTTTACTATTGATTTTCCTAATTTGGCCAAAATGGTTGATCAGAAAATGAAGACTACAGTAAAATTGCTGTTCTCCAATAACTTCCATCATGTTTTCCTTTTTCTGAACCATTATTGTTTTTTGGACTTAATCCTAATAGCATCAATTTTCATCATGATAATTGATAAATAACTTTGTGAAGAATCTTCTCAATTTTCACAAAGAAGCCTATGTGTGTTCTATTCTTTGTTGTTTTATCATTTTATTGTTGAGTAATACTAGTTCAAGTTTACTCTTATGAGAACCTGTCTGTGCCTTGCCATTGAAAGGTTTGCAGAAGATACAAGCTTTATCATCAGCAGATGCAAATGGTGGTTTCTTCGTTTGAATCTGTAGCTGGTCTTAGTGCTGCCACTCCCTACATTTCCTTGGCTATCAAGATAGTAGCAAGGAACTTTCGGTGCCTACGGAAAGCTATCTCAGACCAGATCAGGCACATATCTAGAGCCTTGGGGGAGGACTTATTGTCCCCAACTACCGGTACTAGCAGTAGCAAAGGTGATATTAATATGTCTAGGCTAAAGTATGTGGGTCAGAAATCTGGTGGGGTTAACATGGGGTTCCTTGAACCCCAGCAACATGGCTGGAGGCCCCAGAGAGGCCTACCAGAACGTTCAGTGGCTATTCTTAGAGCTTGGCTCTTCGAGCATTTTCTTCATCCGTAAGTCTCCTAGTCTTTTTTATTTCCATTTTCCCTCTCAAATAAGTAATCTGTTGTGAATTTCTCTATATTTGCTTTTCTTATAGGTATCCCACAGACACGGATAAACACATGTTGGCCACTCAAACCGGTCTTTCTCGAAATCAGGTAGGCTCGCTGCTTCCTGTTTGTTGTCTAACTATTTAGTCTGACACTGTTTGTTTGATTGAATTAGAATGTACCACAGTTAATCTGTTAATTTGGCTTGTAGACCAAGTTTTTGAATATTCAGTTCCTGCCTGATTTAGTCGAAGCATCTGTCGTTAAAACTTGTCTTAATCTTTGATATTGCCGAAGTCCTGAAGTTCAATTTTAAAGCTGGAACTGCATTATCCCACATTCCAATCTGATGCTGTGGCATGATAATGCATGTTAATTTAGGACTAGAATTCACAAATGACATGAAGTTGCAATGAATTTATCATGCAAATATCTAGTTTTCGTGATCTTAACAATTTGATTTGTTAACGCAGGTGTCTAACTGGTTCATAAATGCACGAGTTCGTGTTTGGAAACCAATGGTGGAAGAAATACACGTGCTTGAAAGCAAAGGCTTGGCAGAAGGCAATCAAAACTTGATCAAAAGTGATTTAAAATCTACTAGCGAAGGAGGTACCAGTCGGCCTAACGAAGACCAGTCTATCAACAGGCCATGCATAAACGCAATGTATGACAAGCAATTGGCTTGCTCTGAAATGCTCGTAGCTGGCATAGCGGGAGATGCACATGATGCGGAACACAGGAATCATGAGAAACGTTCAAGGATAGATTTTCATATCCCAACAAGCATGGAGGGTTCATTTATGGGTTTTGCACCATACCAGCAAAGCAGGCTTGAGATGGGGGGGCTTGGAGCTGTGTCACTTACCTTGGGACTTAGGCATGGTGTAGAAAGTGCGCAACAGCAACAGCAACAATATCAACAGCAGGAGGGTCAACTTAGGCGGCAATTTGGAGGTCAAATGATTCATGACTTTGCCGGTTGAGCTTTATATTGATCTATAACTGAAGTTGAAATGAGTTAGCGATGAGCTAAGCTATTATGACAATTTTCCAAAATTTGGCAAGTGAAAATCCTGTTAATACATGGTTGCTGCAGGTCACTTTGACAGCATTTGTTGCTGCTTGGTAGTTTACAAGGCGAGAGCAACCCTGTTGATGTGGTAATGGTGCTTCGGAAATGGGCAGGAATAAACTTTGTAATGCAGGTTGTGGGAAGCGGTTTGGATTTGTCTTTGGTAGGATTTTAGTTAAAGCACAAATGTATAGAACATGTTCAGTTTGACTGTTTGAGGGTAAGAAAGATTGACATCCATGATTCATCATCAATAACTTGGCGCTGTAGAAATTGAGTATGAATTTTATTTTCAATCAGTTTCGACTTGTGTTTGCCTGATAAACTAGAGATGCCAAAAAGAATTGCGGCAAATTAAATGAGCTTATAATTCACATTTTGGGCCCAAATTTATTGCTCTTTTAAACTTGAAATTGTGGTTTCCGCTGCATATAAACTTGTCAAAGGCGAGGAAAATTGCCTAAGAAATCTTATGCGTATAAGATATCTTGGGCAGAATCTTTGATAGGGGATAAGAAGAAGGGTCTCTTGGGCTTTTAATTAGCTGATAATTAAGATATTTTATTGCTGTTTGATATTCTCCTTTGGAATTAGCATAGTTGCCCAAAACTGAAAATCTACTTGGGCTATTGTTCCTCAATGTCTAATAGTACGGCCTTGCGTTTTGACAAAATGGCCCATAATCGAAACCTTGATTGTGAAAAGGTGATCCAGTTCACATTTGGCAGCCCATCGAAGTGATGAGGCTAAACCCAAGGCATGAAAAACACATTAGGCAGTTTGATATATAAATTTGGTCATTTCTTGCAATGCAACTAGCCATGCATGCATGCAATATTTTTTATATCCTACATATTATAAAAACATATATATATATATATTTAATAGTAAAACCAGAACGGTAATACAAGGTACATGCTAGAATACAGAAGCTAATTAGATCACAGAGATATATCTCGAAAAACCTAATTAAACATGAAGTAACATCATATTAACATCTGAACGTATAATTATTCCTCACACCATTACCATATAGCATTTCTGATCTAATTAACTTTACCCACTTCCATCTCCACTTCCATCTCCACCATCACCACCAGGGTAGTTATTGAAATCCTGCCTAGGAATGTAATGGTGGTTGTCCACACCGCTCGGTGGATAGCCGGTTTTGGCATTGTTATCATCATCAAGAAGCTGTCGGCCATGGACAATGGCGTGTTCATGCTTGAGCACATCTACTTTTATAACTTTTCTATTTGCAGCCAAGCAGTAACTCACCATCATCAATATTGCTAAAGCAAGCGCCTGAAGCCTCATTCTTGCCATTGCTTTTTTCCTGTCTACAAAAATCATATAAGTGAGATATCTAGACAAGCTATTATATATTAATTAAGTTCTGATAATTATAAACCAATATATATATATATATATATATATATATATATCAAAGTTACAAATGTTTGATAAGAGCAATTAATTTAGCAAGACATATGTACTTACCCAAGTAGAGAAAATTATGAATCAAGGATTGAGTTTATGGCCTTGGGGAGAGCCAGGGAGGAGGAGCGAAAAGCTAAGCTTTATATAAGGAGACAAGGTAGGGTTCATTTCATTGATATTTAGATATAATTAATAATATAAATTTGGTGATGGGATTTCCACCAGATGAGGCTAGATTAAGTGGGATTGACCCTATTGTCCCATTCAAGTTTAAAAAATAGATTAAAATGATGACATTGAAAGAATTTTTTTGTCTACATTGGCACTAGCCATAAATAGGAAAATTCCACATTAGGAGTGGATTTAGTATTTTAGTTGATGCAAAAAAGTAATGCAGCATGATAAGCCATAAATATCTATTGCCTGGTGATGTCAAATTTTAGCAATAGTGACCTAAAAAACACAGTATCCCCCTGAAGTTTATTGAACATTAAAATTTTGAGCTGAGGTCTAATTCAGGAGGGACTCTTGGATTAAATTTAATGATTACTTGCTTTCAAATCAATCTATTATTTTACATGCCAAGTGATGAAAAATGTGAGCCATTTGGCAGCCTAATCTGCAACATAGCTTTCCAGATTAATGCCTATAACTATCTTCTTTCCTACATAATTCATCTGAAACTACATGAGCATTTAATTTAACTCGAAGATGATTCTATGTATTTCCAGCTTAAAGAGTCTGATTCGAATTTCCTTCCAAAAAAAAGAAAAAATATTTATCTGGAACTTTTGCTGAAGAAAAGAGAAGCTCAGTGCTCACTGCAAACGGGGCTGCATCATATAATATATTAGTTCCCAAAATTTTGCTAGTGCAACTACATTTATCTATATCATCCACAACTGAGATATATATAAAAAAAATTTAGAAAAAATTGATCACTTTCAAGCTATAAAAGATTCCTTTGCATTTTATAAAGTGTAATGGGCTGAATTATTGTAGCCAATTGCAATGCTATAGTATAGCTGGCTACTTCATCAATGGTCTCGTAGAACTTTGGAGGATTTGATTCACACCAATATTCCACCTTATTGGATACATTACTATTGACTTAAAAAAGACAGCAAAAGCAAACAAAAGATCCTCGATCGGCTAGCTCTCCATCATTCTTTTGTTATAGGTTTTTAGTCAAGGTCTCCTGACACACCTGAGGAAGTGAAAAAGCAACTAAGAATCTGTATTAATTTCATGACCCAAAAGTAATTTATAACTTGAAGAACTGTGATAAAATTACCAACTTCAGTAAAAAAAAAAAAGATCAATAATTCAATATCAAGATAATCAAGAATAAACAATCAGAAATGTTTCTACTACTAATACTTTAACGCTCTTCAATTCTGAAGTTAAAGGCTCATCAGCCTTCTATAATACAAAATTAAAGCTTACTGACTGTAAAAAAAATATTTTCATGCATCAATCAAGAAGCAAATTAGCTTTTGTTTTTTTGGGTGGGAGCCGGGGGGAATCTGGTTCCATCTCTCTTAGTCTAACACGTATTTGGAACTGCTGAGCAACATTTTTCCACTACTTGTTGATTGAGTTCAATGCACGAGGAGAGACGTTATCTAGTTGTCTTTAGCTGGCCTGGATATACATCAAATCCAAGCCAAGGATTGGCAAATGGCAATGCTAGTTTAATTAAAGTGAACTAACTATTGTTATTGTAATTAATATCACTCTGATAATTATGATCAACAATGTTAATTTTAGCCTTCGGCAATTATTATACCTCTAATTAATCTTACCACTACTAGGCTAAGTAGATTGCCTTTAATTATTGTGATCTATGAATTGTAGCTAACCAATAAGATTATTGCCCCTTGTCCCATCTACTCTTTGATTTCTTATTCAACGGACTAAAATATCTATAGAAGTTCTTCGGATTTAACTTGAATGAAAATTTAAACTTGAGCACCTAAACCTAAACCTTTTATATTGAATCCTTTTTGAAACCCAGAGCAATTGATTTGAGCATCAAAATCTTAATCTAGAACTAGCCCAAAATTTTTATCAAATGTAATTTTTGTCCAAAATCAGCCCAAGGAGCAATGCAGGCTCTAATCCACCTTCATCCCGTGGCCTTGCCCAAATGGTATCCTATAGAGGGAGGTCAGGCCAAATTGCAGATCTAACAGGGAAAATATGTTTACATCTAAGCCATATTTCAAACATAAAGAAAATCTATTCAAGAAGTTTCTTAAGTCAACTATATAAAGTCACATGTTCCAACCGAAAATTAAAATTATGGCAGGTGAATATGTTTATTATTATTTTTGATACAATCGAGATTACCAAGACTTTAATCTAAAATTTTAACACCCTCACCTTTGAATTTGTTGGGCATGGGTCCCTCCTATGTGGAGGAAATACCTTTTTTGCCCTTAGCCCTTTTAATTGAGAATTAGCTTTGTATTTGGCTGAGGAGAGTCAGTAGCAAAAGAAAAATAAAAAGAGGGAGGCGGCAGAAAAAGAGAGAAAAGAGTGAGTTGCACAGTTTTGATCAAGTCGTCGATCGGAGGTTCATCCATGGTCCGATCTTCTTGATTTTCTGGCAGTGGCTATAGGATACGTAGATGCTGATTGTGTACGGTGAGAATTTCCATCTGAACACTATAACGTTCTGCTTTGTATCCGAACAGTAGTCACGTTTTTGGGTGATTTCTCAACTTTCTCTCTTTGATTTTAATATCACTTGTTGATAGCTAAGTTAGAGTTGTGTACTCATTGTGTTAGCTGAATTATTGTGATATTGTAAACGCACTCTCATTATAGTGGAGATTTTGACTGGACTCCTAAGTCCCGTGGTTTTTACCCTTTGATTTAAAGGGGTTTTCCACGTAAAAATTGTGTGTCTCGTGTGATTGGTTGTTTGTGATTATCCTTGGTTGAATTTGTGTTGCTGGAGTATATATATATATCTTGTGCAATTTAGTACCATATTTACAGATCCTGTTAATTGGGAGAGAAAGAACTACCGGTTGTGTTTTCCCGATTTTGGTAAGTTCGGTTTCTGCCCATCACACTGGTATCAGAGCTTTGATTGTGTTGTTGTGTAATTATGGAGGCTGGCACAAGTAGAATGATTGTTTTGAATGGCACAAATTATCAATTGTGGCAGAATAAAATGAAAGACCTGTTATTTGTGAAGTCTTTGCATCTTCCTGTCTTTGCTACTCAAAAACCCGAATCTAAAAGTGATGAGGAATGGGAATTTGAGCATCAGCAGGTGTGTGCTTTTATTCGCCAATTTGTTGAGGAAAATGTTTACAATCACATTGATCAAGAGACACATGCACGCACATTGTGGAACAAGCTTGAAAACTTGTATGCTTTAAAGTCTGGCAATAACAAGTTGTTCATGCTTAAAAAGATGATGGAACTGAAGTATAAAGAAGGAACAACTGTGGCTGATCACTTGAATGATTTTCAAGGAGTTATGAATCAGTTAATTGGTATGGGCATTAAATTTGAGGATGAAGTAGTAGGGCTTTGGTTGCTTGCTACTCTACCGGATTCTTGGGAAACATTTCGGGTTTCACTTATTAATTCTGCTCCTAATGGTGTAGTAACTTTGGAACTTGCCAAGAATGGTGTTTTGAATGAAGAAGTGAGAAGAAAGTCTCAGGGTTCTTCATCACAGTCTGAGGTTCTAGTTACGGAAAATAGGGGGAGAAGTAGGAGCAAAAATGAAACGGGTAGAGATAAAAGCCGAAGCAAGTCAAGATCAAGATTTAAAAATGTTGAGTGTCATCATTGTGGCAAGATGGGCCATATCAAGAAATATTGCTACAAGTGGAGGAAAGAGAACAAAGGTGGTAGTGATAAACAAGAGAAGAGGGATTATGGACAGAATGATCGTGTTACTACTGCTACCTCTGATGATCTGTTGGTTACTTGTGATGAGAATGTGATCAACTTAGCATGCGACGAGACAAGTTGGGTAATAGACACTGGTGCTTCACTTCATGTCACGTCTAGGAAGGAATTCTTCACATCTTATACGCCTGGTAATTTTGGGGTATTGAAGATGGGTAATGATGACTTGGCACATGTTGTTGGCATGGGAGATGTCTGTTTGGAAACTAACAATGGAACAAAGTTGACGCTAAAAAATGTCAGACATGCACCGGATATCCGTTTGAATTTGATTTCAGCGGGAAAGCTAGATGATGAGGGATTTTGTAACACCTTCAGTGATGGTCAGTGGAAATTGACTAGAGGCTCATTCGTTGTGGCTCGAGGAAAGAAGTGTTCAAATTTATATTTGATGCAGTCTTCAATTTCCAGAGGCATTGTTAATGTGACGGAAAATGATAGTTCAACTGTGCTATGGCATAAACGGCTTAGTCACATGAGTGAAAAGGAGCTTAATTGTCTGGCCAAGAAGAATCAACTTTCTGGGTTGAAGAATGCTACACTGAAGAATTGTGCTCATTGTTTGGCTGGAAAACAAAGAAGAGTTTCTTTTAAGAGTCATCCTCCTTCAAGAAAATCAGATTTGCTAGAGTTGGTACATTCCGATGTTTGTGGTCCTTTGAAAGTAAGGTCGTATGGTGGTGCACTTTATTTCGTGACTTTTATTGATGACCATTCAAGAAAACTTTGGGTCTATACTTTGAAAACAAAAGACCAAGTGCTTGATGTGTTCAAACAGTTTCAGGCTTCAGTTGAAAGGAAAACTGGGAAGAAGTTGAAGTGCATCCGTTCTGATAACGGCGGCGAATATAGTGGACCATTTAATGATTATTGTCGTGCACAGGGAATCAGACATCAAAAGACACCTCCTAAGACACCACAGTTGAATGGCTTAGCCGAAAGAATGAACAGAACATTGATTGAGAGAGTCAGATGTTTGCTTTCAGATGCAAAGTTACCTAGATCTTTTTGGTGTGAAGCTTTGTATACAGTGGCACATGTGATTAATTTGTCTCCAAGTGTTCCTTTGCAAGGTGATGTTCCAGACAAAGTTTGGTTTGGTAAGGATATGTCATATGATCACCTGCGTGTGTTCGGTTGCAAGGCTTTTGTACATGTTCCAAAGGATGAGAGGTCAAAGTTAGATGCCAAGACTCGTCAATGTATCTTTGTTGGTTATGGTCAAGATGAATTTGGGTACAGGTTATATGACCCAGTTGAAAAGAAGCTTGTTAGAAGCAGAGATGTTGTTTTCATTGAGGATCAGACCATTGATGACATTGACAAGGCGGAGAAAACCGATCCACAGAATAGTGATGACTTGACCGCCATGGATCCAATTCCTCTAACCCCTCCGCCAAATCCAGTTGAGGATGTCATGCAAGAAGATGTCCATGATGACCAGCAGGGTATGGGTGATTTTGATGCTCCCATGGATAGTGTTGTGAATGATCAACACCAAGGACCTATATCTCCACCAGCAGTTCCACTTCGGAGGTCTACTAGAGATCGACAGCCTTCTGTGAGGTATTCTTCTGATCAGTATGTTCTTTTAACTGATGGGGAAGAACCGGAGTGTTATGAAGAGGCTATGGGGAGTGAATGCAAAGATCAGTGGGTTGATGCTATGAAAGATGAGCTTAAATCTTTACATGACAACCATACGTTTGAGCTGGTGAAATTGCCTAAGGGTAAAGGAGCTTTGAAAAATCGGTGGGTTTACAGGTTGAAGCAAGAAGAGAATTCTTCAACTCCACGATACAAAGCTAGATTGGTCGTCAAGGGTTTCAGTCAGAAAAAGGGGATTGATTTTGAGGAAATATTCTCTCCAGTTGTAAAAATGTCCTCTATCAGATCTATATTGAGTTTGGCATCCTATTATGACTTGGAAGTCGAGCAAATGGATGTGAAAACTGCTTTTATTCATGGTGATTTAGAAGAAGAGCTTTACATGGAGTAGCCAGAGGGTTTCATTGCACAAGGAAAAGAGGACTATGTGTGCAAATTAAATAAGAGCTTGTATGGTTTGAAGCAAGCTCCGAGGCAATGGTACAAGAAGTTTGAGTCTGTTATGGGGGAGCATGGCTACAAGAAGACTACTTCTGATCATTGTGTTTTTGTCAAGAAATTCTCTGGTGATGATTTTATTATTTTGTTGCTCTATGTTGATGATATGCTTATTGTTGGTCGTAATGCTTCTAAGATTAATATGTTGAAGCAAGAGTTGAGTAAATCCTTTGCAATGAAGGACTTGGGGCCAGCAAAGCAAATTCTTGGCATAAGGATCACACGTGATAGAAATGCCAAGAAATTGTGGTTATCACAAGAGAAGTACATTGAAAAAGTACTTCAAAGGTTTAGTATGGACAAAGCTAAAGTGGTGAGCACTCCTCTTGCTACACACTTTAGATTGAGTGTCAAGCAGAGTCCTTCCACAAGAGAAGAGAAGGAAGACATGCAGAAGGTTCCTTATGCTTCAGCCGTGGATAGTTTGATGTATGCAATGGTATGCACAAGACCTGACTTAGCTCATTCTGTTGGCACCGTCAGTCGGTTTCTTTCTAATCCAGGCAGAGAGCATTGGAATGCAGTGAAGTGGATTATGAGATATCTTCAGGGTACTTCCAACTTGAAACTTTGTTTCGGCAATGAGAAACCTGTTCTAGTTGGTTATACAGATTCTGATATGGCTGGAGACATTGACTCCAGAAAGTCCACTTCGGGTTACTTAATTACTTCTGCAGGGGGAGCTGTGGCTTGGCAATCCAGATTGCAAAAATGCGTTGCATTGTCCACTACTGAGTCAGAGTTCATTGCAGTGACCGAAGCGTGCAAGGAGTTGCTTTGGATGAAGAGATTTATGCAAGAACTGGGCTTTACCCAAGAGAGGTATGTTTTATTTTGTGATAGCCAAAGCGCTATTCATCTTGGTAAGAATTCAACCTTTCATGCTAGGTCTAAACATATCGATGTAAGGTATCATTGGATACGAGATGTTCTCGATGCTAAATTGTTAGAACTTGAGAAAATTCATACTGATGATAATGGTGCTGATATGTTGACTAAAGCCTTACCAAGAGAAAAGTTTGAAATATGTTGTTTGATCGCCGGGATGGCGAACACCTCCACATAGTCGGGAGGGGGAGATTTGTTGGGCATGGGTCCCTCCTATGTGGAGGAAATACCTTTTTTGCCCTTAGCCCTTTTAATTGAGAATTGGCTTTGTATTTGGCTGAGGAGAGTCAGTAGCAAAAGAAAAATAAAAAGAGGGAGGCGGCAGAAAAAGAGAGAAAAGAGTGAGTTGCACAGTTTTGATCAAGTCATCGATCGGAGGTTCATCCATGGTCCGATCTTCTTGATTTTCTGGCAGTGGCTATAGGATACGTAGATGCTGATTGTGTACGGTGAGAATTTCCATCTGAACACTATAACGTTCTGCTTTGTGTCCGAACAGTAGTCACGTTTTTGGGTGATTTCTCAACTTTCTCTCTTTGATTTTAATATCACTTGTTGGTAGCTAAGTTAGAGTTGTGTACTCATTGTGTTAGCTGAATTATTGTGATATTGTAAACGCACTCTCATTATAGTGGAGATTTTGACTGGACTCCTAAGTCCCGTGGTTTTTACCCTTTGATTTAAAGGGGTTTTCCACGTAAAAATTGTGTGTCTCGTGTGATTGGTTGTTTGTGATTATCCTTGGTTGAATTTGTGTTGCTGGAGTATATATATATATCTTGTGCAATTTAGTACCATATTTACAGATCCTGTTAATTGGGAGAGAAAGAACTACCGGTTGTGTTTTCCCGATTTTGATAAGTTCGGTTTCTGCCCATCAGAATTGTCCCTTCAAGGTTATGGGCTAATTGCTTTGCTATAAAAGCAAGGTGGACCCAATAAGATTTGTCATTTGAGACAAATTTCATACGAAAATTATCAAAAATTTTAATATATACCTGGATTCAACCCACACCATGTACATTATTATACACATATTCGGATTGCATAAGCAATGACATAGTTAAGTACAACATTTGCTGATCAAATTGAGACATCCAATCTTTGAGAGATAATTAGCTTGGTAATTAACAACGAAATGTCTTGTAGAACGGCAGCTAGCTGATGTTTGAGAGATCAAATTGTACATTATTCTCGCTTTCATTGCACTTTGCTGCTCTTCAAAGTCAAATTGAGATATTTAAACCCACTATGATAATTATGGAAGCTTTAAAGTTAAAATTTGTTTGGAACTACCTATATTTACTTACCCAATTTATAGGTAGAAAATGTAAAAATTGTGTGTGCTTAGTGGAGGAGAAGGAGTAAAATCTAAGTCATAAATAAATATAATATAATCATTGAAGCAAGTTGGTTCGGATTTAAAATTTGCATTATTATTGTCTTGGCATAGTCCAAATGAGTTAGGTTTGCAACCGTGAAAAGAGATTTGTTGGGTATATGGAAATTTACAACTAACTTTCTACTTGTCCCTTTGCGCAATAGTCTTGTAGAACTTTCAAAGAATTAGTTTAAAGTCCAATTTTCAGCTTATTGGACATAAACAGCAACAAACAAAAGACCCTACCTCATCAACCTTTCCATATTATCATAGATTTCCTGTCTAATTCTGATGGCACCCAAATCAACATTTTAACAATTTACTTTGATAACTAACAATAATTCAATGGCATGATGAAATATTGGGGATTAATATTATATATATATATATATATATATATATACAATTTTGGCCCGACAACTTCTCTGGATTAATCAAGAGAAAGTAATTACAGTGCTTGATGAACTGAAAGCTGAATCAAGAAACAAAACCCTCTGTTTTAACTAAAACAAGCCTAGCCTTGCCCCCTAACCCTTTGTTTCTGGTTCCATCTTTCTCATATATATTCCTCCAAGTACTACGGAGAGAGAAGCTATCACTTTGGGTTGAAAACTTTGTATCGTACACCACTTATTGGTGGATCAAATTCAATTTCTTGTCATTGCAAGTAATAGGCATTCGTTAACTCTCTATTATTGATATAGTTTCGTTTTATTAATTGGCTATATCTGGAACCCGGTGGCTAGCTCGACCGGGACATGGAATTAATATATTAATTTCGTTTAAAGGTTATGTCACAATCCTAAAATAATAAGAACAAACATCTAAAGGACCACTTATATATATATATATCTTCTGGAAATTGGGGATCAAATAAAGTATACAAGTAATTACGAGAAGGTTCCATTAATATTTACAAGTCCAGGGGCCGGCCAGGCCAAGTCAGTCCCCCCCGCAGCCCCTCGTCAGAAGCTTAACCTAATAACGTTAATTGGCTACTTATTTTGCAGATGTAACAAGGATTTGTTTGTTAATTTGCTGTTTCCAGAACATGCATGTACTCGTTATTATTACATCATAATAATAATAATAATAATAATAGATATCTAAGACAAGATCTCACACTTGGAAAATATCTGTAAATTTTTTTTTTAATAAGTCAAAGTTCCAACCAAATAAAGTTTTTTTTTTTTTTCAGCAGCTGTTTGATTAAGGCCGGTTGGTGAACACAGTCTTGGGTTATTTTTAATTTTTTCAACCAGTCTGGGTTATTTTTTAGTATAAACATGTGCCTTTTACCATTATAATCAAAATAAAAAACTAGATAGGTAGATAAGTAGTAGTTTCTTGCAGGGAACTTGGAAATGCATGTGAACAAGACCCCGTCAATGGCTAGCTTTAGTTTTTTTAGTTTCTTTCCAATAAAAACCATTAGAAATCTTCAAATTCTTTCCAATTCTGGAAGCATGTGTTCGCCATTTTCTCCTTGGGAGAAAATTTTTTAGTAATTTTTTTTTAGAAATTTTGAAGGTTCTATATTTTACTGTTCCAATCCCTCAGCTTCCAATATTTTGAAACGTGTGCTATGACTGACTAATGGTGTCTAGCATTGTTCAAAGGGGAATCCCATTTTTCTTTCAAACGTGATGCAATATAGTTGGACTCAGAAGGAGAATTAATTAATGAAATATTTAATGGAAACACAAACACTTTCTTTTTCCTTCTTTGGTCAAGTATAACATGCATCATCATCTTATGAACATTTTGGACAATATTTTCAAACAAAATCAGCATTTATGTTGTTCCCATGGCTAAAAAAATTGTTAAAATTTAAGGAATGGCCCAACTTTGACAAGATTATTCATTCATTGAGGGTTGCATAAGCATTTTGACAGGAGAAACAATTAATTTGTTGAACAATGTATTAATTCTCCCTTTTAAAAGCCTGGTAATTAATCATGATTATATTGGCTCTTTTATTTTAATGAAATACGCCTTTTCGTCAAGGAGGATGTCCTGAAATCTTGGGTTTAGTTCAATTTTATGTTCCATTTATTCGATTATATATTAATTCATTGCTTTGTTTATTTGATTTAAATCAATGAATTTTATATGAGTATAATACTTTATTATAATTATATTTGTTACTTCGTAAAAAAAATACCACATTTTTCGTGATATAATACTGATGGCCAACATTATTGAAAGTTGAGACACTATTTGAATCTGTACTATTGGGATAACCAGTTCATATTCAAATATGCAGAAATTTGAGACTTTTCTAGAGGCTATGATTATTATATATATATATATATATATATATATTTATTTATTTATTTATTTACTAGGGAACTATCAGATACGCAATCAATATTCTTCGCCACGTTCATTTAGATTGTTGAAAATCAGGCAAATTAAGATGAAATTAGCGAATATGTATCATGATAACAACTTTGATGATAGGGTCTTAATTAATTAAGGTAGCTAATTTGCAGCATGCGGTGTTAAAAGAAGTAATTCGACCGCCAAGATATAGTTTTAATCAGTATTTAAGAAACATCTATGTTAGATTTCCCCAAGAATTAGAAATAAAAAAATTCGATTTTAATACATTGATGATGAATTTTTTTTTAATTCCACAAATAGGTTAAGAGGTTATCACATACTCACATTTTATATGTTTTAATTAGTTTTTTTTACTATGCCCTAAGAATTATGTGTCATCCTACTATCTCGACTTATAGAATCTAATATTTTCAATTACCAATGAATGTAATCCCTAAGAATTAGAAATAAAAAAATTCGATTTTAATACATTGATGATGAATTTTTTTTAATTCCACAAATAGGTTAAGAGGTTATCACATACTCACATTTTATATGTTTTAATTAGTTTTTTTTACTATGCCCTAAGAATTATGTGTCATCCTACTATCTCGACTTATAGAATCTAATATTTTCAATTACCAATGAATGTGATAATTTTTCATATATAATTGATGCCTATAAGATTATTTAATTATTATTTTAGATTTTTTTATATACATTAATTTTACTAAATTCAAAAAAAATTCATTAATTGCACTTTTCTTTTCTTAAATATCACTTTAAGCCTCGGTTAACATTTTTCATTATTAATATATATATATCCCTAAACATAAGGAGTAGGATTAAAGGGAAGATATTGTAATTCATGAACCATGATATTTTATAACTTATATTTTAGATACTGAAATTAGAAGGGTAAGAGAAGGGAAAACAAGGTTAAACCGGCCTTGGTCGGGAATTATTTGAAGGTTAGGAAAGAAGGGCAGATGTATGAGATAATGGCAGTAGTAATGACTTTGGTAATCAAACTGTAATAACCAATTTTCGTCCGGGTCGGATTCGAATCCGACCCGGACCAAGTACGAATCGGGCCTGCTATTCAGCAGGCCCAATCTGTTGTCCAGGCCCATGGGCCCATTTCCGGCCCAAACCCTTCAACCCCCAAATCAGGCCCATAAGCCCGACCCAATCAGCCAAAACCCAAACCAGGCCCACTGGCCCATTTCCCCAAACCCTACCCCTGAAACCCTAAACCAAACCCTAATCCCCTAACCAGCCCTCTGCCACCAGCCTCCCTGCCACCTCTGCCCCCCTGACAGCCCACTGCCACACGCCAGCCACCAGACACGGCAGCCACCACCAACCCTGCACAGACACCCCAACACGCCACCACCAGCCCACACTCCACCCACACCATAAAAACCCCCAGATCAACCAAAAAAGGAGGGAGGAGGAGGAGACCCCACCGATTCGGACCCCTCCCGGAGGCCCCCAGATCCGAACCAACAGGGAGGGCCGAAGCCCCTCAGAGGAGGAGGCCCCTCAGCCAGCCGCAAATCGTCACCCAAAAATCCAGATTTGGGGTCCGAAACCCAGATCTGGATACCCCCCTTTTCGAAACAAAAACAGATCGGCCCCCCCTCTCCGAACCAACCCGCTCAAAAAAGAAAAAACCTGCACACAAAAAAAAAACACACCAACCAAAAAAAAACAGCAAAACCAACAAAGGGTTTTGAAACCTAGATCTACGGACTTCGGCGGGGATTCGGGCAAAACGGAGCCCGAATCTGAGAAGAGGAGGTCGAGGCGGTTCGGGAGAAAGTATTTTGGTGATCACCGGTCGCCGGCGAACGGCGGCCGGCGACGGTGGACGGCGGCCGACGCGGTGGCCAGCCGCCGGATTCTGGGCAGGGTTTTTTCTGCAGAGAGAGAAAAGAGAGGAGAGAGAAGAGAAGAAAAAAAAAAAGAAAAAATGAAGAAAAAAAAGGGTTTGGGGGTATAAATACGTTGCCAAAACGGCACCGTTCTAGGGGGCGGGTCGAGGTGACCCGCGCGTCGACCCGCGGGTCGACCCGGGGTCCGCGCGGGTCACCCGCTTATTTTTTAAAAAAAACCCTCGGCGTCAAAACGACGCCGTTTTGCACAGGGTCCGCGCGTGGACCCGCGGGTCGACCCGGGGTCCGCGCGCCCGACCCGGTCCCAAAAAAAAAAAAAAAAAAAGACAGGCGTCAAAACGACGCCGTTTTGGTCCCTGAAAGCGGGTCCTCAGGACCCGCGTGCGGACCCGCGGGTCGACCCGGGGTCCGCGCACCCGACCCGTTTCGGGCCACCAAGTAAAAAAAAAAAAAAAAAAAGGCCTGGACCGGATCCGGTCCGCGCCGAACCAGGCCCAAATGGCCTGGCCTCAGCAGGCCAAGCCTGGTTTTGGGCCCAGCAGCCCAAAACCAGGAGTTTTGGGGCCAGAAAAAAAAAAAAAAAAAAAAAAAGAAAAAGAAGAAAAGAAAGAAAAGAAAAAAAATAAAAAAAAAAGAGAAAAATTAAAAATTAAATTAAAAAAATAAAAAATATAAAAAATATAAATAAAAAAAATTAAAGAAAAATTCACGATGATCGTTTTTGAAGTTTTGATTTTTTTTTATTGACATTTTCAGGTGGTTTTACGAAGATCAAGTCCGGCATTTTGATTTTTCAGATTCTCGACATTCGTCAAGTATGATTTTCTTATTTATTTTCCTTTACTATTTGTATTTATTTATTTTGTCCGGCATTCGATATATTTTTGTTATTCGATTTCGATTTTAAAATATTAAAATAATAATTTTTAATTAATACATGTTTTTTAAAATTATTTTCGGTAAATAAAATTCTCTAAAAACGGATCTCTTTCTCGGATGGTCGGAGTATCGATCGTTTTTCGAAAAGGTTCGAGTGAGAATAATAATCGAGACACTATCGAAAGTATCGGAGTGATTCGGGAATTACTCTTACATAGATAATTTCTTTTATTTCGGAAATAATTATTAAAAGCATTTTAATTTACCTTTCAAAAAAAAAAAGTTTTTAATAAATACGAATAACCGACGACGGAATTCGAAGGACGTCACGGTAGTGATTCCTAAGATATCTTGAGGTGCGAGAATTTCGTTAAATATCACCATGAGTGGTGGGAGTATTTAGCGATATGCTCGATACAAAAATGCATAAAAAATGAAATAATAAAATTAAAAATAAATAAATAGCGAATGTTTATTGCGCTCGATATTTTGCCGTGCTCGTGTTTTTAATATTACGATTCGCATGTTTAATTTTATAGTTATATGTTAAGCCGTATGCATCCGATATTTAAATATTTGCATCATACGCATTTGAATAAAAATGGATGTAAATTGCCGACGACGGAATTTGAAAGATATTACTGTTGTGATTCTTGAGATGTCCTGAGGTGAGAAGATCTCGTTAAATACCACCGAGAGTGTCGGGAATATTTAATGAGTATTTTCGATAATAAATTTATGTTCACTTTCGAATTTTAAAAATTAAAAACAGTTCAAGAAAATCCAAAAAATAATAAACATGTTTTTTTTAAGAATAAAAAAAAATAAAAGAGAATTATTTTTAAATACCGATGTTAAATCCATTAAATCGAGATTAAAGATAACACGTGATCAAGTGGTACCGTTTTCTAAACGGGCGTTGCGGGGGTGCTAATCCTTCCCCGTACGTAACCGACTCCCGAACCCGATTTTGTTTTCTCTCTGGTTCAAAGCGCGGACTTCGAAATTGGGTTTAAAAATGTTTTAATTAATTTTAAAATATTTTGCTAAAATCGGTTTTAATAGGTGGCCAATCACACCTAGCAAAAAAGATTGGTGGCGACTCCATTTTTGTGTTTTCATAAAATCCGTCGTAGCGGTCCGAAAAAATCGTTATGACAGCTTGGCGACTCCACTGGGGACACTTTGAGAGTCGAGCCACAAATTGATCATGTGTTGTTTTAAAATCTCGAATTAATGGATTTAATCGGTATTTAATTTTAATTCTCTTTACTTTCTTTCTTTCTTTTTCTTTTTATTTTTTTTTATTTTTTGCTTGCAATTACACTTTGATATTCGTTAATTCTTGATTCATATTTTTTATGTCGTTTATTTTTTTTTAAATCATGGAATGTTTAGAATAAAGAGTTGTAGACAAATAGTCGAAGGTTTGCTTGTTCCTTCTCACACACGAGCACATACATTTCATACATAAGCTCTATACCCGAGCTTTATCCCTTTAGGTGAAAGTAAAGTACCTACGCTCTCGTGAGGCAATAACCTCCGCATGGGCTAGCGAAACACTTTCGGAGTAATAAAGTACCTACGCTTTCGTGAGGCAATAACCTCCGCATAAGCCTGGAAAATATACTCCAACAAATTGAACCCGTTTTAAATCGGGATGCCTTACTAGCCTTCACGGGCGACAGTAAGGAGCAATTTGGAGCCTTTTAGAACCTAACTCAACCTCATGTAGTGAACTTGAGTAGAGCCATATCGAATTTTCGATCGGATATCCTCGAAATTTGGAAGGAACATGGTGATCTTTCGCTATTTGTTTACATTCCGAACAAGAACTTTAAATCGGGTAATGATGAACGTATATCGTGCTACCCGCAATAAGTTTTATTTTTCGCTTCGAAGGCACCGTGGTGCTTAAATAAGTTGATACTGTCAGAACAAATGTTCGTTAACTTTTTGAGTTTGTAAATATGAAAATTCTTTCTTTTCGTACATCTCGTACATTTCATGCACTAATGCACTTGTAAATAAAACATGTACATTTATAGTTGTATTTTGATTTCACAATGATAATAATCTCATTTGAAAAATTGCATAAACATTTGTTGTTGATTAAATGAGAATTGCAAACCGGTAGTGTTGAATAAATACTCGGACAGTTGTGCCGTAATAAGACCCACTACCACAAAAGTTTTTGATAAAAATTGGTTTTTTTATAATATTTTTATTTTTACGAAAAAAAATGTTTAAAAAAAAAAAAACAAACAAAAAAACAAAAAAATTTGCAGATTGAATTTGGAGATCAAAGTTTGTGCAATAAAATTGTTGAAATGATCAAGTTCAGTCCAAATCATGAATAGTTTTCTGTATATATTCGTGCGTTAATTTGTTTACTCTTTAGACAAATCAAAATTAGCATCATTTTGCACTCATGACATGCATGATCATTCATTGTAGAATACGTTAGTGACATCCATGATCGTTCTCTGTATATACCAGTACATCATTTTATTTATTCTGCACATGCGTCATATCGACATCGTGATTGCATTCATTACAATAAGGTCTTGCATTCGTGACATACATGGTCACTCATTGTACATACTCATGCATTAATTTGTTTATTCTTTACATGCATCATATGGGCATCGTGTTACATTCACGACATTCATAGCTCATGCATCATGAAACACACTTGGAGAATAAAAAAGGAAGTCGGTTTAGCTTTGCAAGGATTCCTCTTCCGAATCAGAGGTATAAGAATCACTGCATACCTCCATGACACAGGCCGGAACCATGGAGGATGAACAAAATAGACTGGATAGAGTAGAAAGAGCACAGAGAGAATTACAAGAACAGTTAGCCAGATCTCAGCAAGAAATACGAGAACATATAGCAAAATCTCGAGAGGAGTCACGCGAGCAAATAGACAAGATGATTGAAATGATGACTAGGCTGACCCGAGGAAAATGGGTTGCTGAAGAATCGATCATAAGGGGAGAACCTCGACCTCGAGTAAATGGCAACGAAGATCCGATTTACCTAGCGAGTCAACAAGGCCAAAGACAATTTCAAGTGAACTCGGAATTTCACCACTCAGACTCAGTTGTCATTCCAAACCAAGATGGTTCACCAGAACAAGGAAAGATGAAAAAACGTGTGGCAAAGCAAGTGGAAGACACAGAGGTGCAACAGAAGTATGATCTGTTTGAAAGGAGACTTAAAGCCATAGAAAGAATAGACGTTTTCGGGAATACGAATCCAAATGAGCTCAGCTTGGTCCCGGATTTGTTGATTCCGCCAAAATTCAAGGTCCCTCAATTTGAAAAGTATGACGGATCGAAATGTCCATCAATCCACATCATGATGTTTTGTCGGAGAATGGTTGGCTACACCAACAATGACAAGCTGTTAATCCACTGCTTCCAAGACAGTCTAACAGGGCCAGCTGCAAGATGGTATAATCAGTTGGATCGGGACCATATCCGTTCTTGGAAAGATCTGGCAAAAGCTTTCAAGACTCAGTATAAGCACATGATCGACATGGCACCAGATAGGTTGACCTTGCAAAATATGGAGAAAGAGGCCACTGAGAGCTTCAAAGAATATGCTCAGAGGTGGATGGACATGGCCACCCAAGTACGACCGGCTCTGACTCAAAAGGAAATTACTGTCCTTTTTGTGAGTACACTGCATGCTCCGTACTATGATAGACTCGTTGGAAATGCCACAAAGAATTTTGCAGATATGGTGGCCTCAGGAGAGATGATTGAGAATGCTACTAAGAACGGAAAACTCGAAAGAGATGAGACATCCAATGCCGAGGGAAACGAGACACTTGAAAGGAAAGAGGAGCATGTCCAGGCTATGGGAGAATTCACTCCGTATCGCCGGGTCTCTCCATATCAATCGTGTTACTTTACCAATGTCTCTTCAGGTCATTATCCTTACTTTCCAGATATTCAAACATCTCATCCTATGCCAGCCCTTGCAACTAGGCCTGCTTCCCAGAAACGACCGAGGGGCAACCGAGAGAAGTTTTCGATCCCAATCTCCGACCTGTTGCAATTACTAATGAGGAACCGATACCTCACCCCTGTGCCTCTGAAAACAGCTCCAAACCCATCAGCAAGGAGTTATGACCCGAACAGCAAGTGTGAGTATCACATGGGGGCAATCGGACATTCAACTGAAAAATGCAGACGACTGAAGGAAAAAATTGAAGGTCTTGACCACAACGACATTTTGACTCCAGAGCTAGTCGAACGTTGGAAATCCGCATTGCCATAAATCGGTTTCCTCGCCACGGGTTTGGAGGATGAGAATGGTTACCTCTAAAAGCATGTCAACAAGCATCAAGGAATATGCATGTAGTTCTATGCCTCATCATGAAAGCACTTGTCTTATGTTGACATCATGAAATAAATAATTTTTGAATTTCAAAAGCTTTGTGTTTGTTGTGCTTTAACTTGAATTTGCAAAAACAAACATTAAAGAAATTCTTGATTTTTGAAGAGCGCATTCTTAAAAGAAAAAATCTTTCTTCACGTTAAGAAATGAGGAGATATCTTGAGATTATTGATGATCATTGTTAGGAATGACCCAACATCCTTCCATCTCTCTTTCGGACTTGCCCATGCTTGAATCTTTTGAGTTTGAAAAAACCAATGCTTGCAGTAATATATGGTTGAATTTCAGAAACCATAGTCAGTGCAACAAGGAAAATGCAGATCCTAGTTTAGGTTATGAGCAATGGAACAAACTTTTTGAAAAAAAAAATCCGAGCTTTTTGTGTGTCAAACAAGTGAAACCTTTTTCAAGAATCTGGATTATGGTAAATTGATGTGTGTCAAGGTTATTCCAAAACCATTCCCATTCTTTTCCGTAACCACAAAACAAGTGTTGCCCAGACGTCCCTTCATGATAAACGTCTCGGGTAACAATGATTAAACCTGATTTTCTCGTGTTTCTAGAAAAAAGCTGTTTTCGAGCCATATTCTTTCTTGTCCCTTCGGAGAGCAAAAAAGACTCGAGGTGTTCCTCGTTATGATACGAATTCTCATGACCAATCAAATGGTGCATCATTTGTAGATACGGAAGACGCGTGGTGGATAAAGATGGAGTAATTTCGGAGCATGCATCAAAAAAGAAAAAAATGAAAAAAGAAAAAATGAAAAAAGAGAAAAATGAAAAATAAGTGTGACATCATGCATTTATGAAATTCAAGATGGTTTCAAGAAAGAAAAAACATTTTCATTATTTTCCTCTAAGGAATGACTCTTCGATTTACGTGCTTGTGTTCGAGATGAAAAATGGCCATCTTTCATCATCCTTTCACAAAATAGAAAATATCCTTTTGCTACCCCTTTTGAGCCTAATGAATACTTTCGTTCTTTCAACCCCGATCAAGGATCACCCTCCACGCTAGGAGGCAAATGCGGGGAAGGATCTCTTCGAAGGTCACAGATAGTGAAGTCTTGGTTCAAAGACGAAAAAAAAATACCGTGAATCAAAGAGAAATCTGAGCTTCCAGACAACTACGGGCTCACCTGGTCAAAATAGAGATGCAAAAAAAAAGGGAGAGATAAAAAGAAAGATGAAAGCAAAAACAGAAAAGGAAGAAAAGAACGGATGAAAATCATCGAATAAAGAGAAAAGCTCAGAAAAGACAAGTGTTTCGAAGAGAATCCTCCTCATGAATGATCCTTGATTCGATCACCTTAAACACATGTTTGGGCCTATCTATCTTTCTTTCAGTACCTCGAACCTCGACCTACATTACGTACCTGGAAAAGACCATTTTGATCGAGCATGGTCATTTAAATCGATGAGTCTATTCTTAGAGAAATGCATGAGACTTCGATCTCCTTTCTGGTTAAAAATCTTTTTTGGATAAGTCTTGATTTCTTGAATGCATGGTGAAACATTTAAGAAAAAAATGAAAAGATGGAAAGAAGGAGACTCTAGGGTGAAAACCCGACATGGGCAGTCTAGAGTAAAATGGGAGAATTTCGGTGTTGCTTATGGTATCGTCGAGGCCATAACAAAAGAAGAAGTCATTTTGAAGAACTTAAGGAACATCTGGGAATTCCAAAATATTCCAAAACTGTCAACTCTCGTTTGGAGGTTTGACTTTAAAAAAAAACTGAGACCGTTTTCCTTTCCAGAATTAATTCTCTAGTTTGAACACCCCAGCTAGCCTTGACGTATGTCAAAACGCCATGATTTGGAAACTAAAAGAAGGTTGAATTTGTTTGAGTCCAAAAAAAATCATGTTTTATAAAATCTGTTCCATTTGTGAGTCTAGAAAGGATACACATTTTTCCTGTTGCAAAGTCTCCTTGGATCAATCAAAATCTTGTTGCACCAAGCCTTTCAACTTAATTTGAAAAAAGCCGAATGAACACTCAGAAAAATTTCTAATAGTGATCATCAATCTTCAAGAGATTTGGATATCACAACATGAGGATAACATTTTCAGCTCAAAAGTTTTCAGTGAATAAGCAAACACTTTTCAAAAAAAAAAAAAGGCAAGCAAAAGCAGATAAATGAAAATATTTTTGGAAGAAACCATTTCCGATGTTGGCATAAGACGAAGGTTCTTCTGGCCCAGAGGTATGGAACTATTGAGGTAGAAGAAATGAACACTCGGGCTCCAGTGGATAAAATTTTGAAAAACGATCGGGGCAAAGAGATGGTTCCAAAGTGAAAAAAAAAGGTTGATCTCTTACGAGGCACGAGTGTTTCAGGATACACTCTGTTTCGAAGAGGAAAAACGATTTGAAAAAGCTAAACCAAGATCAGGAGAAACAATTGGGAACATTCGCATCATTCATGAACATTCTCATATTTATTAAGTTTTGCATCTGCATCATGTCGTAAAATGTGTACAGTATCCGAAGGTACTTGCACATGCATCATCAGGGGCATACGCATTGACATCGCATGACATTCACATTTCATGCATGGCATTGATTATTTGAAATTTTGACATTTGAATACGAACATTCAGTGAGATTTTCTTCCAAGATATGATCTTCAGGTATGATCACCAAGACCAATTTAAATTTCAAAGTTGTGGAGCCTCTGATTAGAGGAGCAATTTATTTTCAAAGTGATAAAAAATTAAAAAAAGAAGACCTCCGGGCATCTGTTTTAAGACCTCCGGGCACAGCAAAAGAAAAAGGAAATTAGAAAAAAGAAGACCTCCGGGCATCTGTTTTAAAGACCTCCGGGCAACTGTTTCAAGACCTCCGGGCACAGGAAAATAATTTATTTTCAAAGTTGTGGAGCCTCTGATGAGAGGAGCAATTTATTTCCAAAGTTGTGGAGCCTCTGATTAGAGGAGCAATTTATTTTCAAAGTGATAGAAAATTAAAAAAAGAAGACCTCCGGGCATCCGTTTTAAAACCTCCGAGTTACATTTTCAAGACCTCCGGGCACAGCGAAAGAGAAGGAAAGTTAGGAAGAAAGAAGACCTTCGGGCACCTATTCTAAGACCTCCGGGCACCTCTTTCAAGACCTCCGGGCACTATTCTCGAAAAGCATGGATAAGACCTCCGGGCACCATTTTCAAAGAAAAGACATTTTTAAAGTCCTCCGGGCACCTGTTTCAAGACCTCCGGGCACTATTCTCAAAAATCACGGATAAGACCTCCGGGCACCATTTTCAAAGAAAAGTCATGTTTTCAAGACCTCGGGGCATCATTCTCAAAGTCTAGAATAAGACCTCCGGGCACCACTTTCAAAGAAGTAACATTTTCAGACCTCCAAGTATCTGTATCCAAAAACCTCCGGGTAGCATCTTTCAAAATGACATTTTTCAAAACCTCCGGGTACCATTTTCAATTCTTGCGAAGTCAAACAACTCAAAGGTCGAGCCTCGGTATGATTAGTCGAGTGGCGATATCTAAAGAATCTGACAAGGAATTTCAAAACTAAACGAGAAAGAGAGGGGATATCCAGAATGAGTCTTCACTTTCGTAAGACTAAGGTAGTAAGTGAGGTGATGATCTAAGTTGTGTTCAAACTCATTGTCAAAAAAATTCGAAGTTCATTTATCTTTCCAAGTGATAGAGCCTCTGATTAGAGGAGCAATTTATTTTCAAAGTTGTGGAGCCTCTGATTAGAGGAGCAATTTATCTTTCCAAGTGATAGAGCCTCTGATTAGAGGAGCAATTTATTTTCAAAGTTGTAGAGCCTCTGATTAGAGGAGCAATTTATCTTTCCAAGTGATAGAGCCTCTGATTAGAGGAGCAATTTATTTTCAAAGTTGTGGAGCCTCTAATTAGAGGAGCAATTTATCTTTCCAAGTGATAGAGCCTCTGATTAGAGGAGCAATTTATTTTCAAAGTTGTGGAGCCTCTGATGAGAGGAGCAATTTATCTTTCCAAGTGATAGAGCCTCTGATTAGAGGAGCAATTTATTTTCAAAGTTGTGGAGCCTCTGATTAGAGGAGCAATTTATCTTTCCAAGTGATAGAGCCTCTGATTAGAGGAGCAATTTATTTTCAAAGTTGTGGAGCCTCTGATGAGAGGAGCAATTTATCTTTCCAAGTGATAGAGCCTCTGATTAGAGGAGCAATTTATTTTCAAAGTTGTGGAGCCTCTGATTAGAGGAGCAATTTATCTTTCCAAGTGATAGAGCCTCTGATTAGAGGAGCAATTTATTTTCAAAGTTGTGGAGCCTCTGATTAGAGGAGCAATTTATCTTTCCAAGTGATAGAGCCTCTGATTAGAGGAGCAATTTATTTTCAAAGTTGTGGAGCCTCTGATTAGAGGAGCAATTTATCTTTCCAAGTGATAAAGCCTCTGATTAGAGGAGCAATTTATTTTCAAAGTTGTGGAGCCTCTGATGAGAGAAGCAATTTATCTTTCCAAGTGATAGAGTCTCTGATTAGATGAGCAATTTATTTTCAAAGTTGTGGAGCCTCTGATTAGAGGAGCAATTTATTTTCCAAGTGATAGAGCCTCTGATTAGAGGAGCAATTTATTTTCCAAATGATAGAGCCTCGCTAAAAAATGGATCTCAATAACCGGAAAAAATTGGTTATACTGTCTTTGCCCTATTCCTGATTCTCAGCAATGTGCAAAGAGGGGCAGCTGTAATAACCAATTTTCGTCCGGGTCGGATTCGAATCCGACCCGGACCAAGTACGAATCGGGCCTGCTATTCAGCAGGCCCAATCTGTTGTCCAGGCCCATGGGCCCATTTCCGGCCCAAACCCTTCAACCCCCAAATCAGGCCCATAAGCCCGACCCAATCAGCCAAAACCCAAACCAGGCCCACTGGCCCATTTCCCCAAACCCTACCCCTGAAACCCTAAACCAAACCCTAATCCCCTAACCAGCCCTCTGCCACCAGCCTCCCTGCCACCTCTGCCCCCCTGACAGCCCACTGCCACACGCCAGCCACCAGACACGGCAGCCACCACCAACCCTGCACAGACACCCCAACACGCCACCACCAGCCCACACTCCACCCACACCATAAAAACCCCCAGATCAACCAAAAAAGGAGGGAGGAGGAGGAGACCCCACCGATTCGGACCCCTCCCGGAGGCCCCCAGATCCGAACCAACAGGGAGGGCCGAAGCCCCTCAGAGGAGGAGGCCCCTCAGCCAGCCGCAAATCGTCACCCAAAAATCCAGATCTGGGGTCCGAAACCCAGATCTGGATACCCCCCTTTTCGAAACAAAAACAGATCGGCCCCCCCTCTCCGAACCAACCCGCTCAAAAAAGAAAAAACCTGCACACAAAAAAAAAACACACCAACCAAAAAAAAACAGCAAAACCAACAAAGGGTTTTGAAACCTAGATCTACGGACTTCGGCTGGGATTCGGGCAAAACGGAGCCCGAATCTGAGAAGAGGAGGTCGAGGCGGTTCGGGAGAAAGTATTTTGGTGATCACCGGCCGCCGGCGAACGGCGGCCGGCGACGGTGGACGGCGGCCGACGCGGTGGCCAGCCGCCGGATTCTGGGCAGGGTTTTTTCTGCAGAGAGAGAAAAGAGAGGAGAGAGAAGAGAAGAAAAAAAAAAGAAAAAATGAAGAAAAAAAAAGGGTTTGGGGGTATAAATACGGTGCCAAAACGGCACCGTTCTAGGGGGCGGGTCGAGGTGACCCGCGCGTCGACCCGCGGGTCGACCCGGGGTCCGCGCGGGTCACCCGCTTATTTTTTTAAAAAAACCCTCGGCGTCAAAACGACGCCGTTTTGCACAGGGTCCGCGCGTGGACCCGCGGGTCGACCCGGGGTCCGCGCGCCCGACCCGGTCCCAAAAAAAAAAAAAAAAAAGACAGGCGTCAAAACGACGCCGTTTTGGTCCCTGAAAGCGGGTCCTCAGGACCCGCGTGCGGACCCGCGGGTCGACCCGGGGTCCGCGCACCCGACCCGTTTCGGGCCACCAAGTAAAAAAAAAAAAAAAGAAGGCCTGGACCGGATCCGGTCCGCGCCGAACCAGGCCCAAATGGCCTGGCCTCAGCAGGCCAAGCCTGGTTTTGGGCCCAGCAGCCCAAAACCAGGAGTTTTGGGGCCAGAAAAAAAAAAAAAAAAAAAAAAAAAAAAAAAAGAAAAAGAAGAAAAGAAAGAAAAGAAAAAAAATAAAAAAAAAGAGAAAAATTAAAAATTAAATTAAAAAAATAGAAAATATAAATAATATAAATAAAAAAAATTAAAGAAAAATTCACGATGATCGTTTTTGAAGTTTTGATTTTTTTTTATTGACATTTTCAGGTGGTTTTACGAAGATCAAGTCCGGCATTTTGATTTTTCAGATTCTCGACATTCGTCAAGTATGATTTTCTTATTTATTTTCCTTTACTATTTGTATTTATTTATTTTGTCCGGCATTCGATATATTTTTGTTATTCGATTTCGATTTTAAAATATTAAAATAATAATTTTTAATTAATACATGTTTTTTAAAATTATTTTCGGTAAATAAAATTCTCTAAAAACGGATCTCTTTCTCGGATGGTCGGAGTATCGATCGTTTTTCGAAAAGGTTCGAGTGAGAATAATAATCGAGACACTATCGAAAGTATCGGAGTGATTCGGGAATTACTCTTACATAGATAATTTCTTTTATTTCGGAAATAATTATTAAAAGCATTTTAATTTACCTTTCAAAAAAAAAAGTTTTTAATAAATACGAATAACCGACGACGGAATTCGAAGGACGTCACGGTAGTGATTCCTAAGATATCTTGAGGTGCGAGAATTTCGTTAAATATCACCATGAGTGGTGGGAGTATTTAGCGATATGCTCGATACAAAAATGCATAAAAAATGAAATAATAAAATTAAAAATAAATAAATAGCGAATGTTTATTGCGCTCGATATTTTGCCGTGCTCGTGTTTTTAATATTACGATTCGCATGTTTAATTTTATAGTTATATGTTAAGCCGTATGCATCCGATATTTAAATATTTGCATCATACGCATTTGAATAAAAATGGATGTAAATTGCCGACGACGGAATTTGAAAGATATTACTGTTGTGATTCTTGAGATGTCCTGAGGTGAGAAGATCTCGTTAAATACCACCGAGAGTGTCGGGAATATTTAATGAGTATTTTCGATAATAAATTTATGTTCACTTTCGAATTTTAAAAATTAAAAACAGTTCAAGAAAATCCAAAAAATAATAAACATGTTTTTTTTAAGAATAAAAAAAAATAAAAGAGAATTATTTTTAAATACCGATGTTAAATCCATTAAATCGAGATTAAAGATAACACGTGATCAAGTGGTACCGTTTTCTAAACGGGCGTTGCGGGGGTGCTAATCCTTCCCCGTACGTAACCGACTCCCGAACCCGATTTTGTTTTCTCTCTGGTTCAAAGCGCGGACTTCGAAATTGGTTTTAAAAATGTTTTAATTAATTTTAAAATATTTTGCTAAAATCGGTTTTAATAGGTGGCCAATCACACCTAGCAAAAAAGATTGGTGGCGACTCCATTTTTGTGTTTTCATAAAATCCGTCGTAGCGGTCCAAAAAAATCGTTATGACACAAACAATTACAAAGATTTCAAAAGATTACAATCAAGGGCTCTAAATAGTTAATACTTGTACCAGTCGTATTAATTATAGTGTAATTTAAGTATTGGAGTTGAAAATTGAAACTCAACTTATACTTGATTTGGCTGCTCCTAGTTACCTTTTTTGACCCATAAAATTCAACCACTCAAAAAAAATTATACTATTATTATATGTGATTAATTGCTGATCAAGTTATATTATTTTGATATATGCTTTTAAACATTTCATTTGGTTCCATATCAGTTTACTTTTTTATTTTTTTTTAATTTCGTAATTTGTAAATAATTTTTTTTTTTTAATATCGTAATTTGTAAATAATTTTTTTTTTTTAAATCTATTAAATATTATCTCTTAAAAGATTATTGTATAAATTAATTAGATTAAGCTTGATTCGTATCAACTTAGTGCTTACTTTCTTTTCTTGCATTGAATTTTTCATTTTTTTCGAGGGTACAGATTTTGTCTTTATTAAGTCCTTAATTTTGTCTATTTAATTTCACTTGAATTGAATAAAAAAGCTTTGAAAATGAAACTATGCACGCTTTTATTGATTCAAAACTTTAAGGATTCAATCACGCGTCACCCAAGACGTCAATCGAAAGAAACATATTTTAAAGACAAAATAGAAGAAAAAGGCACATACTACTGCAAAGACCACCTGGGTTTTTTCTTCAAATTCAATTCCATTTTATAGTATGACTAATAAAAAAAGGTTGGCTATCAACTTGTCGTTGATTTCTTGTGTTCATACTTGCTACCAAAACGCACAATCTAGGAAGAAATTAACCCCCAAGAAAGCCTTTTTTTTTCAACATTTTCAAACGAAATACATTAATTTTCCAAAGTAGAACTAAAACTATATATAAAGCTGTCTCCCCTCTCCATTCTTTAAGTACAAATTCTCTTGGATCTTATAAGCAATTAACAAAGATGGCAAAGCTACCAACCCAATTCTTGGTTTTCAGTTTCTTCATTGTTCTTGTCTCGCATTCAATATTCCCAGCAAGATCTCAAGAAGTCGGTACGTAAGGCAAATTTTGGCGTTTAATATCCAATTCCCATGCTTTCATTTTATTTACATCAAGAATTTGATTAATTTTTTCATTTTAATTTCTCGTTTGTTTGCAGAGGATGAAAGAGAGTTTGATTATAGTCAAAATAGTGAAAAAGGGCCAGCAAGATGGGGAGAGATTCATGCAGATTGGAGTGCATGTAGCAATGGATCAATGCAATCTCCCATTGATATGTCGAATGAAAGAGTTAACATAGTTTCCCATTTAGGGAGGCTTAAGAGAAGCTACAAGCCAAGCACTGCCATTTTAAAAAACCGGGGCCATGATATGATGGTAATCAAAGTTTAAAATTTTTTAAGAACTCCCTTTCTTTTGTTTTGTTCTTTTAAAGCGGAAATGGCATGGAATTTAGGGTTTAACGGTTTATGTAGTTACTTTTAAGAGGTAACATTCGATATATCTAGGATTCAAATTCCAACATCTGCACTTTTCTTAATTTACATTTTCTTTATCTAATTAGTATGATTAATTAGAAATGTATCAAATATGAAATCCATGGACATCTTTTTCCTTTTCAAATTAACACAGTTTGGCTAGTTATATATAGATTGAATAATATTTTTGAAGCCAGAAAAAAAAAAAAAAAAACCAAGTAGCAAATGAAGAATTTTCTTTAGCCTTGTAAAGTAAAACTGTTTAATTATTATTTTATTTTATCATGGCCCTATATATGTTATAATGGATGTTAAAAGCTATGGTTTTCAATTTAATCATTGTTAAATGTGACTTGAAAAAAGTTGTATTAGGTGAGATGTTGATGTTATATGGTGTAAAATCTGCAAATTCTTCCTATTTTGTCTATCATTTACGGCTAAAGATCATATTACCAAATATTTAAAATTTTCCAATAATCTGAAACCAATTTGTGTATGCAGTTGAGATGGGAAGGTGAAGCAGGAGCTATAGAGATAAATGGTACTGAGTATTTACTCCACCAGTGCCATTGGCACTCACCTTCCGAGCACACCATCAATGGAAGGAGGTAAAATATATATATATAGTAGGAATCAAGTTACATCCCATTTTCTTCGATGTACAATTAATATTTTAACAAATTAATCATCGAATTTAAGAATATAATCTTACATGTAGTGTAAATTTTGAATCGATCCGATAACTATATCTATGTTACTCGAACTCTAGTGTGAGTGTTGGACATGGTATGTGTCCGACACGGATATGTTTGATTTTTTATAAGTTTTTCCATGTATTTGGAGGGTTCTTGGGGGATCATATCTCCATACTCATGTCCGAATATGCGTCAGGCACGGATATTTCAAAAAAAATGAAGAGTTGGAGCAACATAGATCTGTATCATATAAATCAAGAATACTGTTTTTTTCTCTTCCTTGATATCATTAACCCAACAATTATAATAAAAAGTGGAACAAAATTATACTTATGGGAAAATTCAACCTTTCAGGTATGATTTAGAGGTGCACTTGGTTCATGAAAGTGCAGATGGCAAGATTGCTGTAGTAGGGATCATGTACAAGATTGGAAGACCAGATTCTTTCCTGTCATCAGTAAGTTAAAAAAAATAGAGTTTTCCTCCAGATTTAATCTAATCCTATAAGACTAATTATTGTTTATGGAAATTATAGAATTAATCTTAATTAATTTCTCACACATCTGCATGCCTGCCTTGTTGATTACCAGTTGCTGGATCATTTAGCAGCCATTACTGATATCACAGAAGGAGAGAGAGTTGTGGGTGTGATCGATCCAAGGCATATTAAAATTGGCAGTAGAAAATATTACAGATACATCGGCTCTCTTACTATTCCTCCTTGTAAAGAAAATGTGGTGTGGAGCATTGTTAGAAAGGTTTGCTTAACCTACTGATGATCACTACTTGCTCTTTCTTAATTTATGATGTTTATAACCTATGTTACTTGGACTCGGGTGTGAGTTTAGGACACGGATATGTGTCCGACAAGGATATTTTCAATTTTTTTCAAGATTTCCATGTATTTGGAGGATTCTCGGAAGATCATATCTCCATACCCATGTCTGGATATACGTCGGGTATGGGTATCGAACACGGATACTTCAAGAAAATTGAAGAGTCGGAACAACGTAGGTTATAACTTGTCTGACACAGTTGCTAATTAACCCTCTTTGATCAGGTGAGGACTGTAACCAGGGAGCAAGTAAGATTGCTTCGTGTGGCTGTTCATGATGTAAGTTTCTAATTAATCTACTTTAGCTACGTTCCATTTAATAAATTAACACTTTTGCTTTTCATATGGTTTTAAAAATAAAAAATAATGAGCCGTTTTTATGATCATATCGTTGCAATTGATGTTTGATTTCGAAGAAAAAGAAGAGATTTTCGAAAAGTGAATTTTTACGATCAAATAAATAATCAAACTTACCGAAAACAAATAGTAATCTCCAAATGAATTCTCAGAACAGAAATTGAATAAAGAAAAAAAAAAAAAAAACTTATGAAAAATTTATATGATCTGCATCAATATTTATACTTATGGAGAGGCTAATATGTATAATCTTAATTTTGCAGGCTTCAGATACTAATTCAAGACCAATTCAATTATTAAACAAACGATCAGTTCAACTCTTTAGACCAGCCGATGAGGAAAAGAATTAGAAACTATATATCTATAATATCATATATTAAATAAACATATATATGTGCTTGTCACCATTTGATTTTTGGAGGATTTCTGCAGATATATAGTTATGGATGAATGAGCTTAGACTTAGGTAATCGGTAAATATATCATATATAGTTTATTCATACACACTTCCATCGATTTTTTAGAAATTAACATTTGATCTCGAGTTTTCCCAACTTATTTATTTATTTATTATTATTTTCTGCATTTCTTCTTATTGTAAGGTCATTAATTAATATTTACAGTACTAGCAGTGAGTTAACTGAATGTTCACGATAATTTTTGTCATGTTCAAATTTTTTATAGTTTGTGCATATGTAAATATAACTGTACAAGCAATATGCACATATACTCGTGAGAAAATGCATTAAGGGCATGCATATTATAAAAAATATATATAATTGTATGAAATTGAGAAATTTTATATTAAAATAAAATTTTAATTACAAAATGAAAATTTTATTAAACTAAATTAAAATATGAAAAATTATAACTAATCTTTATCAATATATTAATATAAGATATAATTTTTAATTAAAGGACATGCAAATCAATTAGAGAGATTAATTTTGTTATATTTTGAACTTGAATATTCTCCAACTTCAAAATAAAAAAAAATCATGTAAAAATAAAAAATTAAAACATATATATGCAATATTCATGGAAATAAATGAAAGAAAAAAAAAACTTTTTTCCAAAACCAATAAATCAAGACTATAATAAAAAATTAAAACATATATATGCAATATTCATGAAAATAAATGAAAGAAAAATGACTTCTTTGAAAAATTTACCACCGCACTGCTTGAAGAACTCTTACCACATTAGAAAAATGATTTTATATTCATTAATTTTTGAGCCCGAATCGATTATAAAAAATTTACTTGTCAAACCTTTTTTTTTTTTTTCATTGAAATGATATTGAAATCAAAGTTGTCCATATACAATGTCATGAGATTCAATTACTCATGGACACTAATTTTACCTTTGATTATTATCCAAAAATTATATTATCATGACAACAATTCCATATGTCATATCATATATAAGGCTTCATCAATAATGTTACGTGTCATATTAGATGATGTGATAATTGTTGAGTATTTTTGAGTCAAGTCCCAATCCCACATAGCTTGCTTATGTTAAGCCAAGTGGGCTTTCACCTTATAAGTAGAGAGCTTAGTCTTTGGTTGAACTCACCCACCACCCTTGTGAGAGATAGTCTATACTCTTGTATTAGGATTATCCGGTGGTGAGTCATAGTGTTTTGTTAAGAGGGTTTGTAGTTTTATCCGTGCAAAAGCTACTTGTATGAGGGTTTGTAGTTTTATCCGTGCAAAAGCTACTTGTATGAGGGTTTGTAGTTTTATCCGTGCAAAAGCTACTTGTATGAGGGTTTGTAGTTTTATCCGTGCAAAAGCTACTTGTATGAGGGTTTGTAGTTTTATCCGTGCAAAAGCTACTTGTAAGAGGGTTTGTAGTTTTATCCGTGCAAAAGCTACTTGTATGAGGGTTCTACTTGTTGTAGTGATGTTATCCTTATGGGATCGTGGATGTAGGCCAAGAAGGGTCGAACCACGTAAAAAATATTGTGTCTTTTTCTTTTCTTATTCGAATGCTTGTTGTGGTGAATGCTTGCTTTTGGGTAACCAGGTTTTATTTTTCCCAACAACTGGTATCAGAGCTTATGGTTCGAGGGAGGAGTTGCCTAAAAGCTTTTGGTTCAAGCAAGGAGAGATGCTGCCAGCTGCCAATTTTGGTTCGAGTTCGAGTAAGGAGAGAAGCTTTGTTCTTTTTCTTTTCTTATTCGAATGCTTGTTGTGGTGAATGCTTGTTATTGGGCTACCACGGTTTATTTTTCCCAACAATAATGTCATGTGATAATTGTTAAATGGCATATCAGTGCTTTGTCAATAAACAATTAGCTTCAAATGATTGAGTGACAAAAATCGTTAATGATCAAATCGTAATTTTTTATAATTAGATGACTAAAATAAAAAATTAAAAAAAAAAACAGTGGTTAATTGGTGTAGTTTAGCTTTTATAAAATATATATAAAAAAATGATATTTTGTTTTGTTAAAATCATCGCAACAAAATGCTGCGATGTATATAATTGCTCCCTTGATTTGTCTTCTTTTAGCTCCAAGGAACCTACCTAACTATGGATTCCTTGAACCTCATAAACAACAACTAGTAGAACCAAGGACTGACAATAAATTAATCACCTATTATATTTTTGCCTTATTCTGTCAATAATTAATTTCGGATTTGTAATTTTAAACACAATACGATTATATAATATGAATACGACAGAGAATAAATAATTAAAACACGATATGGTACAAAAAAAATAATACGAACACAATACGAATACACAAATATATCAAAATTTATATGACACGAATTATTAACGTATCAAAATTAATATAAATATATAATACTTTAAATACGATTATATATGACACGTAAAATTAATACGAATACGACACGAATACATATATTACAACATCTAATGAATAATATTTTGTTCCCGGTTAATTGCAACATCTTATTCTTCTCCGTATCAAGACAATCAAATTGTAATGTAACTTTTGAATAAATTAAATTGGACAGCAATCAACCAAAGCCCATTGTCTGAAAAATCTTAGTTAAACTAGAAAGATGCTTAGAATTTCAAGATTTCATTCGCTAATAGGTTTTTTGGGGAAATTTTTTTATTGATCATATATATATATGCATGCTACCATCAAGAAGAGTAATCAAAATTAAATTCCTGGTAGAGAAATAGATAATATTCTAATGTTTAATTTCTTGAACATTTTCTTATCATTATTATACCATTCTTCCAAGAACTTTGAGGATATCATCCATCGATGGCCTACGGAGAGGGTCATCCTCTATGCAAGCCTTGGCTAAAACTGCTAAACATAAAGCTTCAGCTAGGAGATATTCATCTTTCAGTGATGGATCAATGAAACTCCTTAATTGTTCAAAACAACCTCCTTCACTTGCTCCCCCTCCCAAAAATCCAATCGAATCTTTGAACAAATTTCCTTCAGTGGCCTCCTTTCCTGAAATCAGCTCAAGCAAAACAACCCCAAATGCAAAAATATCCACTTTTACTGAAGCTGATCCATGCATGGGGTACTCTGGAGCAACCAATCCATTGACAGTAACTACGTTGTCAATATTATTCCTTGTCGATGGGCTGACAGCAGCAAGAATTGATCCAATATTTGCTAGTTTCGCCCTCCACTTCGATGTCACAAAAATATTCCTGCTATTTACGCTCATATGAGCATAGGAAGGGAAAATACAATAATGTAAATAATGAAGACCGGCTGCTACATCGAAAGCTATTTGAGTCCTCCGACTCCAGTGGAGACGATTAGATTGATTTGATAAACATTCCCTTAAGCAGCCATTGGTAGGGAGTTCAAAAATCAGATATGACCATGAAAAATCATTTTCACCATAACAAACACCTTGGAGATTCTCAATATTAATGTGATTGATCCTCGAATGCATATCTATAACCTGACGGGTGTCTTCAAATCTCATCTGCTTGATCATCACATTTTCATTGTCAATCAACCCCTTATAGACTTGCTCTCCAATCTTGGTATCTTCATTGAAGTCATTTGTTGCTCTTTTTAGATCCTCTATGCCATAGTTGTACAAAGAAAATTTAATCCCTGCTAGAAGATCAGGAGATAAACAAGAATTTGTAGAGCTTCTACCGGTTTGGCCAGATCGAGGAGAGCTTCTGGCTGTTGAGCAAGAAAGTATAGAGTTTCTATCATTAAAAGACTGTAGTTTTTCTCCCTTCCATTTCTTTAGGGCCTTCACATACAACCCACAAGCAATCAATGCTACAACTACCAGGAAAAACCCAACAATTGATCCTGCAATATACAAGATCCTCAATTTTGTATTCTTTGTTTTTTCAACTGTGATGGTGGGAAGAAGACCTGGAGTTGGAGGTGGCGAATCTGGTAAATTGAGGTTTATAATAGGATCTGATTTCAGAGGAACTAAAACAGTTGTATTAGGAAAAATAGTTGACTTGGGTTCCAAATGGTTAGCTGCCAATAAATCTTCAGGAGAGATGCTAAATTTCTGGCTTAATGGGGTTATTCCATCTCCTTCAAGAAGCGGATATGTCACAAGATATTTCACTCCATTAGTAAAATTATCAGGACAGGCACATCTCAAAGGAACTTGCAGCTTAACACCAATCTCAACATCATTCTTTTGAGATGGATTTTCCTGGAGCAGCGTTAAGGATTTCAATAGGCCTTCGAAAACTCCACAAGCAATTTCTGAAATCGATGTTCTCTCAGGAACTACGTAGCTTAAACTAGCCTGAAAATATTGTCCAAAGCACAAACAGTTTATAGGAACAAGAATTTCTCTACCTGGTTTGAGAATTTCTGAAGCTGAAGAAGCTATATTGTTCAAGTCAAGCAACTCATCAGATTTAATCTGAAACAAGGCAGAGATATTCAGCAGATTCTGGACTCCGAAATGTTGGTTGGCTCTGTAAACTAAGAATGTTTTGCATGATTGTCGGATAGAATTGCAGGTATACCTTGAACCTGGATAATTGGTATCGGAAAGACAATCAGACGGGTCATAAAATTGTTGAGCAAAGCTTGAATTAACGGTGATGATCCAGATGAGAAACAAGAGATAAATCATTCTTCCCGATAATAGATATGGGACATTTTCTGTCAAGTGTTTGATCAAAGCATGCAACAAGGAAAAATACTTGTTGAAACAAAGAAAAATGCTGATCCAGGAATAGTTGTTTACCTTATTTAATTATGTTAGGGTCTTCTCAAAATCAATGGTTTTACATAAAATCAAACTTAAAAACGAAAAAAAAAAAAAAAAAAACAGTGATCAAATTTGGAATCAACATCAACTGCCGGCCTAAGAACTAGTGGCCAACTGGAAATTCATTAAAAAGAAAATGCTAGAATAACAAATTTTGGATCTTTTCTTCTTGTTATTTATTGATCATGAACTTTACAACATCAAAGCAGTCCATCCATTTTTGTTTTTTCTTTTGCATTAGGTAGACCATCACCAATTAATCTGTAGTTAATTTCACTTGAAAGTTCACCATTTCTGGTTTAAAATAATATTAACCAACTGGGATAATTAAGCTCATAAGCAGGCTATCAAAGTTTAACTGATGTCTTGGTCTCTTTGTAAAACATGTTTTAAATATCTTGAAATTGTGATCTCCAATTCTCCTTCTCATTCATAATTATCAAAAATATTAAAAAATATCTCGAACTATTATATTTTTTAATAAATTTTTACACGTTTATTGTATTCAAATAAGGTTTTATCATTTGATTTTTATTCAAATAAGTTTTTGTTTAAAAAGAAAGATTAATTTATGTTAAGGATTTATTTAGGTATAAATTAAAAGTTAAGAATTTATTTGGATATAAATTAATAATTAAGATTTATTTAGATACAAATTAAAATTTAATAATTTATTTGAATGTAATAAAAATATATAATTTATTTATACAAAGCGATAAAATTTAAGAATTTTTTATTATTTTAACTTTCAAAATTTGACTGCTGAGTGAAGCTTTCGGATTTTATTTCTTTTCTCTTGTTTAACCAGAAATCCGCCTTATTGGGCCAATTGTGATGCCGCCAGCCCAACATTGTTTTGTTGTTGTTTTTTTTTTTCTCTCATCATATTTAGCTTATCTTATTACATATAATTAAATTTGTCCAAAAATCAAATTACTCATCACTTAATCAATGAGTTCAGCTCCATTTGAATCGGGCTTTCATAAAAAATTTCAAAGTTTGAGCCCAATTTGGAACATTATTTAATTAATAAATTTTTATTTTAAAATATATTTAAAATATTAAAATATTTATTTGTTAATTAATTTAATATAATAAATAAATTTATATAATATTTTTTAAAATAAATATACAAACTAATATGTTTTAAAATTTTAAATATTAAATAATTATTAAAATATATAACAAATAATTTATTAATATATTTTAAAATTAATATCGTTATTTTTTATTTTTACCTTATAATAATAATCACCGCGTAATATAATCCAAATAATTATTTCACCGTTAATTTTAATATCATCCTTAATTAATTCCCTACCGTATCTAATCTCACGATTATAATAATTAATCTGTTTTCAATCTCAATATAAAAACAATCTCACCGCAGAATCCAAATGTAATAATACTCTAGAAAAGAAGAACCTTTCGGAAAAAAAAAAAAAGCACATTCTAAAATTTACAAAAACCTCGTTAAGTACCTTCACTTTCACTCGTTTTCTCGGGAAAAAGATTTCGTCTAACTTGCTAATCAAGATTGCTTCGATGGAAAACCTAACCAAACATTAAAAGAAAAAAGAAAAAAAAATCTTTAACATTCCGAGGAAACTTTTTCCCCACTGTATTTACATGCAGGTAAGTCCGTACTTCTCTCATATGGAAAATCACAATCTTGTAACAATTTTTTTTTGGGTCAAGTTAGTCAGGGTTTTAGTTTGAGCCGCTTGCGATCAGGTCGGAATTACTGAATTTGTGTATAGTTTATGGTAATTTTGTTTATTGACTGTATTGGTGGCTTGAGTTAGGTTTTTAGGGTTCAAAGCTGTGACATTGTTCTGATTCTTATGTTACTGGCAATTTTTTATATATTGTTGTTTTCACGTTCGTCTGAAATTATGCAGATTTTATCGAATCATAGTTTATAGTAATATATTATCAACTCTCAAGTTTATTTTGTTAACAAATTGGCTTTTGATGTGAATTAATTGTGAATCTCTGCTTCATTCTCTATATATTGTTGTTTTAAGATTATCTTTTTGTTTGCGTTGAAGGTATGGCGAATGGTACTAGGTCTAGTAGGAAAGCTAAGGATGATGAAGATAATAATTCAAAAGGAAGTCAAAGTAGTGGTAAAAAATCAGTGAATTCAGGTGCTGCTACAACGGAAGCATCTGGTGTTAGGAGGTCACCTAGGGAAACCTTATCTAAGAAAAACGTGACTCCATCAAGTTCTTCTGGTACTCGGAAGTCGGATCGTCTTGAGAAGCAGACTGCGAATGTGAATTCATTGACTCCTCCAGCTAAGAGGAAATCTGAGCGAGTTGAGAAGCAGAAGAATGTGAGTCCTTTGAGAAGATCTGAGAGGGGTAAGATGTCCTCCTCATCCGCTTCTTCCGGATCAAAGAGGTCTGATAAGAGCCTGGATTTGTTGGATAAGAAAAGGAAGAAAGAGAAAAAAGAGAAGAGCGTGAAACAATTGACAATGGAAACTGTAGAAGTTAACAAAATTGAGCGAGAAGGTGGGCAAGCCGATGAGGCACAGAAGAAGAGGATGGATGCTCGTGCCTATAGAGCATTGTTCAGGAAACAACCCAAGAAAGTTGATGGAACAGGTAAACCACCTTTTTTTTTTCCTCATTCTTCGTATTTAATTGCTCACAGGAGTAATACAGATGGGACTATGCATTATACTATTTGTGATTTGCTTATTTCCTCTGTAAATGAACTTATCTTCTGTTGCTTGGACAATTTTATGTTGATTTAAGATATTTCTGTTTTATGCTTTTTGATTGGTTTTTGTTTGATTAAAAATATCATTCTTAGACTTTTCTGATTGTGTTGTAGATCATTGTGATGATCAGAATGGAACTGATAGTGGAAGGAGTGAGGAGGACTTTTTAGAAGAACTCGCTGAGAGAACTTGTGAAAGGACTGTGGTGACAAGTACAAGTCAATCTGCAAAGGAAGCACTTGAAAAAAATAATGAGCATAAATTGTTTCCCACTAGCCAAAAGGATGGCTGCAAGGATATGTCTTCAAATGGGGATGGTCTGCAAATTTCTAAGAATGGTTTGGTAGCTGGAGAAATGAATGATGATGCTGAAAAGGCTGCACAGGAAAATCTGCAAAGTCCACAGTTGGTAAATTCCATCCTGCATGGAGGGGTACTTGATTGTGATATCACTTTGGAGATGGTTCAGAAAGTCATGCCTTCGGAAAGGAAACGTCATGATATCGACATTGATTCTGTTGCTTCTCCAAAAATGTCAAGTAATGATATTGGCACCTCCACTGGTGCTGGAACTTCATTGTCATCTGGTTGCAAAAGAAAAGATTGCAGTGAGACTTGTGGAATGTGTTCTAAAAGGCAAAGGTACTGATTTATTCTTAGTTGGATTATAATTCAACAGGTTTTATAGTGAATTTCAGTAAGTTCATCAAACTTAAATGACTAATGATAATTTGCTTGCTATTGTTGTATGTTAGAGTTTTGGATTTTGGTATATTCTCTAGTTCAGTTTGAATCTGATATTATTCAAATACATGTACCATTTAAGCTATGTTCACATGTAAATTCTTTTTGACTTTCATCATGCTTTTGGTATTGATTATTGTGTATGTAGCTGCAGCTTTCCATTGGTAAGTAATTATGTTATCATTGTACAAAAATCATAAATTTTACACATCTCTAAGTGCTTTGAGCATCCATTTTGTGCAGTTGCTTGAAGATTTGTTCAATCTCTTATCTATATCCCTGAGTGCAGCAGTGAAGAAAAGAGAGAAAAGATAATATTTCTGCTTATCTTTACAATGCTGAAATTACAAGGTTTAAATAGAGAAAAAAGAACCTACAAATCTGCCTATAAATCTGCCAATAATTCTGCCTAAAAATCTGTTTCCAGGTTTTCTGCATTATGCTACCTTAATTCTAGGATTTACAAATCCCTAAGAATCTTTTCCTGATTTTCTGCATTATGCTACCTTAATTCTAGGATTTACAAATCCCTAAGAATCTTTTCCTGATTTTCTGCACTCCCCCTCAAGTTGGTGCATAGATGTCGATCATGCCCAACTTGCTGATTAGTGTCTCAAAATTGGTTCTAGGCAAGCTTTTAGTCAAACCATCAGCTAGCTGTTGATCTGTGGGTATAAATGGCATACATAATATTCTACTTTCCAGTTTTTCCTTAATGAAATGTCTGTCAATCTCAATATGCTTTGTTCTGTCATGTTGAACTGGGTTGTTAGCTATGCAAATAGCAGCTTTATTATCACAAAACAATTTCATAGGAGATTCTGGACTTAGCTTTAGTTCTTCAAGCACTCTCTTTAGCCACATTATTTCACATACACCATTAGCCATAGCTCGAAATTCAGCTTCTGCACTGCTTCGAGCAACCACATTTTGCTTCTTGCTCCTCCATATTACTAAGTTTCCCCATAGGAATGCACAGTGGCCAGAGGTGGATCTTCTGTCAGTAATTGATCCTGCCCAGTCTGCATCTGTGAATATTTCCACTGTTCTTGAATCCCCTTTCTTGAACCACAATCCTTTTCCAGGCGTACCTTTTAAGTACCTAAGAACTCGATAGACAGCTTCTAAATGTTCCTCATATGGGGAATGCATAAACTGACTTACCACACTGACTGCAAAAGCAATGTCAGGCCTTGTGTGGGACAGATAAATTAATTTCCCAACAAGACGTTGATACATCCCTTTTTCCACTGGTACTCCTTCTGTCTTTCCTCCAAGCTTTTGATTAGTATCCATTGGTGTGTCACTAGGCTTACATCCACTCATTCCAGTTTCTCTTAGCAAGTCTAAGACATACTTCCTTTGGGATAATACAATGCCTTTTTGTGATCTTCCAACCTCCATTCCCAAGAAATATCGTAAGGATCCCAAATCTTTGATCTCGAATTCAGCAGCAAGACATTTTTTCAATCTAGCCAACTCATTATCATCACTTCCAGTAAGAATTATATCATCAACATAGACAATCAAAATGGCAATCTTCCCTGTACCTGTATGTTTTATGAACATTGTATGATCAGTTTGTGCTTGACAATAGCCTTGATTTTTTACTGACCTTGTGAATCGTTCAAACCAAGCTCTTGGAGACTGTTTCAATCCGTACAGTGACCTTTTTAGCTTACACACTTTAGTTCCAAACTGATCTTCAAATCCTGGAGGAGCATCCATAAAAACTTCTTCTTCTAATTCTCCGTTAAGAAAGGCATTCTTAACATCTAGTTGGTGTAGAGGCCACTCAAGATTCACAGCTAAAGATAAAAGTACTCTTACTGTGTTTAGTTTTGCCACTGGTGCAAATGTCTCCTGGTAATCTATCCCATAGGTTTGTGTAAAGCCTTTTGCAACCAGTCTTGCCTTGTAACGTTCTAGAGTTCCATCTGATTTGAACTTTATTGAAAACACCCATTTGCATCCCACAGGTGTCTTCCCTTTGGGTAAATAGACCTTTTCCCATGTGCCATTTTTTTTCAGTGCATTCATCTCCTCAAAGACTGCTTCCTTCCATTCGGGAACTTTTAGAGCTTCCTGTATATTCTTTGGAACATCCACACTAGACAATTGTGAGGTAAAAGCAAGAAAAGAGGGTGACAATTTTTCATAAGACACATATTTTGACAATGGATGTTTAGTACAACTTCTGACACCTTTCCTAAGTGCAATAGGAAAATCAAAACTGTCAGTTTGTGAGGGACATGACTCAGATGGAATACCTGAATTTGGAGGATCAAAGATTTCTGGTTCTGGGTTCGGGACAGACTTCTGGTTCTGCATAGTTGTGATTGCTCCCTTATTTTGAATCTGTTTTGTCCTTGAGTAGACACGAAGCTCAGAATTTTTCTCAGTTTCTGGTCTAGTTTCAATGTCTTGTTGTGGCATTAAAGTAAGCTGCCTTTCTTTCATAGGTGATTTACCTGATTCTAAACTATCCAAGTTATTATTGATAGGCTGTACCAAGATGTTAAAATCAGTGGGTAGATGTGAATTAGTGGGTAGGTGTGATTTTTGCTCAAGATCACAAACACTGTCAATTTTTTCAAGTTCAAGTTCAATTAACGAGTCTTCATACTGATTCTCCCCCTGAAGAGGAGTGTCAAAAAAACTTTGGGATTCAAAAAATGTGACATCCATAGTGACAAAATTTTTTTTTGTTTGAGGATCAAAACACCTATATCCTTTTTGTGTTGGAGAGTAACCAAGGAAAACACATTTTAAAGCTCTTGGGTCTAACTTACTACGGTTGTGACTATGGATATGAACAAATGCAACACAACCAAACACTTTTAGAGGTAAGTTAGAAATCAGCCTTGTCAAAGGAAACAACTCATTAAATCTGTTTTTTGGTGTTTGAAAATTCAAAACTCTTGATGGCATTCTGTTTATTAGGTATGTAGCAGTGAGAATAGCTTCCCCCCATAAGTATTTAGGTACCTTAGTTGTAAACATTAAGGACCTAGCCACTTCTAAGAGATGTTTATTTTTCCTTTCTGCCACTCCATTTTGTTGTGGTGTATCAATGCAAGAACTTTGATGAACAATTCCTTTTTCCAAAAAATAGTTGCCCAGAATATGATTAAAGTACTCTTTTCCATTATCACTTCGAAAAACTTGAATTTTTTCTTGAAATTGAGTCTCAACCATATTGTAAAAGGATTTGAAAATGTTTCCTACCTCTGATTTTTCTTTTAGTAAATAGACCCAACAAATACGAGTGTGATCATCAATAAAGGTTAGAAACCATTTTTTACCAGAAATTGTTGCAGTCTTACAAGGACCCCACACATCACTATGAATGAGAGCAAATGGTTTAGAAAACTTATAAGATTGAATTGGAAAAGAAACTCGATGATGTTTAGCAATTTGACAAATATCACACTGAAATGAAGATGGATTTTTATTCTTGAATAAGCTTGGAAATAGGTACTTCAAATATTGAAAGTTTGGATGGCCTAGTCTAAAATGCCATAACATTACTTCATCGTTACTAGAAATAGAAACTGACCGGAGACCGGTTATTTGTGCTTGTCTACGTATGGAACTTTCATCTTCAAAATAATAGAGTCCATCACTTTCCCTAGCATTGCCAATCATCTTCCCCGAATCCAGTGCCTGAAATTCACAGTGGTTTGGGAAAAATTTAGCACAACAGTTTAAGTCATGAGTTAGTTTACTAATAGATAACAAATTGCAAGAGAGGTTGGGGACATGAAGGACATTATGAATGACAAAAGTTTTTGAGATGGCTACAGATCCTTTTCCAGCAATTGCTGAAAGAGAACCATCAGCAATCTTAATTTTCTGGTTGCCTGCACATGGACTATAAGAGGAAAACAGTTTAGAACATCCTGTCATATGATCAGTTGCACCTGAATCAATGACCCATGGGTAATTAGAGTTAACAGACACATTGAATGCTATGGCTTGAAGATAATTACCTTTTTGGGCTAGGGAACAAGAGGAAGACACATTTGAAAATTGTGTGGATTGAAAAAGTTTATACAGTTGGTCTAACTGTTCCTTACTGAAAGAAGATGTCTCATTAATTCCCCCTGAACCATTCGAAGCCTCTTGTTCTGAAGTGCTTGTTTGGAATGCCTTTGAGTCACGGTTGAATGATCGTGGTTTCCAATTCGAAGGCTTTCCATGTAGCTCCCAACATGTCTCCCTTGTGTGGCGTGGTTTGTTGCAATGATCACACCACACTTTGTCTCCCTTTCTGGATTGTCGAGGGTTATTATGGTTGGCTTTAGTAACAAGAGCAGAGGCTTCGGTAGGAGATTGGTTACTGTCTCCTAACATGATTTTCCTTCTTCCTGCTTCTCTTCTAACTTCAGCAAATACCTCATGAAGAGATGGCAGTGGCTGTTTTCCAAGTATACGACCTCGTACCTCGTCCAAACTTCTATTCAAACCTGCCAGAAATAGATAAACTCTGTCATTCTCAATTCTTTTCATGTATCTTACATGATCATTAGCATTCTCCCACATGTCATTGTAACATAAGTCCAACTCTTGCCAAAGTCCCCTCATCTCATTGTAATATTCCGTCACATCACGATCACCCTGTTTGGAGTGCCACAACTTTGTCTTCAATTCAAAGATTTGGGAAGAGTTCTCCAAGTCTGAATACATTTCACGAACACTATCCCAGACATCTTTGGCGGTTGGCAAAAACATATATGTTTTTCCAATTGTTGGCTCCATGGAATTGACCAGCCATGCAGTGACTAATGAATTTTCTGACCTCCATATTCTGAACGAAGGATCATCTTCGGCAGGTTTCTTTGTCTCGCCCGTCAAGTGGCCAAATTTTCCCTTGCCGTCGATCATGAGTTTGATTGACTGTGCCCATTCTAGATAGTTTTTACCGTTCAATTTGTGAACGATTAATTGGAGAGATGGATTATCATATCCATTTATTTGCACAGCAGGGTTTACCGAAGTTCCACTGGTGTTGACACCAGAGGATGGTAAACCTCTTTCTCCGGTCATGGCTGTTTTAACCATCAGGATTTCTTCCTCAAGGCTCTGATACCATGAGTGCAGCAGTGAAGAAAAGAGAGAAAAGATAATATTTCTGCTTATCTTTACAATGCTGAAATTACAAGGTTTAAATAGAGAAAAAAGAACCTACAAATCTGCCTATAAATCTGCCAATAATTCTGCCTAAAAATCTGTTTCCAGGTTTTCTGCATTATGCTACCTTAATTCTAGGATTTACAAATCCCTAAGAATCTTTTCCTGATTTTCTGCATTATGCTACCTTAATTCTAGGATTTACAAATCCCTAAGAATCTTTTCCTGATTTTCTGCAATCCCTATGAATTTTTTTTTTGCCTTATCTAGGTTATGTGATGGTTGGCAAGATTTGCGTGTGTCATAAATCATTAAAATAACACCCAGATAAGTAACTTTGATAAAATGCCTGCCGAAGAACTACATCACATAGCACCTATAATGATACTGAATGGTCCAAACTGGTTGAAGTGTACTTATTTGCTCCCCTACCTCTGAAACTGCCCATAAATTGCTATGAATTTATTTTTCTTTTCTTAGAGCATCTTATGATTGTAAAATAGCACAACTAAGGTCTGGATAGATGATAAGTTTAGACGGTGATTTGTGATTTTTTGTCGGTGGTCCCTATTATACTTATCTTTTAATTTTCCGAAGAGGAGTTCTACCACGTTAGAATTTTTCTGCTAGTTGATCGAGAATGCTAGTTTTGTTAATACGTGGTCCCTATTATAATTATCTTTTAATTTTCCCAAGAGGAGTCCTGCCACGCTAGAATTTTTCTGCTAGTTGATCGAGAATGCTAGTTTTGTTAATATGTTGGTTGAGGTCCTTGAGGTAGAAATGCGTTAAATTTTCTGAAGTTTGAGATTAGTTTTAATTGGGATGATTTGCTATACATTTTGGAGAGCATATAAGCTAGATTTTGTGGTTATTGAGAGGCTTATTTCTAAGCAAGAGGGAAAGGAATTGCATTTTTTTTCTAGGTTTAATTTGTAAGATAAGGCCATAAGGGGAATATTTGGGGTTGAAACATGTGGCATATAAACGCTCAATTCAGGGGCTGTTGGGGTTTGTGATTGGTGCCTGTTGACATCCTAAGAATAATTGTGCTTGGCTGCTTGATGAATTTTGGTTCTAATGGGTTGGGATGTATTGTTTTTTTAATGGATGGGGTTTATTTAATACAAAAACAGAAGTTGAAGGGCTTGATAGAGCTGGACAAGTTTCTCATTCTGTATCAAAGCTTACTTGGTAAAAAAAAAAAGAGAAGATAGATACACTAGGTTCTGATGGAGACTTTCAATGATCTTAGAATTTGAATGGATATCATGATTCACCATGAGAAGATTTGCAAAACCTCTAGTGAATGATTTGTATGGTACCTGCTTCCGTTTTAGTGAATCTGAACTTTTTGCTTAGGAAGAAATTTTCCTAATTTAATAAGGTTCCTTATAACTAAATTAGACATAAATTAATTAAAACAAAATTAACTTGACCATACTCATAACCAAACATATATGGATTGAGATACTGACAATTTAAATGTGTGAATTTAGAAAAAATATACGTGGTCACTCAATTATGAAATAATTGTGGTTACAAATTAAAATGTCTCTCTCAAAATGCTGCCCATGGTTATTATTAACTAGTAAAAGAGTTCATAGTAATGCTACAGCCTTTGTTATGAGCAATTTTTAGCTTCTCTTTCCAACACTTTGAGAATGCCTTCATAATCTGAGTATTTGACCATATAATCTAATTATGATTTGATCTTCTTTAATTTTAAACAGATTAAGTATATTTATATCTTTAAAAGATACATATATCTTCATATTTTGCAGGCTTGACTGCGATTCCACAAAGCAGGAGATTTGCTCTTGTAATATAAAGTTAAACCAGTTGTTTGGATCCTCCATTATTAAGGTTAATTTTCTTCTCCGATCTTTCTTGTCTTTGAGTATCCGGATTCACATGTCTTTTTTAGAAACTCCTTTTCCTTTATATATATGTTTGTATGTATGGCTAAAGGATGGTCTTGTGCCTTGGAAACCATGTAGGATTAGCATTTTACTCCTCTAGATAGCCAGTACTAAATTTAAAGCAGAGGAAGAATATAACCAAAATAAGTATTGTCTTGGTTGTATTAATTGGAATTGCCTTGCGTTTTCTTTACCACATCTATTTCTTTTCTGAACATGTCTTAATTGGAGAGAGTACTTGAGCAGGTTTCCAATCTTTTTTTTCTTCTCATTTGTGACTGAAAAGGGAAATTCACATCTTTTTTCTTCTTCTGTTGATTAATTGATTTATTTTGAGCCAAACAAAGTTAGCTAAGCTAAGTTGAAAAGAGAGAGAATTACAAGAATCAGGTTGATGGATTAAAGTGGTATGTATGGCTTTGATAGATAAGGTTTTGGTTGTCTGAGTTGGTCTTCTGTGGCATTGCCTTTGATTTATCTTTCGTTGAAGAAAGTTGGATGTCAAATAATTAAAGTCAAAGAAACCGACCATCTAATTATTAACTTTCATGACAAATGATCAATTTAGGAAGCTTTACTGTAAAACTTTGTTGGCTGATCTTTAGATATATTCTCCCTTTCTCCCTCCTTAACCCCCCCTGTTCTCTCTCCCCTGCTTCGTTTTTTTTTTTTAAATATTGATTTTTTTTTATTTTCCAAATTACCGATTATTTCATTTTATTTATGGAAATGCGCTTGTGTTTGGAAACCGCCATCATTGATGGCGATTTTCAAACACAAATAAATAATTAAAAAAAAAAAAAAATACATGGAGAAGTTGCCTTCCATGGGTGGCGACTTCTCCACATTAATTTTTATTTTTTTCCCCCTCCATGAGGGCGACTTCCCAACATTTATATATATATATATATTTATATATATTAAATAATAAAATTAAAAATAAAAATTATATAATTTATAATTTATAATTTTAAAAAATAAAAATAAAAATATAATAAATTTTAAACAAAAAATTAAAAAAATAACAATTTACAAAAAATTTAAAAATTATATAATTTTTTTTATATAAAATTTGTTTATACAAATTTTATATTTTTTTAACTGTATGTATACAATTTATATATTTTTTAACAGTATGTATACAGTAACTGTATGTATAACGGTATTATTGTTGACGTGAACTCTCCCCCGATGTACCAAAATGGATAAGGACATTTTCAACGGCTATGACCTTCATTCCTGCATAATCCACAATGCTTTGGTTGGTCTTTCTCCCGGAGGTCCATTTCATTATGAATCAATATTTTTAAAATTTTTTGTAAATTGTTATTTTTTTAATTTTTAATTTTTTAAAATTATAAATTATAAATTATATAATTTTAATTTTATTATTTAATATTGAAAATATATATATATATAAATGTTGGGAACTCGCCCTCATGGAGGGCGACTTCCCAACATTAAAAAAAAAAAATTAATGTGGAGAAGTTGCCACCTATGGGGGCGACTTCTCCATGCAAATTTTAAAAAAAATTATTTATTTGTGTTTGGAAATCGCCATCAGTGATGGCTATTTCCAAACACAATAAAAAATTAGCGCATTTTGGTATATAAAACCGAATGATGGGTAATTTGGAGGAAAAAAAAAAATTCCATATTTGGATAAAAATACCTCCTGCCTCTTCTTAGTCTCTGTCAGTGTTGTCAAGGGCGCAAGACGCATTCTAGGTGCTAGAACCCTTATATTGTCTCAGACGTAAGGCGCATAAAAAGCGCTCGCCTGAGTGAAGTAAGGCGCAATGTGTATAAGTATGTGTTTTTTTATGTTTGTCTATATATATATATGAAGAAAGGTTTTGTTATTTCTTATCTTTGAACTAGTCTATTACAAGGTATTTATACATGAAGGAAGGGTTTACTTAATCCCTAAAAGATAGGAATTTGATAGTATTTACAGCTAATTTCAAGCTGGAAATCCCTGATTTCCAGCCTTGGGTTTCCAGCTGGAAATCCCTGATTTCCAGCATTGGGTTTCCAGCTGGAAATCCCTGATTTCCAGCCTTGGGTTTCCAGCTGGAAATCCCTGATTTCCAGCATTGGGTTTCAAGCTGGAAATCCCTGATTTCCAGCCTTGGGATTCCAACTGTCAATCCCTGATTTCCAGCACTCCCCCTCAAGCTGGGGAGTAGATATTTTCCATCCCTAGCTTGCCTACAATCTGCTGAAATGCTGAACTCATCAGTCCTTTAGTTAAGACATCTGCTAGCTGGTTCTTTGTAGAAATATAGGGAGTGCAAATCAATCCACTTTCAAGTTTCTCCTTAATGAAATGTCTGTCAACCTCCACATGTTTAGTTCTGTCGTGCTGAACTGGATTGTGAGCTATGTTGATTGCAGACTTATTATCACAATACAACTTCATTGTAGTCTCCCATTTAATCTTCAAGTCATCTAGTATAATTTTGAGCCATAACAGTTCACAAATACCTTGTGCCATTGATCGAAATTCTGCCTCAGCACTAGATCTTGCTACAACTGGTTGTTTCTTACTCCTCCAGGTTACCAAATTTCCGCCAATAAAAGTACAATACCCAGATGTTGATCTTCTGTCAGTAACACAGCCAGCATAATCGGCATCTGTGTATGCTTCTAGTTCCATTCTTGTGCCTTTTCTAAAGAGAACCCCTTTTCCTGGATTGCCTTTCAAATATTGTAGGATCCGGTATACTGCAGCGAGATGGACACCTTTAGGATTTTGCATGAACTGACTCACAACACTCACTGCATATGCAATGTCAGGTCGTGTGTGTGATAGATAGATTAGCTTCCCCACAAGTCTTTGGTACATGCCTTTGTCAGCTGGTTCTCCTTCCACAGATTCTCCTAATCTATGATTTGGCTCAATAGGCGTATCTGATGGTTTGCAACCAAGCTTACCTGTTTCTTTTAACAGATCAAGAACATATTTTTGCTGTGAAACAAAGATTCCTTCCTTGGATCGAGCTACTTCTATTCCTAAGAAGTACTTCAATTTTCCAAGGTCCTTTATTTCAAACTCTTTTGCTAAATACTTCCGAAGAGCCTCCTTTTCATCTGGATCATTCCCAGTTACAATTATATCGTCCACATAAACTATCAATGCCGTGACTCCCCCTGAAGCCGAATGCTTGATAAACAATGTATGATCACCCTGACTCTGTTTGTACTTCATATTCACCATTGCTTTGGTAAATCTTCCAAACCATGCCCGGGGAGATTGTTTGAGCCCATACAATGCTTTTTTCAGTTTGCACACTTTGTTTTTGTCCAGATTTATTCCAAAACCAGGTGGTACTTCCATATAAATTTCCTCCTCAAGATCACCATGTAAGAAGGCGTTCTTCACATCGAACTGTTGTAAAGGCCAATCATAATTTGCTGCTAGGGATAACAATACCCTTACTGTGTTCATCTTCGCCACTGGTGCAAATGTCTCTTGATAATCCACCCCATAGGTCTGTGTATATCCCTTGGCTACTAGTCTTGCTTTATACCTCTCAATGGATCCATCCGACTTATACTTCACTGTGAAGACCCATTTGCATCCTACTAGTCTCTTTCCAGTTGGTAATTCTGTTAGTTCCCATGTTTTATTTTTCTCCAAGGCCTCCATTTCTACTCTCATTGCATGCTTCCATTCCTCTTTGCCAAGTGCCTGCGATAAGGTCTGTGGGATGTCTACAGTGTTTAGATGGGTAAGAAAGGTTTTGTGTGGGGTTGATAATTTTTCAAATGACACAAAATGGGATAAAGGATGTTGTGTGCATTTTCTAACACCTTTTCTTGTAGCTATGGGCAAATCTAAATCAAGAACAGTAGGGGATATCTCAGTAGAAGGACTTACCTCAGTTCCAAGTGACGATTTGGTTTCTTGAACTTGCACAGGATTGATCACTGGCTTTATCCTTCTTGAGTAGACCTGTAGTGGCTTTGTGAGAGTAGGATTTATGAGTTCACAAGGTTCAGAGGTAAGTTGTCTTTCAGGATTGGGTTCTGTTTGTACAGGAGATATTTTAACCACCATTGATGGTTCTCTCAAGAACAAATCCTTATCCTCCATAAATGATGCCTCCCCCTGAGGATAAGGGCTAGAAAAATAGCTTTCGTGTTCTGCAAAAGTAACATCAGCAGAGACATAGGTTTTACGAGTAATAGGATTGTAGCACTTGTACCCTTTTTGAGTAGGTGAATATCCTATGAATACACACTTGACTGCTCTAGGATCTAACTTGTTTCGACTATTAGAGTGAACATGAACAAATGAGACACATCCAAAAACTCGAGGGACTAACTTCATAGACATATTGAAATCTGAAAAATACTTAGAAAACACCTCCATTGGACTTTTAAAATCAAGAACTCGAGAGGGGATACGATTTATTAAATGAGCTGCAGTAAGGACTGCTTCCCCCCAAAAGGTTTTTGGAACATTTTGTTGAAACAAAAGAGCACGAACAGAGGCTAACAAATGACCATTTTTCCTTTCGGCAACTCCATTTTGTTGGGGTGTGTCAACACAAGAAGATTCATGAATAATTCCCTCTTTTTGAAAGTATGGAGACAAAGTTTGATTAAAGTAGTCCCTAGCATTATCAGTCCTCAACTTCTTAATTCTAACATTGAATTGAGTTTTGACCATTGTATGAAAAATAGGAAAAATGTTGCTCACATCAGATTTTTGTTTTAACAAATAAATCCATGAAACTCGAGTACAGTCATCTATGAATGAGACAAACCAACGAGCCCCCGAAATGTTGGGAACTCGAGATGGACCCCAAATATCACTGTGAATCAAAGAAAAAGGAACAGTAGTTCTTTTATTACTCAAAGGAAAGGACACACGTCGGTGTTTAGCAAATTCACAAACCTCACAGTGAAACTCATTTAAACTAACATTCTTAAACAAAGATGGAAACATGACACTAAGAACACTAAAGGAAGGATGCCCAAGTCTAAAGTGGTAAAGCCAAATTTGGTCTTTATTGCAAGGAGAGTTATTGGAGAGAAACGAGATAGGTGATTTGTTTTCACTGTTCACTTGTTCACTAGGTAACTCAAGATAATAAAGGCCATGTCTCACCTTAGCATGTCCAATCGTCCTCCTCGTAACTTGGTCCTGAAATACACAAGAAATATGAGATAAAATCATATTGCAGTTTAGATCTTTTGTAAGTTGGTAAGCAGACACAAGGTTTGTAGATAACTTGGGTACATGTAACACATTTTTAAGAATAATGGATGGGCTTAGAACAATGTCTCCTTGGCCTGCAACAGTGGCCAAAGATCCATCAGCAATGACTATTTTTCTGTTGCTAGGACACGGATGATATGTGAGAAATTTGTGTGAAGAATGAGTCATATGATCGGTTGCCCCAGAGTCAATAACCCAAGAGTTTGAAAATTCAAAATTGGCGGCACTTAAAGCATATAAGGAATGAGGCTTACCAGAATTTGCCAAGGAACAGGTACCTGTAGACTTTTCTAATGAATCAAGAAGTGATCTTAGCCGTTCAATGTCTCCTTTGTTGAATTCATTCTGTTCTCCACCATGGAACTCATTTGATCTGTCTTCTTTTGATTGAGTCATATGCACCCGGCTTCTTTGTGTTCCACTTTTAGGTCCTCTATTCCATTGAGAACTTTGTGGCTTGCCATGAAGCTTCCAACAGTGCTCCTTAGTATGACGGGGCTTTTTGCAGTGGGTACACCAGAGGTTATCCTTGTTTTGTAAAGTGATTGTTTTTGAAAGAAGTAGCTCGGTCATGGAAGACATTTTGTAAAGTGATTGTTTTTGAAAGAAAAATCAGCAATGAAGGCTGCTGATCAGTGACCAGAAATTCAGCTATGAAGGCTGAAAAAAGAGAGAAAAAAAAATTTAGCAGAAATTCTGTTCTTGGACAGATTTCAAATCCCAGAAAAAATTTTGAAAGAAAAATCAGCAATGAAGGCTGCTGATCAGTGACCAGAAATTCAGCTATGAAGGCTGAAAAAAGAAAAAAAATTTAGCAGAAATTCTGTTCTTGGACAGATTTCAAATCCCAGAAAAAAATTGAGCCTATAGCTCTGATACCATGAAGAAAGGTTTTGTTATTTCTTATCTTTGAACTAGTCTATTACAAGGTATTTATACATGAAGGAAGGGTTTACTTAATCCCTAAAAGATAGGAATTTGATAGTATTTACAGCTAATTTCAAGCTGGAAATCCCTGATTTCCAGCCTTGGGTTTCCAGCTGGAAATCCCTGATTTCCAGCATTGGGTTTCCAGCTGGAAATCCCTGATTTCCAGCATTGGGTTTCAAGCTGGAAATCCCTGATTTCCAGCCTTGGGATTCCAACTGTCAATCCCTGATTTCCAGCAATATATATATATAAAATAAGCTTAAGATATATAATTATGATAATAAACTTTAAAAAGTGATCCAGTTTATCTACAAAACATGCAAATTTTTGTTGTTGCCCAACATGCATGATTTCCTTATGGTCCCATGTCTATTGTTGAATACTCAAATATTGAGAAGTAGAGAGTTTGATACTATCCCCTTTCTTCCTAGTAAAGGAACATCTAATGAAAAAAGTTATTATAAACGGAATTAAAGAGAACTTCAATCAAGCGAGCTTTTTTCACGCCTATCGCCTTACAAAAAAGCGCGTCTAGGCGCACCAGGCGTGCGCCTGATCAACTGATCCTCGCCCGAAAGGGTATGAGACGCTTTTGTTATCTAACGCTAAGGCGCAAGGCGTAGACGCACCTAGGCGCACGCCTTGACAACACTGGTCTCTGTGTGTAAGGAATAAGGATCTGGTTTTCTACTAAGTCTCGTGAATTTTATTGCTAATGTTTTTATGTTCTTATCTAATATTAAATGCTTATATTTGATGCCATTGACCTTGTCATAACTGTTTCAATTTGTTGCCTTGCATTAGGATAGAGAGAAACTTGATGTTGGTATTAGCACGGGACATGTTGAAAAGCCCTGTAATTTTATACAGCAACATATGTCCTCCGCAGATCTTCAAACAGGCAGTGATCAAAATACTTGCATCGTATGCAAACTTGATGGAAAGCTCTTGTGGGTAACCCTTTTTCATTGATTTATCTATATTGAAATTTATATAGTTGATAGGTGAATATGTTAATGAATAATCATTGGCACTGCGGGTAGTTTTTTTCTGTATTAGATGCTTTGATTTGTAGGATATTTGGATTCACTAAGGTTCTAAATCTTTTGGGTTGCCCTTTTTGATGTATCTTCATGTCCATCCCTGCTAGAGAATTTCGTAATGTTAATTTAATTTGTTGGTGACTGACTTTATGTTTTAAAGAAATTTCAGTCAATTAAATAAGAGACATTGGACAATTGAGTGCTTTGACATGTCTTCAGTAGGTCATGCATCTGCTTTTTTTTCTTTGCATTAAATTCAGTGCTTTTCGGAGTGCTCACTATTTTTTTTTAATAATGTTGGACCACATCTTTGTGAGTAAATTTTGGATGTATTTTGTTATCTTACACTCTGCCATCCTATTTTAGATGCTGTCATGGAAAAGGGTGCCAAAGAAGCTACCATCTTTCGTGTCTTGAGCCTCCCCTTGAGGAATTTCCTCTTGGAGCTTGGTACTGTCTAGTATGTGTGAGGAAAAAATTAGAATCAGGGGTGTATTCAGTTTCAGAGGGAATAGAAGCAATTTGGGATTCTAGAGAACTGGAGGCTTCTGAGGATGGTATGGGCTCAATCAATAATCTGCTTATTTCCATAGATTTGTGTTTCTTTGATAACATATTTCTATAACTTGTGCCATAGTTTTTTGCTGACCACTCTTGTGAATTATATCGCTGAAGTTTTTAGCATTGCTATTCTTAGTTTATTTTGTTTGGTAATTGCTATACTTTGTATTACTAACATGTAGGATGAATGAGTCGTTGCTGATAATAATTTCCCTGCATTTGGTATTGGGTTATAGGATTGAAAAGACAGAAGCAATATTTTGTGAAATACAAAGGTCTTGCTCATGTCCATAATCGTTGGGTACCAGAGAACCAGGTGTTGCTTGAAGCTCCATCACTCGTTGCAAAATATAACCGAAAAAACCAGGTTCACAGTTATTAAATACAATTATTTTCAACCAGTCATATTCCTTCTGTTGAGGATCATTACATAAAAGGTTACTTGAGATGCATTTAGTCATTCAGATATGCTGTGTTGTTCAGGGTGCTGTGTGGAAGCAACAGTGGGCGGTTCCACATCGTGTGCTACAGAAAAGATTGTTGATGACTCCCAAGGAGTGTGATGAGCATCATAATAAAGAGCATGATGGTGATAAGTTAAATTGTCATGTCGAATGGCTTGTGAAATGGTATGGTCTTGGTTATGAGCATGCTTCATGGGAGTTGGAGAATGCTTCCTTTTTCAGTTGTCCAGAAGGTCAGAGCCTCATACGAGATTATGAAACTCGCAAGAAGGCAAAGAGAGCTTCTAAATTTGATAAGGTGCCTTAAGAAAAATGTGAAATATGTTATATTCTAACAAGACTTGGTCCTACATAATAAGTTGGTATTTTTGTTGTAGTGAAGATGCATCTGTCCTGGAAAATTCATTATAACCTGTTTAGTAACTATTTACATGCTTGAACTAGTGAACAAATAATCTAGGGTCACATAACATGTGTTTTTTTTCCTTGGGTACGTAGGGAGGCCCTTTGGGTCTCAGGCAACACAAGGCAATGTTGTCAAGGGCGCAAGGCGCACTCTAGGCGCTAGAACACTTATATTGTCTCAGGCGCAAGGCGCAAAAAAAGTGCTCGCCTGAGTGAAGTAAGGCATAATATGTATATGTGTGTTTTTATATGTCTGTGTGTGTGTATATATATATATATATATATATATAAAATAAGCTTAAGATATATAGATATAATAATAAACTCTAAAGAGTGGTCCAATTTATCTACAAAACATGCAATTTTTTTGTTACCCAATATGCATGATTTCCTTATGGTCACATGTCTGTTGTTGAATACTCAAATATTGAGAAGTAGAGAGTTTGATACTATTCCCTTTCTTACTAGTAAAGGTATATCTAATGAAAAAAGTTAAAATAAAAAAAATTGAAGAGAACTTTAATCAGGCGGCTTTTTTTACGCCTATCGCCTTACAAAAAAGCGCATCTAGGCGCATTAGGCGTGCGCCTGATCAAATGCACCTCGCCCGAAAGGGTCTGAGGCGCTTTTGTTATCTAACGCTAAGGCGCAAGGCGTAGGCGCGCCTAGGCGCACGCCTTGACAACACTGACACAAGGTAGGTAGCCCTCTCCCACCTCATTAACCCACTGCCACAACCCAAGGTGTGAATTTGTGACCTTCAAGTTGAAAGTCCTGAATAATAACAATTGCAGTGTCTCGTACAGTATGCTTGCTCTATTGGTTCAAGTCCTAGATACTTTTTGTTATTTGAACTTGTAATTTATAAAAGCTGCTGCCGTTGGATTTGATGTGCTCCATAATATGTGTATTTGAAACATCATGTTGACCACTGTGAGCCATATGAGTTGTGGAAATTTTGGTTTGGCAAGATTTGGTTTAGGTTTCATTTACCTGTTATGCCACTATTATCATGAATTGTTAACATAACAGGTACAATATACTCTAAAAACATGTCGTACTTTTTATTAAATGGCTTGTTTCTAACCAACTAGGACCATGTGCGGGAAAGAGCAGTTGCATCCCTAAAATTTTCTCAACTACCAGCTGGAGTTTCATCTGGACTGGCTGCTAATCTTGATGCTGTTAACAAACTATGCAACTATTGGCGTAGGGGCAAGAATGCTATCATTTTTGATGACCAGGTGTGCTTGATAAAAATGTTGCTATTTGGGTTTGTAGTGCATCTGAAAATGATCTGATCACGCATTTTGAGTTAAATCGTGATATCATCAAATTGTTGCTTGAAAATCTTGTTTTTGCCTTGGTAATATGGCCCAAAAATGGTCTGCTCGCACACACTCATTAACCTTATAAAATGTCTGATGTAGCATAAAATGTGAAAAATGCACCCTATGAATGCTCATGAGTACATATATGTATTCGCATACGTATATGCGTGTGCAGTTATTGGGTTATTATTTCATATTCTGATATGTTACATTTTGCCAATGCGAAATCTGACCTACTGGCATGCATACACACAAGTATCAAAACTTATAAAAAGATATAATACACACAAGATCCATATCATACACTATACATGTATATATGTGCATTTCATCATATTATCATGGTCCATTATAAGAAGTTTGTACGTTTACATAAATGTAAACAACATAATGTTTTGTATTAGGCTTTTTCTCTGTGCATTATTCTTATAATGTCAACTGACTCTTATCTTCAGAATATTATTTTATTCGTCTTGAAAGATAATAAACATCAATTATCTGATGTCAATGGTTTCTCAGACCTTCATATTAATGATCACTTTGGTACCATTCTGTGATGGTAGTAAACTGCATAGTATCATTTGCAGTGGTTCTGAATTCTCCCTATTTTTGCAGGAAAGGATTTCGAATGTTATTTCTTCCATTCTATCTTTTGCATCTGACATCTCTAGGCCTTTTCTCATCATCTCTACTTCCGCTTCACAATATTCATGGGATGAGGAGTTCTTGCATTTAGCCCCATCTGCTGATATTGTGGTTTACAGCGGCAGTAAAGAAATTCGGAATAGCATTAGGAACCTGGAGTTTTATGAAGAAGGAGGTTCTATAATGTTTCAAGTACTTATAACCTCACCAGAAGTTATCAGCGAGGTATATATGCAGCTTCTGTGATGAATAAAGTTTTGAAATTTATTGTCTCTGTTTAAGTTTGACAAGTTTTGCAAGTATCAAACATTGTATCCTTGTTGTTTTGTGTGAGAGTTTGTACTTCCTGTGCATCTTGTTTTGATCAATTTGTGTTCAGACTTCAGTTATTAGGATATACTGTGCATCATTTTTGTTATTTGTGTAATTGAGTTTGCTCGAATTTTAGTTTTCCTATTATCAATTGAGGAAAAAAAAATCTATTGTCACAATTTTTATTCATCTGACATGGGTTTGCCTGTTAATTTTAATGTGGTTTTGCAGGACTTGAACGTGCTTGATTGCATAGGATGGGAGGCAATAATAGTGGATGAGTGCCAACGTCCAAGAATTGCTTCATGTTTTGAACAAATTAAGATGTTAACTGCCAGTAAGAGGCTTCTAATAATCAGCAGTCAACTGAAGGTTTGGCATTTCTACTTTTTCACTTGTTGCTATTGTCTTCTGCAGGTTGATTTATATATGCTACGTGGTTTCTGCAGGATAATGTGGCTGAGTACCTTAATCTTCTTTCTCTGCTTGATTCTCAAAGCAATTTAAATGGTAGTGACAGCTTGCTAACGAATTCAAGTGATATTGTTGGTACTTTGAAGGAGAGGTTGGCGAAGTATGTTGCTTATGGATGCAAATTAGAATCATCTAGGTTTCTAGAGTACTGGGTTCCTGTACTCTTATCCAATGTGCAGCTAGAGCAGTATTGTTTTACTCTACTTTCAAACTCTCTCTCTCTTTGCTCACCTTCAAAGACTGATCCTGTTGGAGTTCTCCGAAGCATTCTTATCTCCAGCCGAAAGGTTGAGTTTACTGAACTTTTTGCTTCAACTACATGATTATGTGAGATTTAGGCTCTTTTTTTTTTTTTTAAATGTATACCTTTGATGTCAAATGATCTAACAAATCAAAATATTCATGCTGATTTCCTGACTTTTTGTGTTTGCCTGCAGTATGAACTTCAGAAATTAGGATTAGGTTATGTTTCAACGATAGGATTAGAAATTTTCAAATGCATTATCCTAAGGTTTTCTGTTTGGAGTTAGTAATCTGATGATGCTTTTGGAAAATCTTGAAATGCAATTTAATTTATTTATATTTTGGGATGGGTGAGATCATTACCGCTCAAACCTAGGATATTTACCCAACCCCCACCTCACCCTTACCACTTGAGCTTTGTTGTTTGAATTTCTTTTATTTATTTTGGATTTTCAAAAGCATAAAAAATCACCTGGTTTGTCTTTTATCGTACTTTTTGTCGTATTAGAGGAATTTCCATTGAACTTTTTTCGTGATATATGCATTAGAATGAGGATGAGTGAGATGTGTAGAAATTACTGTTATGACTGCATATTATGAGTTGATATCGTGTTTTCATGGTAATTCTTGACAGTGTTGCGATCACCCCTATGTTGTGGATCAATCCCTTCAAACTTTGCTCACTAAAGGCCTTAAAGAGGTTGAGTTTTTGGATGTTGGCATAAAAGCAAGTGGCAAATTACAACTTCTTGATGCAATGCTTTTGGAGATCAAGAAACGAGAGTTAAAAGTGCTTATTCTTTTCCAGGTACATTTTTCTTGACAATTGGTTTTGAACCAATTGTATTATGCATGTTGTGGATTATTGATATTCTCTAGCGTATGATGATAAAGTGATTAATTTACATGAAAAGCTTGTAAATATTTATAACGGAAACTTTTATAATCATTTATGAGCTTGTGAAAAGCATATGAATTTGAATTCCCTGGGTTCTATAAGTTCAAGTTCTACATCTGCCACCATTTTGCTGCTTTGACAGGTGGCAGAAAGAAAAAAGGCTTTGATGCTTGTCCAACATGTAAAAATGAATGTGTAGCTTAGTACCTGTTTGGCCTTGCTTTTGGAGCAGCTTTCCTGCTCCAAGAAGCTGAAGTGGCCAACCAGGTCTCGAGTATCAAATTTTAGCTTTTGCATAAGTTGAATATGAGCTTCTAGAGGCTAAAGCTGAAACCAATAATTTGACCTTTCAAAGAAAGTTGCAATGAGACACTGATGGACACATTTGGTGAGAATTTTTAATGAACAAAATATAATCTTAGTGATTTTAGATAAATTCTATATAACAGCTCTTGAAATAGTTATATTTTCAACTGCATTTTCTGATTCCAGCCAAGCCAAACTAGCTGTTATAAGAGAATAATGTTGGTTAACTGGAAGATGCTAGTTCGATAGGTCATTGTGTCAATTAATGCCTAACCTCGGCCTTTTGATGTTTCAATGTCTTAAAGTTGCATTTTGAGTTGAAACTAAACATGCAATGGTTTCTTTTTGCTGGTATGACTATGGTTGTTTTGTGTACTGACTACTTTACTGTCTTAGTGTGTAACTTTAATCAATCCTTATTGTCTAAATAGTACTACTTCTTTACTGTGAGTGCACATGCATATAACCTATATATATATATATAATATTTCTCTCGCAAAAAACAGATTTTGGCTATTTTATGTTTCTCATGTAGATGGTTTGATTGACAGTACATTGGTGGTTCTGGATGGGATTTAATGGGAGATATTTTGGATGACTTTCTGCGTCAAAGATTTGGTACAGATTCTTATGAACGTGTTGATAGTGGTGTCATCCCTTCAAAGAAGCAATCTGCTTTGAACAGATTCAATAATGAGAGGGAGAGATTTGTCTTTCTATTAGAAACCCGTGCTTGTCTTCCCAGCATCAAGTTATCTGCAGTTGGTACTGTCATAATATTTGGAAGTGACTGGAGCCCAATGAACGATCTAAGAGCCCTGCAGAAGATAACACTTGATTCCCAGTTTGAACAAATAAAAATATTTCGTTTATATTCATCATTTACTGTAGAGGAAAAAGTTTTGATGCTTTCAAAACAAGATAAGACAATTGATAGCAACATAGAGAACATAAGCCCTAGTAGTAGTCACATGCTGCTTAAATGGGGGGCTTCGTACCTATTCAGTCAATTGGATAAATTTCATGGTATTCCAACATTGGATGCAAGTACCTTGTCTGATCAATCACATTTAAAAGATGTGATTCAAGAATTTTTTATCATACTGCATCAAACTGGGATAGACTATGATGCAAGCAAGTTGTCCCTAATTTTACAAGCCAAACAAAATCAAGGAATGTATAGGACAGAAATGCCTTTGTTTGGTGAGCAGAAAATTCAAGTGATGAATGAAGATCCACCTCACATATTTTGGACAAAACTTTTGGAGGTAAAGAGTCCAAGGTGGAAGTATTCTACTTGTTCATCTCAGAGGAATCGGAAAAGGGTTCAATATTTTGATGATTTGCAAAAGAAACCAGAGGCTGAAAGTGCTGAAGTTGTAAAGAGGCGCAAGAAGGTAGTCAGTGATGGCAATGATCATCCCTCTCCAAAAGCTGGGCTGCAAGAGGGGAAATTGGCTGCTGGGGACAAGGAAGGTAATGGGCAATGTAAATGCAATGAAGTGCAGTATTGGTAGAAGAGAATTCTCTCTTTCCTGAATGCTCTTTCCGACTGTTTCTCTGTTTTTTTTGCAGGAACCTCAGCATATGGTTTGTCTCCTTCTTTGAGTAGATCAATAGCTTCTGAGAGTGATAAAATTCAAGCAACCTCTAATCCACTTCATCTGGCCAATAATATCTTGAAGATACGAGCTCTTAACATGGTTGAATGGGAGAGAAGAAAACAACGCGACTCACAGAAGAATCTCCATGTTCTTTTGAGTCCACAGATAGCAAAACTCTGTGAAGTTCTACATCTCACAGTATGTACCTTAATTACCGCTGGAAGGATTAAATTTAAACGGGTTCAGAACTTGCTGTTTTTTCTTTATCTTGTCAGTCTATAATGTCTATTATGTATCTAGAATGAAAAGAAACCACAGGAAAGGATTTTGGCAGGAGGGGGATATTTAACCTCCTTCGAAATTTCAAAATATGTTTTTGCTGAGATCCAGTTCCCTCTCAGTATAGAATGAAAGCAAAGGGGGAAGAAGAATAGACAGGAAAAATATGGTTACTAGATATAGTTCTCAAAAACGCTCTATCTTGAACTGCAGTTATTATTGTCTACTTTTATTTTCTTTTAAAACATACCTGCCTGGGTAGAACGGATCATTCAAGTTTCATTTTATTCTTTTTATCTTAATGTGACTAAAAATGGAAAAGTTACTTCACTAGGGTTTTTGGAAAATGGGCCAGTTTAGCATCACATTTTGTAGAAAAGTTACCATGTTTGTCCTGTGTTCTACTTCTAAAAAATTTCCCCTGGAGTTAAGGTGGAAAAAAAGGTCCTTATCTATTTACTAACACAAGGATCTAGTTATTATAAATATTTTTTTATGTATTTCTTTAACAGTGGACCTGCAATTTTCTTTCTCTCTGTCATGGTTTTACATCAAAGTCTTACTATTCTGTTAACCCAGTATTTATAACAGCCTGCTTTATGATAGATCTTATTTGTGTTGCAGGAGGATGTCAAGGCTATGGTTGAAAGGTTTCTTGAATATGTCATGAATAATCATCTGGTCAATAGGGAACCAACGACCATTTTGCAGGCTTTTCAAATTTCTCTGGTTAGATCTTTATTCTCTCTTATATTCTTAAATTCATTCTGCAATTGTTGATAATGGTGTCTTTGATATGCTGATTGGTGTTATCTATTAGGCAGTCCTGTGTGTATTAGAGGATCAAGTTATGCTTTTATTTATGCTTGCCTTTTTCTTCAAGCGCCGTGTAATTAGACATCAAACTTTGATGTGCACTCATCTTTCTCATAGACGGCTTCTGTAGAATTAGCAATTGTGCCTTTGTAATGCAAGTGGATATGATAGAAGTCCTGTTCATATGGAACCCCTTGCTTAGGAGTCAGGATCACGCATCATGCCAAGCTTTTTATGAAAATTGAGCTATGTTTCCTTTTTTGGCAATATGTTTGAATCTGTTTTAGATTATGTGCCGATTCTTGTGATGGTATATTTAGTTCTTGAGTTTGTACTAGCCGCAGTCGAAGCTGTGAAAAAGTTTTTATCATGTTTGCAACTTTTTGTTGAAAAATTTTATGCTGTTTGATCTTGGTGTCAAATGATGAGGAGTGAAAGATGAAACTTCTACCATCCTTTTGAGAAAGTTGCATGTCTTATTTAATTAGAGCTTGCACTCAAAATGTTCTACCAAGTTTTTGCTGCTGAAGTTAGCTATTTTTCTAATGATCCACTCAATAAAGGACAGAGTATATAATTTAGATGGAACTGGTTGAAACTTTGAGCTTCGGTCTTGACAAATAGTTTAGATTTATATCAAGTATGTCTCTCATCTGTAGGCAAGTGAAAATTCAGTTCAGGCAGAATTACTCAGATTGCATGGAGAGAGAGGGAGGTAAAGAACTACGTAGGTCATGTGTATTTCTTAGGTCGAAAAAATAATCAAATGAGTCGGTCTAGCTGTGTCTCTCTTCCCCTCCCATCATTCTTTGATATAAACACCTTGTATGGATTTATTATTAATGTATTATGTATGTGCTTATATATGTCTATTTATGAGTTCACTTTGATGCATAAAAATATTCATGTAACGTTGAACATTCTATTGGGATGGTGCATTCCTGCTGCATTTTTGTATATATGCTATAAATATTCTAGATTTCTAAAACCTTTGCTGTTGCATGGGGCTTATAAGCAAAGTAAGCATGCATTAATGATTTTCTGGTTCTTTAACATTTGAATCTTCTGGTCTCTGTACATTTAGTGTTGGAGTGCGGCTTCTTTGTTGAAGCAGAAAATTGATCGCAAAGAATCACTTGCACTTGCAAAGCAGCATCTAGGCTTTACCTGCAAGAAAGAAGAGGCAGACTATGTTTATTCAATGTTGCGGTGTCTGAAGAGAATGTTTCTATACCGTACAGGGTATTTGAAGGTTCCAAACTCTCCCAAAGCTTCTGGACAATCAAGTAAAGCTGTTGGAAGAGATTATTCCAATGCAACATCTTACCAGCAAAATGTAAAAGCGAAGATTGAAGATTTGTCGGGGTTTCAAGAGGGTTCTGATATACAGACCATTGCCGAGTCTGGAGTGGCCCCAGAATTTCAATTGGCACAGAGAGATCTTCTAAAAAGCATCAAAGAAATTCAGAAAAAATGTGATAAGCAGATGACAAAACTAATTGAGAAGCAAAAGGAGGAAATGAAACAATTTAACCAGAAGTATGAGGAAGAAAAGGCACAGCTGGAGAATAAGAAAAGAACAGAAGCAGCTGTTATCCGTTTGCATAGTAATGTCTCGATGAGGACTGAGAAGCTCAAGAATTTGGACATTGAATATGCAAGGAAGTTTGTTGAACTCAAACAGCCGATGGATCTACATCTTAAGAATCTTGAGGCATTGCAGGTGGCAGCAAGAAGCAATGTTCTAGAGAGAAAGACTCGTTGGGTAGAAGCAGTTAAGTCCTGGGCTAGGGTCGAGTTAGTGAAGCCACCCGTAAGTGAGGCGAATCTTTCTGAAGGAAGGAGTTCTGCCAGAGTTATTCAATCTGCCTTAGGAAGTGAGGTAAGACTGTCCAAAATTGTGCACATTGTTGATGACGAAGTTATGGCATACAGTGATCCCATCGACAAGGCTAGACACTTCAAGGAGAATTCTGAGGGAGCATCAGTTGAGTGTAATGTAACTGTCAATTCTGCTGGTGTTGAAGAACAAGCTGTCTACAAAGATTTGTGTCCCAGAGAACAGGTTTCTGCTGGACAAATTCCAGATGGAGGCGTCCGAGTAGATGTTCCTGCGACTGTCAGTTCAGGTGATGTTACAGAAGATGTCCTTTCCATGAGATGTTCAAATGAAGACCAGATTTCTGATGGATCTAAATTAAATATGTCAAATGGGGATCCCGAGACTGTTTCTCCTACTGGTGCTCCAGAGAATCTTGCCTCTATGGAAGCACCCTCATGTGGAGAAATTCCTAATGGAGCCACATCGAGCAAGCCTAACAGGGAGGTTCCCTTGAAAGCAGCAGAGAGTGTCGGTTTCTGTGAAGGTCAGGAGAACCTTGCCCAATTGCAAGCACCATCATCTGAAAAAATTTCTGATATTGACACATTAAGAAAGGTTGATGGGGAGACCCCCTTGAGAGAATCAGGAACTGTCATTTCTAGTGAAGGTCGAGAGAACCTTGTCTCATTAGAAGCACCTTCATCTGTAGAAATTCCTGATGGATCTAATTTAAGCAAAGTTGATGAGGAGGTTCCCTTAAGGAAAACTGTGATTGCCAATTCTGGTGAAGGTCAGGAGAACCTTGTCTCAGCAGAAGCACTTTCATCTGAAGAAATTCCTGATGGAGCTGCATTAGGAAAGGCTGTTGGGGACATCCTCTTGAGAGCAAGTAAGACTGTCAATTCTGGTGGTGGTAAGGAGAATCTTGTCTCATTGGAAGCACCTTCATCTGGAGAAATTCCTGATGGAACCACATTAAGCAATTTTGATGGTGAGGTTCAGTTGAGAGCACCTGAGACTGTCAGTTCTGGGGAAGGTTATGAGAATTTGCTGTCGTTGGTGGAACCTTCATCTGAAGAAATTCTTGGTCGAACCACGTTAAACATGGCTGATGGGGAGCTTCCCCTGAGTGGACCTGAAGCTGTCAGTACTACTGAAGGTCAGAGGAATATCATGTCTGCTAACTGTTCATTTGAGAAACAGAATCCTGGTGGAGCCACATTGAATATGCCTGATGGAGAAGTTCCAAAGAGCACATCTGAGATTGCAACTTCCAGTGATGGCATGGATATTGTCTGCATGAATCCCTCTACATCTAAAGAACAAATACCTGATACAGCTGCACGTTCCATGCCTGCTGAAGAGGTCTCTTTGGCAGAACCTGAAACTGCTCCTAGTGAAGTCCCTGAATGTGGTAGTGTTCATAGAGAGAATGATGGAACAAGTCCCATCGAAATTGACCAGCTGGATGGCGTACTATGCACTACGAACCAGGAATCTGAATTCGAAGAACCGTCTCTGGCAGGTCTATCTTCAGTGCATCCTGTTCCTACCACGGACCAAGGTGGTCCACTGCCACCAGATCTGGTATGTAAGATTATTATTGTTTTGATTATATTAAAGTTACAGAGTACAGATTCTTTTTGGACTATTCTGTTGGGCTTTTTCAATTGAAAGATTTCTTAAGTTGTCATTTCACGCCCAAAATATAAAGCAAAATAGTAGCAATAAGGTAATATATATCTGCATGGTTATGGCTGCCCTACATTGTGGTTTTATTTAATTTATCCTTGTGGTAAGGAGATTATTTTGAGATTGGGAGAGATTATGCTATCAATACCCTGCTAATGGCCAGCTCCCAATCTATTGACAATATCTTATGGGGCAGGTATTCCCAAATGTGGGTTCTCTTGCATATACTTCCTCTGGAATACAAGCTAGATACGTTGCAAATAATGAAATGTGAAATGCTTCTCAGGTTGCTGAAACTTCACCATTTAATGGCGCCATTGATGTGACCTGCAACGTGTCCAATCCTGATGCATCAGTTGTGGAGCTTAGAGAGCAAATGCAGCAGTTGAGATCCACGGAATCAACTTCTAACCTCTCTCCTCCTGATCTACCTTCAGTTGGTGCAATTGAACATCAACCAAGCAATGAAGGCCAAACTGACAACCAAAATTCTCAGGCTCCAAGGCAACCAGTGGCAAATCATATTGAGCTCTCCAGTCAAGATGGCTTGCAGCCTATGCATTCACCCATTGATGGGCTTGTGAGACAGGCTTCAGAAACAAGAACAGCTTCAGTCCCTTCTGTTTCTAATGGCCTTCCCTTACAGACTACACCTGCTGTATCATCTCGGATACCTCTGCCTTTGTATCATGACCCACTTCAAAATGAAATGGAAAGAATACGCAAAGAAAAAGAGCAAACCTTTAAAGTTCATGAAGACACGGTGAGTGTCCTGTGTACTTGTTTGCTTATCTACTGACAGTGATATATGTTTTACTTTCTGCTGAGAACTTCCTCTCTTTTGAACAGAAGCTGCAGCTGAAATCAGAGTGTGAGAAGGAGATTGAGGAGATTCGTAGAAAGTATGAAGTTAAATTTCAGGAGAAAGAGGCAGAATTTCTGCTCAAGAAAAAGGAGCTTGATGTAAATTACAACAAAGTTCTCTTGAATAAGATCTTGGCTGAGGCTTTCAGGTCTAAATGTATGGATAATAGGACATCTGGCTCAGCAGGAGCACAGGAAGGTGAATCTTACTTTTACTTGGTAATTTTAACACAGAGAATTAGATGGATGCTTTGATTATATACTTGATGAAAATTCTACGCACTGGTGCCTGGTGGGATTAGGGTACCTGCTCAATCCCAGATCTGTTGATCATTGTTAGGACATGATATAGTTTTAGTCACTTAAGAAAATTTAGAGGCAGTTTTTTATTGGTTGCTTAGGTTACAAGTACTTGGTATATTGCAAGTTAAAGAGAGAGTGCGTGTTAACTCTGTGTGTGTGTGTGTGTGTTCTGGCATGTAGACCACTATCTATATGTGCAAGAAAATGCAATGATTGCTAAAATGCTCAGAACCAAATATTCAAATACGTTTTGCCTTATATGCATGCACGTAACTAAGATTTGCCTTTTTGCCATGATTCACTATACTGACCACCCAGTCATTGTTTTTCTGGCAGAGGGAAATTCCAGTTTCATGCAGCAGCTGGTTCAACTTTCATCACAACAGATGGTACAACAACCTTCCACTGCTTCTGGTCTCCCTTCAACTGGCTCAGCTACTAGCATGCAAACTGTTTCACCTGCTGTAGTCAATGCACAAACCATGGGTCCACCTTTGCAGGTTGTTAACCCTTCGGCATTATTCTCAGGCACTCCAACTAGACCTCCCCATATCAATTCCATCTCCCCTTCCACAGGAAACCTTCAAATGGGCACTGAAATTCGTGCTCCTGCCCCACATTTACATCCATTTAGGCCTTCATCATCCATTTCCCCTACCAGTCTCCCATTGAATTCTCGTGGAATGTTAAGTCAGCAGGCACATAATAACCACCCTGTGGCTTCTATGTCATTGCGCCAGTCGTATGGTAACCTCCTCGCACATAGGCAGGCATCAACTACAGGCCAATCTGGTAGGATCCAACATGAAATTGCCGGAGGGTTGGCAGCTCTACCTAACTCTTCTTTACTTTCATTGGATGTTTTAATGGGTATTAACAATCTATCTGGTGCCAACGCAAATCCTCCAAGCAACTTGCTGCCAGATGTTAGTTCAAGCTTGGCTACATTGGTCCGTCAGGAATCTCGCATGCCAAGTATTCGGTCTAACTCAGCACAGCAAAGTGGAGCAACTGACATTGTTTGTTTATCAGATGATGACTAACCATAATCACTGGAGGAATATGCAGTGGTCGGATCCTTTCAGTTTTTGAGTCAAGAGGGCTTCTAAATTACTAGTGTCAGGCCAGAAATTGATGTGCGATTTTGCTAGGAAATTTGCGGTTGGCTTGGTTGTATATGGTCGAATGTTGTTTGCAGTGACTAGTTATTTAATTTGTAAAAAATATATATATATTCTTTCAGTTACTACTATTTCTCCTATGTAAATTGTTTGAAATTTGCGTGGGTGAGAGAGAGTGGCGTCTGCTAATTTAAACCGGCTATGTTACTGCCCGGAGAACTACCATCCAGGCTTCCAATCAGTTTTTTTTTTTTTTTTCTCGTAATGATACATAAATTTACCTTATAATATAACAAGCTTTGAAAAATAGCATTTTAACTGGATAGCAGGGCAGGGATTCTTAACATATTGGAAGAGGAACGCCATCCCAATCCTTGAGACATTGGAGCAGCGGATCAATCAAGTTTCCCTCACATATTCCAACAAATACTTTATCAAATTCCTCACCTGGTGATCTCTCTTTCTCTCCTGTTAAAAAACTCTGTACCTAAGCTTTCTCTCACAAACTTGTACGAGGGGTAGGACCTGCATTCTTTGATCTTGTTTGGAATTGCTGGATTACCACTTTCAACTTCCTTTGGCAAGACTGTCTTCAATTCCTCCTCAAAAGCACCAATCTTATGAAATATTGAAGCATTTGCGTTATTCAATTCACAATTGTTTGTCAAGGCATGTTCTATCAGGACTTTCCTCAGTTTTTGCATAAGTGGGTAATTTTCACTACATGGATCGTCAACATATGCAATAACATGCTCAAGATCGACCACTTTAAGCAAATCCTTCTCACAAAATCTTGAAGGGTGAAGCACCCCGTTGGCCCCCATGGCTAGGACTTTTTGGCAACTTGGCTCACTATTTTTTTTTTCTTTTACTGCGTTCTTCAAGTTCTCCTCCAGGTGCCTCAAATCTGTAGCCTGATACAGCGCAATCATATGTATGTTGAAGACATCAGCTTTAAGATGTCAACAGCTTCAGCTGTTTTCCTGGCAGAGATTAGCCCCAACGAGTTCACATCTTGGTTGTGTTGTGCTGCCGAATTACTTCAACCTGAGGGCCTAACCATTGTGGGGAAGTACGAAGAGCATATCGATCTTGCTTAGGCTTTTGCAAGAGATCAATTTCATGCAACTTTTGTTTTCCCCCTCTTTTGGGTTCTCTTTTAATATATATTATATATGCACTTAAACTTCATTTTAAGAACCAAAAATGAAAACAAATATGAACCAATTGGATCAATGTGTAAATAAATGGTTAGGTCTAACTGGGCCTTTACTATTTGAAAATTGGATCACATCCTACTCTTTGTTTTTTTTTTTTTTCCCCAATGTAAATCACCATTCGATCAATTTGAAGTAAAGGTTGCCCAGGCCCATTTAAAATATTTATTCAGATTTCAAGGGTTTTTTTTTTGTTTTTGCTTTTACCCTTTATGTTTTTCTCTTAATAATAGAACTTTACCCTTTATTATGTTTTTTTTTTATAAAAGATTTAAATGAGGGAAGATTATCTCATTTCAAGATTAAAGCATATCCCAGACTTCAACGATGATTTACACTGAACTTACAAATCACCTATAAAAAACTGCAGGGAGTGAAAAATCTAACCTAACATTCCTTTATTATCATATAATAACCTCATATTCTCTCAAAAATAACCTAATTCATAAAAGTTGCTATCGAAAAAATCAATCCTAGACGAGCCAAGTACATGAACTTGACAAGCTAACCACTCAACTACACAAGTCTATTTTCGGAGCTAATTATGTTCATAAACATATATATATATATATATATATATATATATATATATCCAAAAAAAAAAGTTAGTATTCATTCTTAAAAAATTCAAGTGCATTGACTAGGAATAATACTCATTTTCATTAGGTTGTTTTAGTCATTCCAAATCCAAGCATGTTTATTTGATAAAACTATAGAATTATTAATATTAATTTTTATTCAAGTGAAAAATATATATATATATTATCATCAAGCTATTTTCAAAGAAATATATATTAATGTTAACGAAGAAAATTGTATAACGATTGTATTTAAAATAAGATTCAATTGGTTACCAATTTTGGTAAATGCCGGCTTCTAACTTATCAGACCCTTCAAATCATGAATAATCAAAGGAAGGTTTGACAAGCAACCAAAAAATAAATAAATTTCTAAATGATTCTACATCATGAAGTTAGCTTTATTTATGCCCATGTATATATATATATATACTAGACAAATAGAATTCTAAATCCATAGTCTGCAGTTCTGGCATGCCTCATTTTTTTAACTATTGTTTTGTCATTCCAAAGTCATATTCAATTTAAAAAATTTGGAAGCATTTTGTCATTCCAAAATAGCTTACAATTTGTAGGAGTATTAAATTTGATGTTGGAACCCCATATCATGACATTGATGTTTGTAAAACTTGTTAGATCAGAAAGGTTCGCTGGCTGGTTGTTTAGAATTTGAAACCAAATCCATCTTCTTGCTGATGATCTAAGCTTTGAGTCTTTGACCAAACTTTCCTATTGTTATCCTCAAATTAAATAAATATATATATTTTACAATTGTAATTTTTCTAAACTACAAATATATGAAAAATATAGTAATATTCTACATATATGGGCTACAGATTAGGCAATCTGTATATACGTATCATATATTTATTTTTTTCGTGTTAATCATGTAAATAAACACGACACAATTTATTAAATATGTCAAAATTTTAAACACGGATACAATATATATAGTAAACATATCGTGTTAATCATATTTAAATGTGTGATATTGTGTTTATTATATTATTTTCTTATTTATTAAACGTATTACGTTTATGTTCTTGTCCAAAATTACAAATCTAATCACGTGGCAATGTGGCATTGATATAATTTTGTCGGCTATATATATTAGTTTTCAGTGGATTAGGGTCATTACTCACAATTCCTAAAATTAAGGGATTAAACCATTAATCCATTATTATTCACAGTGGGTATTTGCTGTTGCTTGTTGTGCTATAGTTAAATGCTGGCATGAGTCAAAGATCTAAAAAGCTGTAAAGAATAACAATGTCAAATGTGTTGCTTGCAGCCTAAATCCATATTTTTTTTTGGGCTCTTTAGACCTGTTTGTATCTGACTTGGACTGACAAAGATGTAATAATTAAGTTCAAGGAAGCAAGTGTATTTAGACAATTTTGGACGTTTCTTTCTCTTGACATGTTGCCAATGTGCATCAACAAGCTTCAAAATAAGATTATGAAAAAGATTAATTCTTTAAATTAGTTTGATTGAATATATATATATAAATTAGTTTTACACATTTTTGTAATTTTTTATACAATTTATATTTTAACAAATCGACTATTAGATTTAACAATATAATTGTACTCGTCGTGCACGTAAAGTTTCGAATCGATCCGATATTTTTATCATATCGATCGAGAATCTTGTCTTTTTCAATATATATTTAACGGTTGAAATTTTTTTACATCGAACAAATAGTTAAATATTTTTAATTTACTCGAAACTCGACGTGCATGATCTACGTGAATAAACATGAAATACGACGGTTCAATTAAACAAATATAAATCATATAAAAAATTACGGATGTGTGTAAAACTAATTTAATTTTACACTAATGTAAGTAGATATATATATATATATATATATATATATATATATATATATATATATATATATATATATGCTAATTGATCACTTTTGGCTAACTTATCCCATTAATCTTCTTCAGATAATGAACTTGAACTACAAATAAAACCTACCAATTAACTTCAGAATCAAACAACGAATTTTGGGAATGTGATTCTCATTTGATAGATCCCTCACCTTAAACCATGCTGATCGATTAAAGCAGCTCTTTTCTGATCTTCAAAGATGACATTATCTCAGTTTGTAGCTTTTATTAATGTCATACCTTTGACTTCTCGACCTTGTAGGGTTTTTTTTTTTTTCTTTTTTTCTTTCCTTTTTCTTTGAAGCAATCAATTTTGACAACTAGCAAATCCACTAAATTAAAGGGGTCATACCCTCTCCATAGTGCATTCAGAAGGCTATTCATTTTGGTCACCTTTGTTACAGTGTATGACAACCTGTCATCTTCTCCTCCACCTCTTCTTAATTAGCATTCAAACTTTGCAACTTTTCTTTTCTTTTCTTTTCTTTTCTCTCTTCCATTTTCATTCACTTAAATAATGTTAGGTCTTGGAGCATTGAAAGAGCCTCTTTCAAAGTTGCGTCCACATCCAGGCATGTTTCCTGTCTTACAATTCAAGAAAACCTAACTAGTACCTTAATTATTGTAGAAAAAAATAAATAATAGAAAAGTTAGGAAAAAAAATCAAAATACAAGAATTTACGTAATTTAACCAATTATGCTTACGTTCATGGGATTGAATAAATTTTCACTATTTTTAAATTAAAAAAAATTACATAGTACACGACATTAATCAAAACTGTAAAACCCTAAAAAATATCACTAAAACTGGATCAATAAACAAAAAAGAACTAAACACTTAATTAAATATCTAAATTTAATAATTGAAATTAAAAATTTAATGCTCTATCAATAATCACACAACTGCCGATTATATTACTATTTTCTTATTAGCTTAAATGAATATATAATTGACATTATAATGATTATATGACCTCAAATCCATATACTTTTCGTTTTGAAGTAATCGAAGTCAAATTTTCAAATCAATGACGCTCATATAAATAAATAGAGAATCAAGAAAATGATGGGAATAATTAAGTAGGAAAAAATGAATTATATATAAGAAAATGATATCACATGTGAGATTGTCTAAGGGGTCTATAAGAAAACAAGCAAGAGATGATATATATATATATATGGTAGAAATAAGGTCGCAATTTAAGGATAATGCAGATGCTAAAATTCGAATTTATATATATTAGATATAACTGAATTAAATTTTAAGATCGATATATATATATATATATATATATTCTTAATTCCAAGTTGTTTATGTAATTGTTTCCATTTAGAATTGGGGCCTTGTAAAAGAGGGAAGAGCTCTATCTTTTAGATGTAAAAGTAATTATTCCTCCCTACAAGAGAACATGCACAAGGGACCCAAGACAGTGGATCCTTTTTATTTTAACTCCTTTTAAGACCCCATTTATGTTTCCAACTTGTTTCCCATGTAGAAAGAGAGCAAAAGAGAGAAGGAGAGGTTTTGATTACAGTAAGTGGGAGAGAAAAAGAATCATTAATAAGTAAAAAGAATCCATTTGTGGGTCTTTTATAGCCCTAAATTTGCTACACTTTCTGAGGCAAAGTCAAAAAAAAAGTAGAAAGCAGGCTTTTCCAAGGGAACATCCCCTCCTAATTGTGTCTCTAATTTTGTATTTAATTTTAGGGCTATGGGATTAATTATAAAACTAAACTTAACTGTATAATTTATTACTATATGTTAGCAAGTTTATTATCACTTTTTTTTTTATTATTTTTATATAATTAGGAAATGATTTGTGTTCCTAATAATTATATCAATATTAACAAACAAAAAAAACTATTAAAACCCATTTTTAATTGTATGCCTTAACAATTATACATGCACCAAAAACACACAAAAAAGAGATAAAAAAGGCAAATTTAAGCATGTGAATGTGATATTTTTTTTTTATATAAAGGAGCTTGTAGTTTAAGATAAAAAAAATTAATTGCAAATGTTAAGATTCAAATTTTAAATTTATTAAATAATTATTTTTAAAAATAATTACATAAATCAACCAAGTTAAATTTGAAATTTTCTTATACATTTGTACGTAAATAATGATTAGCTGTAGAGAAATTTTACCGCAAACAGTGAAATGACTCATTAATGATTGATCAAAGCTCTTTTGAGTGTATCTGGTTGTATTAAAGGTCAGCATATCTCTTTGGCTAAGCTTGTGAGGTGTCGGTGGGGACTGGGGGACTCACCACTTTGATTTTTCATTGTATGTGACAATTGGAGATTTGACATTAACAAGATCAGGCTCTACAATTTTTAATCAGCTTGCTTTTTGTATCAATAGTTAGTATGATACTAAAAATTATTTTATAAAACAAATTCTTTGACAGGAATCTCCCAAAAGCCAAAATATTGTTGGCATTTGGGTCCATGAAACTCAACTTGATGTCTAAACTAGGGTTAATGAAAGGAAAGTGCAAATATATACCCTTTGATTTGCAATTGGAGTAATGAGTGAAACCATGGTCCAAATGCCATGAGTGGCCATTATTTGGAAACCCACCCATTTCTGTCCTCAATCATGATAATGACCCTAGCGGCCCTTTCTTTATTTTTTCCCAATTCAAGAATAGTAGCTTTATTTTAAGCTATTACTTTTGGATATCAATGTATAATTTGTGTATATAAATACGAAATACGTAAGTTATTGTAAGTAGATACATGGTATATAATTTATGTACACAATTGATATCAATAATGAATGAAAATTTGATCTTCCATCAACCAAGAGATGTGTCTGATTATTACATGTCTGTTCGGATCGATTTTAGTCCAAAAGATGTGTCTGAAGGTTATGTCAGTTTTCGAACAATTGTGTCTTGTCCGAACAGGTTTCTCGTTTTCTATATAAACCCGAGGGTTGGTCCTATTTTAAATATATCGAAAATTAGTCTTATTTTTACTCTTCTGCTCTTGGTTCTTTCAACTGTCTTGTGAGAGAGACGCTGCACCTTTTTGGTTCACTTGTTGCAGTGGTTGTGCTGCCAATCTGCAACGTTATCGAGGAGGCTTGGGAGACAAATTACAATATACTGTAAGCACCGTAAGAACAGGCAATAATCGTCTTAAGGTCAGAGGTTCAACCTTGACTCGATATTTTATTTTTTGGTTCTATCGAAACTGTGAGTATATTCGTATTTGAATATTTTAAATATTTTGTTCATGTTCTTCTTAAATATATGTTTAACAAGTAATGAAATAATTGCTAAATGCTTACAAGATTGTCAACAATTACAATAAGTTTTTTTTTTTTTTTAATTCGTTTTCAAGCTATGCCAACTTAATTATATTTGAATATGGACTTAGTTTAATTGGGTCATGTAGTTATTTTTAAAATGTGACATTTAACATATTTGAGATTCGAATCTCAATATCTGCAAATTACAATCTGTTCCTCTATTTTTAGATCATATGATCTCTTTTGTACCAAAAACACTTGATTAATTATTAAATCTCTTGTTATTTGAGTCTCAACCATCTATTTGAAAGAGGATTACTTAAGGGTGTAATAACCAATTTTCGTCCGGGTCGGATTCGAATCCGACCCGGACCAAGTGCGAACCGGGCCTACTATTCAGCAGGCCCAATCTACAAACCCGGCCCAAACCCCTCAACCCCCAAGCCTGGCCCAATTTTCGGCCCTTTTCATCCAAAACCCTAACCCTAGCCGCCTCCCCCATTTCCCAAAACCCAACAGCAGAAACCCTCCCCCCACACGCCAAACCCTGGCCACCTGACCAACCCCCCTGCCACACGCCAAAAGGCCACCCCAGACACGCCACCCTCCCCCACACTCAACCCTCTCCCAACACTCAACCGGCCACCACCACCAACCCCCCATAAAACCCCCATCACCAGCAAAAAAAAAAGGAGGAGGGAGGAGGGAGACCCCGGATTCGGACCCCCCCCACGTTCACCAAAAACCCAGATCGGGGTCCGAAATCCCGATTCGGACCCCCTTCCTCCACCACCGACGACCAAAAAACCAGATCCCGACCCCCCACCTCCTCGAAACCAAAAAAACCTGCAAAAGAAAACACAAAAAAAAACCACACAGCAACCAACAAAAAACCTAGATCTACGAAAATCGGTGAGGATCCGGGCTAAACGGAGCCCGGATCCGTGACGGTGGACGGCGGCCGGCGCGGTGGCCAGCCGCCGGAAACTGGGTTTCTGTGGGAGAGAGTGAGAGAGAAAAGAGAAGAGAGAGAAAGGAGAAAAAAAAAAGAAAGAAAATGAAAAAAAAAGGGGATTGGGGGGTATTTATACGGTGCCGAAACGGTACCGTTTAGGGGAGCGGGTCGAGGTGACCCGCGCGTCGACCCGCGGGTCGACCCGGGGTCCGCGCGGGTCACCCGATTTTTTTTAAAAAATGTAAACGGCGTCAAAACGACGCCGTTTTGTCCCTGGGTCCGCGCGTGGACCCGCGGGTCGACCCGGGGTCCGCGCGCCCGAACCGAAAAAAAAAAGGGATAAAGGCGCCGAAAGGGCGCCGTTTTGTGGCGCCGAAACGGCGCCGTTTAAGGTTGGGAGGATCCGCGCCTGGACCCGGATCCGACCCGGGGTCCGCGCGGGTCCCTCCCTTTACCCGAAAAAAAAAAAAAAAAAAAAAAAAAAAAAAAAAAAAAAGAATTGGGCCAGGATCGGACCTGGCCCAGCAGGCCAGGCCTGATCCTGGCAGCCCAGACCTTGATTCTGGGCCCCAAAAAAAAAAAAAGAAGAAAAAGAAAAGAGAAAAAAAAAAGAAGGAAAAGAAAAAAGAAAAAAATATAATAATAGTAATTTAAAAAAATATATATAATAATAAAAAAAAAAAAATCAAAATAAAAAAAAATTAAAAATTAAAAAAAAAAGGGGGAAAAATATAATAAAAAAATTAAAGAAAAATTCACGATAATCGTTTTTTGAAGTTTTGATTTTTTATTGACATTTTCAGGTGGTCGAGAAAGAGCAAAGAACTTTGCGAAGATCAAGTCCGACATTCTAATTCTCGACATTTTTCAAGTATGATTTTAATTTTCTTATTTATTGTCATTACTATTTTTGTTTATTATTTTTGTTCAGCATTCGATATATTTTTGTTATTTGGTTTTGATTTTAAAATATTAAAATAATAATTTTTAATTAATACATGTCTTTTAAAATTATTGTCGGTAAATAAAATTCTCTAAAAACGGATCTTTTTCTCGGATGGTCAGAGTATCGATCGTTCTTCGAAATGGTCCGAGTAAGAATAATAATCGAAACACTATCGAAAGTATCGGAGTGATTCGGGAATTACTCTTACATAGATAATTTCTTTTATTTCGGAAATAATTATTAAAAGCATTTTAATTTAATTTTCAAAAAATAAAAATTTTAATAAATGCGAATAACCGACGACGGAATTCGAAGGACGTCACGGTAGTGATTCCTAAGATATCTTGAGGTGAGAGAGTTTCGTTAAATATCACCACGAGTGGTGGGAATATTTGGCGACATGCTCGATATAAAAATTCGTTTTCGTTTAAAAAAAAATGGAAATAATCAAAATAAAAAAAATGAATAAAGAGCGAATGTTTATTGCGCTCGATATTTTGCCATGTTCGTGTTTTTAATATTACGATTCGCATGTTTAATTTTATAGTTATATGTTAAGCCGTATGCATCCGATATTTAAATATTCGCATCATACGCATTTAGATAAAAAAAAATGGATGTAAATTGCCGACGACGGAATTCGAAGGATATCACGGTTGTGATTCCTAAGATGTCTTGAGGTGAGAAGATCTCGTTAAATACCACCGAGAGTGTCGGGAATATTTAATGAGTATTTTCGATAATAAATTTATGTTCACTTTCGATTTCTAAAAAATAAAAAAAAACAGTTCAAGAAAATCCAAAAAATAATAAACATGTTTTTTTAAGAATAAAAAAAATAAAAGAGAATTATTTTTAAATGCCGATGTTAAATCCATTAAATCGAGATTAAAGATAACACGTGATCAAGTGGTACCGTTTTCTAAACGGGCGTTGCGGGGGTGCTAATCCTTCCCCGTACGTAACCGACTCCCGAACCCGATTTTGTTTTCTCTCTGGTTCAAAGCGCGGACTTCGAAATTGGTTTTAAAAATGTTTTAATTAATTTTAAAATATTTTGCTAAAATCGGTTTTAATAGGTGGCCAATCACACCTAGCAAAAAAAGATTGGTGGCGACTCCATTTTTTGTGTTTTCATCAAATTCGTCGTAGCGGTCCGAAAAAACCGTTATGACAGCTTGGCGACTCCGCTGGGGACCGCCTTGAGAGTCGAGCCACAAATTGATCATGTGTTGTTTTAAAATCTCGAATTAATGAATTTAATCGGTATTTAATTTTAATTCTCTTTACTTTCTTTCTTTCTTTATTTTTATTTTGCTTGCAATTACACTTTGATATTTGTTAATTCCTGATTCATTTTTTTTATGTCGTTTATTTTTTTAAATCGTGGAATGTTTAGAATAAAGAGTCGTAGACAAATAGTCGAAGGTTTGCTTGTTCATTCTCACACACGAGCACATACATTTCATACATAAGCTCTATACCCGAGCTTTATCCCTTTAGGTGAAAGTAAAGTACCTACGCTCTCGTGAGGCAATAACCTCCGCATGGGCTAGCGAAACACTTTCGGAGTAATAAAGTACCTACGCTTTCGTGAGGCAATAACCTCCGCATAAGCCTGGAAAATATACTCCAACAAATTGAACCCGTTTTAAATCGGGATGCCTTACTAGCCTTCACGGGCGACAGTAAGGAGCAATTTGGAGCCTTTTAGAACCTAACTCAACCTCATGTAGCGAACTTGAGTAGAGCCATATCGAATTTTCGATCAGATATCCTCAAAATTTGGAAGGAACATGTTGATCTTTCGCTATTTGTTTACATTCCGAACAAGAGCTGTAAATTGGGTAATGATGAACGCACATCGTGCTACCCGCAATTCAGTTTCATTTTTCGCTCCGAAGGCATCGTAATGCTTAAATATGTCGATACTGTCGGAGCAAATGTTCGTTAACTTTTTGAGTTTGTAAATACGAATTTTTTTTTTTTTTTTCGTACATCTCGTACATTTCATGCATTGATGCACTTGTAAATAAAATATGTACATTTATAGTTGTATTTTTGATTTCACGGTGATAATAATCTCATTTGATAAATAGCATAAGACACTTGTTGTTGATTAAATGAGAATTGCAAACCGGTAGTGTTGGATAAATACTCAGACATTTGTGCCATAATAAGACCCACTACCACAAAAGTTTTTGATAAAAATTGGTTTTTTTTTTTAAATAATATTTTTATTTTTACGAAAAAAATGTTTAAAAAAAAAAAAACAAAAAAAAAAATTTTTGCGGATTGAATTTGGGGGCAAAGTTTGTGCAATAAAATTGTTGAATGATCAAGTTCAGTCCAAATCATTAACAGTTTTCTCTATATATTCATGCATTAATTTGTTTATTCTTTAGACAAATCAAATTCGCATCATATTGCAATCATAACATGCATGGTCATTCATTGTAGAATGCATTAGTGACATACATGATCATTCTCTGTATATACCAGTATATCATTTTATTTATTCTTTACATGCATCATATCGACATCGTGATTGCAGTCATAACAATAAGGTCATGCATTCGTGACATACATGGTCACTCATTGTACATGCTCATGCATTAATTTGTTTATTCTTTACATGCATCATATCGACATCGTGATTGCAGTCATAACAATAAGGTCATGCATTCGTGACATACATGGTCACTCATTGTATATACTCATGCATTAATTTGTTTATTCTTTACATGCATCATATGGGCATCGTGTCACATTCACGGCATTCATAGCTCATGCATCATGAAACACACTTGGAGAATAAAAAAAGAAGTCGGCTTAGTTTTGAAAACTGAAAGATGCAGACAACTGAAGCATGCAGACAACTGAAGGAAAAGATTGAAGGTTTTGTCCACGATTGCATTTTGACTCCAGAGCTAGTCGAACAGTGGAAATCCGCATTGCCAGAAATCGGTTTCTTCGCCGCGGGTTTGGAGGATGAGAATGGTTACCTCTAAAAGCATGTCAACAAGCATCGAGGAATATGCATGTAGTTCTATGCCTCGTCATGAAAGCACTTGTCTTATGTTGGCATCCACATGAAATAAATAAATTTTGAATTTCAAAAGCTTTGTGTTTGTTGTGCTTTAATTTGAATTTGCAAAAATAAACATTAAAGAAATTCTTGATTTTTGAAGAGCGCATTCGTAAAAGAAAAAATCTTTCTTCACGTTAGGAAATGATGAGGAGTCTTGAGATTTTTGATGATCAATGTTAGAAATGACCCAACATTCTTCCATCTCTCTTTCGGACTTGCCCATGCTTGAATCTTTTGAGTTTGGAAAAACCAATGCTTCCAGGAATATATTGTTGAATTTCAGAAACCACTGTCAGTGCAATAAGAAAAATGCAGATCCTAATTTAGGTTATGAGCAATGGAACAAACTTTTTGAAAACAAATTCGAGCTTTTTGTGTCTCAAACAAGTGAAACCTTTTTCAAGAATCTGGATTATGGTAAATTGATGTGTGTCAAGGTTATTCCAAAACCATTCACATCCCTTTCCGTAACCACAAAACAAGAGTTGCCCAGACGTCACTTCATGATTAACGCCTCGGGTAACAATGATTAAACCTGATTTTCTCGTGTTCTTAGAAAAAAGCTGTTTTCGAGCCATATTCTTTCTTATCCCTTCGGAGAGCAAAAAGACTCGAGGTATTCCTCGTTATGATACGAAGTCTCATTTGTATGACCAATCAAATGGTGCATCATTTGTAGATACGAAAGACGCGTGGTGGATAAAGATGGAGTAATTTTCGGAGCATGCATCAAAAAAAAAATGAAAAATGAAAAAAAAGAAAAGAAAAAATGAAAAAATGAAAAATGAAAAAATGAAAAAATGAGTGTGACATCATGCATTTATGAAATTCAAGATGGTTTCAAGAAAGAAAAAAACCTTTTCGTTATTTTTCTCTAAGGAGTGATTCTTCGATTTACGTGCTTGTGTTCGAGATGAAAAATGGCCATCTTTCATCATCCTCTCACAAAATAGAAAATATCCTTTTGCTACCCCTTTTGAGCCTAGTGAATACTTTTGTTCTTTCAACCCCGATCAAGGATCACCCTCCACAGTAGGGGGGCAAATTCGAGGAAGGATCTTTTCAAAGGTCACGGATAGTGGAGTCTTGGTTCAAAAACGAAAAAGAATGTCATGAGTCAAAGAGAAATCTGAGCTTCCAAATGACTACGGGCTCACCTTGTCAAAATAGAGATGCAAAAAAAAAAGGAGATAAAAAGAAAGATGAAAGCAAAAACAGAAAAGGAAGAAAAGAACGGATGAAAATCATCGAATAAAGAGAAGGCTCAGAAAAGACGAATGTTTTGAAAAGAATCCTCCTCATGAAATGATCCTTGATTTGATCACCTTAAACACATGTTTGGGCCTATTTATCTTTTTTCAGAACCTCGAACCTTGGCCTACATTACATACCTGAAAAAGACCATTTCGATCGAGCATGGTCATTTAAATTGATGAGTCTATTCTTAGAAAAACGCATGAGACTTCGGTCTCCTTTCTGGTTAAAAATCCTTTTTGGATAAGTCTTGATTTCTTGAATGCATGGTGAAACACTTAATGAAAAAATGGAAAGAATGAGACTCTAGGGTGAAAACCCGACATGGGCAGTCTAGAGTAAAATGGGAGAATTTCGGTGTTGCTTATGGTATTGTCGAGGCCATAACAAAAGAAGAGGTCATTTTGAAGAAGTTAAGGAACATCTGAGAATTCCAAAATATCCCAAAACTGTCAACTTTCGTTTGGAGGTTTGACTTTAAAAGCTGAGACCGTTTTCCTTTCCAGAATTAATTCTCCAGTTTGAACACCCCAGCTAGCCTTGACGTATGTCAAAACGCTATGATTTGGAAACTAAAAGAAGGTTGAATTTGTTTGAGTCCAAAAAATCATGTTCTATAAAATCTGTTCTATTTGTGAATCTAGAAAGGATATACATTTTTCCTGTTGCGAAGTCTCCTTGGATCGACCAAAATCTTGTGGTATCAAGCCTTCCGACTCAATTTGAAAAAAATCCTTATCGACACTCAGAAAAACTTCTAACAGTGATCATCAATCTTCAAGAGATCTGGATATCAGACGATGACATTTTTAGCTCAAGAGTTTTTAGCAAATAAGCAAACATTTTTAAAAAAAAAAAGCAAGCAAAAGCAGATAAATAAAAATATTTTTGGAAGAAACCATTTCCGATGTTGGCATAAGACGAAGGTTCTTCTAGCCCAGAGGTATGGAACTATTGAGGTAAAAGAAATGAACATTTGGCTCGGACTCCAGTTGATAAAATTTTGAAAAACTATCGGGGCAAAGGGATAGTTCCAAAGTGAAGAAAAAGGTTGATCTCTTACGAGGCACGAGCGTTGCAGGATACACTCTGTTTCGAAGAGGAAAAACAATTTGGAAGAGCTAAACCAAGATCAGAAAAAGAAAAAAAAACAATTAGGGGCACTCGCATCATTCATGAACATTCGCATATTTATTAAGTTTTGCATCTACATCGTGTCGTAAAATGTGTACAGTATCTGAAGGTATTTGCACATGCATCATCAGGGGCATACGCATTGACATCGCATGACATTTACATTTCATGCATGGCATTGATTATTTGAAAATTTGACATTTGAATTCGAACATTCAGTGAGATTTTCTTCCAAGATATGATCTTCAGGTATGATCACCAAGACCTCCGGGCACCTCTTTTAAAACCTCCGGGTTTCCTCTTTTAAGTCCTCCGGGCACAGGAAAAGCAATTTATTTTCAAAGTTGTGGAGCCTCTGATGAGAGGAGCAATTTATTTTCAAAGTTGTGGAGCCTCTGATTAGAGGAGCAATTTATTTTCAAAGTGATAGAAAATTAAAAAAAGAAGACCTCCGGGCATCTGTTTTAAAGACCTCCAGGCATCTGTTTTAAGACCTCCGGGCACAGCAAAAGAAAAAGGAAATTAGAAAAAAGAAGACCTCCGGACATCTGTTTTAAAGACCTCCGGGCAACTGTTTCAAGACCTCCGGGCACAGGAAAAGAATTTATTTTCAAAGTTGTGGAGCCTCTGATGAGAGGAGCAATTTATTTCCAAAGTTGTGGAGCCTCTGATTAGAGGAGCAATTTATTTTCAAAGTGATAGAAAATTAAAAAAAGAAGACCTCCGGGCATCCGTTTTAAAACCTCCGAGTTACATTTTCAAGACCTCCGGGCACAGCGAAAGAGAAGGAAAGTTAGGAAGAAAGAAGACCTTCGGGCACCTATTCTAAGACCTCCGGGCACCTCTTTCAAGACCTCCGGGCACTATTCTCGAAAAGCATGGATAAGACCTCCGGGCACCATTTTCAAAGAAAAGACATTTTTAAAGTCCTCCGGGCACCTGTTTCAAGACCTCCGGGCACTATTCTCAAAAATCACGGATAAGACCTCCGGGCACCATTTTCAAAGAAAAGTCATGTTTTCAAGACCTCGGGGCATCATTCTCAAAGTCTAGAATAAGACCTCCGGGCACCACTTTCAAAGAAGTAACATTTTCAGACCTCCAAGTATCTGTATCCAAAAACCTCCGGGTAGCATCTTTCAAAATGACATTTTTCAAAACCTCCGGGTACCATTTTCAATTCTTGCAAAGTCAAACAACTCAAAGGTCGAGCCTCGGTATGATTAGTCGAGTGGCGATATCTGAAGAATCTGACAAGGAATTTCAAAACTAAACGAGAAAGAGAGGGGATATCCAGAATGAATCTTCACTTTCGTAAGACTAAGGTAGTAAGTGAGGTGATGATCTAAGTTGTGTTCAAACTCATTGTCAAAAAATTTCGAAGTTCATTTATCTTTCCAAAGTCGTGGAGCCTCTGATTAGAGGAGCAATTTATCTTTCCAAGTGATAGAGCCTCTGATTAGAGGAGCAATTTATTTTCAAAGTTGTGGAACCTCTGATTAGAGGAGCAATTTATCTTTCAAAGTGGTAGAGCCTCTGATTAGAGGAGCAATTTATTTTCAAAGTTGTGGAGCCTCTGATTAGAGGAGCAATTTATCTTTCCAAGTGATAGAGCCTCTGATTAGAGGAGCAATTTATTTTTCAAAGTTGTGGAGCCTCTGATTAGAGGAGCAATTTATTTTCCAAGTGATAGAGCCTCTGATTAGAGGAGCAATTTATTTTTCCAAGTAGTAGAGCCTCTGATGAGGGGAGCAATTTATTTTTCCAAGTAGTAGAGCCTCTGATGAGGGGAGCAATTTATTTTTCCAAGTGATAGAGCCTCTGATTAGAGGAGCAATTTATTTTCCAAGTAATAGAGCCTCTGATTAGAGGAGCAATTTACTCTTCCAAGTGATAGAGCCTCTGATTAGAGGAGCAATTTATTTTTCCAAGTAGTAGAGCCTCTGATGAGGGGAGCAATTTATTTTTCCAAGTGATAGAGCCTCTGATTAGAGGAGCAATTTATTTTCCAAGTAATAGAGCCTCTGATTAGAGGAGCAATTTACTCTTCCAAGTGATAGAGCCTCTGATTAGAGGAGCAGTTTATTTTCCAAATGATAGAGCCTCGCTAAAAAAATGATCTCAATAACCGGACAAAATTGGTTATACTGTCTTTGCCCTATTCCTGATTCTCAGCAATGTGCAAAGAGGGGCAGCTGTAATAACCAATTTTCGTCCGGGTCGGATTCGAATCCGACCCGGACCAAGTGCGAACCGGGCCTACTATTCAGCAGGCCCAATCTACAAACCCGGCCCAAACCCCTCAACCCCCAAGCCTGGCCCAATTTTCGGCCCTTTTCATCCAAAACCCTAACCCTAGCCGCCTCCCCCATTTCCCAAAACCCAACAGCAGAAACCCTCCCCCCACACGCCAAACCCTGGCCACCTGACCAACCCCCCTGCCACACGCCAAAAGGCCACCCCAGACACGCCACCCTCCCCCACACTCAACCCTCTCCCAACACTCAACCGGCCACCACCACCAACCCCCCATAAAACCCCCATCACCAGCAAAAAAAAAGGAGGAGGGAGGAGGGAGACCCCGGATTCGGACCCCCCCCACGTTCACCAAAAACCCAGATCGGGGTCCGAAATCCCGATTCGGACCCCCTTCCTCCACCACCGACGACCAAAAAACCAGATCCCGACCCCCCACCTCCTCGAAACCAAAAAAACCTGCAAAAGAAAACACAAAAAAAAACCACACAGCAACCAACAAAAAACCTAGATCTACGAAAATCGGTGAGGATCCGGGCTAAACGGAGCCCGGATCCGTGACGAGGGGGTCGAAACCCCCTCGGGTATGAAATTTGGAGTTCGCCGGCCGCCGGCGTGCGGCGGCCGGCGACGGTGGACGGCGGCCGGCGCGGTGGCCAGCCGCCGAAAACTGGGTTTCTGTGGGAGAGAGTGAGAGAGAAAAGAGAAGAGAGAGAAAGGAGAAAAAAAAGAAGAAAGAAAATGAAAAAAAAAAGGGGATTGGGGGGTATTTATACGGTGCCGAAACGGCACCGTTTAGGGGAGCGGGTCGAGGTGACCCGCGCGTCGACCCGCGGGTCGACCCGGGGTCCGCGCGGGTCACCCGATTTTTTTTAAAAAATGTAAACGGCGTCAAAACGACGCCGTTTTGTCCCTGGGTCCGCGCGTGGACCCGCGGGTCGACCCGGGGTCCGCGCGCCCGAACCGAAAAAAAAAGGGATAAAGGCGCCGAAACGGCGCCGTTTTGTGGCGCCGAAACGGCGCCGTTTAAGGTTGGGAGGATCCGCGCCTGGACCCGGATCCGACCCGGGGTCCGCGCGGGTCCCTCCCTTTACCCGAAAAAAAAAAAAAAAAAAAAAAAAAAAGAATTGGGCCAGGATCGGACCTGGCCCAGCAGGCCAGGCCTGATCCTGGCAGCCCAGACCTTGATTCTGGGCCCCAAAAAAAAAAGAAGAAAAAGAAAAGAGAAAAAAAAAGAAGGAAAAGAAAAAAGAAAAAAATATAATAATAGTAATTTAAAAAAATATATATAATAATAAAAAAAAAAATCAAAATAAAAAAAAATTAAAAATAAAAAAAAAAGGGGGAAAAATATAATAAAAAAATTAAAGAAAAATTCACGATAATCGTTTTTTGAAGTTTTGATTTTTTATTGACATTTTCAGGTGGTCGAGAAAGAGCAAAGAACTTTGCGAAGATCAAGTCCGACATTCTAATTCTCGACATTTTTCAAGTATGATTTTAATTTTCTTATTTATTGTCATTACTATTTTTGTTTATTATTTTTGTTCAGCATTCGATATATTTTTGTTATTTGGTTTTGATTTTAAAATATTAAAATAATAATTTTTAATTAATACATGTCTTTTAAAATTATTGTCGGTAAATAAAATTCTCTAAAAACGGATCTTTTTCTCGGATGGTCAGAGTATCGATCGTTCTTCGAAATGGTCCGAGTAAGAATAATAATCGAAACACTATCGAAAGTATCGGAGTGATTCGGGAATTACTCTTACATAGATAATTTCTTTTATTTCGGAAATAATTATTAAAAGCATTTTAATTTAATTTTCAAAAAATAAAAATTTTAATAAATGCGAATAACCGACGACGGAATTCGAAGGACGTCACGGTAGTGATTCCTAAGATATCTTGAGGTGAGAGAGTTTCGTTAAATATCACCACGAGTGGTGGGAATATTTGGCGACATGCTCGATATAAAAATTCGTTTTCGTTTAAAAAAAAATGGAAATAATCAAAATAAAAAAAATGAATAAAGAGCGAATGTTTATTGCGCTCGATATTTTGCCATGTTCGTGTTTTTAATATTACGATTCGCATGTTTAATTTTATAGTTATATGTTAAGCCGTATGCATCCGATATTTAAATATTCGCATCATACGCATTTAGATAAAAAAAAATGGATGTAAATTGCCGACGACGGAATTCGAAGGATATCACGGTTGTGATTCCTAAGATGTCTTGAGGTGAGAAGATCTCGTTAAATACCACCGAGAGTGTCGGGAATATTTAATGAGTATTTTCGATAATAAATTTATGTTCACTTTCGATTTCTAAAAAATAAAAAAAAACAGTTCAAGAAAATCCAAAAAATAATAAACATGTTTTTTTAAGAATAAAAAAAATAAAAGAGAATTATTTTTAAATGCCGATGTTAAATCCATTAAATCGAGATTAAAGATAACACGTGATCAAGTGGTACCGTTTTCTAAACGGGCGTTGCGGGGGTGCTAATCCTTCCCCGTACGTAACCGACTCCCGAACCCGATTTTGTTTTCTCTCTGGTTCAAAGCGCGGACTTCGAAATTGGTTTTAAAAATGTTTTAATTAATTTTAAAATATTTTGCTAAAATCGGTTTTAATAGGTGGCCAATCACACCTAGCAAAAAAAGATTGGTGGCGACTCCATTTTTTGTGTTTTCATCAAATTCGTCGTAGCGGTCCGAAAAAACCGTTATGACAAAGGGTATGATCAAATTAATGAAAAGAAGTTATAAAAAAATGGAGTTATAAATTGCTTTAAACTTAAAATTAAGTTATACTAAAAGGATTAGCACTTTAACCAAAACACTTAGTACACCTAATGACCTAAATCAAGATTGGCTAAATTTTTTCCCTTAATAGTTCAATTAGGCAGCAGTAGCTTACCAATATTAATAATGGGTTTTCTTGGAAGAAATGAATATATATATATATGTTGCATCCTTTGCTCACATTTTTTTCCTAAACCCATATAGATAGAATTTGTTGCGAGATCACGCAATTCCATCAAAGAAGTAAAATAACGCAATTTATTTAGATACAATTCAAACAAGGAGAATATGAGACCATATATATATATATATATATATATATATATATATATATATATATACTTAACTTTCATAGCGAATATAGTGAGTTTGCTGAGATTTCTTTTTCTTTGGGTCAATTGTGTGAGATATTTAAGATAATCTAATTAAAGTTTCAAGCAAAAAAAAAGTATTACTATATATTTTTTGTATAACAAGATTAACATTGTAATAACAATTAAAATACTGTGACTGCATTAATAAGAAGTTTTTCTTTTTGAGTATGCAAATGTATTTAATATGGGAAATTAATCAATGTCTAATAGCATTAGTTACATTTTTCTTTTTATATATATATAAAGAAAAATGTAACTAATGCAATTTTTTTTATTAATTCAGTAAAAATAATGTATTAAATACAAAAAAAAAATTAAAATAATAATTAAATAATCTTTAACTAATGTTATAGGTACTAGTTAAGTGGATACATTTAATATACAAGATTACTATATTAAGTAATATATATTTTTAATGCATTGAAACTAATGAAATTAAGTATCAATTATTACATTTAATATAAAAAATATTATTTTAAATAAAAATTTAATTAACTTTAAAAAATGTGTTTAAAACACTCATTAACAAAAACTTTTAATATAATAGAAAAGTAATTATGGTGATTGAAATCCAACCTAAAAGCTTAAGAAGTTGGGAAAATGAGTTTACATGAAAGACAAAAAACAGTGAACAACTACATTATGCATTCAGCAGTTTTTTAGAGCATGACATAATGACTACAAACTAAAGTTTTGTTAAAGTCTTTGTTTCAAGGGATAGTCATAGTTGAGCAGTTTTGATTTTGAGATTTTCAATTATAATTTCATTTATGAAATTTAAAGTTCCAATCTTATTAAAAAGGGCGGTTAGGAAGTTGTAAGGAGATAAGACAAACCTCTCTCTCTCTCTATATATATATATATATGTTTTGAGAGAGATGGTTCAAAGAAATTGAAATTATCATATTCATCATTTTATTTCAATAAAAATAATATATTAAATATAAAAAATTTTAAAATGATAATTAAATATTTTTAATTGATATTTATAGATGTCGACCCTTTAAAATATATAAAAATTATAAACTCATAAAAGGTAAACATGATGATGCTATCCACCATTGATGTATCCATCATAATGGGGCCAAGCAAATTTTATTTCCTACCTAAGTCAAAAACAAGTTCTTCCGGATATTGTAATTATCAGAAAGTGACTTCAAAATAATCCAAAAAGACAACCAGATAATAAATAAGTAAAAAAATTTGTTGAATTAATCTGAAATTAGGAACCAAAAGAACCCAAAAAAATATAAAAAAATAAAAATAAAAACTGAAAAAGACAAACTTTAGTGTCTTTGGGTAAACCGAAAGAGAGTCTATGAAATGTCCTTTAATAGCTAGAAGTTGTTGGTTTTCCCTTTCCCTTAACTTTAAGCCAATATCCAACATTTTATTTGTTTAAATAATTTATTTAGCCAACCCAAGTTGGATGAGCAAATCTACCCTCTTTATTTGTATTTAAGAGGAAATTTTATTAGGTAAGACTTTCATCGCCATTTACTCTTTACCACTTTGAGTTGGTTGGCTTACATATTTAGATTATGGGTCGGTTAATCGGTGTGTATAATCATTGATTAAAATTTATTTAACTGTTATTTATAAAAATTATATTTAATGTATTATTTTTATCGAATTTAAAAAAAAATTCATTAATCGTATTTTTTTTAATGTTAAACAGTATCATTAGACACTGGTTAATATTTTTTTTAAATTATGCTCATTTTTAATGCAACAAATTACTGGATGCAAAACACATGTATAAAATATGGATTATTTTTGTTATTGAGAGTTCTTTTAGATCTACATAAATGATTATATAAGTTAAATTTTCTAGGAATTATAAGAAAAATATAAGCTAGAATAAAATTGAAATCAAGAATATCCATTATCCAACAATTTTAATTGATTTTTGAAGTCAAAACTCAAAAGTATGGATGAATTGGAAGCTTTGATTATGGTATCTTGGTGCTATTGTACCAACAAAAAATACCCATTGGAGAAGGAGAAGTGTTGGATTTTGCTTTGAGTTTTTACTAATCATCTCTTAAGAAAGTAACCAAAGACAAAATATTTTTAAAATCGGACTTAATTCAGTTAATTCATATAATTATTTAAAAAAATAATTTTAATAAATATATATTTTAAATCTCAATACTGATAATTTCTTTTTTTTTTTTTGTTTTATATATAAATAAAAGACAAAGCAGCATTCTTTTGGAGTAAATTGATAACAGCAATTCCTGAATAAGCTTGATTTAATAAAGCTGAGAAAATGACTGGTAGTTGGAATTTTTTGGACCATCTTAATTAACAACTTTGACTAATGAGGTCTAAATTAACCATACTATCTCACTATTACTCTGTTAACTATATGAACAATTAGTTTAAAAATAAATGTATTTATTTTTGTTCTGAGTTGAATTTGAAACCTTTTTTTATAAAAAATAAAATTCATATTAATAGTCTGTATTTATCATGCAAAATGTAACATTTGTATGACAAAATAAAGACATAAAAATAAAAAAATAAAAAAGGGAAATATAATAATAAAGCAAGAAAATGCATGAAATGGCCGGCACTAATCAGTGGCAATGATGAAAACAAAGTAAAAGGTATGGGCAATTCTCAAAACCATAACTTAAGAAATGGTTATAAGAAAAAAAAACAATAAAAAAAATTCTTAAAAGTAATATAGTAAGTAATATACGAAAGGAAATGTTAACTAATTTTTAGTGGTATTAATTAAAATGACTTTTTAAAAAATTTATAATTAATAAATTAGTCTTTAGAATTTAATAAAAAAATATATTAAATAAAAAAAATTATAGACATCGATTATTGAACCCATATAACATATATAATTTGATTAATCAATATCTATAAACATTAATTTAAAAAAAAATTATATTTAATATATTTTTTTTATAAAATTCAAAAATATATATTTTTATAAATATTACTTTAATCAATATTATTAAAAATTGAATATAATAATTGTACTTATTTCTTAACACTATCCTTATTCTATTCAACAACAGCTTCATTCCATCTTCAAACGGACCAGATTAAAAAATCAAATAAAAAAAAAACACTAAAAAAAAAGGCTGCTAAATCTCTGATCCAATCTCCCAAACCCAAAAGGTCAAAAGCTTCCCTAACTCTTCTCTTCCTCTCTCTCTTAACCTCACTAGTAATTCACTCCAAACCTTATTTATTTACATCTCACAACCTCAAACCAATGTTTCCTTTCTTTTCCTTCTTACAACAACAACAATCCCTTTATTTATTTTCAACCAAAATGCTACCTTTGCCTAACAACATCATCTCTGGTTTTCCAACATCCTGAAAAAACAATAACAAAAACAAAAAAACTGGCTTTTACTGCAAAGGAGAGATCTTGAAACTGAAAAGAGAAAACCCATTTTTTTTTGTTATCATGGGGAGTAAATGGAGGAAAGCAAAGTTGGCTCTTGGCTTGAACATGTGTTTATATGTACCTCATCAAAAGCTTGGAGATTCATCATCATCATCAGCAGCATCATCATCATCCATTAAGCATCATCGTGATACTGCTAATGTTCCTTCAAGGTTTTCTTCAGATGCTGTTCCTCTGTCTCCTGTTTCTCCTTCAGGCAACGAGTGCCGCCCCACAACTCCGATCCCTTCCTCTTCCGGGCTCCGGGTGTCTAAATCCAGCCCTAAATCTTCCAAGGTCTGCATTTTTCCATTTTCTTACCAAACTCACTTCTTCTTTTTTTACTTCTGAATGAGGATAAAGTTGGTATATTTTTCCTATCTTTTTTAGATTTTCTGAAGTGGGTTTTGTTGCTAATTTTGGTTTTTTTTTTTTATTATTATTAATTTCATTTGCAATTGTGGTTTGTGGTTTTATTGTTTCTTTTCCCTGGCTGGATCTTAGAGTAGATTCTGCTTGTCAGTGATTAGCTTATTTGTTTTTTTAATTAACTTAATCTAACACTTTTTTTTTAATCTTGAATGATAGTGGGATTTATCATTTATGTGAAAGGGTTATATTTCTACACTATTTTAATACAAATTACTGTTAGTGTAGTTGTGCTCCTTGCGTAATTTTTTTGCTTTTTGATCTAATTTTCACCTTGAATAATGGGATTCATTCAATATATGAACTATGAAGGTTAGTGGTGGGGATAAAATGTTGTACAAATATTAAGAACAACTACTTTTAATGTTGTCAAGTTTCAATTTATTTTATTGACTGTAGAAAATTTGATATTTACCTATATGTATATATATATATATATCTATTTCAACTTTCAAGGCTTCTTATCATGTGGGGTAGGGTGGTGGTGGTGGTGGTGGAGTGTGTGATACTGTGCTGATTCTGAAATTTCTGAAGATGGGTATTTGTTGTTGTGTTGTTTTCAACTCTCAGATAAGGCCATATGGAGCCAATGTGGGGATAAAGTGGACTAGTCCCTTTAAGAACCATTGTCCTTTGGCTTATTAGAAAGGGAATACAATACCCTACTGTACAATGTATTCTCTATCTCTCTCCTTTTCTTTCTCCTTCACCTTGATGGAAAAGTGCTTTGTCTGGTCAGCATAACTCCACTTTTCCACACACAAATATATCTATCTCTCTCTCTCCTTTTGATGATAATTTTGTAAAAGGCTGTGGACCGTTGATATGGTGAGCTTTTGCTCTAATGAGCTTCAGCAAGAAAAAAAGAGTAATGGGAAATGGAAATGAAATTTTTTGGGGCAAACCCCATCATTTCCACTTCTTTTGATGAACTTTACATTATTTTTTAATTTCTTTTTTGGTTTATTTTGTTTGAAAGGTTCATCATTAGTTTGAGAGGGTTGTTTGATTATTCTTGCCTTTTAAAGTCACCCCTTTGGTTTTTGTTGAATTCCTGATATGTCCTTTACAATGCTTTGACTATTTAACATTGACCTACTTTTATGGTTTATTAGCTTTAGTTTCTTAGCAATTCACTGTAGTTAACCCGTAACTAAAATCAAGTAGGGCTTTATCATGTAGGTTGCATTTTATTTCTTCTTTTCATGCGCCAGCCTCAATAATAGAGCTGTATGGTGACAGAAAGAGTCAGTGATGGGCATTATATTAATATACTGACCTTTGAAAATTTCACATTTTTCCAGAAACACTAGATATACTATTATACTTTATAAAGGTAATTGTTAGATGTTAGGTTTGAAGTGAGTTAGATATGAATTTGAAATTAAATTTCTGTTAAGACTAGAAAATGTGACTCTGAATTCTTCTAGAAGCTATCTGCCAGCTTTGATGCCCATGAATTGCAACTTGCTCCCCTTTTGTCCTTTTTTAAAATCTATTGCTCTTGTGGGGATAAGAAATTTGTTAATCAGTGCCTATGTATTAGTTAAGGTGCTATTTTGGGAAATGTTCTTGTAAAATATTTTTTTGGTACAAAGGAGGCCGTAGACTAAAAATAGGACAAAGGGTTGCAAATGCTAATATTCAAACCCAAGATTTGTCGGATGCCATCTCTTAAGAATGAATGCATGAACCATTTGGGCTAAGCCCTGGGTTCAAATGTTCTTGTAATTTGATGCACCGTTTTTACTTAACTCAAGATCATGAGCAAATTGTCTTGGAATACTGCAAATTGTCTTCTCTAGGATCACTTTTTGTTTTGGTGGGGGGGGGGGGGGGGTGTGTATTAATGTTTATCAGTCATTTTGATATAGTAATTTCTTTAAATCTTTCCTTTAGCTACCCTATTATACTTCAGACCTGTTCGTATTATTTTCTTACCTGCCTGTCCTTTCAAACTGCAGAGAACCTGTTCAATATGCCTGACAGCAATGAAAGCGGGTCAAGGCCATGCTATTTTCACAGCAGAATGCTCCCATTCTTTCCACTTTCATTGTATAGCTTCTAATGTAAAACATGGAAATCAGATTTGTCCAGTTTGCAGAGCAAAATGGAAGGAAATCCCCTTTCAGAGCCCTGCTTCTGATCTTCCCGATGGAAGATCTAGAATCAACCCAGCGGATTGGCCCCGGGATGATGCCTGGACGACTGTCGTACGACGGCTACCTTCCCCTCGGTTAGATTCAACTAGGCAGATTTCTTCGCTATTTCATGCCTCTGAGCCAGGAACCTTTGATGATGATGAAGTCCTCGATCAGCAGCATGAGACTACTGAAGAAAATGTCTTTGACAAGGATGCTACTAAGAATAATCTTATTGGAGCAATAGAAGTTGAAACATATCCTGAAGTTTCAGCCGTTCCAAGAGCAAACAGTCATAATAATTTTGCCATATTAATCCATCTCAAGGCTCCCCATACAAGTGGAGGGCTAAATAGCAGAAATCAAACTATATTTTCCCCCACAACTCAAAATTCTCGTGCCCCAGTTGACCTTGTCACTGTTCTTGATGTTAGTGGCAGCATGGCGGGTACCAAGCTTGCATTGCTAAAACGAGCTATGGGGTTTGTGATACAGCATCTTGGGCCCTCTGACCGGCTTTCTGTAATAGCATTCTCTTCCACAGCCCGTCGCCTCTTTCCTCTTCGCCGGATGACTGAGACTGGACGGCAGGAAGCGTTGCAGGCTGTTAACTCTCTTACTTCAAATGGTGGGACAAATATTGCTGAAGGGCTTAGGAAAGGTGCAAAGTTGATAGTAGATCGAAAGTGGAAGAACCCAGTTGGAAGCATCATATTATTATCAGATGGGCAGGATACTTATACTGTCACAAGTCCTAGCGGAGCTCATTCCAGGACCGATTATAAATCACTTCTTCCTCTCTCAATTCAGCGCAATGGTGGGACAGGTCTCCATATCCCTGTGCATGCCTTTGGGTTTGGTGCAGATCATGATGCTGCTTCAATGCATTCAATTTCCGAGATATCAGGGGGTACATTTTCTTTCATAGAAGCTGAGGGTGTGATCCAAGATGCTTTTGCCCAATGCATTGGAGGGCTTTTAAGTGTGGTAGTGCAGGAGGCATGTGTTAAAGTTGAGTGTGATCACCCAAATTTGCTAATTAATTCGATAAAGGCAGGGAGTTATCGAACCAGCGTGACCGCTGATGCAAAAGCAGGTTCTATTGATGTAGGAGACTTGTATGCTGAAGAAGAAAGAGATTTTTTGGTGACAGTCAATGTTCCAGTTGATGAATCCAATGATGAAATGTCATTGCTGAAGGTTAGATGTATTTACAGAGACCCCATATCAAAAGAAATGGTGTCCTTGGAAGAAGACAATGAAGTAAAGATCCAGAGGGCAACAATAATGGGACAACCAGTAGTGTCAATGGAAGTAGACAGGCAGCGAAACAGGCTCCGCGCTGCAGAGGCTATGGCTGAGGCTAGAGCTGCTGCTGAACATGGTGATCTAACTGGTGCTGTCTCTCTGCTTGAGAGTTGTCGCAGGGCTTTATCAGAAACTGTTTGTGCACGGGCTGGTGACAGGTTATGTGTTGCACTGTGTGCTGAGCTAAAGGAGATGCAAGAAAGAATGGCAAACCGTCGTGTATACGAGTCATCTGGAAGGGCTTATGTTTTGTCGGGTTTGAGCTCACATTCCTGGCAGAGAGCAACTGCACGAGGCGATTCCACCGATAGTACAAGCCTTGTTCAAGCTTACCAGACCCCTACCATGACAGACATGGTGACTCGTTCTCAGACCATGTTCTTTGGGAACCCTCCACAACGAAAGCTTCGACAAGCTCAGTCATTTCCAGCCCGTCCACAGCCAAGGTAATCATTGGCGAAATCTTCAAAAATTCTCACTCAACCTACATTCATTTCCTATATCCACAAACCTTTTGTTTTGTGAAATTTTTTGTTTTTCATTTTTGTGGCTTGGGGAAGCAGGGTATAAATTGGAGTAATAGAAACAAGGCTCGTTGTCTTTTAAGTGGTGGGTATATTTTCTTGTTCTGATATGTAAAGTAATAAAAAAATGGAGACAATTGAAATGACTGGTTTGAGAGGAGATAAATGGAGGTGAAAAAAAAGGATCAAAATCTGGGAATTAGGTGTTTACATATTTTGATAATGGAGCATTGTACATAGGGAGCAATGGCTTCTTTTTACCTCAAAAAAGGGTATAGCCATGTAATTGTGGAATACTTGGGGGTGAATTCTTCACTTAAATATATGATATGGTATATCTAGATGCTTTTGATTCTTTTTCACAACTTTTGTCTAATACTCTTTTGAGAATTTGCTTGAAAACAAAGTTAAGCATATGCTTTTTTCTTGGATGAACTTGGCATTGATATTTGATTCCAAATTCTGGTCCCATTCTAAATTCTAATCATTTGTCACTTTAGACTCGAGACAATTTTAAGTTCTTCCACTAAGAAAATCTTGAATTCTTTTCAAAAATGACGGAAATATTATCAAATTTTGTTAGTAGCAAGGTAGCCAGTATCGTATTGGTGGGCGTACCGTTTTTGTTTTGATATTAGTACGTATCGATATCGGTATATTTCGGTGTATCGTTTCGGATTTATCGATATTTTTCAAATATTTTTTTCATATATCTATATGTATAACCTATTTTCAAATTTTTTAATAAAATATATATTATATACTCATGCGACATCTATTACATGTATAAAAATTTTAGATATTAAATATTTAAAATTTAAACAGGTAAAATAAATATTAAAATGTTAAAAAAATAGTAAATTATTATTAATTATATTTAATAGCTTAATTTAATGAACATATTTTATTTTTAAATGTAATTATGAACAAAATAAAAATGATTGACACAAAATATTTAAAATTGTTTAAAAAATCAAATAAGAGAATTTTTTTTCCAAAAAAAATTTAAAAAAATCAAAATTTTATACCAACCGGTATGTATCGATACGGACAGGTACGCATCGTACGGATTGATATTGACCGGTATCGATCGGTACAGGCCGATACGACCGATACGGGCCGATACCAAAACCGAAACGAAACTAAAAATTATCTGTATCAATTTAATTAAAAATTGAAATGTATCGACCGATATCACTGTTACCAAAACGGTACCGACCACCATGGTTAGTAGAGTAGAGTGCAGAATTTTTAATTTGAAAAAAAACGGTTCAAACCTCGACAGCTTTTAAGTATGAATGAAATATTCTTTCTTATCACACATAAATAATCCCTTTTTTATATAAAGGAGTATCTCAATGGTTATAATATGGGATTTTTACGAAAGTGAGGTTTATGCAATAAGAAAAATATTTGTTTAATTTTAGCTGTTTTCTCTCTTTTATTTTTGAATTTTAATTATTTTTGCAATAGTTTAATTAAATAAAACCTAATAAATAACTTGCAATGTACACTTTTTAATTTTTTGACTTCCCTCTTCAAACAGCTTCATCTCCTTTGTCAAGAACAAATAACTTTTTTACTGCTTTTATTTTAGAGTTTAGGCTTCTTAAAATTTTAATTTTTAATACTAACAAAGATTTTTCACTTCCAAGCATAGGAAGATGGAAGTGGTTTAATATATGTTTCTTCATATATTATTTAGTATTTTATAATGTAAGTGTTAGTGTGCTATAATTTATTATTTTATTTTGTAATTACAATTGAAAGTATGTAATTAGTTATTTATATTTATCATCTTTATTTTCTATTAATGTATTTCATAGTTTTTTTATTGGTTTATATTTGTACGTTGAATTTGTGTAATTTGATATTTTGATTGAATACTATGTTATCACTTATTAATATATATATTTTGCTAGTTTAAATTTCTAAATTATTGCTTGATTGTTTACATTTCAAAAAAATTGTTATGACTTATAATACAGATTCTATCTTTGCTTGATTGTTTACATTTCAAAAAAATTGTTATAACTTGTAATACAGATTATATCTTATATGAGTTTAATGGTACGAAAGAGGATAGACGTAACTTAAATAAAATAAATTAGTTTTTTTTCTTAAAGATCATATTCTATTGGAAAAAAAATTGATATAAATGTTCACATTCATTATATACTGGTATATTATTTTTTGGTGCAACATAATTATATTATAACATTTATTTATGTAAAATTCAGTTTGACCCTTAAAACAATTTCTGACTCCGTTCCTGGTAATTTTTAATACAAATTCCTTCAAGAAATCTTTCAATCCTAATGGAGATGAGACTTGATCTTAAATTTGCAATAGAAATGAAACATTATTGTTCAATTAAATATGATTTAAGTTAACTTTTCTCCCATTTAATTCTAGTTTATAGTAAAAATCTAATATATATATATATATATATATATATATATATATATATATATAGATAGATAGATAGTAAAATGTAAGAAGTATCTATTGCAAAATAAGGACACTTTGAAGTGAAATTGCCATCAAATGGAAGTTTTCCCAATTATCTTATTAGATAATGTAAGTTGATCACCCACCTGATCCAAGTTCAAATCATCAAAATGATAAAAAGTGGGAAAAATTTTACATGTCACTGTAATTAAAATATTTTTATTTATTTTTATATAAAAGTCGTAACTTGTAGGGAAAAAAATTATAGCTGTTGGAATTAAAATTTTTAATCTGTTAAATGCTTTATTTTTAATGATGATTGCATGAACTAGATTAATTAAAGTTCATGTTAAAAAAATTTAAGTTTATATAAGAGAAATGTTAATTTATATTAATTAATGACATTGATTAAAGTGATATTTATAAAAATAAAAATAAAAATATAATTAATATATTATTTTTTAAATTTAATAAAAATAATATATTAAATACAAAAATATTTAATATAATAATAAAATAATCCTTCCCGATTAACCGAACCTTTATACAATATTTAAAAGGTAAGACAATTCACGAAACACCATCACCTTTTATCCAGAATCTAATCCCAGCCCTTGGATTAGTTGACCAATCTCTTACAAGCCCTCTGATTTACATCCTACGGTCAAGGGTCAAAAGACTGAAATATAATCACATGGCCCCACCTTTGCATGTGATTTCCACGTAACTTGATAAACTATAATACTGCTTCCTCCTCGTCTTCAGTGCAATTAATTTGACCTTCCATTGTCTCTCTAGCTACATAAAACGTTTGAAAACAAAATTAAATTTTCATTAAAATTAGTTTAATTAAGCTCTTAATCAAGATTATTATTTGTTTAAATCATGAATTAAGAAAAAGGGTTTTCCTAAAAGTGTTTTATTTTTCTGTAGCTGAAGGATATAAAGCCATTATTTTCTCAAAGCAGATTGTTTTAGGTATGCCAAATTTTCATGATTTGTTTTGACTTTTTAACTTTTGATTCTTTTTAGTAATTACAATTTTGATGGGTATTTAGATTACCTGTAAATCCAATCTTCTTAGAAGGGATCTAATCTAAACCACGTGACCATAATGATTGGTATTATTTGATCCAACGGTCCATATCAACTTAAGCCCCCACAAATGACGCAAAATCCGGACAATAACACTAGACAAAAAGTGGGACCTCTAACAACGTTGAAGTTCTAACTTTAACAAGTGCTTTAACAGTTCCCAACGTATGCAGTAGCAGAGTATGCCGGTATTTGTCTTTGAAGTTTGAAGCTAGCCATGTAATTCTTTCTTTCTTTTTAACCGTTGAAAACTTGGCAAAGTTTAAAAAAAAAAAAAAAATTAATTTATTTAATTTTTTACAAAGAACCCATTAATCCTGAAGGCAGAAATGGTTGAGAAGTCATTTTCATGTTGGCAAATGGATAGTTTTCAGAGAGGTGGCGGTTGATGCATGGGTTTGTTTCTGTTTCTGTATATTTAATTTTTGAATGCTTTATATAATCAAAACATCATCAGTCTTTGTCCATTTTTTTTTTATGTGCTGTTATATGTCTCTTCTTCATTGCAAAGTGCACATTTTTTTTTTTTTTTTGGGTTTTCAACTTAAATACTATTAATTCAGATTGGTATGCTATTGCTAGCATTTAAGAATAACCAATTATCCATTCTTTTGAGCTTCTCTCTGGAGGTTATACTGACTTGTTTTGCTTCAGCTTTTGCCTTTCTATATACTCAGGTTTGAACTTAAACATCCCAGCTATTTATTCTAGTTTTTGTACTTAATTTTCTCTTTAGTTTGGTGATTCTTTTTCTCTAAAATGAAGTTTAATTTTCACTTCTTGGGTTGTTTAAAAACAATGTGGATTGAAATAGCATGTTGGTTTTCAACTTTTCATGGATTGGAAGTCATGGGAACAAATCATAATTAGGTTTTCTAGCTAAGCTAGGTGTCTTTTTTACTCCATTAATGCAGTTGCAGCTGGACTGCTGGAGTGGGGGAAGTAAGGTCTTTGATGCCATTATTTTGATAATCTGTTTTGTGCCCTGTAGACCACGTGTATTTAATATTTGAAGTAACTATACAATAATAATTTTGCTAAAAAGTTATATATAAAAATATTTTCATTAAATGTATTAAAAATAATGAATAAATTTATCAACTATTACATTTATAATGTATTATTATTATAAATAGTATATATATTAACTATAATAACAGCTCCTAATTAGGTAGACCTTATATGTTTTCCCTTTTGGACACTTGTACATTGGAGGCCTTTTCATTACTTTCTTTGCTTCACTGTTGCTGTCTCCGGGATTGTAGATAGATACTAATGAATTTTGTTATAGAATTTTGGTAGAGAATACCGGTATTGAGTGTATATATCAACATGGTATTACTTGTTCTTTTGCTTGCTTGCTTGACTGCTTTGCTGAAGGGTTGAAAGAATTAGAATTAGCAACCTAAGATGTTGGTTGGCCAAACATGAATTTGGCAGTACATATCATGCTATATTTATTTGCATTTTTTGGTATTTCTGGCCATGACATCTAGAGTCTGGGTATGAATGTGGGGGGCATTGTTTTTACTTAGTTTGAGATTCCAAGGCTATATCATATATGATATCTTTCAGTCTTTGAATCATCTTTACTTGTTATGTTATCTCTGTTCTGATATCCACCCAATCTGCTGGCCATATGCAAATTTATGTTATCATTTGATTCAATTATCACCCTTCTTCTTCTTTGTCACATCAATTTTCAAACTTTTTGTTCTCATTTGTTTTCTGCAGATTGGAGGCATTTAAGATCAGGGAAGTTTGAACATTTTCCCAGTTTCCCTCTTGCCCCTAATGAAGGTTTATATATATGATTTTGGAGTTGTTTCTTTTCATTGTTTTATGTGGTTTGTTGATTGTATTATTTCATGTTAATTACGCATCTGAGATACTTCAGCAGGCCAATCCAATTTGATAGTTAGATTATTATTTTTCCTGCAAAAACTGAGGTTTTGCATGAATTTAGATTGTTGGAATGACCATTGATGACTCCAAATGTAAGTAGAACTAAATAATCAAACTGAATGAAGCTGAAGTCTACCATTTGTTTCACATAGACTCGAATAACTTGAGCAATTTGTTGCTTTTATCATGGTTTTGCAAATTGAAGGGAAACCTGCCCATGTCTTTCTTGCAAAGCAATTTTTCTGGGTTTAGTTTTTCTGCTAAGAATTCAAATCCTGATATACCCACCCCAACCTCTTTTTTAAGTTACATTGCTTTCACTTCTGTTGTCAATTTTGTATTTTGTTGAAGCAGTGAATGACATTCATTCTGGAATTATATAACATCATAGAGATAATAACTAGATATTTTTTCTCCAGCTTAGTGTTCGGATCGGACTAAATGAAGCTCGAAGTGGAAGTTGCTCTTGCTTGTATCATTAGCTTGATTTGGATTCAGCAAGGTCTTTGTGGTTAGTATGAATTAAGCTCTCTTTAAATCTCTCTCTCTCTCTCCTTTTTTCTTTTATTTTGGTTATAATACCGTATTACCATTGGAAATACTGGGTTCTGGGTGCACCTTTGCTTTGATATACCTTAATCTTTGTTGTTCCAATTCTTCATTTTTCTTTATGTATCCGTGTCCGACGTATATTCGGATATGAATATAGGAATATGACCCTCTAAGGATCCTCCATATACATGAAAAGACTTAAAAAAAACTAAACATACCCGTATCGGACACGTACTCGTATCTGCACTTACACCCGAATCCGAGTAACATAGACCTCTTAACTAAGAGGTTTTTGCTTGGAGATGTGTTGTGTTGGCAACCAAAGTTTAGCACTTTTTTTTTTTTAAAGCATTTGCGACCTGAAGACTTGTAAATGCTTCTTATTGTTTGTTTGCTATTTACATAATTGCTACTTAGCTGAATTTCCTTGTGATCACTTAATTAATGGCAGATGAATTTTCTAATACATCAGGCGTAAACAACTGGACATGCACATGTTCTTCCTTATATCCAGGAAACAAGAGCAATGTTCTTAAATCTAACTGTTCTAGATCCTGTGATTGCAGTCCAGGTATGTTTATATTATTTTGGTAGAATAATTCTGAAATCTTCAAACTACTTTCATATAATTCTGCTGGTGCTAGGAATTGATTGAAGATGCTACTATTTCTATTTAACAACTATGAATTAAGCCTCGAATTCACCCATGTACGTGCATATCCCTTTGCTTTGTTGAAGTGACGGTCTCATGAAATTTCCTAAGTAGTAGCATTTTGACAGAGAATAGATGGACACACTTTTCATGATTGGCTGTAGACCCTGAAGTAGGATTTAGTTTGCAACTATGTTGCTTCGACTCTTCATTTTTTTTGAAGTACTCGTATTCCGACACTTGTGTCAGACGCATATTCGGACAGGGGTATGTAGATCACATATTAGTGCCGGACACATACCCATGTCGGTCACATCCGATTCCAAGTAATATAGGTTTGCAACCATCCCTCCAACCTTCTCCTCTGAAGTACAGGGGCTGTTAATCGAATATTTTACATAAGATTTGGCTAGACAAAATAGACTTTGTTGCGGTATATATGCCAACCCTTTCCCTTCCTTTTCTCCTTTTGCCCCAAATCTACCCAAATTATTACATAAGTTTTGGAGTATATATTTGTGTTGAGGATGCTTCATGATTTATGTAATGTCCTATCACTATCTTCGTGTTTGTATCTAAAACACCAAATTGTGTGGCATCCATCCTATGTGGCAGTTGAATCAAGTGGAGATAGGTGGACATGTTTATGTGCTACTGATGGATTCCCCAAAGTAGCAGTCGACAATCATGATACTTCCTGTTTTACCGCCTGCAACTGCACTGCTGGTATTTTCTTCCAACTCCAAATATAAATGTGTATTTATGAAGAATTCAATATGTTACAAGAATGTATGGATAGAAAAGAGTAAGAGAGAATGAAACATCACAAAAACACAAAAGAATACGTGATTCGGTTATGACGGCCTACATCCATGGGCAAAAGACTCAAGGGTTGATATTCTGAATTGTTTTTATATTAGTTTGTACAATTGTGCTCTATTTATATAGAAGTTTCTCACCAATTTAGGAAAGAACTAAGCAAGAATATCGTATCGTAATCTCTAATATATTGTATCGTAATACTTAATATATCTAATTAGGTTTATTAGTTAAACACAATAGTTCAGCTGCTGTATGTACACCATGAACCATACAGATTTGTCTGGTTTTGTTGGAAGCAGCTTTAGAACAAAATGTAGATGACTAGTGAACATTAATTATTCTCTCCTTTTATTTTAGCAAGCAATTTATGTATATATATATTTCATCTTTCATCTTTGGTACTATGATTTTTATTCGAAGAAATTTGCCAGTGTTCAGATCAAGGATTAGGACCTTATTTAGTGGCACTTGATTGTATTTTTTTGACAGGGTCTCTTCCTAAGGCGCCAGCTTCAAGAAAGCACTACGCTAACAAAGTTGTTTTAATTATTCTATTACTCAGTGTAATTCTCACAACTCTGGCATTTCTTGCTTCGATAACATGCTATTTCTATCGAAAGGAAAAGTGCCCAAAGTGCCCCATCCAACCGCCAATATTCTCGTCAGATAAAGAAACTAGTTGCAACAGTGCTACCAACTTAATAAGTCATAGGACTTCTTTGGTGTCTGAAACTAAGGTTAACATCAGCTTCCCCACTAGACCTATTGCAGGTATGTAAGCTGTAAGATGTTATAACTTCCCTTTCTTTTGATGAACATGATTTGCTTTTATTTGTGATTTCAATTTACAAATTCTCAACCTTTTTTTTTTGCCCTATTAGCACTCTGGATTTGTCTATTTTCAGGATGCTTTCAAAAGGCTTCATTCCTTTATCGGAGCAAAACAGGGATTGCAGCACTTGGAACAATTTGCCAGTTTGCCTACTCTGAACTGGAAAATGCAACCAATAAGTTCTCCAATTCCAACCTCATAGGACTCGGAGGAAGTAGCTATGTGTATCGGGGCCAGCTCAAGGATGGAAGAATTGTTGCAGTAAAACGACTTAAAATTCAAGGAGGCCCTGATGCAGATTCCATCTTTTCGACAGAGGTACAATCTCAACTGGCCTTTTTTTTTGGTTAATGAAAACTCTCATTTTTTATTTTAAAGCAAGAATTTTATGTTGTTCCCAAAAACACATTGTTCTGCTTAGGTTGAGCTGTTGTCAAGGCTACATCATTGTCATGTGGTGCCCTTGCTTGGCTACTGTTCAGAATTCAGTGGGAAACATGCTGAGAGATTGCTGGTATTTGATTATATGCCTAATGGAAATTTGAGGGATTGTTTGGATGGGATTTTGGGGGAAAATATAACCTGGGAAACTCGTGTTTCGATTGCTATTGGTGCTGCAAGGGGCTTGGAATATCTCCACGAAGCAGCTGCTCCTAGAATTTTGCATAGAGATGTAAAATCCACAAATATTCTTCTGGACAAGAACTGGAGAGCAAAAGTAAGGATGATTACTTTTTAGACAAATAAATACATATTGAGTATAAACTTGAAAATGTGATGCTAAAATACATTAATTTCTTACACATTTGTGTACATTATTGATTGATTTCTAACATAAATACTGAAACATGTTCAGATAACTGATCTTGGTATGGCCAAACGTTTAAGAGCTGATGGAGTTCCCAGCTGTTCCAGTTCTCCAGCAAGAATGCAAGGAACCTTTGGCTATTTCGCACCAGAATATGCAATTGTTGGAAAAGCCTCACTTATGTCAGATGTTTTCAGTTTTGGTGTAGTTCTTCTGGAACTGATCACTGGTCGGCAACCCATCCATAAATCAAACAATAAAGAAGAAAGTCTTGTTATATGGGTAAAGTAGCTTGTTTCATGTTACTTCTTTAAGCAGCTTGTTAGTAATTTCTCCTCTTTTTTCATGCAATGCTAAAATATCTGGATGTTGGTTGATATCATATGAGGCTTAAAACATTTGTCTACACTCTACACTTTGTCCCATTCAGGCTATCCCTCGTTTACAGGATAGTAAGCCAGTGAGCTCATCAGAGTTACCTGACCCACGTTTGAAAGGGAGTTTTCCGGAAGATGAGATGCAGTTAATGGCTTACCTAGCAAAAGAGTGCTTGCTGTTGGACCCTGATGCTCGACCAAAAATGAGTGAAGTTGTGCAAATCCTCTCAACTATTGCTCCGGATAAATCTAAAAGAACAAATATTCCCGTCAACTTTTTCCAGGTAATGTTTTTAAATCCGTTTAGAGGTTGACTATGTTACTCGGACTCGGGATTGAGTGTCGGACACGGGTATGTTCAATTTTTTTTAAATATTTTCATGTATTTGGAGGGTCAGTGGAGGATCATATCCCCATACCGATGTCCGGATATGCGTTGGACAAGAATGAGTACTTCAAAAACAATGAAGACTCGGAGCAACATAGGAGGTTGATGCTTGAGCATTGTTCGCCTTTGCTCTATGAGTTGAAATCAAGAGGAATACGCGTAATAATCTGAGGATTGCCATGTTTGCTGACCTTTTAAATGAACCCAATATTAACGTTGCCTGTGTTTGTTAACTGTGTGCAGATGTCGTCATCCGCCCATAACATGAATATCAATGAAGCTCTTGTAGAAAGACATCAAAGTGTAATTGAGGCTTTATATGATACAGAGGAGAACATGTCAACTACGTCTATTAACTCAGCTGAGAGCTCACTGCCGTTAGGCAAGGAATATGGTATTGGAATTATCGGCAAACAAATAGCTACCCTTCCTGCTGAGTGTATGGAGAGGCTGGTTCTTTTGAGTTCCAATGTTAGGAATTGGCGTGTCCATGATGATGAAGCAGTAGACTTAACAGAGCCTCGGTTTGAATCGTTTCACATGGCGAAATGTTAAAGTCTCCCTGAGAAGAATTAACTATCCCAGCACAGAAAGGATTAACATAAAGTTTGCTTTTTGGCTTCTATCTGCTGTGTGTACTCTAAGAAAGGACATCATAGAGGAAGTTAGTAGGTTTTTGAGAAAATATCCATTTGATTTTTTTTATTTGTTTGGGGGGTACTTTATTTTGAAGAATAGGAGCTCACAGTTTTTCTTTGATTGCATTTCATGCATTTGTACAGAAAATTATACAAAATTGACAAATCAAGTGAAGTTTGTAGATGTAGGTGCATTGATTTTTTTCTTTCACCATGGATTGATGACTTCACTAGCTGGTTGCTAAGCAATATATACTTTAATTGGACATGCAGGAGAATCAGTTTTACTTCAAGTTGCAATCATATTTATCCTCACTAAAAAAAAACTCACGCTATGCTGCAGACTACTTTTTTTCACTTTACTAATAGAATTAAAATATTTGAAAATATTAAAAGATTAATCTTTTGTAACAATATAAAAATATGAAAATATAAACCATCATGAATTTAGAGTTTTATAAAATAAGTTTGTATTTTATAAGTTTTTACATGGAAATAAGGAAATAACATGAAATAATTTAAGAAAATGAAATAAGGAAAGAAAAAATTGTTACGAAGGAAGTTGTAAAAACAAAATTGTCTTTAATGAAAATATCTTCCGTTCTCTTTTCTTTCCAAATCAATAAACTTAAAAGTCTAATTTCAAAATTTTTATTTTTTAAAATTTTTAATTAAAAAAAGTAAATTAAAAATATAAATATATTTTTAAAATTAAAAAATTTTATTTTCAAAAAATTTTATTTTTGTATTTTAATATTTTTTTAATTAAAAAAATAAATAAAAAATTAAAAGTTTCTAAAATGCTGACATGGCAAAGCTGCCACTTGGTTTTTTTTTTAAAATCTATATGATTCATTAAAAGTAAAAATATCTTTACAATTTCCTTAACAACATTTTTTTCTTTCTTCATTTCCTTTTTACAAATTATTATTAGTCATTATAACATTGAACAATTATGCTAGTATTGAAGGCATGCTTTTCAAATTTACCCTTATTTGTTTTGTTTCTTCACATACTTATTGGATAGGTGTATTTTTTGAGGCCTCAAGGGATTTTTTAAATAGCTAACTACTTGTATAGATTGTATAGAATTTTTTTTTAATATAAAAAGCTAAAAAAGATAAATAAAATAAATAAATAAAAAACTACAAAGAAAAGAAAGAAGAGAAACTGAAGTGCTGTGCACTTCACTTTATCTTTCTTTAATTTTTAACTTTTTTTTTTAAAAAAAAGAGTAAATTAAAAAAAAATTGAATAGTATCTTTTTAACAAATTATGTAAAATATGTTATGAATTGAGACACGTTATGAACACACATAATTTATCTAAATTGAATTACTATAACAAATTCTACAAAATATGTCATGAATTGAGACACGACACGAACACATAAATTTTTCTCTAAATTAAATCACAATGACAAACAATGTAAAATATGAGATAAATTAAGACAGGATATGAAAACAACATAGGAAAAATAAGTAAAACACAACACAAAAAATAACACGAACACGACACGAATAAACGAACGTGTAAAAATATACATAAAATAAATTATTAACATATAAAAATTTATATAAATTTATTATATTTTGAAAACACAAAAAAATAACACGGACACGAATACGTCACGAACACAAATTTTTTCTTTAAATTAAATCACTATGAAAAATTATGCAAAATATGTTATAAATTGAGACACGACACAAATACACAAATTTGTGTCTAAATTGAATAATAATGAAAAACTAAGTAAAATATGAGATGAATTGAGACACGACATAACACGAATACAACATAGGACATGTAAAAATATATGTAAAACGAATTATTAACGTGTAAAAATTTATATAAATTTATAATACTTTAAACACAAAAACATAACGTGTAAAAATATATATAAAATGAATTATTAACGTGTAAAAATATATATGAATTTATAATATTTTATATAAATTATTGATGTGTAAAACTAATATACGATTATGTAAAAAATGTTCTCAATTTTTTCTTCCTTCCCTCTTCCTTCTCTTTTTTCTTTTTCTTTTTTCCTCTCTCCTTTCCTTTTCTTTCTCTCTTTTTCCTTCAACTTGAAAAAAAAAAAAAAAAAAAAAGGAGGGGGCGACGTGGATGACGTGAGGATGCCCGAAATCATCCAAAATTTATATATAAGATTTGAGCTTTAACTTGATCGAGTTGGCATCAAACATTCAATTTCCAAGTTTTGCACCCAAAAATATTGTTAACCAGTACAAGTTGAAAGAATAATCTCGTGAATTAATGCCATCATGTTTAAGGTCATTTTAAATCATTTCTCATCTAGATGATGATCCAGTGCGCAGCAGCAATATTATACGGCAATGATCTTCCTCATATGGGTCCTTCATCCTTGTCAGCTGCTGTAAGTTTTCGGACGACTGGAAAGTCGTCTCAAAGCAGTTAGAATAACATTGTTCATGTGTTAGTTGGGTGTCTATTTTTTGCAGACTCGAAATCTCCCTTTGAATGGTAGTTGGCATATGACTTTGAGAAAGGATGGTATAATTCATCAACATATATAATAAACTCACTCACTTAAGCTTTCTTTCCAAGGTCTTATCTTATCACCGCCGTCAACGTTCCAGAGTCAGCAATGGATCCACCGCCTTCACCTCCACCACCAACTGCACCGCTGCTAGCTCCGGCGCCTCCGGATCGAGGGTTTTTGGAATCATGGTAAGCTGTTCTTTCCAGACCTATATTGCTCTTACTCTTTATTTTTCTTGAAGTATCCGTATTAAACGAATATAATCTTCCAAAGATCCTCCAAATACATGAAAATCTTGAAAAAAAAAATTAAATATACCCATGTCGGACACATACCCGTATCCGACACTCACATCCGAGTCTGAGTAACATAGCCCCAGACTATTGCATTTGACTTCTGCATGAATATTTTTTGACATTTCCTTGGCTGGCTCCCTATCTGTTTGCAGTTTGTGGTTTCTGTGTTGCTGTGGCATATTTAGAAGCTGCTGCCCTCCACTCTTTGAACCTGGGCCACCTCCTCCATAGAGCTTCATTAATTTCTCTAAGGAATAGAAAAAGATCGAGTTGGTTGAAGTTTCCCTTCTGTTTTTGCCTATTCTTTTAGCAAGTTTTAGTTGAGATGACTTTCAAGCATCTTCATCAGTTTGTTGTCATTCTTCTCATTCTTATGTATCTGCTATGTAGCAGCTGAGATTACAGTTGCAAAACATAAGAATTTGTAGCTTATTTCTCATAATTATGCTTTGAATAAAATATATATAATTAATTAATGGAATTGAAACTTGAGCAATAAGACTTTCATTCAAGCAGTTTAACTAGGCTTGATTCCATGCATCAACAACTGAAGCAACAAGCAAGAAATGTCTTTTTTTGATAATAATACTATAATTTTAGTGATTATATATAACTAATATAATATATAAGTGCAAAAACAATACCTTTTGATAATTTACAAATCATTTTCAAATGTTACAAAATGTTTATCTTTTTAATTAGATTCTAGATAGACAATGTTATTAATCATTGAACGAATTGATTAAATATGTTCATAAATCGAATTATTCATCCGATTTAATAAATTTAAAATAAAATAAAATTTTTGTAATTCGGATTAATGCAAGAGTAATTGCGTCATTAAAGTTAGGTACGAGAATATTACTTTGAACGGCACCGTTTACTCGAGTAATAACTACTAAGTAGGAGTGTTTTTTTCCTCTTTAAAACGCATCGTCTTGACCTGGGAACAGAAACAATAAAACCTGGAACAACTTGAAAATAGAGCAGAGCTCTGTGACTGAAACTAAAATAGAGGAGAGAAAAGAGGAAGAAGAAGAAGAAAAGGCATGGCCGCAAAACCCGGTTCAGCTCCGACGTATTCCCCGAATCTTGGCCAAAAAAATCGCCCTCCTATTTTCAAAGGCAACGATCTCGATTGGGTCCGACCTGATGACCGCGGCTTCCACCAGTGCCGACCAGCATGTAAAGCTATTTTTTTTATAAAAAAAAAAAAAAAACCTTTCTGTTCTTTATCTTTTCTTTATTTTTATTTCTGGTTTTTTTTTTCTTTTCCTTTTTGGGTTTAATATTATCATGGTTATAGTTAATTGGGTTTTAATTTTACTTTTTGATCATGTTTTGAATGTGGTATTTCTTGCCAATAAAGTTGAAAACTTTGAGTTTTTTTAGGTATTGGTAAGCTGTCTCTTGATTCTTTGATAATCATCCTTAAGAAAAAAGTTTGCTTTTTCTTTTGTGTCTCTCTGAATGTTAGTGTGATTCATTACCTGGGTATGCTTAAGTTTATTTGCTTTTAATTAGTACATCATTAAAAGGCTTGTCTTTTTTCTTATTCGCTGTTTAATTATGTTTCAGCCGCTTTTTCTGTATGGAAATAGTCTAGACTTCTCCATTGCTCTCTAGAATAAGGGCATTTAATATGAGTAGTTAGGTGGTTTTGCTTCTTCATGATTTGTTATTACTTGTGCCAGCATGTTCTATCTTTGGTTCTTGTGAAGTTGTGATCCTTTCCTATTTTTATATAAAATTTGAATGTTCATGCTTATGATAAAGGAGAGCATGAAGTTTCCATAGTGGTATAGTTGTCATGTCATGGGATCATCCATACCTGTTACTACCACGATACATTGATTTTCTTATAGTTTTTAGGCATCTAGAAGCTAAAGAAAGATGGATTCTTATAGAAAATTCATGGATCATTCTTCATATCCTCTTTTACATGGATATTTCTTGGATTCTGATGTGCTGAATTGAAATGAATCCTCAAATGTTGGTGATTTGTAGTTTTCAGGACAGGTGCAGTAAATTCTGCTTCTGGATCTGCTTATGCAGAGTTCGGAAATACCAAGGTCATCGTGTCTGTGTGAGTATATCATCTGTGTTAAAATTGCCATATTCTTCTTGATATCTATTTTTGGGATTTTACAACCCTATGCTTTCTTTAGCAAAATTTTCTTTCAAATACTGATAGATTTTTCTGTGATTACATGTTCATGTGTTATTGGTCTTGAACAATTTAGATTTGGGCCAAGAGAAAGTAAGAAAGCAATGATGTACAGTGATACTGGGCGGTTAAATTGTAATGTCAGCTATACAACATTTGCCACTCCTGTTCGAGGACAGGTATGTGAGATGATTGGATGTGTGAATTTTTTGAGGTGCTATTAGATTATATCCATAACATATTTGATCTAACCTTTTTATCTCCTTTTTAATTCTTTTCTCCAATTTAGTTGATTCTATTTCTTGATCTTAGGGATATGATCACAAAGAGTTTTCATCAATGCTTCAGAAAGCTTTGGAAGGTGCAATAATGTTGGAAACATTCCCCAAGACCACCGTGGATGTTTTTGCAATGGTGTTGGAATCTGGGGGCAGTAAGTCTTCTTATCAATCTTTAGTAATTAGGCTTCAAATTGGCCTGTTATTTGTTCTGATACAGATTCCTTTTTCAGTGCCTTTTTCTTTTCTACCCTTATGCTCGGATGTGGTTGGTGGTTCATGAGAAACAGATATTAACATTAGCAAGAATAATTTGCTCAAATTTTCTTTTCCAAACTTGGTTGTAAATGAGGATCCACTAGCATAACAGATGATGTTCAGTATTTTATGTGAAGAAAGGTTTATGAAGAAAGGTTTTGTTTTTATTATTTTCTGAACTAGTCTGTTACAAGGTATTTATACATGAAGGAAGGGTTTTCTAAATCCCTAAAAGATAGGAATTTGACAGTATTTACAGCTAATTTCCAGCAGTCAATCCCTGATTTCCAGCCTTGGGATTTCAGTTAGTCAATCCCTGATTTCCAGCAGTCAATCTTTCCAGCAGTCAATCTTTCCAGCAGTCAATCCCTGATTTCCAGCCTTGGGATTTCAGTTAGTCAATCCCTGATTTCCAGCACTCCCCCTCAAGCTGGGGAGTAGATATTTTTCATCCCTAGCTTGCCTACAATCTGCTGAAATGCTGAACTCATCAGTCCTTTAGTTAAGACATCTGCTAGCTGGTTCTTTGTAGAAATATAGGGAGTGCAAATCAATCCACTTTCAAGTTTCTCTTTAATGAAATGTCTGTCAACCTCCACATGTTTAGTTCTGTCGTGCTGAACTGGATTGTGAGCTATGTTGATTGCAGACTTATTATCACAATACAACTTCATTGGAGTCTCCCATTTAATCTTCAATTCATCTAGTATAATTTTGAGCCATAACAGTTCACAAATACCTTGTGCCATTGATCGAAATTCTGCCTCAGCACTAGATCTTGCTACAACTGGTTGTTTCTTACTCCTCCAGGTTACCAAATTTCCGCTAATGAAAGTACAATATCCAGATGTTGATCTTCTGTCAGTAACACAGCCAGCATATCGGCATCTGTGTATGCTTCTAGTTCCATTCTTGTGCCTTTTTTAAAGAGAACCCCTTTTCCTGGATTGCCTTTCAAATATTGTAGGATCCGGTATACTGCAGCGAGATGGACACCCTTAGGATTTTGCATGAACTGACTCACAACACTCACTGCATATGCAATGTCAGGTCGTGTGTGTGATAGATAGATTAGCTTCCCCACAAGTCTTTGGTACATGCCTTTGTCAGCTGGTTCTCCTTCCACAGATTCTCCTAATCTATGATTTGGCTCGATAGGCGTATCTGATGGTTTGCAACCAAGCTTACCTGTTTCTTTTAACAGATCAAGAACATATTTTTGCTGTGAAACAAAGATTCCTTCCTTGGACCGAGCTACTTCTATTCCTAAGAAGTACTTCAATTTTCCAAGGTCCTTTATTTCAAACTCTTTTGCTAAATACTTCCGAAGAGCCTCCTTTTCATCTGGATCATTCCCAGTTACAATTATATCATCCACATAAACTATCAATGCCGTGACTCCCCCTGAAGCCGAATGCTTGATAAACAATGTATGATCACCCTGACTCTGTTTGTACTTCATATTCACCATTGCTTTGGTAAATCTTCCAAACCATGCCCGGGGAGATTGTTTGAGCCCATACAATGCTTTTTTCAGTTTGCACACTTTGTTTTTATCCAGATTTATTCCAAAACCAGGTGGTACTTCCATATAAATTTCCTCCTCAAGATCACCATGTAAAAAGGTGTTCTTCACATCGAACTGTTGTAAAGGCCAATCATAATTTGCTGCTAGGGATAACAATACCCTTATTGTGTTCATCTTCGCCACTGGTGCAAATGTCTCTTGATAATCCACCCCATAGGTCTGTGTATATCCCTTGGCTACTAGTCTTGCTTTATACCTCTCAATGGATCCATCCGACTTATACTTCACTGTGAAGACCCATTTGCATCCTACTAGTCTCTTTCCAGTTGGTAATTCTGTTAGTTCCCATGTTTTATTTTTCTCCAAGGCCTCCATTTCTACTCTCATTGCATGCTTCCATTCCTCTTTGCCAAGTGCCTGCGATAAGGTCTGTGGGATGTCTACAGTGTTTAGATGGGTAAGAAAGGTTTTGTGTGGGGTTGATAATTTTTCAAATGACACAAAATGGGATAAAGGATGTTGTGTGCATTTTCTAACACCTTTTCTTGTGGCTATGGGCAAATCTAAATCAAGAACAGTAGGTGATATCTCAGTAGAAGGACATACCTCAGTTCCAAGTGACGATTTGGTTTCTTGAACTTGCACAGGATTGATCACTGGCTTTATCCTTCTTGAGTAGACCTGTAGTGGCTTTGTGAGAGTAGGATTTATGAGTTCACAAGGTTCAGAGGTAAGTTGTCTTTCAGAAGTGGGTTCTGTTTTTTGTACAGGAGATATTTTAACCACCATTGATGGTTCTCTCAAGAACAAATCCTTATCCTCCATAAATGATGCCTCCCCCTGAGGATAAGGGCTAGAAAAATAGCTTTCGTGTTCTGCAAAAGTAACATCAGCAGAGACATAGGTTTTACGAGTAATAGGATTGTAGCACTTGTACCCTTTTTGAGTAGGTGAATATCCTATGAATACACACTTGACTGCTCTAGGATCTAACTTGCTTCGACTATTAGAGTGAACATGAACAAATGAGACACATCCAAAAACTCTAGGGACTAACTTCATAGACATATTGAAATCTGAAAAATACTTAGAAAACACCTCCATTGGACTTTTAAAATCAAGAACTCGAGAGGGGATACGATTTATTAAATGAGCTGCAGTAAGGACTGCTTCCCCCCAAAAAGTTTTTGGAACGTTTTGTTGAAACAAAAGAGCACGAACAGAGGCTAACAAATGACCATTTTTCCTTTCGGCAACTCCATTTTGTTGGGGTGTGTCAACACAAGAAGATTCATGAATAATTCCCTCCTTTTGAAAGTATGGAGACAAAGTTTGATTAAAGTAGTCCCGAGCATTATCAGTCCTCAACTTCTTAATTCTAACATTGAATTGAGTTTTGACCATTGTATGAAAAATAGGAAAAATGTTGCTCACATCAGATTTTTGTTTTAACAAATAAATCCATGAAACTCGAGTACAGTCATCTATGAATGAGACAAACCAACGAGCCCCCGAAATGTTGGGAACTCGAGATGGACCCCAAATATCACTGTGAATCAAAGAAAAAGGTACAGTAGTTCTTTTATTACTCAAAGTAAAGGACACACGTCGGTGTTTAGCAAATTCACAAACCTCACAGTGAAACTCATTTAAACTAACATTCTTAAACAAAGATGGAAACATGACACTAAGAACACTAAAGGAAGGATGCCCAAGTCTAAAGTGGTGAAGCCAAATTTGGTCTTTATTGCAAGGAGAGTTATTGGAGAGAAACGAGATAGGTAATTTGTTTCCACTATTCACTTGTTCACTAGGTAACTCAAGATAATAAAGGTCATGTCTCACCTTAGCATGTCCAATCGTCCTCCTCGTAACTTGGTCCTGAAATACACAAGAAATATGAGAAAAGATCATATTGCAGTTTAGATCTTTTGTAAGTTGGTAAGCAGACACAAGGTTTGTAGATAACTTGGGTACATGTAACACATTTTTAAGAATAATGGATGGGCTTAGAACAATGTCTCATTGGCCTGCAACAGTGGCCAAGGATCCATCAGCAATGACTATTTTTCTGTTGCTAGGACACGGATGATATGTGAGAAATTTGTGTGAAGAATGAGTCATATGATCGGTTGCCCCAGAGTCAATAACCCAAGAGTTTGAAAATTCAGAATTGGAGGCACTTAAAGCATATAAGGAATGAAGCTTACCAGAATTTGTCAAGGAACAGGTACCTGTAGACTTTTCTAATGAATCAAGAAGTGATCTCAGTCGTTCAATGTCTCCTTTGTTGAATTCATTCTGTTCTCCACCATTGAACTCATTTGATCTGTCTTCTTTGGATTGAGTCATATGCACCCGGCTTCTTTGTGTTCCACTTTTAGGTCCTCTATTCCATTGAGAACTTTGTGGCTTGCCATGAAGCTTCCAACAGTGCTCCTTAGTATGACGGGGCTTTTTGCAGTGGGTACACCAGAGGTTATCCTTGTTTGAGGGCTGAGACTCCATTCTCGCAACTTCTGAATCTTTTCCAGCATTAAACTTTGGTCTGTCACCATTGTTTTTTTTAGATATCATTGCAGATCCTTCAACCGGTGGTGAGTAAAGCATAACTCCCCTTCGACTTTCTTCAGCATTGATAATAGAGATGGTCTCATTCAGCGAGGGTAAATCTTTTTTCCCCAATATTTGGACTCTCACTTGATCAAATTCAACATTTAAACCAGCAAGAAAGTCATAAATTCGATCCTTTTCAATAAAGTTCTTTAACACAGCTGCATCATCACTGCACTTCATCTCAATACACAGGGAATGATCCATCTCTTGCCATAGATTCTTCAAGTGGTTGGCATACTCCGTGACTGAGCAACCTCCTTGTTTAGTGGCAGATATTTTAGTTTTAATCTCAAAGATTCGAGCAGCATCTCTAACTTTAGAATAAGTCTGTTCTGCTGCGTCCCATATTTCTTTAGATGTTGGCAGAAACATGAACGTATCACTGACTTCTGGCAGCATGGAATTCCATAGCCAAGACATTACCATGGAGTCCTCTTCATCCCAAGCATCAAATTCGGGATCTCCCTTCTTGGGTCCAGTTCCAAGGAGATGACTCAGTTTTCCCTTCCCTTTTAGAAAGGTCCGAACCATTTGAGACCACTTCATATAGTTTTTGTCATTCAATCTGTAGGCTGATTGAATACTCTGTAGTTCACCTGTTGTTTGACTTAATGCCACCTCTTTGGATTGGGCGGTAAAAGCATTATCGGTCATGGAAGACATTTTGTAAAAAGATTGTTTTTGAAAGAAACTTCATATAGTTTTTGTCATTCAATCTGTAGGCTGATTGAATACTCTGTAGTTCACCTGTTGTTTGACTTAATGCCACCTCTTTGGATTGGGCGGTAAAAGCATTATCGGTCATGGAAGACATTTTGTAAAGAGATTGTTTTTGAAAGAAAAATCAGCAATGAAGGCTGCTGATCAGTGACCAGAAATTCAGCTATGAAGGCTGAAAAAAAAAAAATTTTGAGCAGAAATTCTGTTCTTGGACAGATTTCAAATCCCAGAAAAAATTGAGCCTATAGCTCTGATACCACGAAGAAAGGTTTATGAAGAAAGGTTTTGTTTTTATTATTTTCTGAACTAGTCTGTTACAAGGTATTTATACATGAAGGAAGGGTTTTCTAAATTCCTAAAAGATAGGAATTTGACAGTATTTACAGCTAATTTCCAGCAGTCAGGTTTGACAGTATTTACAGCTAATTTCCAGCAGTCAATCCCTGATTTCCAGCCTTGGGATTTCAGTTAGTCAATCCCTGATTTCCAGCAGTCAATCTTTCCAGCAGTCAATCCCTGATTTCCAGCCTTGGGATTTCAGTTAGTCAATCCCTGATTTCCAGCATTATGCTATGTGAATTAGTTTATCAATAGATTTTATACATACTCTGCTGTAAGTTTCTTAATCAAATTTCTCAAATTTTCTCACATTTCTTAACCTGTCTATTCTTTTGATCCTTCTTCTGTCCTCTCTCATAAATTTGGTTCTAAGTTTCTTACAATTAGTGTTTCAAATATTGGTCATTTTAGTGAATAAGTCATTAACAATACTGTTAAATGATTGTAGAGTGTCAAAAGTTTTATCTATATAATCCCAATGAAATTCTTATGGGTTATGGATATGCCCTAAACTCTTATATTGCCATTTGTTGATAAGCTTCATAAACATTGGTTGCAGGTGATCTTCCTGTGGTGATATCATGTGCTAGTCTTGCCCTTGCAGATGCAGGGATCATGATGTATGACCTTGTTGCTGCAGTTTCTGTGGTAAGTGTCTTTGCTTGTGTTTTGCACTTGAACATTAAGCATTATGATCATTCTGCAGGTATAAATTTGAGCAACTCTTTCCTGCTCATTTGTACTTATTCACTTTGCTTCAGTCCAGGTTAGCTGCTTTGTTATGCACTGCCCTTACCATCTGCACTAATAAAATATTACAACCATGCTATTATTGATACTGCTATTGCGAGTATTTCAATTACATGCCAACAGATTTGGTCTTATACTTAATGTAGTTGGTGGTTGAAATTGTGTAACAATAGTGGGATTGATAATTAGTTGCTATAAATTGGAAAACTAACAGCCGCATCAATATTCAGAAGCTTGTTCTTTGCTGCATGACATGATGCCATTCTTCAAATTCCAATCTCCACAGCCATGATCCATGTTGCTCCGACTCTTCATATTTCTTGAAGAACCCGTGTCCGACGCATATCCGGACATGGGTATGGAGATATGATTCCCTAAGGACCCTCCAAATACATGGAAAAACTTAGAATAAATTAAACATACCCGTGTCGGACACATACTCGTGTCCGACACTCACACTCGAATCCGAGTAACATAGGCCATGATAGAATGGATTTGTCCATTTTAACCTTGAATAGTGAAAACTGATCTAGACCGCGTAGTTTTCCACTTTAAAGAACTTTATCTTTTCAAATATGTTTCTCTAGCTTACTTCCTGCACTGATGATGCATAATTTTGGTTGCTAGTCCTGTCTAGGGAAAAACCTTGTGATTGATCCTATTCTTGAAGAGGAAAGCTACCAAGATGGAAGCTTAATGCTTGCATGTATGCCTTCTCGTTATGAGGTCACTCAACTAACATTCACAGGAGAATGGTCAACCCCAGATATTAATGAGGTATGTGTTTTGATCGAATAGATATCCTCTGCCCCTTCATTATAATCTTGTCATGCGTTCAGTTAATTAACTATTTATGAACACGTGTTAAAAAATTGTTAGAGGGCACCAAAAGAGGCACCAAAAAGGGCAGAAGGGCAGAAGAAATTTGTTCGTTTTGATCTACGTACTTTTTATCAATATTTTATGAAAATTTGGGCAACTGATTCCTGCAAAAGCAAAAATGCTATAGTTATGGGGCTAACTGTTCTAATATTTCCTTCTCTATATAGGCAATGCAGCTTTGCCTTGATGCTTGCAATAAGCTTGGGAAAGTCATGAGGTCATGCTTGAAGGAAGCAACGTCTGGTTCACAAGAGTAGAAACAAGATGTACATTTTTAATTTTGTTTTCACTACACAATCTTTCTTTCTTTCTTTTTCGTTTTGACCTTTTCTTTGGTAACTTATGCAGACTTTCTGAGAATTTTGTAACTGAGTTAAGTTTATTTTCCCTTCATTTGTATGCTGTTTACCTTTTTATTCCTAGTTCCACTAAAAATCTATCATATGAGATGAAGTTTGAAGCGGCAGTTAATCTTTTACTGGATTTCACTCAGAAATTGTTAATAAATTTTGCAGTTGATTTAGTTTCCATTCTCTCAAGGGAGATGCTGATAAACCATCAATCCTCAGGTTTTACTATTGAAGACACTATAAGTGGAATGCAGCCACCTCCCCACTCCCCAGGCAAATTTATATATATTTTTAAGCTAAATATATTTATTATCAATGATAAAAAAACCGGACCAGCTGATTCAATCGGAAATTAGTAAGTCCGGCGGTTTAACAATACTCATAGGATCGAGAAAAATCGAATCGGTAAGAATTGAAAACCAAAAAAATTCAATAAAATCGAAAATAATATTTTTTTTTTATTGTTTTGGACTTTTTTTAATCTAATTAATTACAAATTAAAAGGTTCAAAAATTTAGATATAATAACGCATATACAAATTATCGAATCTATTAATATCCATGTAACTTGAAGTCTTGGATGGATGAATTTTTTTTTATAGAGCGTTAGATTTTTAATTTAAGTGATAATTTCAATGATCAAGTTTAATATTTGACAATTTTAATTAAAAAAAAAAAAAAGGAAAAATATAATAGAATTGGTTATGTTATATATCAGTGTGGGTCATGCATTGATCCATGCATAGCATTTAAAGATCTTTGTGGCTCCCATAATGTGGGATCATTATTGTTAAATCACATGCTAGCTTCCAAGATATGAATGGACGTGATTTATTTTGCAAATATATACCATCATCTAACATTGAGCTGGCCTCATCCTGCCAGTTAAGTATCAGTTTTGCAATTATATATATATATATATATATATATATATATATATGTACACAATAAACTTGAATTATCATCACACGTGTGACTATTTTTTTCTTCTTCTTAATTTAGTACTAATTTCTAATTTGTATATTTATTTCTGATCTCTTAGTAGTATTTCTTTTCATATCTCCTTGTTTGATTCAATAAATGAATTAAACAAAATCTTCACCCCTAACGAAAAATGGAACTAAATTTTTTTTTGTGTGGCTAAAGACAAAAAAAAAATTGAACTATTTTTTTTTTATATAATACAGCCAAAATTATTCACAGAATTTATCTAAACTTAATCCTTTCTCCGAACGATCTTAAACTAATTAAAGAAAATATGATGTTTAGGATTAGGATGCAAGATATTATGTTATGAAAAATCAGGCTGGTATGGGGCGAGATCTCGCTGGCTTGTCGGAATTAATTTTTCCAAGTAATCCTCGTGATTTGATTTTAAATATATATATATATATATATATATATATATATATATATGGTTGGTGAGCTTAAGCTGGCAATGTGAAACGATTGAAATATTGACAGGATTATAGGAGGAATAAAGGAGAAGAAAACAGTTGTTTGAAATTTAATGAAATTTGGAAAATGTCTGCACCGTCACAAAAAAGAGTGCATGACAATAAGACATGGTCAAGCTGGTGACCAAATCCTTTCACTAAAACTGTTTCAACCTGTAACTTGTTCTTTCTTCTGCTTCATTCATTTTTCCAAGATGGTGTAGGGTAAGCTTATCCAAATAATTAATAATAATAAAAAGAATGAATAAAATCACTATTAATTAAGATGGGAAAAAAGAATGATAGAAATAAGTTGAAATGGTGGTGCACAATATTTTATTGTCGGGTTAATAAAATTTGTGGGGAGGGTATTGATTTTGGATGGTTTAGAGGAAATTTAAAGTGAATCTTATCAGGAAAAAGAATTCGAGATTTAATTTAATTAGTTCATGCAGTTATTTTTATGAGATGATATTCAATAGATGTGAAATTCGAATTTCAGTATTTGCATATTTTTTTTTTATCTTAAACTGCCACCTGTTCTGTAAAAGAAAAAAAAATGTTGATTTTTTTTTTTAAGGATAAAATTTTAAATACATTGTATGAAAGTAAAAAACACGTCGTTAAAATTGTTAGAAAAAAAAATAGATTCAATCAGAATTTAAACAATACATTGTATTATAAAAAATTAAAAAACAAAAATAAAGAACCTTCTTTAGATTACTGCTAGATTAAATATATATATATATATATATATATATCTAGTAGTTGCCAGTTGGAAGTAGATTTTAAGCCTGAAATTCAACTCCTGTAAATGGAAGGAACAAAAGTTTCAAATCGAAAAAGAAAGGTTCATGCACTGAAGTACAAACGAACTTACTGTTCTTATCGTGCTGCCAGTTCTTAAAGGTTCAAAAGTAAAAGTAAAAGTAAAAGTAAAACAGACCATGTCTAAACTCTAAAGCGATGGCAAAAGTCAAATTCAGTTAGACTAAGAAACCCTTTTTTTCTTCTTTTTCTTTTTCCTTCCTTCCCTTCTAAGATTTCTTCCTTTTGATTTTTGATGACATTAGCTTCTTTCAATTCCTTGACAAAGTCACATGAGTTTACCAGCAATTTTTGTTCTTTTTTAATATTAGATTTCTTCCTTTTGATTCTTGATGACATTAGCTTCTTTCAATTCCTTGACAAAGTCACATGAGTTTACAAGCAATTTTTTTTTTTTAAATATTATTAAGGTTGAAAAAAATTTGAGTTAAAAAAAGTGTGTTTAAAAAGTATGGTGAAATAGTGTGATTTAAAAATTTTTAAGTGTGATTTAAAAAATATTAAGTGTTTAGCATTGTTCTGAAAAAGTGTTGTAAGAAATTGAAATGTCAAAAAAATATGTTTAAAATAATAAAAGGGTAGAGATGTGAGGATAATAAAGTCATTTTATTCAAAAATCAGTTTTAAAGCCCAAAAGCTACATTTTTTTGACTTTTTTGGTTTGGCTTTTCAAACAATGATTTCAATAGCAGAAACCAAAATTTTTTATTTGTTTAACATTGCGTTTGCGGTAAAAAATAGTTTTTGACCTCAAAAGCTGTACAAAAAATAATGCTAAACAAGACCTAAAAGTATCTCAAATTTTGTTTGATTTATTCTCGAACTCACATCGATACATTCAAAATTTTATTTTTAAATGAAATGTTTCTTACACTTGAACTCTTAAATGAAATGTTTCTCACATGGACAATTGTTTTCAAAGTGGATGCTCGTTTTCAATGATATGGCAAGAGTTTTTTTTGTTTTTTTTTTCTTTCTAATTTTCTTGAATAAAATTAAAAAAAATAATTACAATTTATACAAGTTATTAAGTCTAGTATTCCATTCATTGCAAAAAGGGAAACTTTACCCACACAAGTGCTCAATTTCAACCATTAATTAATATATTTCACGTGATTGATGATTACATGAAAGTTTTATTGCTAACATCTAAGTGTGGATAAATTAGTAGAAATCATTAGTTTAACTTTTCTTCACAAAGTTTTATCAAAAAGAATTTGAGATGAATCTACATAGAATAGTTTAATTGTTATATAAAAGAGATTTTTTTTTTTAATCAAAGTTTAATTTTTTATAAAAATAAAATTTTGAATACATCAGAAATTAGATGTCGAAAAATGCACATTTAAAACTGTTCATGAAAAAAGAATTAAATAAAATTTGATAATACCTTTTACCAAAAAAAAATTGAGATGGTTGAATAATAGGCTTTATTTCATTTATTTAGAAATTAGTATAATATAAGCATTTAGAAATAAATCATATATTTATTAAACTAAGAAAATTATTGTATTTTAATTATCCAAAAAAAAAATTATTGTACATTATAAATATGCTTTACTTTGAATTTAATTCATCAAAAAAGAAAAAGAAACTTCTATTGCCAACATCTTGCAGTTGTAAACTTACCGTACATTACTGAACAAACACGTGTCAAGATTCCATAGGCATTCGTATCTAACGTAGTCAACTCCTCGGATCTTACAAAAAAAAAAATTATAAATAAATAAAATAAAATAAAAGTACATAAACAGAACCGTCTTCTCCTTTCTATTTTCTGATTCTTCTTTTGTTTTAAAGCCTTTGGACAAACTCATATGCTTCTGTCCCTCTGTCTCTCTCTTCCCATTAATAATTTGATTATTAAAAAATCCAGCAAATTAAAACAATATATTATTTTTTTTCTCTTTTTCTTTCAATGTTATGACAATAAAAATGCCGGTTTTCTTGGTATGAACTCTGTCACTTTCTCGGAATTCTTTGGTTTAAGTCACTAAATCTTGTTAATATATATACAAACCCCATCAATTTTAGGCGTGCATAACGAGAAGGGTATCTCTTCATTGTTCTACCTATGGAAAGTGTTGTTTAAACTTTCCATTTCCAGCTTCTTGCCAGTTATTTTAGATGATTAATATGAAGAAAAAAAGTCTTGGGTTACTCTTTTCATTCTTAAAGATCATCGTCAGATCAGTTTGAAACTGAGTTAAAGAGAAGAAGAAAACCGAGTTTCAAGATTTCACATGGTTTGTCTTTATGCTTGTAAGCTTTCTCTAGCTGTTTTTGAACTGTTTTAGTGGCAACTGGGCAATTCTATTCCCTGTATGTTTGGAATCAGTATAAAGATCTAAGCTTTGTCTATTTAGAATCATATTCCTTTTAGCTTTGTTTTATTGACTAATTCTCTTCCAAGTTGCTAAAGACCTCCTTTAACATCAATAAATTAAGAAAATAATAGCTTTGGTTTGATTTATTGTCATGGTCAATGTTTTATCTTCCTTATTTCTGTTAGAATCATGCTGACCAAATTTCTAAAATGGTGTGAATAGTGAATCCATGACTTTTAAGCCATTTATTTGCTTCTTTATTTTAGCTTGTAAGGAAGGTTATCAAAATTTTAAATTTTTGGGTGTTTGATTTTGATTCGATATATACAATAAAGTACAGATAATTTATGGCTATTTGATATATTTTCCTGCTTCAACTCACACTGACAAATATGGAAAATCAAACATTTTTCTTTGGTGGTCTGACTCTGAGTGGAGCCCGTTATAAAGACTTGAATAAAGAAATTGGTCACATGTTTTGACCACCTCTTTCGGCCTAAAAAAGGGGGGTATTGGTCTTTAGAGCTGCTTTATTTTTCAAGTTGAGTTATCTTTTATGCCAGTGGTCACATGATTCCTGTTTCATGAAGCCATTGAAGGGCCTTTTCTGCTCTTTGTTGTGGCTTTGAGCTCTTGCGACTTGCCTAGTCAACTTCAGTTGATTCATAACCTAATATCCATAAAATGCTTGTTTTTGGCCAGCCCTGTGTAAACTTCTTTGCCTTTCTCTCTTGCCCTTCTACAGATCAAATCTAATAACTGAAACGACGGCAACAAACATTGGAAGAAAAGCCATGGGGTATAGTAATTCAAGATCTGTAAGGTTTGTTCCATCTTTGTTCTTTAATGTCTCTATTAAGATTTCTTGTATGATTTCAATTAGCTCAGCTTTTACACGAGTTAATACTTAATAGTTCAAACCAGCAATGGAACAATCATTGATATTAGTGGCTTAATATATATATATATATATATTTTTTTTTTTCAGATTTCAAGATGATCTTCAATTGGCAAAGCTCCCCACAATTAATGGAGATGGTATGACAAAGCTGAAATACAATATTAATGGAACCCAAATATCAGAGTCTAGCACCAGGAAGGCTGCAGACAAGGAGTTGCCTAGTAGTAGGACAGGAAAATCCTTAAAAGCTAAAGTACTGTCAAGGGTTTTCTCAGAGGACTTTGAGAAAGTGAAGAAGAAGATTTTGGATCCTCGAGGACCAATTATTCGCCGATGGAACAAGATTTTTCTAATAGCCTGCTTAGTTTCTTTGTTTGTGGATCCTTTGTTCTTTTATTTGCCAGTAGTTTGGAAAGAAGTCTGCATTGATATTGGAATACCACTTGAAGTTATCCTCACTATAGTTAGATCATTGGCTGATGCCTTCTATATAATTCAGATTTTCATTCGATTTCGAACAGCTTATGTTGCACCTCCTTCTCGTGTATTTGGGAGAGGAGAACTTGTTATAGATTCCAGGAAGATTGCTTCTAGGTACCTTCAGAAAAGTTTCTGGATTGATTTAATTGCTGCCCTGCCCCTTCCTCAGGTATGTCATGATGAAACTGATATAAATATATGGTCCTATGCTCCGACTCTTCATTTTTCTTGAAGTACTCATGTCCGACACTTGTGTCCGATGCATATCGAGACATGGGTATGGGGATATGATCCTCCAAAGACCCTCCAAATACATGAAAATCTTGAAAAAAAATTGAATATACCCATGTCCGATATTCACACCCGAATCGAGTAACATAGGTATGGTCTTTTCTTAGCATTTTTTTTAATGATTTAATGTGTAAAACTAAGGCATTAATTTTGTTGCATCTTAATATTCCAGGTTTTGATTTGGATCATCATTCCAAATCTTAAAGGTTCAACAATGACAAACACGAAGAACGTACTTCGGTTCATAATAATTTTTCAGTACCTTCCAAGACTTTTTCTAATTTTTCCACTCTCATCACAAATTGTCAAGGCCACTGGTGTTGTGACAGAAACAGCATGGGCTGGCGCTGCTTATAACCTGATTCTCTATATGCTAGCAAGCCATGTAAGTGATTATAAAACCTATAGTTTAACATGCTTCTTAAGATTAGCTGTGATTCTACAAATATAAATATATATATATATATATATGGCAGCTTTTAACTTGCAATATGTTATTGTACTTAAAGAACCATATTTAGTGTTGAAAATGAAAAAACAAATTTGTTCACTGATAGTCTTATTTTCTACTAATGTTTATATTCATATTTATTGCATTCTTCATTACCCCTTTATAGCAACCTTCAATCAACAAGTTAAGAAGTTATTGATATGCTATGTTGCTCTGACTCTTTATTTTTCTTGAAGTACCCGTGTCCGACATCCGTGTCCGACTTATATCCGGACATGGGTATGGGGATATGATCCTCAAAAACCCTTTACATACATGGAAATCTTGGAAAAAATTGAACTCACCCATGTCAAACACATACACGCATCCGACACTCACACTCGAGTCCAAGTAACATAGGATATGCCTGAATGGCAATAAAATCCCTAACAATGTGTTGCATGTAGAAATTACTCTGACAGAATATTTTGTTCACTGAAAAGGATTGTCAATTCCAAACTGTTATCTTTTAGTGTGCTTATTTCTATTTTTTTTTTTTTATTAAAAAAGGTTTTAGGAGCTTGCTGGTACCTTCTTGCAATAGAGAGACAAGAAGCATGCTGGAGGAAAGCCTGTGATCTTGAGGAGTCATCTTGTGAGTATAAATATTTTGATTGCCACAGGGTTAAAGACCCTGGCAGGGATACCTGGTTCAGGTCCAGCAATATTACTAGCCTATGCAGTCCAAGTTCCAGCTTCTATCAGTCTGGTATATATGGTGATGCTTTGACATTTGATGTTACAACCTCACCATTCTTCAACAAGTATTTTTATTGCCTTTGGTGGGGTTTAAGGAACTTGAGGTAAGTTGTTTCCCCCCAAATTTTTATTTTTAATAAACAATTAAAACAAAGAAGAAAAATTCTTTAAGAAATCAATAGAAGATCTGATTTTATTGATTAATTTTTCTGATGTATCAAATGTCAATAATTGCATCAAAGCTCAGTGTGGCTCTGGCATTTTAGAGCTAACCTTATTGCTGATCATAAAACATTGGAAAGACAGATACATTTACTGCTTAGACTCCAATGCTCTGTCTCTTACATGCAGTTCTTTGGGACAAAATCTTGGCACAAGCACTTATGTCGGTGAAATAATTTTTGCCATCATTATTGCAACTCTTGGGCTGGTTCTCTTTGCACTGCTTATTGGGAATATGCAAGTAAGTCCTCCAAATGATGTCCCTAAAACTTTTCATTGAAAATTTAAGCATCTATTTATCCAAAAATGATTTCAGCATCTAGCTTGTATTAGAAAAGATTGATTAATGGCATATAGGCTGGACTAGGGGTGTAAATGAGACACTTGTGCTCGCAAGTTATTCGGGTTCAGCTCGAAAAAACTTGAATTTGACTTGGTCATTGTCGAGTTGAGCTCGAATTCAAGCAGCTCAAGCTATCGAGCAAACCGAATTCGAATATCCTAATGTTTGACTCGAGTAGCTTGCGAGCCTAATCGAACTTTTTTAATTTTAATTAGTATTGAAAAATCTCAATTCGAACTCAAGTACAAATAATCGAGTTTGAAATTGATCATAGGAATCGAGCTCATTTTTTACTAGATAAACGAGCCTAATCGAGCGAACTCGAATCGTTCGATTTTTATATTGAATCGAGCTCGAGCTTTAAAAATGAAACTCGATCGAACTCGAACCGAGCTTCGAGTCGAGCTCGAGCTTCTTACAGTTTGAATTAGCTCGCTTCAGCTAGGCTGGACAATATGCCCTGGAACGAGCCTCAAGTAAAAAATTATTAAGGCCAATCCTTTAAGTCTCAGACCCGAAGTCCTAAGTGAAGTCTTGGACATGATCTTGAAGTTCCCCAGAAAATTTGATGTTCATGACTTGACTTCTTCTATTTGTTGGCAATTTCTAATTCTATGATCAAATTTCACTGCCAGACATACCTTCAATCAACAACTGTTAGGTTGGAAGAATGGAGAATCAGGAGAACTGATACAGAGCAATGGATGCGTCATAGGCAGCTTCCTCCTGAGTTAAGACAATCTGTCAGAAAATACGATCAATATAAATGGCTAGCTACAAGAGGAGTTGATGAAGAAGCTTTACTCAAAGGCCTTCCTTTGGATCTACGTAGAGACATCAAACGCCACCTCTGTCTTGACCTTGTTCGACGAGTAAGTTATCATACCTATGTTACTCGGACTCGGGTGTGAGTGTCGGATACAGGTATGTGTCCGACACAGGTATGTTCAATTTTTTCAAAATTTTTCCATGTATTTGTATTCCCATACTCATGTCCAGATATGCATCGGACACGGGTGTGAACACAGATATTTCAAAAAAAATAAAGAATCGGAACAACATAGTATCAGACGACCCAACATTTCTGATTACATTAGATTTCATGCAAATAAGCTTGATATGTAAACTATATATTTTTATCAAATCGAACAGGTTGCGCTGTTTGATCAAATGGATGAAAGGATGTTAGATGCAATCTGTGAGAGACTTAAACCTGCCTTATGCACCGAAGGCACATTCCTAGTCCGTGAAGGCGATCCTGTCAATGAGATGCTCTTCATAATTCGAGGCCACCTAGATTCTTACACTACAAATGGTGGCCGTACTGGGTTCTTCAATTCATGCAGGATTGGCCCTGGAGATTTCTGCGGTGAGGAACTACTGACATGGGCCTTGGATCCTCGTCCAAGTGTCATTCTCCCATCTTCAACTCGCACCGTCAAAGCGATATCAGAAGTAGAGGCCTTTGCTCTTAGAGCCGAAGACCTCAAGTTTGTGGCATCACAGTTTAGAAGATTACATAGTAAACAACTAAGACACAAATTTCGGTTTTACTCGCACCAGTGGAGAACATGGGCTGCCTGTTTCATACAAGCAGCATGGCGTCGGTTTAAAAAACGAAAGGAAGCAACTAAACTTAGAGCTAAAGAGAACCTGATGATGGCTGCTGAACCTGAACCAACCCAACCTGCTGGTTCAGGCTTGGCTATGTATGCAGCAGCCAGGCTAGCAGCAAGCACTAGGAGAGGTGTTAATATGCATTCTGGATCTGATTCTGGGGTTGTAAGCTCCTTGCAGAAACCAGCAGAGCCAGATTTTTCTGTAGATGAGGAATGAATTTGATACAATCCCAAATCGGGATCTAGTGTGTAGGTGTATCAGTGAGCAATGCCTGTAAATTTTCTTTGTTTTTCTTCACTAGCCTGTAAACAAAAATGGATATTGAAATTATTGTTTCAATATTTATCTTTATATACATTACAAGTTGGAAATTCTTTATACAGTTAAAACAACTCCCTCCAGTAATATTAAAGCTGAGAAAGAGGAGATTTTACAATTTAGTGATGTATTCTGGAAAAGACAACTTGTAGGACAAAAGAAGCATGCGCGTAAGGAAGGTAGGGATGGCAATGGATAATGCGGATTCGAATATTTATAATTATTCGATTTGTTTTTTGCGGATTCGAATAAAATTCGGATTTGAATATTATAATTACTATTCGCAACTAATTCGAAGTGGATGTGGATATGAAACATTGGATATCCATTATCCGAATCCGCATTACTTATGCGGATAATGGATTCGGATATCCTAATCCGCTTATTTTTGCGGATTTGGATTCGGATATCCGAATCCATTATCCGTTTATTTGAATTTAAAAATTAATTTTTGTTTGATTTTATATTTTTATTTAATTTTTTTAGTTATTGAATTCGGATATCCGACGGATAATGTTATTTAATTCGGATTCGGATAATAATATTCGAATTTCATGCGAATTATAAACAATTTAAATTTTAAAACAGATTTACAAATTCAAATTCAAATATTATAAAAATATAGATATCCGATCCGCTGTATTCTTTAACTTTCATTGGATTTTGAAAGTGGTTCATATGCAGCTAAAAGAGAGCCACTATTATTGGATTTGGACACCAGAGTCCATGAGTTGATCAAGCTCCTTGTTGACAAATTGGTCCCATGGATTTTAAGGGAATAAAAGCAAGCCCACATGTCAGTTTCCTGGTAATTTAGAAAGAAATGGGAGGCCCAAATAAAAAAACCCATATATATATATATTTAATGAAAATTTTGTAATTGCAATAGTGTAACAAAATTAGAGCTTCATGTATTACTTGTAGCAGCTTCTGTTCTTGAATAGTAATACTCATTATTTATCTAAAATAAAAAATTAGAGCTTCAAATTTTTCACAAATGAGATTAAAAACTGATAAATATATTAATTTTTTTAATATACTTTTAAAGAGATGTATGTTTTCGTGGAATTTAAACTTTATTAGGAGAGAAAGTTAAACAGAAATGTTAGAAATTTGCATAAAGCTAAACGCAGCCAACCAGCCAAAGAAATTGTAAGGAAAAGGACAGAAAACTCTGACAACTTTAATAATAATAATAATAATAATAATAATAATAAAAGTTACACTTATTCTCCTTCAAAGTTCAACTAGTTCCCCAGTACATACATTTCAATTCCACACATTTTACACTTTAGTTGACATATGAATTCTTAAAAGTGATCTAAGTTAAACAAAAAGGCAAACCAAAAACAGAAATAAATGTGAAAGTGTGAGCTCAATTATTATGATCTAACTTTAGGTGCCCATATTCTTTGACTAGAGTAACTTTCTTAGCCTTTTAATGCAGCAATTTCTTTCCCTACCAAATGGGATTAGCAAAATTAATTGTTGGTGTTTTATTAGGCCAGTCTTTTTTTTTTTACATATATTTTTAAGCTACACAAGAAAATTTTGTTCTATCCCATCTAGAGATGACAATGGAGCGGGGCGGGGTGAAAATTGTCTTATCCACCTCCGTCACACTCTTGCATGGATGTTGGAAACATCCACCTCCATGGATATCGGTTACATCCATAACCGTTCCACGGTGTTCTACTCCGCAACACCCCAATTTTTATTAATTATTTTTAACTTAATATTGTAAAAAATTATATTATAATTTATTCATAACATAATTTTAGTATATAAAATTATTTAATATATATAATATACATATATATACTAAAAGTATATATATAAAATATTAGTATATATATATATAATATTAGTATATATATGATTTTAGTATATATATATATATATACTAAAAATATAAGAAAAAATATAAAATATTTTAAGAGGTAAGATAGTAAATTCAAAAGTCGGGGCGGAGCGGAGCAAGCATTTACCACAACCGTCCCGCTCCTCCCTGCCCCCACTCTTCAAAAAAAAAAAAAAAAAAAACCTCTCCACTAGGAGCGGATCGGTGCAAAATCCATCAGTTGGATCGGATTTTGCCATCCCTAATCCCATCCTTTCATTCTAAGATTCAAACTTGAAACTTTTAAACTAAAGTCTCAAATTTCAACTAATCTCATAAATATTTAGCTAATGTCATCTCTCCTTAAGGATTAAATCCTCAAAATTGGGTTTTATATAAAAAGAAATAGGGAAAATATGAAAAACATGCAGTGCACAGTAGATTTATTGTCAAATGGTGTAATGAATAAAAGTTATTTGAAAAAGAGAAATGAATAATTAAAAATTATTATAAAGGATATTGTAAAGACAAAATTACCCTTCATGAAAAAACTTATTTTTCTTTTTTATTTCATTAAGGAAATATTATTTTTTAAAAATTTTAATTGAAAATAAATTTAAAAAATAAAATATTTAAATATATATTTTTAAAAATTTTAAAAAATTTAAAAAAATAAATAAATATTAATTTTAGGCATATTATTTTTATTATTTTTAATTTTTTAATTAAAAAAAGTAAATAAAAAATTTAAAAATTTATTTTTTAAAATTAAAAAGTTTTTATTTTCAGAATATTTACTTTTTAATTAAAAAGTAAATTAAAAAATAAAAGAAAAAGAGAAGAGAAAGTTTTTTTATCAAGGATAATTTTGTCTTTACAATATCATTTTTAACAATTTCTATTTATTCATTTCTCTTTTTCAAATAACTTTTATTCATTACACCATTTGACAATAATTCTACTGTGCACTGCATGTTTTTCATATTTTCCCAAAGAAATATGAAGTAGTGTATTTGAAAGGAAAGAAAGAGAAAACAAATTTTAAAAAATAAAAATCTAGTAATTGAGATTCATAACCACCTGTATTATATTTTAGTTTAGCCATGAAATTAAAAAATGTTTCTTTCATTTCATTTCTCTTCTCTTTCTTTTTTATCAAATGGAGTAATAATCTTTTAAAAATATATGTAAATAACAACTCTTTGGAGTCGATGCATGACATCAAACTAAGAATATGGTTATAATTATTTATTTCTACTTTCTTGATTCTACAAACTATTTAATTTTTTGTTTTTGTACCTCCATTTCACATGGTGAAAAGATTTTAGGTTATCATTGCTGCTTGACATTTTTTTTTTTGGCACATTGGTGGATGTGTTTATTATAAAGCACACATTTTGCAATATGAAGAAAAAGGGTAACTTTTTTTAGATTGAATGAGAGAGAGAGAGGAAGACTAACTTTATATAAAACAATAAAGTAGACACATTGATGGAGTAAAAAATAAATTTACCTGTAAAAGAGGGACAATTATCAGTATTCAGTAAAACAAAGAAACAGAATTGGACCCCAAGAAGTTGGTCAGAGTCCCACATTCCTCAGCCAACATCAACCCCCAAAGCCATAAGGGTAGAAATTATGGGCCCATTGCCTTTATCATACCCAAAGCCATTCCTTTTGGTGTGGGCTTAGTCATTAGAGATGGACCCACTTTGACTACTGGCCTTGGCTAGCTTAGAACTTCTTCAGTTTCAAGTTGGTCTTAGGAAATTTTTAAAAAAAAGCACAATAAGTATATTTTTCACATCAAAAGTAACATTTAATTGAATGTTTCAAAAGTGAATTAGAAACTTAAGCATTCCAATGAAGCAAAGTAGCTAGAAAAAAAAAAGGAAAAACAATGATTTAAAGAAGAAAAATGTTAATCAGTGTCTAATTCTATTGGTTAAGATGATATTTATAAAAAAATAGTCTGTTTAATTAATGCCTATAAGCACTGATTAAGGATTATTTACTTACCATTTCAAGAATTTTTTTTTTTACATTTAATACATTATTTTTACAGAATTCAAAAAAAATAATGCATTAATTATATTATTATATATATATCATTTTAGTCAATATCTAATGATACTGGTTAATATTTTTCATTCTTAATTGATGTCTATGAACCTTTGTTAATCGGACTCTTTAAAGAAAGTACTAGTAATTTTACCTTTTGGGTCACCTTGATGTTCCTTAAATAAGACAACTTGGGTCTATGAGTTATTAAAGCCAAATTCATTGGAACAAATCTCTCCAGGTACCCTTAATTATGACCTTGACCATTGACAAATTAGCTTTACGACAAAGAGGGGAGTTCTAAAAAATTGGATTAAAAAGAGAGTTGATGACCTAATCCTCCTCTAATTGAATAAGAGATTATATGCTCATAAATGATAAAAACCCTACCAAATAATCCAAACTTAAATAGAACATATTTTGAATTTAATTACCACCAGGGGTTCAACTTGTCATTTGTTGATCTTGTAGTAATCATTGCATTAATGAGTTAATTAGAAATTTTGGTTGAAAGAACCAAAATTCTTACTGTTCTTTCCCTTAAAAGTGGGGAATTTTTTTTTTCTAATTAACTTTTTCCAACTATATAATAGCTCAACCTTGCATTTTTCCCTCGGTTTTAACAAAAATATTGCAACCATATTCAATTTTTTTTACATATATACTTTAACAATATCAAAGATTAAAGCTTTAATACTAAAACTAAAAGTATTTTCTTGATATTTAAGCTTGAATACTATATCCTAATCACTAAAATTAAAAGTTCAATACTCTCCAACAAATCATATGACTATTGATATAAAAGATTCAATATTTTACTAATAAACCATACGACTGTTAGCTTGCAGCCATTCTAATTATTACTTACTAAAATTCATAACAGCTCGAAATAAATTAAGTTAGAAGGATTTTTATATTTTTATTCTCTTCTTTTAAACAATATTCAAAATGTTAAAGTTTACTGACTGTGTGATCATATAACAGGTTTGAATTTAAAAAAAAAAAAAAAAAAAAATTGGACATGGGAATTTTACCTTTTTTTGTTTTTTTCTAGAGTCTCAGATGTATACAACAAAAGAAGAAATAATTACAAGAACAAAAATGGAGCTAGCTAGGTCTCCACCAACAAAGAATGATAATGTTGGATTTCTTGTTCCAATGACAGACAAACAAACTCAAGTGGTAATCCCATAAACATTTCTTTGGCAGCTGAAAAAAAAAAAAAACAAAATCGGGTTCATGGGATTCTGACTCAACTCGAATGCAGCCATTTTAACTTTCACAAGTGGTTTTGGAATCCAAAAAAAAAATGGTTGCATGCAGTTCCCCATAGGACTGCATTGGCACAGGGCAGTAAACGAACAGAGCGTTCGACGAACCGTTCGTGAATAGTTCAATTTCTGTTCGTTTATGTTCGTTTATTAAGCTAAATAAACGATTATGAACACAATTTTAATGTTCGTTTATTAAACGAACCGAGTTCGAACAGATGTGTGTTCGGTTCGTTTATGTTCACGAACAAGCTCGTTTATCGTTCATTTAAAACTCGTTTATTAGTTTGTTTAAAGTTCGTTTATGTTCGTTTATTTTATTTTATTTACTTATAATATAATTAATATTATTTAATAACTTAAATTTAATAATAAATTTAATTTAATTACGTTTATATTTTATTATTTTATATTTAATAATAATAATTTAAAATTGATTTATTTTTTTTATTTGTTTGTTAAAATTGTTTAGATTTGTTTGTTTATTGTTCATGAACATAATTTTAATTATTCGCGAACATGTTCGATTATATGTTCATGAACATGTTCATTTAATGTTCACGAGCAAGTTCATTTAATTTAAATGAACTTGTTCATGAACATTAAATAAACGAACACGAACACACTTAATTTTAAACGAACAGAGCTTGAACACAATTTTAAAATCCTTAACGAACATGAACCGAACACGAACAAGCTCAAAAATAAATAAACGAACACGAACATAGGCCTGTTCGTTCAACCCCGGTTCATTTACAGCCCTATGCACTGCACTTGGATTGGCCAATTCCCCCCCCCCCACCACCACCACCATTTTCGATCCTTTTGCTATTCAGCAATATTGTCAAATACACTCTCAAGTTGTCTAGCTAGCATGTCGTGTAAAGCCATTAAAACTGCACAATTTTTGACAGGCTATGGCATAATCCATGGTCGCCACCAAAATATTTTTCTTTTCAATTATTTTGAAAGACAAGATTTTAACTCATACGACCCTTCTCTTTGCAATATAATAATTACTAAGTCTTGTTTCATTAATTCTAGATATAATTGAAACTTATATTTATGTTTTCGACATTGTGAATGGACTCTTTTCATTGACATGAAGTTTGTTAGTAGAGTTTATACTTTTAATTTTAATGATCAGAATTCAAATCTTGATAACTTCAATTATATAAAAAAAAAAAAAAAAGGAAAAACCTTCGATCGGAATTAATGTGAGACATTCAGAAAAGTCCAAACACCGAAATTAATAACACAAGGGCATAGTAAAAAGGTTTAGCATGTAAACTAAAATGCATGCCTAAAGCACTTTTAACAGTACAAAAGGTGACAACACAATTGTTTATAATTATAAAGGTATTGGGATCAAATATTGCCTCGTATTCATAGTCTCATATATATTATTAAACGAAACTCCCTTGTCGATCCCAAATCAGAGCATGAAAAAGAGATGCTTGCAGCAGTAATTGTTTGCTGCGACTTTATTTTTATGGATTTGAATTTTGAATGATAGGAAAAATAGTCCATGCATATATATATATATATATATATATATATATATATAGGTTTTACTTTAGTTTGTCATCAAAACAGCTAAGCCTTTAATTAATCCACCGAAATCCAACACCCTATCCCATTCTAAACCTTATAAAGGCAAAGCCTATATATATTTTCCTCAGTTGGAAGTTTTGACCTTCAGTTCCATGCATGCAATTCAAGTATCTGAATAACTTGTAATTCAAGTATCAGACAAACTGAGAAACTGGGAATCAAGTCAATAAGCCCTAAGATTGGTTCACTATTATAACATTCATGAATATAGTTTGAACTCCCAGTCTGTCATTAGTCGACGAAGCTACATTAATTTCCATGATTCATGAATATACATTCATTGTTAAGGATCTTAATTTAACAAACATAATATTATATATGTTAACAATAGCTGTATATTCATGGGATTCACAGCTCCATATCACATTAGGTAAGATATGTAATTAAGCAGCATGTGACAGTCTGCAAGCAAGCAGCTATATAGTCTAAGTATTATTATATACATTCTTATTTGAAGCTGTCATTAAACCATGATCATTAAAATTAAAAATCTAACATTTTATCAATAGATCAGATGGTTATTAATAAATGATAATTATGATCTTAACGAGGATATTGATTAAGCAATAGCTTAATTTATTGCTTGAACTTGGTGTGTTTTTAAATAGAGAGTATGGTTTAAGGGAGGAGACAAACAAAGTACTGTTTCAAGTTCTAAGGGATTAGGGCAAAAACAATTCATCATCTGCTCATGTTTCGGTGTCCCTTTTTTCCAATCCAAAATGATCGGCGAACTCTCCTCTGAAAATAAAGAAAATCGAAACCAATTCCCTTTCATGGAATTTTAAATTTGGAACCAAAGACTACTGCTTCAGCTCGGTCAACTTTTGGCCCATTTGAAAAGCAAGTTATAACAATAATAAATATATTTCAACAACTTTGAATGATTATCATACTTAATATATATATATATATGTGTGTAAACTTTTCCTGTTTCAATAGTCGGCTATAGGCAAAATTCAATTTCGAGTTTATCATTCAAGTGGTGAGCCCTTTAGCTAAACTTGCCATAAAAAAACAAAATTCTTATAATTTTTGCATTACAATTAATTAATCACAATAGTGAATTATATATGATTCATCAAAATATTATATGATATCTACATTTATAAACGATGAATTTTAAATATTTTTTTTGTGATTTAATAATTATAAAATTATTATAATAAAAAAAATTACCGGTGAAATGTTTCCATCATAAATTTGCTTAATATATATTAATCGACATGTTATAGGTGGGAACTTCTCCTACTTTAACATTAAAAAAAAAAAAAAAAAACTTCAAAAACCCATTTATTTTTTCAAACAACTAAGCTTTTCCTTTCTATAATTTGTTAGGTTCGTTGGCCCTAAAAAAAAAGGTCAAAATATGGCAAAAGGACGAACAAATCAAATTTTTTTTCCTTTCCCTTTATGGGGGGGAATTTGGCCTTTCACCAATATACAAGTTGCCAACTATGCTGCCAACAAGCCATGTTAATTTGAAACAAGACACTCACATGCAATTGCAAATTAGATTGAGCCATAGTTTTGACATCTTATATATAGTTGAAGGAGATAGTTTTTTATTTTTCTATGATGTTGAAATGGGAAGAAAATGAGCGAAAGGAAAACAACGTGACATTAATTCTCATTCGACAAATCAGAAGTCGGTGGTCTGGCTTTAGTTTAATTTCCATGATTAAAAGAAGTACATATTGTTTCAAGTTGAAAACCACTAGACCTCTCCTCTTCTGATGAAACAGTTCCTTCGAGCAGTTGTTGACTCTTATACAAGTTCAAATTATTCTAATCAACACTACTACTTTTAATTAAATAAATAAATCATGTCTAAATTAGACTTGTGTACAAGTCGGGTCTAAAACAAATTTTTAATAATTCGGATCGATCTGGTCTAATTTGATTAATCGATACCTCTAATTTAAATATAGTTTAATTTTTTTTTTATTATATTTTAAGAGATATGTGTCACTTTTTTAATCTTATTTGTGAAATCTAAAAACTCCACCACCCGTGAGATAATTTCTCTTAATTTATTTAATTAGTTCTCTTTGTTATTTAAATTTTTGATTTTTCAACTTTCACCTCACATTCCTTCTTTCATTATTTTTTAAATAATGTTTGGTACATTTTGAGTTTGATGATATCTGTTCAATTACTAAATAAAAAATACTTTGTATTATATATATATGGAGATTTTTTTTCCAAAAAGGTTCCCAATCTATATATATATATATATATATATATACTATTATAAAATCTTCAACTGAGTTAGTGTCACGAGTTAAATAAAATAATTTTAATTAAATAATTTTAAAAAACAAATATAATAATAAATATAAAATAAAGAATATACATGTCTTTTTATTTTAAAAAGAATAATTACCCATTTAAAGAAAACTATTTACTCTTTATTTTAAAATATTATTCTCTTTTAAAGACATTTTTTTTTTCAAAATAGAATTTTTCTTTTCATCATATATTGGATGTGCCCAATTCTAATTTTTTTCTAAAAAGGAAAAAAAGAGAGAGCGTAGTACTCACATCTTGGCTTTCTAATTATGGGTTGCTAATTAACTAATCAACAAATAATTACTTTGGTTATTGTTAATTGATTGAATGGAGTGTCATGCTGACAAGTTTCCTACATGGCACCCAAAAAAACTTGGAGAGACCCTTGAGGCCTTGACTACCAATTTTTTTAGCCATTTCATTAGTATAATGCATCATTAATTGATGAGGTAAATTAGATTAATTAACTAAACAAATGTTTATGCTTGATTAATTAAGAAATCATTAAGTGATTAATGATGCATGATGTATGAATCGCTCCCTAAGCAACTTCCACACGTAATTAAAAATAAGACATATATATATATATATATATTGTATAGAGGGATGGTGTGTTGGTGGCTTATAACAAGCAATAAATCCCATCATTAAGACTTGAGAACATAGAATTTGTATCCATCATATTATGGATTAGTAAGATGTCCTAAAGTCAAGAAAGCAACAAGATTCCAATAGTACTTTTTAATGGCGGTGTGAGAAAAGGAATTGCTTTCTTTTTCTTTGTTTTTGAGAAAAAGAAATTAAAATTAATATGAAACCTTAGACTAACTGTGATCAATAGATATCAATAAAAGCAAGTGCAATGCACTAAATCTAGTAGGAATATACCAATGAATAATTCATCGATCTTTTTTAAATATCGAATAGTCATTACTGATGATGATAAAGATAGTTTAATTTTATTAAAAAAAAAAAAAAGATGAGATTAGAATACCCTTTTCAAAAGGGTATTTTAATTAAGTGTTAATTTTTTAAAAAAAAAAACTCACTTTAAACTTTGAAAATTCTTGTAGGAAACATTAATTAAAATTCTTTTCTTTTTGGTTAGGTGATCCATCTTCTCAAATATGCCCAAAAATCAGTGGATGCGATGGGTATAATATAAGGTGGCAAAGCAAAAAATAACTTAATGTTATAATAATATTTGTGAAATAGATGTTTGCCTTATCCCAAAAGTTGATGAATGGCTATCCAATTTTTGTTCCTTGACGATGATGCAAAAGGAAAAAAAAAAAGCAAGGCTTTGTCTATGCCCCCAACTTCGGTGCTTAATCATCAGAAAATTCCCCTACAAGAAGGGAAGAAAGCTAATATTTTAGCTCTGGGCGGCTTTGGATTATTCTTCCTTGCTTTCTACTTTCTACCTATATATTGACCAAAAACTTGTATCAGTGAGGTTTATTTGGTGCTAATATATGAAAAAACACTAAATTTTTTATATTAATTATATATATTATTTAATTTCAAAAATTGAATATGGTCAACTACCCACTCAACATAAAATGACTACACCAGTGCTAATCATCAAAATTTCCACGACCTTTTGTAGCCTTCAAAGTCAAAATCTTGCAAATCAAATTCATGGGTTGATTTATCCATTTTGGATTTTTAGGAGAAATTGATGGAGACTCAATTAAGAGTTGTAAACTCAAGTGCAGGTTATGTTCAAGTAATAAATTCTCGGGTGTCCGAGGTCGAACCACAGGGAAGCGTACTAGTAAGTATAAGTTTATAAATATATATGAAAAAGAAAATAAACAAGATATTAGGGAATCAATAACAAAGAAAGTAAACAAGATATTAGAGAACAAAATAAACAAAATAGCAAAAAACAATAAGAAATGATGTTGAGGTTAGAGAATCCACTCTTGGTGTTATGCTAAGATTAATCTTGTTTTATTACACAATTGAAATCCACACATAAAGGAGGTTCCAATCGGAAGGTTTAGCAATTCAGTCCAAATTGTCCAACGTCCATAGCATATGATATTATGTTCATTTGGTGTCCTCAAAACTCATAAAAAGAGTCCAAGCATTCCTTATGCCAAGGTATATGTCTACAACAAATCAAGGTTATGAAACCAAGCATTTACTGTGCCATTTTCATTGTCAATAATGAATCAAGATCTCTACTTTGCAAGTATGATTTTAAACCAAAAGAAAATATTATCTATACTAGTGTTTATAAATGATGATTCATTTTAGCTCATGTTTAAGAGACTAACCTTAGCATTTACCAAGAGCTTCACCTCATCACCTCAACAATATGATTAGCAACACATACTAAAAATGAAAAGAAATGTAAGAAGCATAAGTAAATAAAGAAAAAGAAAACTAGAGAAAGGAAAGAAAAAGAAAAAGAAAACTTAGAGAATTTTATTACAATGGCTAATATCCTACCAATGTATAATGTCCCCTAATACTCATCCAAGGCCCTCTATTTATACACATTTTGGAGAGCTAAATGACAAGAGACAAGCTTTATAAATTTCAAAGGTAGGTATAATAGGTGGGTGCATTTTTCTAACAATTTTCGTCATGTTGTATGACAATTCTGATCAGCCAGCTTGATGGTCGATTTTGTCAATGTTGGAGGCTCGATCTGATCAAATGGTCTTCTAGAAAACTATGCCCCTATCAGTTACTGATCCATAGCCGTTGGAATCAGATCATTTGCTCATGTGGATCGGAATATATGGTCAAAATACCAAAACGGTGCAGAACAGACGTCATTGCACATCAGCCAACTTGATGGTTGATTTCGGTAGGGAAAACGACTCCGTTTCAAGAAGTGTAAAACATGAAAAAGATATATATGCCTCTTAAATTTGCACGGTTAAAATTTCAGCCTTATTGCTTCAGAGAAACTCCAGATATAGCTGATATCGAAAAAGGTGTCGGAACTGGAACTGAATTGGATTTGCCCTTAATTCTTGATTTAACCTAGTAATCTGAAATCACTCAAAGAAACTCATGAAAAACACCAAATTACATAAAAATATAAAAGATCATAAACACAAGTAGACTAAGCAATAATAACTCGTATTTGACACAAAACAATAATAAAACATAACTAAAAACTATATAATTATACGAGTTATCACACCCCCACACTTAGATTGTTGCTAGTCCCTAGCAACGACTCAATAAAAATAAAATAAGAAAATCTAATCTAATCCATTTTCGTAGGAAATCACGGTGGCACTTAGCATGTGACACAAGCCTTTAAACCCCTAGGTGTCCCTAGTGGACGAGTTTAGTCTCGTGAGGGTTTGCTAGAACGATACCCACAAACATTGAAAAACTAAAATATAAGTAAACTACATACACTAAAAATATTTACTCCTAATCCTTTCAATATAAATTAGAGACAATCTTTGAACAAGTCTTATAAACTAATCAATAGCTCAAAGAATTTCACAAAAATTCATGCTTGAATGTAAATAAATGAGTTAAGCCAATATTAACATAACATATTTCAATCAAAATAGTGCATATTCAACTTAATCTCAACTTCTCACTATACTCTCATGATTTTCACTCTTTAAAGTAGTGGTAAAGTGTTTACACTCAATCAATCTCATGAAAACAGTTCTACCATATGCTTGCTTGTCCACCTATTCTCCACTATTTAGATCATACAACTTCATAAATCAAGAGGTCTTTTTTCAAGGTTGTAATGGGGCCAAAGGGTTATAATGTAGTTAAAGAACAAAAGGATAAAGATATCACAAAGGTTCCAAAGAGTTCATAGAGTTTAGAGACATAATAAGATCATACAAATAAAACTTCTCAAAACTCTTATAAAGCACATAATAACATAGGCTAAATATTCATGTTGAGCCTTTGCTTCATTCTAACCAACTTTGTAACATCTTTTTCTTTACTTTAACTAGAAGTTCAAGAGAAGATTTTTTTTTTTTTTAATATGGGAATGTATTTGACAATGATCCCTTTCTTTTTCTCTTGACTTTTGCCTCTCTCCTCCCCCACACTTATCTTTCGTTCTAACCCAAATTTTCAAAAAGTATCCCTTGTTTTTGCAATATGTCTCAAAATATATAATCCATCTTTAGAACAAGGGTAAGGATATAAGTATATTTAATGTAGGCTCAAATTGGCTCACTAGTGGGGATGTTCTCTTAGAACATTAATAATGGATGGCTGTTTGGCTCTGGTTATAATCCTAATGCCTCTATCATATTCATGTTGTCACATGTATCAATATAGTCTCAAACGGTTTAAAGCAAGTTCTAGAGAATCATGTAATCATAAGAGCACTCAAGAAAGAAATTAGATTGATTTGTATAATGCATCAATCATTATAGGCTCAAAAACTCACAAGGATGATTATACAAGTCAGATTAAGTCTAAACATGCTTCTTTCTCAATCAACATATCATATTAACATTGGCTCATAAAAAGGTTGACATCAAGCTCAATTCTCATGAAAATCTTCTCACTAATAAATCTGTTTTAGACTTATGCAATTCATATCTCATCATTGTATTAAAAAGGAACTAGAACACATTAAAAATAATAATAATAATAATAATAAAGACTCATAAAAAAAAAATAGTAGACAAAAATAAAAGAAATCCTAAATCGTTCCCCCCACACTTAATTCTTACATTGTCCTCAATGTAAGTCTATTAACCCAAATGAAAGAATCATGTGTAAGAGAAAAGAACTAATAACATAAGAATAGGAATAACTAAGACTCAAAACAAAACAAACTCATGCAACCTAAATAATCCTAAAATACTTAACAAAAATTAACAAGTAAACATAAAAAGATTAAAATCAAACTGACAAGGTATGTCTCAAGTCTCCCTTACTCAGACCTTGTTCAGAATGAATACTTCTAAATTGCTTAAAACACAACAAACTTTTTTTTTTTTTTTTTAGAAAGAAGAAATCAAACTGACAAGGTATGTCTCAAGTCTCCCTTACTCAGACCTTGTTCAGAATGAATACTTCTAAATGGCTTAAAACACATCAAATTTTTTTTTTTTTTAAATTAGCAAAATATGTCTCTTACCCCCTACTAAAGGTAGAATTTAGGAGATATTACCTGCAGAGGTTGCTAACCACTTATTATAACTGAGACACAACAAACAAAATGTTAGATAATGTCACAAAGACAGAGTGCAATCCACTCCTTGCTCGTCCATATCTCTTTTTCTTTTTCCGAGCGTTTGCGAAACAACCGTAGCAGATAAATACTCATAAGCTTGGAGCTTTTTGAGTAAATCTTCAATGGTTGTAGCAGAAATTATGGTTCTCCTTGCCTATGAAAACATGAATCCATTATCCACAACATTATCTAAATATGAAAGCAAATTACTAAAATAACCATTAATATTAAGCAAACCAATGGGTTTCTTATTTGTGACCAAAGATGACCAAGAAGCCACGCAAGCTATTTCTTCCAATGTACCCAGACCTCCTGGTAAAGCAATGAATGCATCGGCAGAATGGTACATGATTGTTATCCGTTCAGGGATACTCCAGACTTGTATTTCCTTACCCATGGTAGGTCCACAAAAACCTGTGAATAGTTGTGGCACGATTCCTAGAACTGGACTTCCTCCGGCGTGTGCTGCTGTAGCGACTGCTCCCATTAAACCCGTAATACCGCCTCCATAAATCAAGTGGATCTTTTGTTGGGCAAGTATTACTCCAACTCTTATGGCTTCATCAGCGAATATGTTATTTTTCCCTGGATAAGCACCTCCAAAGACACACATTTTTTTAATGCATTGGGACGAAGTACTTTCCATTTTTTTTTCTTTTTCGAGTGCCTGAAAGAGAATGAGTACATGGTGTAATATATAGAGGACTGAGTAGTGAATCAGACAAGAGTAATAATGTCGCCGAAAGTGTATTTGACCTGTCAGAAGAAAATGTTAACCTAACAAAAGATTTTTGCGTGATTTCAGGAAGAAAATCAAAAAGAGAAGAAAAATCAACTGTAAAAGTCCAATGCAAAAAATACGAGAATAATTACACAAATCTAACAACACGTAAATTAAACCGAAATGAAGTTATTGCAAATCAAACCAAAAGTTGAGAAGTCATTTATTGTAGTTGTGATTGTGGCTCACATCTTCCTCTGGTTTTACGTCCAGAAACGGCTTAAACGCCTTCTATGAGTCGAGGATATGCTTCCCATCCAGTTTTCTTACAAGCTGGCAAACAGGGTCTTTTAACATCAGATTCCCAAGATGTTGCCATTCCCTTTGGAATTGCGACCATAAATCAAGAATTTCTCTTTGTACGTCTCCACTAGGATGCGTCTCAAGAGAAAGTTGGATATTACCCAAATTCTCCTCACTCAGTCCATCCTTAATGAATTCAATTTTATCATCTCGATTAGAGGACGGAATCCCAATAGAACAACATTTACCGTTACACGTCCATCGTGCACATTTGTGGCAATTTGAACTCATGCGCTTTGCTCGTCGCTTCTTTGCAAAAGTGCTTCTACCTGTACCTGGTAAATGCAAAACAGGAAGATATTCATCTTCACGTACCTTGGCTTCAATTATCCAACGTATATCTTCAGGAATCCCTTTGTGCATAAGCATTCTTAATCTTTCAAATCGAACTTGGTAAAGCTTCAGTAAAATATTTCGAGGAAAAGGAGGAAATCGTTTATGCAATCTTGTGAGAATATCATCCATCCTAAAAAAAATGAAATAAAATAAAATGAAAGAGAAATTTATATACAATATCAGTTTTGTGGGTAGCTGATGGAACCGACTTAAATAATCACGGAGTACCGTTATCCGCCATTTAACCGGGGTTAAAAAAAATGTATTATTATTATTATTATTTTTTTTTTTTTGGAAATTAGTAAAAATTATATTTACATCTAGTTATTTTCAAAACAAGGATCAGAAAGAAAAACAACCTCTTCTTGAGTAACATGATTTTCCAAAAAGAGTTTGAGTCTTTGTCCATTTACCTTGAATACGTTACCATTTTTAGGATTCTCAATGTCAACTGCTCCATAATGATACACATGCTTAACCACAAATGGGCCAATCCATCTTGATCTCAACTTACCAGGAAATATGTGAAGTCTAGAATTATAAAGTAGAACTTTTTGCCCAACATCAAATGTTTTTCTTGAAATTAACTTGTCATGAAAGGCTTTAGTTCTTTCTTTATAAATTTTAGAATTCTCATATGCATCTTTGAATAAAGTTGGCCAGTAAAATCCACACTGTAAAATTTTTGCAGCAGTTTTCTTTGATGAAAAATGACCACCACATGCCTCGGAATGACAAAACTTAATTACACTACTTACCTCATTGTCGGGAATGCATCTTCGAAAAATCTGATCAGGACAATATTTGAACAAGTAAGGGTCATCCCAGTAGAACTTTTTTACCTCATTCAGAAACTTCCTTTTATCTCGGGGGCTCCATTGAGAATGAATTTTTCCCAAAAAGGAATATTTTAGCTCGGATGGCAATGGTTTTAAATCCAGCTTGGGTGGTTCAATAGTTGATGGTACAGTGACATTTGTGAGTGATGGAAGTTCCTCAAACTTTTGTTTCCAACAATGCTTAACCTGAAAAGAATTTAACAAAGAATCAGTGTGTGAAATTTCTGAAGCATTATCAAACTCACATTCAATTAAATAAGCTTCTAAAGGATCATGGAATGTGGTAGTGGTGAGATGTTCATGAACAAGTTCTTCAATGAAATCCACTTCATGTACTTCTGAATCATCACCAGGTTGCTTGCAAATGTTGAACACATTTAATTCTAAAGTCATATTTCCAAAAGAAATGTTCAAAATACCATTCCTGCAATTTATCAGAGCATTAGAAGTTGCAAGAAATGGACGGCCTAATATAACAGGAATTTGAACATTTGGATTTGAAACAGGATGTGTGTCCAAAACAATAAAATCAACAGGAAAGTAAAAATTTTCAATTTGAACCAAAACATCTTCAACTATCCCTCGAGGAATTTTTACAGAACGATCAGCTAGTTGAAGTGTAACAGGTGTTTCCTTGAGTTCACCTAAACCTAACTGTTGATAGACAGAAAAAGGCAAAAGATTAACACTAGGACCAAGATCAAGCAATGCACGTTCTATTCTAGTGTTTCCAATGATGCATGAGATTGTTGGACATCCAGGATCTTTGAATTTTGGTGGAGTAAGGTGCTGAATGATTGAGCTCACACTTTTCGTCAAAAATGCTTTCTTTTGTACATTATGTTTCCTTTTAACTGTGCACATGTCCTTCAAAAATTTAGCATAAGATGGAACTTGTTTGATTGCATCCAATAAAGGAATGTTAATCTTAACTTGTTTGAAAAGTTCATAAATTTCTGCATTTTGATTCAAATTCTTTATTGTTTGCAACCTTTGAGGAAAATGAGCAGGATGCATACCTTTTTCTTTGTCCAAATTTTCAAGAAGTTCAGACTTACCATCATCCTTACCATTACTTTTCGGAGGGGAAGGAGGATATTGGTCTTTTGATGGAATGTTTTTGTCAATTGCCTTTCCACTTCGAAGAGTTGTGATAGAACTGGCATTTTCCTGTTGAGTTTCATTGGAGCAAGAAACAAGACATTGAGTAGAAGGGTTAGGCTGAGGTTGAGCAGGAAACTTACCTTTTTCTTGAGTGCGTAATGAAGCTGTCAATGTGGACAAGGTGTTTTTGATCTCATTGATGTCCTGTGAAGTTTGGTTATTCACATTTGCTTGTGTTTGCATGAATGCTTGCAATGTCTCTTCCAAGGTTTGTACACGTGAAGGTTGATAGGAAAAAGTGTTGCCCGGCTTTTGAGATTGTGGTACCTGAACATGATTATTATTCCGCCAACTGAAGTTGGGATGATTCCTCCATTCAGGGTTATACGTTTCAGAGTAAGGAGAAGGAAAAGGCTTTTTAAATGTGTTTATGGAATTTACTTGATCATGCAACGCTTCTTTCAGAATGGGAATGTTTGGACATTCAGAAGTGGGGTGTCCCATGATTTCACAAATTCCACAACTTTCTTCATTTTTAACCGTTTTGACTTCTTTTACTTCTCTAAGTTCCATGGCTTCAATCTTTCTAGCCAAATTAGCTACTTTAGCTTTTATCTCATCTTCTTGACTAAAATGATATTTACCTCTGTTAGAAAAAAGATTAGATCTATTGGAACTTTTAGAGGAATTATCTGTGTGCCAGGCTTGAGAGTTATCTGCCAAATGGTCTAGGTAGTCAAAGGCTTCTTCAGGTTCTTTTTCTAGAAACTCACCGTTACACATTGTTTCAACAAATTGTTTAGTTTCGGGAGTTAAACTTTCATAAAAGAAACTAATAAGACGCCATTTTTCAAAACCATGATGTGGACAAGAACTTAACAAATCTTTAAAACGCTCCCAGCACTGAAAAAATGCTTCATTTTGATTTTGATTGAAATTTTGAATCTGTCTTTTCAAAGCAGTAGTTTTATGTGCTGGGAAAAATTTCTTTAGAAACTCAGTTTGTAATTCTTGCCATGTGTCAATTGACCTTGGTTTTAAATTATGAAGCCAAATTTTTGCTTTATCTTTTAAAGAAAAAGGAAATAATTTTAGCTTGACAATTTCATTTGTACATTGTTGGTCATTAAAGGTGACACATACATCTTCGAAGTCTTTTAGAAACGAGTAAGCACTTTCCGATTCTAACCCATGGAAATTTGGAAGCAAAGCTATCATACCTGGTTTAAAACGAAAGTTGTTTGCATTGAGAGGAAAAATAAAACAAGAGGGTGATGAGCTTCGAGTTGGTTGCAAGTAGTCACGCATGGTGCGTACTTGTCTGTTCTCATCTTCAGCATGAACACTTTCATTGTCAGCCATGGTAGGAGTTGTATTAGAAAGATTACCTGAAAAAGTTTCACAATAAAATCTAACTAAACGACGAGATCTAAAATCACGTCGCCAAACAAGCATAAAACAAAGTTAATATAGAAAATTAGGCGGTATAACCAGCCAATAAAAATAAAACAAAGTTAATATACAATATAAATATAAATATATAGAAAATTAGGCGGTATAACCAGCCAATAAAAATAAATATACTTATAAACTTATATACTTAGTATTGCCTCCCCGGCAACGGCGCCAAAAACTTGATGGAGACTCAATTAAGAGTTGTAAACCCAAGTGCAGGTTATGTTCAAGTAATAAATTCTCGGGTGTCCGAGGTCGAACCACAGGGAAGCGTACTAGTAAGTATAAGTTTATAAATATATATGAAAAAGAAAATAAACAAGATATTAGGGAATCAATAACAAAGAAAGTAAACAAGATATTAGAGAACAAAATAAACAAAATAGCAAAAAACAATAAGAAATGATGTTGAGGTTAGAGAATCCACTCTTGGTGTTATGCTAAGATTAATCTTGTTTTATTACACAATTGAAATCCACACATAAAGGAGGTTCCAATCGGAAGGTTTAGCAATTCAGTCCAAATTGTCCAACGTCCATAGCATATGATATTATGTTCATTTGGTGTCCTCAAAACTCATAAAAAGAGTCCAAGCATTCCTTATGCCAAGGTATATGTCTACAACAAATCAAGGTTATGAAACCAAGCATTTACTGTGCCATTTTCATTGTCAATAATGAATCAAGATCTCTACTTTGCAAGTATGATTTTAAACCAAAAGAAAATATTATCTATACTAGTGTTTATAAATGATGATTCATTTTAGCTCATGTTTAAGAGACTAACCTTAGCATTTACCAAGAGCTTCACCTCATCACCTCAACAATATGATTAGCAACACATACTAAAAATGAAAAGAAATGTAAGAAGCATAAGTAAATAAAGAAAAAGAAAACTAGAGAAAGGAAAGAAAAAGAAAAAGAAAACTTAGAGAATTTTATTACAATGGCTAATATCCTACCAATGTATAATGTCCCCTAATACTCATCCAAGGCCCTCTATTTATACACATTTTGGAGAGCTAAATGACAAGAGACAAGCTTTATAAATTTCAAAGGTAGGTATAATAGGTGGGTGCATTTTTCTAACAATTTTCGTCATGTTGTATGACAATTCTGATCAGCCAGCTTGATGGTCGATTTTGTCAATGTTGGAGGCTCGATCTGATCAAATGGTCTTCTAGAAAACTATGCCCCTATCAGTTACTGATCCATAGCCGTTGGAATCAGATCATTTGCTCATGTGGATCGGAATATATGGTCAAAATACCAAAACGGTGCAGAACAGACGTCATTGCACATCAGCCAACTTGATGGTTGATTTCGGTAGGGAAAACGACTCCGTTTCAAGAAGTGTAAAACATGAAAAAGATAGATATGCCTCTTAACTTTGCACGGTTAAAATTTCAGCCTTATTGCTTCAGCGAAACTCCAGATATAGCTGATATCGAAAAAGGTGTCGGAACTGGAACTGAATTGGATTTGCCCTTAATTCTTGATTTAACCTAGTAATCTGAAATCACTCAAAGAAACTCATGAAAAACACCAAATTACATAAAAATATAAAAGATCATAAACACAAGTAGACTAAGCAATAATAACTCGTATTTGACACAAAACAATAATAAAACATAACTAAAAACTATATAATTATACGAGTTATCAGAAATATTAATCTAACCTTCATATATATTACTAGACAAAGTCCTTTTCGTTTTGGTTTAATATATCCTCTACTACATGGCATAATAATCTTTAGGTAAATGTTAATTAGTCACAAGTCTACTTGATAAAATTAGCTCATTAGCATCTAAATTAGTTAATTTCTTAGTTTAATGAACGAAATTTAACTCCAAAAACCAAATTATGAGAATTAAAAGAAGCATTTAAATCTCTCATATTTTAAGAAGCATGTAGAAGGAAAAGAATTAATTAAGTTAATTAGATAGAGTTGAAAAAAAATAAAATATCTAAATATTTGATTTTAGACTTGTTCAAGAACCGGATTACTCGTCCGTTTGATAGGCCCAATACGTTTTAATATTTTAATATTATTGTGAACAATGATATAAATTTTCAGATCGGTCCAGACCCGATCCGGACCTAGATAAGAAAAATAAAATGTTTTCGGGTCGTGACTTGGCCTCGGCCCATGAATATCTTTATTTGTTTCAATTGATTGATATATGAATTTTCGTTCAAAGAACAAGTTCGAATCCCTTTTCTTGAAATAGAAAGAAATAAAAGGAAGAGAGAAATGGAGAAGAAGGAAGATATACTTTGAGCTTTGGGGATGTTCCTAAGAGTAGGGACAAGACGTGATCTCAAGGGTTAACATATGTTGTGTTAGTGGAAAAGACGATGGCCATATAATCCAAAAACATGCCCTATAAAGGCCTTTTTTTTTAATCATAAACATTATGATCAATCGATGATGGAAAGTGGGGAAGGGGAAAAGCAGTGGGGATCAATCAAGTTATCTCCGACTAGGAAATCCACCAATTATTTAAAGTGGAAACTCATGAATTTTATTATCAGTTTAAACTAATAATAATGAGATGCATTTTCATGGGAGCTCCAACAAATAGGGCAAAAGAATGGGGGAGTTACTCTTCCTTCCACTAAGTATATATAATTATGAAATTTTAGAAATAGAATGATAGGATTAAGCTAGCCATTTTAACTTTTTTTTTTTTTTTTTGCTTTATTTTTTCCCCTCTCTTTGGTAGGCTTCACTTGACCATTTTTTTTTCTATCATCCTCTTGCCTCTTTTTCATTTTTTTTTTCTTTGAAGAGTAATAAAAGTTTTAATTTGATCAATTATATATCATAAATATTCTTTAGGGTGAAAGTACAATGAAATTTTTTTTTTAAAGCCGACAAAAACCCCTCAACAACCTCGTACGATCTTTTCTATATTTCAAATTTCTTATTATTGTTATACATAAACATATACGAAAACTAATTATGTGTGTTTCTAAAAAATAAATTTGAAGTACTATGAAATTTAAGCTCAAAGTAGAAATATTTAAAATATTTAGATAAGGTTATAATTTTAACTTTTTTGGTACGAAAGAAGTCAAAGCTTTAAAAAGAATTGGAGAAGAGAAATTTGTAAATTCTGAGAATCGAATCTCAAATTTATGAGAATCCACCTCGTAAGGAAGATAAGTGAACAATTTTATATAAATATATAAAAGTCAAAGCTTTTGACAAAAAAATAACTGTCCAATGTAGTATCCTATATTATTGACATGTGGACGGTCTTGAAAAATTACCAATGTGTCTTCTAATAAATGTAATTTATTTTATTTGATGTATTTTTAATATAAAAATAATTCAAAAAGAATAAATTGATTACATTTAATTTTTAGTATTATTTACCTTAAATACCTATCAATTTAAATCATATTAAAGGTAATAAAACGCTAATTGTTATCATTAATACAAAGAACAATTTTATGTGGTCTTTTTCCGGTTATAAATATTTAATTCTTAAATTATATTTATGTAAAAAAATATATTTACTTTCCAACTTTTTTAACCTATAATTTATTTATTGGCTCCACCTTTTAAGCTATGTATATACATCTAATATCTAATATAAATATATACAATTTAAAGCTTTTGGTAAAAAAAATAATAATTGTCCCATGTGAACAATCTACCCTTTTGACATGTGAAATATCTTGAATAAGGTATTTGTCTCTAATTAATAAATTTGATTGATTTTCAATTAAAGTTTCAACTCCATTTAACTCAATTTCAGGCCAAAATTTATTTTATAATTATTGACTACCATAAATCATACACATATGACATATCTTATTATTAGCATATTTGGACAAGGAAAGAATACAATGATGAAGTCTCATTGATTTAAAAATTACAATATTCAAGGAAAAGTTTAATTATTATTACTTATTGACCATTATAATTGTCCAGTGTAAATTACTCTAAATTTGAAATTGCCATATTAATTTGATTCTTAATAGTATAATAATTGAAAGTCAATTAATCATTCAAATTTTTTAAATTATTTTTCGTAATTATCTCCAACCTCACCATATATAAACATGGTACTTTGAAATTAAAATGCATTAGGGCAAGCTAATCTTTTTGCATACCTATTGTCCACACTCTTTAATTTTCTTAGGAGTACGACTACTAGGGTGTTTTTCTTTTTCTTTATTTTGTATTGTTATATACAGATTTATTATTTTTGTGTAGTTGCACAATTTTGCAAAAGTGACTTTCAGAGTTTCTAGGTTTTATTTTGTATTATTACTTGGATTATTTGATTATTTTGTGTTTTTTTTTGTTTTTTTTTTTGTTTTGTGTATTAATATATTACATACATTGATGGAACAATTTTTTTTAATGATCCATTTTGAGAGTAGATTCATTTTTGAATATGATTTGATATATTTAAATATTTAAAAGGCGGAAGGTTTAGGATCGTATAAACAAGTAGAATTTGATTTGATAGTGAGCATTTTATTATGGTTGGTTGGTTCACACATGTGGTGACCAAAATAATTAACGATGAGTTTGAAGAAAGTTTGAATTTTTGGTGATGATTTGGGCAATCAAGACCTATCGAAATGCAAAGGTTTAAAAAAAAATATTCATAAGAAAACTTATACATACTCTAGCATTAATAGTTAACCATTTTTCATTCCTATTTACTATTATATGATTTTTGTTGAGAATTAGTATATCAAAACAATTATCACATAATGACAATTTCAGAATTGTTTGATATTCCTTCTTTTTTGGTTAAATATTTATTTGATCTAAAATTGTTCATAAATTTTAAAAATTACTAATATATATTCATAATTAAATGATGCATATACAATTTTAAAAATTACTAATATATATTCATTGAATGATGGATATATTTATATAAATGAAATCTTTAAATTCAAATCAACATGTATACTTACAAACAAACAAAAAATTCAACAAGTGTATAAATTTAGTTTATTGAAACATAAAAAGTTAAAATTATATTTTTATTTAAAAAATATTATTAAATTTGAAATTCATAATGGCTCTTAAAACTCAATAATAAAACTATTGAGGAAAAGAGAAGCAATTGAAAAATTAAACAAGTTCGACATTAATTGATGATCAAATCAACTTGAAATAATTACTACAAACTATATATTTTTCGATTTGAGAGAGACAAATTGATAGAACAATAAACAAATTTAAAATTTAAATTCAATGAAAATTATGAATTTAAATTTTTACGATATCTTCAATTTTATCAATTTTTAATATTTTAGCCTAAAAAAGAAAAACAAAGGTATAAAAATTTGATGTAATGGTATAAACCAACAGAATAAACAATAAAATATTTTTTATTAAATAATAAAACTTTGAATAAAAAAACTATAGCAAAATAATAAATCAATTTAATAATTATAAATATTAAAAATTCGTGCATTGCACGAGCCAAAAACTAGTTTGGATTAAATCTCAAGTTCAATTTTTTTATCTTTTCATATCAAATCAAAGTAACTATGTACCAAAAAGCCAAAAAAAAAAAAAAGTGATTGGTGTGTTCCACTTGCCACAATTCTAAACCTCAACATCAGATCTCAACTAATTAAAATTGGACAACAATCCTTATTCTTCTCATTACATATACATAATTAAGCTCAAATGGCATAAAATTATGTTGGGGTTGTTTTTGGGCAGGCAAAAGAAGGTCTTTCATATTCTCATATAAGGGAAAGGGAGCCTTAATTAATTTTCAATCTTATTGGCACAACCTCTTCAACTTTGAGCTCAAAAAAAAAAAAAAAAAAAAAAAAAAAAACTTTGAATGTGGGAAGAGGAGGATGTTATAGACTGACACAAAGGTTTTTTTTTTTTTTACCAAATTTGGAAAAAGTCAAATTGTCCAAAGTTTGCCCAAAGTTTTTGATTAGGTGTCAACTTTTGAGTGGTGAGTTTGACAAATAAAAATGTCTTACATGTTACTAACATCATCATTTTCTTACCACATGGAAGTGGAATATCCACATGTCCATCCCCTGCTCTCAAGGGGGGGGGGCATGTGCACGTGTCAAGCAAGGGATAAATCTTTAAAGATATATATTCCACAAGTGATAATTTTCTTTTGTTTTATGGAGAAAAAATATATGGTTAGAAAATTTTCTACTACATATTAGTCTTTTTTTTTTTAATTTCTTACTTTATTATGTTTTGTTTTGTGTTTTAACCATATTTTTAGTTTTTGGGTTTTATTTATATCAACAATGAATTTTTTTTTTTAAATTATCACACTATTGACTATAGAATTATTAAATTTTATAAATAAAATTAATAAAATAACACATATCTCTTAAAATATAATAAATATATATATAATAATCTCTTAACTCATTTATTAAATTAATAAAAAATAAAATCGTCTATATATAAGTAACAAACTTTTTTTTTTGTTTAAAAATATGGATGGAAAATGTATTTCCAATTCAGAAATCTGTGTTTGAAAAATGTCACCTCCAATAAGATTTTTGATGTCTAAAATTTTCACCAATAATATTATTCCATTGATATCAACGAACTAACTAAGAATATCCATTGACAATATTCTTTCTTTTAAGTACGTACGAAAACTCTTTTTTTTTTATTCAGTAAGAAACTAAATAGAGAGTTAAGCCTAAAATTCTGCAACAAAGAGATAGGACAATACCGATCCCCCACCTTAGCTCTGAGCCCTTCATATCGAAAATTAGATGGGTTTATGAGCCGAATCGAACCAAGCCGAACATGAATATATAGAAAAAGGTTCTTTATTCAAATTTGATTTAAAATTTTGTTTTATTACTTAAAATATATTAAAATATTAAAAAAATTATATTTTATTAATACATATTTTTATAATTAAATTTAAATTAAAATATTTTTTATTATTTAAATAATAATTTAAATCAAGTCAAACTGATCAAAATTACGAAAAATCTATCTCAAATTCGATCTGAATTAAGCCTGATCCATGAATATGTCTATCTACGACTCATAAAAAAATTATTTAAATTTTTATTAAAGTGATTTTTTTATTTGATTGTTTTGTAAGAATATTGATCTTGACGATTATGATATGGGAAGCAACTAGCAAGACATGTGGAAAATGTTTTGATATGCTTCTTTCGTAAATTTGGATGGGACTGGAAAATCACCCAACTTGTATTGCCATGTTTTGTTTCAATCAAAAAACTGCCTTGTTTTGTTACTATCAATTAAACAGCAAAAGGGCAGCCACCTTTTTTTATTAAGCAATTAATTTAGGCTGTTTATTGTTTTTAAGGTAATGAGATGTTGACTCCAAACAATATGCTAATTCAAAAGAATGAAAATTATTCCCTCTTGGATATTAAAATGATGCATAAATAATATATATCTCACCACATATATAATTATAATTTTTTTTTTCCTGCCAAAAGAACATACACCAGTAATTAAAATCTAGCTTTTAGTCATTGTGAAATCTTTATATAATCTACAAGAAACTCACACACATTCTCGATGTAAAATTCGAAGACAATCCACTATCGAGGTAGCCACTAGATCGATTCATAAGTCGGGCCACAGTTTAATTTTTTTTCTTTTTTTTATCCAATCCGGCCCGCGGATCTAAAGTTATTGTTTATTATATATAAAATAATAATTTATTATTATTATTATTTATATATTTTTATAATTAAATTTAAAAAAATAATATTATTTTAATCCGGATCGGATCGGATCACAAATATTTTTGTCCAGGTCTGGTCCAGCACAAGCCGGACGAGCTGCTTAACTCATGAGCAAGTCTTGTAGCCAAACCACCAATAATTAAAATCTAGCTTTATATATATATATTGTTGATTTTTGACTCTCGGTACCAATTGTAGTTTTGTGCTACAGTACCGATTTGCTACAGTAACTTTATCTCGGGATGCTACAGTAACTTTCGAAAAACAACTCTTTTATGAATATGAGAAAAGACCAAATATACACTAGACACACTCTTTTAATATGCACTCACAACTTCACTCTTTTTCTTTCTTTTTCTCTCTACTCACCACTCTTCCTTTTCTTTCTCATCTACACTAGCACACACTACATATGTCTATTTATATAGACATCTACATTAAGTAGAGGAAAAATCTAGAACTAAAAAATTGGAGAAACATCTAGATAGAAAACTAAAGAATAATCTAGGAAGAGAAAACTGGAGAGATTTCTAGACTAGAAGACTAAGGAAAAATTCTAGAGAAAGAAAAATCTAGAGAAAGAACAAAGAAGAGAAATCTAGAAAACTTGAGTAGAAGAAAGATAGAGATGATTCTAGAGATAAGAGAGAGGAGTTGGTGTAACTTTCAACACTCCCCCTCAACGACTACTCTCTCTTGATGCTGGCTTGATTGTCATTCCAGACTGTCTTCTGGACTTATCAAATCTTGCATCAAATATCTTCTCTTTTTCTTTCTCTTCTTAAAATTCATCAGCATCATTAGTTCTACTTCATCTTTCGTTGATTGCTCTCTTCTCTTTTGATTCTTGATTTTGTTCACTTCCGTCTTTGCTTCAACACTATTTCTATCTTCGTTCTTCTTGATTCTCTCTGCTAGCCTGTCTCTGACTTTGGCATACTCGACTTTGTCAACTACCATTAATTTGTTGACTTCACAATCGATCTTCATATCTTTCACGCCTTTGTAAGTCTTAACAGTGTCGATGACCTCGTTGTCATCTTTCTCAATGTTGACATCATCTTCAAGCTTCTTCGCCTCTTCGTGAAATAACCTTTCATCTTCAAAAATCTTTTCTTGTGATTGAAACAGAGACTCGTTCTCTTCTTTTGAAGGCTCTTCAATTGTCTCTTGTCTTGGTTGAATATTCTCAAAATCAATTTCTTCTTCGTCTTCATGAACATTTTCTTCTAACTCGGTGGTGCAACCAGATACGAGTTCTTCGCATTCTTCAATAGTAAATGCTGTCTCAAAATCCCATTCTTCTTCATAGTTATGCTCCTGTCGTGAGAACACTGTTGCATAGCCTTGCACTTGTCTATATCGACAATCTCGAGCATAGTGGCCAAGCTTTCCACACTTGAAACACTGAACGTTTCGACGATGAGACCTCACATTTTCGCTATCGTCTCTATCTCGAACAATTTGAGCTCCCCCTCGCTGAAAGCTCCTCCGTTGCCAAGCTTCTTGTTTGTTTTGAACTTCAATGTCTTCTATTCCTTGCCTCATAGCAACTTTACCTCTTCTATTGCTAAAGAGGGCTTTCTCATAATCTTTTATCATGACTTTAGACATTTGGTTATCTAAAGCCTCTTGATTTGCAAGGATATTTTCCAACTCAGTTAAAGTTGGTTCTTTGCTCCATCCACGAGTTGCAGTAACAATCCCGTTGTATTCAGGTCGCAAGCCATGGATGATAATTCTTCTCATCCTCGTTTCGGTAATGGCATTTTCTGGATCTAATTTTGAAATTTCATCACAAAGAGTTTTAACTTTAGAAAAATATTCGCTTACCGACATATTTTGCTGCGATATTGACAGGAGTTCATTCTCCAATTGTTGGAGCCTAACATCATTTTTCCTCGCGAACAGCATTGTGAATGTGTCCCAGGCTTCCTTCGGTGTCTTTGCATCCTTGATGCGTTGTAATAAACCATCCTCAATGGTGACTGATAACACGTACATGGCCTTACCGGCTTTGATCTTCCATTTTCTTAGTTCTCCGGCATCAGTTGGTGGTGTTGAAGCTTCACCGTTAACAATATCCCATAAATCTTGCCCGAGCATGTAATATTGCATGCGAATACTCCACGTATTATAATTGCTGTTATTGAGCTTCTCGAGCTTACCAATTGGACTTGAAAAATCTTCCATTCTGACTTGAGAGTGCCTCACTTTTCTCAAGGTTGTATTCTGTCAGTCTTTATATCCTCACGAACTACGATTCCTGATCGTCTTGGTCCCAGACCAATAATCTTCACAGTCCCAGACTGTCTTTCTCCGATATGCGTACTCCGGTCCCTGACCGTCTAGCTTTGTCTTCTCGCGGTGGCTTTCACTCTGATAGTAGGTAGCCCTTTTCACTTCTTCTTGTGACGGCTCTCACTCTACTCCAAGTAGGTAGCCCTTTTCACCTGTTCTCGTGATGGCTCTCACACTACTTCAGATAGCCCTTTTCGCGACTCGATCTATTACAATTCTCGATCATCTGATTTCAAGAAACTTCTGGCTTCTTGTCTTTTCTCCGATGAGCATACTACGATCCCTGACCATCCTGATCTGATATTCCAATTCTCTGGATCATACCGCTCTTTACGCTGGTCCTCTGGATCGTCCCGTTCTGGTCGTCCAACTCTGATACTCTGGTCCTCAAGATCGTCCAACTCTGATACTCCGGTCCTCAGGATTGTCTAGCTCTGATACCACTTTGTTGATTTTTGACTCTCGGTACCAATTGTAGTTTTGTGCTACAGTACCGATTTGCTACAGTAACTTTATCTCGGGATGCTACAGTAACTTTATCTCGGGACGCTACAGTAACTTTCGAAAAACAACTCTTTTATTAATATGAGAAAAGACCAAATATACACTAGACACACTCTTTTAATATGCACTCACAACTTCACTCTTTTTCTTTCTTTTTCTCTCTACTCACCACTCTTCCTTTTCTTTCTCATCTACACTAGCACACACTACATATGTCTATTTATATAGACATCTACATTAAGTAGAGGAAAAATCTAGAACTAAAAAATTGGAGAAACATCTAGATAGAAAACTAAAGAATAATCTAGGAAGAGAAAACTGGAGAGATTTCTAGACTAGAAGACTAAGGAAAAATTCTAGAGAAAGAAAAATCTAGAGAAAGAACAAAGAAGAGAAATCTAGAAAACTTGAGTAGAAGAAAGATAGAGATGATTCTAGAGATAAGAGAGAGGAGTTGGTCTAACTTTCAACATATATATATATATATATATATATATATATATATATCAAGGGTGCCATAACATAAAGATAAGAGAATGAGCTGCAAATATTGAGATTCGAACAATAAATTTATTAGATGTCATCTCTTAAAAGTGATTGTATATATCAACTGAATTAAACATTTTATAAATATACTCAGTCAAGCATTTTATGACTACCAAGATGAATATTGACAGTAAAAAAAAATGACATAATAGTCAATTAAATAATTAGATTGGCCATTTTGCTTGCAGAATACAAATATTCAATGGAAGTGAATAAACAAAGAAAATACCCATACAAGTTTTTTAAAAATTGGTTAAAATTAGAATCATAAAAAAATGAAAACATTTCACATGCAATTTTTTTTTTTTTTTTTTTTACATTTTACGATTGTCCAATCAAAATGAAAAATTATAAATGATTTAACCACTCACAGGTACGAGCTCCGTGCAAAACTTTGATAGACTTAATGCAATAATTGTCGTGATATTCGTTGCAGAGGTCTAAAAGTCGTTTCACGGTTTTACGATTTTATCTTTTGAAAAAAATATCTTATAAAAGAAGGATTTTCTTGCTTTATAAAGCCATTTTTCAAACCTTAATTAATTGATGTGAGATTTTTTTATCTCAACATTAATCGTTTAAGTATTTGATAATTTATGTATTTATATCGTATTCATATATTTTATCGTATTATAATCGTGTTTAAGATATTTTATGTTTATATAAACTTTGATACGTTAATAATTTATATTAAATAGATTTTAAAACATTCGTGTATTCGTGTCGTGTTTTGTAGTTATTTTTTCTGTGTTGTGTAATCGTGTTGTGTCCAATATTGCCAGATCTACGTCTAGTCAAGGGTGTGAACTGTATTTTTATCGAGGGCTGATATAGATCCAGAACGGATTCACGCAAGGATTGCTAGATTAAGCCCGTCATGAAATATTATTCGTTTTGGAGATCTAAAGATCATCCTCAAAATTTTATCCTTATAAAATGTCTCATAAAAAAAATTATCTTTACTTTATAAAATTATAATCTAATTTTTAATTAATCGATATGAGATTATTTTCTCCTTTCTACAAGATCAAAAAATTAAGTAGAGAAGGGAATTGGGTCGGGAGGACAGCATGGTTGGTCCAGCAGAGCCAGAGAGTACTGAGAAAATGGGGGGAATGGAGAGAGTTTGTTTTGTTATTAGAATAAAAAATATAAATGTTTCCTGTGCATACAACATTGACGTCGAATGAGAGGTACAAATGAAATGGGTCATTGCCTCATTGGCTCCTCAAAACTTCTCCCCTTATCTCCACTTCTTGCCTATACTTTCTAGACTCTATACACTCATAATTTTAGCATTAAACACTATACTTTTTTTTGGATTTTTTTTTTCTCTTTTTCATTTTCACTTATTAATCATGATCTTCTTTCTTAACCCTTTCTCTATCTCTTACCATACACCACAGAAAAGAAAGCAAAAAAGAAGGGAAAAAAAAAAGAATAGTGGTAGTATAGTAGTTTAGTACACTGAATTTTAATAGGGGATTGGCAAATGACTTGGTGGGTTAAATGCATTTGTTTTTTGGATTTTAGTAAATGAAAGATGGGAAAGAAAGGGAATTGGCACTTCCAACCATTGTGATCACAATATGAGATCAAAAAATGTGTATAAATTTTATTGGTAGTTTGATATTGAAATAAAAAATCTTAGGAGAAGAATTCGGATTAATTCAATTGGTTCATTTTAAGAGATAATATTCAATAATTTTGTAGTTCGAATCTAAAAATGTGTCTACATATATGTTATTATATATGTAGAATATATCAACAAAGTAGAATGCTAGACTCTCAATTATAGTTATCGAGATTCAGTTTTAATGACTTTAAATATCAAAAAAATGTCAAAATTTTGTGGGAATGAATGCAAACTTTGGATAAAAAGTAATAACTAAAAAAAGAAAGAAACAAAGTAAATTAGCTCAAATGAGAAAAATAAGAGAGAGATAAAGTGATAGTTTGAATATGTAGCAAAATGTGAAAACTTTGTTTGAAGAAAGTCACATTTGCCTATGTGAAGTTTGTTCCAACAAATTGTATTGGCAAAGATCCTGAATGTGAAAAATGTCAGAATAAGCATCAAAGCATACGAAAGCATCCTAAAGGAATGATTTTATGAGGTATTAATTAGACTATTACAAGCTAAAATCTCCTTTTTCAAAGACAAGAAAACATGTTCATACCTATTAAAAATTCCACAAACATGCTCATTCCGAATATATTTGGAAAAAAAAAAAAAAGGAGAAAACACAAGAAAAGAAGTTTTAAAAAAAAAAGCTCATGTAAACATCTTTTCAAGAAGTTCTTAAAACTAATGTTCAATAAATCCTTATTCCCTCCTTTAAAAGTTAGAGACATTAAGGATCCCATTTTTTTTTATAGTTCATGAAAAGGATATTCAAACTTGAAATAATCTTCTTGTTGAAGAGAGAAGCATGATTATGATTATATTATAAATTTAATCACCATTAAGATCATTTAGAAATAGAATCAGGTCCAGACAAAGTTTGACCATACATTTGATTGTATTAAAAAAAATTAATCATCACCGTTGTCATCTATGTTTTTCGGATTTTTTATTTTTTTAAAGTATTCATATTCGATATTTATATCCAACACATATTTAAACATAAGTATAGTGGTATAATCCTCCAAATATATAAAATAAATTAAAATTGAATATATCAGTATCGAACACAGACCATATTTGACATTGATCCTAATGCGAGGAACTTCACTTAAGAGTGAAAAAATGAAAAAGAAAAAGAAAAAAAAGAAGGGGAGCAATTTGATTGGAGGGTGAGTCAACCGGATAAAACAAAGGGTGAGGTAATCATATCTCTTTTGTTCGTAAAGGGGCATTGGACTATTAGAAAATGGATTTACGCATGCTAGTCTACAACCTTGTGGCCTCTGCTACCGTTATATATACACACCAAAGCACTCGCAAATTGTCAAGCTTTTTATTTCTTTTTGTTCATTGAAGCAGAGGATATTTGCTTAGTTTCTTTCAAAAGAATAACCCAAAAAAAAAAAAAAAAAGTGAGAAATGGAGAGAGAGATGGAAATGAAACAATCAAAGTTCAAGAGAATTTGTGTGTTTTGTGGGAGTAGCCCAGGAAAGAAGAGCAGTTACAAAGAAGCTACTATTGAGCTTGGCAGTGAATTGGTACATACATACATACATACATACATGCCTGCCCTCTTTAATTCTGCTTCTCTCTGTTTCACCTCTGTTTTTTGCTCTTGTTTTTATGTATTTTCTTAAACTAGCTTTCAACTTGTTCTAGAAGTGCTTTTTCTTCCCTTTTCCCTACCTTATTCTTCTTTTTACTTCACTTCACTTCTTCTATTATGTTAAGTTGGTTTTGAGTTATTTAAAAAGTACTTCCTTACTCTGTTTTGGCTCTGTTTTAATTTGTTTGTATGAATTGTTTCTAAACTTATTTTGCAATTGTATTCCTTTTATTACTTTCTAGTTTTTCAATGACCTTGTTTTCAGTGATTACCTTCTAGTATGATTTTCTGCTTCCTATTCAGATATTCTTGATGATTTCAAATTTCATTTACAGTGCTAAACATTTAAACTTCTCCAAGAAATCAAATGAAATACTGTTCATTGATTTTTTTTAATCAAAGTTGTTAATCTTAAGATTCTGAAAAAAGGGTTTTATGAATTAAGCATACTTTGATTAGGGGTTACTTAATCACAAAAAGAACTGATTAACATTTAAAATTCACCTCATGAAGTAAACTAATATGTACTTTGATGAATACTTGATGAAGCAGAGTTTTGTTAGTTCATTTCAAAGAACATACTGAAATGTTAATTATTTCACTTAACTTTTTTCTTTTTCCCAAATGAAGGTTTCAAGAAATATTGATCTGGTTTATGGAGGAGGTAGTATTGGATTAATGGGTTTGATTTCTCAAGCAGTTTTCGATGGTGGCCGCCATGTCATTGGGTAGGCATATTCCTCCTTTTATGTTGTTTTTTTTCATTAAAATTGATTCAATATATATATATATATATATATATATATATATATATATATATATATATAACTTAAAGATGGATTGATTGACAACAAAACTTGGTTTGTTCTTCATGTTTAATGTCTGCAGAGTGATTCCCAAGACACTTATGCCTAGAGAGGTATGTCTTCTATTTGCATTATATGTTTTTGAAGCATTTTAAAAATTACCTTAAATAAACAATAATATAAAGATAAACAAAAAAGAAAGGAAGAAGAAGAAGAACATTATCTGCTTCTTCTTTTTTTTGTTTATTTTAAATAGGAATTATTTATTTTTATAGTGGTAGCTCCCATGACATGAATTTCTACCTCACTTTTGTTATCTTTTAAAAATGGGTTTCACACTTGTCTCTTTTGAGACTCATGCAGGTTCCAATTTAGACTTTTTGGTTGGTCCTGAAAGGCTGAAACTTTCTTTCCTTCCCCCTTGTTTTTCACATTTCTTGGTCTTTTTCTTTTTAATGAAACTTTGCCAATGAATTCCATTCCACCTGATTGCATATGGGTCTTAACCATTTTTGTCCCTCTCCAATGGTTTTTATTTGCCCACCACCAAGATTCTCATTCTTAGTATAATATCAGGTTTATATGGTGCATATATTTTCTTCTGATTTCTTCTTTTCTTTTCTTCTTTTTCCTTCTCTTTTTCTCTACTTTTTTTTGTTGTTGTTGTGAATTGAGTGTTGACTTGCCAAGAAAATTCCCAAGTAATAATAGTATATGATATTTTTGGACTGAGCCCACCACCTCTGCTACTCTCATCATTGCTTTTCAGTGAAAAAGCTTTTTCTCCCACTAAAAGTTGGAATTACCTTGGGCATTGCCATTGCTTTGCATTGACTTGGTGGCTAATAACATTTTGCAGATAACTGGAGAAACAGTGGGGGAAGTTAAAGCAGTAGCAGACATGCACCAAAGAAAGGCAGAAATGGCTAGACAATCTGATGCCTTCATTGCCTTACCTGGTTGGTATAAAAGACCCCAAGTACTCATTGTTAATATCATACCCAAAAAAATATATATGATTTTCATGTTAAATTCTTAAAATATATGTTGAAGTAAATGTTATTGGATAAGATGAGAATAAAACCCAAATTTCCCCCCCAAGGGTTTTAATTTTTATCTTACCCTTTCATGTGACATTAGTACAAATCTGAAGCCTTTATAAATTAGAAAGTCAAATCATTATTGTATGACCGGTTTGGTGTACATGAAATTTCAGGACAGTAACAGTTAAAAAATGAGGGGGGGGGGGGAAATTGTAGGTTCAGCCTCAGAAAATTAGCAAACTGTTTGTTTTAGTTGACTCTTTTAAGGGTAATAACTGTTGTATTGCTACCATAGTTTGGTCTCACTAGCCCTAAGAAAAATGTCCTATGATTAGAGAGCTACCCTTCAAGCCCTAATCTCTGAATTCACCATATGAGCTTCTGACACAGAAAATTAAGCTTCTTGGTCATTGGTGAGATAGCCTAAAAATGCCTCTTATTTTCTCTTACAATATGGTCCTTCCTCTCTCCTTTGCCAGATTACATACTTTAACCAATCTTTGTTTGATAGCTTCTGTTTTTGATCAATCTCTCAATGGGGACCTGAGATTGGGGGACTTTTTCCTGGACCACATCTGGGTCACTTTACTTAAAGGGCTGGCTCTCAATCAAAAAGGAAAAGCCCCTTTAACTATACACCTTTAACTTTAAGGGACTCACTTTGTCAATTCACCCAAAAGGACCTGCCCAAACTTGCAAATATCTTGGGTCTAAGGCTGAGCTGAGGCGGCTGTATTTTAACTGGGCTAATTGACCAAGAACATAAGGTATGGGCTAAGGCAGAGACCAAATATGTAACAAGCAAGGCAAAATCAATGGGCTAGAACTTGACAAATCTTCAAAAGCCTTGCTTGAAGTGAAAATATTTGTTGTATATTTTTACCTGCTTATCTCACTCTAAATTTTTTTTTGAAATTAATATGATTATATATTGGATCATAAAAGAAGTAAACTTGGACTATTATCAAGGTCAAGTTGTTAGGTTAATCAAACCCAACTGATAATTACATTGGACTAAAACAAATTAACTCTATTGGTATTGGTTAACATGAAAACCCATTAATTTACATCAATTGTCATTTTTTTTTTGTAATATTTTGATTTAGTATAATAATTAATTAAAGGAAATTCTATATTGTATTTTATGAAGGTGGCTATGGAACTCTTGAAGAACTTCTTGAAGTCATAACCTGGGCCCAACTTGGAATCCACGATAAACCGGTAATATTCCTTTTTCTTCCTTCCCATTTTCCAATTTCCTAATCAAATAAGTAATGTGATTTTGTTTTTTCTTTAGGAAAATTATATATATTGCTAATAGAGTTTAAATTTTTCATCCAACAAAATTAACAAGATGAAACATATTTTTGTAAGAATATAGAAAAAATATTTAAAAAAATTAATATAACAAAAAAATAAAAATAAAAACACTTGTCAATTTTTTAATCCCATAAATTATCTTCTAAATTAAAATCGTTATTTGTTAAAATTGAAGGTCGGATTGTTGAATGTGGATGGATACTACAATTCCTTGTTATCATTTATTGACAAAGCAGTGGAGGAAGGTTTCATTAGTCCAAATGCACGCCATATTATAGTATCAGCTCCCACTGCAAAAGAGTTGGTCAAAAACATGGAGGTTCTTATTTTTTTTTTTTCTCTTAACTTTTCATTTCTTTTAATTTCATATTACTTTTGCAAAAATAAGTTAGAATTTTCAAGTTATTGAACATAACAAAACCCTTTTCAGCCATTCTTGAAACGATAATCTAAAAAAAAAAAAAAAAACTAAGATTTGTAGAGTCAATTTTAATGGTTATTAACACACATTTATTTGTAACTATAGGAGTATGAAGCGCAGCATGAAAGAGTTGCTTCAAAGCTAAGTTGGGAGATGGAACAGTTAAGTTACCCTGCAAAATGCGAAATCTCTAGGTGAGAGAGATTGAGACATTTTATGGCAAAAATGCAGATTTCAGGGAACTAATTTTAGAAGACCAAGATTTTCCTGAAAGGCCCCAAACCAAAAAAAAAAAAAAAAGAAAACCCATTAACATCATCATTTGAAGTTGAAATTTGATTCTGTTAATGCTCAACTTTGTGGCAAAGTTGCTGATGAAATGAAAAGAAAATTTGTCCCATGGTTGGACTTCTGTTGTATAATTGCTTGTTATGGGTTAAATTCAGGGTTTTTTTTTTTTTATTCAATTTTCACTGTTTTTCTTTGCACAATATCCTGGAGTAAAAAAAAAAAACAAAATCTAGAATTGTTGATCCTATAACTTCTGCATTAAATTAAGCAACTACTAACAAATAAGCCACGTGCCTCTTCATAACAGCTGTAATAATCCTTGATGCATGAAGATTAAAAGCCTATATTTTGCAGCAAAAACATGTAGCTTATTAGCATCATGTGACACAGGGATGGGTGTTTAGATACTTGAGTTTTCTTCCCTAAAATTTGGATTCAACTATGACTCTTTAGCATTCTTGTTGTAGAAGTTAACACACTCTAATTGTTAATTAAAATTCAATAATTTCAAGTTAATGACCATAAACTCAAACCTTTTAAGATGAAATATGAATGGACGAACCTGGATTTAGTCAAATTAGTTCATATAATTATTCTTAAGAGATAACATTTAATAAGTCTGGGGTTTAAATTTTAGCATCAGCAACCATTTTTCCTATTCCCAAGTTGCAACCTCGAAATAAAGTTAAATTTAGGGTTTTTTTTTTTTTTTTTTCATTCAATTTTCACTGTTTTTCTTTGCACAATATCGTGGAGTAAAGATAACATACAAAAAAGATTCTAGAATTATTGATCCTATAACTTCTTAATTATGAAATGATGGATTAAATTAAGCAAGTACTAACAAATAAGCCATGTGCCTCTTCATAACAGCTATAATAATCCTTGATGCATGAAGATTAAAAGTCTATATTTACAGCAAAAACATGTAGCTTATTAGCATCATGTGACACAGGATGGATGTTTAGATACTTGAGTTTTCTCTTCCCTAAAATTTGGATTCAACTATGACTCTTTAGCATTCTTGTTGTAGAAGTTAACACACTCTAATTGTTAATTAAAATTCAATAATTTCAAGTTAATCACTATAAACTCAAACCTTTTAAGATGAATGGACGAACCCGAATTTAGTCCAATTAGTCCATACAGTTATCTTTAAGAGATGACATTTAGTAAGTCTGGGGTTTAAATCTTAGCATCAGCAACCATTTTCCCTATTCCCAAGTTGCAACCTCGAAATAAAATTAATTCATTTTACTCCTAAAATTAAATTACTCCATAAACTAATTTTCCTCTAAAAATATAAAAAATAAATATCATTTCAAACAGTGGTGGATCTTGACATTTGATTTTGAGGAAGCCAATTAAAAGACTAAATCTATATATATTTTATTTGAGGTTTGTCATAAATGGTTAAGGCAAATCAATATAATATTGCACTATAACAAAAATTAACAAAAAAATATATCAAAATTTTGACTAATCACAAAAGTTTTAACATTTATCTATACATATAACAACAAGATTATATAAATATATATTTTAAAAAATAAAATAACAATTTTAACAAGAATCTAGTTATTTTTGCTTTGTAAAGATGTTGACAGTGACAAAAAAAAATTTATAATAAAAATTAAAAAAATGAAGATAAAAGTTAGCATAACTACTAACTAATGTTAAAAAAATCGGATAAGAGGCCGAACCAATGAGACCTCCGGTTACCGGTTCAACCGGTTGTATTAAATAAGTAATTTTAATATTAAATATAGTAAATATTTATTTGACTAAATGGTATGATCTTAAATATAGATTCAAAGGGTTAAATGTTCAAATCTCATCATATACAATAAGTTTTTAAAAAAAAAATTAAAAAAAAAGGTGAAAAATCGATTTTTTTGGATTTTTTTCCAGGTTTTTACTGGTTTTTTACAAGTTTGAAAAAATCCGATTCTATAACATGCATTGGACTGGACAAGCCACCGGTTCCCAGACCGGCCAGTCCGGTACGATTGCAACAACATTGCTACTAACTAGTAAAAGAAAATCTTTGGGAGTCTTAGTAGGATCTTAATTTTTAAACTTAATAACTCAAATTGTAAGCACCAAATTATAAACAAAATTGATTGAATTTAGAGCTGAAGAATAGAAGAAGAAAAGTTATAAGGGGTAACGGCAATAGACAGTAAAAGAAAAAAAATCTGACTTCACAATTTACAATGTTTTATTGAAATTTTGTTGAGAAAGCTAACATTTAAAAAAGTAATTTAAGTCACATGATTGTGACTTAATATTTATAACAAATCAATTAATTTGAAAAGTTATGAATAAATAATAATGTAATTTTATTTTTTTAATTATAATGCATAAATACATATAAGTATATAAATTTTATTTTTAATTATAATGCATAAATACATATAAGTATATAAAAAATAAATAACAATGTAATTTTATTTTTAAATTGTAAATAAAAATATAAATATAAATAAAAATAATTAAATAAATATAAATTTTATTTTAAGGGTGCTAATTTAATTTTATTTAATATATAAATAAATATAAGTATATATACCCCAAAAAAAAATCAAAATTCTTCGGGGCAAGGGCCCCCTGACTTCAACTACGATCCGCCATTGATTTCAAAGTTTCTATTTTCTTGATCATTACTCATTGATTAGAATGAGTTCAAGTCATATGCTCTTCCTTTCTTGAATAATTTCACAAAATGGTCAATTTCTAAAAGGGGTTAATTTATTGGCAAAAATGGTTCTTTACAGATGGTCAAACAAATATTGAATTTTCACCGTAAGTAAACATCCTTAAAATAAAATTCCATATAATTGCTACCAAAAACAAAGTCATGCACTCAATATATACTTCTTAATTTATATATTTTCAATAAAAAAAGTCAACCATTTATTTTACTTATTATTACTACTACTATTATAATATTTCAAAGTTAAAACATTTGATAAACCCATATTCAGTCCAAAAATTATTAAATTGCTTCATACCAAAATCAGAATAGATCACCATTCATTGCTTCTCTATTTTTCCCCTATTGAAGATCAGCATATATTTTCATTTCTATAAATGACTCACATGAAACACATAAGAATCCAAAAAAAAAAAAAAAAACCCAAAAGTCAACATTTAAACCTTTGAATTTTCCTCCTAATAAGGGGCTATAAAAAGTTAAAAACCATGTGACCTGCCTTGAAAAAAATCTTTTTAGGCACTATTCCACTTAAAATTTATATAAACACACACTAATTAAGACCAAGAATCTTCAACTTGACTACCCACTATTTATATATATATATATATATATATATATATTTTAAAAGGTTGTATAAAATAATGGAAGAGGAGCTGCACATGGAGACTGAAAGATCAGAGAATTTTGATTCAAAAACTGAGAGATTTTCCTATTTTTGTTAGGTAATATAAAACTATTGCACCCATAAATTTGCTTAAATCTTTGCTTATGTGGTTTCCACTTAGATGTTTATTTTATTTTTTCTGCCTGTCAAAGTCGACCATCTGATGCTGGATCAGTCAAAATCGTCTTAGTGCAATTGATCTTGAAAAAGGGTTGCTAAAAGGTTGGCTTTTCTTGGGGGTTTATTATAGGGTTTTGACTAAGGGATGGAGGGATGATTAAGGGGGAAAAAAATTTAAGAGAGAATGTTTAACAATTTGTTAGCAGTTTAATGATTTTTCTTGTAATTATAAAGATGTTCTTGGCAAGCATTTGCACGTGTGTGAGATCTAAGTTGCATGTTCTTATGTATATGCAAATGTTTTAGAATTTTAATTAAGATTTTGTTGCAATTAAGAGGGAATTATCCTAATTATGGCTTGTTTTAAAAATGGGGAGATATTGGTAATTAAAGAAGAGGTCTCTTTCAAACAACATATATATCGTTAAAAATATAATGATAATGTAAATTTTTTATTGTCATCATAAGGTAATTAAACCCTAGAAAGTAATTAAATATATTCTTGGTAAATAAAATACGTAGTCAATTTCAACAAATTAAAAAAGAGACAATATATTAATTAATGATTTATTTTGTTAAACATCATCTTAATTAATATCATTAGGCACACGTTAATATTTTTCTTCAAAGAATTTGATAATAATATCAAACTGGCTTTAAAAAATTTTAATTCCAACTTTCGATTTTTTCCTCAAATTTAAAAGCACATTCCTAATTATATAACAATAATGTGATTATTCGGTGTACTTGATGGATCCTTAAATTATTTCCTAATTATATAACAATTAAGTAACCTAATAGTACTCTTTGAGATTTCATCATGTAGATTCAATGCATTAATCATTAATTTTTAAGTATATATATATATATAGTTTTATTCAAATTACTTTTGATATCTCCAATATCCAATGTTGCAAAGCATGGATCAATCAACATTGCATTCCTCAATTGAGATGTTCACGATTAACTTAGTAATAATCTATTTGAATGATCAATGAAAGAGATTTTTATTGTGTTTTATAATTAGATCCATCTAAATAAAGCGCAATTGCATACATATATATATATATATATATATATATATATATATATATATATATATATATATCAAAGATTAAAAATGAGAAAAATGAAGAAATCACATGGAATCATTTCTGGTTTCTCACAGTTTAGAAAAGATTGTGAAATTAATTATTACCATGCTTTAGTATATATTCTTTCTTTGAATATTTAACTTAACAATTAACAGCTAGTTTTCTTGAATGCTTAATCAATAGTTCATGATTTTAATCAATACAGGCAATCCCTAGCTGATTGAAATCAAAATTCTTTTAATCTCTATATATTGTGATCAATTTTTTCTCCTTCACATTATAATGGCATCTCACCTGTTAAAATAATATCCTAAAATACCAGACATTATTTCAGTAGAAAAAATAATAAGAGAAAAACAAGCTTTCAGATTCCTTTGGTTTTGTTATCTTAAGAAAGCGACCAAACCTTTTTGAATAATATTTTCTTCTCCATTGTTCAAGCAAATCCAGTCATGGGTTTTCTTGCATTAATTCAACTTCGCAACAAAGTTTGGCAAAAAGCCATTAACAAGAGTTAGCTAGAGAGCTTCCAGCAATGTTCATTTACGACGTATTTATATGCAAAGTCAACCCTTCCTATATGTATATAAACTCAATCTTCCCTTTGCCTAATATACTTCCCTTGTCGACAACTCTACGCTGCATCTTTCTAGCCATTGACAACAACAACAAAATTTGAATCTAAGGTTTTTTTTTTTTTCTTTTTCTTTTGCTTCATTTGCTGAAGAAGAAAAGGCTCTCTCTCCTTGTAATTAACCTCATTCTCGGGTTCATTTTTTTATGACCAAGGTAATGTAATGACTTTTAAGCTATATTATCTGAACTCAAAAGTATATAAATGTTAGATACGACGGATATGTTTAATTTTTTTTTCATATATTTGAAATATTATATTTCATACTCATTTTTGAATATGTATCGAACACATATATCGGACATAAATACTTTAAAAATAATAAAAAGTTAGAATAACATAGTTTTTACGTTGTCTTTATTAATATTCATATTTATATATGTTTCTTGTCTTTTAACTTGTATTAAACTTCATCAGACTGGTAATCTTTATCTAGGGAACTGAGTTTTGACAAATACAGTTCTAAATATATTCTCATTTTGTACTTCTGAATCTCTTTGGGATATCTAGAGAGAAAGAAAGAGGAAAAATTAAAAAAAAAAAAAATCATATGGGATTATGTGGGCAGTGCCAAAAACGCAGGGGTAGCCCTTTTCTACGCCATTAAAACCGGCCTTTTTTAAGTAGTGTCTTATCTTAAGGGTGGTAAGGCAAATGTATGAGTGAAGAAAGTAGTGTAGGTAACGCGTAAAATTAAACAATATATTGTTAATTAACTTTATTAAAATATAAAACGTTTAGCCCCATGTGACCGTTGCTGCATTTCTCATGGGGTACTTCACCTTCACTTTTTTATTATAACTTTCCATTATATATAATATATATACAATGGCATAGGATCCATTGCCCTTCGCCACCACCTTCTTCAACACCCCACTTTGTCTCTTCCATTTCTCTGATCTTCAAACTTGAATTCTTCACAGCATTTGTGTTGACACACCCGCGGCGGCGACGGATTATATATTGATATATAGATATATAGATATAGATATTGACTGTGAAGTTTTGGTCAGTGTCAAGCTTAATGCTGTGTTAATATTGATGTTAGTGTTTGAACTTTGTTTTGACTGATAAATATTTTGTTTTTGTGATTTTTGTAGGTATAAATTTCTTGGTATTTGAATTTAAGAAATGGGATTTGTCCGGAATACGAATGCTAGAAGTGGGGATTCCTTGGAAGGAATGCTTAGTGATTATGTTGGAGGAAAGGCTAAGGTTAAGGCTCCTAAAAATGGCTCTACAAGGCTTGTGACAGCTCTCACTTGCCTGCAATTTGCCTTTGCAATTTATGCAACATTCCTTTTGTATTACATGAGTCCAGCAGTAGATTTAAGAACCAAACCAGACTTTACTTGGGCTACAAGAATTGCAAGAAACATGAAACAGTTCATCATCCCACCACATGTTCTTGGTCGCTACTACCAAGAGGCTGCTTCTTTCATTAAAGCTGAAATCCCTCCAATTGCCCCATCAGAAGTTTGTGAGCATGAAAAGATTGATTTCATGCAGAAGAAATCCAATGATGTTCAAATGATCAAGTTGAAGAGAGAATTGTATGATGAGATATTGGATTTTCAAAGCAAGACCATTGGTACAGAAACTCTAGCTGAACTAATGGCAATGAAATCCAAATGGGATATTCGCAGTCCAAAAAGACCAAAAGTGACAGTTTTATTGAACCATTTCAAGAGAAAAACACTTTGTTCCCAGCTTGATTCTTTGCTTCAACAGACGCTTCCATTCCATCAAGTTTGGGTGCTTTCATTCGGGAGTCCAAACCAGAACTCTCTAAAGACAATTGTAGAGAGCTACAATAATTCAAGGATCAGCTTCATTAGTTCAAGCTATGATTTCAAGTACTATGGCAGGTTTCAAATGGCTTTACAAACAGATGCTGATCTTGTATATATCCTTGACGATGACATGATTCCTGGAAAGAAAATGCTACAGATTTTATCTCATGTAGCAGGAATTGAAAAGTATAAGAACTCTGTTTTGGGCAGCATTGGAAGGATCTTGCCTTTTAGACAGAAAGATTTTACATTCCCAAGCTATAGGAAGTTTCGATCAAAGGAGGCAGGGCTTTATTTGCCTGACCCTGCCTATGATATTACAGTCGATAAAATTGTTCAAGTAGATTTTCTTTCCAGCTCATGGTTTTTATCTGCTGAGCTTGTCAAGACACTTTTCATTGAGACACCTTTCACATTCATGACTGGTGAAGATCTTCACCTTAGGTACGTTTACTCGAGATTGAAACTCTTATAAATTTCCATGCTTGTGAAGAAGATTGCCATTTTGCTTATTTGCATATAGACATTAGTCTTCCACACTGTGAATAATATAGAAACAAAAATTCGAATATCTTTTCTTGGTTTGGGTCAGCTGTTGAATAATATAGAAACAATCTATTCATTATTTTAAGTTAGTGGTAATAAAGATTAATATGTCATTGCTAAGTATGATTTGATGAGTTATGTTAGAGTAAGGGCTCAATGCAATATAAAGTTGACCATGCAACTAACCTGATCTAAATGTTGATGGTATTGAAAGTTGACTCAGAAAGCATTTGAACTACTAATTCTCTACTTAATTCTATGAAAGAATCTTCTTAACTCATGCTACAATTTATTAGTACTGATTTGATCAGCTTTTTCTGAATATTGTAATCACTTGTGAGGAAAATGATGGATATTTTATATATTAGTTCCAGCTAACTGATCTTTCTGCAGCGTTGATTTGTATGTTCTAAATTAAATAAGATTTTAAAGCATATCTAATTTTAGTACCTAAGTCTTACTGTTGATTTTATAATGGTATAGCTCAATATTTTTATCACATTCAAAAGACTGTTATAACTTATAAGTAGACCTGGAATTTTATACACGATTACACGGCATGAAAAAAATAACTAAAAACACGACACGGAATGTCTCAAAATCTATATAATACGAATTATTAACGTATCAAAGTTTATATAAATATAAAATACCTTAAACACCATTATGACACGATAAAATACACGAACACGACACGGATATACGAATTGCCAGGTCTATTTATAAGCATTGGATGACCTTTTCTGTTCTAAATCTCTAGTAACAATTTTCAAGCTTCTGATGGTTATAAATTTTTTGCAAACTTTTGCAGCTATCAGCTTCAGAAATATAGAAATGCAGGCTCATTTGTTCTTCCAGTTGACCCAACTGACAAAGAAACATGGGGTGATAGTGAACACAGGCTTGCTTATGTGTCAGAAACAACTGTAATCTTCAAAGACATAGTTCAAGTAAGAGATGATCAATGGTGGAAGGCATTAACTACTGGTTATGTAACTCAGTGGGCTGCAATGTACCCTCAAAAGATTGATGCTCTCTTTTATGCTCACTCAGTTGATGAGGTCAAGGCACTTGCACCGCTACTCGAAAAGTTCAGATTGTCTGTTGGTAAAAAGGCTTATATTGTAGTCTCTGGAGGCAATTTCTGCCCTTGTGAAGATGCTGCAGCAGCTCTAAACTGGCCAAAGTTGGTTTGTAAAGAGCGAAGATTTAAGATTTTCGATTTGCAAGTTGGGGCGCTTTCGGGAACATCGAACTCTGAGGTCCCAGTTCTGCAAGCAGTATATTCTAGTATGAAAGGATTGATAAAAACTCATAACCCCAGCGTGGTGATCACAGTGACAGACATTGATCCTAATGTGAAGAAAGCTTTGAAGATGGCATCCGAGACGAATGCGAATGGTACTACATTGGTACTTTTACCAAGGCCTTCTGTCTCAAAGGTTTTATGGATGGCTGATCTAAGATCAACAGTATTGCCAAGTAAGAATGCCAACATTTTTCTTCTTTATTCATTTCAAGCCTAGCAGTAGAAGACTAAAAAATCATAACCTTTTAGGCTGTCAAGCTATGTTGCTCCAACTTTTCATTTTTCTTCAAGTATTCGTGTCCGACGCATATTCGGACATGGGTATGGGGATATGATCCCCAAAGAACCCTCCAAATACATAGAAAAACTTAGAATAAATCAAACATGTCCATGTCGGACACATAGTCGTGTCCGACACTCATACCCGAGTCCGAGTAACATAGCTGTCAAGTATGTTAGTGAGTCAAGAAATGCATATGCTTCCACTTACTAATAGGCATAGGTTTTGGGTGGAGCTGTTCAGATCCAGCATGAAATCAAGAGTCAGATTCAGCAGATCATAGAAAGTAGGTCTCAAAGATAATAATAATGTGGTATCTTTGCATGATCTTTAAAGATTCTTTATAAACAAAACTCTAGTTTATATAGTATATCTCTGCTTCATTTCTAAACGATCAATATTCTATTGCAGATTGGAACCGGATGAGGATCTCCATCAATATAATTACTCAAAACCGTGCTCCTTCCTTAACAAGGCTTCTTAAATCTCTGACTGATGCATACTATATTGGAGATGAGATTCCTATCAGCTTCAATATGGACAGTAAAGTGGATGAAGCAACTATAAAACTGGTAGATTCATTTGAATGGCCTCATGGACCTAAAACCCTCCGAAGAAGAATCATTCAAGGAGGATTGATTCGAGCAGTTAGCGAGAGTTGGTATCCGACATCAGATGATGATTACGGGCTACTACTCGAGGACGATATCGAAGTCTCTCCTTACTACTATCTATGGATTAAATATGCTCTCTTAGCCTACCATTACGACCCTCAAATATCCCTTCCTGAGCTCTCATCGATCTCTCTTTACACTCCTCGATTAGTCGAAATTGTGAAAGAAAGACCAAAATGGAATCCAACCGAGTTCTTCAAGCGGATTCACCCAAATACACCTTATCTTCACCAGCTACCTTGTAGTTGGGGTGCAGTTTTCTTTCCCAAGCAATGGAGAGAATTCTATGTCTATATGAATATGAGATTCACTGAAGATGCCAAAGCAAATCCAGTTCAAATCCCAAAGTCTAGAACAAATGGTTGGCAAGCTTCATGGAAGAAGTTTCTCATTGATATGATGTATCTCAGAGGCTATGTTAGTCTTTATCCAAACTTTCCAAACCAAGCTAGCTTTTCAACTAACCATATGGAACCTGGGGCTCATGTGAGTGCAAAAGACAATGTTGTTAGGCATGACAAAGCAGATTTTGAAGTCCCATTATTGAAGGAAGATTTTAGAAGCCTTTTGCCTAATGGGAAATTACCTCCAGCTTCAAAGCTGCCATCACTTAACCTTTTCAACCAACCTGTGTCACTGAAAGGGCTCAAAGCAGCAGGAGCCAAGTTAGGTCAAGATGTATTAAAATGCAACAATGCTACAGAGATTGTGACAGTTGATCATTTGACAGGCCTGCCACAGCAATGCTCGAAATTCGTATGATTGAATAATCTATGTTGCTCCGACTCTTCATTTTTCTTGAAGTGTCCGTGTCGATACCCGTGTCCGACATATATTCGGACATGGGTATGGGGATATGACCAACTTAGAAAAAAATTGAACATACTCGTGTCGGACACATACACGCATCCGACATTCACATCCGAGTCCGAGTAATATAGATTGAATATCGTTTGTTATTTGTTATTCTTTATTTCTTAATTTCATCAAAGAAAAGAAAATCACCCAATGTAATGTTTTTGTTAGCTTTTATACTGTTTGTTGATATGAAAATCACTGGAACCATAAAAAGGGAGAGAAACAGTGGGAAAACAAAGGTTTAACATCGTTTCTTCCTTGATTTGAAGGATTAATGAGGAAAAGATTTGATGTTATTCAATGAAGCCAAAACTGGCTCTGCTGTAAATTGTAATTGTCTCCAGAAAAAAAAAAAGGAAGAAATTAAACCACCATTACTCTCTCTGTCATCTGCTTCTAATGCATAACACTACATTAATGCTAGCTAGGATCTATAATTATGCAAATCACTGAGGATAGCTTGAAAAACAAGATTTTGGTGAAGATAGTCTATGTTACTCGGACTCGACTGTGAGTGTCGGACACGGGTATGTATCCGACACGGGTATGTTCAATTTTTTCTAAGATTTTTATGTATTTGGAAGGTTCTTGAAGGATTATATCCCTATACTCATATCCGGATATACGTCAGACACGGATATTATAAATAAAAAATGAGTCGGAGCAACATAAAAGATAACTAAGATTTTGGGGTAGATTTTGTCAGCTACAAGTAAACAGCAGATACACTTATTTGTTAAAATCTCTTATGACATTTGATTAATCACCAAAATCCCATGGAAATGCAATGCAAGCTTCCCAGATAAAGCCATTGGTATTAAGAAGGTTTGGTGGCACTAAAAGTAAACATTGCTTTGGTTGGCACTAAAGTTTATATTTAATCAAGTATTAAATTGATATAAAAAATTAATAAATTAAATCAAATCAACTAATTTCACTAGTGTAAGATAGTATACTTCTATTAAAATTGAAATTTATCCTAGAAAATAAGATAAGTTTTTTTTTAATGGACATTGAGGGATATCTAATTGATAGTAAAATTACAAATCAAGCACAATCAAGAAAAGGAACAAATTCATGTTTAAAACAGCACAAAAAAGAAAGATTAAACAAATGAAAACCTCAACTAATTTCAAATGAAAAAGAAATCTGCAACAATTATTAAAGTATCTAAAACATAGAAAATAAATAAATAACCTAACAACAAATTAGAAAACAACCTCCAAAACAATTATTTATGAAAATGAATTGTAATTTTTCTCTTTTTCTATAAAAAAAAAGTGTTGTCATATTAAAAAAAAAAAAATTAGAAAAAAAATAGAGAATCCAACATGCTAGTTGGTGCCATTTCGGTATCAATTGTACTAACCGATACGTATTGATTTTGAAAAAAATTGAAACGGTATTAATATCGTATTGTTTCGGTTTTTATATTGATCGCATTGATCCATATCAATCTATGTCGGTCAATATCATTACGTATTGATCCGTACAATATTTTGATTTTTTTGAATTTTTTTTCATTTATTTGATTCTTTTAACCGATTCATAATATTTGTTAGTCATAATCATTTTTATTTTTTATAATTTTATTAAAAATAAATTATATTTATTAAATTAGATTAATGAATTTAATTAATAATAATTTATTATTTTTTAACATTTATAATTAAAAATTTTGAATATTAAATATTAAATATTTAAAATTTTATATTTGTATATATATATATGTAATTGAGATATATTTATAAATGTATATAATATATATTTTATCAAAAAATTTAAAAATGAGCTATATATATATAATATTTTTAAAATACATCAAAATTTATCGATATTGATACATATCAACATTTTTTTTTCTAGCTAATTGAAAAATACATATCAATATCAAAACTTAAAAAACAATAACCCTATCAATATGACAGTGACTATTTTGGATCCAATCAAAACCCAACTCTGACATCCAAAAAATACCAAATCAGCTGTCAAATGTTCCCAAAACAGAACTCGAGTTCAATCTTATGAATAAGTATCGACAACTGTCAATTAATTAAACAGTTAAAAATATATATTTATATATATATATACACAACAATACATTTAAAAATAAAATAAAGAAAATTTAGAAAAGCAAGGTTTAATTTAAAGTTTGAATTCATTTTTTTAAAATTATTTAAATTATTAATAGAGTAGATTAAAAGAGTACCTTAGAATTAATTTTATTATTGAAGAAAAGTACTTGTCTAACTCTTTTTTAAGTACAACCTATAGCAGTAATTTGTAATGAAATATAGTACCAAATAATAAGTAACATTACTAAAGTTCGGTTTATTATTAAATTTAATTAATTATTAATTTATTCGGTTCTAAGCCCACCCCAACCTAAACACAACAAAACCCAGGTAAAGGTGTCTCTTTCTCTCTGTCTCTCTCACTGTATAACATAAAAATTTATATAAAAAGAAACAGTCTTTTTCTCTGTTTCTCTCGGTGTGGCATAAGATCAAGATCAACTGCTCAGTAACCAAAAAGGAAAAAAACAGGTAAGTTTCAAACCCTAGCATTTTCTTGTCGAAATTTGCTTTTTTGTTGTTGGGTTTTTTATTATTTTTAATAAAAATAATTACTTGAAATGTAAAATTTTATAAAGTTAGTTTTTTTTTTTTTCCCATCTTCTTCTCGGCTTTGATCTTGGAATGTAATATTCTTATTACTTACAAAAAAAAGAGGAAGGTATTTTTACCCTTAAATTGAAAACTTTTTGTTTGTTTAAACATCTGAGTTTTGTTGAATGTGATCAGGAAATTTTCTTTTTCAATATCCAGATCAGGAAATTGAATGAAATGGCTAAACTTTTTTTTTCTCAGCTTATAGTAAAAATGTTATATTTTTAGATGCAAATTTTTTTTTTTTTTATTGATTGGGTACTCATTCTCACTGTGTAATTTGGCGGTTTTTTTTTTTATTATTATTTTAAAGTCATTTGCATTTTGGGTTTTAGAAAAATATGTGATGGATCAGGGATGGTGAAATGGTTTGAACCCAAAAGTGGAAAAGCATAATGGAGTGATTCTGGAGAGCGAAAACAGCATAAATAGAAGAATTTATGACAGTTTTTATTTAAGAGTTAGTAGTTTTACTTACATTTTTAGTTAATTTTTTTTACAGTAATTGCAATTTGAGAGTAAAGTATGGTCAAAACATGCTTGAACTATGTCATGGGTTTTAAAAGTTTGAAATTTTAATCGTTGCCTGAGGCAAAGCAACAACTAATATGGTGACTTGCTTGAATAGTGTGTTAAATTTTTGGATTTGATTTTATTTGCATTATAGTACAAAATAAATGGGACTTGTAATTGCTGTTCTAGGTTTCTTATCTTGCCACCTAAAATGTTGCGAATTTATTATATTAGTCTACTCTGAGGCACCCTTTTTAAATATAAAGTGTTGCAGATCTTTTGTTTGTACTTTGATACTTTTTGTAATATATATTGAAGCTCGAAACATCGCACTGATCGGAGGTCAGGCTCAGTTGAAGATTAGAGTTGCTTTGCTTTGGTGTTCTTAAAGAAGGCCCCATTTGCTCCTGAAGGTGCTTATGGGAGATAACTGTTCTTGTGGGCATCTAACCTTTTAAATCAAGTGCAAGAGAGCATACTGATATGGGCACCATGCACCGCAGGTTAGGATTTATTAATTATTATCTTTCACTATTAGACACAAGAAAGACAAAACGAATAGATCAGTAGAGTGAAAAGCATAATCTTTTCCGACCCATTCTTTGCTTTGAATTCTTTGTTTTTGTGTGTAAATAATTGTTTTGAACCTTACAGCATTCTTATATATCTTGATTCTTGAATTGTCAAACTTTCTTAGCTTATTGCTTATGATGACAAATTTTTGGGTCTCCTTTTACTAAACTATTTCTATGCTTTGCAGTGGAGTTTTTAAGAAAACAAATGATAGAGCCAGGCTCATTATCACAGCAATTCTTGGAGTTGTGTTTGGATTTTTTATCGGTGTTTCGTTTCCATCAGTTTCCCTTTACAAGGTACGTTTGTCTTCGTTTGTATCTATCTATCTATCTATGCTGCAGTGGATCTATCATCCATATGATTTGTTTTCAATCCTGCAGATTCACTTACCTTCAAGCCTTAGATCATCTCTTGATGTAGCCACATCTAATGACCAAGAATTCTTTATAGTCAGATCTCCTGAAAAAACTGGGGATAATGTTCCTAAGGTGCCTGTTTGCTTACTCTCTGACCCCTCTTTTTCTTGTAATCTTTTGTTATTTGTAAGGGAAAGAAATTTTATTATACTTGTCAGATTATATATTTTCAAATTATCAGCGAGAGTTTTGTTTACCACTGTTTTTGAGCCATTATATTTTGTCTTAGATCAGCTTGAGTCTTATATATATCTTTTTTCTGGCTTCTTATGTGGAGCAGTGCTCTTTGTTCACAATTACCGCATGGTGCTTGGTTTTGATCCATTTTGTTAATTGTTTTCTGCTTCTGTGTTTTCCCAGATATATGTTCCAACAAATCCTCGTGGTGCAGAATTGTTACCTCCAGGAATTGTTGTTCCAGAAACTGACCTTTACCTGCGCAGATTATGGGGTGAACCTAGTGAGGTATGATACATAAGTACCATTTACCTATGTTACTCGGACTTGGGTGTGAGTGTCGGACACGGGTATGCGTCCGACACGGGTATGTTCAATTTTTTCTAATATTTCCATGTATTTGGAGGTCTTTGGAGGATCATATCCCCATACCCATGTCCAGATATGTGTCGGACACGGGTATCGAACATGGGTACTTCAAGAAAAATGAAGAGTCAGAGCAACATAGCTATTTACATAGAAACATCATAATCCTGGTGCTTTAGTAATATCATCTAAGTAAATGGATGGAACAGGCTGGAACTTTCTTTTTCGTTTAACATCTTTGCTGACTAGGAACGTTACATGCAGCTTATCGTGCTGTTTCCAATAGAAAAGTTCTGATGCATGAGGGCCCAATTTCGCCTTATATCATTGTCATTTTGGAACATACGCCTTGCAGGGGCTATGTGTCTTAATATTCTTGATTAATAGGTGTCTCTTATCATGATTTTCCTTAAATCTGCAGGATCTGAAGAAGAAACCGAAGTATTTAGTAACATTTACAGTTGGTGTTGATCAGAGGAATAATATTGATAAATGTGTTAAAAAGGTTACACAATGGGACCATCTTTTCTTTTTTTCCCCCCTCCAATTTTGATTTCCAGGGTTTCTGACACTTTCTGTATTCCTACATGTTGAGGTAGTTTTCTGAGGATTTCCAAATTTTGCTTTTTCATTATGATGGCCGGACAACTGAATGGGACGAATTTGAGTGGTCAAAGAATGCAATCCATGTTAGTGTAAAGAAGCAAACAAAATGGTAAGTTTTATAGCGTTAGGAACGGTTCAAAATTTATATATTTCCGGATTCTTTTAGTTAGAGTGAATTTTTAAGACAGAATAAGCCTTTGCATATTCCTTGCATCCCTGAATTACTGTCGCTGCCTTGTTAGATTAGCTTATACTTCTTGTCACTCAGGTGGATGATAATTTTGCTGCTAGTTCTTATATCCCTGCTAATATATATATTAGGTGGTATGCGAAAAGGTTTTTGCATCCAGATGTTGTTGCTGCTTATGAATATATTTTCATCTGGGATGAAGACCTGGGAGTGGAACACTTCAATGCGGAGAGGTTTGTCCTTTAAACCGGTTACATTTTTCACTTAATTTCAACATGTATATGTTTCTTTCTAATTTTCTCTACACAAGTTACCAGATACGTAGAACTGGTCAAGAAGCATGGTCTGGAGATCTCACAACCAGGTTTGGAGCCCAATAACGGGCTGACATGGCAGATGACAAAGAGGAGAGGTGACCAAGAAGTTCACAAGTAGGCTCTCTCTTTCTCACACTTGGCCATATGAAGGGGCAATTACTTTAGCAATTATAAAAAATCATTTTTTTTTTTTTTTTTTCATCTGAAGTTCTGCATTTCAACTCGGTTCACAGGGTGGTTACTGATGAGAAACCAGGCTGGTGTAGTGATCCACATTTGCCACCATGTGCTGCGTATGCGCTCTCTCTCTCTCTCTATGTTGCTCTGACTCTTCATTTTTCTTGATGTATCCGTGTCCGAAACTCGTGTCCGACACATATCCGGACAACGGTATGGAGATATGACCCTCCAAGAACCCTCCAAATATATGGAAAACTTAGGAAAAATTGAACATACCCGTATCCGACACTCACACCCGAGTCCGAGTAACATGGCTCTCTCTCTTTCTCTCATACACACTATGTATCTTGCAAATTTTTGGCAAAAGTGGTCATACTTGTAAATTATAAATTTTACAATTTAATAATATGTTACTGAGTATTTTCAAAAGGGCACAGACATCATTGTTTTGGACTAACTGCAAATTCTGAAAAAATGGGAATCATGTCGGTATGGAGAATCATAATTAGCAATGCATTAGCAGTATCTATGATTTGTGTATTTCTAATGCACTTCACTGTTAATTTTCCTAAAACCAGATGTCCTCCTTTTCTCTTGGTGCATTTAACATTGTTTGCTTTCTTTCAGTTTTGTGGAAATTATGGCGCCTGTATTTTCTCGGGAAGCTTGGAGATGTGTATGGCATATGATTCAGGTAAAGTATGCTTAAGGATTTCGTGGACTTTTGGCCACATTCTTTAGAATATTTACATGCCCATAGATTAACTGACTAGATAGGCAGCACATGTTATCTGCTTCCTTGCCTCACAAACAAATACTAGTTAATATTTCTGCAAAAATTTTATGGTATCCTAATTGTCAAGATCAGACCCTTGGTTGGGATGTTGCACATCTGAGGTTCAATTCCCCCAACCTAAAAGTAAATAAATAAACTTAAATATAAAGGGAACTGTCAATTGATGGACTCTTTATTAGTTCTTAAATGAGGTGATTTAGGAGAAATAAAATTATGAACCGGCTCACGTCCAGCACCGTTCAGGATTAGTTCCCTACATTCTCAACTTCTCCAATGATGGAATTAGAACAAAGACAGAGATTAGGAGCATCGAATACTGTTTGCTAAAAATTTACTTAATAACTTGGTACAGTTTCTTGAGCTCCTTCCTTTTGATACTACCAAAATGCTTACAAATCATGTTCTTGTAGAACGATTCGGTGCATGGATACTTAATAACTTGGTATAATTTCTTGAGTTCATTCCTTTTGGTACTACCAAAATGCTTAACAAATCATGTTCTTGTAGAATGATTTGGTGCATGGATGGGGATTGGATTTTGCTCTCAGAAGATGTGTTGAGGTTAGTGGTTTCTGTCTCTCTTTTTTCCGTCGCCTTTTTGTTATTGACTGCTCTCCAGTTAACACAATAAGAACCTGTGGAAGTCTTTGCTAGATGGAGAATCAGAGCATTGATAAAATCTATGTTGCTCCGACTCTTTATTTTTCTTGAAGTACCCGTGTCCGACACCCGAGTCCGATGCATATTCGGACATGGGTATGGGGATATGATCCCCCAAGGATCCTCCAAATACATGGAAAAACTTAGAATAAATCAAACATACCCGTGTCAGCCCATGTCTGACACTCTCACCCGAGTCCGAGTAACATAGGATAAAATGTTTTAGAATTACCAACTCTTTATGGAAACTCTTCCTTGGAAAATCAGCAACATTTGAATTTATAAAAGCATTCTTATGACAACTACATGCAGAAAGATCAAAGGGGCTAGTTTGTAAATTTTTTTAAAACTTGTTAATTTTCTATTGAGATTGATATTGTTTTTAACTATCTAATAACATGCCAAGCTGGCTTCTCTTAGCCCACCCTGTGAAAAGTGAGAGCTTTTTGTTTTACTATCTCAGCCTGGCCTCTTATTTAATGTTGTACTAAATTGCCATTTTCTTCTCCATAGCCTGCACATGAAAAAATTGGTGTGGTAGATTCACAGTGGATTATTCATCAAGTAATCCCTTCTCTTGGGAACCAGGTGAGTTGTCATTAGCTTGCCAGATATTTTGGCTATCGTTCTATTACAGTTTTCTTAAATGTTAATGTGAATTATTAATTATATGAATATAGCTTTTGATCTGTACTTGACTTGTTTGATTGATTGAAGAAGTTAAACTGAATGACTCTTTTGCTTACACTTATTGCAACAATTTAACCTGGCACTTAAGCTGCATAGGATGACACCCACTCAACTTTGATGTTTATCTCATGTTGTAGCAATGTTCTTGCACCTATTCTATCGTTTTAGCATTTCCTTGCTATGTTTCTCTGACTCTTCATTTTCCCTAAAGTATCCGTGTCCGACATCCATGTCCGACACATATTCGGACAAGGGTATGGAGTATGATCCTCCAAATATATGAAAAAACTTAGAAAAAATTGAGCATACCCGTATCCGACACTCACACCCGAGTCCGAGTAACATAGTTTCCTTGCCTCATTCATACTCAACATGTTTATCATGGCCCTCCTGATTATGATCTCATTACTATGAGTCTTTGTCGAAAATTTTTAGGGCAAGCCGGAGGATGGGAAAGCTCCTTGGGAAGGGGTATGCATATTTATGAATTTTGACATCATTTTATGTTACCTTTCTTGTTGTAAATGAAAGATTAAATCTCTAAACCAACTCACTTCTTCCTTTTTAACATTCACAGGTTAGAACAAGGTGCAAAAACGAATGGTCGATGTTTCAGAATCGTCTCGCGAGTGCAGACGTGGCATACCTTGCTCAGCTTGGAAAGGGGTAAATTTTTTTAATTTCTTTTTTCCCAAACCCCATTTGTACAGGTTTCGTTTCACCTGAGGTTTGTTAGGGTTCAGTTTTGAGTGACATTTTTTTGCTGAAAGAGGGTGGACTCATTTCCCTGAGCCACATTTTTTGTATCTTAAGATTTCTACAGCCACATTCTTTTCTCAAGCTAGCTAAGGTAAAGTGAAAAAAAAAATTACTATGAATGATTGTAAAGCATGGATGTATCAATTCCGCTAGAAGTTTCTTCCATCTTACTGATTTGAAGCCATCCCAATCCGTTCAGACATCTTTTGCATTAGATTTCAATAATCAACACTCTTAAGTGTTTAGTTAAGTTATTGTTGTCATGAAAGCTGGAGATATCAAACACGTTAAGACTCTAAGAAAAAAAGAATTGTAAAGCCAAATGAAAAATGATGTTATAGTTTTATTCAGGCAGTGAGGAGCTTTCAGCTGATTTCATCAATTACTTGATTTCTGCATCATACTCTAATGATGGAAGTACCGGTAAGTGGAAGCAACTGTTCTTTTTTTAAAAAAAATCTTGAGGCTTGATATTAATTTATCATCATTAACAAATAAAAAGATAATAAAAAATGGGTTTTGTAAACTAATGTTTTTAAAACACTTTTTAATGTTAATTAGTATATTATTTAGGATTTCGCTAACAAGTGCGTTCTTTAAAATTATTAAATATAATAATATTTTTAATCAATATTTTAAAAATGATTAATAAAGTTGTTGTATATTAATACAATGTTATTATTTAAATAGTATATAAACTAATCTTAAAGAGTATCTTAAAAGTACTTGTTAGTAAAATATTATTATTTATAATAATAATAATATTATAATAAATGCAGTTGTTGATAATTTTATTTATTATTTTTAATGTACTGTACGAAAATATTATTATATATAGTAATTTTATCCATTGCTGCATTGACATTTGAACCTCATTTACACTTTGCATTGAAGATTTTTCTCTTCTTTTGAAAGAAAAGAGCAGCTAACTCCATTACATTACATGTCGTGCCCATAAGCAAGTGGTAAAACTGATTTTCCTAGGATCTGATGCTGAAACTGAGCAAATCTATGTTAATCGGACTCGAGTGTGAGGGTCGTCCGACACGGATATGTTCAATATTTTATAAGATTGCCATGTATTTGGAGGGTTCTTGGAGGATCATATCTCCATACCCATGTTTAGATATGTATTGGATACGGGTGTCGGACACGAATATTTCAAGAACAATAAAAAATCGGAGCAACATATGAGCAAATTCCTCTTGATCTGCATGATATCTGCTTTGACAGAAAGACCATAGCAAAGCATTGATACATCAACCGAACTCTCCCACCCATTATTTACTGCCACTCATGTCACTTGTATATATATATATATATATATATATAGCTCAAAAAAGGTGGGATTAAGTTGATCAAACTAGTCAAAGTAGTATATAATCTGCTAACAACGAATCATTCCCTGAGCATTTTTTAAGGAAATTGAGCCATATCTTTATACCCAATACTGCCTAAAGTACAATAATAATCCATATTCGGCATGATCTACAATGTAATCTCATGATTATTAAAATACCCTTCATTAAATAAATGCTTAAATATCAGCAGAATCTTTTTATTGTTGATATGATTTTGGACCAATGTCTGGTTGGTGATGGTGATGGAGATGCTTAAAGGAAGCCAAGGAAAAGTCTCATTCAAGAGTGAAAATGAAGTTTTTTTTTTTTTTTTTTGTTTCTCACCAAACTCCAATTGAGTTTGAGGATGGCAAAGCCTTTTTTGCTTGCATTGGCAGATATCTCACTTAAATGTAAGAAAAATATGCATCTTACCTTCCTGCCTTGTGGACTAAGGCTCATTTAATATTTTCTCCCTAAAGGCTTAAAGAATATAGGTGAGCTGGTTAATTAGCTACAGCCTAGATGGGTTGGAAGAGAAGACCCCATTGGACTTGTGACCCTCATCTTCACAACTAAATTTGAAAGCTTAAACATCAATCAGTAGTTTGATCAACAAAAGCAAATGCACCCTTCATAAAATAAATTTTTCCACATCCATCAAATTTGTTATATACAATCAGAGACCATTTTTAAAAAATTTTGAGACAGTGAAATGTTTTTTTTTTTTAATAAAAGAAGTCGAGAATAGGAGAATAGGATAGAGGTTGCAAATTTTGAAATTCGAATCTCAAATTTATTGGATGTCATTTTTTAAGATAATTGCATGAACCTAAACTAAGATCTTGTTTAGCATTACTTTTGAAACAGTTTTTGAAGTCAAAAATTTCTTTTCACCGCAAATACAATGTTAAACAGATAAGAAAATTTGACTTTTGATATTAAAATCATAGTTTGAAAAATCAACTCAAAAAGCCAAAAAATATAGCTTTTGGATTTTAAAAACTGGCTTTTTGATAAAATGATTTTATTATCCTCACATCTCTACACTTTTATTATTTTAAACATATCTTTTTTTGATATTTCGATTCTCCACAATACTTTTTCACAACAATGTTAAATATTTAAAAGTTTTTTCACCACATTTTTTTTAACCCAAGCTTTTTCCAACCCAATTTTTTTTTTAACAGCAATGCTAAGCTAACCCTAAGTCTGGATTCACTGTGAAATGTATTTAAACAAAGAATCACAGGCATAATTTGATGAAATTATGTCAAAAGATGAAAATAGTAAAGAAGAGAAAAAGGAAGTTTACTATGTCATTTCAACGGATTTTTTATTTTATTTTATAATTTTGACAGTCTCCCTGCTTAAATTGATCGTTAGCTTCCTTCAGGAAGAAAAAAAACAATACAAGTAATACTTAAAATTAAAACACAGCGTTAGGCACCAACCCCTCTTTAGCAATCTAACATAAAAAGCCTGCTTAAAAACCTACATTCTCATACAAGCCACAATCAACTCTCTCTCTCTCTCTCTCTATTTCTTCTCTAAGCTAATTCTGCAGCTCAAAAATCTCTCTCAAACTCTCTTCTTTAGCCTTCTCACTGTTGATTTTCCCGGTCGCTGGTTGTTGTAACTTGGTGTGTTTTTCTGGTGATTTTATGGAGTTGTAGGAGCCCTCTGTCAATAATCTTGTAAACTTACTTGTACTCTTCCAAAGGTCTCTCTCTTTGTTCATTCTCATGAATCTTTTTTTTTATACATGTGGGAATGTGTTTGATGAAAACTAAGTTTGGTTTTCTTTCTTTGAATCTTTTTCAGGGCTCCTAAAACTCCAAAGTTTTCTACTTCTTTGCAAGGTAACATCTATATATCTCTTCAACTTTGCTTTCTGTTTGCTGCAGATAGATATCTAATTTGTCCAAAGCAATCTTTTGTTTTGTTTACTGCGTGTTGCTTCCTGAAACATGCAAGCCATGAAAGCTTTCATCAATGTACAGTTCAGAAATGTTTTAAGAATCTATATATTCCATAGTTTGCCAGCTTTCTTTGTATCTGATAAGAGTGCAACATTAAAAATCTCTGGAGAAATAAAGCATTTGTAAGTAGTTAATTTCAATCTTTTTTCTCTAAAGTATAAGTTTGTTAAGATCATAAAGTAACATGAACATCCATACCCTTTGAACAATTATATAAATTCTGACTAGTAAGATGTATATTTGCTCCCTAGCAGCAGAGATAAGTTTTATCGAATTCGGGGCTTAGCCCAGTTGGTTCATGCAGTCATCCTTAAGAGGTGGTATCCAACAGGTTTATAGTTCGAATCTCAGCAGAAGATAAGTTTTTTCTGTTAGAAAGTAGTCTTAAAATCAAGTCATTTCTGACATTAGTCTGCCTAGTGCCTACTAATATGATAAACTGCAATTTATTTAAGCTTTGTGCCAAAGAGATTAATGCATTAACAAACAACAATCGGCAGTTAACCAACCAACATTCACGATTCAATCTTCAATTTGGCTTGACATTTTATAATGATTAGTATCAATCAAATTGTATTTATTAAGTGCAGCAGTACAAATCCAGTAGCTGTCTTTCTGATATTTAAATTTTTTTTATTTTGTTTGTGTTCACCAAAGATGGGAGAGATGTCAAGCTTCCAATTAGGTGTTATTGGTGCCCTGTTTCTTTCAGTTGCATCATCTGTCTCTATTGTCATATGCAACAAAGCTTTGATGAGCAATCTTGGCTTCCCTTTTGGTAATTTGTCTATTCTTTCATCCATAGATGAATTTTTTTATTCCTTGCTTGAAACAGCATTTTCCATTATTATATCAGAAGAGGAGTGAGTAAACTATTATTTGCCACAATATTTGAGTTGATTTTCTTTAATCCCATTTCTCCATTTCTCCTCTTTTTCTTTTGGTGCAGCCACAACACTCACTAGCTGGCATCTCATGGTAACATTTTGCACCCTTCATGCGGCGCAACGCTTCAATCTGTTTGAGAATAAATCCATTGACATGAAGACTGTGATGCTCTTTGGCATCCTCAATGGTGTTTCCATTGGACTTCTCAACTTGAGCCTTGGGTTTAACTCCATTGGATTCTATCAGGTGGACTTCATTTTTACAAATATATATCACCTTTTTAGCCCATAATTAAAATTTGTGTGCTCATTCTTTGTGGTGTCTCTCTTGGCAGATGACCAAACTTGCAATCATACCATTCACTGTATTATTGGAAACCATCTTCCTGAAAAAGCAATTCAGGTTTTTCTTTTTCTTTTTTTTTGGTTCTTTTTACATAGCCATTACACTTCTGATAGTTGAGCATTTTGAGATTCAAAGCTTACCAGAACTCTGTTCTAATCTGTGCAGCCAAAAAATAAAGCTGTCCCTCTTGCTTTTACTTGTTGGAGTTGGCATTGCCTCTATAACTGATCTCCAACTCAATTTTGTTGGGACAATCCTTTCTCTCCTTGCCATTGCAACGACCTGTGTTGGGCAAATTGTATCCTTTGATTGTCATTGCTTTCTTTTTTTTTATAATTAGTTTGTTAAAAACTGAGGATGCATCAACTGATCAAGCATTTACATTTCATAGCCATATTGCAAAGAAATGAAATTTAACATTGAAAAGTGCTTCTGAAATGATCTTTAAAATTGATCTTCAGGCCATGCTTCATGGTATATAGGCCAGTATTGTTCTATTCGGACTCAGGTGTGAGTGTCGGACACGGGTATGTTTAATATTTTCCAAAATTTCCAAGTTGTTGAAGGGTCCGTGAAGGATCATATCTCCATACTCATGTTCAAATATACGTCGGACAGGGATGTCGGACACGGGTACTTCAAGAAAAATGAAGAGTCGTAGCAACATAGGTTGAAAATGCTGGCAAATCAGCACTTTTTTTTTCTTTCTTGAAATGACCCCTAAAAGTTTATTCTTAACTTGATGAATATAGCTCACAAACACAATACAGAAGAGGCTCAATGTCTCTTCAACCCAGCTGCTCTACCAGTCAGCCCCATTTCAAGCAGCAATTCTTTTTGTCTCAGGCCCTTTGGTAGATCAGTTACTCACAAAGCAAAATGTGTTTGCTTACAAATATTCTCCTATAGTCTTGGTATTGAACCAAAACCTCTTTTTTTTCCTCAGCATATCACACAGATTATCAATGAGAAATTTCTGATAACTAATTGCTTTTTCAACATTTGCAGGCATTTATCATCCTCTCATGCATTATTGCTGTATCTGTCAATTTTAGCACATTTATGGTTATTGGCAAAACATCCCCAGTCACATATCAAGTTCTTGGTCACCTCAAGACTTGCCTGGTTCTTACATTTGGCTATACATTGCTGCATGACCCTTTTACAGACAAGAACATCATTGGAATCCTGATAGCCATTTTTGGGATGGGATTGTATTCATATTTTTGCACCCAAGAGAACAAAAAGAAACAAGCTGATCCATTGGGGTCACAGGTAAATATATATATGTATATATATATATATATATATATATATATATTCCTCTCTTTTTTACTTTTTTGGCCTTGAGGCTGTCGGGATCGAAATATGATCACCAAAACTAAGAATCCAGCATTCTACCGACAGATCACATTATATGATCATCGACTCCTCTTTTCCCTTCTCTTATCTCCCAAGAAAGGTTTGTTAACAAATTTTTATGTCTTGTTTTTCAGATGAAAGATAAGGATGCAACACCATTTCTGGCTCTAGAGAAAGAAGGCCATGAAGTTAAAAATTTAGACAAGGATTCCCTTGTATAAAGCAAAACAAGATTTTGTGTATTTTAAGGTGTTCTTTCAAACATTTTGCAGCTCGAGCGTAAATGACTTTGATTCTTTAAATAAACCACTCATTTCCAATTCATCTGATCTTCCTCTTCACAGCTTATAGTAAAATTTATGGAATCATTAATTACCAAACTGTAATTGATAAGCTTCATATTGTTAGCATTTCTTTGGCTTTGAAAATTGCTATACTTCAATGAAATTAATGTCCCACTTTTTTTCCTTGGCCAAAAAGAAATTAAACTAATACTACTTATTCTTATAATTCCAATATCATATAAATGCAGTAAATTTTCAGTTTTTTGTGATTTTATATTTAAGGTAAACTTTTTGAACTTTACTCTAAGTAAATTCATATACTTTTATTACATCCAAATAAACTCTTAATTTTTAATTTACATCCAAATAATCTCCTAATTTTTAATTTGTACTCAAAAAAACTCTTTAACTTTTTATTTGTACCTAAATAAACCCTTAACATAAATACCAAATCTTTTCTCATTCATCATCATGATACAACATACAATGCAAGTGCAACTATTAATTCGTCTACTATGGTGTATCTATAATATTTCTCTCATTTATTATTCCAAACCTTGGACTGGAGTAGTCAACAAATTAGATTTAATAATTTTTGGATACGACACGAACATGATATGAGAAAAATAACTAAAATACAACATGACACGAAAAAATAATACAAACACGACACGAATACATAAACGTCTCAAAATCTATATAAAACGAATTATTAACGTTTTAAAATTTATATAAATATAATACCTTAAACAAGATTGTAAAACAAAAAATAATACGAACACGACACGAATATACGGATTGTGAGGTTTACAACAAACTCCTAAAAGAGTAAATGCTAATCTTTTTTTGTGTTTGGTTCAATAATAAATAAGTTTGCTAATTTATAATTTAAGAAAATGTTAACTAGTATCTAGTGGTATGGATTAAGATGATATACATGAAAAGAAAAGTGAAATTAATATATTAATTTTTTTTAATTTAGTAAAAATATTGTATTAAATATAAAACAAAAAAATCTCAAAATGATAAATAAATAATCCTTAACTGATACCTATAAGTACCAGGCTGACCCTAATTTATTATATATATATATATAAAGCACTAATATAAAAAAAAAAAAAAATTGAAATGACGAAAATAAATATTGTTATTTATTATATTACTAATATTACTAAATGCTTTATCAAATTAACTATATTCGGATTTTGGATATAAACCAAACTATTAAGCTACGCTGCTCAACATTATCAAATTATTAATATTGTAGCAATCCTTTTTACCAATTTATTAGGTTGAGCTAATCAACTTTACCAAATTATCATAACAAATTTTCCACTTAATTTTGGCTAACTTCACGTTTTTATTTTAGATTACTTTTATTTTTATATTATTTATTGTAGTTTTTTTATTCATTTTTATGATAGAGTTAATTAAGGCTTAGATTTATGAATCTATATATTTATTAAGGTGAAACAATAATTAAATTTATATTTTAATAAAAAATTCAATTTAATGAATTTTATACTACTTACTATCATCATTATCTAAGTAATTTACAAGACTTAACTAGAAGTTTGAACCTAAAAATTTTTATATCATTTAATATCATCACTATTATACATATTATACAAAGGGATTCACTTGAAATTGCAAAAAAATTGTATATATTAGCATTTTATATGGTATAAATTTTCTTTATGAAATTTTTTTTTTAATGATAATGATGAATTTCTTCTTTTATTTTACTATTAACTTGTTAGTTTAATTCATAATATAATCATCCAAGAAAATGTTACAATTTATTCAAAGGTTTCTCTATTTGTTTTAGAAACTATGTTTTGCATATTGCTTTATTACTTCGATTTTTTAATTGATTCTGTTCTATTTTAAGGGTTTGATTTGCTTTTCATCTTCTTTTTTTTTTGTTGGTTCATTGATTAATATCAGTGTGGAAAATTTATTTTTAAAGTTATTTAGCTGTAATATATTTTGAAACAAATATATGGAATTGAATGTATATTAAGTTGTGATAATGTGAAATTATGTAATCTTATAGTATCTTTAATAATCTTTCATTTTTTTACTTGTATCTCTTCAAAAAGAAATTTGAAAAATTAGGTTTGCAACCTATGATAACTGTTTTCATGTGATCTTTTTCATTGATAATTATAGTTTTTTTTTTTGTTGTTGAGAACAGATAATTATAGTTTTTAATTTAATCAATTTATACAACTATACAATCATGTAATATAAACCAATTTATTAGATTATGCTAATCAATTTCATCAAATTGACTATATTCAGGATATTTATATCTCCAAATTTCATAGAAAAATACATTGATATTGTATATAGCAATCTTTTTCACTTAATTTTTGCTAAGCTTCACATTTTTATTTTATATTATTTGTTGTAGTTCTTTTTAATTTGATCTTGAAACTTAATTATCTAATAATATTTTTAAGAAAAATGGATTCATCAAATGGTTTGTGCAATCGTTCAAAAATATATGCAAATTAACATTTTAGTTAAAATGTAATATATGTTGAGATAAGAGTTGGTCAACCCTATTAAAACAAGTCATTCCACCAAACAATAATTAATGATTTTTTTCTAATGATTTCATAATAAAACTAATTTACTTAAATCGATTTGCATAAACTAAAACAAGCAAGATTGAAAATGAAAAAAAAATGATCTCCAACACATCCAGCTTTTGAACATTGTAGAAAAACTTTAATTATAATTGAAAGTTATTTTATCTTTATAATTCTTGAATTATCAAAATACTTGCTATATTTTTTTATGTTCATTTTTTTTTTTTTTTGCAAATTAATTGTGATGATCTACGTTAAATTTTGGGTATAATAAACAAACTATGGGACCAAATCCAAACTTATATTAAGTTATTTTCTTTTACTACTAAAATATAATTACAATTTATGTGGCATTACTGGTATGCAACTTATTCAGTAAAGAAATTAACACTAAGAAATTATAAGGAATTTTCGATGATAACATTTTAAGCAAAATTTATTAATTATAAATTATTTAACAAATTCCAAGATATAACGTGTAAAATTACATGTAGTGCATGTGATATAATAATACTAGTAAAATTTGAAAAACCCCATTCCATTGTATATGAAATAAAATAATAATTCAGAATTGATAATAACCTTACATTCTATATAGGGAGTAAATAATACTAATACATTTATAATATAAATTTATTGAGGTATCAAAAATTTTATAAGTTTTAATACCCAATAATTAGGCATTTAGGTGTGATAAAGTAGGTAACAATGAATATTATGTCTTGAAAATTATTATATAAAGGTGCAACTAACAAGAACTAATTATATTCCAATGCAAGATTTAATTATTATAAAGATGGGTAAACTTCCAAGGTTTGGTCAAGATTTGCCGACTATTTTTTTCTTTGTTTTTTTTATAGTTTACTTTATGTGATTATACTATAAGTATCAGATTCCAAAGTGACCTAAATAGGACAAAATTGTTAGTTGCATTTGTGAAAATGATATTTTCCTAAAACCATAATACTTATTTATATATATATATATATAATTAAAGGGACTTGACAAGAAAAAGTCATTTAAGTCATTTATTAATACATTTGGGTTATATTGTTATGTTTCTAGTAAAACTAAAAAACAAAAAAAGAAGAGTTCTAAAAAAAGGCAGAAAGAAAAAATATATATATATATATTTGTAGAATTTACTTATGGGTGAAATTTTTTCAAAATCAAGTTATGAGATTTTTCATAAACAAAAAATAAATATAAATAAAATATGAATAGGCCCTTCGGAAAAATCAATAGCAGATAGAAAGTGGTAATAATAGATGATGCCATGTATGAGTTATGTTTTATTTAGATAATCGGTGAAAGCTCTTTTCATTGCGTCATTTATATTTTTTTCAATCGAAACTTTAAAATTTAATAACAAAATCACATAATATAAAGGAAACATCTTTTTGGAAAAAAAACAAGTTTGGTGGAGTATGAGCTAGTTTGGTATTGTTGTTGAAAAATTTTGGATCGAAAAAAATTTGAGTTGAAAAAAATGTATTTAAAAAGTATGGTGAAAAAGTGTAGTTTAAAAAGTTTTAAATATTTAGCATTGCTATGAAAAAGTGTTGTGGAGAATTAAAATGTCAAAAGAAAATATGTTTAAAATAATAAAAGTGTATAGATATTAAGATAATAAAGTCATTTTATTAAAAATCAACTTTTAAAGTCCAAAAGTTATATTTTTTGGCTTTTTGATTTGACTTTTCAAACCATGATTTTAACAGCAAATTTTATTTTTTTCATCTGTTTAGCATTGCGTTTGCGATAAAAAATAATTATTAACCTCAAAAATTGTGCCAAAAATAATGCTAAACAAAACCTTTGACTTATAATGATTTTACATGCAATGCCAATTGATAAAAATAAGAATTGTTTGTTTTCATCCCACTTTTACTACTCAAAAAGCATGCTAACAATACATGATGTGATCATCTCCCCACTCCTCAATTAGAGGTGGCAATTGGGCGGGCTCGGAACAGGTTTATTCGGATTTGAGTTTATTCAGATTCGGGTTTATTTTACATAATTTTTATTTTATGTTAGATGTAATTATTTTTACATAATTTAAATATTTACTTTTAAAAATAAATTAAATATTTTATTATTATTTTTAAAAATGATCTTTTATTATAATATGATATTTTTAATTATATTTATTTATTAAAATCAATATTTGTTAGCACCAAAAAAATATAAAATTAATTTTTTATATAAAATAAAATTTTAAAATAATTTATTATAAAAATATGATATATTATAAATTGATCATATTAATATTTAAAATAATTTATTTGATGAACTCGAATTTCAACATATAAATACATTATAATTTATATTCACTACAAAATAAGAGACATTTAGGGACGAACCCTGGCATTCAACTTTGAGGTCTAAACGGGCTTGGACTACCCATTTACAAATATGGGCAGGCTTGGACAGAATTTGAAGCCTATATTTCGGATCGGTCCGAGCTTGGACAAGTGAATATGGTGTTGGTACCATACCTAAACCAGGCCCGAACTTGGCCCATGAGCACCTTTATACCAAGTGAACCAATTTTGAATTTTGATATGATATGTTACTAAAAGTAAATTATATCTTAAATTATATCAAGTGTAATAAAATAATAATAATTAAAAAAATACTTATCCAAAATAAAATAAATAATAAATTAATTACAAAATTAAATTAGCTAATTATGTTAAATACTTTTAAATTCTAAAAAGATATAATACTTTTATAAATCAATATTTGATGACTTAATTTAATAATGTGCCTAAGAAAATTATATATATGTTGCAAAGAGCAACACATTTTTTTCAAAAGTAGTTTTTATCTATTTTTTAATATAAGAAATACTATTATACTAGAGATAAGTTAAAATGAATGAATTGCTGTTAATTAATTTTAATATATAGAAAATACTATTATACTATTATAAGGGTGCTCTTAAAATAACATAAATAAAGGACAAGTAATATTTTATGTCAAAAAAAATTTTATATTTCTAAAATCTTCATGAGTTTAGAATCTTTAGATAACGGATTCATCAAGATATGAGACATTAAAGTTATAAGTACAAAATATAATTTTATTTTTGATAAAATTATTATTTTATCATATATATATATAATATAAATTAAATTAAATTAAATTAAATTTTAATTAAATTATTAAAAATAGATTATAATAAAATTGATAAATAAAGTTATTGCTTTATACAAAAATTATTTAATTACAATTTGTATTTTTTATTTTTAGTATTAAATTCGGGTTTTTCGGGTTCGTGCCTTTTCGAGTTCGGGTAATTTCAGGTTCAGGCCATTTCAGGTTCAGATTTTTGACTTTTTAATCAAATCGAGTTTGGACGAGTTCGGCTTTTTCTAGACGAATTTTCGGGTTTGGGTTCATTTTGCCACCTCTACCCTCAATCACATGTCATGTGGTAATCTAAATAAATTTTCACAAATTTAAATATTTTGATAGATATTTTTCTAAATATTCACAAACGTTTCAAATAATGTCTTCATTTAAAAAAAAAAAAATGGTGAGAATAATGATTCAAATAGCATAAATGTTTTTCCCACTTGATGATATTTCATTATTTTTATATGTTTAATTTCATTTTCGATATGCATTTGTAAGAGTTACTTTTTCATATGATTAGATATTAACTTTTACCAATAGATTATGGAGGATACCTTAAAACATATTGTTGATATTATTATTTTCAAGTCAATTTAGTTGCAAAGCTTCTTAAGCAACTCTTAATTTTGTTGATGCTTATTTTGCAAGAACAAGGAAAATAAAAATTTTACTTTTATTCCTTTTTTTCTAAAGGATATATAATGGAAAACTATTCCATAAATATATAATACTTTAAGAGAACTTATCTCATTATTAGTAGAGTTTTTAAAATTTTACAAGCGAGTTAGTAATAATACATATCTTTAAAGTATATTAAAAAAAATAAAATATGTGACACTCTGTTAATCCGAGTATAAAGTTAAAAAATTCGACTCTAAAATCATATTTAAATTTGTTTAATAATTTATTATAAAAAATTGAATTCATCTTTAATATATTAGATGAAGTTTTTTTAATTTTACAAAGAGATTAAAAATCTATTATATATCTTATTTTTTTATTAAGTTAGGTTTTTATTTTTTAAATATAAATATACGTGTTATTCTACTAACCGGGTTTATCAAATTTAAAATATTTTCTCAAAGTGAATGAGATAATTTATATAAAAAAATTGTTTAATGTTTTAAATAAATAAAAACAAAAAGCGAAAAGGTTACATGATTGGCTGCATAAGTTTAGCGTGCTTTTTTAACTTCAAATGAAAGGAGAAAAGGGTGATAAAGTAATTTCAAGTATTCAAGATTCGCCTGGCAATCCTTGTCTCATATACGCTTTAGTCCGTTTCAGTTTTCTTAAAAAAAAAAAAAAAACTGTCGCAGTTGTTTTATTTTTTATTTTTGGTTTTTTGGCATCTGAAACTCCAAAGAAGAAGAGTTTCGCTAATTTCACCGCTCAAAAAAAAGAAAAGGAAAAGAATATTGATTCTCTTGTATCCCTTTACTGGGGATCAGAGGATCACATCATCTCATTTCCATAGCATTTTTTTGATTCTCTGTTTTGCAAAGAATTCTTCTCTTTTTTTTTTTTTTTTTTTTTTTTTTTTTCTTTTGCTAAAAAAAAAGAAAAGAAAAGATTAAAATGGCTGGTTCGCAGATCGGAGAATTAAAAATGGAAGGATGGTTATATATAATTCGTTCGAATCGGATTGGATTACAGTACTCAAGGAAGCGTTACTTTGTTCTTGAAGATCATCTTCTTAAGAGCTTCAAATCCATGCCCATTTCCAATCTCCAGGTCTCTTCCTTCTCCTTTTCACAGTCAGTAATAGTTTTTTTTTTTTTTTTTTATTGTTAAGAAGCTTATCTTGCAAGTTTTGTTACTCATTTAACCAATATTGTAAAGAAATAATGGCGTTAAACTTTAATATCATTGTCTTTTTGTTTTTGTTTTTTCGCTTTAAGTTTTTTATTAATCGATCCAACTGCTCTAATAAGTGAACAACTAATTTTTAGTCGTAATGATTTTTTATTTGCTTATTTATTATTGATTATATTTGTTTATTTAATAATGATTTTAGTTGCTTAATTATGGATTAGTTGAATATGCTTGATATTTCATGCCGAACGCGATTTCAGTGAGTACTTTGATAGGAAGAAGAGAGAGAGAGAGCTTGTTTGAGAACAGGTGGTTTTTTTATGTAGCTGACTTCTTTTGCTCTTTTTTTTTTTTTTTTGAATTGTTTCTTTCCATCGAGCGGTCTTTCAGATTTTGCTGGTGCTTTTTTTTGTGGTTACCGTTAGAGATATAACTGTTTATAGGTAAATCTGGAGAAATTCTACTGTCAACTTTGTGTCAGGAAAATTTTACTTTAGCATTCATATGTCACAGTCTTTTTTACTCTTTAACCTTTAGTTTTGAGTGAAAGTTGAGTTGATTTGATGATAATCATAAGCCAAGCAAACCATTACCTACACTTTTAAGCATAATTATAGTATGCGATGTGGCATCGCTTTAGTGGGAAGTGGGTTAGCTACCTTGGAAGAATACCCAATGATCAAGCTATCTAGTGCCTCTGTTTCTTGCTGTTGCAATTCATTTTAGCTTTGTGAAAGTGTTGTGTATATTGTTTGATGAATGAATAAATGGGGATGCTAAGATAGTATTTAGGGTCACATTCATTTTTTAGTTAATGATCTTTTGTTTACAGTTTCTCAGCTGCAGACTGTTCTTTTGACGGGTTTGACAATTTTAAGAGCTAAACCTTGATTTACCTTTCAGGAACCTGGTAGAAGTGCTATTATTGATTCCTGCATTCGAGTTACAGACAACGGGAGGGAGAGCATTCACAGAAAAGTACGTGAATTATGTGTTCTTTTTCTGGACATTGGTAAATTTTCTGGTTTACGTTTTCTGATCAGTTCTTGCCATTGGACCCTTTCTAAGGACAGTTATTTGTTTGATTTGTAGGTATTCTTCATATTCACCCTTTATAATAGTTCTAATCACAATGATCAACTTAAGGTGAGGCAAATATTTCACAAAAAGATTGTTAGTCAACATGTATGATACTTTCACCTTCATGTATGAGGTATGGAATCTAAATTTTACAGTTAGGAGCTAGTAGTCCTGAAGAAGCAGCAAGATGGATTCATTCCTTCCAGAAAGCAGCTTTAGAGGTGCTGAACTGCTTCCTTTTGTTAATGCACATCATAAGTTTCTGGCATAAGATGAGATGAGACTGAGATTTTATTGTATATATGCAGGGTGGTACATACCCTGGAAATGATGTTGCTTGTTCAAAGAGCAGATGGCAGTCCTTCAGGTATAATAATGAGTTACCATCCAGCATTGCTATTCAACATATATTTAATTTCTGGCTTTTTGTTGTCTGTTCACCTATGCTTGGACATGATTTGAGTTCTATGTAGATTGCTTGAATAACTTAAGTTGGATTTGTTTGGAATATTTACTAGTGATGAGTTTGACAGGACATAATGCTTGTTTTATTATCAAGTATTCTCTCATATTTATACCCCTTTACTATATATCAGTTTCTTAGAAGGACTCCTTGCATGCAGATCGAGTGGTTCCAGTAATGCAAATCACAATAATTCTATTGACTGGACTCTTTATTCAGCCACAAAGATGGACAGAGTAACATCTGATGTTGTAGCACCGTCACCTTGGACAATCTTTGGCTGTCAGAATGGTAATTACAAAACAAATATTTGTGATTTTTGAGATAGCCATAGTTGTTTGTTTAAAACCATGATGCAATGCAGGTCTTAGACTGTTTAAAGAAGCTAAAGATAGGGATTCTCATGGAAAGGTTGGTAGCTTTTGATTTATCAGTCAATGATTTTCATGCAATTGCATATTGACTTTTTTTCTCCTCCCTCCATTGGCAGTGGGACGACCATCCTGCAATCATGGCTGTGGGTGTCGTAGACGGAACTTCAGAAGCCATCTTCCAGACACTTATGTCCCTTGGACCCTCAAGATCGGAGTAAGCTGCCAAGTACTCTGTATTTTCCTTAAAATAAGCTCTTATATTCTTTTGCAAGAGGCATGGCTTGATTTCAATCTCAAGTGGTACTTTAATTCTATGCATATTAGTAATCATAGTAGATCTAGCATTGCGATTCATTGGAACAGACCTCATTGTGATTGTTATTTCTCATTGGACAATTTTTCGCGTGCAGTTAGAGCTTATGTCTCACTGAGGTTGTAATGGAGAAGAAATGTCAACTTAAGTTTGATGCATGATAGAAACAGAAACAATGTAATCTTTGCCCTTGTTAATGCGAACTTCAATTTGTCTAGAAACTCTTAATACACTATAGTTGAATAGCTACACAAAATCCATAATAAGAAATCTGCATTTTGAAGATGAATTCATGCATAGATTTGGCATCTGTATTTGGTGCCTTTTAAATGCATCTATTTTATTTATGATTACTCCTCTGATGCTCTCTAGTGTTTCTTAAAATTGTGCAAAATTAGAATTCGATTCTTCTAGCAATGTATTTGTTTTTCCTGAAATGTTTTCTTTTTCTAAAACCAATGGAACTTTGCAAATTGTCTTGCAGATGGGACTTCTGTTTCTACAAGGGTAGTGTGATTGAACATCTTGATGGTCATACTGATATTGTTCACAAGCAGCTGTATAGTGATTGGTTACCTTTGTCAGATCCAAACTTCTGATTTAGTCATTATGTTTTGCAAGATAGAGGTTTCTGTTTATATTTCACTAACTCATTATACTTGCAGGGGAATGAAAAGGAGGGATCTCTTGTTGCGGCGCTATTGGAGAAGAGAAGATGACGGAACATATGGTCGTAATTGCTTTGAGGAGATTCTTGAAAGTTTTATTCAGAAGTCACAACAGATCCAGTTAATTGCAAACTAACTTCTTTTGGTTGATATTATCACAGTTATTCTCTACCACTCAGTGTTTCATAAGAAGTGCCCCCCACAGAAAAGCTATGTCCGTGCCTGCCTTAAAAGTAATTTATGCCTGAAATATATAAGTAAAAGAGAACTTTCTACATCTTTATGTGTTCTGTATATTCTACTATTATACATAAATAAACAGATCATAAGATGCATGAGCTGTTTTAGGTTTAAATTTAGCATACTCTTAGCCTTGTTTCCTTGTTATCTCATGTGTGCATGAACATATGCATATATTCTGTTTTTTTTTGTGTGTTTGTATATTGAAGCATCGTTTGGCTTCTCAGTTTGAATACTGCTGATAAATGCTTATTCCATTGCTTTATTTTGAGGTGATCAATTTATCATTGTCCTTGTATACTGAACAGAAATTAATGGGTTGTCGCATATGATGTACACTTGAATTTTTTGTTTTTAGAGGCAAGAGGAGGAGATTTATATTTAAAACAGAAAATTCGAAAGTTATTCTACGAGGTTAATGTTTGGCACTTACTTGCAGGTGGTGGATACGTCATATCTCCAGTGAATGAAGGAAAACACTCGGTTGTAAAACACATGCTTGCAATTGATTGGAAATTCTGGAAATCTTATCTTCGAACTTCTGCAGCCCGATCTATTACCATTCGGATGCTTGAGAGACTTGCTGGTAATCATATATTGTGTTATAACTTTGTGTGATATATTACCCTAAATCCCAAGTGCTGATATAATTTTGTTTATCTGTTCATATATTGTGTTTACGTGTGTGTGTTTTATGACTGTGTGATCATTTGAGGCATTAATTTGCTAGGAAATTATATCATTTTCTTGCAGCATTGAGAGAGTTATTCAAAGCAAAACAAGGAAAATTTCCTTCCGCTGATATTTCATCTGGAGAGTTGATACAGAATGTTAGGTTGCATCAGAGTGAAGAGGACAGCGTAGTTGATATGTGTACACAGATAGAGGCTGGGAAATCGAAGGAAAATATGAGTGAAGGAATGGAAAAGGCACCTTCAGAACACTCGAGTCTGGTAGGTCTTAATGATGCTGCCGATGAATTCTTTGATGTTCCAGAACCAACAGACTATGATCAATCTGTAGATGGGTGGGATTCTGACTTTGGTCCTGAAGTATACTCTCAGGTACGAGTCAAAGTACTATCATTGATTTTTACATGCAAATGAATTTGCAGTTAACTGTGCTTCATATCTCATAGAGGATGTCACCCACTATAGAGTTTCTCCATTTTTGCTATTTCGTTTCTAGTGGCTGTATTGCTATAGAGTTTCTCCATTACAGGTTTTGTGTGTATTGTTTTGCTCTGATTTTCTCATGACTTCTATGTGACTGCGAAATTTGCAGGATACACGCCAACCAAAGTTATCAACTGCTGCTGTTTTTGTGAAAAAGTTACATGATCTTGCAGGTGGTTCCTATTTGGATGATCAGTATTCACTTTAACTTCTAAATTATGGAAACAAAGAATTTTCTTTTCAACGGAATTTTTAGGAAGATAGATTGCTGATGGCTTACAATTCTTCCTATGTTGCAGTCCAGAAGAGGGGCTACATGGACTTACAAGACATGACGAGGGAAGATGGCATATGTTGCTCCTATGGAAACACTCTTCCCAAGGATCCAACTTCTACATTGCCTTGCAGTTGGACAGCAGCAGAACCCTCCACATTTTTAATTCGTGGGGAGAATTACCTAGAAGACTGTAAGAAGGTATGAAGAACAATGTTCCAGTGAGGACAAAGCTGAAGTGCATCACAAAAGTTCAGCTGGTTTGTTCTATAATGGTTTATTGTATGGCTTATTGCATGATCTTGCATGAACTGGTGTTTTTCTCTAATGATCTCTAAACTATACATGTGCTTCCATGTTTCCCTCGCATGTTTTTGATACAACTAATTGTAGGGTTTTGTAGGTATCATATGGTGATCAGTTGCTAGGAAGTTCGTAGTCCTGGATACCCCTATTGAATATACTTTGGCTTTCCTTTGTATAGCTCAATTTTTAGTTTTCCCACATTAAATTTCAACTTCCATTTTAGAATTATATCTTTATTCTTGTTTTCTTCCAGTTTAAGGCAAAGGACACATTAATGCAAATGGTTGCTGCAGATTGGCTAAGATCTGACAAACGAGAAGATGATCTAGGAGGGCGTCCTGGGGGCATTGTTCAGGTTTTTCTTTAATATATGTCATTACTTTTTTGTTAATTGAGATTTAGAGGTCATTGCTTATGAGTCACCTATAAGCTCAACTGTACTTGTTGCATTAGCTATATGTTGCTTATAAATTGAAAAAAAAAAAAATTACGAAAGTGTTTATCTGCAGAAATATGCTGCTCAGGGAGGGCCAGAGTTTTTCTTCATTGTAAACATACAGGTACTTTGGTCTTTTGCTTACACTTAATCTGTCAAGCTGTATTTTATCTACATTCTTATTGGTTCTTAAGCATTTGAAATAATTGAATTTTTTATTGTGAAACAGGTGCCAGGTTCAACAACGTATAGCCTAGCACTATATTATATGATGAATACTCCTGTGGAAGATTCACCCTTGCTACATAACTTCATCAATGGAGATGATGCATATAGAAATTCAAGGTTTAAGCTCATTCCATACATATCAAAGGTTGGTGCATGCAGCATTTTGCAGTAGAGATTGAGAATCTTTGGTTTTTCTTGCATGGAAGTGAACTCACTTGTGGGTTTAATAAGAAACTCAAAAACAAATGATCAAGCTTTTGTTTTAACTCCATTTAAGCAGAAGAGGAGAAACAATTTATATTTCTACTTGGTGTTTTTAAACGATTAAGGTCTTACAACGAAATTACTTTTTTCAAGTTCTCTGTGAATGCCTTCTCTATCTAGAAAAATGAACTTTTCTCACTTAGGTTAGACACCTTTTTTTTTCGTCGGATCACTTTGGTTATGACTTATTACTGCTTGGAAGATTTTCTTTGTAAGAAATCCTTACTCTATTTCACATCGCATAAAGCAAGGTTCTGACATTTGATTTTGTTTTGTTAGGGGTCGTGGATAGTCAAGCAGAGTGTTGGAAAGAAAGCTTGTCTTATTGGCCAAGCTCTGGAAATTAATTATTTCCATGGGAAGAACTACTTGGAGGTAAAAAATTTATGAAATGCGTTTTATATATTTGTGCGGGTCCAAACACACATGCAGAGGAGTGATGTGCAGTACAATTATATTTTTAGTTGTTAAATAAGGGATATGAAGAGAAATTAACTTGGAGAATGCATTTGAAAAATCATATAAAATTGCATTGAGTTAGTTTCATTTCTCTTCAAGCCTCTCCGCATTTGGAAAGAAATGAAAAGCGGGTTAGACAAATTCTCTTCTGGAGCAAATGGGAGAGGCACATCACTTACAAAGCTATGTTGTTCCGACTTTTTTTTTTTTTTAAGTATTTATATTCGACATCTCTGTCCGACGCATATCTGGATATGGGTATGGGGATATGATCCTCCAAGGACCCTCCAAATACATGGAATTCTTGGAAAAAATTAAATATACCCGTGTCCGACACTCACACCCGAGTCCGAGTAACATAAGTACAAAGCATGAGAAACTTTATGTTATGGCATTGGCATACTGAAATTTTGCAATCGTCATTTCAGCTTGGGATTGACATTGGGTCATCGACAGTGGCAAGAGGCGTGGTCAGTCTTGTGCTTGGTTACCTCAACAATCTGGTTATTGAAATGGCATTTTTGATACAGGTAAAAACAACCCTAAGAAAAACAAGAATGAGCTCAAAAAAAAGAAGGAAAGTATGCTTTAAGTGGCTAGAAGGTTCTTTAGATTTTTCATTCGATAAGATACCTTGGCACGTAAATCACTTTGAAACAATAAGGAATTGCTTGTTTTAGTTTAAACGTAACATTTCACCTTTATCTATGATCTTAATTACACTTGTTTGAGCGATGAAACGTCGATTTTCTCTTATATATATATATATATATATACAGGCAAATACAGAAGAGGAGCTGCCGGAGTATCTTCTTGGGACGTGCCGGCTGAACCATCTGGACGCAGCAAAATCTATTCCAGTAAAAGTATGAATTAATGATTGTTCTCAATCTGATGTTTACTTAACTAGGCTAGGCTGGGTAAGAAGCTTTGGTGATGATTGAAGAATAGCAAAATTGAAATGGAAAACAAGCCGCTTTTGGCGCTCTGTAGATATCAATATATCATCATATCATTGAAATGGAAAACAAGCTTTTGTATAGAATATATGACACCGTTAATTAGTCTATTCAAATTTTCCGGTTAATTTTCTTTTATATATATAATTTCATTTGTTGCCTCGTTTTCTTATATAAATAGAGTTCTCATGAGTCACGTCTATTTTGAAACAAAGCATACATACATACTTTTTCTACATGTCTATCATTTTGAAGCAATGCAAAAAGCATACGAATGATAGATTTAATAATTTTAAACATGATATATTTAATAATTTATTTTTTATTTATATTTATAAAATTAATAAAAAAATAAATAAAACATTATATGTATATACAAATTAACAAACTTATTCAAAAATCAAAATATAAGAAAGAAATGAAAATAAGATGGAAGGGGTTCAGGCAGGGACCACACCATGTGGAAGAAGCCTCAGCTAAATAATTGAGAACCCAAATTGCAATACCAAAACAAATCGTCTTCCATCTCTGTCGTCAGTCATCTCTTTCAAATTTTTTGTTTAACATTAATAATTTAAACCTTTTAAATCTAACCAAATTATTTAATTTGATTAATTTAATCCCATTATTAAGATTAACCCATCCCCACTTCAAAATTTATAATTAAAATATCCATTTTGCTCTGATTCTTATTATTTACTATTCCTTTCCTCTGGTTTTATACATAAAATCATATTAAAAAATATTATCTGGTTTATGATAGTTTTTAAATTTTATAAACAGATTAATAAAATAACATATATCATTTAAAATATATTAAAAAAAGGAAATATTTGATAAAATTTTAACCCATTTATGAAACTCTTATATTAAAATTTAAAAGAGTTATTAACAATAATATTTTCCAAAAATTTAAACATTGATGAATGATGACTTGATGAGAGATGAGCTGTGATTAAAAGGAAAACCGCAGGCTCACAGTCACCTCCATGTGCGCCTTCTCACACTTAACTTTTACTCTCTTTCTCTCTCTCTTTCGCAAAATCCCTAAAATATTACAACAGATTCAAAGGAATAATCAATCCCATCCTTCTCTCTCATTTTCCTCTGATCCAAACAACGCCTCTCCTTCAATCTTCTCCTTCAAACCAGGTCCTCTCTCTCTCTCTTTGCTTTTTGCTTCTTCTTTTTTCTTCTTAATTTTTTAAATGTTTGCATTTTCACTTTCTCTTCTGCATTTTGCCTGCATTTGAGTTTTGCTTTCTGTTTGGTTACTCAGAAAATGAAGAAAATGGTACCAACTCTTTTCTTTGTAATCATTTACTAATTTTTAACTTTCTTTTTGCTACATTTTTATTTTCCATGTATCCAAACAAGCTCTTGAAAAAGAAAAAAAAGTTGAAATTCTTTTACATTATTTTTGAGCTGTTATTACTGGTGTTATTGTTTTATTTGGTTAACCTTCATGCTAAAATGACGACTTAACTGATTCTCCAAACTTAGAAAGAGACCTTTTTTTCCATTTATAAAATTCACCTAAATAGGAAACTTTATTAATAATAATATTATTATTGCCTAAATATTACTTTAGAGTCCTTAATTGCTTCAAATTTTTTAATTTTATAAGATAAAGAATTTAATGCTGAAGATATTACTGCTTTAAAAAAAAATGATAAAAACCGTAATTTTAGATAGATAAGGTAATTTCCAGATGGGACAATATCTCTTTAACTCGTTAGTCTTTACTTAAATTAAACATGTTTATATTATTGTATAATAGTAATTAACTTTTTCTCTTCTATTTTGTGAACAGAAAATTAGAGAAAAAACGAAAATTTTGAAAATAAATTATGAATAATTCTTGGTTTGACAAAGGCGTCAATGGGGTTGGGGTCAACGATGATTTCTTTGATGACGTAATAAAGTATTTGGATTTACCATTGGAAGACGTTGAAGGAGCTGATGGTCATAGTAATGGAGAAGATGTAAAAAAAATTTATTTGCCTGTGGAAGAGAATAATGATGGTGGTGAAGAATGGGATTGTAACTTTCAGAACTTAGAGCCGCCACCTGCCAATGTTTTGGCCGGCATGTATTCCGGCTTTTATGGTGATTTTTTCGGTGATAGCTTGGCGGAAAATCTTACAATTTCAGTGAGTTCCCCTTGTTTTGACTAATATACATATTTATGAATTTAGTAGTTTTTTGGAAGTGGGTGATTTTGATGTGTTTACAGTTGCTAACTTACCATTGGAATTCTTTCTCCTGAATTTGTTTTTCATATAGTCCAAGTAGTGTTTTATAGTTGAAAGTCTTTGAAGTCATTATAGGTAATAGCACATTGATTCTTTTGTAACACATAAGTATAAAATATTGGTTGGAAATAGGATTTACAAGCTCTTTATGTGTATCTGTCTATTGAATTAGTAACCCATTATACTTGCTGGAGAGCTTATTTACTAGGAGATATATAACATATCATTCATGGCATGGACTAAACTGTGCCTTGCCTACCATGCTTTTATCTGAAAATTTTACTGTCTAATGGATTAGTTTTCTGAAGGTGTCTATTACATTTGGGCTAGAGTGTACAATCTACCTTGTGCGTGTTGTCATACCAAATGCTTTGTTGAATGAATGACTGTAAGTGCACTTTCAGTGTGTTTTCAGAAGCAATCACTATAGCAATATGGTGATCTTTCATTCATACTTCATTAAAAAACAATGTTATGGTGGAAGTAACTTCGTTTATAAGATATTCAGTGTTTCTCAACCCTTGAGAGTACGTGCACATTCTGTTCTTTATTCTGTGAAGGATGCTCTAGATAGAGCATTGTCGAAAGCAGGTTATTTAGTGTGGCAAAGAGCCATAATTGAAAATGGTTCAAGAGATTGAGACTATAATCAGATGTACTTTGCAAAAACCAAGAGACTGCATTCTATTTTGTGCTGCAGACTATGTTACTCGGACTCGGGTGTGAGTGTCGGACACGGGTATGTTTGATATATTCTAAATTTTTCCATGTATTTGGAAGGTCTTTGGGGGGTCATATCTCCATACACATGTCCGAATATGCGTCGGGCACGTGTACTTCAAGAAAATGAAGAGTCGGAGCAACATAGGCTGCAGATACAATAAGAACATGGGGCATATTATGTGCACTCTTGCACCACATGCTGTTACACTGTGGTACAGCTGTTTGGTCCAAGCAAGCAAGCAGGCCTAATCAGTGCTTGGTTGCTTTGCCAATAAATGGATGGGACCAGCTGATAATGCTGTTTATTATGACTCTTTGATTGATGTTCAATAGCAGAGTGGCTCTTTTTATGATAAATTTTATAAGAGATTTATGCAATTGTTGTAGCTGATAATTATTATGAAATGGATGGTGGTCTTCTCTGTTACTGTTTTCAATTGAATTCTTCTACAACTACCATAAAGATGAACAACTAATCTTTGGGAGGCTCTTTTTTCTTTCTTTCTTTATTTTATTTTATAGGAGATGGGCTAAATCTTCCTTAACCTCATATCTGACTTTTTTCCAATTTCTTCTTCCCTTTTGTATCTAGTGTGATGGATCTTCTCAGCTAAACCAGCTGTCAAGCACTACCAAAGCATCCTCCAGCAGAAGCATTACCCTACACAGCGAGTCTATTGATGTCAAAGGTTCAACCCTGTTCCAGACTTCCAGTCCAGTATCTGTGCTTGAAAGCAGTAGCTCTTGCTCAGGTGCAAATCCCACACCTATTAACCCTAAACTAAGTTTCCTGGTGAAGCGAGGTCGAAGCAAGCGCAGACGAGCATCTACCTTTAACCTGCAGTTCACATTGCCGTTCATATCCTCCACATCCTCTACCTCCAGAGGATCGATTTCTCTGGTTGGTTCTGAATCAGAATCAGAAAGCCATCTTACGGAAAAACCTACCAAAAAGAGACAGAAGAAGAAAAAGAACCTGACATTGCTTTCAGGTTTCAGTGAGATCAAGAAATCCCCCTCCCAACAGCCTATTGTTGTTAGGAAATGTAAGCACTGTGAAGCTACGAAAACTCCACAATGGAGAGAAGGGCCGATGGGACCAAAGACCCTTTGTAATGCATGTGGGGTTCGCTACAGGTCTGGCCGTCTCTTTGCAGAGTATCGTCCTGCTGCAAGTCCTACATTTCTTCCATCATTGCACTCCAACTCTCATAAGAAGGTGGTAGAGATGAGAAAAAAAGGTAAGCTATCGATAACTGTGAAACCATCTGTGTTGTCGATCCCACCCCGAATGTCATTTGGATAGCAACTGCATTGATCATATCATTAGTTCAGAAAAGCTTCACATAGGGAGCTTCATTGTTTTGTGTCTTATATTTTTTGTTTCTTTTTTTTTTCCCCCTTATTTCTTTGTAGGAACTTGGATGATGACATGTTTGGCTGGAGGAACAAGCAGGAATAGGCTGAAAAATACTTAGTGAAGTAGAGGATTGAGTGTGGATTTGCAAATTAGGTTTAGTGATGATGTTTATGCTGTTTATAGGTGCTTTAACATGTTTGACAGTATCAGGTCTCTCACCCTATTCTTTTATTCTTCTTAAATGCTAATTTTTTTAGTGTTTTTTTCTTCTTTTATCTTTTCTTTCAGAACAGTTCTCCCAGATTTTGTTTTTGACTAGGTAAACTAATTACCCAAATGGGCCAAAACTCTGCAACCGAAAGAAGGGACACCAAACCCAAAAAAAAATATTATATAAAAATTGAAATACATAAATAATTTTATTGGATTATTTGATATTAAGATTTAATTTTTTTTATATTTTTTCAACTTAATTAATATTATTTGATTTGTGATATTAAATTAATTAATTTTTTTATAATTAGTATAGATATATGAAAGTCTATCAAGATAAGTTAAGCAGCATTAAGACCATATATATATATATGTACTTACAAAAAATTAGTGAAAAAAATTACATTTACAAAAACAGGGGAAAAAACTTCATGTATTATTACATTGCGAATTGAATCAAAATTAGGGTCAAAACTTAAAAGTATAAAATAGTAAAATTATGAAAAATGAAAATTTAGTAGCCAAGCAAAGAGTAGGAGGATAAATAAAAGCCGAAAGTAAGTTAACACTCTTTAAAGCTAGACGGCTTAGGCCCACATCGGCATCTCTCTCTCTCTCTCTCTCTGCTTGCTCCACTTTTTCACTTTTCAGCAGTAAATCTAAAAGTAAGCTCATGATTTTTTTTTTCTTTTACTGAAACATCTCACCCGTACACGTGTCCAAAATTTTACCTGATTTACTGCCAGTACTCAAAACATTTTTGGCAGTTTTTTACTGTTAAAATGTTACCAACTCGGTGGAGTGGAAAGACAAAATTAACGACAGAGATTCCTGGGGTGTCTCCCTTAGCCCATGGGGCCCACTTTTTACCTCCTCTCTTGTAATGTCCCATCATTTACTTTACCTGACAGGCCCAAAGTCTTCTATCATCATGGGCCCAGATGCCTTCTGATCCTGCCACGTGGATCATAACAGGCTTCTCCAGGTTGTTCTGTAGCTGTCAGAAAGATTTGTGGTTAAAACTTAAAATGCGCACGATAGCAAAACATATAAACCACAAACGATTAATCGGCCAGTTTTTGGGAGTTTTTTTTTTTTTTTTTTTTAGGAAGTGAACAAGAGAAGAATTTATGGGAAAAAGGAACAAAAATGGAAAATAAAAAATTGACTTAACGGCCTGCTTTTTAAAAGGGAGTTAAGTTTTAGAACAAAACTGTGAATTGTGATGTTTTAGCTAATTTTTTGAACCTTGCTTTGCTCTTTGGACTGTTTTCATGTGACTTTTTTTTTTTTTTTTTACGGTTTAGGTCATAAAAAATGGTTGGCCTAAGAAAGTTATGACCACCAAATTTTGCCTTTTTTAAGATAAAACAATTAGGCTTTAGTAATAAGATGGACAATCAAGTTTTTGTTGTATATATATATATATATATATATGATAGTAATTTATTATTATTATTATTATGACTTTATATCCATGATATTTCTAACATGTTATTATAAAATTTTGGTTTAATTTAAAAATTACTTTTATTAATGAAATTTTGGTTTAATGTCGTATGCCAAACCTTTAACGTATGTGGATTAATAATTGATCATGTTTGAGGGTATATGACATATTATAATACTAATTAAGTTTTGAGAATTTGGAGTGATCGAATATACAATGCAATACTTAAAATTTTTACAAGAATTTAAAAATAAGAAAAAAAAAATTATCAAGAAAATATTTTGACGTAAATTTCATTAATATCAAAAAATTGTTGATCATGAAAATAAATATAAGTATATATATATAATTAAGAAAAAAGTCATTCTTTATGAAAGAAAAAAGGGTTTATTTTGAAAGGACCACTTATTAGGCAAAGGTAGTACAAACTAAAATATTAACTTTTCAAGGCCCTAAGGAAAGAGGTCAGTTGAGCAATTGGAGTGGCCAATGACAAAGGCAATTAGGCAAGTGGGACTGTGGAAACACGAGACTAAGAGCTAGTTTAGTATTATTGTTGAAAAATTTTGTGTTAAAAAAATTTGAGTTAAAATAAATATATTTAAAAAATATGGTGAAAAATATAGTTTAAATTTTTTTTAAGTGTTTAGTATTACTGTAAAAAAGTGCTGTAAGAAATTGAAATGTCAAAAAAAATATGTTTAAAATAATAAAAGTGTAGAGATGTGAAAATAATAAAATTATTTTATCCAAAAGCTAGCTTTTAAAATTCAAAAGCTATAATTTTTTACTTTTTGGTTTGGTTTTTAAAATCATGATTTTAACAGTATTTTTTTTATTTATTTGTCATTACGTTTGCGATGAAAAATAATTTTTGATCTAAAAAATTATGTCAGAAACAACGCTAAACAAGACCTAAGACGTAGAGTCTAAGCATAAGATAACAATAGGTTCAAAAATTCGACTTACATTGTTGTATATTGTATGATCACTCAAAAATTTTAATTTTTAAGAGCCATATTGTATTCATCAAACAGCTTTCAATTTGTTTTTTTTTTTTTTTTTTTTCAAGTTGTTTTCTCGTCTACTGAAACTAATCACATCCTATAATAAGCATTCACTAACTTGTATTTTTAACTAAAACCTATAAACTTCTATTTTCTTAATATAATTATTGCGTATGACAATCAAAACTCAATCAAACTCATGATTTAGTAACCCATTTCTTGCTAACTCACGACTCTTTGCATGACTATGCCGTCTCAACAGTAACTATTTCCTTAAATATTTTGTAAAAGGAACAAAAAAAAAAATCTAAACCTTTTAATTACGTGGCATTCCCTAATTCGTTATTGTGTCATCTCATGTTACACAGGTTTTTTAAATTTTTTAAATATGAATTTTCCTTAAATATTTTTTTTAAATATGATTATGTCATCTCAGTTTTTTTTTTTTTATATTTATATAATAATATTTTCATTCAATACATTGAATATGATAAATAAAATTATTAATTACTGTATTTAATATAATATTATTACTATAAATAGTATATTAACCAATCTTAAAAAATACTTTAAGGACACTCATTAACAAAACTCTTAAAATATTTATGTTTGACATTTGTGTCTTACATATATTTCAATATAAATATGAAATATTATACTTCAAATATATAAAAAAATTTAATATATTAATATTAAAAAAAATGTTAACTGATGTTTAATTATACTGATTAAAGTGATATTTAAAAAAAATACAATTAATGAATTATTTTTTTTGAATTCACAAAAAGCAATGCATTAAATATAAAAAAGAATTAAAATAATAATTTAATAATTCTTAATCAATAATTATAGATATTAATTAATTGGATCCTTATATTAAACATATATTTATATTCGATATTAACATAGGTGTCGCCGCCATGAAACCATCCTCCGACCAAAAAATCGCCAAATCCCCACAAAACAAAATTTCCCACATCCCTTCTCTAGAGGTGAAAACCACCTCCCAACTCCCTTTAGCCATTTTGGTGAAATTAATGGTTGTTGAATCACGCACCTGAAAAGGCAAACAGGCTGAGAAAACAAAGCAGGAAATGGTCAGTTCCAGTTCCAATCCAATGGGCTAAAAGTTAACTATCATTTAACTACAGTTAATCATGAACTAACCAGAGTTAGTTTTGTCTAGGTTGTTTCAGAATACTGTGCTGGAGTTGACAGAACAAAACAGGGATCTGTCTTTTCTCTTTACTGCATATTCTGTCGCGATATTTTACTTCACTTTTTTATATCATCACATGAGATTTTAATGCCATAATCACGTTTTAATAAAAAACTAAAAAAAAAAAAAATCAACTTTTTTATTAGTAATTAAAAAACTTTTAACTTTTTTGTTTAATATGGGATCTCTTTCTTTGTTCTGTTCCTGTTCTGTAGTGAGAGTTCAGTTTAAAGATCTTAAAAAGGTGAAAAAGATAAGAACAAAAAGTCAGGTTATAGAGAGAGAAAGTAGAAAAAAGCTTTGAGTTTGGACTTTGGAGTTGAGATATAAAAATGGTGGTCGGTTCCTTACCTGATTTCTGATAAGAGATCAATGTTCTTTTCCATCTTTTTTCTCTCTAAATTAAACCAAACCCAGTTTCAAAAACCTGCAAAATTTTCAAGTGGTACTTTTTTTTTGAGTAAATCAGTGGGTTTTTTTTTTTGTTATTTGAAACTATTTTCTGTCTCATTTGCTAGTCTTTTTCTTATACTGTTTAATCGTAAAAGAGAGAGAGGAAGAAGGATTAGGCACAGAGAAAAGGAAAGGAAGCGTTGCATTAAAAGGCTGTTTTTTTTTTTTGGAAGACAAGAAAGTGTGATAAAAAGAGTTTTTTTTTTCTTCTTGTTTTGTCTTTTTGGTTTTTAACAAAAAGGTTAGAGATTTTTAATTAATGTCTTAAAATTTTGATGAACTGGTTTCACTTTTTCAGTTGATGTTTCATTTCTACTTCTTTCTTTCATGTCTCAAACTTAAATTTATAACCAGTTCTTGGGTTGTTCACAGCATCATCTCAGAAGTTCGTGATTTCAAAATATTAGCAAGTTTCTGTTTTTTTATCTAAAAAAACAAAAATCCCAACTTCAAAGGCTGGTCAAAAGAGAACCCAAAGAAATGAAAGAGCCAGAAAAGAGCTTGGATCCACAGCTATGGCATGCCTGTGCTGGATCCATGGTTCAAATCCCACCAGTGAACTCCAAAGTCTTTTACTTTCCTCAAGGCCATGCTGAGCACTCTCTCTCTTCTGTGGATTTCTCATCTTCTCCTTCAATCCCGGCTCTTGTTCTTTGCCGAGTGGCTTCTGTCAAATTCTTGGCTGATAATGAAACCGATGAAGTATATGCTAAGATCATGCTTCTACCATTGCCAAACACTGAGCGTGATCTTGAAAACGATACCGTTTTAGGCGGTGGCTCAAATGGGTCTGATAATCTGGAAAAGCCTGCTTCTTTTGCTAAGACATTGACTCAGTCTGATGCAAACAATGGGGGTGGTTTTTCTGTTCCAAGATATTGTGCTGAAACCATTTTTCCAAGATTGGATTACACTGCGGATCCTCCTGTTCAAACTGTTATTGCCAAGGATGTTCATGGTGGGATTTGGAAGTTTAGGCATATTTATAGGGGAACTCCTAGGAGACATCTGTTGACTACTGGCTGGAGTAGTTTTGTAAACCAGAAAAAACTTGTTGCTGGGGACTCAATTGTGTTTTTGAGAGCTGAAAATGGTGATCTTTGTGTTGGGATTAGGCGAGCAAAGCGTGGGATTGGAAATGGACCTGACTCTGGTGCTTCTGCAGGTTGGAAATCTGGTCTTGGAAATGGAAATTGTCTTAGTCCTTATGGAGGGTTTTCAGCTTTCCTGAGGGAGGATGAGAGTAAGATAATTCGAAACGGGAATTTGGGTTGTGGTGGAAATTTGAGAGGAAAAGGAAAAGTGAGGCCAGAGGCTGTTTTGGAGGCTGTGGGGCTTGCTGCTGGTGGCCAGCCTTTTGAGATTATTTATTATCCAAGAGCAAGCACACCGGAGTTTTGTGTTAAGGCATCTGCAGTAAGGGCTGCAATGAGGATTCCTTGGTGTTCTGTAATGAGGTTCAAAATGGCTTTTGAGACTGAGGATTCTTCTAGGATTAGCTGGTTCATGGGGACTGTATCTTCTGTTCAAGTTGCAGATCCCATCCGATGGCCTAATTCTCCATGGCGGCTTCTCCAGGTGCTATATTTCTCCCTTACTCTTATGGAATTGTGTAAAATCTTGGTTTATTTTCTTTGCTCAACAATGTTTATTTGGTGTTTTTGAATCTTGTACCATTACCTCTGGTACCTTTTAGAATTGGGTCTTTCGGATGGATTAGGTGAATTAATGAGCTTTTTATCCAAGTACAAATTAGCCCTTCTTTGCAGAGCACTATAATGATTCTTGTTATACCATGTTTTCAACTCTTACTAGTCTCTTCAAGTCTAGAACTGCTTTTGCTATATCAGCTCTCTCATTCAATTTTTCTATAGCTGACTTTGTTCATCTCTTGCATTAGTTCTGATAGATTCGACTACTTGCGAACATTATGTTACCCCAAACTATGTTACTCGGACTCGGATGTGAGTATTCGAAACGGGTATGTTTGATCTATTTTAAGTTTTTTCATGTATTTGGAGGGGATCATATTCCATGCCCATCTCTGAATATGCGTCAGACACGGGTACTTAAAAAAAAAAATTGAAGAGTTGGAGCAACATAGCTTGTAGGTGAATTCATTAAATTGTTACAAGGAAACATGCAATTGTATCTTTCCTTTTTTCTCCATTTAATTGATATTCCTGAATATTCTTTGCAATTTGGTTGTTTCTGGTGCATTTGCTGATTTAATCTGAAGGACTATTGTAATCTGTATTCTGAATAAGAAATCAACATGCATCAAATTGTGTCTATTTTTTCATTTGGTTGTCCTTGTTGCTAATAAATGGCTTGATTTGGGGACTGAAAAGTTTATTCATGGCCTTTACTCTATCTGACAGAAATTCAAATTTGTCCCTTGGTTATAAAGTGAATTGCTCATGAAAACAGAAACCTGACACAGCTTATTTAATTTTTGCTGTACAAATATGTTCTTGGTCATTCAAGCTTTCAGATTTTTAGAATTACATATATATATATATATATGGGCTAATCATAATACCTCTTTGATCTTTAGATTATTAATTTTTAATTCCCTAGAGAAATTTTACTCTTTAGATTCATTTTTGGTTATTAACATAGTTAACTTGTTACTATTTATCCCAGGCTCTGATAATTAATTAAGTGATGCAAGGGCCACATTGTTGCTTCTCTTTTTAGCAGCCTGCCCTTACTTTATAATCATTATTGCAGGTGACATGGGATGAACCAGATTTGCTGCAAAATGTTGACCGTGTGAGTCCCTGGTTGGTTGAATTGGTATCGAACAGGCTTTCCGTCCACCTGTCACCCTTCTCACCACCGACTCCGAGAAAGAAGTTGAGGCTTCCCCAACACCTTGACTATCCCCTTGACGGACATTTTCCGATGCCATCATTTTCAGGCAATCCCCTTGGGCCCAGCAGCCCCATACGTTGTTTATCTGATAATGTTCCTGCAGGCATACAGGGAGCCAGGCATGCTCAATTTGGATTATCTTCATCGGATCTCCATCTTAATAATAAACTGCAGTCAGGACTGTTTCTGTCCGGCATCCAGCGGTTTGATCCGCACACTAGAATTTCTGATGGCATCATGATGACAAGGCACACAAACAGTAATGATAATCTATCTTGCTTGTTAACAATAGGGAATTCTAGTCAGAAGGAGAAATCCGATAACGCAAAAGGATACCAGTTTTTACTCTTTGGTCAGCCAATACTTACCGAGCAGCAGCTCTCTCGTAGCTGTTCAAGTGAAGCTGTCTCACAAGTTATTAATGGAAAGAGTTCATTAGATGGTAATGAAGACAAAACAAAAGATTCTTCTGATGGTTCAGGATCTGCTCTTGAGTATCAATTGTCTCCAGAGAAATCAACTACCGGATTTTCGTGGCGCCAGGACTATCGAACCAAAGAACCTGGCTTCGATACCGGTCATTGCAAGGTATTCTTGGAGTCCGATGATGTCGGACGAACTCTTGACCTGTCGGTTCTTGGTTCTTACGAAGAGCTATACAGGAGGTTGGCCAACATGTTTGGAATAGAAAGATCAGAGATGTTGGGCCGGGTGCTGTATCGAGATGCATCAGGTTTTGTCAAACAAACTGGAGATGAACCATTCAGGTATCAACTTGAAAAACTCCATTTATTATCTTTTTCAGTCTTTTGATCTTTGCTGATATGGAATTTCCTATTTTTAACTGTACTTAGCTTCTTTGGGTTTATATTTACACAATCTTTCCTTCACTTTGATATTGTAGTACTTTTATGAAGACAGCCAAAAGATTGACAATAAGAATGGATTCAAGCAATGATACTGTTGGAAGGTTTGTTCAAACTTTCTCAATGTTCCATTTCTTTTTCCACAAATAAGTTGCAAGTTAATACCGGCTTGCGACTCGATGTTCTAAACTTGCTGGATGCGAACGAGCAACTCGTTCTTACTAAACTCGATAACATGCTTTCCAGGTTGTGGCTCACAGGAATTCGAACTGCTGAAAATGGAGTAGAAGGGCCAAACAAGACAGGTCCCTTAAGCATATTTGCATGATTGATTCAGAGCCAATGTTTGAAAAAACAGTATAAAGACATTTTTAGCTCCCCTTTTGGGGATGTCTGTATAAGTTTCTTGTCCAAGTATTTGTGTTCAAAAAAGAACATTGATGTCTTATAATTTAGTTTTATCAGTTTATGTTGATGTTAACCATGACTCCATCCATGCAAAAGTTCAACTGTAAGGAATTGTGTTTGTTCCTGTTTCACCATATGCTTCTGAATGCAAATGAAAATTCCCCTTTCTGAGATAAAATCAAGTGCAGTTAGGTTTTTTTTTTTTTTTTTTTTTTTTTCATTTTTTGTTACTTATAACAGCTGTGAATTGTCTTAAAAAAAATGTCAATAATTTTGCATGTTCAAACCATTATGATTCATCAAGCAAAACCTTGGGATCTTCATGAAAGAAAAATAAATAAATAAATAAAAGTAAGAAAATGGGAGAGGTTGGGATCATAAACACAGAAAACATGGAAGACTTGACTGTTCCAACAGCTTGACAGCCAAGCTGGGTTTGGTCTGATTCAGGTTTGAAAAATCACTGAATTTTGTATAACACTAGACAAAAAAATATATATATTTAAAATCCCTAAAATAAAAACTTAGGAAAAAAAAGGATTTTAATGTTTGATGAGTCCAAATTTTCAATTCCAAATCAAAATCAAAAAAAGTTTTTACCTTAAATAAAAATAGATTTAGGATGCCCACAATGTGGTAAAAAAAATGTGATGTTTTTGAGAAAAAAATGTGTTTTAAAATTAAAATAAGTTATTTGATAAAACTGAGGTAATTTTTTTTTTTTAAAAAAAAGTGGATAATTTGTTTTTATCCTTAATTATGGGTGTTTTGAAAAAAATTATATTTTCCAAAAGGATAAAAAGTTACTTGAATGAAAATATGTGATTTTTTAGGAAATGGATAGTTCTTTAATATGTTAATTTTATTATAAAAAAAAAACTTGAAAGAAACTAATATTTTTAATTTTAAATTAATTTTTTAATTAGATTAATATTATTTAATTCAAATTCAAAGATCGAGATAATAAAGAATTAATTAAATTAATAGAAACATGCACACGTGAGGATGAGACGAATCATCGATCAGCAAAGCAAAGGACTTGAAAAGTTGGAATGAAAGTGAAAGTGATCAAACAAATCAACGGTCCCACGTGTGGCCCCTTCTTCGTCGCCGTTTTGATGGCCGAGCCTTTTGCTCCCTTTGCTGGCCTTCCTATATTTTTCATTTATCTATTTGACTTTACTCTCCTCTCCCACTAGAAACTAAAATTTCCTTTTTTTTTTTACAACGGGATTTAATTTATAATTGTTAAAATATGTACTTTTTTGTGTTCAATTAATATTAAATATTATTATTAATGTTGTTGTGATAGTAATTTTTTTATTAAATATTGGATAAATGTGTATTTTTTAAAATTTAATTACTAAGTAAAAAAGTAGGAATAATAATATCTTGCTATTAGATTTACCCGAATACGATCGGGATCATTGTTTTTGATTTTTCTAATTATTTATTTATTTATTTGTTTGATTTAATTTAATTTAATTTAATAATTCTTTTATATGTATATAATACTTAATTTATGATTATAACTTTTTTTTGTACTTATAGTTTCAATATATATATATATTCTTTTCAAAATAATAAACAAGGTATGTAAAATAGGGAAAAATAGCTTTTTGTATCGTTTATTAATTAAAATAAGAGAAAAAAATAAGTACATTTTGACTATAAAAAAAATATTACAAGTGTTTTTGAAAGTATTAATAATGAAATTTTCAGTTCCAAAAATTTTAGTATGAAATATTATTTTATATATTATCAATGAAATTGTTAAAATTTAAAAATAATGTTAAAATATTATTATATATTTTTATTAATTTTTTAAATATATTTTAATAAACAGTTCAGTAATTTCATTAATGAAATTCAAAACTTATTAATGTATGAAATAAATAAAAAAAATAGTACTATAAAAAAGTCTTCTCTTATCTTAAGCATGTAAAAGACAGAGATATGATGACGTGGCGTGAAGGCTCCGTTCGTGCGGTGGACCTCAAATGAGGATTTCTTATTAATGTTTTTTGTTCCTTTTGAAGGTGAAAGATCAAAGACTTTGGGTTTGTTTAGGTAATTTCACAAGTTTTGTACGGTTGAGATTAATTTCACTGTGTCTGATGTACGATCAAGATTTCATCCGTTTTTACCGCCGTCGCTGCAGATTGGAAGGAGACGATATTATAAAACAATCTCATCTCATCACGGTCAACAAAAAGTACAGCAAGCAAAAATATTGAGATATTGACTTATCGTGATATATTCAACTCTCTAATTATCAACTTTTTTCTCTTTTATAATAAAATTATAGTAAAATTTTTAAATTTTATAAATGAATTAAAAAGATAATACATGCTTTTAAGATATATTAAAAAATATGATATATAATCATCTCATAATTTTATTTATAAAATTAAAAAAAATTATCGAATGTATCAAACAACGAATTCATATATATGTATAATATATTTTATTTTTGACAATCTGGTAAGTATTAATATAATTTTTAAAAAAGATAAATCAGTTTAAGGATGAAAATTTTATAGCTAAACTAAATATGTAGCATATATTAAAGATATGAAAAATAACAAGAAAATTAAGTTTATTCTTCTTTTCTTTATGAAGAAGAAAAGAAAATCGATTTCATAATTTGTTCTATTATTTCTATTGAATTTTTTTTTTCTTCGATTTGATAGTTCAAGTTGAAATACAAAGAATGTTTGAATAATTTGTATTTTTAAACATGTTTAGAATGTACAACATTGGAGTATCCATACATGAAAAGTTTTTAATTTAAGTTATTTACAGTATAAATAAATCCCATAATTATTGGAGTCACGAAGCTCATCGGCCAATATTAAGATAGTCAACAATTCATTATACAATATGATAAATAAAAAATTAATAAATTATTTACATTAGAAATAAAATTTCACATTGAAATTTAAAGTATTAGCAAAACATAATATTGGGTCTTAGGTTCTTTTAGGAATCATATATTAATATTAATATTTGGTAACAAATCAAAGGAAAAGGCAAAGTATAGTTAATAGGTAGATAAGATAGAATAAAACATCATATGTTTGTGTTGCAAAAGGGTTAGTTAGGTATTCTGTTAGGTCACATTGCCCAAATTATTATTGTTGGAGATCAAGACATGTTTGTTTGATTTTTAATATATATATATATATATATATATATATATATATATATATATGCTAAAAAGTGAGAAGTTTTGCAAGATCTCTTCCATTTTTTTCTATAAAGAAATCATAAATCTAGAGTACCAATTAGTTCTTACAAAAGAATTTTAAAAACAAAGTGACAAAAGTATATGTATTTTGACATGAATATCCATATTTTTTTTCTTTTTTTTAATGAAGTTTAATGTTATCTTTTGAATTCATGAAAAAGGTTAAATTATTTATACTAGATTTCTTATATTTTATACAGAAAGAAGATTATTAATATAATAGTATATTTATGTCCTCTTCTTTTAATCGAACAGCAATAAAAAAAAACCCCAAAAAAGTATATAATTAAAAAATCAAATAGCATATACAAATTTTTTTATTTTTGATGAAAAACTTTTATCGTCCTCTTTTTTTTATGAAAAACTTTTAGCATATACAAATACTAATTAATGGTGATTACTTGTTGGAGAGTTTTCCCTCAACCTCTATGTGTGGACGTGAATATATATTTTCAAATTTTCACATTAAGAAATAAATTAATTTGCAATTCATCGTATGAAAACAAATTGAAGATGGAATCTAGAAACACCAAATTTGAAGTTAAAGGGAATTATATGATTTTTAGATAAAAAAAAAAAAAGGAGATATATAATTGTAAAAAGCACAATCATATTTTTTATTTGTAGTGGAGGATTATAATTACGAAAGGGTGACTAAATTAAAGGGAAAAAAAAACTCCATAATCCTTTGAAAGGACACCTTATTAATTTGGCCATCAAATCAACTTGAAAAAGGAAAATTAAAATGAATTTTTCTTAATGAGTGTTTTTAAGATTTTTAAAAATTAATTAATATATTATTTATAATAATAATATTGTATTAAATATAATAATTGATAATTTTATTTATTATTTTTAATACATTAAATAAAAATATTATTATGTATAATAATTTTAAAAAATATCTTTTAAACATTTATTAACAAAATTCAATTAAAATAATAAGGAAAGACCTCATCCTCCTAAAAAAACACTAAGCTAAGATTTGCGTGACAAAAACTACTATTCAATAAAAGGAAAAAAAAGGGTGGACGGCAATTGATTGTGGATATATATATATATATATATATATATATATATTGTTTAGTGGATTTTGGAGGTCGATCAATGTCAGAAACAGGGAAAAGCCATTAAAAAAATGAAGTAGAAAATTTATAAAAATTGATTCACTTTTTGGACATGGGGATAGTCAAAATACATGATGATGATTGTGATGAAGAGCAAGAAAAAGATAATGGGTGGGGGGGGGGGTGTTTCACAATCAACCAAGAAAATTAATTCAAACAAGCAATGAAGCTATAGTAATGCAATGGAGATCAAGGGGCGGCCACCCTTTACCTTACACAGAATTTAAATGAGTTCTGGAATTGTGAAGAAGAAGAAGAAGAAGAAAATACTGTCAGCTGTTAAAAAAACATGGATGATGAAGTAACTTATGCTTGCGGCCTCTTGACTTGGGTTAGGAAGAATATTTGGATGCTTTAATTTGGGCAACGAATGAGCATAATTTTAAAGACAAAAAAGGATCAGTGAACAAGGAAAGGGAAAGAGGCCGTAGTACAGATATTGTTATTCGAATCTCAAACTTATTAGATCTCATATTTTTCTGTTGTTCTTTTGCCAAGAGAAATATAAGTTTAGATTTAGAGTTCAAAAATCTCCATACCAAATCCCAATGCATATGCACATTTTTTATCCTGTATAAACACCATCTTTAAGATTTTCTTTTCACATGGATATATTATGTGCTATAACTAAATTTCCCAGCAATTAGCATCTTTTATTAAAATTTTCATTTTCGTAGCCATTTCTAATTCTTTCAAGGGGTTAGAAGAGGCTAACCTGATAAATAAATATTATGAGTAAACTTTGCATGTCTATAGAAAGCTGTGTTACCACTACATCGATCCAGTACTGCAAAAGAAGAAGCTCAAAGTAAGTGATGTATTTGTAATCCAACCAAAACATTGATATGGCCATGCCCATGTCAATGCAATTTATCAGGTGCAAAGCTAAAAGACATATCTGCTCAACAAATGGTTAATGGAGAGCAGAATGGGGTAGACCTGCTCATGTGCCGGATCGGGTCGGGTCGCTGCTCGATTTTTTTTCAATATTTTTACCTAAGTCCGACAGGTCCATATTAAAAAAATAATTTTTTTTTAATTTTTTATATATTTTAATAATTAAAATTAAAAAATATATTATTATTTTAATTAAAAAAATATTATTTCGAACCGGACCGGATTAAACATATCCTGTCCAGACCCGACCTAATACGGGCCAGGTCGGACGAACTGTCCGACCCATGAGCAGGTCTAGTCGGGAGGGGGACAGTCAATTGGGAACATAGTTGAGTAAACAAAACAATAATGAGCAAGTAGAGTTTTGGGTCAATCAACTTACATTATTACATTTGAAAAAGGAGAAAGAGAAGAGATTTTTCTTTCCCTTCTCTCCAGGGATCCCATCCTATGCTAGTCATGCATTTCCTCATATCACAAAAAAGAAGAGACCTAGAAGGAGGGAAGGTAAAAGGATTTGAAATTTCTCCTCGGGTCCACTTTTTAGCCCCTGCTACTCCACAAGATGAAAAAAAGGTAGTAGAAGGGTGAAAAGGATGGATTTTTTTTTTTTTGTGTGGATAATTGATGGCTTTGTTGTTACCTACAAGTACAACAACATTTCCTTGAAAAATGCAGAGTGAATAGAGTATTAGAGTCATGGGTTACTAGTTAAATACTTTTCCCCCTTTGTCCCCCCACGATCAAATTGGGAGAGAATCAAGAATCCTCTTTGCTCCATCCTTGTCCTGGCTTGGCCTTGTTCCTCTCTTTGCTACATCACCAAACTTCTCAATAAGAAAGGATGAGACTCCTCTACCTGCGAATGAGTTGAGGATCGATTTCTTGTCGTTGAAACCTACTCTCTTCTCTCACTTGTGGAATGTGGGATTAAGAATGACAACGGATTGGATTTCTGTTTTTTTTTTTTAATATTCGATTCCGAATCCGTAAATTTATTTTAAAATTCAAATCTATTTATTATCCATATTAAATCTAAATCCGAATTAAATAACATTATCTGTCGGATATCCGAATCTGATAAATATCCGAATTCAATAAATAAAAAAATTAATTTTAAATTCAAATTCAAATAAACGGATAATAAATTCGGATATCCGAATTTGAATCCGCAAAAATAAGCGAATTTGGATGACGGATTCGAATATCCGAATCCGTTATCCGCATAAGTAATGAGGATTCGGATAATGAATATCCAAAATTTCATATCTGCATCCGCTGCGGATAGTAATTATAATATCCGAATCTGCAAAAAAAAATCGAATAATTGCAAATATCCAAATCCGCACTATCTATTGCCATCCCTATGTGGGATTGTGAAAATTTCCTTGGGGTATTTTAGTACTTTCTGTCCATGCAAAGATTAGCATGACCAGTGAATGCTTCACACGTGTCATTAGGTCGGTGCTGTCTTGAAAGTAATGCTCAAATTTTAAATTTAAAAAATAAAAAATAAAAATATTTGCTGTCCCTCATCTCCCATCCCATGTTGGTTTTCAGCTACCTACCTACTCAAGAAACAATAATAGGTAGAGGTGGCAATTGGGCGGGTTCGGGCGGGTTCGGGTCGGGTTCATTCGGGTTCGGGTTTATTCGGGTTCGGGTTCATTCGGGTTCGGGTCCATCCGGGTTCGGGCTCATTCGGGTTCGGGTCCATTCGGGTTCGGGCTCATTCGGGTTCGGGCCCATTCGGGTTCGGGCCCATTCGGGTTCGGGCTCATTCGGGTTCGGGCCCATTCGGGTTCGGGTTCGGGTTCGGTCTGGGTTCGGGTTCGATCTGGGTACGGGTATGTTTTACATTATTTTATTTTATATTAGATGTAATCATTTTTACGTAATTTAAATATTTATAATTTTATATCTAAAAACAAATTATTAATTTATTATTATTATTATTTTTATACTTTTGCTATTATATGATATTTTTAATTATATTTATTTTTTAAAATTAATATTTGTTAGCACCAAAAGAATAAGAAATTAATTTGTTATATAAAATCAAATTTTGAAATAATTTATTATAAAAAATATGATATATTATAAATTAATATATTGATATTTAAAATAATTGATTTGATGAGCTCGAATTTCAAAATATAAATACATTATAATTTATATTCACTATAAAATAAAAAACTTTTAAAAATAAATCATGGCCTTCATCTATTCGTTTATATACTTATAAAATGCAAAAAATTTATGCTTATAGTCAAGATATATATATATATATCGAGCACTTATATTTTTTTCATCAGTATAAAGTATAAATTATAAAGTAGTACTAAAAAATATAATTTATATTTAAATTATACGTAATAAATATATAATTAATATGATTATTTATTAATATATAATAAATATACCCAAAACCAAAAGGCCATAAAACCCAAAACCCCATTAAATCCACCCGCTAAAATAAAATCACATGAAAGCCATAATCCAATTAAACCCACCCTAACCTAACCGCATAAGTATAACTAGAGCTGCTTATGGGCCGGGCCGGGCCGCGGCCCAGTTTTTTTTTATTTTCTCTGCCCAGGCCTGGCCCTGGGTCGGCCCGGCCCGCCCGTTTAGGCCCGAAACACTGTTCATTGGAATAAAAAAATAATTTTTTTATTTTTTTATTTTTTTATAATTAAAATTAAATAAAATAATATTATAATAAAAATTACTGTTCTGGGCCGGGCCGACCCGGAACACAAAATATCCTGCCCATGCCCGGCCCGTGAGCAGGTCTAAGTATAACCCAAAAGGCCAAAATAATTGAATTATTGTCAATTTTTTTACCCTTATAGATTAATTGAATTATTGTCAAATTTTTTTTCACATCTTTAAAATTTTCAAGAATTTAAAATATTTAGATTGTAAATTCATCATGATATGAGACGTTAAAGTTATAACTTATAAGTACAAAATATAATTTACTTTTTGATAAAATTATTATTTCATCATATATATATAATATATTAAATTTTAAATTTTAATTAAATTATTAAAAAAAATTAGAATAAAATTAATAATTAAAGTTATTGCTTTGTAAAAAAATAATAATTGCAATTTGTTTATTTTTATTTTTAGTATTAAATTCGGGTTCGGGTTCGGGCTGGTCTCGGGTTCGGGTCCATTCGGATTCGGGCTCATTCGGGTTCGGGCCCATTCGGGTTCGGGTCCATTCGGGTTCGAGCCCATTCGGGTTCGGATCCATTCGGGTTCGGGCCCATTCGGGTTCGGGCTTTTTCGGGTTCGGGTTTTTGACTTTTTGGTCAAATCGGGTTTGGGCGGGTTCGGGTTTTCCTGGGCGGATTTTCGGATTCGGGTTCATTTTGCCACCTCTAATAATAGGTGCATCACAATTACCTTATCAAACAATATCAATTAAACAAGATTGCATTCAAAATCCATATTACAGATACAATCAAACTGCAAAGAAAAGAATGCCAACATTAATTAAGAAAAGAAAAAGAAAAAATTGGATGAGTGAGAAGTTATTCCAGCCATTAAAATTAATTAAGATTCAAATATGATTTGACAGAGACAGGGGAGGAAACCCTTACCTTGAAATCAGACTAACAGGAAGAAGAAGAAGCAAAAACCTTGAATAATAAAAGAACAATAAGAGTAACAATAACAACAACTAATGAACAGTACTAACCATTATCATAACACACAGCCTACCACCCCTTCAACCCCATCTGGAAACAAAATTATACTGTACATATGAATTTTGCTTTTCTGCTTCAGCCCCTCACCAACTAAAACTGTGAAAGTCGGTCTCAGATTCAAGTCCAACTTCCAAGTTTGAATCATTCCAAAACAGCAACCTCTTGATCAACCCTCCAATAGTTTGAATCATTGAACTCCTTCATCCCAGCTCCACCATCATCAGGATTATCCTTTTCTGGTACTTTTGGAATAATGTTCCTCTTCAATGCTCCTGCTTCCCCAACTATTCCTTCTTTCAAAGCTTGTTCCATTGCCTTCTCTGTACCTTCTAATTCCACACCTACAAATTCAACATCCTCTTCAAACAAAGAGGGCACTGGTAGTGGTGGTGGAGATTTCTGACTTGTATCACTGCTCACTGATTCGTCACTCAAATCCATGGAGTCTGAGGAACCGCTTGGAAGTAGTACGGATTCCCCATTCGAGGGGGGGCCAACATCAGTGACCATTGTCTCAGTTTGACTGGGTAGGTTGACATCTGAGCTGTCATCATCAAGAAACGGATTCTTGCTTGAACCACCTACTTGCAAATCCGAATATTCTCCCCATCCCACCCACTCAGGTAAAGACCTGTCTCCAAGCAAATCCTCGTTTTCTGGTGTCTCAAACCTGAAGAATCCCATATCATGAGAAGCATTTGCTTTCTCCCCTTGTGGATTCAAGTCTCCACCGCTCGTAGAATTGTTAAATCCATTCATCGCATTGGAAGTAGATGTGCCATTCAATGACTGCTTGTTTTCATTCAACTCATCCTCCTCTCCAACTACCACCTCATCGTCACTACTGCTGTTACCGCCATTTGCAGTGCCATTCAAGTTAATCTCATTCATCACCTCTGTGGGGGATGTGCCCACAGGTGCATTACCGATTCTGTCATCTTGGAATGCAAACCAGTTGGAATTTGTGAACAGACTGCTCATTAGAAAAACATGGGTTGTAATCTCCATTAATATGGCTACTTTAACAAAAGAATATAAACTGTACGTTTATAAAAGCTAAGGTAATAGGAGGTTCTTGAACAACATTCACCCATCTGGAGTGTCCATTAGGAACCTCATCAACCAATTACTCCATTATTATGGGTTAATGACAAGAAAACTCACCTTCCTTGGTCATCACCAAGCCTCAAGGATGATATGACAACCTCAGCAGATTCATCATCAAAGTACACATCCTGCAAATTGAAAACATATATTTACTATCAAATGCCGTTAAGAAAAATAAATGAAACTTATTTGTTTGGTTTCTCCATCACTCATGCTGATCTTAACACATAGCCCTAGGTTATGTTATCATCAATCTCTTTAACAGGCAAATAGAGAAGCCATTGGAAAAACAACCTATTGGCCTTATAAACAAGCACAGAGAAACAATTTCATTTAATTAAAAGACATCAGAGTCACTCACCCCATCTTCTCGATCAAGAGCACCATGCTCCTGAAAGCAGTTAATTAAAATTAATAAGTAAATAAAACATGTGGAATTAAGAGATTGTTAGAGAAGCCAAACTACATACTTCTTCATTATCATCATTCCCAGGTATGTTGTATCTGAAAGCCTGGCTTAAGTTATTCGCTAAAGCTGCAACATCATAATCTCTATCATGAAGATCATCTTCGTCACTATCCCTTGTTCTGTCTTGAAATGCTGTTGGGCGGCTGCACATGAGAAGGGAAAATACATGAGACTTTAAACGATTTTTCTATTAGCTCTCACACCTATGTGGTTTCAGCAAACAGCAACAATGTGTTATAACAAGACATGGATTCAAAAATTGAATTCTATTAGAAACTTTATATTTGTAGGAATAATATAACAGAAGAAAGCCATAAATAATTTAAAAAAGAGAACTATAAGTCACATTTTATCATTTATAAGTTACAAATCTGCCACAAGACCATAGAGTCCATGAGTGCATGAACTTTTACAAATGCCATATCAAGCACATATAGAATCTAGAGATAATTGATGTTCAATCACGTATCCTACCAATCTGGCTGCAATGCATATCAGAAGAGAAGCAAAGAGCATACCCACAAGCCCATCGATAAACATTTTCAACTGCATTACGTTCTTGCAGAACATTAGCTTGCCACTCATTCCATTCACTATTTTCCTATAAAGAATATATGAACTTGTGTCAGCAATTAAAAAAAAAAAGCCATATAAAGAATCCCAATAAAAAATTGCCTTATTCAACATACAGATCCAACCACGCAATTCCAGCCAATGAAAGATACCACCAACGTGCCAAATAACCCAACAACAAATTATGATGAACTTAATTCAGATTTACAATACCACATAAAAAGATTCACACCCTAATTTTATTATAACAAAAGTTGTTAGCTTCAAATAAAAAATGAACCTACAGCCTGTAAGATCCTGAGCACTCATACAACAGTAACAAGCAGCAAATTCCGCACCTGTAGACATGCCTGAATGCTGCTTTTGCTGCTTCCCAACTGTACAAGTTTATTTGAAATACGTGTAATGTGTCCAATGTTTCCTACACGTGGTGCACGTTTACCAGCAGCAAGTAAAGTTGGCTGCTTGACCAAAAAAAGGGGTTAAGCTGGCAGCATAATCAGGTAGCATTTATAACAGCTTCTAATTATATTAGTTATAATGCCCGTTTGCAAAATGGACAAATAGCAATACGATTAACATCTACCTGATTACTGTCACCAGAAAGAATTGGATGTTTGTCAGTTTGGAGAAATTTCCCAATCAAATCACATTCTTGAAGAAGATAATCAACCATTGCATCATTCTTGCTTTCCAGACATGATAATATTATGCTCTCCACATGATGATGTAATGCATTGTTGTATGGATACCTGCATAATTTGAAATAAAGAGACGATGAATCTTAGCCTGCTAACAGAAATGATCCAACACCTTCCTCAAGAAGACATCAAGCACTTTCTTCTAGATTCAAACTTCCAATAAGTTGTTTTTCACTTTATTCAAGATGGCGTTTTAAGCAAGAGCTTACTCGAAGAAAAGATCAAGAACTCGTTGAATGGTTCCTGAGCTGACCAATTCCTTCTCTGCAGCTTCAGTTCCAGTTCTCAACAGCACGGCAATGAACTCCACAATCTGAAATAAATAGCAAAATAATTCAGAAATAACACAATAAACTTCGAGACGATCCCACACAAAGTCTGATACACATTGTGCACAAACACCAAATAAATCACACAGGTGTTCATGTTGAGTATTCCACGTTGGTTGGCACATAAACTTATAATAAGAATATAAATGAACCTTTAGACGATGCTTCCCGAGAGGCGGCCTCAATTCGCCATACGTGGTTGGCAAAATTTTCTCATCAGATGACACATTCAAAAGCATGAGCAAGTCACCTGCACAACAACATGCAGTCTTGAAGACCATGCCTAAAATGAAAGCCAACATATTACATGCACCTAGGAATATGTGAAAACTATAACATACAACTTCCAGCAAAGGAAATCCACTCACCAAGCTTAGGCAGCATTGCATTGATAGTCTCTGAATTTACAGGGATTGAAGGCTCATACATATGCTGATTTCGGAAAGAATACATCAATGGAGAAGTAATTGCTGATCTTTTTGGATCCAACAATGAGATACAAACTGACAGTGAGTGTACAAGGCCAGATGTCGAATGTGAATCTTCCAATGCATGACCAAATATCCTTGCGACAAAGCTGTACATGAGCATATTCAAAATTACATGTCAAATCACAAACATATACACAATAGAGAATCGAGATGGTGATGCAGGTAGGTAGGAGACAGGAAAGAACTATATCTCACAAACCTTGGACTAGAGAGTTTAGTGGCTAAAGCTGATGGGGCATTCCGAGTTATTGCACATAATGTTTCTGCTGCATTAGCATGAACTTCAGGAGGACACTGGTCATCGTAAAAAACAGGTCATCTGACGCTCATTACAAAGTATGATATGCCATGAAAATATTAAAACAATATTACGTCATGAAAATGATAAAACAGAAAATTCTCACTTACTAATGGACTCAATTTATCCACAATCATTTCCAGCAAATTGCTATCAGCTAACCATTGCATTACATCCAAAAAATTTGGATATATATGATCATCAACACCTACTAATCGAACCAAAACCTGAGAAAAAGTGCATCTCATATCAATGTTCCACCCAAACATATTAAATTCCAAACCATATAAATTCCACTATTGCAATAAAACAACATAGAGAAAATCTCAGGTACCTCCATGATGGATGTGATTCCTATCAAATCAACCAGCTGGCGGAACACATCTTGATGTACCTGTAATGATATGTCTCAGTAAATTCATATAAAAAAATAAAAACATGCTATCCTTTATAGTTCAGAGATCATAAACCACTGACAAGCCCAATTTTGTCATGCAAGTCACTAGACTTATAGGCGTTGTTACATGTACCACCCAGATAACCAACCCACCAGATGAAAAGGGTTTATAATCCACAGGATTAATTACACCACTTATTCAGTATGTTTAACTAAGCTTGCAAGTGAAATTTTTTATAGGTGCAATATGCATGTCCATGTCAAATAAATCAGTGCAAAGTTCAACTGGGGAACAAGTTAGTGCACATTAATATACCAAGTCTCAATTACACTAGTTATCCAGATTTGCAGGTTATTTAATGCATCATCCAACAACATAAAAGAAATGTATCAACAGATTTGCAAAAAGTCTAAGAATGTGATAGTAAACACAACAGCTTTACTTACTTGAACGTAGTTCATAAGTAGAACAGTCTTCCGTAGCATAAGGCATACAACAACCTAAAATACCAAACCAAATGAAACCTATCAAGTGGTAATACTAACCAAAGCAGTAGTAAAAGAAAACATGAGTGAAACAGCACAGAAACTGATTAGAACATGAACAAGCACACCTTACTGAAATAACCAGCTAGCAAGGCACTATGAGGACGGTTTGGTTCCAAGAAGGAGAAAAGTAAGTTCATCAACTACACCATAGAGAAAAGCATATGAAACAAATATCATAGCAATTTTCATAATTAAGGATGCATAATCATGAACGAAAATGAAACCCATACCTCTTCCTCCTCGACTAAAGTCTTCAGAATAACATCAATCTCACATGTAAATATCTCACAGGCAATGAATGGGAACCTAGACATAACAATCAACAGATCATTAAGAAAATGAATAATAAAAATCAGAAAAGTTACAATACAAGGAAACAGAAAGAAGTCTAGTTTCTGATTTAATGAAAAAGACATACTTGAAGACCTGTTTGCTGTCAGCATCCTCTGGAGGTTCTTCGACAACATATCGCAATAACTGCTCAACTTGGGCTCTATCTCGTAGACTGCACGTAAAAAGTTAAATACATAATGCGCATCAAGCAAGACTAATTCTCTACCGGATTATACAAACACTTAGCCATTTTAATTATAGCAAACCAACTTTAAAGTCCAACCAATTGCAACGGACTAGAAACTGATTGAAAAGAAAAAGAGAAATAAGGAAAAACACAATATGATATAGTGGCAAAAATTACAAATTGATGAGTCGACTATTTAAAGCTTTGCACTCTTGGATTATTTCTTCCTCATCGAGAAGCTCTTCTAAAGTAAAGTTTTCCTTGTCTAATATCGACTCCACCTGCAAAAGAATATCAGTCAATGAAAATAACAGCGATCCAAGTAAACACAAACTTAATAAGTCAGTTAACAATATTCTTAGAAATTGTCAGAAACAGTGAATGAACATCAATCTAGAAACCAAATTCAGCTAACCATATCGACATAGCTTAACAGATTTTTGCAAATTAGATTCAATAGCAGTCATCATTTAATAAGATATTCAGCTTCAAATAAAAGGAACTCAGCCATTTCCTCACTCAAGAACTAGCTTAAAAATCACAGTGAATTTATAGAATTGAACAATGAAATTTCCCAACGATGCGGACAAATCTAGGTCACCGAATCTACTTTGCTATGCCATCGACGAAAACAAAGTAAATTTCAAATTAAGCTGAAAGAAAAGCATTAATTCGAACCTACAAAAAAGTCTAATGAACAATTAACAAGTTCATTACATGGAAAAAATTACTCCCGAAAAAAAAAAAAAAAAAAAAAGTAGCACGTAAAGATTAAAGAAATCAAGAATTAAAATTAAACAGAAGAGTAATTAATTGATTAACTAGCATAAAATTACTCACGGGAGAAGAGGCGGATAGAGCTGTGAGCTTCCAAAACATGGTGAGTAAGAAGAAAGATTAAGCAGAGAAGCTGAATAGATCTGTAAACCCTAAAAATAACCAGTGAATCTAGGAATTGTCGAAAGAAGCGCGAGATTCAAGAGTAAAGAGAATAAGAAAATATAAAAAAAAAACCCTAACTTTTGCTGTTGTTAGAAAAAGAAGAAGAAACATAGATCGAAAAAACAAAAACAAAAAAAAATCCACGAAGCCTGATGATCGATAAGCCCCAAAAAATAAAGAACAAAAATAAGATTGTAGTAGTAGTAGTAGCTGAGGGAACGAAGAAAATAGGTACTCCGAGTTTCACAAAACCATAGGGATGGGTATATCAAATCATCATGGATGGATGGTATGATGATGATGATGATGATGATGATGATGGATGATGGATGATGGGAGATGGAACTTCGTGAACCTTTTAGGTGACTTGTGAGAAACTCTGATCCACAAGTTTTAAAAGAGGAAAATCTATTCTCACAGCATAATGTAAGTTTGTAAGGTCACAACTTTTACTCTTTATTGAAGAAGAATTAATGTCATAATAAATTCTTCAAGAATTTAAGTATAAAATCTATGACATTGTTTTTTTTTTTTTTTCATAATAGTTTATTGTAAAATATTCCTTTTGAAATATAATTGACCATATTTTTTATTTTATTTTTTTAGAAAGAATTAACTGAATTTGGTCAAATGATTCTTGTTGTAGTCAAAATGCTTAGTTTTCTTCAAATCTTAAGATTAATCATGTAATTACATTTAGTTTGCTATATATATATATATATATATATATATATATATATAGAGAGAGAGAGAGAGAGAGAGAGGTTATTAGTAATTTAAGTGTTGAATATCTTCTATTTTCTTGTTTGTTTTTACTAATTTTTTGAAAAAAAATTCATATATGAATATAATATTTTGAAATAAGTTGTTAAGGTTTATTTAATGTCATTAGGCTAATTACTTAAGTTTAAGATTATGTCATTGTTGGTTGATTTTTTAAAAAGACTTTATGGTGATTTGATTAGATAAATAAAATAAAAAAACTCCATTTTTGATACTTTCAGCAAAAACGAAAATAGACGATATAACAACTGAAGGTTGATAATTGACTAAGTTAGAATTGTTTTATGTGCATGAAAGGTAAAGATAATAATACAAAAAGTAAGATAAAAGCGTTGAAAGATAATGTTAAAGTTTTGAAAATTTAAGATAAATGTAATTGTATTGGGATTGGTGGTGAGGGTTGTGCTATTTTTCAAAATAATTGTAAATCATTTTTTCAATTTGATAAATTAAATAAAAATTGATGTTTTCTATTTAATGTGTGTTTATTATATTTGAATATACATGAATGTTTAACTGAGTATAGTTTTTATAATTATAAAGGTGTTTACAATTATAAATAAAATTGAACATTTTATTTATGATAGTTGTAGTGGATGTTACAATTAATTAGATTAGATATCTAATTATGATTCATTGATATTAATAGTAATATGGAACGGATTAAATAAAATTTAATTTTTAGTGACTGTTCTAGATTAAATCTTATAAGCACCAACTATATTTTTATGTGTCTTAATCCTAAATTTACTATAAAAATCATATATTGAGATGAAATATTTTTTTAATTTACTACGAGGGAGAATTTGTTAATTCAATAACCTTCTGTATTTTGGAAATATGATTTCTAATATAGTAATTAATCGATTATAACAATAATAGAATTGTGTGACTTCTGAGAAAGTTGTCTAAGTAATTGATCACTAAAAACGTTGGTCAAAGTATTATTATTAAAAAAAATTAATATATTTATTACATTGGATTGATTAAGAAAAATGACTAATAGACTTGAGACCGAAGATACAATTTAATTGGATAAACAGTCATTCCAATTAAATTATGAAAATTAAACAAAAGGACATAATGCATGAGTAGTGTGTCATGGATTACACTTTTGTGTATAAAAATAAATTAATAAAACTTTTATATTATTTGGAGTGCAATTTTAAATTTATAGGGGAATAATGTTAAAATTAACATTTAATCCATTATAAACCAAAGATGTGATTTTGATTTGGATTAAATGTTGAGAGCTGAATAACATAAACCCATCAAATATACAATAGTTTCAAATGTTTGATAGCAAAATTAAATTATCAAGAATCCCATGCAAATTGGTAGAATGGTCCAAACCGATTGATTTATCTCATAACCTGATAATAAGATATTTATTTTATGAAAATAAATAAATAAATATTTATATTATTATTATTGAACTTATTTTTTAAAATATTAATTATATTTTATTAATAAATTAATTTTGAATTAGTTTAATATGAATAAATTATAAAAAATTTAATCAATCACTTTAATACTTTTCAACATTATAATGATAGCTTTATAAATTATATATATCCATTAAGCTTTCTTTTTAGACTTAAAATCTCAATTCAAACATTGATTTGAAAATTTTAAGAATAAAAAATATACATTATGGACTAATATTCAAATGTTGACAAAAGAATAATTTTCTTACAACCAACAAAATGTATCAAGTAGCTTCTAAAAATAGAAGTGCTTTATACAAACAATTCTACTTCATATTTCAAGCAATCGTTTTTCAAAACAGGTATATTTATCGTGTTTTATATACATAAATATAATAAAAATATTATATATATTATATTAATTATATTTAAATAAAAACCATTTCCCAAAGAGACCCCTTTCTCCAAACTCATTCACAGCCAATCCCATCGCGCAACCGAAAACTGAAAAAGTTGACCGTTTGCAACTCAAAGGCTGAAACCTGAAAGCAACAAAAACAAAGAAAAAAAAAAAAAAGAAAAGAAAAGAAAAGAAAAAGAAAGAAAGATTTAAAGAGTAAAGACTCTCTCCCATTAATTATACTCTTCTTTTTTCCCTTTCTTTTAATTCTTATTATTTCCTTTTTATTGCCACTTAATTTTCCTCTTTTACTTTCTTTAAACCTGAAGAGATCACTTTTTTTTTTTTCTCTCCAGGTATTCGTATTTAATTTTCTCTTTTTTTTTTTCACATCTCAATTTGCGTTATTTTATTTTGTTAAATCTCTGCTTTTATTAGGATACTGTGAAAATTTGTTGTCATTTCTTTTTCCTCGATCCATTGTTAGCAAATAAGATTTTAATTAAATTTTGTTTTGGTTAATTAGTTTAATACTCTTTTGTTGATAAGTTAGCTGACTGGTGTTTCAATTATTGACAAATTTGTGATAACTAATTATTCTAATTAATAGCGATAGTTTAGCTGTTTTACTTTTTTGTGTTTTTTTTTTAATTAATTTGATTTAATTCCATTTGATTACAGTGAAAATTAGAGGAAAGAAAAAGATTGGTTATTTGACAAGTTTTGGGAGCTGTGAGGTATGAATTGAAGGAGATTTAGTGGAAGAGATGAATGTGAGCCATGCCTCGGTTCACCCAGTGGAAGATCCACCGACCACGGACGGAGGCGTAGGCGGCGGCAACAACGAGGTGCCTAGAGTGAGGATGAAGGATATTCAGGGGATGCCTGGTACGCCAGGAGGGCTCGCGTTGCGGATTTGTCAGTTTGCTTTTGCAGTTATGGGACTTTGTATTATGGCAACCACTAGTGATTTTCCATCCGTTACCGCCTTTTGGTAATTTTTTGATTAGTGTAATTTTGTTTTGCTTAATGTTAGTTTGGATTTGCTACTGATGATGAGGATCAACGTTTGATTTTTTGATTTGCAAGCTCTAAAACTTGTATGGAAATAATGCTATAAATTGAATGTTAGAACCTTGTTTGTGTATCTGTGAATAGGATTTTAAAAATTTAAGAATTGAATATAGGAGGCTGCTTAATTGGTTGCTACATGCATTGCATCGTGGTTTTTCTTTGGTTTCATCTGTAGTAATTTGTCAATTTACACCTAGTTCAGACTTCAGACATAGTATTTCTTGTAAGATAATCAATATTTTGGTTCATTTGTTAATTTAATGTGTAATTAGCTAGTATATTTAGTGAAGTGAAGGTTATTTTTATGGAATAAAATGTTAAGTTTGAACAACACATGGAAGTTGTATAATTTAGTGCTACTATGTAGGTGAACTTTTTGGATAAGAAAGGGAAAGAAACCAATTTCACATATGTTTCAGATATGAAAATTACCATCTGTCCCTCCATACATGCTTTCTGTTTTTGGTTTGTTTCAAGCATAATCCACTTTCTGTTAAAACCTTCGTGTAATTTGCTACTATGTACTCCGACTCTTCATTTAGCCTGCTCATGTCTGACACATATATGACAAGGGTATGGGGTATGATCCTCCAAATATATGGAAAAACTTAAAAAAAAAAAAATTGAGCATACCTGTGTTGAACACATACCCGTATCCGACACTCAACCCCGAGTCTGAGTAACATAGCTTTGCTATTCTGACATGTTTTACATGCCAAGCGGTGTCTTAGATCAAACTCTATGAGATGTCAAAGACATAGAGCATGAGTTCTTAGAAAATGGAAAGTGCCGATAGTAGGATATCTTACATCACATTTTCTGGTGCTCTATTATCTGGGCTTTTTGATAATCATAAAAAGGGTTGTGTAAGAGATAGGTTCTCAAACTCGTAACTCTTCAAGGAGGAGAACCTAATTTGGTTTAGACCTCTTTTTTGCTTTGAAAGGAGATTGTAAGATCTGGACTCTCACAATTTGATTTCTCTTAATAGATTATTTACATGAATGTTTATTATTCAGCTCTTGTTTCCTATATGCATTACTACTTGAACTTCTTCCATATTCGGCATCTTTTATATGCAATCCATATGCTTTTGGAACTCACGCATGATTAACAAAGTGAAGCAACTAGTATGGTTTTAGTCTGCATTTGATGTTATAATTTCATGACATGGAACTTTTTGTTATTTGCCTACATCAGCTACCTTGTTGCTGCAACTGGCTTGCAGAGTTTGTGGAGCTTATCGCTGGCTATAATTGACATTTATGCCCTTTTAGTGAGGCGCTCGTTGCAGAATTATCGTGTTGTTAGTTTGTTCACTATTTGTGATGGGGTAAGATGATTACTTTTCGCAGTTATAAATGAAGCTAAAAGGTTGGAACCCAAGTAAGCTAAAAGGTTCGCAATTAAAAACCTATTAATATTATTACAATTTGATGGAGATCCGATGTCAGTTCTAATACATACAACAAACATCAATGCCTGGTTAAATATTCAGTGGCATGAATTTTGGGTAGAATCCCAACATTTCCAGATTACTTGCAGACCTGTGGGGTGGTGGAATGGGTGCCACTTTTCCGATCTCTCATTACTTCCAAAAATATTTAGCCAGAAATATAAAGAACAAATGGCCTTATCACTTCAGAATTTCCTAGTAAGACTTTAGATAGAGTTTGAATGGTTTGCCAGGAAAAGCTGCCATGGATTCTGTAGTAAAATGTTGAGATTACTTTCTGTTCTCAAACCCACCAAAAAGACTTCACAGGATTTAAACCAAATTTGGGTGCACTTCAAAATTTTAATTAAATTAATAAAATGCAAACCTGAGAGCTGGGTGCTTCAATGTTACAAAACTTTTTCATTTTAAATTTTCTTTTTTTCCTGATTTGTTCATCATTTTCATTTTTCCACTAGGAAAACCTGGGGTGTCAGACAAATAAATCATAGTAAAATGTTTTCACACAAAAGACCAGTTTACAAAAGAGAAGGCCAGGCAGTGGACACTGCTCTCATCAGCTTCAAGGACTTTCCAAGCAACAGCTTGTTCATATGAGACATGGCGTCCCATTGTTGACATGCAGATTCCAGCCGGCAAGTAAGCAAATCCCTGTTAAGAAAAGTAGAAATCTTTAGCCAATTATGTATATTACAAGATTAAAATACAGCATCCCCCTATCTTTCCTCGGCCAAATATTTAACTCGGGTTGTCTCGTGTGCGTGCAGCTAATATCTATTCTCGAATCAAAACAATGCCTTAAAATACAGCATCCCCCTATCTTTCCTCGGCCAAATATTTAACTCGGGTTGTCTCGTGTGCGTGCAGCTAATATCTATTCTCGAATCAAAACAATGCCATTTTAACAGCGAGAGGTTATGTTGTTCAGACTCTTTATTTTTTTTGAAATATTCATGTCCGACGCGTATCCGGACATGGATATGAAAATATGATCACCTAAAGACCCTCTAAATACATGAAAAAACGTAGAATAAATCAAATATATCCGTGTCCGACACTCACACCCGAGTCCGAATAACATAGGCTCGGAAGTACTAATTTTTTGTTTAGGACCTCACCTGCTGCATCAACTTGGCAAAATCGGAGAACAATGCCTTGCGTCCGGACTCGTCAAACATTTTATCCAGTGTTATGTCTTGTAAAGCCACTAGAGTTGTCTCCAGCATGTCAAGCCCAGCTTGATTTGCAAAGATGAAAACTGGTAGTGACTGCAAAATTGAAAACAGAAGCATTACTTAAGAAAATACCTATTGTTCGAGTAAGATTACTTGATTTGAACAATTATGAAAAAAGGCATCTGCAGGACTCGATATACAAGGTTCGAAGATAAGCTTTCTAGTATTCTAGATTTCTCAATGGTATCGTCGCCGTACCTTCAATGAACAACACAATATTGCATCCTGATGTTGCCAGAGATTCTTCAACATAGAGTCGCCGCCAAGTGATTCAGATGTCAACAATTTTGCCCCTAAATGGTAACTGAGTAAAAAGAAATCAAAATAACACATTAGCAACTAGAACAAAAAAAGGGGATGAATGAGCTGATTCAGTAAACCAAAAGCACATACAATTTCCAGCGTGGCATGTTAGCAAAAACTACCTATGTTACTCGGATTCGGGTGTGAGTGTCGGATATGTGTCCCTAAGTTTTTTCATGTATTTGGAGGGTCATTGGGGGATCATATCCCTATACCCATGTCCGGATATGCATCAGACATAGGTGTCATATACGGGCACTTCAAGAAAAATGAAGAGTCGGAACAACATAAAAACTACTAATGTAAAAAAAAATGAAGCAACTCGCCTGTAGCTCTGGCAGATCCAGTGAGCCAGTGTAAGTGCTTCTGGAGAGGCTGGAGATAGCTTTGGTCCTACAGCTGGGCTTAATCCGGATGGAGATATGGCCATGGCAACCCTCTGGACAGAAGAAATGACGCTACGGACATATTGGCGTGCCATGGTTGCAACATTATCCTGAAGATTGCTATCAAAGGGAAACTGGAAGGCAATTGTCAACACTGATCGTGCGTTCCGACATGATGGAGCGTCTCCTGCAGCATGGTTTGTTGCAGGTCCTACTTCAAGACTAGAAGTCAGATCCAAAGTCCGATTCGTAGTCAATGAATCCTGTGTATCAGACTGAATAATAACACCATCAGTATCTTGTTTTGTTTAAAGACTGATCCTCAATATCACTTCAAATAAGATTTCTGTCCCTATTATGGCACTCATTGTGTCATAATTCTATGGCATTAGCATTCTATGTTACTCGGACTCGGGTGTGAGGGTCGGATACGGGTATGTTTAAGTTTTTCCACGTCTTTGGAGGGTCATATCCGCATACCCATCTCCGAATATGTGTCGGACATGGGTACTTATAGAAAAATGAAGAGTCGGAGCAACATAATTAGCATTTTTTATAGGAGTCACTACATGGGCTCAAAATATACTATTAGTTCTTTTGTTCCCCTATTCCGTGGAGACGGTTATTTTTATTTTTTGTTCTGCACATGATCACCAATTCTTATAAATATTGATAACGGAAAAAGCGAGAAAATTCAGGTGAAAGGCAGTGAAACCTAACTGGTTTTGAATCCAATGGGATAACACGGAATCCAGAAGGTAGCAGGGGAGCATCATCTGGAAACATCTCATCGATTGGAGCAAAGACAAGCTCTGAACAGGCTCCCACAGCATTCTCATCAATTCCACTGCATATCTGCAAAGATGAAAATACAGATAAAGTAAAGATATATGCAAGGTTGGGAAAAGCAGGGTCATATTCTATCAACTTCAACAAATTTTGGACATTCAATAAACTGAAATCATGATTTAACCATTAGCTGGAAGACCATAAGGTTGATCCATGTTAAATGTTGCAATTACTATAGCAACGAGGATTAATTAATGTAATAATCAGGATGCAATTTATTGTAAACATGTCGAAGATGTTAAAAGAAAGAGCTCCTGGTCTAAAATTTTTGACTGCAAATGCAGTTCTAGATGGTTTCAAGCTATGTTACTCGGATTCGGGTGTGAGTTTCGAACACAAGTATGTTCAATTTTTTCTAAGATTTTCATGTATTTGGAGGGTCCTTGGAGATCATATCCCCATACCCTTGTCCGGATATACCTAGGACATGGGTAATTCAAGAACAATGAAGAGTCGGAGCAACATAGGTTTCAAGCAATAATAACATACTGATTTCATGTTAAACATGTACAAAACCAGTAAAATGACAGAAAGTGTCCGGTTTTATATTCCGATTTAACATCTAAATAACACCAACATTCAACTGGGTATTATGAGAAAAGCACCTGCAATAGATGAAAGTCGTTTGATAAAAAGGCATCTTCTTGCACAAGAGAATGGCCTTCAAGTCTTATTACTTCAAGTAGCTGATACATGATAAATACAGCATTAGCAAAGTTTATTGAACAGATGAGTAAAGATGACACTTTCAATTGAAAACAAGAGAATAGAAAAGTGAAAATGCATTTTATGAGAACTCTTAAAGAGGAAAAAGGACAAAGGATTAATCATTTGAAAGAAGGGCAATTGAGGTCATTTGAAGCAATACAGATTGCTTATAATCACAACCTACTAGGGACTTAAAACTTGTAAGTTAAATGATTTAGAAAATGAAATAGGAAGGGCATTTGAGGGGACTCCAGTTTGCCCTACTGAAATTAAATTATAGTGTATAATTGAAACATATCTTAAATTTGTAGAAACTCTATTTGCTTACACATCCACATAGAAGATATACCTCTTCATGTTCAATGGTATGGCCAAGTGGCATGATGATTTGATTCCCAGTAAACCTTGTAGGTCTCATTCCGGGATAAGCATTTGTTCCAGCCTTCAATGATGCAGCAGAGTAAGCATCAACATTGAAATCAGCCCACTCCGAGCGATGCTCCCTCAGGAAACGAACAAGCACAGCAGGAGGAACATTCTGACAGAAAAAAAATAACAAAGGTATATAAATCCCATTCGTTTTAAAGTCAAAGACATGGTATGGAAAAGACTTAAACTTGTGTGCAAGAACAATTTTTTTTTATCTTTCCAACTAAAAATTTACTTAACTGTCACTTGTAATAAAAAAGAAATGCTGTAGGTAATATAGAATATGAAAACTTGCTTACTAAATGTGCAATTTTTATTGATATAGTCAGAGCATTATAGAATAAGAAAAATGGTTTCCCATTTTTAGGGGCTTTCTAGAACTTACTTGAAGCAGCATGGATGCCTTTGCACACAGAACACCCCCAAGGAATGAAAAAGCATTGGCGGGATTTGAAGTGCTGCTCAAGCTCTTGCTTGAATTAATTGAAATTATCACATCCTCAGTACCATCACAATTCATTATCGACCATCCATCATCATTGAATCCATTTATTGCGTCGTTGAAGCCTCTACAAGTAAATGACAGACGCACAATATCTCAATGAAATTACGGAGCATAACAGACTCCTAAATGCTCAAGTAAACAGGTTCACATTTGCACAGTCGAACTCGTAATCTAAATAAAGACAAGGATTTAATATAATCCTGTAGCTACCTGCTTAATCTTTGGCTAAAAGTTCTCAGTACAGCTGGCTGCCTGCCTAGACTGTAAACCACCTCACCACTTGTCTCCTGAGCAATCTGCCTGATGTAGCGTAGTGCCTTTGTAGAGATCAAATAGTCAGTACCTTTAGAAATGCCTTTTGAGGCAATACAAAAGAAAATCAAAGAAACTTTCCATGTTTTGGCAGCTTTTGTGTGAAGAGGACAACCAAACCCAACAAGATACATGCCAACAAAGTGAATTAAGCATTATCATCATAAAACAGAATTTATAAATCATGAATCAGCACTGTTAAACAAATGTTTGTGGTGCACATTTCAAGGCCTGCAACAATTCAAGCACCCTGAAAGATTTACAGGCAAAATTTTACACTCCAACTTAGTAAATTGGTTAATCTATCTATTTCCTGTTAATTAAACGACCCATGTTTTAGAGTTGCACTAGTAAATTATCACCTTAGATTAGGAATTTACTCACCGCAATTGTCATTTTCTGAGCGATTACTTTAGATGATTCATAAAGTGGGCGCAGCACCTCTGGCACAGTCCATGCCTGCAATAAGGTGTTCAGAAATGAAGTCTTTGCCACAAAAGAGACGTCTAAAAATGTCGCAAAGTACTTACTCATCAGAAGTCGTACCTCAAGATTCAGGTGGTCAACAATATGGATGATTGAACCTCCACCATCACAAGGCCTAATCAAATAGCCACTAGGAAGCACTTCAGCTCTCACAAATTGAGCTGCAGCAGCTGCACTTGGGCCAGCACCGGTACCAGAAAGAGACCTCTCACAGACCTTGGAAAAAAGAGCAAAAAAGGAAAATTCTATCAGCACCTCTAATCACGTTACTCTCAAGAACAATTATATCAAATTACATGGACCTTCAAGGGAGAAAAAAAATTTGAATAAAAAGCATAACTCCTCAAACCAAACAATCATTAGGGACAGTCGAAAAAGCAATGGATATGCTCTGCCAGTATCACACAATGCAATACTTCAACCTTGACTTTCTTAGTTAATAAATAACAAGTGCAAGACATGCATACCACGAGACTGCCATTCTCTAAAGTTGTGGTGTATCTTAGAGTCCAAAAGTCCCTAGCAGGAGCCAGCGTAGTTGGAGCGAACATCTAAAACAGTTCTCATTTTAGTAAGTCCTCACGACAAGAGGGTAAACATTCATTCATATAAAAAATAAAATAAATAATGGGATGGTTCTTCTTCACCTGTGTGTATACAAGCTCAATTGTTCCACCATTGCCAGCTGGAAACATGGTAAAAACTTCAAGGTTCCGGCAGTCCCGGAACCAAGATGGACGATCTTTAAGAATCTCCGCAATCTATTAACAATAATTTCATTGTTTTGTTTAGATCAAACAGGTCCCGTATGATAATAAAATGTCTCGATTCTTTATAATGACATTAGAAATCATACCTTCATAGGTTCTAAACTTACAAGACCGCAGGCTCGAGCTGCCACTCCACTACAACTTTGGGAAATGGCAAATATCCCAACCGAATCCGGACCAGGCTGACAACAGATTTAAACAAATGGTCTCAGAGACACTTCTGAATTGTGACGAAAGAGAAATAATATCACTAGAATCATATAAAAATCAATCAACTGACAGAATAAAGGAAAATAGCATCTGTATAAGACAATGACAAACCTTCATCCCAGGCATCTGGACCCAATCGACAGCAGTTCCCATAGCCTTGGAAAGGAACTCTGCCAAGGTCTCCTCTGCAATGGAGAGGAGTCTGCCAAGAGCATAACGAAATTCACAGCATTTATTAGGAAAAAAAAGAAGATATATACATATAGACAGAGAACTGGTAGTTAAAACTGCACTTACCCAGCAGGGTTATTGGGATCTCTCAGTGAATGCTGAGGAGTGGTAACCACAGAGTTACAGCTTGCATCAGTTGCTGATGCCTGCAAAAGCAATCCAAAATAAACAGCAATAATGTCAAAACACCTAGAAAGGTGACACAAAGTAAGCAGCAAGTGGTATTATTACAAAAGAAGTGTGGTAAGGGTGGAATTGTGCATAAATAGAAAGAACCAAAAAAAAAAAAAACAAACAAAGATATACAATTTGAGGTAAACACCACATGGGGAGCATAAGACACAAAATTCGCATATAACCATGATGTCAAATTAAGACAATTCAATTCTCAAAAATTGGCATGCCACAAAGATCTATCTAATGCCTAACACCAAAAGAAGGTATAAAACAAACTAAATTACTATTCCACTACTAAAATTCAACTTAAAATGCAAATAAAGGACATATATTTTCACATTATACATTTTGATATAGTTCCTTAGTGTGAATTGGAGAAGATCAAACAAAGAGAGAGAATAAAAGAAGATACATTTACAGTATGCAGTTGTTGCCTCATATACCCATTCTCGGAGACCAGCTGAGACACCTGTTTTTGCAACCGATCATTCTCCTCCATCAACAGCTTGTTCATTGCTGTTAATTTTCTATTCACAGTCTGCAGCCTTGAAGACTCTTTTCTTTGCTTCTCTCTACACCTGCACACCCCAATGACAACCCCATAACTAAAATTTTCTAACTCCAAAAAAAAAAAAAAAAAAAGTAACTACTCAATCTAAAAAAGACCCAATTTGTCTACAGTTTATAACAACTACAATAAAAAACAAAAACCAAGATCAAGTTTGAATACCTGCGATTTTGAAACCAAACTTTGATCTGTTTAGGTTCAATGTGGGAAAGTATGGGGCACTCCCTTATCAACTGTTGCCTACGCAAGGAACTTGGCTTGGGGCACTCAGCATAAACTCGTTCCAAAGCTTCAACTTGCTCAGCTGTGTACCTAACATACTTGCCAGCATCAAGATGTTTGTTGATGCTACTGCCACTGCTGCTCTCCCTGTGTTGGGCCACCGCCATAGCCATTTCTTGCTAAAACCAAGATTGCAAGAACCAATCTTTGTTTATATATATGAAGAACTGATCAGACAGAGACAAACAGACACACACACACACAGAGAAAGAAAGAAGCTGTGAGCTGGGTGATAAAAGAGAGCTGCTTGTTTTGGAGGATTTGGCTTCAGAACTAAGATTCTTTTGTTTCTTAGTAAAGTCCGTCCGTCCTTTTATAATATTTTTGAAACAAAAGAGAGAGAGAGAGAAAGAGAAAGAAGAAGCTAAAATCAGGAGTTCGGATTTGAGACAGCCTCAAGTAAAAGCCAAGTGTGTGGGTTTTTTGTCTTCTATTTTTTTAGCTGGTGAAAACAAAACAAAAAAAAACTCTAAAAATCTTCCCCAAAGATCCAACTTTCAAAACGTTTTTCGAAAGCACAACCCCAAGAAATCTTGATCCCAATACCAAAGAAAAAACACTGCTACGAAGCAAGCTCGATATCACTGAAATGGTTTCTCAAGCGAGCTTCAACTGGTTACTACTCTAACTATCCAGTACCAAAGAAAGAAAAAGAAAAGAACAGAGCTTTGAAAGGCTCTCTCAAAAAAGAGAGCCCAGAAACAGTAGCATCAGAAAAAAAGCTGGTTTTCTGCAAGAACCAACCACAGAAATGTGAAGAGAAACTGAAATGTTAACCATGTTTGAAGCAGAAGAGTCTAAAAAAAAATGGATTTTGAACTCTTCTCAAAGGGTTTTCCAAAGACGATTAAAAAAAACCCAACAAAATATAAAATTTTTGTCAAAAGAGAATTGAAGAGAGAGAGAAGGGGAAGAAAAAAGTTGTGACAGTGAGTGATCTAAGTCTGAGCTTGAAAGAGTGGGACGAATAAAGAGAGTTCATTTGAACGCAAACCGACAAACTTACAAGAGATGTTTTTATTATTTATTTATTTTTTAAAAAAAAAATTATATTCAATACATTAAAAAAAAATTATTAATTAATTTTTTTTATATATATAATCTTAATTAATTAATGTTATTGAACACTGATTAATATTTTCTTATTAATATTTCGCCAGTCTCCTCATTTACTTAACTGTCCCTATTGTCTAATTGAAATGACATGTTATCTAGGGATGGGAATTGGGATAACATGTCAATAAATAAATTTAATTTTTTATAACATAAAATCTGATAAAACATTCACAATTAACATTTAAAAAAAATTAAAAATTTGATTCAATAACAAATATGTATTTATAATATATTTATTATTATATAAAAATATTCTCAATAATTAAAATTAATCATTCTTATTATTTTTATCATTATTATGCCATTATTCATTTCAAATTTTTTAATAAAATAACCAAAAGCTAAACAAGATATATTTTTTAATATTTATAATTGTTACGATTAAACTTTAATTATTTAAATTATGAATCTAATATTTTATCAATAAATTATAGATTATTATCATTTATCTCTATTCACTAATAATTGTAAAATACAAATATTAAACCAATAAATTGCTTATATATTTGTCTTGATTAAGTAGCAAAATTCAACAAAATTGAATTTAATATTATGGATTTATCTGTCTTTGTCTTGTATGGTTAGGTGTTTGGTTATCAATATATCACCTAATTACAAACAAGATTAGTTGAAATCTCTGTTTTCTTTTGTAACTTTCAATTCTTAACATATTTCTTAAGTCCAATAATTGTTGTTCATGCACCCTTCTTATTGTTCTTTGCTTTTTTAGGTTTGGCTTTTAATACAAGAAAACAAACATTATAAAAAAAAAAATCTAAAAATTTTTATCCAACCCACAAAATCTTAACTTTTTTTTTTTTTAAAAGGAAGTTGCAAACTGAAAATAAAATAAAATTTTATAGATGTTAAGATTTAAATTTTAAAATTATTGAATTTTATTTTTTAAAAATAACTCATAAACTAATTAGAATAAACGTTGATTCAAATCTTAACTTATCTTCACTTAACAAATTTAATTGTGTATATACATACATACCTGCATTTTTTAAGAAAAAAGAATATTCTAACTCACACTTTAAACAAAAAAATATACATATTTATCATTGAAACAAACACTAAACATTGTCAAATTTATCAAAAATTTTTCTCAGACATTATTAAATATCTCTTAACAATTAATAAAGTAAGGGCATCTAGCATAAAAACAAAATAAAGACAAGGACATTAAATTGTAAAATGAAAAAAAAAAAAAAAAAAAGCAAAAGCAAAATTGAATCTAAAGATTAAACCCAGCATGAGTAGGGATGGCAATGGAGCGGGGCGTGGGCGGATTTTGCAGTATCCGCCCCCGCCCTGCCATAACACTGCTCTGCTCCGCCCCCCGCCCCGCTCCGCCGTGGATGTTGAAATTTCAATACCACTACCGCCTCCATGGATGTCGGTTACATCCATAACCGTCCCGCTCCGCCCCATTCGATATTTATTAATTATTTTTATTTTTTTCAAATAATAAAGCATTATAAAAAATGTTTAATATAAATTCAATATAAACATGTCTCTAATCTAGGAAGAGAAAAAAAAATAAAGTATTAGGTTTAAGTTTTTAAAAAGAAAAAAAAAATAATAAGTTTAATTATATCATTTTATTATTTTTTTTAAAGTTAAATATTTAAGGGTAAAATTGTAATTTCAGTATTCGGGGCGGGGCGGTGCGGAGCAGGCAATTACCACAACTGCTCCATCCCCGCCTTTCAAACAAAAAAAAACCGCACCGCCCCGCTCCGCCTCCATTGTTCAAAAAAAAAAACCTCTCCATTCGGATCGGATCGATTCGAAATCCATCGGTCGGATCGGATTTTGCCATCCCTAAGCATGAGCATTGCAAATGTCAAGTTCTAGATTATCTCTATTTCTGATTCATTTACTTATCTTGAAGAACACTTCATGTTTTCAATTTGTTATAAAATTTCGGGTTTCTTTCTCTCTTCAAGCCCTAGTTCTTTTTAAGATTGCTTCCTTATTATTTATTGTTATAAAAGTCATCGAGTTCAGTCATAAAACAAAGAAACGGTGCGATATAAAAAAAAAAAATTATCTCATTGTTCATTTAAATGAAATCGAGGTGATGTTAATTATAGACCTAATTCTTATTTTTACTATTTTTTCCCTTTATTATGAAATATAAAAAATATATATTGGATTGAGTGGCACTGTCGAGATTTTTGTAGTGGAACAAGGACAATTTCTAAAAATACCCCCCCAAAATTTTTTTTTTTGAGGGACCATTGGCTAATATGTTTCTTAATTCCAGACCAATATAATTATATAAAGTGAAAATGCGTATGAATGAACCCAAAAAAAGAAAATACAAATACTAAATATTTAAAAAATACAATATAATATATTTAAATATGATTAATATAATACGTAAATACATATATTATATTTATATTTTGTACATATTTAATAATTTTTATTATATTTATATTTACATAATTGATAAAATAACATGAGTTACAAACAAATTAACAAGTTTAACTATATTTAAGTTAAGTCCCTATCTATTTCTGTATTTTTTTTATTGGAATTTTAATTTAAGACACAGTGTCCGACCAATTCCTTTGGTAGGTCTTATTTTTTTATTACAATACAATTCTTTGTAAGGAGACATTGGGGCAACCTTAAATTCCTTCTTTCCTTTCATTATTCTTTTCTTTTTAGTAAACAATAAAATATTCTGAGTGTTGTATTTCAATTGTTAGAATTTAAGATTAGATTTTACATGAAAGTTTTAAGTTTAAATTTAAAATAAGAATTATTATTATTGTTTAATTTCTTCATGGGAAATTATAATCAATTTGACTTCATTAATTATTATGTGTCTATGTATAAATTTTATGAAAAGGCCAAGAAAGCTAAAATTGTATCACAAGCAACAAAGGGGAAGAGTATAAAAAAATATATTGTTTCTTAGTGAGGTTGATATTTATCTTTTTGATTCAATGATTGTGTATTTTAATAGGATTTTATAAGATACCAATAGTAACAAATACATAAATAAATAAAATGTGGGATCTTTTATACTTGTTGAACTCTTGAATTTTCAAGAAAATTTGTGGGATTTGCTTTCTTTAGATAACTAATACGATTACCCTTTCTTAAAGATTTTATAACGAGTTTCCTAAGTCCTAACCCCATTTGTTAAGATTAATTAAGTTATTATTTTTAGTAATATTTTTATATTGAATACAATGAATGATAATTAATTTGATAATTTTTAATGCATTAAAAATTATAATTTATGAAATATGATATTCTTACAAAATAATATCCTAAAAACGAATTCGACTCCTCTCCAGTCCAAACGAGAAGCCAGTCCAAACTTTGGATTGTCCAGATTATGACATATGTACAAAATACAAATCAATTGTTCAAATTGAATGCAGCTTATAATTTAGATCCAAGACATTTTACATTTTACTTTTTGCTATTATCTTATTATTTAGCAAAATAAAAAATAATTTTATGGTAAAACATACCCTTTTTACATCTTTGTGTCTTTTAAATTTTTACTTGCTGTAATCAACATTTCATTTTATTTTACTTAAATTTTTCATTATTTTTTGTTTAAATAATAAACTCGAAGGAGATTACTAGAATAATACTATTGAGACTTGATGAAAAATATAGAAAATAACTAAAACTAGTACTGTTGAGCCACCAAAATTTGCAATGTCAAGAGAATGTATTTTTTTATTTTCAAAAATAAAAAAATTTAAGATGAAAAATGAAATGAAAAATCAATAGACTTTTAATTTGAACCATTAATTTGTATTTTGTACACATGTTATAATCTAAGCAGTCCAAAATTTAGACTGATTTCTCTAATCCAAACATTAAACTGGAAAGGAGCCGAACCCCCTAAAATCACTAGTTGATAAAACCTTTCTTAAAAGCCAGCCAATCATTTTCCTTAATTATATTTCCAAGGGCATTGCATAAATGAGAAGTAGGGTTAATTTGAGCACATTTTGCTCTCAAACATCTGCCATTACTAAGGTTTAAACTAATGCACATGAGAATTTATTAAAATTTTCCAACTACCCAAACATCATTTAGTTAAGAAATTAAAATTAGAAACTTTGTGTCCTAACTCATGGTTCATCAAACACATGAAGTCTTAATTAAAAGGATCGTAAAAGCTTCCAATCCATACCATAAACATGGGAAATTGTACAATTCTAATATGATCAGTTCTACCATATCTCAAAGAAACTGATGAAAAATAAAATAATACAAAAATGGAAATTATTGTTTCCAAAATCAAACCATGTGAAACTACAAGAAACACTTTTTTTTTTCCTCGAAATCCTTTAGATGATCATTTTCTTGCATGCATGCAATGAAATTTAGTGAAAATTATTAGTTTTTCTGATGAAAATTATTATTATTATTTTAAATAACAAATGTCAGTTTATAAAAGATATATAAACTGGGAAGTGACGGCAGACATGGATTGAAAACAAATCTTTTGTTTGGATCTGATAAATGAAAAAAAGCTTAAGATTCAACCCCACACCAAACCTCTTATTTTCAAAAGAGAAAAGATTTTTCCAATCTTCCCTCTATGACTTTGCATTGCTGTGATCCTCTCTTTCTCTGTCTGCGGGTCTTTGTCACGGTATCATTATTCTTTTTTCGTAAAATCGATTTATTAAAATGTGCAACGTTTATATAGAACAAGATTTTTTTTTTTCGACATGGGATCGAAACACCATACCTACCGTTTGGACACTAGACGTCTATATTGTTCCGACTCTTCATTTTTTTTGAAATATCCGTGTCCGACGCATATCCGGACATAGTTATGAGGATATGATCCTCCAAGTACTTTTCAAATACATAAAAATTTTCGAAAAAATTAAACATATTCGTATCTGATATTCATATCTAAATCCGAATAACATAGACGTGACATGTTGCTGTTGTTGGCTATTATTGGCTTTTGCGTCCCAGAAACAAAGCAAAGCGCATGAAATCATGCCAATGGGTTAAAACCATGTGGGTACATTATAAATACAACAAAAAATAGATTGCAGAAAAACAAAAGCAAACGAAATTGACTTTCAAGCACTGAAAAAAGCTAAACCCTTTCAGTTCCTTCATCTTTGGTGCTGTCGGTGTGTTTTTTTATCACCTCAGACACAAAGAACAACCCTTTCTCTCTCTTTCAAAACAACATTACAATTTCATTACATAATTCTAATTGTAAAGATGAAGCTGATAGATCTATGGGTATATTCTTATTTTTTTTTTAATACAAAAGAAATTGCACTTTGATTATATAATAGAAGAATTTGCAGATATTAAAATTCGAATCTCAGATTTATTACATGTCATATCATAAAAATGATTGCATGAAATCTTGAGTTCTCCATTATTGATGTTTACACCAAAACATTTTGGTGTGTTCATATCATCTTCATGTCTGCCACATGGCTTCATATTTGCCATTTCTCGATGATTATTTAAGACATAAGTTTTACATTAATGGAAAACATAAGCTTCACGATTCAATATGAATCATCATCCTCCTCCTCCTTTGTCTAAGACTTTGTTGCTGATACTTTTCTTTTCTTCTTTCCCTGTCGGCTATTAAGCAATATCTATACCTATATCTGATCTTTCATATTGGTCAATGTCAAATGTTTATCTTGATATATAAGGCTTCCTTTACATGTTTTTGGTAATAAAATTTAGTCAAAAGTTGGATCAACTACATATTCATATATATATCCCATGAATACCCAAAGTTTTATATACATAAACTTTTTAGATCTGAATATTTGATTTAATGATTGGTGCATGATTTTTCCTCAAAAAAGCTAAATTCGAATTTCTCTTTATCTGAATCAAAAAATAATATTAATATTTTAATATGTGGAATGATAATAATAATCAAAGACCATATATATCTTTAATTTGCTTGTGATTATCTTAATCAAATGGTGATGCATATTGATAGTTGCAAAAGAAGAAGAAGAGATGGTATGCATGAAAATATATTACAAATTCCTCCCATAAATATGTAGTACAATCAATGGTATATGATGAGCAATAACAAAGTCAAAATGGGTATATATATATATATATATATTTTTTTTTTTTTCTCTTTTGTAAACTTTAGGTGATGGGATTAACATTCTTCCACTTTGTCCCCCTTTTCCCAAAATTTTTATTTTATTTTTCTTTTGTTTAATTTGTTTTTGCTTTTATTGATGTTGTTTCTTTTTGCATATGGCTATGGGTGGAGGGTTCCTATCTCCTTTTGCCATGAGCCATTGCTTTTATCATAGGAAAGGAATAATGCCAGTGCTTCCTTAACCCATTTTGGGCCCCATTTCAATCCAATCATGTGGGCCCATCCTGTCTCTGGCCCCATAAAACAAAAACCCATCCAAAAAGTTTTAAGAAAAAAAGAAAGAAAAAAAAAAACTCTCCTCCCCTTCCTTCTCATGTTTGCGTAAATCAATAAACTGCTGAGGTGGCATTGCTTTGAGGGTTGGTGTCGTTTGAAGTTAGACGAAATTTGTACACGTGTGTCATGTTTTACGTTTGCGTAAATATAATATAAATTATTAAATATGATTATGATATATATATATATATTATATGTGTCATATTAAATATATTTAAATATATCATATTATATTTATATTGTGTTTAAAATTATCAAATTTATTTGAGGTAAAAACTTGATCCCACCCAAGTTCAGTCACTTTGTCATTCTGTCAATTTCTCTCTCTTGCTTTGCTTGTTTGACAAACTTATTATTGAATTTTGTAGTACTCTTTCTTTTCTTTTTTTTTTTTTCTTTTTTTTGGGGTTCTTAAGCATCATTTCATTTCACCTCCCATCTTCATATTATGTTGTTTTTCACCATAAAGTTTTAACCCACAAATGGATAAAGATGGCATGGTTGGGTTCTTGGGGTATTGCTCAAGCAAAAAATAGTCAATGGGGAGAAGTGGGGTCCCCCCCCTATATCTTGGCCTATAGGTAAAAAAAACTTGGTAAACTATAGTATAATAATATGACAATCCCCTTTTTTCATAGTGGTGATTTATTTGTTAAAGTTTCTCTTAATTTATTAACCAATTGATGTAAAAAGTATCATTCTTGAGCTTTCACTTGAGTTATTCAAATCAAACACCATTACTTATTATGGTTGTAGACTTTGATTTATTCACTCTCAATTTCACTTTTATGTTAATTTGTTTCTTAATTTTATTATTATCCTAAAGTTTAAATTTTAGATTGAGAGAAAAAAATTTCATATATAAAAATACAAAAGGTCACTGTCTAGATGCATTTAGATAATTATAAATGTTGTGTTGGTATATTCACATGAAATTATGAAGAAAAAGATTGGAAAGTGGAGGCCCCCAAAGCCAAAAATTAAATAATGTGTACTCCTTAAGATTTGCATGGCCAAAGATGCACTAGATTTTGGACCATTCCAATTAAATTTGTTTGTCACATAAAAATGTATAGGCTGGCTGCATTTTTTTTTTCTCAAATGATCTTCTGTTTTATTCCTCTTTTTCTCATGAAAATTCATGGCTTCTATCAAAGCTTGAAATAAGCCTCTTATATCTCACATCATTTGACATGAAACTAGATCTTGGAATTTCATGGGGAAAAAAATAACATTATTCTAAGTGCTAAATTAGATAAGAAATAAGGATTATTTTGAGATTACAAGAAACATTATGATAATATATGGGTTAATTAAAGGGTACATTACATTTCGAAAGAAAACAAAATTGAAGTACATTGATAAATATAAATTATATCTATCTTGAAATTGAGTAAATGACATTAAACCCATTTTGATTTTTCTAATTTAAAATGTTATTTTTTAGTAAGCTGTTAAGTTTTGTAATCTAAAATCATGTTGTGAAGAAATTAATGCCTAAGAGGTTGGGTAGCTATCAATGGGAAAGAAAACATTGGAGATTTATTGAAGAGAGAATAATCAATAATAGGGTTCAAAAGTACACTGATAAATTTAAATTATATCTTACAATTACCACTTGCAAACATTCTCTAATCAATGCTACTAAGGGGAAATATAAATGTAAAATATATTAAGTTTTAAGTACATTGGTGAGAAATTGAGAATTCAAAAAATGGGTTTTAATTGGACTTGAAAAGGTGGACTGAATATGGGCTTGGAACAGATCTTGTATTGAAATAGAATAATGAGACTAGAGATGTTTAGATTCAATTTTGAGCACTAATTGTCAAAGAAACTTTGACATTATAATCAAAAGATTATTCAAATATTCAATTATTTAAACACTAGTTAACATTTGAAAGTTGATTGTTTTAGTAAAGGTAATTTTTTTTTTTTTATACAAAAGAGGCCGTAATTTGGGATAGAGGAAGAGATTACACAGAGTAGGAGGAACCATTTTCCTTTGGGATGACAATAAATAATACAGATTCATATATTTGTAATTATTCAAACCGTTTTTTACGAATTCAGATAAAATTCAGATTCGAATATTATAATTACTATTCACAACGGATTCGAAACGGATGCAGATATGAAATCTCGAATATCTATTATCCGAATCCGCATTACTTATACAGATAACAGATTCGGATATCCCAATCCGCTATCCCAATCCGCTTTTGCGAATTCGGATATCCGAATCCAAATCAATTATCTGTTTATTTGAATTTAAAATTAATTTTTGTTTATTTTATATTTTTATTTAATTTTTTTTTTACTTACTAAATTCAGATATTTAACGAATTCGGATATCCGACAGATAATATTATTTAATTCGAATTCAGATTCAGATTTAATGCGAATAATAAACGGATTCAAATTTTAAAACAAATTAGAACTCAAATATTACAAAAAAAAAAAAAAAAAAAAGCAAATATCCGACATCCCTAATTTTCCCCAATTGGCAAAGCATAAGAACATTCATGTCTCATCAGGGATTTGTTCATTTCTTTACCAAGTTTGAGCAGGGGGTAATAAAATAAATTAAAATAAGAATTGCCCTTGCAACATCACTCTAGACAATAGTATAACTTTAATTGCATTGATATGTGACTGCTGATACTAACTTAACCTGCATAAATTGTAGCTTCTAAGAAAACAAAAAAGATGGTAAAAAAGAAAGGAAAAAAAAAAAAAAAAACAGAAAGGATAAGATAAAAAAAAAACTTACATGATGAGATGACAAAAAGTAACAAAACAAACTTGATACCAACACAAAACCATAGCTCTTGTCCTATTTGCCTCAATTTGCTCCCTTCACTACCATCAGATTTTGAGTTGTTCTAAACTTTCTACTGTCTCAACTTCTTGCAGGTTCTTTGCTGTTTTGCTTGCAGCTTCTTCCTCTACTTGAGCAGCTGATTTGTTGGGCAGGGAAGAAGCATTAACAGTTGGAACATCTTCAATTCTAACAGATGGAATAACTTCTTTTCGAACTGGTGGAGCAGCAAATACTGGAACTACTTGCCTAATGGTGACAGGTGGAGCTCGCAGTGTAGATGGTGATTGCCGAGGGGGAACTGCAGATTGTGGTGGTTGAGCAGGAAGAACAGAGTGTGCTGGCTGAGTGGAAACCGCAGATGCTGGTGGCCGAGAGGATACTGCAGATGGAGCTGGTCGTGGAGGTGCAGAGAAAACAGGCACTGCAGTTCTTATTGTCACTGGCGGAGCAATGCCATGGCAAGGTGTCCTACATTGTCGGATGGGAACATAAGGAGCTGCTTCAGCTGCAGGGAATTTCTGCAGACGAGTCCCACAGCTTTCAGGTACAGGTGCTTGCAATGATGGCAGTATGGGCTTCTCATTTGCTGTTGTTGACATAGATCTATTTCGAGGAACCACCTTTGGGCAGATTAAGGAAAGGATTCTTGAGGAGGTAGCAGGAGGCTGTGGACTTGTTGGTCTAGGATTCTGAATAGGAAACTTCTTTGTAAATGGTATCGGGGCATTGGAGGAGTTTGCCATAGCCATCTTTTCCTTTATTCGGTAATTTAACAATGCCCGAGCTATTATGATCTGTTCAAGCTCATCATTGTTCTCTGGCTCTGTAGAACTTGCAGTTTCTTTCGCCACTGGAAATAAAGATGTTATTCAGTTTAGGCACAAAGATTCTTATCTAGATGAGAAGTTTCAAGAAAGTTGCTATAAACAAGCAGTTAGCTTGAGACTGCCAAGAAGACAGGTCTAAGAAAAGTTATAACTGCCCAGCATTTAATCTCTTATCTCTTCAGAAAAATAAGGATACGAAAATTTACAGAGAGGGAAACATTTCAAAGAAATATTTCTAACGAGTTAGATAATGCGCACAACCTGCCACAGCTACACAGTCGAGGGGAGAATTAAAAATGGGTTAGACAGAAGCAGCTTTTGACACAAGAAACAGCACGTTACCTATTTCACTATTCCAACATTTATCCACAAGGAAACTGAAACATGGACTCACATTGTTTTAGAGATGTCCAAGCTGCCATGGCTGCATTCTTTTCTGCTTGTTTCTTGTTCTTAGCATGTTCCCCTGTGAATGTGATTCCAGCCAATTCAACTGTTCCAGTAAAAACAGGTAGGTGTCCACGACCTGATCTAAATGTCGTATATTGTGGCAATGGAGCTCCAACTCTTTGTGAAATTTCCTGTAAGAGGTTTTTATAAACCCCTGTCTCATCCTAACATAATGAAGCCTAATCAGTATCAACCCCGACAAAGCTAGAGACAACTAGAAAGGACATATTCAAGAAATTTCAGATATAAATACAACAAATTCATTCAGAATCTATCAATCTTTTAAATCTGAAAGCTTATTATGAAGCAGGTATTACATCATTGAACTAGATGAGAATGACAACAATTTAAGGAAGGTGCACAGCTTCTATTCATGTATTAATGTGCACAAGTTTGCCCGAATAGATATCTTCTACCCCCTTTTGGTGCCCCCATTGGTGCCCCTCCAATAGTTATTTGACATGTGTTCATGATAGAGTTAGTTTTAACTTTGAACAATTAACTGTATTAAAAACATGGCATGATTATAATGAAGGGCACCAAGCGGGGTAGAGAATAGGGATAGAAGATATTTGTTCAAGTTTGCCCACAAATTAGACAGCGTGAATGTGCAAGTTGAACACACTCTTCTTTTACAAACAATTTCTACCAGGATGTGAAAATTGAAGTGTCTTAAGAGTTGCAACCGAACTCAGATGAAAACAAGAAATGCATAAGCAACCTAAAAAGTCACAAAATGACCAAAAAAGGTAGCAGCTAATAAACATAAGTATCTTAATTCTTAACCACTATTATGAATATTGTATGAGATGAATATCTAAAATGTATCTCATACTTAAACTTCTGCGTAATCAGACGGAAGTCTGAGCCCCCACTTTAATTGGCTTGCTCATATTTACATACTTTTCACTCTGCTAAGCACACATTATAGGAATTCTTGTACAAATACACTTCATATTATTAATGCACCAAAACCCGAGTCTCAAAAAGGCCGAGTCTGATTGTATTAGTACAAGGTGGAGATGTTAACTTTGAAAATTATAGTATCTTAACCCCATATCTATATTTGCTAAGATTAAGACTATAAATAATCTCTTAAAGGTGATATTTTTAGTTTTTGGCAGATTCAAATTACTCATTTGCTAAAGCAAAACTAACTGTCTCTCTTAGTTCTACAAGCAAATGACTTTCTTAAAAGGAAACCTTGACAACCCCAAATAACCCAACCCGAAAAACCACATTTTTCCATGAAATAAAATTAGACTTAAAAATCTAGAAAACATTTGCATCTCACATTTATTTTTCTTTTTATGAGGTTATTATTTTTTGGGGGTTGCACCGACAAATGCTCATACAACTACTTGAATTAATTAAGGTCTGCAATAAATTAAGACGCCCAAATTACTTTTTAAAAAAAAAAAAAAAAATTTGCCTTCTCTACCATTTTTTCCTCAGACAGTGATCTGAGACGGCCGGAAAGAAAACATTTTTTATGGCCGAAATACCCGTGATTAAGCCATTAAATATACCAACAAAACCCAGATTATCAAAGTACAGCTGTTTCCAAAAAATAAAAAAAAAAAATCACAGATTTAATTAATTAAGACATTCAATGTCACAACATGGAAACTTCTTCATTTCCCATTGTTATTTCCCTTCGAAATTAATTAAATTTTTTTTTTCGCTTTCGCCCACCAAAAAAAGACAAGAAAATCCTACTGACTTCTGGTATTTCATTAACACCTGAAGGGCATTCCAGTGATTTCCACTTCCCACTTCTCCTCAACAACCTGAACTCAACCTCCGGCGATCATGGTTTAACCCCGATCACTCCCCATGGCTCAACTTAGGCAAACAAAAAACCCAAATTTAAGCCTTAAACTTAGAGGCTCACATTAGCACAAAAAAAAAACTTTGGAAAACTTACTAGGATTCTGGCGGCGAGAGAGTGAGAACGTCCACGATTAGAGAGGGATTGGAGGGCGACTTCGGCGGCGGAGCGTTCGGCTTGACGGAGAGTAGAACAATATTGAGGACTCTCAAAGGTTTCGCCATTAAAGCTAACGGTGGCTTTGAACCTCGGAGCGTGGTCTGGACCTTCCCTAATGCACGCGTAGGAAGGAAGATTAAAGCAGCTCCTCTGCGCCAGCTCTTGTAGCTGGTTCTTATACATTTCTCTATTCTCTTTCTCTCCCTCAAAAGAATAAACAAAATTTATCTTTCTTTTTCACTCTAAATTTTTGTGCTTCTTAATTTTTTGTTTGAATACTTTATCTGGGTTTTTCTTTTTCTGGTTGAAGAGGATGGAGAAATGGGATCCGATCCAGATCGGGTTGGGTTGCGAATCAAATGGGTCAGTGAAGATCAAGGTTTTTAGGGTTTTATCATTGGAGAAAAAAGAAGAAGAAGAAGAAAAAAATATGAAGATTTTTTTTTTTTTTTTTGTGAGGTGGGAAGGGAAGGGAAGAGGTGAGAGTGTACTTTAATGGGAAATTATTCAATTCTTAATTGCCTTTTATCGCTGGGAGTCAACTGAACGTTAGGCTGCATGGATGCTATCAGATTTGGTAAGTTCGTGTATACAATTTTTTTTTTTTTTTTCAATTGTAGAAATATGAATTTGATATAAATTATAAAATATGTTAAAATTTTAAATATAAATATAATATGTATTAAATATATTGTGTTAATCATATTTATTATATTATTTTTATATTTATTAAACGTATATATTTATAATAGGTTGAAAATTGTTACTGCATGGTAAATTTGCTTAAAAGTCAGGCTATCCGATCATATATTTAGAGGATTTGAATAAAAATATTAGGTTTGAAATATGAATTTCAGCAAAATTAATAAAGCCTATTTAGAAAATGAGCCGGGTCTTGACTCTAACAATCAAGGTCTGAGTCCAATCCGATCCGACCCGTTCTTCATTTAAATAATATATTAACTTTATATTTTATATATTATGTATTTTATGTCATATAAAAAATAAATATATATGATATTATAATGTAAACATTTAAAAATATACTAAATTATTTACCTTTTAAAACTTAATAAAAGAAAAAAAGAGATAAAATTATTAAAATTTAAATAATAAAAAAAATATTTATTAATTTTTTTTTAAAAAATATGAACGGATCTAAACAGATTTGGACGTGATTTTTTTTTTTTTAGTTTCTATACCATTTTCTTTTTTGTGGATTTTTTTTTCTTCAGTATTATTAATGTAATACAAGTAAAAATAATTAATTTATTTAATTACTGCTTTTGTTTGTACTTGTTTTCATGTGAATAAATTGAAAAATAGAGAAATACAAAGAAAAAAGAACAAAAAATATACTACTTCTTCTGATAGATACTGCAGTATTTGTTTTTAATTAGCGATAAAGTTATGTTTGTTTAATGTTGTTGAATATATTTGGTGAATTCATTAAATGAAGTTTATAAGAATATTGCACTAGGAATGAAATAGTAATTGAAAATTAATTCAAAAATTAATTTAATTATTCATATAATAATTTAAAACAAAAATAACATTTAACAAATTTAAAATTTGAATTCTAAATAAGAATTTGGTGTGAAGGGCAAATTATGGGTGGGTACTAATTTGTGTCATAATTCATTAATGGTGCCCATAAAGTGGCCCATAAATTGTAAAATGATTCAATTTAAAAAAAAAAAAAAAAAAAAATAGGCATGAGAGAGAGAGAGCCTACACTAGTAAAGATTTCATCATAAACCAATGTTTGAAAATTTATGCAAGTGAAACCTAGGTAAAAAAGACTTCTAAAAGTTAAATAATAAATTAAAGTTTTTTTATTTTATTTCATAATCCTTTCTAAATATCTAATCTTATAATAATCTTGATAATAGTTGATAATTGATATGCACTTAGAATATTTGACTCAATAACAAATGCATTTATTCATGATTTAATAATCAAATTTGAGTTTCCTAACTCAAATATATATATATATATATATATATATATATATATATATAAAACGAGTATAATAGTTGAGATATCTCAATAGTCTAAATAATGGAAGACCACGTAAGCTAAATTATGGGTCACGTGACCCAATGAATCAAAATATTATTGGGTTTTTTTCCAAGGATAATGTGGTGGCCTTGACAATACTTGATTTTGAATATATGTTGAGAGTTTCTCTGATTGTATCATAATTACATTTCATGATTAAATTTGTAAAAGTTTAATTATAAAATGCATATGTATTAAAATAAAACACAAATAAAAAAATGTTGGAATCTTCGAATATGCAAAAAGTAATATATTAATTATATTTTTATTTTTATATACATCATCTTAATTAATATCACTAATCATCTGTTAATATTTTTCAATTATGATATATACCCTTCATATTTACCAAGATATATATGAAGGGTATGAATTTATGAGGAAGTTTATGATGATTCCATCAAATATAATACAGGTACTAAGAATTGATGAAGTTTGACTAATTTGAAATAACGAAAATGCCACTAAAGAGTTTTAAAGATGAACCTTATTTCTTTTAATAAATAGCTTTTGACGAATCTATAATGGAAAAACAAGTAAACATGGGCACTTGTTAAATGAACAAGTATTATTTTGTTTGTTTGAAAAAGTTTTGGGTTCAATTAATTGTTGCATTAAATGAAACACCAAACACGGTCTTCTACTAAAAGGACAGTTCAGATGGTCTTCTACGTTTTTTTTTTTTTTTTTTTTTTGTTGGACAAAACAGAAGGTATTTACTACTATAAATTTTTTATCTGTGATTATTAAAATATTGTATTTTTTTAATTGAAGTTTTCGGAGATTAAATTATAATTATTGAAATTAAAACTCCAACATTCTATCAATAAATCATATAACCCGACATAATCAAGAAAAAAAAGGATATTTTTAATTTTAGCAAGTATAAAAGAAAAGAATTGAGAAATTTGGGGGCTTTTGATATTCAATGGGAAGAATATTATCAATCAATCCAAAAACTAATAGCAAAACCACATGAAGGAAATAGAAAGCACATTTTAGGAAGGCAAAAAGTTAAAAAGTATTAAGAAAGTGTTGATCAGATCATTCAAACAGGTCCTAAGGAATTTTCTCTACAAAATGAACAAAACAAAAAGGGGCAGCAAAACCAACCTAATAATAAATCCAAGGCATGGAAATAATTTTTGCTTCATTTTCATTAGATAGATAGTAAAGAAAAGGCTTATATATAAAATTGACCATATACTTTTGGTGCCTAAATTTTTTTTTTCATTTTGATACCTAAATTTTTTTGGGTACAATCGAGTACTTATAGTATAATATTTGATCCCAATCGGGTCCCAATCGATGTACGAAATTATACTATAAGTATCCGATTATGATAAAAAAATTCTTTAGATACCAAAATGAAAAAAAATAAAATAATACAGAGTCAATTTTATATATAAGCCTAAAGAAAACATGGGTATAGACAGAGACAGAAGATTCGGCATTCAAAATTGCAGAGAGTGGAGTGGGTATTTAGTTTACTGACTGAACTTCAATAAATTCACTTCACAGAATGACCATTGCTCCATTGAAAAAGTCTTGGTTTTATCTCCTTCACTGCTTCCATAAGGAACCACCTTTCACAGCTTCTCTGAGCATTCCACCAGCTCTCTTAATTACCTTTAGGTACAAGGGCTTAATGCACCCTGGAATACCAACCCAGACTACATTCGAAAGTGCAATTCAAACTCACTCAGACTAGGTAGATAGATAGATAGATAGATAATATACAATTTAAATTCTCTCCAATCACAACATTCCAATGATTGTAGAGTAGGGTAAAAGATCAACATTTTCTCTTACAAGAGACAAAAAAAAAAAGACAAAAATAGAGAGGATGAAACTCAACTCAACTTTGGGATCTCAATCATCTCCAAGATATATAAATATATTTGACCTAAAAACTCGACCTGAATGAATACTGTCCATAAAAGACAATTTAAACTTCTCTACGGCATGTGTTACTCCGACTCTTCATTTTCGCTGAAGTATTCGTGTCCGACACATATTCGAACATGGATACGAGAGTACGATTCTCTAAATATATGGAAAAACGTAAAAAAAAATTGAATATACAATCGGACATATACCCATATACGACACTAATTCCCGAGTCCAATTAACATATCCTACGACTTATCCCAAATAGTTCGCTTACCTCTCTTAGAAGATAGATTCCTGCAAGGCTCACCTCATCCGAAACTCATGCATTCGGTTCACATGCTCGCAGGCTCACCTCAACAATAAAGAAGCAATAACTGTGATGCTGAAGTGTTAATAGGAGGATTCAATATCAGTTGAAGCATTATTAAATTTACATGACTTCAGATGGCACTCTCTAGACGATTTCCACGAGAAAGATGCAGAGCAAAAAAATTACAAAGAGGAAAAGAAAATAAAGAAAGGCTCAAAACATGACAAAGAAATACTAGTAACAAAGTTATCGTACAACAATGGGCACATGAAGAGCTAATTTTGTCACCTCTATTTATCATCCAAACTAATACAAAATACGGCCTCAGTTAGAACAGAACAGAGTACTAAATAATTTAGAATCTCACTAGCACTTTATTAGTTATTTATGGTATTGATGAAAAGAAAAAAAAAGAAGCAATTCTTTAAAGGTGAATCATACATTTGGGCAGCTAACTATGGGTATCATGAAACTCTAACGCGTACGAGGGCAAAAAATTACTATGGGTGTGCAAATAAACAAAACTATAATACATTCTGTATTACATGATTGACTTATCAATTATCACCATGAAAAGGGGCTTGCTCCCTGTAAAAAAATCTCATTTTCCACATCTTTTACCCATTGACAAACCCGGTTGCAAGTCTTTATGGCTAGAGCCTGCACATAACATAAATGAAACTTTAAAGCTTCTTTACAGGAAAAGTATTCAGTGTGTATTTAAGACAGGATTTGAACTTTGACCACACTAAATGATTAAGATAAATATACTAAAACAAACCTTGTCTGCAAGTGGATCAAATGCTGCATAGAACTCAAAATCTTGTGTGACCCAGCAGAGTAAAACTGACAGAAAAATGTAATCAACTAATCATATTAATTTTATGAAGGCTGTAAAATTAAAAACTGTGTAGTTATAACTCATAACCAGAGAACAGTAAGAAAGCAAAAATATTGATTGCAGAAAAGACATTCAAACAGCAAAATGAAAACAAAAATGTAACAAAGTTAACTTTCCGCTAAATAGTTATAGTTAATGTTAGAGAGACAGAGAGAATTACCGTAGCTTTCATCTCTTCTAAACTGAGTTTTATGGGGCCCAATTCCTTTATCATGCATGGAAGCATACAGTCTCTGGTAAGCTCTATATAATCTGCATGATAGAACCAGTTATCCTATTAACCACAATGAAGCAAAATACAATATGCACTCAGTATGAAAGAAGTTCCAATTGAATCGGTACAAGATTCAGACTTTTACCTTTTCTGTTGCTGGGGATTGTTAAGCGGTGGTGAGATTTCAGAGGACACATATTGATCCAGATATATACTACGATAAATGAAATGCCAAAGTCCAGCAGGACCACCAAGGCCAATAAATGGTTCCCTACGCCTCTCAGGAGAATCTGTTGGAAGTCTTTGCTGGCCTAGATGAGGAGATGACCCGTATCGAGGCAATGGGTCAACTGGCAAATCCTCAACACGCATTCCACCATCTATCATTGATCTCTGAACTTCACTAAGAACATTGGACTTCAAGAGGACCATTTCTATGCGAATCCTATAAATTTCAGTCAAACTTCTCAACGATCTAGAGCGGAAGAAAATTAACATTTATATTTCTACATACAGAGCTAACATGTACTTACCCCAGTAGGTATAGGGAGGACTAAATATGGCTATATTTACATCTTGTAAGATGGACATAGGTCAGCCTCAAGATATGCAGAAAATTGATGTAGAAATTGGGAATGTTATACCCAAAGTTCAATATATCATGATCAAATTAGGAAAATATAGTTTACCTGCAATCTTTAAGGTGATAGAAGGCATCTGAACTGGTAGTAAGCAACATCAAGTATGTATCGACCTGCCACAAGAAAGTAGATTTGTTATCTTGTGCTGTAGGCATAATCAATGTAGGGCAAACATATGACAGCATTATATGTAGTAGAAGTTGCATAAAATTAATATATTTTGAAGCAAGTGTCACTCACATCAAGAAAATGCACATAAGCATACAAAAATGCCATAGGATTATATCTTGGTAAACAAATTGGTGAAAACGATTCTGATGTCCTGCATAAACCATGTAGATCTCATAAGAACAAAAGGCCCATGAAATCATCAGCATAAATTCAATGCTAAGTCTGCTACATCTTTATAGAAGAAGAAGAAGAAGAAGAAGAGGAAAAAAAATAAAGAGAAAGAAAGAAATGAAGAGAGGACTGCACAAAGAATCAGGACCCAATTATTTAAGTTCAAGATTATCAAGATATTCATTTCTGCCTATCAATTGTAATATTGGGCTGTTAAGAAGACCCTTTCTATAACATGGCCACAAAACAACAAAAGAACTATTAATCATGTTAATTGCTTATGGTATGCAACAAGTTTCTGAACTGGAACTTCAATTGGTATGTTAGGGAGACCCTTCAGATAAGATACAATGGGAATGAGGTTGTTCATTTACCAAACAATGTTTAGCTAGAAATCCACATAAACCAACTGACCATCCAAGCCAAAAGAGTCACCATTACTGCTTCCCACTACCCTACTAAGGATGATAATCTAAGGGAAGGTATTGAAACAGAACAATGATATCCCATGTGCTTCAGGGCATATGCATTCACATGCTCTAGAGTTGACCAAATACAAGGGGATTAAAGACTTACTAATGTTGGTTCTACTTACCTAAATGACTCCGATGACATCACGAAGTTCGAAAGCAGCAACATATCGTCAGGATGAAGAGAGGCTTTTTGTGCACCAACAAGACTGATAACCTGAAATTAACCTTCAGGTCATTAAAATGCTCCGAACAGAAATATATTATTTTATGGAGTTAAACCGGAAAGTAACAATCACAAAAACATTGTTGTGCTTACCTTCAGGGTAAAAGAAGAAAAAAGAGGATGAGGGAGTTTTACCTTGTGTTTGCACATTAGTATTGCAAATAGAAGCCCAGAATCAGCCACATCTTGCAATATAGCACCTGCAGCTTGCCTTGTTGCATAAGCAAGGGGAAGACAAGTGTATGCATGAAGAAATGTAGCTGGGTTCCTGAAAGAAGAAAAAAAAAAAGTTTAGAAGGTACCATATCAGGAAAAATATGAAAGAAGAGGAATATTGTAACTCACATCTCATCAATAACACAAGTAACATAAATGTAAAAACACAAACACATATTATCCTTGTTCTGAATGTAGAACCAATATTTTCAACCAGGGTTAAATGTGACAAATTGTTAAACAACCAGAACCAAAAATCTTGCAATTGACTTAAAATAAGTAAAAACTGAAGTAGGTTTGTTTTCAAGGGTTAAAAGCAAGAAAGCAGATGAAGGGAGTTAGTGGGGAGGGTGAAGAGAGGAGAGATCCAACATCATTAGACATGCAAGAAAAACCAAATGAAATGCACGAGCTGAAGCAGTGAATGAGGGAAGAGAAAACAAGGGGTGGGGTGAGGAGAGATCCAACATTATTAGCCACGCAAGAAAAACCCAATAAAACGCACCAACTGAAGGAGTGAATGAGGGAAGAGAAAACAACATCTGTTCCTCCAAGCAAAGGTGTCATATCAAACTTAGGATTCTTCTCGAAGCACCTATTTATGGACTTTGTTAAGATAAGTATCATCTGCATCCATTTCATAACGAAGCAAAAGTGAGTGAGTTTTAGAAGTAATTTTGGGTGACTTCATAAGCCACTAACATAAAAGGTGACCAAATAAAATGATCAAGGGAAATTTGCAAGGCTTGAATAGGCAGTGGCAACCAAATTCATCTGTCTAGAAGTAGAGATTTGCAAGGGAGACAATAAGAGCTACCTGACCGTAAATAAGCTCCAATTGTCCTTTTAATGATTCAAAGGGCTCCTCTGTGCAGCTGATGCAAACTAAATAGATTGGTCCCTTCACAAGAAAGACCACCTGAACAAACCAATATGGCATCCCATATCTTATTCAATTGATCAAAAAATAAGCTGGATTCTATAAGAGTTAAAGTAGGCTCTTCAATGTTTAGGCATTCTATACCAAAAGAATAAGAAACAGTGACAGTTTTTAAGAAGCTATGCTTTATTGATGAGGTCAACAGGGTCACTTTTCATGTAAAAGTGCCTATTTCAAACTAGTATCGAACATTCTGCTATCACATCATTCACTTTTCTTTCAAAAAAATAATTACTTGTCAGTAACATGCCTTTCCGAATATAACAAGAACCGTTTTGAGGATTAAGTTCCACCACATCTAATGAAACTAAGATAATTAGATTAATTTCAAACATAAATTAAATTGCAGCTTCTCAATGTTTATTTCTAGAGTATTCAATATGTGAAAAGAAAATTCAAAGGTCTACTTAAAAGCTTAATCACTAGTTCAAATGCAAGAAATCTAATAAAGACTGATTGTAGAGCTCAAAAAAAAACATAAACTTCATATACAGAAATTGCAAATAGAACAATACCTGGTGTTTCCCAGCCTTGACCAATTTGACACAATCTCCCCTGAAAAGCAATGAATGAAATATTAAGATTCTTCAAAGAACTGACATAAAAAGGAGAAAGTAGCCCAAATAATTGCACTTGATAAAGCGAGAATCATTACTAAAAACTAAGTAAGCTAGATCCAGCCAAGTACCCATTCTCCACGAAGGAAATAATGGCTTGCAGTGTTGCTGAAAAGCCAGCTAGCTTGTGTTCATCTCCATATCTGGAAGTGAAATATACCAACAAAAAAAAAATTAAAATAGGATTTATAAGCAAGTAGTTCATATTAAATTTCCGCAGATTATGCACCTTCCAATGCTCGCATTTTTAGAAACTAGTGACAAACCTGGAATATATTGGTTTGCCAGAATTACTCAAAATAAAGAAGTGCTTCTTCCTCTTTCTCCAAGATATTGAAGCATCATCCTGCACTTCACATATAAATCAAACATGACATAATATAGCAAGGATTCTTTAAAATAGCATCTTTTTTTTTTTCTTCACAATGAGTGATGCCCATGAAAGGCAAATAGTACTAACATTCAAACAAGAAGATCGTTATTGGATAATCCAAAACTTCACAAACATTCCCAATTCTAAAATTCAGTTTATATATATGTACAACAATGATTGGTGAATTGGGATAAGAACAATCTAAGCCAAAATATTTTCTCTATATTAACAAGGAAAAAGAAATGAAATGTCTTACCTCATCGACGTGGCGTTTACCGGGAATCCAAGAGGAGGCCTGAGAATCGGAGATTCCTTCAAGGGAACCATCGTTCCTCACTTCCTGAATCTCATTATCGTCAATTTCACTCGCTTCATCGATCCTCGACGCGCTCGTGGCGCTGCTACTCCCTCTCTCACCGGCATATCCACTACTGCTGGGACTCGAAGGAGGCCCTTCGTCGCCAAAAATTTCCTGATTATCCACTCGTAATCGATCGTCATCTTCATCGCCGTTGTTGTTTGTCTCCGGATTCAACGATCCATTGGCGATTTCATTTCCATTTCCACGATGATTAGGTTCTAATTCGACCGGTTCAGTCAATGTCAACAAATCGAACTGTTGGTCGGCCAGTTTGGGATCAGAATTAGGGTTTAGGTCAGTGAAGCCATCAGCGGAAGACGAAGATGAGCTGGAATCCGAAGACATTTTTGGTTTCCCCTCTCGGGAAATCAAATTAAATATCTCAAAAAATTGAAAGAAAAAAAAAAAGGCCTAAAGGAAGGTCAAGGGTTTTAGAATTTGGGGGAAAGATTTTGAGAGAAGGAATTGATTTTACTTAAATAATACTACTAGGACTAGTCTTTCAGCTTTGCTGCCTACCAGTCCTTTTATTTTTGCTGCTGTTTTCTATTGGTTGGTTTGTCTGCAATTTTTCTTTTGGGGGGAGAGATTGACTAGTCGGTGGCTCGAAGTAAATGTAATGAGGCGGAGAAGCAGGCAATTGGGCCCGAGCCATGGCAAGGTTTGGGCATGAATTTCACGTTGAGATTGGGGAATTTGGGATTCTGCTCTTTCGAGATTTTGTTAGCCAAAAATAATTTCATTTCTTTGCACATTCTTTTTGGTGTTGGAATCAAGATACTTATTGGTGCACGTATTATTTTTTTTATATATTGATACGTATCGATGTATTTTGATGTAATATTTTGAATTTATCGATATTTTTCAGATTTTTTTTGTATATCTATATGTATAACATATTTTCAAATTTCTTAATAAAATATATATTATATACACATACAAATATACATCCATTACATGCACATATATATATATATGTTTTTATGCAAATATAAATTTTAAATATTTAATATCTAAAATTTTTAAACATCAAATAGGTAAAATATTTAATACCAAAACCGGAATGGAACTAAAGACTGTCTGTACTAGTTTAATTAAAAATTGGGACGTACTGACTGGTATCACCGATATCGATACCGATACGATACGATACCGACCACCATGGCTGGGATCATCATGTGAGTAAAAAGCATTTGTATAAAAATGGCTTATGTTTTTGATAATTGAGTAATCCCATTCATTTTGTTGACAAATGTCAAATTCATTTGGTTTTTGAAATTAAGAGTAAATTATAACCTATGGTTCTTAAACTTTGGACATATAACAATTTGATCCTAAACTTCAAAAACCATAACAAATTGATTATTCTATTATCAAGATGGTTATTTCTGATGTTAACTGTCAACTATAGATATTAAATCGCACCCTAATATGAAAATCAGTATAAGGCCACATAATTGGCCAAGAAAAAAACCATGCGAAAAAAAGAAAAAAAAAAATCCCAAATTTTACCCATCACACCATTAGTGCTTTGGGACTTCTAGAACATGACAGAGAAGATAGTTCTTTCAACTCGAAGCAAAAGAAAGAGAATTTGGGAAGGAAAAATCGAAAATTGAGATTTAATCGAAGGAATTTCATCTTGTAATCGAGAAGGGAAAGATCAAAGAAATAATTTAATCTTTCGAGTTGGAATGAGTTGGTAATTGAAAAATCGGGATGAATGTCTTGTTAACTAGTGTTCCTAGAGTATTTTTTAAAGTTAATTAATATATTATTTATAATAATAATATTATATTAAATGCAGATGTTGATAATTTTATTTATTATTTTTAACGTATTAGATGAAAATATTACTATATATATAATAATCTTAAAGAGTGCCTTTAAGACATTCGTTAGTAAAATCCTATATATATATATTTTACAGTTAATTTTTTTTCATTTTCTGTATATTTCTTTTTTGGTTTTTTTATCCCAATATAGCATTTTTTTTTTCAAATCTCGAAATACCGATATTTTGAAATTATTTATCGAAATCCGTTTTTTTTAAATCCGTTGGAAAATAGCCATGGTTAGGTTTTTCAATTTTTTTTTGGAATTGATCAAGGAAAATAGCCATGGGTCATGGCGATTTTCCCTGATCATTTAAAAAATATATATATACATTTTTTATTAAGGGAAGTCGTTACCTTCCCAACTATTTTTTTTAATTATTAAATAATAATAATATTTAAATAAGAATTATATAATTTATAATTTTAAAAAATAAAAATTTAATAAAATTTAAATAACAAAATTAAAAAAATATTAATTTACAAAAAATTTAAAAATTATATTCGTAATATCAATCGGATTCTTTCAACTTGTATTCGTAATAAATGGATCTCCGGGAGAAAGGTCAACCAAAGCATTGTGGATTATGCAAGAATGAAGGTCATAGCTAGACCTATCCACGAGCCGGGTAGCCCGCCCGACCGGGCAAGCCCGGATGTGTCCCGATGTACCAAATTGATAAGGACATTTTCGACGGCTATGATTAGAATTGTCCATGGGCCGGACTGAGACCCGAAAATTTTTTATTTCTCTTAGCCAAACTCGAAAATAAAAATTATGTAATTTATAATTTTAATAAAATAAAATAAATAAAATGAAAATTTTAAATAAAAATAATAACAATTTATAAAAATTTTAAAAATTATATACATTTTTATATAAATATTAAAAATACATTTTTATATTTATATATATTTTTAAAGTTAAATAAAAAATATTTGTTATTTAATAGATAGTAATTCGGGCTAGGCCGGGCCAACTAGAATTACAAAAACACTTGTCCTAGCCCTGCCCAATACGATCCGGGCTTACCGGGACGGGTAGCTGTGGATAGGTCTAGCTATGACCTTCATTCCTGCATAATCCACAATACTTTGGTTGGCCTTTCTCCCGAAAATTCATTTATTACGAATACAAGTTGAAAGAATCCGATTGACATTACGAATATAATTTTAAATTTTTTTGTAAATTAATATTTTGTAAATTTTGTTATTTAAATTTTATTTAAATTTTTTAAAATTATAAATTATATACATATTTTTTAAATGATCAAGGGAAATCATCATGGTCCATGACGATTTTTCAACAAGTTAAAAAAAAAAATTTCGATAAATAATTTCAAAACATCTCTATTTCGGAATTAAAAAAAGAGGCTATATTAGGATAAAAAAACTTTTTTTTTGTTAGGGCTGTAAACGAACAGAGCGTTCGACGAACCGTTCGTGAACAGTTCGATTTTTGTTCGTTTATTAAGCTAAATAAAAGATTATGAATATAATTTTAATGTTCGTTTATTAAATGAACCGAGTTCAAACAGATGTGTGTTCGGTTAGTTTATGTTCATGAACAAACTCGTTTATGGTTCGTTTAAAGCTCGTTTATTAGTTTGTTTAAAACTCGTTTATGTTCGTTTATTGTTCGATAATAATATTATTATTATTTTATTTACTTATAATATAATTAATATTATTTAATAATTTAATAATAAATTAAATTATTTTATATTTAATAATAATTTAGAATTGATTTATTTTTATTTGTTTGTTTGTTAAAATTGTTTAGATTTGTTTGTTTATTGTTCATGAACATATTTTTAATTGTTCGCGAACATGTTCGATTATATGTTCATGAACATGTTCATTTAATGTTCAGGAACAAGTTCATTTAATTTTAAATGAACTTGTTTGTGAACATTAAATAAATGAACACGAACACCGTCAATTTTAAACGAACAGAACTTGAACACAATTTTAAAATTTTTAACGAACACGAACCGAACACAAACAAATTAAAAAATAAATAAACGATATGATGCATGGAGGTGAACAAAAGTTTGCATGTGTTCACAAATCACGTCATTTTGGTTTGGTTATTTGCTTATGGTTTTTGTTGTCAGCATTTGGCACTATCAGTTGGGTATATTTTATTGAAATTATGAAAACACCCATCTTCGATTTCTCATGTTTCCTAACTTCCTTAAAGGTTAAATCGGACATTAACCTGGAAAAACCCTAGCTATATAATCTCCACTCTTTGCACTCTTCCATCTCTGAAAACCCTAGCCCCCTTTTCTCCTCCATCAAAGAACAAGCCCAACAATGCCGCCCAAGTTCGACCCAACCCAAGTCGTCGACGTCTTCGTCCGCGTCACCGGTGGCGAAGTCGGAGCAGCCAGTTCCCTCGCTCCAAAGATCGGTCCACTCGGTCTCTCTCCCAAAAAGATCGGTGAAGACATCGCCAAAGAAACCGCCAAGGACTGGAAGGGTCTCCGTGTAACAGTCAAGCTCACCGTCCAGAACCGTCAGGCTAAAGTCACGGTGGTCCCGTCGGCGGCGGCGCTTGTAATCAAGTCGTTGAAGGAGCCGGAGAGGGATAGGAAGAAGACTAAGAACATCAAGCATAACGGGAACATCGGCCTCGATGACGTCATCGAGATTGCTAAGGTAATGAGGCCGAGGTCGATGGCTAAGGATTTGAAAGGAACAGTGAAGGAGATTTTGGGCACGTGCGTTTCTGTTGGGTGTACGGTCGATGGGAAAGACCCTAAAGATTTGCAGCAGGAGATCGATGATGGAGATGTTGATGTTCCTCTGGAGTGAGAAAGCTTGTTTTTTTTTTTCGTTTTTACGATTATTATCCTGTTTTTCTTTTTTAATTTGTTCAATTTTAAGATTTTGGACAATTTGCGGATATTCTTATCAGAGGTTGTTTTGAGGTTAATTTAGATGATTTTAACTATTATGGATCCTTTAATAGTTTTTAATTTTCTTTTTGCTTCTTATAATTGTCTATTTAAAATGCTAGTCTTGGTAGTGCTTCTGCTTGGTAACTAAGAAATGAAAGGAAAATGCGAGTTTTGATAGTGCTTCAGCTTGGTAAGTAAGAAATGAATCGAAAATGCAAGTTTTGGTAGTGCTTCTGTTTTGTAAATGAATGGAAAATGTTGCATATTAGTTGAGTTTCAGTTGTTGAATGTGTTTTAGGAAGTCAATCACATCGGTCTGCTGGTTATCAATGAGTAATATTTTGTAGCTTATGTTTTAAGATTGAGATATCTTTGAACGGTTGTTTTCGGATGTTGTGGCTAAGAACTGTGTTGCATGGTCTGTCTTGTTGGACTCTGTTGGCGAGTTTTGATCTATGTTACTTGGACTTGGGGTTGAGTGTCGGATACGAGTATGCTCAATTTTTTCTGTGTTTTTTCATATATTTGGAGGATTATACCCCCATACCCTTATCCGAATATGTGTCGGACATTGGTACTTCAGGGTAAATGAAGAGTTGGAGTAACATAGGTTTTGATTGTAGAACATAGAATAAGTATCTAGTGATGGTTCCAAAGAACTGCATACTTGTTTAGTTGTAGCTTTCAGGCATAGTTTCTTCATAGAAGTTTGAGAGTAGCTCATTCTTTTTCTGCTATTGTTGGCAGCAGGTCAGCACTTGTTGATATGTTTAACTCTTGTTTTATCTGTCTGTGGCTAAAGTTTTGCTTCATCGTTAAACGTTTGATTCCTGAAACTGATTCTTGGTTTGCTTTCTTCTTTAATTTTCATATGCATAACAGTGTTTTATTTTCTTCTCTACTTTCTATTTATTCTGTTACTATTGAAATACAATTGCAGCATTGTGCATAAGGTGTTTTCTCCCTCAAACTTTCATGTAACTAGTTAGAAGTTACCTATGTTACTCGGACTCGGGTGTGAGTGTCTGACACGGGCATGTTCAAAATTTTCTAAGTTTTTCATGTATTTGGAGGGCCCTTGGAGGGTCATATCTCCATACCCATGTCCGGATATGTGTTGGATACGGATGTCGGACACGAATACTTCCAGAAAAATGAAGAGTCGGAAGAGTCGGAGCAACATAGGAAGTTACTACTATTTATTCTGAATTTATGATTAACTTCAGAGTTTAAGGTTTTTCATTGATTGTATTGTGCTTGTTATAAGTAGGATGATATAAAGCTGTTGGTGTTACTATATTCCGACTTATTCAGACGCACCTGACTGTACGACCATAACTTGGATATGTATGATACTGCTTTAAAATAGGAGAATGATGGTGTTTGTAAATGGATGTTCAGTGACCGAAAAACTTTCAAAGTATTGAACCTTGAGATAGGATAGGATCTTTGGTTGAATTTTCCCATAGAACAACTCCCTTTCTGCCTGCCTATTTTTGTGTGTTTGTTTTTATGTTCTGAGCCATTCAGAAAGCTTGGCATCATTAAATTGGACCTGAGGATCTCTTTTGGATATCTAAACAGTTGGTGTTGGGAAGAACTGCGATTAATTCTTTATGATCATTCATTCTTTAACTAGGTAAGGCTTTTGCACTTTGATGGATTGTTAGCTGAAGTCTGAATATATCAGTTATGTTGCTTCTACTCTTCATTTTTCTTGAAGTAATCGTGTCCAACATCCGTGTCCAACGTATATCCGAACATGAATATGGGGATATGATCTTTCAAAAAATGGAAAAACTTTAAAAAAATTGAACATACTCATGTCGGATACATACTCGTATTCGATACTCACGTCTCAATCCGAGTAACATAATATCTCAGTATATCCTATTGATAAAGTGTTCCCCCTTTCTGTAGGTAGCATCTAAATGTGTAGATCATTTTGTCATTGCTTTAATGTCAAAACAATGTATAGTTCATTTGTTGCTAGAAAATAGAAATCAACTTATCAACTTTTGAAAAGGTTCCACTTTTAAAGGAAAGGGATGTTGTAGTCTTTACTTATTTCTTCTTGATTCTGCCTCTTGGTGCGGGCTTTGATTTCCCTTTTGGCTTGGTTGTTTTGGTGCACCTTTTCATCCTATTGTATTGTCAATTTCGTGGTTGACATACATTTACCTGGCGCAGATTCTGTTGGAGGTGCGATGTTTAACTGCCTTAGGCTGTATTTTTATTATTGTTTCTAGCATCAATTTTGGAATTTTTTTGTAGCTTAAGATTATAGATTGGTTCTTAGATTTTGAGGATCTAATCGAACAATTTAGGTTCTAATAATGGAATATGCTAATAAATTTAAGGTACCTTTCAGCTTTCAACAGAAAAAATATCTCTCTTCTTCCATTCTTATTTTTAGAAAAAGTTAGGTTGTTTCCTTATTTTCTCATCGTCCACGTGGGTTAGCTTCTTGCCGACAATTAAATATGTTCCATAATCGTGTCTCCTACTTTGTTTCCTTTTCCTGGCCGTCATGTTTCTGTATATAAAGTGTTTTCCATTTTGCTCAACGACATTCAACAAATCATTTGTGCAATACCTATACAAAATCTGCATTTGTCATTCCCAGTCGCGTTATCTAACCTAGTCTAGCTCCCTCTCTTTCTCAGTTGATGCTATTGGAGAAAGAGAGAAAAGAGAGATCTTGAATTTCCATCTTTGATTCGTTCCAGCATTTGCATGTCCCTTTGATTGATCAACTATGGCTAGAGAGCTCAGGTACATGATGAAGCCTTGGATTGAAGCTGCCCCATCTCTCATCGGTTTCCCGTTGAGGCCTTCCAATACTCCGAAATTAGAGACGATAAAAGAAGAGCAAGTAGAGGAATACGAGGATGATGATGACGACGACGACGGTGATAATATTAACGAGTGATTAGCTTTTTGGTTATGGCAAGTTTTATTGTTTGAAATTAGCGTCCTGGTTCTGGAAATGAACTTTAAGAGACGTGAAATTAAATAAAGCACTCAATATCCGTAGAGTCGAGAATCATGTACTATTATATGTATCATAGTAAATAATAGTTTTTGTTGGTGTAACTTATTCTAGTTTGTATAATATATCAATCATATTCAATTAAATAACTATGTAGAATAATCAAAGTCGAGTGATAATTGGTTTAACCCAGACAAAGCTAGCATGACCAAAATCATAGGATTTTCATGGTAGATCAGTACTGTCAAACTTCGATTATGACATAGTTTAACCGGCAGATATGCATTTTCTTAATTTATAAATAAATTATTAAATCTTCCTTTGTTAAATTAAAAGGAATTTTCCATTGTTAGAGCTCTAAACATTTCTAAACTTCGATTATGACATAGTTTAACCCAGACAAAACTGTTTTCTTTTGAGTTTCATGAATAGGTCCTCTTTTAGTAAAATGGTTATTGGTATAGTTAAACAAAGGTACTTCTCATTTGTCTGAAAAAACTGAAGAGCTTGATATTGGTAGAAGTCATGGGGGTAGGGCCTAAATCTGCCTTTTTCATGTTTAAATGTGCTTTTGAGACCAAACCTTTTTAGAACTACTCAAACCTAATTTTAGGTGTAAAATGAACAAATAACAGCATTATTGTAGCTAGCATCATGTTAGTATTAATTTTGCAAGCATTGATTCATGCATACAGTAAACCCTGCAACAATGGTCAGTAATTGGTACCCAAGAAAGATTCATGATTCTCTTTACTCTTTCACTGCCTACAAATCTTTCATTTCACTAGTAAGTAGTAATTAATCTGCTAAAACAGGAAGAAATTGTGAAAGTCTTAGCTAGCATAGACTAAATATTACTCTACTAATTCACATTTTTCATGTATCTTTTCTGGATAATTACTGGTATAATACCCTATACATAGAATTAGAATATGAGAGAAATTGAATTTAAAACCCAAAGATTTTAGCTTATTATTTTAATATAAATATATATCAATAGAACAAAGCCTTATTGACCATTTCTAACTAATATATATATATATATATATATATATTATTGGTAGTAACGAAAAGGATTAAATATTACTAGGTTATCACTCGAACATATGTTTCAAATTTCAATGTCTCTACTTATAACATTGGTAGATTGATCAACAAATTAAGCTCCACTTCTTCTCATTTTAACAGCTTTCTAACACAAATAATGAGCTTATAATTAAGTTATAACATCTCTCTAACACTTCGGAATTGGACAATTTTTTGTTTTTGAAGTTCGTTGTTGTTTGATGATTTTCTTATTTACTATTTACTTTTAATAAAGTACAAAAATACATAAATAATAAAACACCAATCAAACGAAATTAAGTTAATCATAATCATGGAGGTATCTAGTACTTTATGATTTATTAATAACATGATTAAACCTGTTCACTGATCAGATATTCGTTCGATTTGACAGATTTGATTCAAATTGAGATGAATTTAAGATAAAATTTTAATAATTCGGTTCTATTCAAATTATTATTTAAATAATAAAAATATTTTATTTAAATTTAATTATAAAAATATTTTAATAAAAGAAAAGAAAAATTAGAATTTGATTTAATAATTGATAATTCCATGCTAAAATTTTTGACACGTGGTATCTTTCCAGCCATAACTCAAATTCAAGAAAGCAACATCACAGATTAAGCCACGAGAAAGACCAAAATTTAGTATTAATTTTTTATAAAATTACTATTTTATCTTCACAGGATAACATAAGATAATGGTTTTTAAATTGAATTTACATGAACTTTCTAGTTTTATGTAGTTGTATAATTTGTTTTTTCTTACCACAAAGTTTCTATCAGATTCTGGAAATTTCAGGTAAAAGAGTATTGAGCTGTTGCAATAATAAAAACAAAATCAACATATATATATTTTTTATATATATAAAAGAGATCATAATTTGAAAATAGATAAAAGAATTGTAAAGGGATTCGAACGATATCATCTTTTAAAAATAAATTTTGCTAATAAGTGTGTATTTTTAAAAATTAATTAATATATTATTTATAGTAAAAGTATTGTATTAATTATAAAAATTAATAATTTTATTTATCATTTTCAATGCATTAGATAAAGATATTATTACATATGATAACTTTAAAAATATTCTTAAAATATTTATAAATAAAATTTATTAATAATAATTATAAGAATCAACTGTGTTAGCGGGATTAAAAAACAAGATAATTATTTCTTTAAGAGTAAAGTATCTTTTAATCTTATCTGATACATCAAAAACTATGGCTGCTGCAATAATGAAGAGAAGGAAATTATAGGGAAATTAGAAAATAAAAATAGCAGTTGTATAGCTAATGGTGGGTCCATGCAAACGAAGAAAATCAAAATCAAAGGTGGATTGGACGGCTAAAATTAAATGTTATAATAACGTGATTACACATAATCATTCTCTTTAATCATCATTGATCATATCCTCTCTCCCTTCCCTTATATACCCTTCTTCTCGCACTCAGCTCTCTTCATCCACAGCTTAATTAAAAACCCAAAACTCCCAACTCTCTCTTTTTCTCACAATTTTTTCCTAGCAAAAAATGGCTAAGGATATTGAGACTGTAGAGCAAGCTGGGGGAGAGTTCTCAGCCAAAGACTACCTTGATCCACCACCAGCGCCATTGTTTGATGCTGAAGAACTGAGAAAATGGTCGTTTTATAGGGCAGTGATTGCTGAGTTCATTGCTACACTTCTCTTCTTGTATGTCACAGTATTGACTGTGATTGGTTACAAGGTCCAAACCGATCCTATCAAGAATACTATTGACCCTGATTGTGGTGGTGTTGGTATTCTTGGTATTGCTTGGGCTTTTGGTGGCATGATCTTTATTCTTGTTTACTGCACTGCTGGTATCTCTGGTGAGTGACTCATGTTTTGCTCTTTTTAACCATATTCTTCAACAATCCTTTGTTTTGTCTTTAAGAAACTCACTTAGTTGCTAGATTTTTTATTTTTTTTGAAATATTCATATTAGACGTACGTATATTCTTATATGAATATAAGATATAATTTTTAAAAAATTTTAAGTATATAAATTTTTTTTTAAATAAATTAAACATATCTTTGTTAGACGTATATTCATGTCCGATATTCGTACTCGAATCCGGTTCAGTTAAGTGGAGTTTCTTGTTCTTTGTTTCTAGACTGTCTCTTCATCTCTGAGAAAGGAAGTTTCTCAGTAACCAAATAAAACCTGAACTTTTGGCTGCTGATGAAAAGTTTTCTGAACTGTGACACTTAAAGGAGGACATATCAACCCGGCTGTGACCTTTGGGCTATTCTTGGCAAGCAAGGTGTCACTCATCCGAGCCATCATGTACATGGTAGCTCAGTGCTTGGGTGCCATCTGTGGCTGTGGGTTGGTCAAGGCTTTCCAGAAGACTTATTACAACAACTATGGAGGTGGTGCCAACGAGCTCCAAGGTGGCTACAACAAGGGCACTGGATTAGGTGCTGAAATCATTGGTACCTTTGTTCTTGTCTACACTGTCTTCTCTGCCACTGATCCCAAGAGGAATGCAAGAGATTCCCATGTTCCTGTATGTATCTAGAAACTCTATAACTATTAATTTTCAACTTTTCCTAGTACCAAGTTCTTTCATGGTTAGGCTATATTATTCGAATTTGAGTGTGAGTATCGGATATGGATATGTGTTTGATAGACCCGAGCCTGTATTGGGCCGGGTCTGGACAAAGATTTTGGTGATTCAGGCCGATTCGGATCACTGTTTATCTAATAAAAAATAATATATATTTTTTTAAATTTAATTTTAAAAATATATAAAAAAATAAAATGTATATTTTTTAATGTAATGAACAATAAATATGGGCTGCAGATCGGCTCGGCCCGACCCAGGCCGGGCTTGGGCAAAAGAATCCAAAAAAATCAGGCCGCGATCAGGTTCGGCCATGAGAACCTCTAGTGTTAGTGTCTAATATGGATATGTTTAATTTTTTTCAAGATTTTCATATATTTGAAACGTCATTGAAGGATCATATTCTTATATTCATATCTGGATATACGTCGGATACGAGTGTCGGACACGAATATTTAAAAAAAAATTGGACTGGTTAGGTATAGGAGGGTTGCCATGACTTAGTGGTCCCTCCTATTGTTTTCTTCAATTTGTAAAATTATGACTGATGAATTTTCTTTGCATAAAAAAATTCAAGGTGTTGGCACCACTCCCCATTGGATTTGCAGTGTTCATGGTTCACCTTGCCACAATTCCAATCACTGGCACTGGTATCAACCCAGCTAGGAGTTTTGGAGCTGCTGTGATTTACAACAAAGAGAAGGCATGGGATGACCAAGTAAATTATTTCCCTTCCTCTATATAGTTGCCATTTGATACTATTCTTTCAAGAGCAATTTCAATAGTTTTTTCAAAAAGGAATCTCATATTCATATGTTCTTGTTGTTCAGTGGATCTTCTGGGTTGGACCCTTCATTGGAGCTGCCATTGCTGCATTCTATCACCAATACATCCTCAGAGCAGCAGCCATTAAGGCCCTTGGATCTTTCAGGAGCAATGCTTAAATTCAGCTTTATTTTCATACATAATTCAAGAAAAAGGAAAATGGAGAACCTTGAGTGAGCCATTGAACTGTAAATAAAAATATTTATATATGGACAAGGGTGTCTTTTCAATTTCTGTTTTATATTTTTCTTGCTTTCAATGTATTTAAGTTGTGTTTGTCATCTTAGTTTATCCTCATCATCTCTTTTTTTTTTTTTTTTTTTCCTTCTTTTCAATGTTGTGTATTCATGTGTTTTATGCATAATAATTCTACTAGTAAAGTATATTGTCTTGTTTAGTCTCAACCACTATCTTTATCACTTTGTCATCAATCCATTATATTGACTTGCAAATCAAGCTAATCATGCTATAAAATATAGCTTAGCCAACTGCTTGAAATTAAAATGACTTTAATCATTTTCCTAAACTTGATTATGACTTCAAGAAAAAAAAAAAATATATTTTCAATTAAAATGGATGTAAAAGAAAAACTTTATTATTCTTTTATCCCCTAACTAATTAAACAGTTGATTGTGAAAGCCTTCTAGTTTTTACTAAACACTTAAAACAATTGTTGTGAATAGGAATCCCTCTAGATAAGTGATCATCCACTTGGGCTAGGGATATGTACCATCTAGCATAAGAGGTTTTTATACACCATGAAATTCATTAAACAGCTCTATTTCAACCCCAACTTCTAGTTTTTCTTTGCAAAAATTTATTTGGGTTTTTTTTTTTTTTTTTTTAAATTATGGGTAGTGGGGAACCTTCTCCTCCTTTCTATAATATTAGGGCAAGTGTCTTCTTCCTCCCTAAATTACATTTGTCTAATGATTAAAAATTTGGGTTTGGTATAAGCATTCTTATCCTCAATCTCTTATATTATTACACTACATATTGAGTATTGATCAAAGAGCTCAAATATTAATATTTTGCACCCAAAACAATAGCTCAATTGGTTACCCTAAAACTAATATTAGTACTTTCTAGACAATGATATCCCAAAAGAGATTAGATGAGTTGTTTTTGTAGTGGTGGTTTTTGGTAATGAGATATGTATTTTTTTGATATAAAAAAAGCCGCAATCGGGAGATAAGAGAAGGGGTTGTAGATGTTGGAATTCGAATCTCATACTTGTTGCTTGTTGGATGTCATTTTTTAAGAGTGACTGCATGAATCAATTGAACTAAACCCTAGTTCATAAGATTATGTATTTGATTCCTTATGTAATAAGGATTATAAGAATAAAGTATAGTTGCAAAGGACAAAAATTAAGGAAAAAAGAAATGTATTAGGTAGGGTTTGGGATTCTTTTGCTTTTTTAAAGTTGGATGCTTCTCATCCTCTCTATATAACACTATAGTTAATGAATTAATTTAGCTTATCTTGTCCTTATTTTGTGGCCCTTTGGACATTTTCCAGGGCAAAGTAGGTGGTGAGCATTTAGCTCTTTAATGGTGAACAAATTTGGCTTTAAATTACAGAGAATGTGAGTTTTTGCTGTTGAAGTTACAAATGAAAGAGAAATTTGATTTGGATATTATTGTTGATGTCATTCTATCCTTTGTTTTGGAAGGCAAAATATTCAAATTTGAGATGTGATGAATTCATCGACTTGAAGCAAAATCTTATAGAATAGAAAGGTAATCACTTAGCAAATAAAATAAGTTTTTTTTCCTGGTTGATAAGCAATGAATGATGAAGGTCTTATTATCAAAATAAAATTGTTAACACCAAGAGTAGATCTATTCATTAGTCGGATTTTGTCTGATTAAATCCGGATAATAAAAATTTTGCTTGATCAAAACCCATCGTTCGAAAAACTCATTTTATTGTTGAAAAAAGTTTAAACTATTAAAAAAAATCATATTAATATTTATATATCTTCATAATTAAATTTAAATAAAAAATATTTTTTATTATTTAAATAATTATCTGAACCGACTCGACTCAGTTCAAATTGAAAATCTTCTATTCCAAACCCGGTCTAACTTGGACATGTCTAACCAGAAGTTCTTATCTCCTTATCCAAATAATAGTAAAATGATAATATTTCAAAATATGAGCAGAAAAGAAAAGGAAAAAACAAAAACCCAGGACTTATATTATTATTTTAGAACTAAGATAAAACTTTTCATTAGAGAGGAAATCTTCAAGTTAGAATATACCTTTAGCTCAAAGCATCATAAACTTTGCATTAATTATTGTCTCTCCAGAGCATATTCTACACTAATTAAGATCCTATCAAGAGCAAACACTTAGGATCAATTTAGATGGGCGATGAGATTAACTCCGGAGAGATTAAAAATAGTGGTGGCGGTAAGATTAGTTACTATAGCGATGAGATTAAAATCAGTGGTTGGATATGTGTTTGGATTCAAACACAGCGGTGGCGGTGAGGTGAATTATACTGAGAAAGAAAAATAACCATTAAGAGTATTAGATTAAAATGTGTATATTATAATAAATAATTACAAATTTTATGTATATTTTAATAATATTTAATATTTTAATTAATTAACTAATTATTATAATTAATTATATAAATTTATTTATCATATTAAATAAATAATTTAAAAACTTTTAAATAAAAATTAAAAAAACAAAATAAAAATAATGAGAAAGTTAAATAAATAAAATTTAAAAAAATAATAAATAATAAATGAATAAAATAAAAAGATTATTGAAAAATAAAATAAAAAGATAAAAGAGTAATTATTTTTTCATTGTAGGATCCAATTGCTAACTGAATCCTTCCTTCTCCAGTCCACAACTAGAGGGGACGATCGCTTTTAATTGCATAGTGGGGTGCATTCAAATGCACCCCACGGTCGTATTGATAGTGCGTTGGAATCCATATGAAGCCTTAATCAACAAAATTAGTCTATTTTTGTCATAGTTTAATTAATCAAATGCCAAATCAAGAAATTGTTTATATTATTCTAGAAATGTCTAGATTATGCATAGAAATTAATTTGCAACTGTAATTATCTTTTATACCAGTATTTTAACTTTTGATATAGTGATGATTTATATGTATGATTATTATCTCTTATTTAAAGACTTGGATTATATTTTATATATATATATATATATATATAAAATAAAAAAATAAAAAATATATACATGGGCCTGCTAGGGTCCAAAACAGATGCAAGGGGCTTTTGCCTCTTTGCCTTGATGATCCAACCCAATATATTACCTTAGCTTTAGGTAATCATGGTATCCCAATTGTTAAATGTATACCCTTTTTCCCAAAGGAAAACTTCAATACATCTGACTAAAACATGTGACTTTAGAGGTGCAATGCATGGCTAAAACATGTGAAGCCCTAAAAGCCCATTGACTCAAAAATAAGAATCTTGTGGACATATTAAATGGACCACTGCAGGAGAAGAACTAAACAGAAAATGAGAAAGAAACTGAACCAAACAAAAGAAGATAAGATATATATAAATTAAGCATGAAAGGTTACATGATTTAAATATTACATGTGGGGAAGATGACTGCATTGGTTTCAATTTTAGGTCAAACTGGTAATTTTAGACACGACACAATTATATGATATGAATATGACATAAAAAAATAATACGAATATGCGAACGTATCAAAATTTATATAATACGAATTATTAATGTATCAAAATTTATATAAATAAAAATATTTTAAACACGATTATAACATAATACGAACACGAATTGTCAAGTTTAGTTTTGAGGCTTTTGGGCATGCCCCTCCTGCAATAATGGTCAAGACGGGTGAAACAGGCTAGCCATTATAATTACATAAATAAAATGTGTTTTTAGGCCCTTTGCTGATCCTTCAAGCTAAGTAAAACTCCATGCTTCCATTACTTTCTTTTTTTTTATTCATGTATGATAAAGAATATATGAAGAGAAAATCATTCAGAACATTTTTTCCTATATATCCAGTTTCTTTTTCTTCTTCTATGATTTTAAAATTTCATGTAAATGATGAGATTAGCCTATGATTTTCTTCTCATTTGAAATTCATGTGAGTGCATGATAAATTATGTAATTAAGTTATTATAATTTCTTTTGTTCTCAATCCCTACTCTAAAAAAAGTGTTTGAGAAGGCAATCAAACATATAGAAACATGGCTTTGAGAGTAAGTATATGGAAGACAAGCATAATGATAAGTCAATGGACATTAAAAGATAAAGAAAAAAAAGTTGATAATAAGCCAGCAACTCCACTTAACTTTTGTCATGTTGAGACCAGTAGTTATATCCGAGCTCGGTTTGATCCGATTTATGAACAGCTTTAATGTAAACTATAATTTTTTTTTTTTTTTTGAAACTACAATCCATTGTCTTAACCCATCCCTTTTCTTCCCCTATCCATGGCAGGAAATTACTAATAGCATGAGACATTTAGTTTAGAAGAAAAACTTGCAATATTGGCACTTTCTCAAGGGTTAGCAACTTAGCATACACTTCCTTAAGGGTTAAAAATGAAGAAAAAGCTGAAAATGAAAATTACTTTTAACTTAAAATTAACTCTTTTTATGTCTGGAATGCACCTTTTTGAACCATCATTTTACCTTACCAAAATTAAATGCCAAGCAAGCAACAACCACTTTAAAAGGCCTTATAAAAGCCATTGTAAAGGCACCCAAAGTTTAATTTGAACTCAAAGGCAAAGAAAAAAAGAAGCAAAGAGTGCAAAAACATGAGTCCATTTGCTTCTTTCTTGATTCTCATTTCTTCTCTAGCTCTTCTATCTATTGCTAGGGGTCAAAACAGAGCTCCCCATGGCATTGCTTATGAGAATCCCATGGCCTTTTCGCCCTCAGCATATGAATTCTTCCATCCGAAAACCCAAGAGCCAGACACCAAAAAACCCTGTGCAGCTTCCAATTGCTCACCATTGTCTATTGCACTTGAAAGCAAGGTTTCAACAAAAAAAAAATCTGGGCATCGACTGGGAGCTGGTGGAATTGCTGGCATTGTTTTTGGTTTGGCATTTGCAGTGCTTTTGGCAATGGGTGTTTATTATGTGCTTAACACTCGTCGAGCTAATGCTAATAGAGCAAAATCTGTTCAACCTGATGCCTAAAATCATGTGCTCTTTCAATATTCTCCATTGTATAATATAGGCTAAAGGCTAGAGCAGTTCGGAATTAAGTCTTTCTTCTATGTTTTTAGTCATCTTATTTGCTCCTCTTCTCTTTGGTTTTTAATTCCTCCTTCCAATCTGCTGTCATGGAGTCTATTGTTTTATGATTCAATTTGTTTATATAATTGCATGATATAATTTCACATTTAGTGTATGAGATTTTGTTATCATCACAATCATTCATTGCAATGGCAGACACATAAAAATGTAGGTCCTGAAAGTCGAGGGAAAGATCATTGAGATTATGCCCATAATCATTAACAGGAGAGGTAAAATTAGCTAGAACATATTACTGTAATTCTCTCATTTTATACTCCAAATTGCATGGTTCTAAGTAGACATGATCAAAGACCGAGCAACAAGGATTTTTTTTTTTTCGAGTCGATCCGGCCTGAATTATTATTCATTAATAAAAATTAATTAATTTTAATTTAATTATACATATTAATATAAAAATATTATTTTAAACAGCGATATGGATTTTCAGGCCGATCCGACTCGAACTTGGATAAGAAAAAAAATTTAAAAAATAGAGCAACTGTCCGATCCGGCCCATAAACAGGTCTAGTTCTAAGTGCTTCTTTGAGAGCTGATTAAGTATGCATCATCCTTGGGTTAAATATCAGCCCTATGCCTAGAAGTAGTTGTAGCCAACTACTTTACATTCATTTCCAACACTAGTGTGTATCAATAACCAAACCATTTAATATTTTGATTTTATGAACTAAACCATAATGCACTAATTGGGGTTAGATTTAGATGTTTGATACCAACTAAACCATTTGGGATTAGATTTGATAATAAGAGCTAAACCACTAATGTTATGTACTTTTTATTTGGTTGTTGTATCGAAAGACGCAATAAATTGAGATTTTCTTATTGGATCGGATCATTTCGGGACAAGCACATCATTTATAATGAAAAAGATGAGCTTCAATTAGAAACATGAATTTAGGAGGGGGAATTTGGATATAATTTTGCAGTGTAAATTCTGAGGATAATTGGAAATAGTATTACTCAACAAGTTAATAAAGATTCATATATCTAAGAGCATGAAGATGGATTTAAAATTCATTCCTTTTATCTAGCTATTTCAAGTTTAGTAATCTACTACTAATTAATTTGAGCATCATATATAGTAATCATGTTTTAATCACTTTTATGATGACATAATTTATACTATTTAAAACCCTAAATCCTCTTTCCCGAATTCAAGTCTCCTTAACCCTACCTAAGGGAAAGATCTAAAGCCATTGCTCTTACTTGATAAGAGCAGTGGCTTTGATCAAGCTTTACAAAAAATCCGCCTAACATAGTATCGTGTGATTGTAGACCTACTCAAGGACCAAGTAGTCAGTCCGACCCGATCTGAACCAGGCTTGGATAAGAGTATTTGTAATTCGAGCCAAACCGGCCCGAATTACTATTCAACAATTAAAAAAAATATTTTTTTATTTAAATTTCATTATAAAAAATATATAAATATTAATATAAAATAATTTTTTAATAATTTATAAATAGTGAAAAAAATTTATGTGCTTGCCCAAGCTCGATTTGAAACGGGCTTGGGCAAAATTTTTTTTTTTTTCCAAGCCTAGATCCAGCCCGACCATAAGCACCTCTACGTGTGAGGCAACCTTCATGATCCAATTAATAATCCAATGCTGGTAAATAACGAAAGGGTATCAAGCATGTGGCAGGGATAAAACAAATGTTCGACATTTAAGTCTTAAGGAAGAAGGAAAAGAAATGAAATGATACCAGGAAATCTTTTTAAAAGCCATATATCACGAAAATTGAATTTACCATTATTATATGTTATGTATTACAACATAGCATAACCCCAGGATGCATTACCACTTTAGGTTCAAAAATTTAGAGAGATACAGCTGAGTACAAGTTATTGTATGCAACTATGTTGCTCCGACTCTTCATTGTTTTTGAAGTATCCGTGTCCAACATCCATGTCCAACGCATATCTGGATATGGTTATAGGAATATGATCATCCAAAGACCCTCCAAATACATGAAAATCTTTAAAAAAAAAATTGAACATACCTGTGTTGGACAGATACCCGTGTCCGACACTCACATTCGAGTCCGAATAACATATGTATACAATAATATGAAGTAATGTACACATCAACAGTGGACTGTAAAATTACTCCAAATCTTTTACCATTTACGTGAACTGATGGACTCAATTACTGGCACAAATATCTGGTCCACAGCTTTGTTCCATAGAAGTGCAAACTCCGAGCGAGATTTCTTTCCAAATATCGGTTCTTTCATCTGGAAGAAATTCAAAGTAAAACTATGAGAATTTCATCCCACGCACTGCAAATGATGAAACAAGATTTTACTTGTGAAAGCCAAATCTACTTGTATAGCAATTTTTAGATAATAATAGGTTCATCATTTCAGTGAGGTTAACCATTTCTTTCAAATTACTATATATTCCTCTTTCCTATACTGCAAAACAACATGGATAAGTCTCATATCTATCCCAAGTTAATATGACCTTAAACATAAGGTTTTATACTTTCTTCATTAGAGGTAACATAAATTATCTACAAGATAGAATTTTGAAGAAATTGGTTGTTCAATAGGATGAAAATATTGCTGAAGATATTTGATTATTTCCACAGTCATTAAAAAAAAAGTGTACAAAACATATTTAAAGACTGCGGAAGCAACCAAAATATCTCTGGCAATTCCAATCCCCTTCTAATTAAACCATTAAATAATTTGTTAATAACATCCTAGATGAGATTACTCTGCTTTCTGTTCTAAAGATACAAATCTGTAACACTAGAAACTTACACAATTAGACCTGTTAATAAATTAAAACCAGACAGTTCAATTTCGTTTATTTCTTATGCAAAGCTAGGGAGTCAAATCACCAAGTTCAATCATTATTTTTTGAAGCATTGACAAATACTAAGAGACTATGTTACTCGAACTCGGATGTGAGTGTAAGACACGAGTATGTGTCTAACACGGGTATGTTCGATTTATTCTAAGTTTTTCCTTATATTTGAAGGGTCCTTGGAGGATCATATCCCCGTACCCATGTCCATATATGTGTCGGACACGGGTACTTCAAGAAAAATGAAGAGTCGGAGCAACATAACTAAGAGATAGCTAAGAGGTAGATTTTGAACCTCAAATTTTAAAGAATGTGATAATAAGCCCCGGTCTCCCTACATCTAAGACCATAGAAATTTATACCGGAGCACAAGATTTCTCCTGATCAACCACTCTTAGAAAGAACAAGATAAAGGAGAAAACTAAAAGAAGTTTATAAGAAATTCCCAAAATGAAGGGGAAGAAAGCCATTTCCCTTGTTCCTTCCGAGAACCAAATACAAAACTAAACATCTACATTTCTCATTACGCATTTGATTTTTTGCATTTTCACTCCTTTCCTGCCTCCAATCAAATTCCCATCTTTTATCACTTGAGCTAAATCACAAGGATTTCAATAGCCTTATCCCTTATAACTTCACTGGTTATAAATTCCTCAAACTTCCAAATCTTCTTCAAATCAAAGCTTTTTTTTTTTTTTTTCCTTTCATCTAATAAAATAGAAATAATGACATGACAAAGTAATCAAGAAATTTCCTTTTCTTAAAACTAATTTGTAAAAAGAAGCTTAAAACTTGATTTTTTCCCCCCCGGTAATTATAAGAACTTCAATCTACTACTTTTTCTAGGGTTTCAGATAACAAATATAAAACAAAATTCAAAGTTGCTCGAATACTACGATCCCTGTCAACGCGGTTCCAAGTGCGGCACCAAGCAAACGCTCCTGCATTTTCATCAAATATCACAAATTTAAAAAGAAAGAAGAATTAGGGAAGCAAAGAGATTAAGCGTTTTGGATTTTATTTGATTGGGAACCTGAGCGAGAACGCTGATCATGGTGAGAAATCTGGCGTCGGAATTCCGATTTGGGAAAATTTCTTCTTTTTTATTTAACTCGAAAAAAGAAAACGAAAAAGAAAATTTGGGTTTTTTTTCGTTGTCCAAAAGCCTGAAATGAAAAGCACCAAGGCCCATTTTCCCCCATATAGGCTCACACCCAAAATGAAATGGATAAGGCCCACTTAGGTTCATTCTCAATGTTTTTTATACATATATTTTGAAGTTATCCGAGATTAAATCTTAATCACTTGAATTAAGAATTTAATATTTTATCAATAAATCACATGACTATTAATTAAGATATCGACGTGTTATAATTTTTTGAAAAAAAAAAAAAAACCAACTACTTTGAAAAATAAAATGCATATTTTTCTTTAACTACTTTTCCCTCCACCATGCAAAATGCTAAAAGATTATAATATAAGGTGTAATTAATATTTAGAATGGTCTTATAACAACTAAACAAAGTCTTCTTTTGTGATAGTTGCAGAATTGGATTTGAAGTTTGAACTTAAAACTTTTTTTTTTTTTTTTTTCATTTTGAATATTGTAAGATGTGATTTCTACTATTTAGATAATGGCTTTGATCATAGTTAATTAACTAAGTTTTGGGTAATAAACATTCTATCTTTAATTTGCCTTGACTCTTAATTAATTATCCATTCAAGTGTAGAACAACATGGCAACACTAATTACTTTTCTTATTTCTTAAACTATTTAGATTATGAGAAATTATTTCATACACTGTCAATAAAGTTTTTAGATTTTACAAACAGAGTTAAAAGGATGACACATATCCCTTAGGATAAATAGATTTGATGCCCCTCCAATATTTTTTAACATGTGTTGAAAAAAAAAAAAAACACTAATGTTTAACTATTTATAAATAACAGATAACTTTGAACACTTATCATAAAAACATTGAAGGAGCACAAAAAGGGATAGAGAAAATCTATTCCCTTTAGGATATAGTAAAAATAAATAAATAAATAAATAAATAAATGAAACATGTGATCGTCTTTTTAACCCGTTTATGAAATTAAAAAGTTCCACTACAATTGTACCAAAAACGGACCCTTAGATTATTCATCCAAATAACTATGCATTCATCAATTTTGATCCATTTCTTTGGGAGAAATCAGCATTCAATGCCCTGGTGGCTGATGGGTGATGACCATGTTTGGAAATGGAAAAGAAATTGTGGAGCTTATACGAAAAATGGACCCCCCCCTCCCCCGCGCCCCCACCATAAAAAGAAATGTAATGGCAAGGAAGGTGTGCTTGCTTTGCATGTGAGCGGCTGTCAGCGCCCCCCATCACATTTTCTTTCATGTGATTGTCTCAGCTGCCTATACCTGCAATGCCGATACAATGCAAGCTGCAACTATTCAAAAAAAATGGTCTCTCTCTCATTGCCTCCTCATTACAACCATGTGTCCCGCCCAAACCCTTTCTGATTGGGACTTATCATCTAAACACCGGAGGGCAAAAAATTAGTTTTCCATTTTCGTAACTGTAGACTGTAGGGTACACTACCCTTCCAACAACTGGACAAGTTATACAACATCTTTCCCATGTTCCTCCCTCAGACACAAAGACAAAATAATACTCCCTAGTCTGAACTCTGAAATCCTTTCTCTGCTAATCATTTCAATTTTCAAGTGTTTAAAGGTTTGAGGGAAAAAAAAAAAGTGAAATGTAATGCGGTTGTTACTTGTAACCATTGACCATTTCTATGGGAGAAGCCAAGAAAATCAACTGCCTCTTGGAAATAGACCAACTGTTTGTTTTGCCTCATAGGAACATCCGGTCCTACTTAGGAAGATTTTTTGAGAAAATTAATTATATGATCTGCTTGTGTCCTTTGCTGCTTATTGGAAGTCATCCATTCTTCAATGCCTAGTTGCATACCTACAAAAGAAGGCCTCTGGGAACTGTAAAAAGAAGGCCAAGGAAGAAAGCAGCTTTTGTTCTTGACTTGATAACCCTGTCTGCAGGGCATGGACCAGCTTTAATGGTACGTATTCTATAATTGTTTTTGCTTTCTGGTGTTGCTGGGTACTTTGCGTTATTTGTATAGACATTCTGTCAATGGTGACTTCACCTTGGAACAGTTTCATGCAAAACAGGTTCAAAAGACATGTTATGTCACTGTAATTCATCACTTTTTTTAGTTGCTCTTTGCTTAGTCCTGAGTTGGTTCCTGGGATTATAAATTTCCCTGGTTAAAACTGGAAAAGCAAAAGGCTTTTCGTTTCTTTATCCACATAATGTTGAGAATCATATGTGTAACTTTTTGTCTATATCCTGTCCGATTATACTTTTGCCGAATACTATTGTTTTCTTCAAACAAAACCCATAAATGCTTTGAAGATTTTGGTTAGATTATGTTGGTAGAGAGATCAGTATACGGGTTAATGGTTATTTATCGTTTCTGTGGATGGTCTGGCAAGCATTTTTCTTGGCTGACAGTTGACCACTTTATTAGATTCTCTGAGGGAATCTTTTAGGATTTGGCATGCCAAATGGAGATTTACAGACATGAACATTGTTGGCTGGCTGGTTAAGAAAAACCAGAGATAACTATATCTGTCCACTTCAATAAAGACAAAATTGTTTTAACTGTTCTTTTTACTAGCTTAGCTGGAATTTTCAGTAAAGAGAAGCATTATTGTTCAATCAGACAATTTTGATGCAAAATTCTCAAATGAATAAGCTTTTCTAGTACTCATCCAGCTCTAAGTTTGAATTACCAGAAAGTAACATAGAAATTTGTGCTACATGAGTACACCATAACCATTCCTCTTGTCACCATGCAGATAAGTTCCTCTATTTATTTACTTTTGCTGAAGCTTTCTCCTTTCCTTTCCAACAAGCCTGATCATTTTCTTGTGAATGGCCTTTATCTATTTGGTTACTTCTGATGAAGGTTTTACCTGTCTTTTTCTACAAATTTGTGATAAGAAAGGGTCCTTTTTTTAGGGTTCTTCATTCTTGGATGGTTACTCAAGACTCTTGTTATTATCCAGTAAATGTTTTACTGATATGAATCTCTAACCTGTTGCTAAAGTTTTACTCTCAATGATATGATTGTAAATCCATAACTGATAGAAGTGACATGAGGGAGAGTGGTTTTGAGACTTTGATTTGATTCTCTTTTAGAGTGCCTAGAAAATGTTTGGTCAATGGAGACTTCAATGGAGTGAGGCTTATTGACAATGCGCTTGTTCTGGTGGGAGCTGCTGCCACTTCTTTTACTGATCCAACTGTTGCAACCCAACTGTCTAAGTCACAAGCTCTACAGTAAGCTTTCTTTCCTTTCTTTCGGAATAGCACTTTTTTACTCGGATTCGGGTGTGAGTTTCGGATATGGGTGTGAATCCAACACGTGTATGTTCAATTTTTTCCAAGATTTTCATGTATTTGGAAGGTCCTTGGAGGATTATATCCCCATACTCATGTCCGGACACGGGTACTTCAAGAAAAATGAAAAGTCGGAGCAACATAGTTTTTACTTACCATGAATTTGAAACTGTAGCCAAGAGATTAGGACCTTCAAACTCTTCATTTGCTAGAATTGCATTCAAGGAAATTATGAATGATTCTTGAATTATTGCTTAATGCACTTATACCCTCTTAAGTGCCAAAAAAATGCTTGATATAGTAATTCGATTTTTTGGAATGCATATGCTTGAGTCCCTTGATTCATTCTTCTCTTGATATTAAGACTGAGATTCAATGACACTTCATTGTTTGTTAAATTGCAGCTGAAGCTTTACTTATTTGCAAGAGCACAGTTTGCACTCCTCAAGAAACCAGCAGTAGATTTGGGAGGTTCCCCTGCCTGAGGCAATGGGCATATGTCAATTGTTATCAACCAGAAGATGTGGATGTTGTTTCCTTGTAAGCTCCCTTTTTAGACATACACATGCATGGTTGTTTTTTAATGCATTTTCTTTAAATTTCTGTCACTTTGAAGATGATATCATAATATCAGAATAATGCAAACAACAAGAACCAATCGACATGTATATGATCATCGAATTAGGCTCCAGGACTCAAGCAAGCACAAAACTTTAGTTACTGGGGAAATCTTCTCCATATGTTGTTGCTATGTTGCTCCGACTTTTCATTGTTCTTGAAGTACCCGTGTCCGGAATTCGTGTCCGATGCATATCCGGATATGGGTATGTGGATATAATCCTCCAAGGACCTTCCAAATAGATAGAAATTTTAGAAAAAAAATTGAACATACCCATGTCCGACACTCACACCCGAGTCCGAGTAACATATAGAGGTTGTTTGTCTGAACAAAATAGTTGTGTTTAACTTTATGGAAATGCTTTCATGTAAGCATGCATATGAATTAACTATATGTATATATTGATGCAAACATTCTAGTAAAAGACACAGCAAAATCTCAACTTTCAATTAGCATGACCAGGTGAATCATATCACTTATATCTTTATTTGGTGCTTACTTGTTGAAAATCTAAATCCATTTTGATGGTGGTAGGTAGCCATGTTTCAACTCTTTGTTCTTTCATCCATGATCTTATACAATTATAAGAAATAATTTCTGAGTTGAGTAGTGGTAGACTTAAGATTAAGATTTCTGTCTTTTCTTTTATACCATCTGCTCCAAAACAAAGAACATTTAATTTCATCTCAGATTCTAAAGCTATGTTGCTCCGACTCTTCATTTTTCTTAAAGTACCCGTGTCCGACATCCGTATCTGACGCATATCTGAATATGGGTATAGGGATATGATCCTTCAAGGACCCTCCAAATACATGAAAATCTTGAAAAAATTGAATATACCCATGTCCGACACTCACACCCGAATCTGAGTAACATAGTTCTAAAGAATGTTTTGAGTTATAACAAGCTGTTTCCTCATTTCATTGACACTTAATTAAACAAAAATTTGTAATAATATCCTGGGATCCAATTCTTGCACAGGATTCCTGGAATCTCTCACATATCTCTTCCAAGTAGATTAATTGAATTGTTGTCTTTTGCTCCAAATTTCATCCCCTCTTACTCTCCAATTCAATATCAAGAGAAGCCCTCTAAATCAAGACATGGAAGGGTAGCAGCAGCAGCTTCTGTTGATGGCGAAAATGGTGTTCCAACACTCACACCTTTGCAAACAGGGGATAAGAAACCAAGAAAACAGACCTTTGGTGCCATAATTGGCGGTGCTAGTGCAGCTCTGCTTGTTGTAGTGATCATTTTGGTGCTTGTTTATATCTGCTTGATGCGTGTTAAAAGATTCATGAGGAGAACATCTGAGACAGCATCTTCTATGCCATCTTCTACTGGTAAGCCGATCTTCTTGACATATAGATGCAGAAATTTATGAGGCTTAAAACTTTCTGAACTATTAGTCAAATCAATCTCTCTTTATATACTTGTAGACACCTCAATGATTATATTGACATCTTCAGATTTACAATACAGAGGCTGAAAGAATCTATGTTTGTTCCAACTCTTAATTTTTCTTGAAATATCCGTGTCCGACACACTATGTTACTCGGACTCGGGTGTGAGTGTCGGACACGGGTATGTTCAATTTTTTTCAAGATTTTCATGTATTTGGAGGATCCTTGGAGGATCATATCCCCATATCCATGTCCGGATATGCGTCGGACACGGGTACTTCAAGAAAAATGAAGAGTCAGAGCGACATAGCCGATACATATTCGAACATGGACATGAAAATATGGTCCTCCAAGAACTCTCCAAATACATGAAAAAACTTAATATAATTGAATATACCCGTGTCGGATACTCACACCCGAGCCTAAGTAACATAGGAAAGAATAATTGCATCATAGAACAATATACCCTACGGTAGATTTTAATAACAGAATTTCCTCCCCTCTCTTTCTGTTTGAGCAGTTGAGTTGGAAAGAGTTAACACTTCCGACTATGCTGGTGTTCCATCTCCAAATGATACACAAAATTTAAGGCAACTAACAATGTCAGAGCTGGAACATGCTACACACAACTTCAGTCAAAGTAATATCATTGGTGAAGGTCGATTTGGTTTAGTCTACAAAGGACTACTTCAAGATGGAACTATTGTGGCAATCAAAAGATGCTTAAATACCCAGGTTCATTTTTTTCTTCATCAGGTAAAACATCTATTCGAGCATTGTAAAGATTTGATAGGAAAAGAAATTAGGGATTGGTGAAAGAATAGGGATGGTTTTAAGATTTTTTTTTCACTTGATTTGAATCTTTGTACCTGAATTAGTGCAACTCTGAACTCAAGAACAAAGAAGATAAACCAGAACCTGTCATTATCTAGAACCAAGAAAACATTGAATCACAACAATGTACTAAACCCTATAAGTGACATTTCTTAGCATCTAAGAAACTAGATTAGTGGCAATATTCATGATAATGTTTGTCTGGCTGCAATGCAGGTAAAGCAAATAGCTCAAGTCAGCCACAAGCATCTGGTCAAGCTTGTTGGTTATTATGAAGATAGCCACCAGCAGTTTCTAGTCTATGATTATATCCCTAATGGAAATGTTGGAAATCACTTATATGGTAATATTTCTTTTACATATATATTTACAAATTACGAATGTCCCAAGTGCAAATTAATCCTAACGATTTCGTTCCTTTTTTTCCAGATAGCGAAGGTTCACCAACTGGAAAACTAAACATGCGGCAAAGGTTATTGATTGCTCTAGGTGTAGCCAAAGGTACATTCACCAATTTAAAGTAAAACATTATTAGGAGGATTTAGGCATTAGCTTTCTTTCTCAATCGTACTTTTTTATTTGGATCAGGACTTGAATATCTTCACAGTTTGGTTCCTCCTTTCCTGCACATGCATTTCAGAAGTAGCAATGTTCTTTTAGATGAAAACTTTACAGCCAAGGTTTCTGATTATGGATTGTCCAAATTGGTGTCAGAGGATCAGTTTTACGCATCATCTTCAGCCATTGACTGCTTTCTTGACCCAGAGTATATGCAAATCAAATCCTTCTTTGAAACCCATTGCATACTTTTATCAAATAGTTTAAAGACACTTCCATACTTTGTGTCTAATTCATCTTCTTCTTCTTTTTTCTCAAGGTTGTATTCATCAAAGAAATTTTTAGTGCAAAGCGATGTATATAGCTTTGGGGTCTTCCTCTTGGAGTTGACTAGTGGACGTGAAGCAGTTTGCAGAGATCAGTCAAACTCAGAAACAACGTTAATAATGCAGGTTTTGCAGAGTTTTATCTTCCTCTGATACAATTTTTCTGATTACCTATGTTGCTCCAACTCTTCATTTTTCTTGAAGTACTCGTGTCCGACACCTGTGTCCGACGCATATACGGACATGAGTATGAGGATATGATTCTCCAAAAATCCTCCAAATACATAAAAATCTTTTAAAAAATTGAACATACCCATCTCCGACAATCACACCCGAGTCCAAGTAACATAGCTGATTACCATAGCATCATTGTCAGGCAATAACTTTGTATAAGTAACCTTTCATTCTTATAAAAACCTCTTTGTTTTGAAGGCCAAGGATTCCAACGATATTGTCAATTTTGTCGATAAAACCTTAGGGGACAAGTCAATGCGTGGTGCGAAACAGGTAGTGGAGTTGGCATTGGAATGTGTTGATATTAGTCCTAGAAGACCATCCATGAAAAGAATCGTTGAAGAGCTAGAACGAATTCAAGAGAAAGAAATTGGTGGTTTGCATTTTGAATCAGGTCAGGAAATTGGAGCAGTCACACTGGGGAGCGAGCTCTTTAAATGAGCTCTGCTTTGCCTGTCTTTATATGTTGCCTTTGTAGTAATCATTCTTTTATTGAATTTATTGACTGTAATTACGAAACTCTTACAAGCAAATTGATTTTGTAAAAGAAAGAAATTAAGCAAATCAAAGTGGTATACATTTTTATATCCAAAGATTTGACAACCAAAACCCTAGGTTGGGAAATACCCATTTCCTCATTTTCTAAAGCATGAAGTGTCAATGTTTCAAACAAGTTCTCTGATTCAGCTGAGCTATAATATCCGCATATTGAGACGGCTAAAGTTATAGCAACCTCAAAACATGCTACAAGAAAACCTTTATCTATATTCCTCCGGCAAACTATAGCCGGTCATGACTATTTTGTCAGCGAACATCTTTCCGGTCTTAGGCATGACATGCCAATGCAATGTCAAGTTGAATTCTTTGCCACGGAGATTGTTTCCCTAGATAAGGAAAGATTAAAGAAAAGAGATAATTAATTCTCAATTGCAGGATCCAAAGACCTAATTAATGTGTAAATCTATATGAATAATAGCAAGCTACTTCATCTTTATGGGCATTACCTGATCAACAAAACGATACTTGTTTGAGGTGTGGATCCAAAACTTTGCATGCTCTTTGGCAGGTATTATAGCATCCCAAAGTGATACCTATAAATACCATGTCAAAAAGAATCAATGAGCGAACATATTTTCCGCTAAGACAAAAACATAAATAGCCTCAGCCTAAAAAACAGAGGCATTTAACAGGTAATAACCAGAGACAGCTCATATTGGTAATAACCAGAGGCATTTAACCTTACCTGATTCAAAGAATTCTGCGGGGTTTCGTACTCAGCTGCTAGAAATATGAAAACCTGTGATGATCAACAAGGTGATGATATTTTAAATCAGCTTCAAGATAATGGATGATTATGAGAAAAGAACAGCTGGCAGAAAAAAGGATGCCTAAGAATATAACCACCCCATAAAAATGGAATTTTTCTATTACAAATATGAATTTTTGAAATACACAAAAAATAATAGAAAATAAAAATAAGAAAGCATTCAAATATATCAGAATGAAATTCTTCTCAAAGTCCATCGTGAAAAGAATTATCTCATGCACCAATAATATATACAATGGAAGACGCAAATGAGATGAAGTTCCAAAACAGAAAAATATAAAGATCTATGAAGAAGTAAACCTGTTTCGTGTTCCATGTAAACAATGATTGCAAATCAGCTGATATATTCATTGTCATGCTGACCTACATAAGTCAAAAGCATTTACTTAAAATTGACCAAAAACTAGCAAGAGTTGCAGCCTTGCAGGAAAGCCAAACTATGGCTGAAAATAAGAGAATATTAATCCGATGAACAGATTAAAAAGAAAGGGGGAGGTGGGAGAGGATAACGATATACATTAAGCAAGCAGTGACAATACGAAACACAATTTAACAGGTGACTGGAAACAACATTACCAAATGAAAACATAAGGTAATGAAAACAACATTACCTCATCATTCCCCTGCGGCTGCTTCTGGAACCAATTTATGTTCATAATCTAAAGTCACACCCAACAAAATAAAAATCAAAGATAAAAACACGAATCCAAAAGGGTTTATGAAAAAGAGAACAAATCATTGATCTAAACACCTATCCAAATATGAGTATGTGCATAAAGATGGACCTGGATTTCTGCAGAGGGAGAGGGAGTGTTGAGGTTGTCCGAGACAGACGCGATGGCGCACAATAGTGCCAGAATCGTCAAAGAAAATGTTAAAAGAGCATTTAATCTGTACCCAAAAGAATGCATCTTTTCCTCTTCCTTTACTTTGTTCAATCCTACTCCTTCTCAGCTTTCAGTTCAGTTCCTCTGTTTACTCCAAAATATATTGAACCAAAAAAGTGAGATAAAATCTATCAAAGTTTTCCCTGATGATACTACTACACATCCCCCAAAGACTTGATTATACTTATTCCAAATTAATCCTTCACAAATCTACAAATTCAGCAAAACTCGTCCCAAGAGGAAAATCCAACATTAAGATCAAATCAGACTAGGGTTTCAAATTGTGAATTGGATTAGGGAAGAGCAACGGGATACAACTTAAGAGAGTAAAACCGCCAATAGTCAAGATCAACGAAACGCCCAAGAAATACACAGATATAAGCAATTTATATATTAGAAAAAAACTAAAAGATTAAAATCTATAAAAGAAAAAAGAGAAAATGAATTCACGACAACGATACCAAGATATATTTAAAAAAAAATAATAATAATAATAGAAATCAGCATTCAGTGAAAATTAAAAAGATATTTTGCAAGCAAAACAAAACTGAAAATTAAAGAAATTAAATAAGAGCATGGAATTAGAAATCTGAACTCTAATTGAAAAGAAAACTAATTAGTTAAATAAAAAGAGGTAAGAAAAAATTACCTAAAGTGAAGAGAGAGGAGAGGGAAGATGGAGAGAAGAGAAGGAAGTTAAAGAGAGGGTTTGGAAACGGGTTTTATACTTTTTAATTTTATTATTGGTAAAACTGCGGAAATGTAAGATTTTGAAATTTGAAGTATTGTTGGGGGGTTTAGTGAAAATAAATAAATATAGTGGGTCAAAATATAAATAATGAGAAAGGAGACGTAAGCCTAGTGTCGTGGGCCGTGGCCCGTGGGTCACCTATGAAACCAAATTTATTTGGTAGATTTTTTTACTATTTATATTTAAAAAAATAAATAATAAAAAATTAATCAATTGTAACTTTAACTAATTCAAAAACATTGAGATTTTATTATTATTTTCTATACAAAATAATAATCCTTTTTTATTTTCAATTTTTTTTATTTTTTTATTTAAAGACTTCAATCTGAAAATCTTAGATTGTAATCAATGTATTATTATTCCTTAAAAGCTTATATGTTAGGACTTTATAAGTTTGAAAACTAATGTTCTAAGTAGACTTGTCCAAACCTACAAGTTTTACCCTCAATGAAATAGATTTTTAAATAAAAATTCAATATATATATATATATGAATTTATTAACAAATGCTTTAATGTTATTTTTTAAAATTATTATCTATAATAATATATTCATTCAATGTACTAAAAATAATGAATAAAATTATCAATTTTTATATTTAATATAATATTATTATTATAAATAGTATATTAACTAACTTTTAAAAATATATGTTAGCAAAACCAATATCTATTCTATTAATTTTATTATACTTTTTTGTTTTATAAATCTAAATAAAAAACTATGCATAAGTCTGTCCACTAATGCCAAATCCATGGATGATGAATGATGATGCATCTTAGAACCAAGTCCATCTAAATCATGATATTGATTAATGTGTTCACAAATTTGACATTGAGAATCTTGCACTTTTATGATTATATCTTTTAGATATTATTATACCTTCATCCCAAAATTACATTTTTAAAATTTTACACTATTGTTTCCAAATTCCAATATTGTACTCTCTCTATATATAGCTTAATTAAAAAAAATATTGTACTACTTTTTATTTTTAAAATTTTAATTATTAAAGAGAAGAATTTCAATCTCATTTTTTTAAATATTGCTCGGATATTTACTAGATCTTAAGTAAGCCATTACACTTTAAAAAATTGGAGCATTTTTCTGTCACAACTCTCTTATTTTATTATTTTTATTTTTATTTAATTGTAAAAGTCAGAATCCAGGGAAACTCACTTGGACAATTAAAGAGAACTGAAAAGAGGAAAAACGACGACGTGCACTGAGTTGTTGGCTTTTTGCTCAGTTTGACTTCCTTCTTCATTCCACACTATAAACCCTACTCAGATCTATCCTCTATCTCAGTTTCTCCATTTTATTCGATCTCTTCTGAGCTCCCATTTCAGGAAAATGACGTCGTTTCGGTGCTTTTTAATTCTCTCCCTCATTTCTCTCCTCCTCTTTTCAACTCTCCCTCCTTCCATATCCAAGACCACTAAAAACGACGACGTTGAAGACGATGAGGATCTTAGTTTCCTCGAAGAAACGGAAGGCAAAAACGACGCCGCTGCTGCTTTACATTCTCATTCCAACGAAGAAGACGACGACCAATACCCCGACGACGACGACGAGGACTTCGGAAACTACCAAGATTTCGACGACTCCGATTCGGATCCGTACAAAGAACCCGAAGTCGACGACAAGGATGTGGTCGTTTTAAAGGAAGGAAACTTCAGTGATTTCATCAAGAAGAACAAGTTCGTGATGGTTGAATTTTACGCGCCTTGGTGTGGCCATTGCCAGGCATTGGCTCCGGAATATGCGGTGGCGGCGACGGAATTGAAAGGAGAAGGAGTGGTATTGGCCAAGGTGGATGCCACGGAGGAGAATGAGCTGGCACAAGAGTATGACGTGCAGGGCTTCCCTACTGTTTATTTCTTTGTTGATGGAGAGCATAAGTCTTATCCTGGTGCTCGAAACAAGTAAGTTTCCAATCCAAAAACAGGTTCAGGATTATGGGTTTTCGATTATCTATTGTATTTTATTTTTTAATAAGTGGGTTGAGTTGGTGAGATAATTTGGTTTTGGTTAATCATGGAAAAAAATGTCTAATTTAGAAATTTCTATTTAGTTTCTAATCTGGGTCATTTCTTAATGTAATTATCTTTGTTTAATGGGAGATTTAAATTGTTATCTTAAATGGAAGAGGCTAATGAATTTATTCATTGACAATTCAGGGAGGCGATAGTGACCTGGATTAAGAAGAAGATAGGACCTGGTATATACAACATTACTACCGTGGAGGATGCTGAACGCATTTTGACTTCTGAAGCTAAAGTTGCCTTGGGCTACTTGAACTCTTTGGTGGTATGATTTATCTTTGGCTTGTTATAAATTTTTGTAGTTTATTGTAGTTTAATAAGTGTAGGTTTACTTGAGTATGTTGTCTGTTACACTTACACCTGCCGGTTCAATCAACATCTTTTGATTCTGATTCAAAGTTTTGAGACATATAAGGTTATTGAGTCTTTGTATCATCATGTTCTTGATCCAATCTATCAATGTTTAAAATATGTAAAACCCTTTCTCTGATGATGTTGTAATTCAGATTTGACCTGTTCTAATGACAACAGGGTCCCGAGAGTGAGGAGCTTGCTGCCGCTTCAAGACTCCAAGACGATGTCAGCTTCTATCAAACTGTGAATCCTGATGTCGCAAAGCTTTTCCATGTAGACCCTCAAGCTAAACGCCCTGCTTTGGTCTTACTTAAAAGGGAGGCTGAAAAAATAAGCCACTTTGGTTAGTTTCTAAACACATGTAATATTGGTTGGAATCTTGATCCAGCTTGCTTAGGGGAACTTTTATATCCAAAATTTTCATGTTGCAGATGGTCAGTTTGTCAAGACTGCAATATCTGAGTTTGTATTTTCCAACAAGCTTCCTTTGGTTACGATATTCACTAGGGAGAATGCTCCTTCAATTTTTGAAAGCTCAATTAAGAAGCAGGTGTGCATGATATAATTTTGCGTTTCTTCCTACTTGTGAAATTTTGGACAACATATGCCTTGAATTTAGCTTTTTAAAAATTCTTGATTGTCTTATTGACACATGATAATCTTTTTCTTGAAGCTGTTGTTGTTTGCCACATCAAACATTTCTGAGAAGGTTATCCCAGTATTCCAAGAAGCAGCAAAACTTTTCAAGGGAAAGGTAACTTCAAAATGTCTAGATCAAATAAATTTATTCTTTAGTATTGTATGTGCTCATCTGAAAGAACTGTTGAAGTGTACTATATCGGAAAACTTCTCTACTCCTTTTGATAATGACTTCAAGAGTTGTTATTAATTTGTATCTTGTATACTTGCAGCTTATCTATGTTTATGTGCAAGTGGATAATGAAGACTTTGGAAGACCTGTTGCAGATTATTTTGGTGTCAGTGGAGATGGTCCCAAAGTAAGTCTCTCTTATCCTTTTCGATCCCCCCCCCCCCTTCCCCCCTCCCCCAATCAATTTATTTTATTTTTTGGATGGAAGATGTGGGGTGGGAGGGAGGAGATTTGTTGTATACCTATTTTCAATGAATTTGATGTTCACATTTCACTTATCACACAGATCCTTGCATACACTGGAAATGATGATGCTAAGAAGTTTTTCTTTGATGGAGATGTGACATTGGATAAAATTAAGGTGGTCCCTCTCTCTGTCTTACCATTTTTATGTTTATCAGTCTTTCAATAAACTTGTAAGAGGTAATGGTTTGACTAAACTTTAGAGTTCTTCCTTTTTGTAGGCTTTTGGAGAGGATTTTTTAGAAGACAAGCTTAAACCTTTCTATAAGTCAGACCCAATTCCTGAAACTGTAAGTATCTTTTTCCTGTGATTGACTTTGTCAATGTTGATTGTATTCTAACTTTTTTTTTTTCCTTCTGTGGGGGTTTTTCCTAAAATTCTATTTGACACAGAATGATGAGGATGTGAAAGTAGTGGTTGGCAATAACTTCGATGAAATTGTTTTAGATGAGTCCAAGGATGTCCTTCTTGAGGTATTGTTGTAGCACAATATGGAAAAAGAAAAAAAAAAGCTTATTTAAATCTTTCTTTAAGTGGGTTTATTCTGTTGAATGCTCTAAATACCAGATCTATGCACCTTGGTGTGGCCATTGCCAATCATTGGAGCCGACATACAACAAGCTTGCCAAACATCTTCGAGGAGTTGACTCTCTGGTTATTGCCAAAATGGATGGGACAACAAATGAACATCCTAGGGCAAAGGTAAAATTTAAATCAATCTGCACCTCTAACCATTAAAGCACTTATCGGATTCATGGGTGATTTTCTTGTTAACTTTGGTCTAACTGAAGGAGAGATAGCAATTACCTGTTTAATGAAAAAGGATAAGATTCAAATGCTATTTTACACTTGAGCCTGGAATGAGACTTAATGATAAAAAGTTGTTTATTTTTGCAGTCTGATGGGTTCCCCACGATTCTGTTCTTCCCAGCAGGAAACAAGAGTTTTGATCCTGTAAGTACTATATTCTATTCTGCTTCTATTAATCCACCTATGCCATATCCTTTTCCCTTTCTAAAAGATTGAGTGAAAATGTTTGCATGCTTGGGCATTGGCAGATAACCGTGGACACTGATCGCACTGTAGTGGCATTTTATAAGTTCCTCAAGAAACATGCTTCAATCCCTTTTAAGCTCCAAAAACCAGTTTCAGCTCCCAAAGATGAACCAGCTTCAACTCCGGAAACCAAGTCTTCCGACTCGAAGGAGAGCGACAAGAGCAGCGGTGCAGATTTGAAGGATGAGTTGTGACCTCTGATCAGAGGGATTCAAGATGAGCATTTTAATAACATCTTAAGTTATTTGCCTTTTTTTTTTATATGTTATGAATAGGTAGAAAGGGAATAGCTATAAGATAGATTTCAAACAGAGTGACTAGAAAAAAGGAATCCAAAAATTGTCATGGTTCAAATGTCCTCCGACCCAGACCTAGGACAAGAGGGAAACCAAAAAGGGTGTAATGGCTTTTAGCCATTGTTTCACCTATATGTATCTCTGAAACATATACTGAAGAATAAATGGCTACTTATTCCCCCATATCTGTTAACTAGCTTTTACTGTCATGGCTTGGTTCAGTCTTACTGGTGTTGGAAACACCTCAGTATGGGTTTAAGATCCATATAAAGTAACTTTCTCCCAAGAGTTTTTGACATATTTTAGTACATAAAGTAGATCCCAATAAATTTTCTTCTTTTGATCTAAGATCTAAATTATTTATAAATTGTTTTTTAGCTTGCAAGTAATGACAAAGGATTAGGGAGGCTGAGCATGTGAAATCATGTGGCATGCATGGCCCATGAGACTTGGAATCCACCAAGGATCGTGTTTCCTACTAAATCCAACTGGAAATTTAACGCGTATAAATATAAATTCCTTTAGGCCCACGAGCCATGGCTAGAAATGTTCATGGGTCATATCATAATTCGATTTTTGTCATATTTTTTATTTAAATATGGATCGACTCGTAAATTTGAAATACTGCTCATAAAATGCTAAAATAATAAAAATATATTTTTATAATTAAATTTAAATTAAAAATATTTTTTAATAATAAATAATAATTTAAGTCGAATCGTATCGGATCGATCCGAATTGAAAAAATATTTATCCAAACCAAATTCAATATGTACCAAACTTTTTGAGTCGAACAAGTCTAGTCATAACCATGAGCACATGATTATCTTGAATTCTTTATTTAAAAAAAAAACGATTTCTTTTTTTAGTTTTGTGAATCTTTTAAAAGTTTTGTGATTTAAATAATTATCATTATCTTATGAATCTTTAAATTTAAATAATTAAATGAAAAAGAAAAACCAAACGAGTCGGTGGGTAGTGGCATAAAAAACCAAACGAGTCGGTGGGTTACATAGAGGTGCTCATGGCCGGGCCGGGCCGCGACCCGTTTTTTTTCTGCACAGGCCCGCCCGTTTAGGCCCGAATCACTGTTCATTAGAATAAAAAAATAATTTTTTATTTTTTTTAATTAAAATTAAATAAAATAATATTATTTTAATAAAAATCACTTTTCCGAACTGGGCCGGCCCGGAACATAAATTATCCTGCCCAGACCCGGCCCGTATTGGGTCGGGCCAGTCGGGCCGGGAGGGCTGCCCGGCCCGTGAGCAGGTCTAGGTGGGTAGTGGCATAGTGGGTAATTTATTCATTTTTATTTTTTTATGCAATGGACAATGGGTCCAAATTCAACTACAAATTTATAGATAAGTTAAAACATGATTTTCCCTTTTCCTAATTTGTTATTATTTGGTGTTCATCTCACCAATAAATATTTACTTCACCAATAAATTGAATAACCTTCTTCATGATTGCACATAAATGAGCATTCTTAAATTCAACAGTTTACCTTACCTTCCTAAAACAAGTTTTTTAAGTGTTGAAGTAGAATTAGTAATATCGGACACGACACGATTATATGATACGAAAAAAATAATTAAAAATACGACATGATACGAAAAAAATATGAACATAATACGAATACACGAATATCTCAAAATCTATATAATACGAATTATTAACGTATCAAAATTTATATAAATATATAATACCTTAAATATAATTATGATACGATAAAATATACAAATATTATACGGATACACGAATTGTCAGATCCAGGTTGAAGTATCGCTTTCAAAAATATTTTATGCATGCATATTTCTTAGTTTACTAACAAATTTGACATGTAAAAAAAATGTCACCATCGATTATCGAATTAATAATCACATAAAAAATTTATATTTAAATGAATTGAACGAAATAAAAATATAAAAATAAAATAAATAGTATCTTATCGAAAAATATAAAAAATTTACAAAAAAAAAAAAGCACCAAATATGAATTATCTCATTTATTGTCATTGAAATTTTTAAATTTCACAAATAGACACATATTTTTAAAATATATTTTAAAAAAAAGATATGTGATAATTTCTTAAATAGACACTTATGAAATTAAAAACTTTCATTATATAAAAAACGAACTCACTTAACAAATATAACAAATCATTTTCTCATAGCATTTTTAATTAAACAAAATCAAAATCAAAGAAAAGAAAAGAAAAGGATACTCATCTTGCCTTTGGGGTTTTTTTTTTTTCTTTTTTTCTCATGGCTTATAGCATATTCAATCACTTTCCTTTTCTTTAATCTCTTATTAAATTCCCTTATTTTCCCTTAACTTAATCATTACTTAAACCCTTCATCATTCAAATTCTATCCATATATATAAAAAAACTACCTTTTTGAAGTATTTTTCCTCATTTTCAATTTAGCTTCAAATTTCGGTGTTTGGTCCGTTCCGTACTCTCTCTACGTCCGTCTGACGTGTACACAAAAAAATTACATTATTTCACTTTCACCCCTAAATTTCCGTTCCGCTAGATCTACCCCGTTTTTATTTTTTGTTCTCAAATTCCTTCTTCCAAAGTCTCCTTCATTTTGAAACTTCATTTACTTCTCTCAATCTTCAAAAAAAATTTTGAAAATTTTTCAGATCTGCTCAAAATGGCAAAACTCGGATTTCTTACCATTGTTTTGTTCTTAGTTCTTGAACTCACATTCGCTACCGATTCGCCGGCGCCTGCTCAGTCGCTTGGTGCAGACTCGACACCGCAACTCGCTCCTACTCCGGTGACTGGATCTCCTGACTCGGCACCATCAATCTCACCGGTGACGTCTGCTTCGCCTCCGGCACCAATGGCCCCATCTCCATCAGATCTGGCGCAAGGAAAGTCCTCACCGTCGAGTTCTCCTGCTCCTTCACCGGACGATGCGAGTGATATCAACCACAGCAACTTCAATGCAGAAGGAAGCGAAGAGAAGACCGGTGATGACGGAGGACTGAGCGGCGGGAAAAAGGCTGGAATCGTGGTGGCAGTAGTGGCAGCGGCGTGTTTGGTTGGCTTCGGTGGATTGGTTTACAAGAAGAGACAAGATAATGTCAGGAGATCTCAGTACGGATACGCCGCGAGAGAATTTCTGTGAAGAAGACGAGACGAGTACAGATTTTAAAAATGATTAGAAGAGGTTATACTCAAATTTCTTATTACTTGCATTTGATTTTAATTTGTTATAGTAATAATTAGTTGATTCGAGGATTCGAAATTTATTATTTTTGATTCTTTATAAGGATCTGTCGACTATTTTTGCATGAGATTTAGTCAGTCGTGTACCCTGCATTATCATTAATTAGTCAATAAATGTCTGTCTACTCGTTTAGTATTTGAATTTACACTACACTTATGATAGTTTTCTGCTTTGTTGATTGTTTCTTTTCCGGTTTTCCTTTTCTAATTTCGTTTATTGCTGTTTCTTTTATGGAGTTTTCCATTTTTAGAACAGATTTAGTATTAATTAAAATTAAGAGTTCGACACGGTAGACTTACTTTACATATTCTAGGGAAATACTATGTAGAACTGTCTACATTTCGCAACGTTTAAATGTGTTATACAACATTGCATACAGATTGAGCAGCAGCAAGTGCATAATGCTACTAGGCATTTGATTAAAACTTGACAATTTCATATACCATACAAACCTATGTAATAAATATGACATTACACATATAAATACAGTTAACATTAGAGTAGAGCAGTTCGGTCAGTTCGGATAAAAAAATCGAAAACCAACTTAACCAACTTCCATTAAAAAATAACCGAAAATCGTTTGAAATCGACCTAACCGAATCAATTTAATTCCATCGATTATGTCAGTTAATTCGGTTAATGACTAATGGGTTGGGTAATTAATGGGTTTATTAAATTTATTGGGTTTGAATATTTGGATTGGATTTGGTTCATTTGGATAAATTTATATATATATATAATTATATATTATAAATATATTTAAAAATATATAAATTTAATATTAAAGGTCGGTTAATTCGTTTACTCATAACATTAACCGAAGACCGACCGAATTAACTTAAAAAACCGACTAAAATAACCGATTAATAACCGAAACCGACTTAACCGACCTATTTTAACCAAATTGAGTTCAGTCAGTCGGTTATCTTGGTTATAACCGAGATATGCTCTCTAACCCATATTAACATGACACATTGATACACATCATATTCGTATTTAAAAATTTTGACACATTTAATAATATGTCGTGTTCATGTTTATACGATTTGAATACGAAAATAAACACGACACGACATACATATACATACATATACGGATTGTCAGGTCTAATTTGATCTTACAAATATGATTTTTCTACTGCTGCGATTTACTGTATGTGGATTGGTATGTTGAGAATATCGATATACAAAGATGGAGAAAGGCTATTAACCCTTTTGGCCGATGCCTACTCCAATCTGCAAACTAAAAACCTCCTAAATTTATTCTTCAGTAGGAGGGTCTACCCAGCGGCCGTGATCTTTTTATTAATTGGATCAGTGCATCAGTTGCATGTTCCATTGCAATTCCACGCTTCACAACAGTCTAAAACATAATCCAAATCCCAGTTAGGTTCAAACTCACAGTATGTTTTAGCTTCGAAAACAATTATTTATTTCGACGAATTCGAAAGCATTACCTTGCCAACATAAAGGTCAATTTTTCCAGGGGAACCACCCACATATCCAAAATCTGCATCAGCCATTTCCCTGGACCATTGACGATGCAACCCATAATTGCAATCTGATAAAAGAAAAGGAATTACATTATTTTATCTTGGATATTCAAAATAAAGAACAATGATCGACTCAAAATAAGTGATTACCGAAACACCTGGCAAGTGTAATGTCTTTTCTCGTATTTGTGCACTTATTTCTTGAAGGTCAAACAAAGTTCTGCCACAAGATGGGCATGAGACATACTCCTGCAACCAGAATTCAGGAATATTAGATATCTATGTTACTCGGACTCGGGTGTGAGTGTGGTATGTGTCTGACACAAGTATGTTCAATTTTCTTAGGTTTTTCTATGTATTTGGAGGGTCATCCGAACATGCTTCGGATACGAGTACTTCAAGAAAATGAAAAGTCGGAGCAACATAGTTAGATATAAACTCTGAAGACTGTTGTTGCTTTGTAATGTTATTGAAGTTTCAATTTTTTTTTTCCTCCTCAAAGCTAAGATTCATACTGTCTTGGTATTCCTCATTCTACAGCCCTGAAGTAAGTTGAAAGAAGTATTTCTAAGGAAATCAAAATCCTGGTCTGGGGATTCTAACAAGACACCATCTCCAAGTCCATCCACCAGAAGGGCTCCGGCATTGGTGCCGGCATAACGACCAAGTCATCCCTGCATGTAGAGAAAAACTTTATGAACTAAAAAAATATTCATATATTGCACCTCATTGACAAGGACTATGGGGTTAATTACCTGTTAATTCCATTCGGAAATTGAATATGGTGGATGACAGGGAAATCCAGTGCATTCACTGATAGATACTCAAATAACCTGCAGCAACATAATGTTCAAATATCAGAAGACCGAGAATGGCAGCCAGTGGGTAGCAAAACTGTAAAAGTAAAGAGTGTAAAATGATAAAACAAGCATGACGAAAATAGAGAGAGACAACTCGTAGCTTGCTTCGTTTGCCATTCTTAATCACTATGTTACTCGGACTCGGGTGCGAGTGTCGGACACAGGTATGTGTCCGACACGGGTATCTTTGATTTATTCTAAGTTTTTCCACGTATTTGGAGGGTCTTTGGGGAATCATATCCCCATACCCATGTCCAGATATGCGTCTGACACGGGTGTCGGACACGGATACTTCAAGAAAAATGAAGAGTCGGAGCTACATAGCTTAATCATGTACTGGTCTCAGCAACAAGATCTGGATCGAGTTGGCATGCTTAACAAATTTGTAATGGGTCATAAGATAGGCAATTGTGGATGATTCCATAGGAGAAAATCTCTCTAATATTTCATGATTAATATAAACAAATGTGCTTATTATGCTCTTTCTCTTTTCATTTTTCCTCTTTCCTTTGTAATCTAATCACAGGCAATTTTTATTTGTCTTTTACCAATAATTCAGCAATGAATTAACACATTGACTTTCGACAAGCCACCTTACAAGTTACACCCTTAATCAATGACAGTTAAGCAAATTCAAGTCATTTAATATTTTACCTCCTAGCTGCATGCACTCTGCCAATTTTATCTTCGTTGTGCGGTATATTATGAAGAAGCATTGTAGCATCAATGTCTTTGAGGATTTCCAACTCTTCATAGGGCTCGTCACCACGTACAGATACAACCAATCGTATACCTGCAAGGTAATGAATTTATACCATATGAAAACCATCTATAAGTTGAGAATTCAATGTTAAAAATAAACAGCAGCACCTTCTGGTAAAAGCTTATAAGCTCCGGTTGATAGTTCCTTGAGGTTTACCAGAGTCATAGCATTAGGCAATGGCTTTATTAGCTGCTCTGATAAAGGAGTTATAACCCCCATGCTTATGTCTATCGACATTTTAAGAGCTAGCCGCTGGTTATATAACACATAATAATATCAGTCCACCTTTTTTTAAGTGTAGAGAGATAGAGAGAGAAAGGACAAGAGATAAGAGTGAGGGGAATCAGAGACTTCTTTCCCCAAGAAAACTAAGCAAAAGATGGCAGCTATGTTACTCGGACTCGGGTGTGATGTTGGATACGGGTATGTGTCCGACACAGATATTGTTCAATTTTTTCTAAGTTTTTCCATGTATTTGGAGAGTCCTTGGAGGGTCATATCCCCATACCCATGTCCAGATATGCGTCGGACATGGATACTTTGAGAAAAATGAAAAGTCGGAACAACATAGGAAGGCAGATTCTTATAACATCACCGTCGTCTACTGGTGGAAGCTCCCTCAATATGATTGAATCCACTGTTGCCAAGTCCTAAATCAACATATTGACAATTCAGTTCCGAGGAAATCCCACCTAATGTAGCCAATTTTTATACGAGTATGGACCAAGAGTAGACCTTCAATGGCATGCCAACAACAAGCTTTGCTGCAAGCGACTTGTACAAGAGTTCCGGTGCCTGGAGAGGGGAAAAAAGAATCAATAAAATTCTCTCCATCTCACCAAAAAAAAAAAAAATCAAGGAAGCATAGTATGAAGAGGTTAACCTTCAATTGATCCAGGGAAACAGACGTAAGTACAGAGCCATCACGATGCAAGACACCTCTATTCACCCTATAAAGAATAAACTCTCTATTTAAAAAAGCACAGGGCACAGTATTAGCTAACACTATGTTACTGAGACATTTATTGCTAACCTCCTTTTGTGTTGGCAATTGACCAGATCGACGAAATCAAAGTAACGTCTGTGCTTTTCCTCAAATGGGGCCTGATGAAATTTTGAGTTTTGAGATAGAAAGGTTCTCAAAATGTCATTTGAAGTACTAAAAACATGTTGTCTAATTATCGAAGTTGTAGAATCCTACCACCCCTTGCTGAAGTTGAGCAGCTCTCATACCAAGGTTAGCCATCCTTCTGCAGGGATCTATCTCCTCCTCTGTTGGCTCTGTAAGTGAAACCCTGATTGTGTCACCTAAACCATCCTGCAAGACAACAAAGCTCCAAAGCACTGCGGTTATTACATGATTTTGCATTTGTAAATTATGGCTACAAACATTTAAGAGAATTAGACAGAAGGGCAACCAATTTGACCAATTCCCTGCTCAAATTTAAGAACATGCAGTTTCTGGCTTATAGAACCCCATAATTACAGTTTTTTTTTTTTCTTTTTTTTTTCTTTTTCAATTCAGCCTTGTTGGTATAAGATCATATTATAAACAAATAAGCCAGACTTGTCGGATACAATTTTAAAATCACCATAGCTGTGGAGCATTGCAGGACCACAGCATGGAAACTTTTAATGCTAATTGTTTCTGTTGATTATGCTATTTATACTATGGAGGTACCTGAAGGAGGGTCCCAATGCCAATAGCAGATTTCATCCTTCCATCCTCACCTTCTCCGGCTTCAGTGACTCCCAAGTGTAATGGATAATCCCAGCCATAAACATACATTTCAGCCACAAGCAGACGGTATGCCTGGACCATGACAACTGGATTGCTCGCTTTCATTGAAAGGACAAAATTATGGTAGCCCAACTTTCTACATATCCTAGCAAACTCAAATGCAGATTAAACCTGATTAAGGAAAACCAATTAGTCAGATGCATACGAAGAGAAAACACAGTTGAAAGCTGTCAGGCAGTAAGAGATGAGATGAATATTCACCATTCCCCTAGGAGAATCCCCATAGTAGCTCATTATACGGTCGGAAAGACTCCCATGGTTGGTTCCAATCCGCATAGCCCGTCCATACTTCTTACATTTTTCAACCAATGGAGTAAAAACCTGTAGTAGTACATTTGGGGGGGGGGGGGGGGGTTTCGTATGCATAAAGAATCGGACTGCAAGATGTTAGATTCTATTGACTCCATGGTTTATTTCTTAATAAGTTTCATCCAAATCCTGCTGGATAATGCATGAATGAAACCTAAAAGAAGAGTGGTTTGACCTCCTCAATATGCTCAAGTTCTTTCTGATACTCCTCATCTGTATATTCTATTTGCTCAAACTGAGCCCCTCTATCAGCTGCAATTAACCACCTTTTTGGATTCAGAATAGCTGCAATAAAAAATCTAGAAACAAAAATGATCATACAGCGAATCACTTACCAAAATTTCCAGGGTTGACTCGAATTTTGTCAAAGCAGTCAGCAACTCTCAGTGCTACTGAAGGAGCAAAATGGATATCTGCCACCAGAGGTATATTATAACTGCACTAATAAAAAGCTAGTTTCATGATTAATTTCCATATTACATATGTGACTGAAAATTCAAAAAGTGATAAATAGTTCTTATAAAGAATCGGACGTACTTCTTCTGTACCAGAGAGTTTTTTATTTCGAAACATGCATCTGCCTCTGGCTTCCCTTGAACAGTTATCCGGACAATATCTGCTCCTTTGTCTGCTATTCTCATTACCTAAAAAAGACAGCAGCAGTTAATTTCATAAAGACTAATTCATAGCACTATTGCATACAAATCAGAACATTAGTTATCAACTAAAAGCTTAGAGCTCCTCTAGAAACTCCAAAGACTAAGACCTATTTACTCGGACTCAGGTGTGAGTGTCGGATACGGATATGTGTCCGACATGGATATGTTCAATTTTTTCTAAGTTTTTCCATGTATTTGGAGAGTCCTTAGAGGGTCATATCCCAATACCCATGTCCGGATATGCGTCGGACACGGGTACTTCAAGAAAAATGAAGAGTCGAAGCAACAGAGACTAAGACTATTATAACATTGGTTAGGAGATGTAAACATTAGGCCACCTTAAGGAAAAAAAAAAAAAAAAAAAAAAACACGAACATCACATTCCACGCATCTGAAAATGCACCAGATATTCATATACATTACCGATCCTTACGACTAGACAATGCAGGAAGAGAGACCCAAAGCCATAACGCTTAAACGATGGGAGAAGTTGATACCTGCTCCACTGTCCCAGCCACATCCATAGTGTCAGTTGTAGTCATTGTTTGAATCCTTATAGGATGTTTGCTACCAAGAGCCACATTTCCAACCATCACCGTCCGTGTTTTTCTCCGGACAGTTTTGTGCATGGATTCACAATACTTTTGCCTGGGAACTAAATTAAAACAATCAATTAATCGGACAAAATGGAACTGATACTGACACCTTAACTCATATGAAGTTCCTTAGTAAACAAATGGATATAAAAGTAACCAGAATACAACTATGTTACTCGGATTTAGGTGTGAGTGTCGGATACGGGGTATGTTCAAATTTTTAAAATTTTTTCATGTATTTGGAGGGTCCTTGGAGGTTCATATCCTCATTCCCATGTCCGGATATGCGTCGGACACGGCTACTTCAAGAAAAATAAGGAGTAATACAGAATCCCAAGAAACCAAGTTGAAATGAGTACTTAGCTTGATTGAAAAATGAAATTTTAACTAGCACTTGGTATAGCTAAATGATATGGGGAAACTACACAGAATTCATCATGATTCGAAACTCAAGTTAAATATTAAGGGAAAAAAAAAGGGAAAAAAACCCTCTTTTCAACTAAATTTGTCACATTGGTTTATCTAAAGATCAATACAAAATTCAAGAAATAGCATACAGATCCAAAATTTTAGTTTCTTTTCTTTGCTTTTCCTTTGTTTGAGCTTTATACCTAAGAGAGTGCTCCCTTCTGATGCAGGCTGAAGTTCAGCAATATCCCGACCAGGATTCTGATTCCTAATCACTGAGATTCTTGTTCTACCGAACTTAATTCTCTTCAAATCACAAACTCTCACAAAATCCATACTTTTTGCAAATCCTTAGCTTGAGTCCCTGCTCTTCAAACCTGGAAAAGAAGCTAGTACAGCTCCAGTCGCCATTTCCACACAGCACAAAGCCTTCACCTATACTGTCCAAAGACATAAAACATCAATTAATCAAACCACCGCCCAACTTTTATGGCTGAAAAATTTGATAGAGTTAACATTTTTAAAAAATATATATTTTAACCCAATATTGAAAATTTAAAGACAACCAAGATTGTTTGGCTCAAAAGAATCAAAGTTTTCATAATATTACCAACAAAACAGCTGAAAGTTACTTAAAAAAACCCTCCTTTTAATCAACTTTCTCATCAATCATATAGGTAGCAGCTCAGCTCTATTATTAGCATGACCATCAACTCAACATACAAAAAAAAAAGTTTCATGCCCCCCAAAAAAATCTTGAAAGAGCAAAAATCAACCTTAAAAACAACTTTGTAACTGTATCAACCTTTGCAAAAGTGGGTTTTTTTTTCCTCTTTTTCTTCAAACTGACTTCTTTTTTCTCTAGAAGCAAATTCCCCCCCCCCCCCCCCCACCCCCAAAAAAAAGTAGATAAAAAGAAGAGTTTGCTAGAGAGAGCTACTGAACTAGAAACTAGGCTTGTGGTTACCTTAACTTTAAAAGAAAGAATTGAAAATTGATTAATGGAAATGTCTGGAGAAGAAAAAATTCATGGTGGGAGCTATTTGCAAGGATTTTCAGAATAAATAGGTGAATTTTGAATCATCTGAGAAATTTATGTAGAAGCAAAATAGAGATGGGAAGTGGGAACAGGTTATCGTTGGCCATGAAAAGATGCACCATTGAAAAAGAAATGATTATTTGTCTTTCTTTACACTTTGTGTTTTAGAATAAAGTTATTTATATTATTGCATGTTTAATTCATTTATATTATTATCCAAATAAATGTTAAGATTAAAAACATTGATATTTGTGAAAATTTGGGGTGGGTTTTATAATTTATATGGAAGTTAAAAAAATAAAACAAGGGGAAAAGGGAAAATATCTAAAAAATTCACCTAAATGCCATCTACAATAATATGATTAGTTTTCAAGCAAAGTTGTAATGAGATTTCAGGTTTTCTTCCAATTAAATTAATGAAAAATTATGTAAAGAACCTACCATAATTAAATGCCTATTTGGACAAACATTTATCTTAAATAAAGAAACTATTTGGAATGGCTAAACTAGAGTTAGGAAAAATAACTTTACCTTTTATGAAAGTCAAAATTAAAATTTTAAAATAAATTTAAAACCCTAAATTAGGCTGGTTGGTGGATAAATTTAATAAATTTTGGATAAACCAAAACATATTTAATAAATTTAAGTAATTTTTACTTAATAACATTATAATCTATATTTCCAAGTAGACACAAATTTTAAACACTCTAATATTATACATTGAAAACAGAGGAAAGTTAAAGATTCAATTATCAATGTACAATTTCAGAATTAGGCCATAATACAAGGGCTTAACTGCAAAAAAAGAAAAGAAAAGAAAGATCAGAACATGCATTTAGGTTCCCACGAAATTCACGATCCAATGTTTTCTAAGAACACGTGAATCTTTAACTGGTTCAGTTGACCCTTCAATGATCCATCCATTTCTGGTAGTATGTCTTTATCTATCTTACTCGGATTCGAATGTGAGTGTCGAACACGGATATGTGTCCGACATGAGTATATTCAATTTTTTTTTTTCAAGATTTTCATGTATTTAGAGGGTACTTGGAAGATCATATCTCTATACTCATGTCCGGATAAACGTCGAACACGTATGTCGAACACAAATGCTTCAAAAAAAATGAAGAGTCGCAACAATATGGATCTTTACGACAATGATATATTTTAAGTATGTTTTTCACTTTCTCCCTTAAATTTATGAATTTGAGAATTTGAGAATTTAGCATGACTAAGATTGATTTTCTTTGGTAATAAATTGTTGAGTATCTAAAGTTAATAGTCTTGAATTTGAATCTTGAAACAGCAGAAAACCATTTCGCAGGGGACACATGAGTGCTGAAAAGTAGACTTGTCAATTTGTATCGTAAGTCTTATGTTTTTTCTTGTCATAAACGTATTTAAATTATTTTATATTTTTATAAATTTTGATGTGTTTATAATTTATTTATATACATTTTGATATATTAGTATATTCGTGTTGTATCTGTATTTTTTTCGTATTATATTATGTTTTACATTATATTTTAGTTATATTTTTCGTGTCGTGTTCGTATCGTGTAATCATATCCTCTTTACTCCAAATCTTGTGAAATGGTTCAGAATTTTGCAGGGGGAAATGTTCTGCTTGGAGTTTGTGTTCCTTTGTAAGTGCAAAGTGTTCAGTTCTGTCAAGTAAACTGCCATAGTCAACGGAAAAAAAAAACATCACGTGCTTATCACGTGACTACATGACTCAAATTTTCTAAATAAGTACCCAAATAGGAGTGACTATAACAAATTTAATCAAGCCATAATTAACAATGCAAGAACATTAATTTCGTTGGATAATATTTTCGTTGATATCAACTCATTGATGTTTAAAATTTTTATTTTAATTTATTTGAAATATTAATTTTAATTTAATAATAAATTATTTACAATCATCAATCTATGACTTGCGTCTATGAATTGTGATTTTCACACTTTTAAGTTTAATATGTCATTTTAATACCATCAATTACGAGTTTATTCGTCTAAGATCTTTTTATGATGTAATTAAAAAGCAAATTAAAAAGCAAACTACTTGAAAATTGCATTTTTTTCAGATATTATTAACCTATTATTTCTTGGTTCTTCACTATTTTGTTGATGTAAGATAAACTCTTAATAGTGCATTTCACAGCCTTAGAAAAGGAAGAAAGTACATTAAAACAATGCAAAACTGCAAATATGTATTCATTATATACACTTTTGCAAGCACATTACAACCTAATTCATGGAAATCTCTTGGGAGATCAACCTCAAAAACTAACATAAATTTGCAGGAGTTTGTTGGTATGTTGTTTTTGAACCAATCTTTTTCATCTGCCCTAAATGATTGAGGAATGTATGAGAGCCTATTTGACTTATATTACAGAAGCATCGATGCTTCATCTTCGGACAAATTACATAATGTAGTGTGATAGCCTCCGATGTTGGGTTCCCAGTAAGTAACCGATTCATCTCCCCAGAAAAGTTTCTGCATTTTGCTGGTTTACATTAGGACCTCTCTGAGGTGAATTAACAGCTCTAGGGGATCGGACTGGTGGTCGAGTCATCACTTGCGAACTATGCTGCTGCTGCTCGGACCAAGCCTGCCATCTTCTTCTCCATCGCAGGATCTCAACAATGATAGAACTCCCACTCATTGCAATACCAAACCCGGAAAATGTTGCCAGGAGAAGTGATAGAATTGCTTGTACTTTCACCTGCAGGCAATAAACCATTGAAAGTGAATTGATTTTAGTCAACCCTGTTTCACACATATTTTACTTTTAGAATGTTCATAATCGGTTTTGGATACTTCAGATTTGCTAACATGTTTGATTAGTTGGGTATATGATCAAGTCATGGTAATAACCTAACGAAAAGAAACACTTCTACAAGGAACATAGCTTGTAGAAACCTTTATCTAATTTACCAATCGAATTATCATACTCTATATATTCACATATAATAATATCTAGGACTCGAAAATTCTGTCTAAGTAGTTTCGAATCAGCACTGCAAGGAAATCGGTGCTAAAAGGTGTAGAGAATCACTTACCAAAGAATAAAATATATGAGCAAAGAAAACCACCAAAGCAAATTGAATTGATGCGTAAACCCAGACAAATCTTCGCTTCACTGAATACGAAAGATCAAGAGGTTTAAGTCAAAAAAAAATTCTTGAGAACAGTTAGCAGGAATTTCCTGTAAAATTTCAGAGTTGTGACTGTCATCAGTGTACCAGCATTTCCCAGCTATGTTGTTCCGACTTTTCATTTTTCTTGAAGTACCCTTGCCCGACGCATATCCGGATATAAGTATGGGGATATGATTCTCCAAGGACCCTCCAAATACATGAAATTTTTTTAAAAAGTTGAACATACCGGTACGAGTGTCTGCTATACGTGCAAGCATGCGTATGCATGAAACTAGAGTCTGGTTTCTAACCTAAAAAAGACAATGGTGAAACCTAAAATGGTGCTTATAAACAAAAAACTTACACCAATTGCTGCTGACAATGTTCCTGTTTCAAATGGACCTAGACATGATATACCGCACCCCAAAAGAAAAACGACGAAACAGAAAATGACATAAAACATGTTAACCAGACATTGAAAATCTTGAAAACTTAATTATATAACTCAAGGATGTTTCCAAGCCTACCCATTGTTGATGAAGTCATGGATGAAAGGAGGCCTAGCACGCAAGAAAATGGAAGAGATATAGCAATTGCTCCAGTACCCAGTTTTTCAACCTGCAGGTAAACAAATATATATCAAGGATATAAAGTAGTAAAACAGGGCAAATCCGAACGAAAAACTGCTTATCCTACCAGAAGCTGCTCAAGAAAACAAAAATATGCAAGCATGCTGACGATAACAAGAACAGGGACCTCCTGCCAAACCCTGCAAACATCTAACTAATAAGCTCAGAATATAGAAGAATAAGAAAATATGGAAATAACATAGAACAAGATAGAGAACTCCTGTAATTCCGTTTTTACACGATATTTAGCAGGGATACTTGTTGAATGAACTAAAGCTAGGCATCATTGCCCTTGGAAGCCAAAGACATAACATACAAACATCAACAAATAATGGCACATGAAAACTCTCTGCTCCAAAATAAACAAGTTACAACAAGGGAACAGGCAAGGGGGGGCATATTGAATAGAGAAAGACGTTGCAAGTCTGTAAGACACCCTTCCTCATTACAAATTTCATAATGAAACATTCTAGATTTTATTATCATTGCATTATTCATGTGTGTTCATCTCTTTTTTTCTACCATTAAAGATACTTCAAACATGGGAGAAGCAAATGCACAGAATCTTGCAGGTTGGAAACAAACAGCTAGACGTAATCCCATATTTTTTACTTGTATCCTAGAAGTTTTCAGCAATCATAGGTATATAATTCCATCCATTAGAAGAAAAACCAGTGAGTAAGTAAGAGATGGTTTGTTACCTGTAACCATGAACATCAGCCTGAAGAGCGCTACTTGTTCCACCATTTCGAGCTCGAATACTTTGGATTCGTAAAAGAGTGACAGGTAGGTTCTGAACCTCTTGCTTGCACACATCACAGGTCTTGTTGCCTTTGATGGTAAACCATTTCACAGCACAGTCTTTGTGGGCCAAAGCGAGTTCGCCTTTGCAGCTGCATTCCATCTTAAGTGTTTCACCTCCTTCACATAGTTCAACCAGACAAATTCTACAAACAGCCTCTTCTTCTGGTATGTCCTCACCATCAGGGTCACTGTTTTCTGAATAATGAGATTTTGATAAGACATTGGCTGGTAATGATAGTTAATAGATCCCACAAGTACAGAGTGCAATTATCTTATAAAGGAAAAGGATTACTGACAAAAGTTCAAGGTTGAATATCTTTATATGCTTTATTTTCTTGCCAAATACATGGATGGATGAAAGTTTTTAGTCTAATTATGAAGTGTTGATCTCATGGTTTAAGATTTCATTTCTGATGCCAATCTCATCTTGGAAACCAAAAGGACTTTTGAGGAAAAAAAGTGCTTCACCTTTCTTGACAACAAACTTTCAGATACTAACAAGTTTGTATGGATTAAAATAGAGTAACTACTTCAAAACCTATTGCCTGTCTTGTAACTGTGCCAAATAAAATGAGGGCCTAAGGCAACTTTCAAACTTGAACATACGCATAAACATAGATAAATACAATGAAATACCAGCATCAGGTCCCACAGAAGCATTCAAACTTATTTCTCCTTCCTTTACTCGTGGAGTTGAGGGAACCACTCGAAAAAATGAATCCATTCTCCTTAAGTTTCCTTCTTTGTCATTTACAGGAACTGAAAATGAGCGAGATATCTGCAGCATGCTTCCCTTTCTCTGCAAAGTAACTAACAACTTCAAACAACAGACACTAAAATCCTTGTTCGGAAATGACTAACTTCAGAAAGGAGAAATTCGGGAAATATTTATAAACAAGTGAGTTCTACTTCACATTAATACACACAGTTTCAGATGCTCTTCATTTAACATTAAGACATCATTTGGACAGGTCAATAGATTATAGATAACATGCCCTATGCATTAAAGTGAGAACTGGAACCGAACTAGGTCAATCCAAGAGATACACTCCAATAAAATATTGTCTTCATGACAAAATATCACACAACTTACACTAGAATTTACAGAGCCACCTAGGCTTCCACCGCTTCCAGATTCCAGGTTTGAATTTGCAATATGAGTTACAGGCAATGACGATGTCCTTTTTATCCGAGGAGTAAATATCTTTGTAAGTGACAACGTCCTTGAGATGGAGGGCTTCTCTCTTAGTGAAGTAGAAGAAGATTCTGGAGCAAAGTTTGCAGCCTTTTCAATATCCGAATTAATATTTCTAAGCTTGAAGCTTAGTTTTGGTAAGAGACTCTTCAAGGATGATTTGCCTCTAGATGAGGAGGGACCTGGGGACCCGCTAATTCTTGCATCAGAAGGACTAGGTGTCAAGAGAAAATTCACTTTCCTGGGAGTCAGACTCGGTGTTGGGGGCATCTTTATTATGACAGACTCTTGAGAAGAGTCTTCACAAGTTCTTGAGGGTATCTCTAGAAAGAGATTGTTTCGCTTCCAATGATGAGCATGAGTTGTTTCCTCAGTTATTCCTGTTGAATCTTCAACCTGAAAAACAAACAATAACAATTTATCATTATGCAAGAAAATATATAAAGATGGACTGCCCTTGGCAGTTGCTTATAGTAATTAAGACTAGCTAACCATTTTTCTTCCAAGTGTTTCAATAAAAAAAATGAAGCTTTGAAGAAAATACTAAAAGTACTACAGATTTTAATGCAAGGTGAGGCTGGTAAATAGTTGGCAATTGGCACATAGACTAGCTCTGTAGTATAGATTCTCTGACTCACAAAAACAAAATGTAGAATTCGTCGAAAATAATTCATCCTTTTTTTAGGTAATTGAACCTAAAATCTCTATGCAAACTTTCATCCTCCAACAAAAGCTATGGTCCAAGGGGATAATGTACCAAGAGAAACTACTTCCAAACCAAAGAAAACATGACAGGGTGATTCAGCCCATGTTTAACTACTTTTCTGGGATTAGTTGTGAAATTCCAAATTCGCCAAAACAATTATTCCTCTTAAACATTAAAAAGATCAATAACACAGTTTCAGTTCACCAGACTGAAGCTAATAAATTTGTGGTCTATTTTCCTTATAAAACAAACGGCCATAGAAATGGCCGAAATCATAATCTTACATCAAGTAAACATGCATGATCTGCATCTTAGTTGAATTAGACCAGTTCATTCATAGCAGTACAACATTTCCAGCTATGAATTCTCACGACAAATGCATGCAGCCGGTTCTGAGCTTACTTTGTTATGAAACTAGACTGTACAAATAAAGCATTAACCAGAGCTCAGCTGGCATAGAGATAGAGCCAAAACTTCACCACAAAACATCCAAAAAAACCTAAATTAAAAGGTTGTCTGAAGGAATGTAGAGCCTTTTTTAGAAAGAAAAAAAAGAGAGCCAAACTAGTTAACATCCTCAGTTGCAGCAACCCCTTTTATTCAAAAAGAAAAGAATCCAAAAATCAAAAACAATCATGTGGTAGCATAAAAAACCATAATTGGATGGAGCTGGCCATGAAAATTCTCTTCAAGGTCTCAAAACCTTTGCAATGAAACTAAATTCTTTACAGTAACAACTCTACTCAATCCAAACATAACAAAAAAAGGATAAAAATTAAAAATTAAAACAAAGAAGCTGTAAAAATACCTGTTGAACAGGAATAGGAACAGTTCTTTGGCTTGGAGCACCTCCAAAATCATGTTCCTCAGTCACAGGTTTCTCTTCAGTCCCCATTTTTTTCATCAACAAAAAATCAAAGAAATCCCACCAAACTAATAACCCATATTAACAGTCTTTTAAAAAAAAAAAATTCTTTGCACAGCCTAAAAGGATACAAACAAAGGAAACAGATGAAGATAAAAAAGAGAGTTGTTGTAGGTTTGTGGGTTTATCTTGAAAAGTGAGGGAGATGAAGAAGTTAAGTAATTAAAGAGTTGGGAACAATGTTTCTCATTTAAGGCAAAAGATGGTAGGGAAAATATGGATTACTTACTGACAGACTCTCTCCCCTACAACATCAACAAATGTCACAAATTAACACACTTTCACTTCATCAGCTTGTCTAATTTCTTACACCCATTGCTTGTGGATAAGACCCCATTTTTTTTTTCTTCTTGGGTTAATCAATCTGCAAGACTGCAACCATTGCTCCACTTTTTTTTTTCTTTTCTTCTTCTTCTGTTAAAAGCAGCTGATGATCAATCAATGTCTTAATAAAAGTTAACGTATTGTTCTTGGATTTTGAGGTTTTTCTTATATCTCGAGTCTCTCTTAAGCATCAGTTTTTCTCGTGAGAATTTTGCCTATAAATAGAATTTCTCATAGCAAACGTCTAAGTAGAAGTAGAAACCTGTTGCTATTAATAATGACCCTTCATTGGAAATATTGGAAGGTTTATATATTTAATGAAATTTGTTAGTCTGTTGGATTCATACACCCGTCAGTAAAAATCTTCAAGAAAATCAAATTCGTTAAGCTAAATATAATAGCAAATTCCTTTTGATAATTCTATACATGTAATAATTACACAAATTTCATGTAAACATATGATAATATTATAGTATTTGGTTATTATTAATTAGAGAAATTGAAGTTTCATTTTTTAGCAAACCCAAGAACAAGAAATCATTAACAGAATCAATAAACAAAGATTCTTTTGATACCAAATATTTATGGATTTTATTAATTAGTGTCCTTAAAACATTTTTAAAAATTAGTTAATATATTGTTTATATCAAATATCTAAAAAAAATATTATTATATATAATAATTTTAAAAAATACCTTAAAATCAATTGTTAATAATATTCTATTATTAATTAGAGAAATTGAAGTTTCATTTTTTAGCAAACCTGAGAACAAAGAATAAATCATTAACAGAATCAAAGGGGAAGATATCAGATATGTTCTTTTTTTTTTTTGTACCAAACATTTATTAAGGATTTAATAATTCAATTGTTGGTGGTGGGCATCCTTAGAAAAGCAGCAAAGTAACATTGGTCCTGCATTTTGACAATTCCTTCTTTTTTTTCTTTCATTTTTTTTTTTCCATTGCAGCAGCTTTAATTTATTTGAACTGAGACATGAGTAATAGTTTAAAGATTATTTTTTGCACTTTTACAGAACACAATAACAATTGGATTTCATCATCATGAGAAAGAAAAAAAGAAAAGCAAAGCAAAGGAAGTTATTTTGAATGGTTTAAGATTATTTAGAGATTTATTACTGAAAAGTGATCTGAAAATGAATCTTGGGCTCTTAGGTCTTAGCCACGACTCTTTCGTTTTTTTTGGTTGCTTTAACCTTTTAAAAGAGATGCAAAAAGGAAGTAATAAATTTTGAAGAAGGCGAGTGAAGTGAAGTTGATCTGATCTTTTATCTCCTAAAACTAAGTATTTAAATAACGGTCGCAACGCGACGTTACGGTTGTTATTTAACGGTTGCGGTTATCTCCATCGTCGATATTCACGATCGATATTTATCGTAATTGATTACGGTAACATTTATTACGTCTGCAACTACAAAAAATACAACGCGATCGTAAATATGTCCGCGACCGCAATTTAAATCCCTGTTAAAACCATCGGAAAAACAGCAAAAATCGATTACTTTTGGTCTTTTGTGGCGCTTATTTTATTCAAAAAGACGTTTACTTTTCTTTCAAAGTGGTCAGTCACTACGGTTTCATACTCATCCCTTAAACTTTAGCAATTAAATTCAATATAATCAGACATTATCAGTTAGATATATATATATAATCGAAGTCCATACCAGTCTTAACTTTAACGAGTCTTAAATTAAAAAAAAATATATAAAAATAAAAATAATGCAAGACTGCAGTCAAGTGTAGTGAGGAGAAAGACTGTTCCAAAAACAGTGGGGGGAAGAGATAATATTTGGATTAAATGATTGATGTTGCAATAAAGATTATCAGAATCCTGGAGTAGGAATATGGAGGGACCCCAAAAGGGGTGGAAATTAACGAAGTGGACAAGACTTTGAAGGCTTTTATGGCTGCTAATTGAAAAAGGAAACCCCACCCTTCTTCCACTAGGAGTTTTTTGTAATTATTTATTCGTTGAGATTATGCCTGAAAAGTATGACTTTAGACAAACCCCAAGAAAACGACATGCATTCATACCATTTTACACATCAAAATGTGTCAGCATTTCAGTTCTGTTTTATTTGCTTAAAGTATTTCAATAATTTTTTATTATAATTAAAAGTGTATTTTAATTTTTATATTATAAAAGTGAGTCATTTAATTTTTATATATTTAAAATTTATGTAAAAAATTAAAATTCATAACAGTGTTAATAGGAAACCGTTTAAATGCTGAAATGTACATGTGAAACTGACAGAAAAGATAATTTGAAAAAAAAAAAATGACGTGTTAAATTTTTTTACTCAAGTGAAATTTAAAAAAACATGATTTTTTTTTTATCAAAATCCCTCTCTTACCCGTAAAAACATGTCATCTATTCTGTCAGTTTCTAAATTTCACCAGAGCAAAAAAATTTAACACGTTATCTTTTTTTTCTTTCCAAATTATCTATTCTGTCAGTTTCACATGTTCACGTCAGTATTTAAATGATTTTTCATTAACACTATTATCAATTTTAATTTTTTTGCACCAATTTCAAACATATAAAAATTAAATTATTACTTTTATAATACAAAAATTAAAATACAGTTATAACTATAATATAAAGACTTTCTAGTTTTGTTCACTTATATATGAAAATATATCCAAATCGTATGGCATGTGTATAGTAAAAGAAAGTAAGATCGAATTCGCAAAGAGGGCAACTCCCTTGAGAGGAAGAGATGTATTTAAAAAATGTATAGTAAAAAAAGTGTATCTGCCAGCCTGTGAGAGAAAGTTGAAAGAGTAAAGCAAAAGAAAGAATAAAAACCTTGAAAGGAAATGCAGAGCAACCAACATTATGTTAATTAGAGTGGTTAGTGATTTTAACCGAATTAAGGTTCGAATCTTGAGAGTCTCCAATGTTAAGAGAGCTTTATCATTACACTCTCGGTCCGACAGGGATTAATCTTTGCTAGTGTGGACCTCAAACAATCTCACCCAAAGTGTGAGTTGGGACTTGGGATTGAATGAATTAGGTTTTCTTTTTTGATACAAAAGAAACTATAATCTGGGATAAATAAGAGAAAGTGTTCGTAGATACTGAGATTCGAACTCGTATTTTTATAGTAACATAAACCTAACAAAACCAGTGAGTCCTTGCATTAAGCATATGCATGAAATGACTCATGAGATTCATATACTGTAACAAATAAAGGATACAAGCCCCAAGGTAAGAGGGGCTTTTTCTTGTCGATCTGTTTAGGGTAAAAATCATGAAACAAAAGTAATAACAGATTACAGACAGATCGAAGAAACTAGTGCATAAAGTTAAAGATAAGAACATGTTCGTTTGAGTGGGATAGGATGGGACTTGGGAGGGAAGAAAAAATGAAAAAAGAAAGGCCGGCCAGGGGCAAGTCTCTCAGCAAATAAGGCTATGGCGTCTATGCCACTAATGTCTGTCCACTAACTTCCATCAGTGTGACTTTCCCAAATTTTCAAGCTCTTGAGAGTTGATCAGATCATGACAAACAAGTGGATCGATCCAATCACCCGTTTGTGATAGGCGATTTACCAAAAACGAGGAGTTTATTGTCTTATTGATAGGTTTGAATGGGATTATAGGCTTCAACTTCAAGGTTTGCAGAAGGGTTAGCCAAGAATTATTATAGCAAATCCAAAAGAGCCCAAAGCAAGACACCCCCCAGCCAGAAAGGCAGGAAAGCTTTCACTGTTTCACAGCCCCAGGTACTCGACATGCAAAAACTTGTAGAGCATTATATCTTATGTTCTTCATTGATGAATTATGATTACTAAACTTCTAAAACTCTCCATTAGTCATTAGAGTAGTTTCTCCAAACAATACCCAGAAAGAAAAATAATGATGGATCGATCGATTTAGGAGTACGAAATTATATTATAGGTATCTTGATTATGATAAAAAATTCTTTAAGTATCAAAGTAAATATATATATATATATATATATATATATATAGTAGAGGAGACAATTTTATATTTAAGCCTTAAAATTTTAGAATAAATGAATTTAAAAAATTTGGATTCAAATAAAATTATGGCATTGATCATAATATTCATGTCAAACTCAAGCATAATCATTCTTTAAAAATATATATTAATATATAGCTGACTAAAAACTTCAATTTCAAGTTAAAATCATTGTTACTCAAACAGAAAACAAAATATTTAATAAAAAAAATAGAAAACAAGAAAAAAGTGTATAATATATATATATATATATAAATAAAAATTATCTGTCAAAATTAACAAAATCACACATATTTTTAAAATATATTAAAAAAATTAATTAAAAAAGAATTATAGCATGGGATAAATTTTTAATACTTAAAATTAAAAAATTTCAATATCAATATATAAAAAATGAATTATATATATATGTCTTGGACAATATTTTTTTGTTATTTTTTTTTCCAAAAAAAATAAGTTACTTAATTTTTAATTTAAAAAAAAAAAAAAAAACTATATACTTGCTAGTGAAGAAATGTTTATACTTTTTGGAGGACTACATATATTAGGACACTTTGGGCAAGCAGAAGGTAAGAGCAAAAGCACCCTGTTTTTTTTTTGCTGAACTGAAAGCCCAGAGTAGCGCCGGAAAATCACGTTTCTAAAAATCGGGAGACCGGTTACAAATTGCGCTAAAAGCTTAAGAAAAGAAAGAATGGAGCCCCTCTCAAATGCGTTTTCAGTGCTGGAGATTGGCGTCGAGGACCATCACCCTCCATCCGCCTCTTCTTCCGCTTCCAAAACTTCAGGTCCGGCTATTTACTTTTGTCTTTCATTCATCCAGTTACTTGCCTTTGGGTTAAGTTTTATTAAGCACTTTCAAAGAAATTTTATTTCTTTGAATCATTTGGACTTTGGGTTTTACTTCTATTTACTCAAAGTTTATTCATTTATTGATTCTATGGAAGCTTTTAATATCTAATTTAGGGCTTTTTGATGAACCGAAATGTTTTATACTGAAGACTGTAATTTGAAGTGTTTGATTACTGAATTGACATTTGCCTTTGCTACAGGTGAGAGCAAAAGCAATGGAAAGGGCTCAGCTGATACGGCGGTTGTCAAACAGGAGAAACAAAGTGAACCGGATTCGGCTTTGCTTTCCGAGAAATACAAGTTACCCCTTGTGTGGATTGACTTGGAAATGACTGGTAAGCAAAGCAAAGGCCTTTTTTTATAACTCATTTAATTACTTTAATACTGATTCTGCGATGTAAAAATGGTATGCAATTTCATTTCATGTTTGTTTAAATCTGTTGCTAAGCAGGTTTGGATATTGAAATTGATAGAATTTTGGAGATAGCTTGTATAATTTCAGATGGCAGTCTCACCAAATCATTGGAGGTAATTATTTCTTTCTTTCTTTTTTTGTGTCCTTGATTTAGGATAAGACTTTGTATTTTGTTAACACACAGCATTGTTTTTGAAGAAAGTATGATTTTGATAATTGTAAACTGTAAAGTGGTCACTCATTTTTCTTCTTGAAGTACCCGTGTCCGATGCATATCCGGACAAGATATGATCCTCTAAGGACCTTCCAAATACATGGAAATCTTGGAAAAAATTGAACATACCCATGTCCTACAGTCATACCCGAGTCCGAGTAACATAGGTTTTTAATGCCATTTTCACCTAATAATGCATATGCATTTTGTTAAAAAGTAAAAGACATCGATGCAAATGTGGTATTCCCAAGTTCTAATATTTTCTGTTTTAGGGTCCTGATCTGATTATCCATCAATCTAAAGAGTGTTTAGATAGAATGGGGAAATGGTGTCAAGATCATCATGCAGCTAGTGGTATGTGACTCAAGTAAAATTGTGTTCTGATATGAAAATCTCCATTATCAGCAGCATCTTTCTGCTTTTGTGTGGAATAATAGATTAGGAACAATGACTAACAAGGTTAAAATTATTTTAGGATTGACAAAGAAAGTGCTCCAAAGTACAATTAGCGAACGAGAAGCTGAAAAGCAGGTCAGTAAGAATATCATCAAGTTCTTTGCTTTGATTATCTTAGTTCAATAAGAATCTTATGCTTTAACTATAGGTTATAGAATTCTAGTTAGATGCAATTTTTTCTTTTTTTTTTTTCTTCAAAATTTTGCAGTTATGTTCTTTTGATAATGCAGGTCATAGAATTTGTGAAGAGAAATGTTGGTACATACACACCTCATTTAGCTGGAAATTCTGTTTACATGGATTTTCTCTTTTTAAAGGTAATAAGTCGAGCCATATCATTTCAGTTTAGCATACTTTCTTTCTGTTCAGAATTGAAACAAACACCAGATATTTGCTCCTTTTAACCTTATCATACAAAGTTGGATTTGAGGGTGCTTAGATGATAAGTGGGCGTGACATCTATGTTGCTCCGACTCTTTATTTTTCTTTAAATATCCGTATCCAACGTATATCTGGAAATGGGTATGGAGATATGGTTAAGGACTCTCTAAATACATGAAATTTAGGGGAAAATTGAACATACCCGTATCCGACGTATATCTGGACATGGGTATGGGGATATAGTTTTCTAAGGACCCTCTAAATACATGCAAATTTAGGAAAAAAATTGAACATACCCGTGTTTAATATTTACACCCGAGTCCGAGTAACATAGCGTGACATAATCCATAAAATAGCAAAGGATCGGACCTTATTAAATGTTTCTGTTCCAGCGCTATGTCAAATGGGTAAGTCATGTGTGGTTCTTGCATAAACTTCCCCTTGTTCTTGCTTTAATAATTTTCTAGTCAGTTCTGAAAAGGGTGTAATTGCATGTACAATGTGGAGTTGGTTTTCTTTTGTGGCAATTGATCATCCAAAACCAATTTGATTGTTGATATTCTTGTGGTCTGTTGGCACTTTTTCTTGAAGTTGCATCATAAATTATGAATTGCTTCACAGCCAAGGAAGCTGCTTTTATTTTCAATGGCATTTTTAGTTTCTTGTATAACTTTTGTCCTTCCTTTCTATTGCCACTATTTTGACCTTCTAACCGGCTTTTCTTGGCAGAAATATATGCCAGATTTGGCTAGTCTTTTCTCTCATGTAGTTGTTGATGTGAGCAGTGTGAGGGCTCTTTGCTTTCGCTGGTATCCTAGAGGTAAATCCAGCTGTTTGCTGTAAAATTACTATTTGATTATGAAAATCATGAATAAGCAAATTCGTTGAATCGTTAGGTAAATCAAACTGTTAGCCTGATATATTGCCTAGTTTATTATACTATGTTACTCGAACTTGAGTGTGAGTGTCGAACACGGTTATGTGTCCGACAAAAGTATGTTTGATTTATTTTAAGTTTTTTTATGTATTTGGAGGATTATATTCTCATACCCATGTCCGAATATGCGTCGGAACGGGTGTAAATCCAGCTGTTTGCTGTAAAATTACTATTTGATTATGAAAATCATGAATAAGCAAATTTCATTGAATTGTTAGGTAAATCAAACTGTTTGCCTGATATATTGCCTAGTTTATTATGCTATGTTACTCGAATTTGGGTGTGAGTATCGGACACGGTTATGTGTCCGACAAGAGTATGTTTGATTTATTTTAAGTTTTTTTTTTTATGTATTTGGAGGATTTTTTGGGGATCATATCTCCATACCCATGTCCGAATATGCGTCAGAACGGGTGTCAGACACGGATACTTCAGAAAAATAAAAAGTTGAAGAAACATAGTTATTATGTGTGTGCTTCTTATTATGCCGTATCATTCTTTTATTTGCATGTGCTTGTGCGTGCACACGAATACCCTACAGCGGACAGTGCTTAGATAATATTGGTGTATCCTATCTCTTTTTGTTGAATCATATATGCTAATCTCATCATACATGTCTACGGCCATTGCTCATGCAGATCAAAAGAAAGCCCCTCCCAAAGAACACAAACACAGAGCCATGGATGATATCAGAGAGAGCATATTAGAACTCAAGTACTTCAAGGAGACGATTTTTAAAGCAAAGTCCAAGAAGTGAAATGCCAATTACTTTTATAGACAAATTCATGCAACTGCTACTCTTGGTAATTAACAATTAGGTCATTGAACAAGTTGATTGTAATTTTGGTACAAGAATTCTCAAATGTTTATCACTCAAATGTACATTGTACAAACTCTATTTTGTAATCAGCCGCAACATATGATGATCATTCCAAATAGCCATGCGGCACAGACAGTTATGTGGTTTGTTTGTTGATGAAACGTGCAATGGAAACAAGTTTATTAGGAGATAAGCAATTATGTTACTCGGATTCGGGTGTGTTGGACACGGTATGTTTAATTTTTTTTTTCAAGATTTTCATGTATTTAAATAATCCTTAAAAAATCATATCCCTATATCTATGTACGAATATGTGACGAACATGAATACTTAAAGAAAAATGAAGAGTCGGAACAACATAGGTAAGCAATAATGTTCTTAGCCACAGTAGGCAATAATTTCTTTTCTCATTCAACAGAATATTCGACAGTAAAAGCACATTCTAATGGAAGAAAAGCTACAGCAAATGCTTTCATTTCTAGGGATTATTCTCATCTCTAAACTAGTTTTCTCATAAGAAAACCAATTCATGCATTTGAATGCTTGCACTAACATTTTTTCCTTTTATGAACATAAATGTCTTGGCAACCCACAAGTTCGAACCTTGTTTAAAGTAAATGTAAGCTCACTGCTAATAGCAGAGTCAAATCTTGCCTAATGAGATATATATTTATTGTCCAATTCTGAATCAACTTTCTTTCTTCTCTTCTCTTTTAAAGTAGTTGGATCAAATGACAGTCTAATAAAGCTTTATCTAATTTGCTTTTACACATTAACTGCCACTTCAGTTTATAAAGCTGTAGAAAAACCATATGAAGCAAAAATAGCATAGCAGTTGCTCAACTTTCAAGTGCTAGTAAGATGGCAAAATTTTCCGTATGCAAACATTTGAAGGTAAACAAATGTTAAAGTAACAACTTTACAAACAAGGTTCATGTTAAAGTGACAAAGCAGATCTATAAAACAGAGGTACCTTCACAAACAAATGTGAAAGTTACTTTGATTTCTTTACAGAGTGAAAGCATGGGAAAGCACGAGTTACCTTTTGAGTGGCTTATAGAGTACAACAGTCACGTATTTCGACTCAAACCTATGGGTCAATCCCAGGGCAACAACAGACTGTGATGCCCATCCTTTCTCTATGAAAAGGTGGTTAAGTACAACATGTTGAGGCTTCGAGGATGATGCTCCATCTTGGTTATCTGTACCGAGGAAGGTTAAATGTAGCTGAGATGGAACTACAGCAGGCTCCTTTGCAAAATCTTCCTCCGTTGGAAATGCCTGACCATAACTGGAATTTGGAGATCCTGGAGCCTCAAACTCAGTTACACTATCCAGATTTTCAGGTACATAGTCCTGCAAGAAAGAGTGAGAAGTAACTAAACAAATGAAGGCAGCAAAAAGAGTGACAAGTATCACTGAGATCTTAGTTATGGCCCAGCAAAAAAAAGGGTGAAGTCATAAAACCATTATTGAGATGTTTTAAACATGAGAGATCCTATGTAATACACGTCTTTCTTATTCCCCTTGTGTGCTCAAAACAATATACCTTAAACCTCTCATTTTAGTTTTTATGCAACAACATATGTTCACGTCTTTCTTAAATTTTTTGCATGCCAGCCATTCATACTACACCAGCCCAGGAAAGCACCATTACATGAAGTAAAAAATAAAGTTACATGATTCAAAAGTGAGCAAAACGACATATAAGAAGATACATACATGAACATCAAGAAGATTACAAACGTGGCCCATTTCATCAGCTACAAAAGGCAGATCTGGCGTATATCTCGATTCGCCATCAACAATAAACTTGTAATGGTATATGCCAGATGGAAGGACCAAAAGAATTGAGTGGTCCTTACCAGATCTCTGCAGTGTCTTCCTGCAAGAGAAAAAATAATACTCTATTATATGATGTCCATGCTTGGGTTTTAGACAAAAAGAGGAACATCGGATTTCTTATGCATGAAAATGTGTCTACAATACTGAGGAACTGAAACCTACCTTGATCTCCAACTGTCCCAAGAACCTTCCACGGCCACGTCATTACCACCATAATTCCATGTAATAATGACAGGGATTCCTTTCTCAGATGGACTATCAGCAACCCCAGGAGAATCATGCTGCCAAGTTTGGTTGAAAAAGGAGTGGCCATCAACCCTTGGTAAGGGAGCTACGGGAACCTGAAAATGCACCAAAAGCGACCAACCTATCAGTTGAAAGGCCACTACTCAGATGGACAAAACTCTTTAGTTCATAGGTAAACCATCAGCACATTTCTCCTACCTCTCCTCATTTCTTGGCAATCCAATAACAGACCATAAACTGATGAATAGATGTCAAAAATATATTACTATGGCCCTAAAACAATTTTGCTTTTTTATTAAAAAATAAAAACAAAATTACTATCTGACCAGGACAGAAGATTAACAAATCAGAAGAAACTAATTGAAATAACACAATTTACACAATCAATTACTTGCAAGCAATGTGGAAACTAACCCCTAAAAATTAACAGTCTAGAGCTCCACAAGAATCTATGTATGAAATAAAAAACACACATATGTAAAAGAGAAACATTCTCATGGACAAAAACCAATGTAAAGACCAAAGAGATTGGGGATTCCAACAGTAAAGAAGATTCTGTTCCATGTTTCCAAAAGTTGAATACATTTGGGGTATTGGCATTGGTTAGTCTTATCAAACACTCTTCCTTCCTCCCCCCAAGTGTTCATATATGTGTTTTGTTCTCATCAATCATCAGCTCAAAAAGATGATAATAAAGATTTAAACATCTAAGAACCCCCTCTTAAGAATTACAACATGTGCAAATACAGTAACTTTCTCAAACAAATTTTAAAAAGCAATGAACTGAACCAAATCAAAGCATGTTATACTATTACATTTATGGATCTGACAAAAGTATCGACTTTTAATCATTCCTTTTTTACGTTCTAGTCACTTTTCTTTTCAAGCTTCTAACCATTTCTCAAAAAGCAACAAGCTTAAACTGCTATTAAAAAATCAACATCCTCGTTAACCAGTTTTTGCAGAATTGCCCAAATAATGACCAAAATAAACACGCCCAGAAACACTGTCTTCCATGTCTCATTCCATGAAAAAAATTCACAAATTGTAATTTTCCCTATCTGTCACGCAATACACAGATTGTTCTTCGGTTGGTTATTCAAATTTAAAACGAAAGCTCAGATTTTCCTAATTCAAATATATTCTGAAACAAAATATCTCTCTTTTCTTTTTAGATATTTGAGTAATTTTAGATTATTAAAAATACAATAAATTCAAAGTTTTGAAAAGATAATTGAAAAATTGAAGATGCGAACCTGAGGAGGGAATAAAAGTGGGGATCGAGACCTGCCAGGGCTCTGAGGAGGAGTATTCGCCATTAAATCAGACGATGGCACGCGAACTCCTGCTGCAGCGGCGGCGGGTCCACGAAAAACAGGCTCGCCGCCGTTGGATCTTCCAGAAAGATCGTCGACGCCGCCGCCGTTGGCTCCGTCTTCTCTTCCGTTTGCATTCCCCATATCTTCAGTTTTTAATATATTTTTTTTCAAAGAGATCCAAAGAGAAAACAAAAATTAGGTACGAAAAGAGAAACTTGATTTGGTAAATGAATGAAGCCAGGGATTTAAAGGACACTGGTTTTCGGTTTATTTACCGGAGATTGACACTGGGAATGCGTTCAAGTTCAACTGCAAGTGCCGGGAAACGGTTGTTCTGATCAAAAGCTTTCTTTCTTTCTTTTTTTTTTTTTTTTTTTTGTCTTCCTTTTGCAGACAAATTACTCCATGCCAATGGATAAAATAAAAGGGGAAATGGTAATATAAAACCATTCCTATTTCGATTTCGTGCATCCTCTTTTTTTTTCTTGATATTTTAATGTTTAAGAATAGATCAAGGCATAATTTTTCTCAAAAAGGTCAACCCAATATTTTTAAAAAATATTAAAAATAAAAAGTAAAATAATATATATTTATTATTATAAACATATATTCTACATTGAGATGATTATTTTTTCATCATGACTTTTTTATAATTCATGTATTTTTAATCATACTTCAATTTAAATTGATTAGATAAGGGAGTTAATAAGTAAATTATATTACAAATGTTATTATGATTATGATACAATTTTTTACAACTTCAATTATAAAAATATATATTTTTGGTAAAAAAAAATTATATGTGCAAAGTTTTGTTTGAGAAAACTTAAAATTTTAAAACAGTCACATGTGTACACATAATAAAGCATGTATTATGGCTAAAACTTATTGTATTATCCTAATAATATTTTTTATTACAAAATTCAATATTATTACATTTTTTAGCATGAATGAAAGAAAATTTCAAATTTATTTCTTTAAACATATATAAAATATAAATATAACCATTGAATCAAGAGTGTCCAAGTACCATGTTTATTAGATTTAATAGTTTGCGAAGTTCAAACTTTGAAAGTGTTTAAAATTGGAGAAACAATCTCTTTATTAATGTTAATAACCAAGAAATTAAATGAAACATTTAACATATACTCTTTAAGTATAAAAAAAAAAAAATTACTTTTAAAACTAAAAAAAATATCATTAATATATAAAAAACGAATTCATAAAATACCGATATTGCAGTGGACTCCAATCTTATTGACTTTACCACAGTCGATTGGGCAGAGTTCATAGGCATATAAAGAAAACTGGAATTTCTTTTTTTTTTTTTTTTTATATATATATATAAACTTCCATTAATATAAAAAACAAAGTGAAAGTAGAGGATATGATTACTTACATAAGAATATGACATATGCTGATAATCTGATAATGCTTTGAATTGTATTTGTCAGATGACAAGACGTGTTGAGCTTATCTTCTTCACTTTGTGTTCTTATTCTTATCTTCTTTCTTTTCTTTTGGTAATAATAAATAATAATAAAGTGTTGATATGAGAATTTATTATATAAATCGTTTTCATCACATCAGTGATAGATTCAATCAATAAAATTATATTATATTATCTTTTATTTTATTTTTTATATTATTTTATTTTTTAAAAAAAGTGAAAAAACATAATATTTTTATGTTTTTTAATTTTTATGAGAAATAATTTTATGTCTTATGTTAGAATATAAATATGACATATATTTGAGCTAGATGTTTTTTTATAACAGTAATTACTATTTTTCTGAATAAATAAATAAATTATTTATTAAAAATATATATATATATATGACATATATGAAAATTTTGATGTAGTTTAGTTTTATCGATTGAATCTATCATTGACATGGTGAAAAGGATTTTTATAATAATTTCTCTGCTGGTCTCAATATTAAAATAAAAAAACTTATTTCTTTATTTAAACTTTCAAGTTCTAAGATTAATATATGCTAACTTAAATTCGGATCAATCTAGATATGATATGAACAATATATATTTTTATTTAAGATCAACTCGATAATTTAGGTTTTATATTTTATTTAAATTTATGCAGATTAATAAATGATACATTCTAAATATGCACATATTATTTTTTAAAAATATTAAAAATAATATTTTTTCATTTAATTTTTATTAATTTTATCTTTCGAGATTTTGAATTATAAAATCAATATCTCATTTATTTATTTTTTGTCAATACAGATTTTTTTATTTATTTAAATATTATTAAATATCGAATAAATTTTTGAATTTGAAGAGTCTAATCACAGGCTAAAGTTAAGTTAAGCCAAAAGCGGGCCACAAGCCCATTCTAGCCACTTTAAATGTATTAGGCAATGGCCCATGGGGCAAAGCGAAAAGTCCATATTGACCCAAGTAAATATTAATGTGGCAATATGATGATATTTATAAAAATGGGCTGCCACCAAAGCATAAGTCCATTTATTATAACCGTAATAATAAATAATAATTGCTTTTATTGGGCAATGAGCCTTCAATTGGGCCGAAGTGAATATTCGGCTCAATACGATCTAAAAAGATGGCCGCCGCCGCCACTAAGAGCAAGCCGATTGATCTATTAAAATGCAAATCTGCAGAAGTAGCAAAAGTTGAAAACCCTAATTCTAAGAGGAAACGAAAGATCGTTTTTTTTTTTTTTTTCGAGGAAAAAAGAAGAAGGAAAAAAAGATGAGGCCGATTTTGATGAAAGGTCATGAAAGGCCATTAACGTTTCTCAAGTATAACAGAGATGGCGATCTTTTGTTCTCATGCGCTAAGGACCATACTCCCACGGTTTGGTTCGCCGACAACGGCGAGCGTCTGGGCACTTACCGTGGCCATAACGGCGCCGTGTGGTCTTGCGATGTCTCAAGTAAGTCTCCTTTTTTTGTTCTTTATTTATTTTATCAAAATTTTAACCTTTAAAATTTAAGCTCCAATTTTTATTTTATTTTATTCAAAATTTTAGGGGATTCGACGAGGCTTATTACGGGAAGTGCTGATCAAACGGTGAAGCTGTGGAATGTTCAGACGGGAGTTCAATTATATACTTTTAATTTCGGTTCGCCGGCGAGGTCGGTGGATTTCGCTGTAGGGGATAAGCTTGCCGTGATTACTTCGGATCCTTTCATGGAATTGACTTCTGCTATTCATGTTAAACGCATTGCTAGTGATCCAAGTGAACGTAAGCTTAAAGTTTTTATCTTTCTTTTCTTAAAGTGTCTTTTAAGTGATTGTTGCACCAATTTGTTAAATTTTGTTTTCATATTTTTAGGTAGGGATTTTGAACTTTTTGTTGGAGTGAGTTGATATGTTGAAGATTAAATATTGGGGAAGAAAAATCACTTTTTTGAATTTTTCATATGGGTGGTTTTCATAAAAATGATAAAAGAATTATTGTGCATTAATTGGGTTATTGGGTTTTAGGCAATTTATTTGTTAAAGTAATGAATAAAATTAGGCAGTGAGAGAGTGAAATAGGATATTAAGTCATTGATAGTTGAATGTATAATGTATTTGTAAATTTCTTCCATTGTAGTTTATTTGCTCTTTTTTTGTTCTTACACAAATTTTTTACTTCAAGCATATGGTCTGTTGATCTATGTTACTCAGACTCGGGTGTGAGTGTCGGATATGGGTATGTGCCCGACATGGGTATGCTCAATTTTTTCTAAGTTTTTTCATGTATTTGGAAGGTCCTTGGAGTGTCATATCCCATACCCATGTCCGAATATATGTCAGACACGGGTACTTCGAGTCAGAGCAACATAGCTGTTGATTTATTTGATGTCTAAATTATGGTTCATTACATTGTGACATAATTGTGCAGAGACTGAGGAATCTGTGCTTGTCATCAAGGGCCCTCAAGGAAGAATAAACAGAGCTGTTTGGGGACCCCTGAATAGGACTATCATTAGTGCTGGAGAAGATGCTGTAATTCGTATATGGGATTCTGAGGTAAATTGCTGTTTGATGTGGATAGTATTTTTTTGGGAGGGCGGTTTGGGGTGGGGGTAATTTTGCTCTACAATGTCACACAATTAATCTGTTTGGCTTCAATATTGAAAATCTTCTGATGTAATTGCTGGTTTGACTTCTCAATAAGCTTCAAACTAGATCTCTTCTTATTTTTTGAATTTTACTTCTTCACTATCCTTTGTCATTTTTCTTTTCTTCTTTATTTATCAGTTCTGTACATTGGAAAGAGTCTTATCTTTTGGATTGAATTTTTCTATCCTTTCTTGTAGACTGGAAAACTGCTTAGGGAGGCTGAGAAGGAATCGGGCCATAAAAAGCCAATAACGTCACTTGCAAAATCTGCAGATGGTTCACACTTCGTTACTGGTTCCCTGGATAAATCTGCCAAGGTGATGCATCTTATTAACCCCCTTAAGTTTTTTAAGTATTTGTGACTATATTTTCTCAAAACCCCAGATTGTTTATCATGCAGTTAATTTTTTCTTTGCCTGATCCTGATTTTTTGTCTGTAAATGTTTAGTTATGGGACTCAAGAACATTGACTCTTATCAAGACCTATGTTACAGAACGTCCAGTCAATGCTGTTACAATGTCTCCGCTTCTCGACCATGTAAGTATGAATAAAAATGAGCAACATAACTTGTATTGCAATTCCTTAATTTGGCTGCATTAGAAACCTGGCAAATCTTTTTTCTAATTTCTTGAAGGTCAGTATCCCATTTCTTAGGAATCTAGTAACTTCAGGGACTTGAAACATTTAAACTACTATTACTCTTACTCATATATTAAGGCCTAAAGATGTTTTATATTGTAATGCACCTCAAGCATTGAGAAGTTGATTGTTTTTATGGTCAAATGCCTATGTTCGATTGTCTGGTAATAATATATCAATGGGTGCATGTATTTGTAACATACTGGAATTAGTTGGTGATACTAAGCGGGTGAACAACTGATTGAATAATCAGCATTTCAACACTCGGCAGTCTTTCTTGTTGCCTTATGTATTACATCTCACTCTAATCTTTCTTCTGAATGCCTTTTCTTCTTCTAGGTGGTGCTTGGAGGTGGTCAGGATGCATCAGCTGTCACAACCACTGATCATCGTGCTGGGAAGTTTGAAGCTAAATTCTTTGACAAGGTTAATTTTATCAGAATGTTTCTTTAGAAGGTGAAGATTTGTTATTTTTGCAATTTTCCCATTTTATCATAATGTTTGGCTGCCTTGTAGATACTTCAAGAAGAAATTGGAGGTGTGAAAGGGCATTTTGGGCCTATAAATGCTTTGGCTTTTAACCCAGATGGGAAGAGGTATGAAGCAAATAATACTTTTAAAGTTTCTTTGCTTATTCATAGCTTGTTTATGAAGCTTAACGTCGTTTCCTGTCCATCTAATGAATCTATTTATGATAATATATATTATGGAAGGTTGAATTTTACAGTTCTCTTGATGACTTTATCATCTTTGTTATTTTTAACTGAAGTCAGTTGTCTAGCTTCATTGCATCATTAATCTAGTATCTTATCGTGTTGTCTAATGCTATGTTGTTCCGAGTTCCGACTCTTTATTTTTCTTGAAGTACCCATGTCCAAGGCATATTCGGACACGAGTATGGAAATATGACTCTCCAAGGATTCTCCAATTATACGGAACAACTTAGAAAAAATTGAACATGTCCGTGTCGGACACATACCATATCCGACACTCACACCCGAGTCCGAGTAACATAGGTCTAATGTTGACTAAAATCATTTGGTTGTTCTCTCTTATATGTCTATTTGCCACCAAAGTCGTCTCCAAGAGGGTTTCTATTTTGTATTTGCCTACTTTAACATTTGAGTCTTCAACAATTTTTACTCATCTCTTTGCTTTTGAGCTTCTAGTTTCTCAAGCGGTGGCGAGGATGGCTACGTCCGATTACACCATTTTGACCCAGATTACTTCAACATCAAAATTTAAGTTTTGGAGCAGTTTACAGATATAGCTTGTCCCAAAGAGTGAAAAACTAGTCTTGGGAGTATCTATGGCATAGAGTTTCCTGTTTAATTATGTTAAGGCTGAAGTGATTAACTATGTTTGGTATTTGACTGCAAAGGGGATTAGAAATTTGTAGAAGAACCTATTTATATGCACATAACCAGCTTTCTTGTTGTGCTTGATTTATGAAATGGAGCAATTTTGAGCTTTATGAATTTTGTTATATTTTTACTAAAAGATGTCATCTTTATTTGACCTTTATGAAGAAAGTAAAATGATAACACAGCTTTTGCTTGAAGATTTGTTCAATATTTGAAAAGGTTTGAACAAAAATATTATGTTTGAAGTATGAGCTTGAACAACAAAATAAAACTCGTTTAGAAAATGGATCGGACATTGGCTTCAATTATAAAGCTCGAGTTCGGGTTCGACTCACTCATTTTTTATTTATTTATAAATAATATAAATATATATTATTTATATATATTTATATATTATGTAATTTATATTATATAAAAAATAAATATATATAACATTATAACATAAATATTTAAAAATATGTTAATATTCATGTTTTAGAATTTAATAAAAGAAAAAAAATATATTAAAAATTAAATAAAAATAACATATTTGTTTATTATTATTATTATTTTTTAAATATGGATGAACTTAAACATGTTTGAACTATCTATTTATCATATATATAAATATGATCGGTTTGGATAAAATTTGAAGTTCATATTTCGGGTCGGAACGAGCTTGAGCAAGTATATGTAATATCGATATCATACTTAAGTGGCCAAAACTTAATTCAGTTCGATCCATAAACACCTGTAATCATAGCTTGGGATAGAGATAGAATTGTAGATATTGAAATTCTAACCTCTAATCATAGCTTGTGATAGAGATAGGATTGTAGATGTTGAAATATGAATCTCAAACTTGTTAAATTTTATCTTTTAAGAGTAGTTAAATAAACTAACATAATTAAGTTCCGGATTCAAAAGCTCATTTTATTTTAGAGCTTAACAAAGTCATCCTCGTTCGCCCAAAACTATTGTTCTTAGTATGTCAAATGAAACTTGATAATGTAACTTAGAAGGTAACTGGGTTTAGTACAAGAATATCTCAACTTATGTTTCTGCTGTAACTTTAACATATCTTTGTAGTTTAAATTTGGAAGACTGAAGTTTCCTTAAAAGATTATTTCTACCAGTGATACACCAGTTATGAACGAGTTTCAGCAAGAAAGGGCTTGAAAGTCAGTAGCAACCCAACAAACTGAACCACGTTTAGTACAAAGAAAACCATTTGATCACCTGTTTCCAAAAAAATCAAAGCAATAATGAACCTAGTTATTCTCTTGCCAAGCAAGGGATGTCCTGAATTAGAAAGAAAAAAAAATGCAGTAAATTGATTTGAGCTTATATTGAAGCTACATGATTAGAATTCAACTACACACCTGGAAGAAAAGAGGCGACTTGTCGCTTTTGTGCCCAAGAAAAGCTACATTTTCATGAAGAAAAAAAACGTGGGTAAGAACTTAACCAAGAAACAAAGAGAGGATTCTAGTACATAAAGGAATCAGGAAGAAAACAAACGTTTGTTAAATGTAAGAGTGAATTCATCTTTGGTTTGGTCTCTCTAAGTAAAGGGAATACTTATCATTTTTTTTTGGTATAAAGAAGGTCGCAGTCTGGAGATACTGAAAAAGATTGCAGATACTGAGATTCGAATAAAATTGACTGCATGAATTAGTTGGACTAAATCCCGGGTTCTATTACTTGACATTTTAACAAGATAGTTTACTATAATAAGTAGCTCTAATCCATTATTATATGTAATAACCCTGCCTTTTTTCCCTTTGGGTCCTCCAAAACCTTGAAATTTTAAGCATTAATTAAGTTTGGAGTTTTATCAACAAAAATAAGAAAGCATTACAGCTTGAGATGTAAACCAAGACCTCTCCTTCAAAAGCTTCAATATGCCACCAATATTATGGCTTAAAAGCATTGTCACAATTCAAAGAAGTTAACTGCTGAACATTGCAATTTTGCTGCTTAAATAAACTAAAATACATACAGAAAAATAAGAAGAAAAAAAACATCACTTACAGGGCTCCTCCTCCTGCTGGACCAAATGCTTTGAAAACAGACATTGCTGTCATTGAAATGCCATTAGCAGCTCCCCTCTGACTTTGAGGCTGAAATAAGAAAAAAGTTTAAAAAAAAGAAAAGAAAAGAATAAACAAACAATGTTAAGACCAGAAAGAGGAATGATTATTGATGTATTATATACCATGAAAGTAAATTACTATGAAATATTTCCCAAAATATGGGCAGAAAATGTACCACTGCATTGTTCTGCAATATGAATAATCCAGTAACAAGAGAAACCTACATGATTCCAAAGAATTTGCCTCATAAATCATATGACTTTAACCCAAAAAAATAAAGAAAAACAGTCTCAAAAGAAGCATGTCTGATTCATTTCAGAGTATTCATTGGCTTCAGAACATGAAGTTCAATCTATGTTACTCCGACTCTTCATTTCTCTTGAAATACTCGTGTCCGACACCCGTCTCCGACACATATTCTGACATGGGTATGGAGGTACGGCCCTCCAAATATATAAAAAAAACTTTTAAAAAAATTGAGCATACTCGTTTCGGACACATACCCATATTCGACACTCACTCCCAAGTTCGAGTAATATAGAGTTCAATAACCAAAAACTTCTGCATGTATTTGTCTACATTTTTTATTTAAATTCACTTACAGATAGAGTATTCCTTAATATGGCTGCACAATTTATCACCAAATGTAGGATTACCCCTGAAAGCATTGGTATATAGGGGTAACAGGACAGCAATGGAATTGATATTGCCTGAAGATAAAGAAGCATAATTATTAAAAAAAATAATAACATTAACTAGCTATTTTACTGAAAAAAGAATAAAAAAGAGAGAAAAAAAAAGTCTAGAAATGCAGTGATGTGGAGCTATGTTGCTCCGACTCTTCAGTTTTTTGAAGTTCCTTGTCCGACACATATTCGGACATGGGTATGGAGATATGATCCCTCAAGAACCCTCCAAATACATAAAAAAACTTAGAATAAATTAAACATACCCGTGTCCGACACATACTTATATCCGACACTTACACCCAAGTCCGAGTAACATAGATGTGGAGGTAAGATTTTACAGCTGAAAGGCGTGTAACCATGAGAGGCCCAAGACTCTTTTCCACTGGTGGATACAACAGAAGTTGGAACAGTAAAAGACCAAATCCTGGCAATGATAGAAGTCAAGTTATTAGATTAATGCTTTCTTAAAAACATCAAATTCCAAATACTTTCTAGAAAAATTATTGCAACATGGAAGGGTATAGATATACCAGAGATAGCAAGAACTTCACCAACATCTTGGGATGAAAAGCTCAATCCTCCATATTTTTTATCACTAACTGCCCAAAGTGAAAATATCTGCAAAGACATGTTAAAGTGTCTTATGTGCTATGTTACTCCGACTCTTCATTTTTCATGAAATACTCGTGTCCGATGCATATTCGGATATGGGTATGGAGATATGACCCTCCAAGGACCCTTCAAATACATGGAAAAACTTTAAAAAAAAACTGAACATACCCGTGTCGGACACAAACCCGTATCCGACACTACCCGAGTCCGAATAACATAGCTTATGTGAAATATATACCCGTATCTGACACTCACACCTGAAACCCAATAACATAGCTTATGTGAAATATGAACAACTATAGTATTCAAAGAAAAAAATAATTTATTGACAAGATATCAAGAAATGTGAAGATCAATCATGATGAATCCTACACAATGTGGGAAGTTTATACTTCAGTTAGATAGGCATAGGTGACAGTACATTGTGTTTGAAGGGATATAACTTACTTCAGAATAAGCCATCTCTTGAAGTGAGAAAACACAATATACAATGATTGTAGACATTAGTGGCCAATTTTTTAAGAGATTTGGTTTGTCAGTTTGTCTTTCTTCAAGTTCTACTATGTTGTCCTTCCTACCAGATTCATTTGAAGAAGGTTCTGACATATCATATGGATCATATCTCTCATTTCCCTTTCCAGCATGCTTGTGTAATGTCTCCTGCATAAATGTTTGTCACCAAAAAGGGGAGGGAAAAAATCAATAGAAATGCTATTTTTTGTGATAAAACAACTATATATAAAGCATATGCCATGAAAGGAATAAACTTGTCTAGATGTAAAATGCAATAATTTTTTTTGAAAGAATCAATCATAATATGCAAACTGGAGGCAAATGCATGCATATAAGCCAGTAAACAACCATTAAATGAGAAACGAATTGAAGACTGAAAGAAATAGAAAATCAACTTAATCTTATTGCCCTGCTATGTTACCCGGATTCGAAGAGTAAGTGTCGGATACGGGTATGTGTCTAACACAGGTGTGCTCAATTTTTTAAAAGTTTTTCCATATATTTGGAGGATCATACCCTCATACCCATGTCCAAATATGTGTCGGACACAGGTCAGACACGTGTTCTTTAGGAAAAATGAAGAGAGTGCTCAATAAGGTAAGCATTAGGATTTCCATTTTTTCTAACATAATTCAAAGTGACTGTGGTATGCATGATGTGGATAATTTTGAGGAGAAGATCCTTGATTCAACTGCATAAAACATATATCATAAATCTACGGTATAGCAAGATAGCAGAGTTTTAAATCATCTCTATCAAGTCTCATTTTACAAGTTCAATCAATATCTGGATCTAATCTGATTGAACCTGTTACGATGATATCCAAAAGTTAAAAGCTATAAAACAATGTCTTAATTGATCATGATGAATTTTTACTGCATGTATCTTGCCCAAGCCAAAGTAGACAAATAGTGGCTGATACCTGATACCATTTCTAGGAGGTTACAAGAAAAAAGATGACAAAATGAGTTTGAAACTTACAGGAAGCCATTTGCAGGCAATAAGAACCCCAACAGCATAAACTGATATTATGAGGCATGGTAAGAAGTAGGGAAATCTGCAATTGTATGCACATCAAAACATCACCACATATAGGGAAAAGGGAAAAATATGACATACTGATAAAAAAAATGCAACACAGACTAGAGACTACCTCCCGAAAATGGAGCTCTCGGCGAATACATTTGGATATTTCTCTGCAGGCTATAATAAGGCCATACATGAATTAGTAAAATATGGTTAGCAGGCAAGGAAAATTTCTTTAACAACCTGTGCAAAGAGTAGAACAATGGAACGTCTCTCTACCTGTGCAAAGAAACCTCCAATGGCAGGGCCAATAATCAGTCCTATGCCTCGCGATGTACTAACCTGAAATGCAAAGTCTAGTATAAATATACTCCAGAATCCAGATGATGCACCTATAGAACCCATGATAGACTACAAAATCGATCATCTTACAACTGAAAGTGCCAAAGCCCGATACTCTTCTCTACATACTTCAGAAGCATATGCCTAGAAAGTACAACCAAGAAGGTAAAAGTATAGAGGTTCAAGGTGGGTAAAAAGTAGTTCAAAAGTTGAACCATTAGCCCTCTTGACTAAATTAGTAATATTTCAGAAATGCTTATTTTCATATTGTGTGAGTAAGTATATGTATATGAGTCAAAAATTACATACCCTTATTGTGCCAAGCAAACTATTGAAGCACCCAAGAAGAAATCTCATGGACAGTGCCATCCAAAAGCTTGTGCTAAGGCCAAAGAGAGTGTTGAATACAACCCTGAAATCCAAAACTTGTGATGATACAATTACCAATTAACAATCACTTGTGTTAAATGACTTCATTTTCTTAATTATAATAACAAGTTTGCAAGGTAGTGGATGAGAAAATTCTGACACTGAAAATGTCCCTATCAATATAATAGGTTTACGACCATATCGATCAGCAACCACTCCCCAGAAAAGAGATGTCAAAGCTCTTCCAACCATAAATGAAGACCCTAGAAGGGCAAAAAGTTACTGTAATTTATTACTAATAGTTCATTCTGAAATCTAATTTACCATCATGTAAAAGCTACTGAATATTAGGATTAGATATTAATTACCCACAAATCCTGCATAGAAGCCAATGTCTACCTCATTTTTTGCAATATGAAAGTCCCTGATCTGCCAAAAACCCATAGACAAACACAAAATGACAGTTTTTGGTTTCCATAATAGCATCTTCAATTATTGCAAACTAACAATAAAATCGATTTTCCCAACCTTCAATATGAGGTAATAAGTTATAGTATTTGATAGGTTTTTCAGAGGCAGATAACATACCATAAAGTAAACAAAGGGGAAAAGTGATGATATTGGCAAAGCTGAAAAATGTAACAATAATAAGATACGACTGTTAAAACTCAATTTAAAGAGTATTGCTAACAGGAAAAAGAAAACCATAAACATTCATTTTCTCATACCCGAAAGCAAAATATCATTAACTAATGCTAGAAAAACTGAAACTTTATCTTTATCTTTTTCAAGTTTATGGATTATGTTACTCGGACTCAGATGTGAGTATCGGACACGGGGTATGTTGAATTTTTATTAAAATTTTCATGTATTTGAAAGATTCTTGGAGGATCATATCTCCATCATGTTTGAATAAGTGTTGGACACGGATACTTCAAAAAAAATAAGAATCGGAGCAACATAATTATGAAATACTGACCTGTACAGAGAGAGACAATCCAGATAAAAGACAAGTGCTTGTAAGGGACTCCAGTTTGTTCTTGTTTGAGACGATCCATCTTACAACCTGGGCAGTTTTCATAGTATTGTACTTCTCTCTCCAACAAAGAAGTTCTGTTCTCTTCCATTTCACTCGAAAAAACTCTTTCCCATAACAAAGAAAAAGCAAAAATGTATCTTTTGCTATCTGGGTCCAAAATTCAAACACTTACTCATCAAATTTGTCTTTTTGGAACAAAACGCAGTGTTCAACACTTTTGAAGGTGGAGCTAGCTACTTTAGTAGTTTATTCTCTACTTGCTTGCTGGTATGGGAATCCAGTGTGAGTAAGAACTAACTAAGAAGCATGTTCTTATTACTTCAGAAGAAGATTACTGTGAATCTATGATTGATGAATTGATTGGCTTTGTGCATACATGAACTCTAGACCCACATCCAGATGATTGTAGCTCAAGTTACGTTGCTTGACCAAAGAAGAGAAGTAAAGACAAAGACAACGAAAATGAAAATGACCCTTTTTCTATGGTGAGTGACTTCTTGACGGGTTTTACTTGTACATGTGAAAGGTAATATGTGTATATTGAAAAATAATTAGCTGAAATTTAGACATTAAAATTTTGAAGATTATATTATTACAGGACATAAAAAAAAATTATATAATATAAAATACGACATCGACATAAAAAATAATACAAATATGATATGAATACATAAATATGTCAAAATTTATATAAAATAAATTATTAACGTGTCAAAATTTATATAAATATATAATACTTTAAACACAATTATAATATACAAAATAATACGAATACAACATAAATATACGAAATCTAAAAAAAATTGTGATAAAGATCCATACCTTTTTTGACAAAATATCATAAGTTTATTTATGAAATCATTTCAATAATTCAATTCAATGTTCAATAAAAAAAAACTCATGATAGAAACTATCATAAATAGGAAACAAAAATAATTTATGTAAAAAAAAAAACCAACTCCCTTATAATTTTTTTTTTTTAATTCAATTGATTATTGATATTAAAATTTTCAAAAGAATAATAAAAATCATGTTAAAATCTATAAAAATATCATATTAAATTTTAAAAAAAAAAAAAAAACATTTCTAATAAAGAAGGCTGATATAAAAAGAGCCCAGCCCATCTTTCATTGGGCCCTGTAAAACCATGGGCGCAGATCCGACCCTTAAACCAATCTCAAATAACGAGGCAGATCAAAGGAGTGATTGTTGAGTTCCGCCCTTTACTCAGAAACCCTAGCTTCCCAGTTCTTCCCCAAACAGAACCCCTCAAAGAAAATCTAATTTGCTAGTTTTGTTTATCTTTCGAATCCTTATTTCCTCCATGGCCAAGAAGCGAAAGCAACGATCTTCTGAGCCCGAACCCACCAAAACAACGCCGGATCCTCAGCCAATCCAAGAAGAAGAGCAACAACAACAAACTGAATACGTACCCGAAGATCCGAAACCGAAAGTAGAAGAGGAACAGCAACTACAAGAGGTGGAAGAGGAAGTAGAAGAGGAAGTTGAAGAAGAAGAAGAAGAGGAAGAGGAAGAGGAAGAAGAGGAGAACGAAGAAGACGATGAAGAAGAAGCTGAAAACCAAACTCTAGTTGGTTCTTCAAACGCCGCCGTTCGAAATGGAACTCCGAAAGAAACGAGTCAAGAAGAGGAATTGGACGACGAGCCGTTCGAGAAACTTCTAGAACCATTTGGGAAAGATCAATTGATTACCCTTATTAAGAAAGCGGTCGATAAGCACCCGGAATTTATCTCATCGGTTCGGGAGTTCGCGGATGCGGACCCGGCCCATCGGAAGATCTTCGTTCATGGTCTCAGTTGGGATACCACTGCTGAAACCCTCACCGCCGAGTTTTCTAAATATGGGGAAATCGAAGAATGCAAAGCGGTTACCGATAGGGTTTCTGGGAAATCCAAAGGTTATGCTTTTATTCTATTTAAACATCGGAGTGGGGCACGCCGGGCTTTGAAACAGCCCCAGAAGAAGGTTGGGAATAGAACTATTTCTTGCCAGTTGGCTTCGCAAGGACCGGTTCCGGCACCGCCTCCAACTGCTCCGCCTTTGTCTGAGTATACTCAGAGGAAGATTTTTGTTAGTAATGTGTCTGCTGAACTGGACCCGGAGAGGTTGCTTGATTTTTTTAAACAGTATGGGGAAATTGAGGAAGGTCCATTGGGGCTTGATAAGCAGACAGGGAAACCGAGAGGGTTTGCTCTTTTTGTATACATGTCGGTTGAGGGTGCAAGAAAGGCGTTAGAGGAGCCACATAAGAATTTTGAAGGTCATGTTTTGCATTGCCAACAGGCCATTGATGGGCCAAAACCGACTAAAGGTGGTTATGGAGGAGGTTCTTCTGGTGGGCATCATCAGCAGTACCAGCAGCATCAGCAAGGACAACATCAGATTCGGTCTCATTACCATCATGCTAAGAAGGGGAAGTACTCGTCCGGTGGATCAGAGACTGGTCATTTGATGGCTCCATCTGGGCCTGCTGCTGTGGGGTTCAACCCTGGAGTTGCTGCTGCTGGGTTTAACCCTGGGGTGGCTGCTGCTGCACCGGCTTTAAACCCAGCTCTTGGACAGGCTTTGACTGCATTGCTTACTTCTCATGGAGCTGGTTTGGGGCTTGGTAATCTGCTTGGAGGGCTTAGTGGTGTGCCTGTGAACCAGGGAGCACCTGCTGCAGGTTATGGGAATCAGGTTGCAGGAGGCTATGGGAACCAGATGGGAGTGCAGGGTGGGTACCAGAACCCACAAATGGGACAGGGCGGTGCTGGTAGGACTCAACCTGGTGGTGGTCCTCCTTACATGGGACAGTAGGTAAGCCTTAAGGTAACCGGATACAATCTTTTTTGTTGGCTTTTTTATCATTTATTTACATGTTAATTGTTGCATTTGCATGATCGTTATGCATAATAGACCTAGCAAATGAGAAATCAAATCTAAGTGAGTAACATGTTTTACTGCATAATGCTAAACATGATCTGACACTGTTTGCGATGGCAGTGTTTAGGATCAGGTTTGGTTTTGTGAAGCTGAAAAAGAATTGCATAAAAATGAGTAGTACAAGTTTGCTTTTGGTTTTTGAAGCACATGGGGGTTTGTTGTTCAAGTGTCAATAGAATTTAATTGTTGATGGCTTGTAATTCACCCACGAGGAGTTATGTTATATTTTTATCTTTCTTTATTTATATTTACATGCAGCATAATTGAAAGACAACAGTTCTTAGTATGTTTTACTTTGAAGTTAATTGTTTAATACTAGTTTTACAAACTGAGTTTTGTTGTTTGTGAAAGATTAGTCATCTTAAAACAGGTGGATATTATTGAGTCTTTACTTATCTATTTTCTGATGATATGGAGGCTTATTATCAAATTTTATAATTATCGATATTTCATTAAAATTTATTCGTAATTTTAGTTACCTCTTTTCTAAATTATATTGAAACATTCCTCTTGCTTTCATCTCACTTTTTGTTTATTGAACTTCATTTTGTATTCTTTCATTGCTGTACTTCAAATTTTAGTTGGTTAAACTATGTTAACACAAATTTTTTATTTTGTTTTGCCAAAGGTATGAAATTTCAATTCATCTTTCTCATGTATCTTTTTCCATAAATCTTTTTGTTTTTGAAACTTGTTTTTTATGATTTTATTCGTTGTGCAGATTCTCTCATAGATGCATCAATCATTTTGTTTTCGACTCTGGTGATTCTGAAGTTCCTGGAACTCATGCAAACGTGGTCTTTAAATTTGTAACCAAAAGTTCTTACTATTTGCCTACTATAAAGATCAGAAATCTCAAACCTGTATTTTAATTTCTATTTAGTAATCTTTCCCCTTCATGCGTTTTCAAAAAGATGTACTATTTCGGCTTGAAGGTTTGTTTCTTGAAAAGTGTTGGGGAACAGGTAGAATTTCCAGGCAGAGGACACAATGCCTTTTCAGGTTTTCAAGTGTGTTACTCAAACAATGCCATTTTCGTACTTTTTTCTTAAATTGACTGATGTTTTATGGTGACTATTTCTTATTAATTTAGTTTTATGTGAGACAAAGCTTTTTTCTGGGTGGTGTTACATTTTCTTGATTTCTTGTGGTTTTGTAAACTAGTTTTACCTTACATAAATTGCCTGGAATCTTTTTCCACTTGTACAGTTTCCCCCCAGTTTAACTTCATATAGATTGCTGTGTCCATTACTTTGGTGATAGGCTCTGTAGCATTACAGATTATGAAGTCATTTAACTGCAAATATTGGATGGGATGAGATTTAAACTGCAGGTACAATGGCTATATAGTCCTGATTGCTGCTTTCATGCTTAATGTATTCTCAACAGAAGCACCTCCAGCTTCTTCCAACCTCCCAGCCCCGACCCCCGACCCCCGACCCCCTTTCCCGGATCCGATCCCTTGTCCCTGTATTTCTCTCATTGGTTGAGACTTGAGAACATGATGTGCCTTAGGAAGGGGAACAAATGGAGTTATTGGTGTTTTTTTTTTCTTCTGTCAATGACTTGTGAAATGGTTTGTTTGTTCATGTAAAACTAGAAAACAAGTTCTGAACAGTTATTTCTGATGGAAAGTGGAAAATCAGCCTAATGTTTTGAGATGCTGCCCTCCAGATTGTGTTGTTCCTGACATGGAAGGTCCTAGATATTGTTTTGCATATAATAATAACCTGTTGTTTATATTGCAAAAAAATATATGAAGTTACTTGTCAAGGCTGCCTCACGGACAATATGTGGCCAACATATTGGTCTAGAAACAGGATCTTGTTTGAGGGACTTGGATTCATGGGGCAAGAATTTGTTGGTAGTTGAGTTGATGGGACAGGCAAAGCCAAAGCATCTATTCCGTCTAAAGGTATGAAACTGGAAAGAATAGATATCTTTTTTTGATGTCTCTAATGGTGTCTCCTTAATAGTTATTTGACATGTGCTCATGATAGAGTTAGTTTTAATTATAAATAATTAATTGTTTTGAAAACATGTTATGATTATAATGAAAGAACTTCAAGGGAGACAGAGAATAGGGGTTGAAGATATTTGTTCATGAAACTGGTCTAGGTTGCTCCTGTCTGAACTTCTCCGGATTGTCTGCCTAGCTTATTACTCATGTAAAACATGAGTCCTGGATGATACAGTCCTACATTTGATTTAAAAGTAAAGTTAAATGTATGATACGCTGCTCTGCATAACTATATTTAATTATTTATAACGATAGTGTAACGTTATAGATACACAACAAAACATTTGGATTACAGTAAAATTTTGCAGTCTTGATTCGAGTCAGTGCTTTAAAATAATAATTTAGTTAAATGCATAAAATAATACATTTTTATAATTTTTTAGGGTTTAATAAATATATATATTAATAATATTTAAAAATATACATAAAAGTTCATATAATATTATAAGAAAATTTTCATTTAACAATTTTATTTTCTCATTTAAGTTTATTTTCAAAACATGCATTTAAAGTTGTTTTTTTATCTAAATCGAATTTAATCTAATCTTTAATTTTTTGCGATGCACGCAAAACATTAACTACAATCTTTTCCTATTATAACAACTAGTTATTTGTGATAACTATTGTTTCAAATGTTTTTTTTTTAGAAACAATTAGTAAAATACAATTGTCACTTGGATTTTGATCATCATCATTAGGTATATTCATTACGAATTTTTTATTGTATCTAGTGTTTTTTATTTATAAGTCATTAATATATCTTAGTAAAAGAAAATGTAATAATATACATGTATAAAAATTGAAAACATAAATTTTTTTATAAATTAATAAATATTAATTTTATCAATAAATGAATAATTTATTTATTTATCAATAATTAAATAATTTTTTAGTCTCAATAATATTATTTTATAAGGTTTTATTGTATTCAAATATGAAAATATGAATGTTTTAGAAGGAAATAATTTCCAATGTGAAAATGCAGAGCAAAATTTTATGATTACATGAAATGAAAAAAGCAGCATTGAAGTGGATGATAGACAGAGGCGAATCCAAAGGGTAGGCAGGGATCTTGTTTTCCTCTTAGCTTTTTAAAATGTTTTAATTTTTAGATATTTTCTAAATTAAAAATAGTAAAAAATTTATTTTAATCTCTCAAAATTTTATATTTTGATTTTTTTTCCGACTTTTAACATAAAAATTTTGGCTTTCGTCCCTGATAGATTATTCATTGTTTGAAATAAAACAAACATCAAATATGTTTGAATCATATCTGACAGAGAGAAAAAAGAAGTACCAGAAAGTACTTGTGAAAGATTATTGGCAGAAAATATAATTGGTAAATATGAAAAACATGTCTTCAGATTAAATAATTGTTAAATGTATAATAGTTAAGAATTATTTGAAAAAAAAAATGAATAATTAACAAATTGTTAGAAAGATATTGTAAAGATAAAATTGTTTTTAATGAAAAAAATTATTTTTTTTCTCTTTTCATTAAAAAAATATTATATTTTAAAATTTTTAATTAAAATAAATTTAAAAATTAAAATTTTTTTATTTTTTATTTAAAAAAATAAAAAAATTTAATTTTAGAAATATTATTTGTATTATTTATTTTTTAAAATTTTTTTATTAAAAAAGTAAATTAAAAAATATGTTTTAAAATTAAAAAAAAATATTTTTAGAAAAATTTATTTTTAATTAAAAAAATAAATTAAAAATAAGAGGAAAAGAGAGAATAAATTTTTTTTATCAAGGTAAATTTATTTTTTTCGAATAATTCTTAATTATTTTATATTTTTCTTCTTAATAATTTTTTATTTTTTATTTTTTTCAAATAATTTTTACTCATTATATCATTTATTAATAATTGTATTGTAAAATGTATGTTTCTCAAATTTACCCAAATATAATTATGAGATTGTCTAACTCACAAAAATATTATAATTTGTAGACTTATGATATGTATTAGTTTTAAAACTAGAAATAAAATATTAATGTATTTTTGAAGATATATATAGATATAGTTTAAATTTTAGATAGATAAGCTTTTTATGTAAAAAAAAAATTCATAAATATTTTAGTCCCGATTAAAGTAAAACACGTAGAAAGCTTATTATCTGTATTATTATTAAAGGGAATGATTGAGTTAATGTCACTGAATCTATACTATTATTAAAGAGAATGATTGAGTTGATGTCATTGAGTCAAATGACACCAATTCAGTCCTTAAAAATACCAAAAAACCATTAATTATTAAAAAATAAAAAATTAAATAAGAACATATATGTCTTTTAATATTTTATATAATATTTTTTTATAAAAAAAATCTATTTATTTCTAAAAAAATTACCCATTTTTAAAAAAAAATTACCCACTTACAAAAATTATCCACTTATAAAAATTACAAATTTTTTGTATATTTAATTCTTTTTAAAATATAATTTATTATATTTTAAAAAATATAATTTTACTCGCCTTACGAGTTTATGAAATTATAGTATATAATAAGTCCAGCCGAATTCACAAACTTCAAAATCTAATCTAGGGTTTTTGACGTGACATAAACAATTCGAACCCATCAAGCAAAACAAATATTTCCTACTTCCACTTTAACCCACTCTTTCCTTTGATATATAAAAGCAAAACTAACGCAGACACACACCTTTGCGCTGGCTTTGGCCCTCTTAAGCACACACTTTTGCAAACCTGTTACTGAAACTGTCAATCTTTCTCAAACTTCCCAACACTCTCTCATTATACTTTACTTCATTCTTAAAACCCTACCAAAACACTGATTCTTGAAGAACCCAACTTCTTGTTTTTGAATCTAATTTCTTGTTTTTGATTTATTGAGTTTTTTTTTTTGTAGTTGGTTGTTGGTGGGTAGTGGGATTATGGTTATGGCTGAGAATGAGGCAGGGGATGATCATAAGGAGCTCAAATCACCATGGAAGACTCCGGTGATTGATGGGGAGAAAGTGGCTGATGCTTCTGTTATGGGGACCCAATCTTGGCCTGACCTTGGTGGGACCCGACAAACACCCGACAGTCCTCTAGTTGTTGCTGATGGGTCTGCTTCAGCTCCATCAGTAGAGCAGGTTAGTCATTGCTTTTCTATTTGTTTTTTTGGGTTTTTCTTTAATTGGTGATCAATCACTTATAAAGTGTAAAATTTGGATAAAGTTGAAAATGTTTAGCTGTAATTTGATTTGGTTTTGCTAAAATTCATTTCAAATGGACAACTTGAAAGATCAGGTTTTTATCTTTTTTTACTTGTAAATTTGTTAGCTGTTTATCTCACAAGCAATGGTTTTATTTCCCAGAATAATATGTTGAGAACCAATGGTCTATTACCTTTCTAGTTTCTTAAAATTCTTGGATCATTTAGTGCTAATTAAAGTCTTTCAGAGAGACTAAGCTATATTGACTAACTAGTACCTTTTCGTGACCCTCTCCTCCTTTGTCCATCCCCTTCCTAGACATGTTAAAAAGATGATTGTAGGAGATGTGTTCAAATAACAGGAAGAATTGAAACATGATTCAGATGAAAATTTTTAATGAACCTTTATGGAATATAATTTCTCTATGAGGAAATTCCCACATCATTTAGCCATCTCTGACTCTCTGTCAGTGTATGTGTTGCCTACCTGTATGGTTCTATTATGGTTCGTCCTATTGAGTGGGAGATTTATTTGGTTGTTGCCAAATTGACTTGTCTGTTTTTTATTCAAGCATTTATGAAAGAAGAATAAATGAATAAATTGTTATCTCAGTGTAGCTTAATTTAAGTATTTACCATTTTTTTTGGTCTTCCAGGGAGCAGCTGGGCACCAGAAGTCAAATGGGTCTGGAAACACCAATGCTTCTCATAAATATTCATCAGCACGTCATCAGAAGTCAGGCTCTAAGCGCAACCCTAATGCTGGGTCTCATTTTCCTGTACCCTTACCTTATTATCAACCACCAATGCCACCTGTTTTTCATGCTATGGTACCTCCTCCACACATTGCAGTTCCTGGGTATGCTTACCAGCCTGTCCCTGGACCTTTTCCTGGTATTGAACCTCACTTGGTAATATCTGGATCTGAGACAACAAGGCATGCCTTTGGTCCCCCAGTTCAAGGTATTGATACCAGCAGAAATATGCAGCCTTCTCCGCGAGGAGATTCCAATGCATATCCTGCCAACTTCTCTAATAGAAGACCCAACATGCAAGAAACCGGTGGCCATTTGAATCCTGGCTGGAATCATCAACGGACATTTAATCCTAGAGAACCGATTACCATGCAGCAGGGTATCGGACCAAGACCTTTTGCTAGACCTCCGTTCTTTGGTCCAGCTCCAGGGTTCATGGTTGGTCCAAATTTCCCTGGTAATAACTCAACATTTAAAATACTACAACATGTTTTATTACTTCTTTTACTTTGTTAAGATTCCTTGCCAATTATGTCTGCCTGCAAGGTAAGGCCTGCATTTCAGCCACTCAGATCATACTGCCTTTGTTCTTGTTTGAGCTCTTGGTTTATATTATGCTTTTGATAAAATAAATTCTGTTTGAAATGACTTATGTCTACCTTCCAGGAGCTGTATGCTATGTGCCTATTGCTCCTCCAGGCTCTATAAGGGGACCACATCCTCCACGCTTTGTTCCATACCCTATGAATCCAGGGACTGCCATGTTCCCTCCAGAGACAATAACTTCGAGGGCCAATATAGTGAAACAAATTGAGTATTATTTCAGGTTAGGGGACTTTTTCTGTCTCTTTTTATTTATTTAATATTTTTTTGTCTGTATGGTTTATTTTTCTTTCTGCTGGGTGCCACTGTCTAGAATCATTGCTAAATTCTATTCCACCCCCTTCTCAGTCTATATACCGTACTGTCTTTTGGGTGCATCACGTACCTTTGCCAGTGTTAGTATTTTTGGGTATTTAGATTTATCTCTTCACTGGTGAATTCCTTATGTAAATGTTTGCATTTCTGAGTCTGTTTGTGTGCACATGTTATTTATGTGGCCATTGAAGAACTAGAGGTCTTATTAGAAACTGATGGTGTAGTATCCACTTTAGAATTTTGTCAACCTACAACCTATATTGATTATCTTTTATATGTCCTTGTGAGTTTTGATATAGCAAATCATGTTTTTAGATTTTTGGCATGAGTTTCATGCACAGCGTAACTGGCCCATCCATTGGGAAGCCAAAATATGAACTTTTGATTGTTTACATTAATTGAATGTCATAAATTTATTTGTTTCTGCAATGATATATAATGTGTGTATGTTTGTATTACTTGTTGACCCTAAAAACTTTTTTTTTTTTTGCAGTGATGAAAATCTTCAAAACGACCATTACCTGATTTCCTTGATGGATGATCTAGGATGGGTTCCAATCTCCACGATTGCGGACTTTAAAAGGGTATGTTTAACACACTACTACTTAATGCTAATAGTAGTATAGCACAGATTTATATGCTGCTGCTGTATTTTGTGTTTGCAGGAGTTTTCTGTTTTATTCATGGTTGCTGCATCATTAACTGATTGAATTAGATTTTCTATTATCTTCCTTTTTCTGTAGCTTGAGAAGTAGTAGTTTAAAGCTTTTGTGTGGTTTTAACATTCTGAGTCACAGGTTAAGAGAATGAGTACAGACATACAATTTATCCTTGATGCGCTGCTGAGTTCTAGTACTGTGGAAGTGCAGGTTAGACTTTTATCTCTCTTTTGGGTGTCACTCTTTTTGAAATTTGATTTTGGACTGTATGTATGAAGCTGGGATCAGGCCAGATGTTTAATTTTGAGCACAGAATCAATCTATTTTATCTTTTCCACATGATTAGCTTTAATTCACCCATTTTACCAAATTTATAATTTTTTGACCAACAAATCCATTTTAACAAGTTGCTTCTTTTTCAAAAAATTGAAAGATCATTATATGATGCAATTAAAATAATAACTTTTTTCTTACTTCAGGTACCATTTTGTGATCTATATTTTTGATGAATCATCATAAATTTTGTCAAAGAGCAAATTTTAATGTATTTGCAAGAGGGCTATAATTATGAACTAATGGTGGTGTTGATGCTGGTATTCATACCTTAAGGTTTTAAAGTGTGTGTTTTGCAATGTGTATCAAATGTATTTGAGGGAGCAGACTTGTGTTGACAATCGCTAATTGTTGTGGGTACATTGGCAAGTGATACTGTTTTTCTGGTGCTATTCTTTGGTTTGATGGCCTTGTCTTTACTTGGTAATTGATACTATAGGGTGACAAGATACGAAGACGTGATGAGTGGTCCAAGTGGATACCCGCTAGTTCAAAGACAACATTGTCATCAGAAGTTCAGGCTACTCAGTACCAACTTGTAGAGAATGTTACTGATTCCTGTGGAAATGGTGATGTGAATGAAGATAATTCAAGGGACACCTCGGAAGAAAATGTTAAGTTTCCATTGCATAGCGGGAGCTTGGAGCATGTTTCACTTGAGGGCAATCCTGTAGAAGTAAAACATAAAAGTAACAGAAAACACGCAGCTGTGCAAGTTATATTAAACAGTGAGAAACAAGCATTTTCTGGTGGAAATGGTGACTTGAAAAGGAAATTTATTGCTGATTCCCACATTAAATTCTCAGATGTCGATCAATCACAAGGAGATGAGCCTGTAAGGTTCACTGACCACAGAACTGAAAGTGTGGACTTATTATCAGATGTAACAATACAAAATGTTTCTGACCTGTCAAATGATTTCACACACACATTTATGCTGGATGAAGAGCTAGAGCTCGAGCAAAAAACACTAAAGACTCTTTCAGCACTTAACAGGTGATTATTTTTGTATTTAATTGGCACAACATCTCATTTATTGTTGAGCTAGGGAAATTTCTACTTTCTGTATAAAGGCATATTTAAACGCTTCTAGATGTTAATAATGTTCCCTTGAATATCTGAATGGCATTTTTATTCAGAATGGATGATGAAGATGATGAGATGGTTGTCCATGATCAGGATGTTCAGAGACTTGTGATTGTTACCCAGGTAACATGGTACTGCTTTGTACGGAATCTCTTTTTGCCTTGTTATTGTTACATTTAATGTTTAAAGATTGGATCATTGTAATACCCTCTCTATGTACCTACTTAGCAATTTATGATAGTTGGTCTGATATCATGACATTTCAATAGTATCATATTGATTGTTTGATGTCATTAGAAAATGATAAGAATGTCAGTCTTTACTTTGAAATCAATGGAAATGCAATTCAAAAAGAATATATGTGAAAAAATTTACTTCATCTAAATCAGTTATTTCACAGGCATTGCATTTATGAAGCATATACATTAATAATGTAATGCTTCCATGTTGTGAAGTTGAAGCATTCTAAACTTGATTCAAGAGGGACAGTTCTCTTTCTCAAGTGCAAATTGAAAGATAACCATTTTTTCGCTTCAGCGATGATTTAGAATCTAGAGACTTTTGAGAGGACATTCTACTCCACTCCTCTCCTCTCCTCTTGCATTTCTTTTCTTCCAATTTTCTTATTCTTAATTGAGACTGCTATGTTCTCTCTCCATTTCTAGGTTATGCCCATGAGCATGTGTTTTGTTTTGGATCATGTTTTATTCATATTAAACAGTCGAATGTTTCTGTTTTCCTTTTGATGGCATGTACTCATTTCTTCTAATGTGCAGAATAGTGGGACAGGTGAAGCATCAAAAGCTGGTGCAAAAGATTCAAAGTCCATATCCAGTGAGCTTGCTTCTGTGATAAATGATGGTCTTTACTTCTATGAACAGGTTGAGGCACCAGCTTTTCTAGTTCGTTTCACACTATGTTATGGCACATATTTATAAATTTCTCCTTTTGGTGTTTCGTTTTCTGTAATCTAATTAGTTGAACATGGTTCTTACGAGCAGGAGCTAAAAACTAAACGATTTAGCCGTAGAAAAAATAACTCTATTTGTGTGAATAAAGATGGAAATCCAAGGTCTCCAAGGAGTGCATCAGGAGTATCAAAATTGAAGACAGGTGAAATCGCTGCTGGGAGCAGTAGTCTTGAAGAGTCTGGTGGACTGAGTTCCCAGAGGAAGCAAAATAAAGGCTTCTTCAAGCAACAGTCATTCCATAAGCAGAGATTTTTCTCCAGCAACTCAAAGAATCATGGAACTGGTCGTAATTCAATTGCAATAATATCAGAAAGTCCACCAACTAATTCAGTCGGATATTTCTTTGGTTCTACTCCTCCAGATAGTCATGGGTTAGTTCTAGGTGACCATGTCTTCATCTTGAATATCATGACTAACTGAAGTTATTTTGGCTTGCCTTTTAAAGTAGTACTTTTTTCTTGCTTTTGAGTGCAAGAATATAGGTTACTACAGGTTTCAAATATAAATGAAACCTAATTTATTTGACTAGATTTTAAGGTTTTCCTGAACTAATGCATGTCTAAGCTTCAATTTTTTACAGCCCTAGGCCGTCTTCGAAGTTAAGCTGTTCACCTCATGGAACTCTTTCTAGCAGTCCACCAGTTGGTTCCTTGCCAAAGTCATTTCCACCTTTTCAGCATCCAAGTCATCAGCTGTTAGAAGAAAATGGTTTTAAGCAACAGAAGTAAGGGGTGGTGGATTTTTTCTCTAATATATGTATGTATGTATGTATTTGTATATACTTTTGCGCAGTTCAACATATAACATCATGACTTTGTGAGATTTTTGTTGTACCAAAAAAAAAAAATTCTTTGTGGTCTGTGCTTGAGCCTTTCTGCATGCACTTGTGCTTGCTCGGAGAGAGGGAGGGATGAAGAGAAAGAGCACTTGCAAAGCAAAGTTGGCTAATGCAGTTCTTGTTACATTCAGGTACCTAAAGTTTCACAAGCGCTGCCTGAATGACAGGAAGAAGTTGGGAATTGGTTGCAGTGAGGTGGACTTTATATCTGAACTTTTTAAGCTATTAACTGTTTTACATGAAATAAAAGAACAACTGTTGCACAACTTTTAGTGTTTAATTAATTAACATGTCTAAGTAACTTTTATTCAAAATATTTACTCTTATCCTCTTGTTGAAATTTCTCTTTGTTTTGTATTGGTAATCAATCGGCTTAGTTACACAAGAACTGGTTTTCTGGTTTGTTTTCATCTTTTACCTCATTATGCCATTTCTAATAGAAGAAAATGAATTTATTACTGTCAATGTTGTTTTTTACTCTTAGATATGTATGTAGTTCAAAAAACCGAATGGTCTTTCTTTTGCTTTGTATCTGTTGTTCTTCATTCTCTATTGCATACCATTATAAACCCAGCCAGTGTACGGCACCTGAGTATTTGCATTTTTTCAAAATCTAAAGGTTTCCTGTACATGCATTTCTCTAGATGTAGAGAAATAGAACTTCTCTTTTATGGTGCCCCTTGGTTTTGCATGCAGGAAATGAATTCGCTGTACAGGTTTTGGTCATATTTCCTTAGGGACATGTTTGTCCCTTCTATGTATAATGAGTTCTGGAAACTTGCTCGTGAAGATGCGGCTGCTAATTACGATTATGGAATAGAGTGTCTTTTCAGATTTTATAGGTAACATTGATAATTATGCCCACTTTTGTGGTTGTTTGAAGCACCTCTGAAGTTTTGACTCTGCGTTGTTTCACCCCTTTTTAGTTTGGTTTCTTTACAGCAAACTTTTTTCTCCTTGGTAGAAGAGTAGGTTTTGCTTCTTCTTTCTTGTCTATACATATAATAGTTAAGTTCTTCCTTTTATTTTCAGTTATGGTTTGGAGAAGAAAAATCGAGATGATCTTTATAAGGATTTTGAGCAACTTACCCTTGATTTCTATCATAAAGGCAATCTTTATGGCCTTGAAAAATACTGGTAATTTCCTTTTTCCCACTTACCATGGAACATTTAGTTGGCTGCTTTGAAAATGAGCAGTGCATGCTTATATTTATTATTATTTTCTTGTTTTTCTTGTTGTTTATTTTCTGTGTAGAATCAACGTAATGGAGAAATTGATATTAGACCAAGTGATGAGTATATATGCTGATATATGGAGATAAAGAATCTTGAATAAATTCTTATAATGGTATATATGCTGATATACTATGTTACTCAGACTCGGGTGTGAGTGTCGGATACGGGTATGTTTAATTTTTTCCAAGATTTCCTTGTATTTGGAGGGTTTTTGGATCATATCCCCAAACCCATGTCCAGAAATGTTACAGACACAGGTGTCGGATACGGGTACTTCAAGAAAAATGAAGAGTTGGAGCAACATAGCTGATATATCTTTAATTTTCTAAGGGTTTGGAACTATAGAAATCTATACTCATCACTTGGTCTAAATATAGAAATCTAGGCTAGTGTTTTATGGTGACTAAATGATCTTTATGGAGGACCTTTTCTTGTCTAACATGTAGACATTCTCTTCAGTTCAAGACCACCGAAAATAGAAGATTATTATTAGTATTCTCCAGTAGAAACACAAGATATTAGTTTACAAATCTAAGGCTGGCTGTTTGAACTAGTATTTCCACTTCATCTTTTTTTCTTCTACTAAATTTAGAATTATCATGTCTGGCAGGGCATTCCATCACTTCCGAGACCAGAGAGAGCCGTTAAAGAAACATCCAGAATTGGATAGGTTACTGAGGGAAGAATACCGGCGTTTGGAGGATTTCCGTGCCAAAGAGAGGAATACTAGCACAAGAGAGGTCAGCCATTGAATCCCAATTTTGTAAGATCAACCCTGATGACTGGATCAGACAAGATTATTGGTTTTGAATGCTCTGAGGAGAGATGGGTTTTGTATATTGTACATTGGGGGAGTTGTACATCTCTGTGTGGCTGCTCACTCCTGAGGCTTTGCATTTTTTGTTTCCTAAATTCTTTTTAGGCTTTCTGGCTAAAGGGTATATCTTTTTTCTTGAGTGGTCTGCAAGCTTCTAGAGGTGGCTCCTGTGCTTTTCTTTGATCATTTTTTATTTCACTTCCCCCCGGCATTGTTGTACATAAGGGAAACTGAAAAACTTCTTAAAAAAAAAAAAGAACAAAAATGTTGTAGAAACTTTGGGGAAATTGAACAATAAGAGATTCAATTTTTAATGTTACACTGTAATTCTTTTTCTTCATCTCTATGTTTACATTTCCCCTTGCTAAAAATTCAATCTCTATCTGCTTTGCCCTGAGTTTATCAACATGTTTCGTATGTTGGGGGCTAAGTGTGGCATCCTAATAGTAGATTGGTGGTTCTCTTTTCTTGATGTATGGAATTTGTTTTGTATATAAATGGCTATTTGCTATATTTAGACAGCTTGTTTTGAGCCTTCATGGCCTACTGAGGAAATTGTTTACATTGGCTGCTTGGTATTTTCAGTCTCGGCAGTCTTTTTCAGTGATGAAAAGGATTTTGGGAGGATCTAGGAAAATGATAAGGAAAGCACATTAAAATGAGCTTCCCGTAAGTTTCATTACATATATAATTTGTCATGTTTATATGTAAAAAAAAAAAATTATATAAATACATGATATATTTGTCATGTTTATATGTAATGGAACCTATTTTAATCTCATTCTAAAGAGTTTATCCTAGAGCTTCTCGAGGACCTACCTTTCGTTAATAGATTCTTTAGGTCCCTTTTTTTTAACATGGCACTCTAATCGAGATTATTTGATAAATCGTAGTTTGAAAATAAAAAAAAATGATTATAAATATTAGGATTCGAATTTTAAATTTATTAGATGACATCTTTTAATAAACGATTGCATTAATCAATTGGATGTTGGTTTTAGAACCTTGGGTTTGTAATTAACTTAATAGTAAATATATCTAACAGAATCAACCAGCAGATTTCTTCAGTTTGCTAAATGCTGCTAAATCACTGAACTTTTGTTGGAAGTTGGAACATCCTTTATGAACATAATAAAACTAAAAAGGAAGAAAGGTTCATAATAAAACTAAAAAAGAAGAAAGGAAACTAAAAAGAGAAACAGATCCTGAAGGTACTGCCATGCCAACTTTACTACCAAAAATGGCACCTACTAACCTTTTATAATAATCAATGATCAAAAACAGGAAAAACAAATGCATGCACACTGTTCCTGTTAGAAATAGAATGAAACATTTTCAGAACATATGGATAGTTTGAAACAAATTCTTGCATGCTTGATGATGGTGATGGCTATGATAAAGATGGTACATGGTAGAAATCCTGTTCTCCATGACGTCGGAGGTGGCCGCCATAGCTGGAAACCCGACGTCAACTTCTCAGACTGGTCTAGTCATCAACGCTTCTACGTGGGGGATTGGCTTTGTACGTTCTTTCTTTTCCTGAGAAACTTTCTGTTTGCCAAAGTTGTTGCTCTGACTTTTCAATTTTTTTAAAGTACCGTGTTCGATACCCGTATCCGACACATATCTGGACATGAATATGAGGAACCCTTCAAATACATGAAAAAACTTAAAAAAATTGAACATATACCCATATCCGACACTCATATCCGAGTTCAAGTAACATAGTTAAAGAGTAATAAGAAAATGCATTTACACTACTTTTACTTGAAGAAAAATTTAGAGATTTTTTTTTTTTTTTTTTGCAGATTTTGGATTTGACAGGAACCTGTATAGTGTTCTGGAGGTAAACAAAACCAGCTATGAGAAATGTAATGAGATGGATTTCATGACAAATATAACAAGAGGTGGGCGAGATGTGTTTGAACTGAAAGAAGCAAGGCCATATTACTTCATCAGTGGCAGAGGCTTCTGCTTTTCAGGAATGAAAGTTGCAGTAAATGTTGAAGATATACCACCAGCTCCGTTACCTTCTCCATGGAAAAGTAGTTCTCCATCAAATTCTTGGAGCCAAACTTTTCTTCCTCTTCTGGCTACTGCACTGTTCTTCATCTTTCTTTCCAAATACTAATATTAGATTAGTCAGATGAAATGGAATTACATTTTGAATTTGGATGAATTGTGTTGTACTTCTTAAATGTGTTCAAAGGAATATATTATAAGGAGTTGTTAACATTTTATTTTCATAGTTTAACAACAATAAGACCATTGGATTTGCACTATGTTACTCGGACTCAGTTGTATCGGATACGGATGTGTCCGACACAAAAGTATATAATTTTCATAATAACTATGTCAGCTAAACTCTTACTATGTTTTCTAACATTCTGCAAACCATTGATTACTACCCACAGAAGATGTTCTAGAATCAAAATAAACAGTCACACAAAACTAACCAAAAGGATCTGTTTGGGAAAACACTTATGGGTGATTATTGATCATGAAAATTTTATGAGCTAGTTAGTCTGGTCATGCTAAAATGTGCTTCTTATAACTGGCGCCTAGTTTCTTGCTACAAACTTGTAAGAGTTCTGTGATTATAATTATGAATGTAATATGCATGTGCTGGTAGTTCATTATTAGCCTTTGATATCAATAAATAGCCATTAAAATAGAGACAAGCTTTTTGTGGGAGAAAAAGTGTGGTGAAAATGAAGGGCTTGCAAATAATACTTGCCTGCCTGGTGCTAACATTTTTGAACACAGAAAGCAGGCAGCCAGTTCTACATAGGGTTGGAGGAGGAAGATATAATTGGAAACCAAATATTAACTTCACTGATTGGGCAATTCATGAGCAATTCTATGTGGGTGATTGGCTCTGTATGTTCTCTCTCACTGACTCAAGTTTGATTCTCTTTTTGTTCCCATTAATTAATTTCTTGGTCCAAAGTTGAATTGCATTGACAAATCCTGAATTTTTTTAATTTTTTTTTTTTTTGCAGATTTTGGATTCAACAAACAGCTATATACTGTCCTACAAGTGAACAAAACAAGTTATTCCAATTGCATTGAGGAAAACTTCATCAAGAACATTACAAAAGGAGGCAGGGATGTTTCAATCTCACAGAGGCAAAACCATATTATTTCATAAGCGGCCGAGGCTACTGCTTCAAAGGATTGAAAGTTGCCATTATTGTCCAAGATTCCCCACCTTCTCCGCTTACTAATGGTGCATCAAATTCTCCTGGAAACTTGATCCTGCTTGTAATGGTTGCCTTCATTTTGGCATTGATACTCCTTTGAAACATTGCAGTTTTTTTTCTTCTTTTATATCTAGTTCTAGTTTCAGGCAGATTGCTTTGAAGTATCCATTGAAACATTGCAGCTTTTTTTTTCTTCTTTTATATCTAGTTATAGTTTCAGGCAGATTGCTTTGACATTGTTATGTTTTGGCTTTAAAACGACTACGTGAAAGAAATGTTTATCAGCTGCATTGGACTAAATAAGTTTCTTTAATCTTCACCTCATTGAAAAAAAACTATGGTTTTATAGAACAAGGAAACAGAGTAAAGGGTAACCATTTCAATCACATGAAATCTTAAACCAAACAGGCAAAAGCCATTCATATGTTTAGATGCATTAGGGCCGAAAACCCAGAAAGTTTAAAATCAAAATGGATGATGATTCAGAGAACAGCACATCAAAAAAAAAGTCTGGGGTAGGGCTACTTATAAACTTTAAAAAGTTTTCAGTTTGCAAAAACCAAAAGCCTATATACAAAACATGGCTCAAAAAGGTTTTTCAGCAGAAGAACATGGAATTGCTGACATTTTCCTTCAATCTGGGAAGCTGAGGGACAGGAATGGCTCCAGGAGCAGTCATCCCACCATGGCTAGAAGATGTCTCAGAAGCATCCTCAAACTTCATAAATGTCCCCAACTGTGAAGCTGCCAAATGCGCATAGCAAATTGGAGCAACTGCACCAAAAAGGGCATTGTTATATTTGAAATCCAAAGTCAGATTTGAGTGAGACAAACACCTTTAAGAAATTGAATTACAAATTCAAGCAAATAACAGATACTATTATATGGGGCATAAAAGTCAAAGGACAAATCTCATCAAGTGGGAAAATCTATGTTGCTCTGACTCTTCATTGTTCTTGAAGTACCCGTGTCCGACGCATATCCGGATATGAGTATGAGGATATGATACTCCAAAGACCCTCCAAATACAAGGAAATCATAGAAAAAAATTGAAAATACCCATGTCGGACACATACCCGTGTCCGACACTCACACCCGACTAACATAGGGGAAAATCACTAGGTAAACCAAATTAACTTTGCATTTGAGAAAAACTTACCTACAGATATGGCAGTGGTGCTCCTTTGATACCTGCAAAAGACAGAGATTATAAGGTATGCATGCAACAGTGATTACAGCTTAAAACATTCGTGAAGAAACAACAAATGATTATACACTTACACATATGACAGAGAATGGACAAGTTCCTGAAGATCATCAGCTGAAAACCCAATCTGATCTAAGAGAACATGATAATGGGTAGGCCTTGTAGTTCCCTGAACAGAAAACACAAATTACATAAAGAAACAAACATTGCAATTAAAGCTGGGGGGCTACCAAGGTTTGCCACACATCAAAAATCAATAATAGCAATTCTTTATCATAAATTATCAAAGACATTTAGCACAAACATTTCAATATGAAATCATCCAATCAAATAAATAAAGAAGAAATTTTCCAATCCGTGATTGAGCACGACCAGCATATCAACAAGAAGTCAGAGGTCAGACGTTAAGACCCTTGAAACTTGAATCACATTTAAAAAGAGAAAAAGCACAAAAAAGTTCAAACAGATATGCCTAAAACCTAGAAATATTATATCATTTTACCTACAGGCTAAATTAACATGGAAGAAACTAAATATCATTTTAATCCTACAAAATTGGCTTCTGTGGACCATCTTCACTTTAACAACTTTTGGCTCTTATATATAGATACATATACAAGATATAGAAAAAGCATCACGAAAGACTCGGATGAAGAATCCAACCACCATAAGAAGAACTCTAATCTCAGTTGCATTTTCTTTCACAATAAAACATACAAGACAACCTTAAATACAAACATTGAATTCTGTATACAGAAGGCAAGTACAAAAATGTAGTTGGCAATATCTTGACCAATTAAGTATTTTGGATGTCTTGGAGTCGAACCTTATCTCCCTTTCTAAAAGTTTTTGAAAAAATGGCATTTGATAAATCTCATTGAACTTCCATATTTACTCACCCATCCAACATTACAGACACAAAACTGTTATAAAACTACTATTTCAAACTACTACTTTCTGCTTTCCTACCTATCTCTATCTCTATTTAGATGTGTATTAAATAGTATGAAAAAGAGAGAATATATTTACACATGTTCACGTGTCTCCCAAAAACAATTATTCTCTATATTCTGATGTCAATATTAGTAGATTGATAAACAAAACAATAAACAAAAAAGTTACTACTAAAAATATAGAATCAAACAACAGAATCACCAGAGATCCAGAAAGAAAACACTACTAGGAATTTCAACTAACATAAGATCCAGAAAGAAAACACTACTAGGAATTTCAACTAACATAAGACAGTCAGGCATTCCTATGCTTAACTAGTGAGTTGCAAAATCAACAACCATTAATCAACAGAAACAAAATTCTGGAAAAACTTACAATCATTCCAGCATGTGCACAAAGATAAAAGTCATTGTTCTTCGGATGACAGATTCTGTTGTCTATCACAGTTCCTGTATAATAATAAATAAAAAAAGGATCGATTTTAACGACTATAACAGAGGTGCCAAATGACATGCATCAAATAATGAGTGGGCCTAACCAGGTAGGACATTGTCCGGAGATCCCTGCTGGAAAAACTTTGTATGATGGTTTTTCTGTGCTACAATGACCACAAACTTGGGGTTCCAATTCTCATCAAGAAACTTGCAAGCCTATAAAGTAGAAACGTTAACAAGAAATGTTTTATCCCAAGGACTATCATCTTAAGACAACGTTTTTTATAACTAGCACAATTGTCTAATTAACTTTGCACGAATAATTTAAAAAGAAATGTAAAATTTTCAGTTCCAATGATTGAAAGGAACTACTGCATACCTCAATAATTTGATCCAGTTCAATGTTCAAAACTTGATTGAACTGTGACTCGCTAACCCCGTCCCTGAATTGAACCAAGAACAATGAGCAAGAAAGCAATACTGCATGAGCATCTCAATAAAATGTAACAGAAACTTCAGCAGAATAACAACAAACAGCTTACAAGAAATAACATATACATGAGACATGATGATTCGTAAGAAGATAAACAAAATATGCAATAGAAAAATGTCAAAAAGAGGACATATATGCTGTAAAGATTAATCAAGCAACATAACAGTTGCAATAGTATGATAAATATTCACAGCATTCTAACATATAATAAAGTTTAGCATAGCAGGTATTACATTCATAGAACCTACCTTTATAAAACAGACATGTAAATGTTAGGGGGAATATATTACAACATTTTAAGTCATATAGCCAGAGAAGAAAATGACGACAATAGCAGAGGCTAAAAAATGAGGGATCTGAAGAACTTCAAATAGCAGGCAGAAGAAAAACATGCTAGGTTGATTAAAAGTTTAAAGGACATCAACTTGTACAATCTGTAGGCAGCATGAAGAAACTACACAGATAAAAGATAATTGAAGATCAATACAGTATTTCCCAACTAATAGTTAACATATTTCGCAAGTAAAAGATGATTCGAGAGAATAAATACACCATTGCTTAGAAGTCAATACAAACAGAGTTCGCAATGCAGAGAAGAAGCCACAGCAATTAAGAACTAGGAAAACCAAATTTTGTATCCCTGATTCCCTAAAAATGCATTCTTCCACCCATGCATGATTTAGAAAAATTTTATTATATAGATTGAACGTGAGAAACAGCAAAATCTAAAATGAAAAGAAACCTGAATATGATGATTTGATCAGGCTTTCTCTTTCCTGAACTTGTATAAAAGTCCAAGAGAACCTCCCTGATATCAAAGAAAAATACGTCAGGTACACAAACTATAAACATTCTAGACCCAAAAGTTACAATCTACAAACATAAATAATTACCAGAAGAATAACATATCACATAACTTTCTTATTAAAATCTGCCCCATACCCATCCCCCCCATCGGCATCCCAAGTAGGAAGAGAGATAGGAAAAGGATATAAAAATTAAATTTTCAACAAAAAACACTTGTCCTTCAATTTTTTTGGCCAATACTTGTCCCTTTCTTAGTCAAATAACTTTATGATTAAAACGCACCTCATGATACCTTCATCCTCCTTCTCAGACACTTGTTTGAATAGAGAATCTATCATTTCAGCCTTAGGCGACTGTGTACGCACAGATGCCCTATAGCGGGAAATCAAAGGCCAATGCCTGGAGCTAACCACCTATAATTAAATACAAATAAAAAACTCTAAAAATTTGAAGTAAAGACAGACTGCCGAATTGTCTCTATAACTGCCATTATTACTGCTTGCAATTGATGGAAACTCAAGAAACACAATAATAAGGAATAAGATCATCCCTACCGCAGCAATTGATGGGACATCAGACTGCCCAGGAGAGCCATGTGAAACATCCATGCCAAGGATGATAGTTGGAACCTTTGAAACAATCGGGATTGAAGGTGTTTGTTCAATTGATAACATTGAATTCAGTCCTCCAAGCTGTGAGCAGATTATGATAAGAGATATTAGCAGGTATAATTACAAAGAGGGCAATAACCCTACCAGTTTAACCACCAAAGATTAGAACTGCAACCAGAGGAATGGCTTAAAGTAAATAAATAAAAAAGAACACATTTGATAGGCGCACTGAGCAGACCTTTGCATTGATCTTCAGAAGCAGATTTGTAAGGTACTGATCATTGACCCTAGTTGGAGCCATACACTGAGTGACTATGCCATACTCAGCAAGATTCTTTCGCTTCCATGGACCTTAAAAAATTCAATGAACTTTATATGTAAGGAAAGACTTCAAGAAAAACATGCATAGCCAATGTATAAACAGATGAGATCGTGCACACCATAAAGATCAGAATTTTTCCTATCAGGCAGCAGACAAAGAAGGAACTGTGGAGCTCCAGGAAGTTTAGATTGGATATCATCAAACATCTTCTCCACTCTAACCACAGGAGAGAGACGTCTGTTCTGATTCATCTCTGTAAATACATCAAATGGAGGATCTATTCGCTGAAAAAGAGACATGGAAAAGAACTTAAGCCAACAAGTTGAATTCTATAACTTTATATATGCTAACTAATAAACCCTTACAACCAAGATGAAAATTGGATGACGAACTTACAATTCCTTTCATTTCTCCGCACCTAATCAGATCCCGCACAAGGTTATTTGTATCACAACGTGCCGAGAAGTTAACAACAGCCCATCGTTCAATCCTAGTTGGCTCCACCAATTTCTATGAAAGCATACACTGAACTGTTGAGAAACAAGAGATGAAACATATATGAAATAGAAGGCTACAAAAACAAAGAGAGCAACCACCTTATTGTTGAAATTCCATCGCCCATTCCGTGGAAAGAAATCTTCACCATTGCCCACTTTTAACTGTCATCAAAAGATTACTCAATTAGAATGTAGATCTAAAAGAAAGATCATTAAAATAACCCTCAAGAACCAACATAAATGTTTGTTATATCAAGGAACAAAATTCAGAAAGACAAATATTATTCACCTACCCTTGGAGCTGGCAGAATACGGCCTTCCACTTGGGTGAAATTAGAGCTGATAGAAACACCACATGAACGCAGCATCGGTTCAGCACCATAATTACTGCTATGTAAAGCCTGCACAAAAATTTGCAACACTCATGACACATAAGTTATAGCACAAGTGAAACAATGTGAGTCAAAAGCTTAGAGAAAAGACCAACATTAGACAAGGCACTCATTCTTTCTTGAGGCTTCTGCCTTGATTTTTCGACCAGCGAAGCTCTTTGGAAAGTGGATAGTGCTTTTGTGTAGCGTTGCAAGGACACCAAAGAGCAGAGCTATGGTATTGCAACAGATGCACAACAAACCAAAAGACAATAATCAGTTGCTAAACATATATCATGAAACAAAATAAAGCCACAGTGCATCCAATCACCTCCAAAGGGATATATGTTGGCCGCTTTGGCTTGCCAACATTAATGCATGGCATATCCGCGGAATAACGCAACTGTATGTTGCGATGGTTGACAAAATAGTCATAAATAGTAATCTCCAGAGTCTCAGCTTCACCGTTCTCATTCTTCATATTTTTTTGCCTCAATGAAAACCTACATCATGGACACAGTACACAACAAAAAAAAATTAATTACTTGAAACTGAAGCATTACACAAGATGATAGCGGGACAAGCTCAAAGTAAAATAATAGCAGATTTAGCAAAAATAAACGAAAAAGCACTGGTGTAAATCAGGAAATCATACATCTGATCTTTGCAGAATTGGTCACTCAATCCAGTAATCTTGTACTCCTGATTGGATGGACTCACTTTTATCCTAAGATTCTTAAGCACTCGTTTAGCCTATTCAGGGTTTCAAGCAATAGATATTTAATAATTACTAATTTATGCAAGGGATCTCAAATTCACTTGGCAAAAAAAGTAGTTATTGATTACCTTGTTCCAGTCCAGGGAGTAAGGATCTCTAGCATTCTGATTGGCAAGTAAAAAATCCACTACTGGACCGGGTCGAATTATCATGGTTGTTGATACATCTGAAATAGAAAGAGAAAAGAGTAATTAAACAAACAATACAAAGCACACAAACACATAAGTGCTCAGAGATAAGATTCCGACCAATATTCAGTGAAAGGCCTCCTTGACTGGCTCTGAAACTCGAATGGAAACCCCTGCAGCCTAGGACACCACCTCCAATGTCTGTAAAATTGTTTTCATTATCTTGGAAGAAAGATTGGCGAACAAGTAAGCATCCCCTATGAAAGTCAAGGTAATGTCAGAACAAACATAATATCCAGGAGCAAAACCTAAAGTGGAAAACAAATATGCAGACACATATTTTAACTCACTGTTTTGCAGCATGCTGCCGTAAAATGATATCCAGCACCCTCAGGGCTTCTTGTGAGTTTTCAGATTCCTGTCCACGCAGAGCATTTTGAATTGCTTGCATGGGAATCTTTGCGGCAAAGCTAATCTCCACTTTAAATGTCTTTGAATGATATGGCCGTCTTAATCTCTTCCTTTCACGCTCATTTGGGCTGCCATGGCCATCAGGGCTTGCATTCCCATTGTTTCTATACATAAAAGCAGTCCCCAGTTAGAGCTGAAATAACAACAAATGGGAGCAGTATAAATTCTACAAATCAATCTAAAGTGCGTGTCTACCTGTTAGTTGTAACATCCTCAAGGACAACAGTAAACTCAAGCTTGTTACTTGGAAGAGGACCAACAGTAAATAAACTCTTTTCCCCATCATATGCAAAGTCCTTGCCGGCCAACTCACTGTTGTAGGTCTCATGCACCCTATCAATAACTTTTCTTCCAACACCCTTACCATCCACCGGGCGACCATCTTCATAGGAAAGAGAAACCTGTTAAACCAAATGCAAAGAAGAAGAAACTTGCATCAGTAATTACTGTTTACCAAACATCAAATGAAAGGGAAAAAAAAAAACATAAAGAGAAGAAATCCAATTACATACACTGTAATGGAAGAAGTGTCCATCAACATTTCCAACATTCACTTTGAAGTGATTGGTGAGAATAGATATCTTCTGCCCTTTAGATCCAAGACCACGCCTAGCCATCGGGAGTCGTGCAACCTTCTTCTTTGCAGGTTCAGATTCTGCTTTGATTGGTACCACATCGGGAGGCACAGGCGGAGGAGGAGGCAGAGAGTCCTGCGCTGCCCCATTTCCATCTTGCTCAAACGAGTCCATATCCTAACCAATAAGAAAAAAAATACTAGCAAGCATTTAAGATTAGCTAAAACACAAACTCCCTGAAAAGTAGGTAATAGTATCATAAAATCATTTCATGCAGAAAAGGATAATTCCTATTTTATGTTCATAAATTAGTCATTATTAACAAAAGAGAGAAAAAGGGAAGCAATTATTCTTCGACATATCACAATCTTAAAACTCATCCATCCATAACATTTACTATTTATTTCACTTAAACTAGATATAGTCTATCTATATTGTTTTCCTTGGTAAGATTGTATTTTTGTACTTTAAATAACGTAAGAGAAATCAACAAACATATACCAAGAGAAACATAGACATTCAGGGAGCTCAGTGAATCAAATAAAGGCTTAAAGATTATCTTAGTAGAGTCAAGACAACAAAATGAGTTACAATATGCTCAAAAAGAGATTTTTTTTCTAACAATATGATCATAAACATTCAAAACCCAAAAAGAGAAACAAAGTCAAGTCAAGACACCAAAACTCTATACTATTTTACAAATGAGATTTGTTTTTCCAACAAAATGTTCAAAGCAACCAACATGCAAGCACAGGAAAGACATGTTTACAGAGCATAAAAATAATACCTAAAAATTCAGAGAATCTGCAATAAAAGAAGGGTATCTTGATGAATAATGGAATACCCACAACCAAAAATAGAGAAATAAGCACAAATGGTAAAATAAAAGAAAAAAATACCCTTCAGAGTACAAAACAAGGGAACCTTTAAGAACATGAGCTTGAACCCAGGGGCACTATGGCGGCATTTTAATGTTTTCAAAATAAAAAGTTAACATGAAGTGGCCAAAAATGCTGTGTATAGCATAAAAATCATAACTTTAACAAAATATGCAGCAGCATTTAAGGGATTGAACGCAAAAATACCAAAAAGTAAGCACCTTTAGCACATCAACAGACAGTAAAGACTGGAAATTGCAAAGGAAGAGTAAATGAAGTGAGAAAAAAACTTGTAAACGGAGTTAGAAACCCCAACAGCTTTTTAAAGGGCTTTGTCACAACTCAGAAGGATGACAAAAAAAAGAAACCTTTTTTTAATCATAAAAAACAACTAAAAATTAAATAAAATAACAAGGTTACGAAAAGCCTACTGAAAACGTTCTCTCCGCTGACTAAAAGCTACAGTCTATTTAAAAATGAAAAAAAAAAAAAAAAAGTTACCTAAGAAAAAACAGAAAATATCAGCTAAAAAAATGTAAACTTTAACTGAATAATCTAGGAACAAAAACAGGAAAAAAGAAACCCAGATCATACTTAAAAAAGAAGAAAACCCTTGAAAAAACCCACCCACTGAATCAGCATTGCAAAGAGTCAAAAGCTCAAAAAATTTCAAAAAAAAATTAAACTTTCAAGAATACCTCACAAAAACCAGTAAAAAAAGCCCAAAGCAGAAAAACCCTAGGTAAAAAAATGAAATTAAAAAGGTTTCAGAGAAAAATACCTGAAATTTGGAGAGTAAAACAAAGATAGAAACCCTAAAACTCAAAGAGACCGTCAAATTCAACGCCCCTCTCACTCACTCTCTCTCTTTACTCTCTCCCTCTCACTCTAAAACCTAAAAGCTAAAACAGACTATAAAATAAAACCCCACAAGGCAAGCAGCAGTACTATCACTATGTTTTCGTCTTAATTGTCTCCTCTGCATCGCGGGCTTACACGATTACTCTACTTTACCACATCTCCACCGTCCATTCCGTCAATTATAAATGACACGAATTTAAAACCCCAAGTTAAATAGCAGCAATATTAAGTTTTAGTTTATTAATGATTTTTATTTTATATCGCTGATATAATTTTTTAAGTTTTATAAATAGATTAAAAAATTGTTATATATTTTATTTATTTATTATATAAATATGTATTGTTTTACTAATTTTGAAATTTAAAGATTTCATGATAAGATCATTCCTTTATACTATGCATAAAAATTTATGAATGATTGAGAATAATATGAATTATATCACATGTATTAAAAAAGGGCAACTACTTTTTTTTAAGTAAAGATTGAATTTAAAGAAAAAAATCTTGTTTGACCCAATATTTTAATTTTATTGATTTAATTTCAAACATTGTATTTATAAATAAGTTGATTTGTCATAATTTAGTATATCTCTTTATTAATTTTTTAATTAATATATCAAAAAATATAAAAATGTAAGATAAAATAGCATTATTTTTTGAAAAATATTAACAAAATTATAGAAATAAATTGTTCTTTTTTATATTCGAACAAAAATAATCCAATAAATGTAAAAAAAAAATAATAATATTTGGACTATTTTTCTTAATTAAGCTTATAAAAGTTGAATTTGATTGTAACGAGTATATTACTTAAGCTACACCATTAGATCAAAGATTGGACGGCTTTGATTTGATTATTATGATAGGTGAGATTGCATAGGATCAACTCTCACCTGTTTAATTGCTCAGTCACCAGCAATAGCAGTTATTGTCACTCTCTACCTCGGTTACGGAGATTGGATTTTTTTAAAAGAGGATTATAATTTTAACAAATTTACGGTTCTAGGCTCGTTGAAATTTTAAAATCTTGGGCTTGTCCGTGTTAAACGGCGGTGTGTAAACTGAATGGTGGATTTGGTGAAAGAGGGTAATTTGGGTAAAAGAAAAAGATAAGTAGTGTGGGACCACGTAGTTTATAAAAAAATTGAATCCGTGGCAGTGGATATGGCTGTGACGAAATTTCGATGACACGTGCGGGTGAGATTAGGATTTTATTTAGTAGATACCGAGTAATTATCCTGTACGATAGCTTTTATAGGAGTAAGATTCATATGATGGTTTTAAATATTTTATCAACCACTTTGTATTTAGAAGTGTGCAAACACATAGTAGGATGACAATGAAGCGAGACGAGGACGTATTTTGTAGTATTTATTTCCGTCTCGTCATAATAATGTTTTGTCATGTTCTCGATCCGTTTCGTCGTGGATGTTAAAATTTTAATACCACTATCACCTCCATGGATGTCGGTTAAATCCATAATCGTCTCGCTCCGCCTCATTTGATATTTATTAATTATTTTTATTTGTTTCAAATAATAAAGCATTGTAAAAAAATTTAAATATAAATACAATATAAACATGTTTATAATCTAGGAAGATAAAAAAAATAAAGTATTAGGTTTAGGTTTTTAAAAAGAAAAATAAAAATAATAAGTTTAATTATATTATTTTATTATTCTTTTAAAAGCTAAATAGTTAAGGGTAAATTTGTAATTTCAATAATAGAGGCGGGGCGATGCGAAGCATGCAATTATCACAACTGCTCCATCCACGTCTTTCAAAAACAAAAAAAAAAACTGCACCGCCCCGTTCCGTCTCCATTGTTCAAAAAAAAAAACTCTCTATTCGGATCGAATCGATTTGAAATCCATCGGTCGGATAAGTTTTGCCATCCTTATACACGAGTAGGATAATCGGATTTTAAAGTTATTTTTTTAATATTAAAAAGTTAAAATTTAACTCAAGTTCAGTTGAACCCAAACTTTAAAACTTTTATTCAAGATGAGAACAAATTTCAATAATTTATTTTTTTCAAAAAACATTTATCCTTTTATGGTTTTACCCTAAAGATAACTATTTTTAATAGTAGTAGTAGTAATTTTAATGGGTTATTTTTTTGGTACACATTTTAAATTGTTAAATGTTTATACTCTTTTTTTTTGTTATTTATCATTTATTCTTTATTTATTTTTATTAAAAATAGCAAAAGTTTGAACTATACCGAATCTTTTTTTTTAATAGAGTAAATATCAAGTTAGACTTATTATTATTATATTAGATGTTACATTTCTTCAAATTAGGTATAAAAAAAAAGTGGTACATGTTATAAATTGGTGAAAGGAAATAAATTGATTATTAGTATTGTGTGAAAGAGATGTTTCGACAAATACAGCTAAAATAAAATTAGGTGATGTTATGCCTAGACTTGCTCAAAAGTCAGGCAGTCAATCCGGTTCGTATTAATTAGAATTTGGACATATATTTTAATTGATTCGATTTGGATTACTGTTCATATAATAAAAAATATTATTTTTAAAATTTTTAATTATAAAAATATATAAAAATAAATAAAAAATCAGTTTTAATGTATGTAAATAATAAAGATGAGTTGACGGACTAATCCGACCCGATCTATGAACAAATTTATTTATGGAGATGTGATGTTTTCCTTGGACTTTTCAAGCTAGTGGACCACGTAAAGCTTGGGCTTTGTTTGCGAGGTGATAACTGTTATGGACCAAAATGGATCTCATACAACCTAAATTATCTCAGGACCAATCGAAATGGGCTCACTGATTCGAAAGAGTGCTCTGTTTGATTGATATTTTTTTTATATGAAAAATATTACAGATATTAAAATTCAAAATTAAAATTTGTTGTATGTTATTTCTTACGAATAGACCTAATAATTCATATATTTATATATCATATTCGTGTATTTTCATATATTATAATAATGTTTAAGGTATTATATATTTATATAAATTTTGATACGTTAATAATTCGTATTATATAAATTTTGACACGTCCGTATATTCGTATCGTGTTCGTATTATTTTTTCGTGTAGTGTCGTATTTTAGTTATTTTTTCTGTATCGTGTAAATGTGTAGTGTCCAAAATTACCAGATCTACTTAAAGTGATTACAAGAACCAATTAAATTAAACTCTAAATTCGTTTCATACATGTTTTTACTTTTTGCTATTTACCTTTTATTTTTAAATTTTCTATTAAAAACATCAATCAAATGAAATCTAAATAATTTGTATTTATACTTTACAGTATAACTATGCCGAATGGTGTGTTTATTATAACTTTTTTTTTTTTAAGTGGTGTATTTATTATTAAAATCAGCTAGCTTCTAATTAATAGTATGTTCCTTTGGGGAAAGAGAAAAAAAAAAAAAAAACTATGCCAAATGGTGGTTAAAAAACTTCTTTAAAATAATAAATAAATAAAAAAACTCACTAACGGCTTCTATATATCAAAAAGATGAAAATTCCAAACTACTATAACTTAAAAAATAAAAAATAAATAAAAAACAAAACGCAATAATAATAAGCTTATAAACAAATGTAACAACTGCACTCGAGTCTCTGACTCAGTAGTATTGGATATCAATGTTTTATTTTGAGTGTATATATACGAAATACGTATTTCAATACGTAGGTTATCGTAATTAGATACACGGTGTATAATTAAGGTACACAATTGATATCATGTTTGAATGAAAATTAATCTCAAAGTTACCCACTTGAAGAGGAAGAAGTCTGATCATTACATGTCTGTTCGGACCAATTTTATTCCAAAGGATGTGTCTGTTCTGATCAAACAGGTTCCATCCAATTGATGTGTCTTTTCCGAACAGGTTCTTTGGCTCCTATAAATACAGACTTCCTGTGTCTATATTATTCATTTAAAAAAACTAATTCACCAAAAAATATTCCTGTCTTCTGAGAGAGAGACTTCAGCATTCTTTTGTTCGCCGTGTTGCATCCGAGTGTGCTCTCATTTGCAACGTATATCGAGGAAACCTGGGAGACGATTTGCATCGATATTGTAAGCACCTTAGACAGGCAAAAAACGTCTTAAGGTTAGAGGTCCAACCTTTACTCGATATTGATTTTTTCAAATCAATTCTTGTAAGTGTCTTTATATTCGATTTTGTATTACTGTTCTTATATTTATATTTTGTTTATAAGTAGTATATAGCAAATATTTTCCAACATTCTTAAGACGTTTTTTACTTGTTTGTTTTCTAATATTTGTTATATACTGTAGATCAATGTATATGTTATTGTTCATATGATATATATATATATATATATATATATATATATATATATATATTGTTTATATATGCACTGATATATTTTAGTGTACTGTTTATGGCCCTCTTGATTCATTTTTCGGTTAAAATGAAACAATGCTTTTAACACAATTGTCATCAGATGCTACTAATGGCACTTACCGATTGTTTATGGTTTTACCCGTAGAGTTAATTTTTTTTTTTTTTCTCAATGGAAATGTCTCTTTCACCAAGAGACATGTACCCAAGAGGAAAAAACTGGTTGTCAGCTTTTCATGAAAACATGCCTTTTTATATATAGTTATATATATTTTTTTGTTTAGTAATACATTGATTACTGTTGTTGAGCTTACATATATATATATATATATATTTATATATACGTTCTTGCTTTTATATTTTGTAGCAGAATATAAAAGTTTACTGACTGTATATTTTTTATAAAATATTTTTATAACATATTTTTTTTAATTGCTACTGTATCTTGTTGCAAACGTCATTCATAAGATTTGTTTTGAAAGAATATTTATATATATTTGTAGTGAACTATATGAAGTGTACGTGTGTGTGTATATATATATATATATATTTGTTATATATATTGCTACTGCTTTTGGATATATATTATTTAGAAATATATATATTTTTTCATTATATATTTGTTTTAATAATATATTTCGTTATTGTTTGTCATGTAGTGTTGACAATGGGTTATATATATATATATATATACATATTGTGTATATTATTTCATAAGCCTATATTGTTGAATGTTATTAATTATATATTTATACTGTTTGGTATATTAATGTTCATGCATGAAACTTTGTATTTTACATACTGAGGCTAAAAGGGTTTTCCCTTTTGTTATTTTTGATTACTGAATTGTCAAAATTTGTTGACTTGTTAATGAAACTGTTGGTAAAGTTCGATTGTTACCAGACATTTCTCTTAACAAATGATTCCTTTAAAAATCATGTCTCATGGCTAATAACCGTTTGGCTCATTGTTTTATATATATATATATATATATATATGTACTGTTAGTTTTGCGTTTATATTGCTAATGTTTGCTTATATATATATATATATTGTGATCAAATATATATTTGTTGACTATATATTTATAAAGCAATTGTTATAAATGTGCAGTCTTGATAATTGTGTGAATGTGTTCTTTGAAAAAGGTCATAACATTTCAAGTTTCTAACTACTTCAGTAACTATTAAACGGATGGTCAATGTGAAATGTGTTCTTTCATAAACGTGAGATAGAACATTTTTTTTGCATGAATTGGTAAATCACGTTTTTTGGTGATTAATAAATATAGATTCATATTGTTACGTGTTATATAATATATATATATATATTGATATATATAGTGTGGTTCGGTTACTATATTTACATGTTGTTCATGTATAATATATATATATATATATATTATGTACGTTTTATATTGTTACATATTGCTATTGTTTACGTAATGTATATTTATTTACGTGATTGTTTTGAGAGCATATATATTGTGTTATATATGCTATTTGTGATCATATATATTTGTTTGTAATATATTGTGATATATAATATATATATATTGTGCGGTCAACATGGTTTTATAATTGTTATAACATATATAATTGTTTAATATATGGTGTACGATATTTTGCATATATATATATATATATATATTGGCAGAATATATATATTTCTTAGAATATTATATATATATAAGTAGAATATATATAGTTAAATATATATATTGTTACTTTTTTGAAATATATATATATATATATGAGTGTGAACATATATATATATATATTTGTATATATATTGAAAACTTATATATATTTGTAATATATATAGATTTGTTGGCAGCATATATATATATATATATTTGTGATTATACATGTTACGTTTGTATAATATATATATATATATATTGTGTTTGTAATATATATATAACAAATATATATTCTTTAAAAATATGTGTTTATATATATATATATATATATATATATATATATAAAGGTGATCCTGTTATTTAAATAACAGATGGCAGAACGGTCTATCGTAAATACGAGTGCGCCTATAGCGCCAATGCCACTATATGTTACACATGGTGAGAGACCCGAGAAGTTCAATGATCTGGACTTCAAACGATAGCAGCAAAAGATGTTGTTCTATCTTACCACTCTGAACCTAGTCGGTTCTTACGGGAGGAGGCCCCGGTTCCTAAAGAGGGAGAGACCGATACTACGGTTGTAGCCTCGGTGGAAGCATGAAAACATTCTGACTTCCTATGCAAGAACTATATCCTCAACGGATTGGACAACACGTTATACAACGTGTATAGTCTGATCAAGACAGCTAAAGAGCTATAGGAGTCCTTAAAGAGAAAATACAGAACCGAGGATGCCAGCACGAAGAAATTTGTGGTTGGCCGGTTTTTGGATTTTAAAATGGTGGACTAAAAACCGTGAGTAGTCAAGTTCAAAAGTATCAGTTGATCCTCCATGAGATTGATACCGAAGGAATGATTCTTAGTGAATCATTTGAGACAATGGCTTTGATAGAGAAATTAACTCCTTCGTGAAAGGATTTCAAGAACTATCTAAAGCACAAGAGAAAGGAAATGACCTTAGAGGACTTGATTATCCGGTTAAGAATCGACGAGGATAACAATGGTTCAGAAAAAAGGGTTAAAGCTCAGATCATGGAAGCCAAGGCAAATGTTGTAGAATATTTGCACAAGACCAACTAGAGGAAATTTGTTGGTTCTAGTTCTTCCCAAGCTAATAAACGGAACGGATTTCAAAAAGTTCACGGGAACTTGTTTCGCATGTAACAAGCCCGGTCATTGAGCAAAGGACTGCCGTCAGAACAAGAAAAAGAGCTCAAGCCAACTTAGTTGATGACAATGAGATTGAGCTTGCTGTTGTAGTGTCACAAGTGAACATGGTAGACAAAAGCCCTAAGACATGGTGGGTTTATACCGGTGTCACTTGTCACTTTTGTTCTGATAGAAAGAGTTTGTCCGAGTTTATAAAAGCAATATTTATGAGAAACTCTTCGATTTACAAGGTACGAGGCCATGAAAAGGTGGTGCTCAAGATGACATCTGTTAAAGAACTAACTTTGAACAATGTGGTTCATGTTCCTGAAATTTGTAAGAATTTGGTTTCCAGCTTTCTGTTGAGCAAGAACGAGTTCAGACTCGTATTTGAGTCTGATAAATTTGTACTCACCAAAAGTGGTATGTTTGTGAGTAGAGGATATTTATGTAATAGTTGTTGTGCCAAAGAACATAAATAATAATTAAATTATTTCTTATGTTTATTTGGTGGTATCCTCTAACATATGGTATGATAGATAAGGTCATGTATTTACAAGACCTTGCAGAGAATCAGCAATTTGGATTTGGATTTGCTTCAGCAAATTGTTTTTGATAAAAATCACAAATGGAAAATTTGTGTAGAATCCAAATTGGCTAAGGCTCATTTCTATTCGGTAGAAAGAATAAGTAAACCTCTAGATTTAATTCACACTGATTTATGTGACTTAAAGTTTGTACAAACTAGAGGTGATAAAAAGATATTGTTATGTCTATTTGCTAAGAAGCAAAGACGAGACCTTTAATGTTTTTAAAACTCTTTAAAAATGAGGTTGAAAATCAACTAAGTAAGATAATAAAGAGTGATAAAGGTGGTGAATATGGTTCATTATTTAATGAATTCTGTTCAGAAAATGGTTTCATCCATTAAACCACTGCTCCTTATTCACCTCAACAAAATGGTATTGCATAATGCAAGAACCGAACGTTGAATGAAATGATGAACGCTTTGTTGATAAGTTCAGGGTTACCTCAGAACTTGTGGGGGGAGGCTATTTTAATAGCTAATTATATTTTAAATAAAATATCCCACAAGAAATTAGACAAGACACCATATGAATTATGGAAGGGTCAAAGACCATCCTAAAAATACATGAAAGTGTAGGGGTGTCTTGCGAAGGTATAAGTTTCTCCGACTTAAAAGGTCATGATAGGACCTAGAATTGTGTTCGGTACATTATTTGATGGGATCATTACCTAGTCCTTGAGGGCAAGAGAAGGAAATGTGAGAAAATATCAACTTTATGCAACAAGGGTACTTAGGTATGATCTTGTCGTCAATGAGGGTATCGACATAGTAAGTGGGGAAGAGTGACATGGTATGGTATCGGCATGCCTTGGTGCTACCATGACTACCCCGTTGTGAAGCGGAGGATGAAACCTTGTCCATGAGATCAATGATCCTTGATGGTGCCAAGAGTGGCACAGACCCTGAAAGTAAACCATTAGGTTGTAAATGAATGTAAAGACATAACATACTCAGTTAGCAAACTGAGTAAATTTACAAGTATTCTTGGAAAGGATACTGGATGGCCATTGTGGGGGTACTTAGATATTTAAGATACACCTAATGTTATGGACTGCACTACACAAGATATCCAGATGCAAAATGGATATTCAATACTAAAGATTTCAAATCCACTAACGGATTTATCTTTATTATTGGAGAAGCTGCAGTATTTTGGAAATCTTCTAAACAAACGTGAATAGCCAGATTTACCATGGTATCTGAAGTTATAGCTTTAGATAAAGCTGGAGAAGAAGCGCAATGGCTTCGAAAGTTTAGAAGATATTCCAATTTGGCCGAAACCCGTGCCTGCAATTTATATACATTGCGATTGCCAATCTGCAATTGGTAGGGCACAGAGTTGTTTATAACGGTAAATCTCAACACATTCGTTGAAGACATAATACCGTTAGACAGTTGCTCTCAAATGAAATTATCTCTTTTGATAATGTAAAATCAAAGGATAATATTGCGGATCCGCTTACGAAAAGTTTTAATAAGAGAGCAAGTATATCATCGAGGGGAATGGGTCTTAAGCCTATAAATTAAAGTTACATAGTGGAAACCCAACCTAGCTGACTGGAGATCCCAAGATCTAGGTTCAAAAGGGACAACTAAATTATGTAACTGAGTGTAAGCACTAAAAGAGTTAAACACTCTTATCCATTCCTATGATGATTTAGTGCTGCCTGCAAATAAGGTAGGATAAGCTATGCTTTTAATGATTCTTATAGCTTGATAAATAATCAAGTGGGGTATTGCAGGATACTCTTAATGAGCAATCACCTATTATGAGTAAGAAACGTGGCCACTTCTATGAGAATTGATCAGGCTAAATTCTCTAGAGTACTCATAAGAAACCAGGAAGTGTCCGAGGCCAAAATGGACACAACCGTGAGAACCGAAGATGTTCGAAGGGGAATTGTGTGATAATTATTGTCTTGGTTTACACTAAAGGCTGAATAGTTCAAGACATCATGTTCACTAGTTAGCCGAGTAAATCCGATAATTATTCACTATGGAAGGTTTAAAGCCAAAAGCTACCTATCTTGATGCAATTACTCTTCAAAGAAAGTCTCTCTCAAACTTCAAATCAGTTCATCGTTTTAATCAGATAATTTCCATTCATGTGGGGGATTATTGGATATCAATGTTTTATTTTGAGTGTATATATACGAAATACGTATTCCAATACGTAGGTTATCGTAATTAGATACACGGTGTATAATTAAGGTACACAATTGATATCATGTTTGAATGAAAATTAATCTCAAAGGTACCCACTTGAAGAGGAAGAAGTCTGATTATTACATGTCTGTTCGGACCAATTTTATTCCAAAGGATGTGTCTGTTCTGATCAAACAGGTTCCATCCAATTGATGTGTCTTTTCCGAACAGGTTCTTTGGCTCCTATAAATACAGACTTCCTGTGTCTATATTATTCATTTAAAAAAACTAATTCACCAAAAAAATATTCCTGTCTTCTGAGAGAGAGACTTCAGCATTATTTTGTTCGCCGTGTTGCATCCGAGTGTGCTCTCATTTGCAACGTATATCGAGGAAACCTGGGAGACGATTTGCATCGATACTGTAAGCACCTTAGACAGGCAAAAAACGTCTTAAGGTTAGAGGTCCAACCTTGACTCGATATTGATTTTTTCAAATCAATTCTTGTAAGTGTCTTTATATTCGATTTTGTATTACTGTTCTTATATTTATATTTTGTTTATAAGTAGTATATAGCAAATATTTTCCAACAAGTAGTTGGTGCATGTTCCCTTATCCAATGAACAGGGTTCGATTCCCTTTTCTAATATTATATTAAAAAAAACAAATATAACGAAATAAAAAAAGTGTTAGTACTATTTTTTTATTATTGCTAAATAATTTTAATATAATCACGAAAAAACTCTACTCTAACAACAAATTTATTTATTTTTACTTAATTTTCATTACAAAAAAGTGTGTTTTAATTCTTCAAATGCTATCTATCAATTTACATATATACATTTTTTTTTGTTTTCCAAGGTATCCTCAGGCTTTGCCTAGGATTAATCCTCTGAACTACTGTCAGGCACCAAGACGGGGATCTCTCTTAAGAAAATTTGTTGCATCCACAAAAGCTCGAAATCGAGATCTCTTAATTAAGCGACCAGAACCCCTTTCACTCTGGCCAACTTTCGTTGATTACATATATATATATATATAATTTTATGTATCATTTTCAACAATCAAACATGCCATTTTTCCTTAATTGACGCATATATATATATATAATTTTATGTATCATTTTCAACAATCAAACATGCCATTTTTTCTTAATTGACGCACCAAATTTTGTCTTCCATTCCCCATTTTACAAGTCAATGTTACATATAGTAATTGAAGGCGTGTATTGTGACAATTCCTAATTTTGTTTCCCTTCATTTTTAAACCATTTTACAATTATGATTTATTAATTTTCCTTGTAGTTTTAGATTTCATTCAAACAGGATAATTTCCTATTTGATTTCAGTTTTATTTGGATGATAAATGAAAATTTCAATAATAAAACGTAGGATAATGCGAGATAAAATTAAATTCTTTTGACCGATCATCCAAATTAATTAATACCATTGTTTTCCACAGTGTATCTGAAAATGTAAGAAATTCTTCCATTAAAGTCTATGATTTTGTCCCAAGTTTGAAACCAATTTGATCCTTAGTGTCTTCATTTTTCTTTCTTAGATTCTTCTCTTAATTATGAATTGGCCCACCTTTGCTTTACCATTCACACACATTATTCTTCCACTATATCAAAAGTAGTAATGAACTTTGCTTTACATTTTTTTTAAATACAATCAAGCATATCTCAAGTAGATTTGTTCATATCAGATCGGATCGTGATCTATAATTTTTTTATTATTATTTAAGTTCATTTTGGATCAGGTTCGGACAGATCTGAAAGCCCATCTCACTGTTAAAAAAATATTAAAATATTATTTTTATATTAACATATATATATTATAATTAATAAATTAAAAATATATATTTAATAAATAATAATTTGGGTCATCTTTATTTAGACCCGATCCTTGGATAAGTCTAATCTCAAGTTTTATTTTGATTTAATTTCATTTTTGAAACGATTTTAAAAGTTGTTTTACATTATTCTATTACAACTATATATGTAGGGAAAATTTGGTTTAAGCACCCACATAATCCATGTACGATAGTGAAAAGAGTAATTTAGTCATTGTACTGTAAAAGTGAGTAATTTAATCCCTGTACAATTGAAATAGATGCAAAAAAGTAAAATTTATAACAATGTTAATGAAAAACCGTTAAAATGCTGATGTAGACTCGAAAAATCTAACAGAATTAATGACTTGAAATATATCTAAATCTGTTAGATTTTACGAGTCCACGTCAACATTTTAACTGTTTTCCATTAAAACCATTATCAATTTTACTTATTTGCACCTATTTCAATTGTATAGGGACTAAATTAATCACTTTTACAGTACAGGGACTAATTTACTCTTTTTTTTCACTACAGTACAAAAACTATATGAATATTTAAACAAAAAAATTTATACAATTTTAAGTGGTTATTCCATGTTCATGTATCATCCCTAAGTAGAAGTAAGGTCAACCACTCTCAAACTCTTCTTTTCTCTTGTGGGTTCATCATTACCATTAAACAAGTATGGAAAAAAATTGGAACATATTCAAAGGTAAGGTCCACCTTATATATATATATATATATATATATATATATATATATATATATATATATATAAATCAAAGTGGTGGAGCTGGTCAGATTCCTCAAATTTACCTATTCCAACAACAAATATGAAATAAATTGTGATTGAATATAATATAAGATGTATTTTCATTCATTTCGAAATTACAATTTTAAAAGTTTAGTCTTGATATATCTATAATCTATAATATATATAAAAGCACGAATATGAAAAATCTTTTAAACAGACGAAAATAGTCATTACTGTTTACTATATTTCTAAATTGTCATTATATATATATTTTGTATTAATAAGATTTATCTAATTTATAAGTAAGAAGTTTAATTTCATTAAAACACTTTCGTTAAATTGATTAATTTGATAATAATTAAAAATTTATACAAAATTATTTTATTTTAAAATTTTTAATTTTTAACTAACCTTAAAAAAAGAAATCAGTTTATTTGATATAAATACAAAATAATTAAATTTTACATTGAATTTTTTATTTTCATTATTAATTTCGCATTAGTATTAAAAATAATAAACTTTATAATAATTTGATATAATTTGCATATAAAACAAACTTTACATTTTAATGCAAAATTTAGTTAATAAACATTTTATTAGTTTTATTTATTTTAAAATATACAATTATATAGTTTAAAATAGAACATTCAACGAACATTCACATGCAAACCCATGTGATAACAAATACTATTATATATAAAAGCACGAATATGAAAAATCTTTCGAACCCAAAAAATAGTCATTATTATTCAGTATATTTCTAAATTGTCATTATAAATATTTGTTATTATTAATAACATTTATCTAATTTATAAGTAAGAAGTTTAGTTTCATTAAAATACTTTGGTTAAATGAATTAATTTGATATAATAAAAAAAATAAAAGTTTATATGGAATTGTTTTATTTTAAAAGTTATAATTTTCACTAATCTTAAAAGTAAATAAATTTATTTGATATAAATAAAAAATATTTAAATTTTACATTGAATTTTTTATTTTTATAATTAATTTGATATTAATATTAAAAATAATAAATTTTATAATAATTTGATATAATTTGGACATGAAACAAATTTTACATGTTAATGAAAATTATAGTTAATATACATTTTATTAATTTTATTTATTCTAAAAATATACAAATATATATTCAAAAATAAATAAATCAACGAGTATTCATATGCGAATGCATGTGATAACAAATATTAATTTATTTAAAGACTTGTGTCAGTGTAATTAAATTAAATATATGGAATTGGTAGAATTGAAATGCCTCATTTAGACTTGAGTTAAGACTTTATTATGCTCAATATTTACCGGGGCCAAAGGTCCAAAATCAGGCTTAGCTGTCAAGCAAGATGGATTATACTGATTAGAGGAGGATAATTCAAATATTACTAGATAATGTCACACTTATTTTGTGAGTAAAAAAAAGTTTGTGTAAAAAATATAAATATGATCAATTTTTTTCATGGAATGATAAAAAAAATTTAAATGATAATTTTGGAAGAGAGTGACAGTTTTTTTTTTAAGAAAATGTAATTTTTTAAGTGTGGGTAGTTTTTAAAGTAGTGATAGTTTATTTAAAGAGAGTGGATAATTTATATTAAAAAATATAAATATTATATTGAGTAATTAAAAGACATAAATGCCTTATAATATTATTATTTAATTTGTTAAAATTCAAATTTTCAATCAATTATTTAATTAAGTTGATGTCATTTAATTCGTGATACTAACTCAATCATTATTTTTAAATATAATATAGATCAGTTGCATAAATAAAATTTTGTGTATAAAAAATATATGAGATAAAATTATTAAACTGTAGCCTGTAGGTAATATTTTCATCATCTAACAGCTTTTATTATCTAGAGTTTTTTTTTTTTACCTCCTCTTAGAGTATTCATTAATTTAAAAATAAAAGCGTGTATCAAAATTCAAACTCATGTGCTCATTTGATTTTTTACTACTTTTTGACCAATTTTTTTTTTTGTTTACAAATTAATCCTCTTTCAAGCTCTATTCAATATATTAAAAAAAATCAGATTAAAAATCAAATCGATGTAATTTTCAAATCATCGATTCAATCGAATTGTTTTATTTAAAAGTAAATTAAATATTAAATATATAATTTTAATACTAAATAAATATTAAATATAATCACTAATTAATAAAAGATGTGTTTGGCTTAATGATATATTTTTTACTATATAATTAAAAGATTAAAAATTCAATTTTCATCATTTATAAATAAATTTTTAATAAAAATAATAAAATTAATAAAAAACCAATTTTTTTTTTAATTTAATCGATTTTCTATTGTTTCACTATATGTTCAATTTTTTATATTATATCAGATCAAACAATCTGTCGATTCTCAATTCAATCGATCCAATCAACTAATCCAATCTGATTTATTCATCACTGGCTTTAGCATTATTGTTGGAATAATGTTTGGGTTGAAAAAAACTTGAGTTGAAAAAAGTGTGGTGAAAAAGTGTGGTCTAAAAATTTTTAAGTGTTTAGTTTAGTGTAAAAAGTATTGTAGAAAATTGAAATGTAAAAAAAGATAATTTTAAAATAATAAAAGTGTAGAGATGTGAGGATAATAAAGTCATTTTATTTAAAAGACAGCTTTTAAGTCCAAAAGTTATATTTTTTGACTTTTTAATTTGACTTTTCAAATCATGATTTCAATAGCAGAAGTCAATTTTTTTATCTGTTTAGTATTGTATTTGCGATAAAAAATAATTTTTAATCTTAAAATTATGTTAGAAATAATGCTAAATAAGACCTAAAAAAAATTTAAGAGACGTGATTTTATTTTGGTTTTTTGACAAAGGTGTTTAAGACCCATTCAAAAAAGCAAATTAGGTGTTTTTCATGACCTAAAAAAGCAAATGGACTGACTGCGACATGGGCTTGTCTTGTCTGTATCAATATGACTTTAGTAGTTGCACATTTTGTACGCAAACGCAAAGTTGAAGGACAAAATTAATCAATTCAGTCAAACCAAAGACCCACTCACTTGGACCAAATCAAACCCAAAGTTTTCTTTTTCCACCGTCACTACTACATTCACATTATGAAATTCAATTTATTTTTCTATTAATTAATTAATCTCTATCAAAAATGGTTACTGGTATTTAAATTGTGATGAGATAATTATAATTTTAGTCGTAAGATATAAGTTTTATTTTTATTTCAGTTCTAAAATTTTTAGATGTAAACATTTAAATTTTTAGATGTAAACATTTAATTTTAAAAATTATTAATATGTTAAAAATTAAATTTTTAATTATTATTCAAATGAAAATACTAACAGAAAATTTAGATGGTATATAATTAACACATGTGAATGTCATTTCAATAATTTATAAAATATTAAAAAAAAAATTTTTAAAAATAACATTCTTATAAAGATTAAAAAATTATTATTTCATTTTTTTACTTTTCTCTTCTCTCATTAAACTAACAGTTTTTTTTCTCCTTCTCACTAAACCAATAGTCTTTAATAAAATGAAATAGAGTTTTTTTTTATTATTTTATCTTTTATTTGGATCTGTTTTTTTCTTTTGGTAAATAAATTTTTTAATATTTTACAAATTAATGAAATACTACATAAGCTAAATATGTGATTCATTATATGCCACATAAGTTTTTTATATAAACTTTCAATTAACGTTTCTTTTTGTAGAGCGATTAAAATACTCTATTTTAACACATTGATAACTTTTAAGACTAAATATTTATAAATAAAAATTTTAGAATTGATATAAAAAATATATATGTTTTAGGGTTAAAATTATAATTACCTCAATTGTGATTGAATCATTATTTTAATGATACTCTAATTTCATTTGCAAATATAAAAAGTCTCCATCAACCTTTGTTATAAAGTTATAATATCAAAATCTTAAAACTTGTAGTCTCTTATATTTTCTATAACCAAAAAATACATTCCAAATTTATATCAATTTCACTCAATATATATAGCGATTAACACTTGGATATAGTATCCAATGAGATCCTTAATATAATGTTCATATTAAATTATACAAAGAAAGATAATATTATTAATAATTAATTTTTATACACTATAATAAAAAAATTTAAACTCAATTAACAAAATTAAAAGATTATTGTATTTTAAATTTATTTTAATATGTTTATAAAATTAAAAAAATTCACCGATGTTATATAAAAAATAAAAATTATTATTACTTTTATACTATAAAAAAGTCAAAATTTGAATAAAAATCATATTTTTTTTCTTTACAATATAAGGTTCTCCATTAATTAATCTAACAAAAAAAAAATCTAAAATGATTAGTACTAATCCTGTACATTGACGGTGAATATTTTTAAGTCTATAAGTAGGGCTTACACACATTCATTAATTTTCATACGATTTATATTTGTACAAATCAACCGTCGGATTCAACAATATAATCGTACTCGTCGTGCACGTAAAGTTTCGAATCGATACGATATCCATATCATAAAGATCGAGAATACTATTTTTTTCAATATATATTTAACGATCGAAAGTTTTTTACTTCGAAACGAATAGTTAAACATTTTTAATTTACTCAAAACTCGATGTGCATGATTTATACAAAATAAAATGATCGAATTACAAAAATATAAATTATACAAAAAAATTACGAAAATATATAAACTCTCGCTTATAAACTTTAAAAAATTCACAGTCAATGGACAACATAATAATCACTCCTTAGTACTAATACTATTCCTCAAAAAGGAAAAAGGAAAAAAAGAAAATAAAAGAAAAAGAAAAACCATAAAAAGAGAGCCCATGTTTTACTCTTCCATTCCCAAAGCCGATTCTCTTTAGAAATTTAATAGAAGTAAAGTAGTAGAATCTTTAAAAAAGCGAACTTTTTTTCCTTCTTTCTCATTTCTCTTCGTTTCCTCTTTTCCATACCATTAAAACTTAACCCTAACAAAGCAGCTGAAATTAACATCAACCATGGCGGCACCGATCTGGCTATGGGCTTTCTCTGTAATCCTAACTCTGATTCCGTCTGTTTTTGGAAACTCTGAAGGAGACGCTCTTTACACGTTGAGAAGAAGCTTAACCGATCCGGATAACGTGCTCCAGAGCTGGGATCCGAACCTTGTTAATCCTTGTACTTGGTTCCACATCACTTGTAACCAAGATAATCGAGTCACCAGAGTGTATGCTGATTTCTCTCTCCCTCTTTTTTTTTTTTTGGTTTCATTTATTTATCTGGGTCTTTTTTTTAAAAAAAAAATGGAATTGCAATTTGATTTGGAGACAGGGTAGTTTTCTTGTTTGATAATTTGTGAAAGGGTAGTTTCCTTGTTTGATAGTTTGTGAATCGGTGGTTTAAATTGGGTTTTGGTTTATTTAATTGAATTGAATTTAATGTCTATTTTTAATATGGGTTTGTTTTGGAGGGAAAATATGGGAGGTATATCCACTGAGAAACTGTTGTATGATCTGAAGCTTGTAATTTTTTTTTGTGTGTATGTGTATGTTAATATTTGCTTGGTTTATATTGGGTTTGGGTTCATTTAATTTATTTATTTTTGTTTATTTTCCATATGGGTATGTTTTGGACGGAATAAAGTGGGTAAATTCCCTGGAAAACTGTTGGATTGGATGAGCTTGTACTTTGCTTATTAGCAGTTATTATGAAAGGAAAATATGGAGCTTATTAAAGTATTCTTATCTGGAATAGTGATAGATTTGGCATAATAATACTGTTTATAAAAGTTTATTGCAACTTTTGAATCATACATTAGTTGAGGTTTTAGATTGTAAATAGTGTTTTAATGCCTATGGTTTTGGAGGATTCGTTTCCGTTACAGGAAACATCGTGTTAGGCTGTCATAAGCAGAATTACTTTACAATTTCTTTGACATAGGTGTGCTTGAGTTAATGGATGTTGTACAATTGCCTGCATGAGTAAGAACTATATATGTATGGTGAATCGTGATCCCCTTTTTTCCCGTTATTATGGAACAAAAGATTGTCTCTTTTTGCGAGTTTGTTTTGTTTTGCCTATTCTTCCATTTGGAGCATTAGATATTTTGAGTGTTTGTTTTTGTGGAAGTTTGGGGTTTTACTAGATGTGCCTATAATCTGCATGTCCCTTTGAGAAGAACAGGTTTGTAATTTATGACATAAAATAGATACAATTGGGTGCTTTTTGTTGGCTTTGAGGAAACAATTTTAGTTCTAGTTTCCAAATTGGTAAGAGGTGTGCCATTAGCATTCTTATATGGCATTTTTCTTTGAATTACCTCCCTCGGGAATTATGGGATTTTGCCATGTCATCTCATATGGTATTTTTTTCTTTCTTTTTGCAGAGATTTAGGTAATTCCAACCTGTCTGGACATTTGGTACCTGAGCTTGGGAAGCTTCAACATTTGCAGTATCTGTATGTTCTTTTTCCCTTTAACCTTTGCCCCCTCCTGCCTTTAATCCAGGTTCTGGAGCTCCCAACATGTTTGCATGTGTTTATTGTTTGTGCATAAATGTTTACTTGATTATTCATGCATTAAAAACTTGAAAGTGGTTTATGGTATTGGGTACAAACTGTTAATACTCACATTGTTATTCACTTGCTGCTCTCTTCTCTCTCATGCAGGGAGCTTTACAAAAATAACATCCAAGGAACCATCCCTACTGAACTTGGGAACTTGAAGGGCCTCATCAGTTTGGACCTATATAGCAACAACATCTCAGGGACCATTCCTCCTTCGCTCGGGAAATTGAAGTCTCTTGTATTCTTGTAAGTGCTCAAGTCCAATGTTAGTCTCTTCATGCATAATTAGACTATGGTCAAGCTTTCATTTCTCTCAGTTGCCTCCGTTTATCAGCTTGACTTGAAAAATCAATGATAGATAGAAAAGATGGATTACCTGGGTCTTAAGTAATTATGGGTATCTGATAATGGTTGTTATCTACTAGTGTTCAAAGAGTTCCACCATGATTACTCCCTTTCTAGTTATTCTCATGTCACAAATTGGAATACTAGTCAGTTCTCATTCTTTTTCTTTTGGTGATTAGTTTATGTATCTCTGTAACCTCCGATTGCTGGTTTCTCACTCTTTGTTGTTTCATTTTACAGGCGGCTTAATGACAACAGGTTAACTGGACCTATACCTAGGGAGCTTGTTGGTATTTTGACCCTCAAAGTTGCGTAAGTATTGCGATATTTCAAGTACTCTATTTTTCGTAAAATACTACTCTCTGGTATTATTTTGTGAAGCATTAGACTTATGGTCATCAAAACTTTACCTCATTTCTTATAGTGATGTCTCAAACAATGATTTGTGTGGAACAATTCCTACCAGTGGACCATTTGAGCACATTCCTCTGAACAAGTAAGCTTGCCCTTTTTTTCTGTAATAAATATTTTTTTTTTATTTCTTTGCTTTATTACTTTTGATCTGGTTACAGTTCATGATTGGTTACAACTTACAAAGATGTTAGTGATATGTGCATGTTATGCTGCAATTATTAACCTTGGAGGCATCTTACTTGCTAGTCTGATTGTACTCCATTTTCATTTGTGGATAAATTTGATAAATTATACCTTGTAATCAGCATTTCTTCACAAATATGTACTTTTTTCCTCATTCCCCCCTTTACTCAAAATCTTTTTACAACTTACCTGATTAAACCTCTTTATTCTGGGGTTTTTTGGTGTGGTGGAAATAATCATTCTAAAAAGTTCTATGCCATGTTTACTTTTCTCTGGATTTCTTGAACCTATATGATGAAGAGGGGGTTATCATAACAGAAAAATAGTTTGGAATTCAGTTTGAATTTGAGATTCCCTTCCACCATCTCATTTTTTTCTCATGCACACGTGTTAATAATGTTAATTTTGATGTTGGGATAAAGACTTGATAGTCAGAGTTACTTGAGGAATGTTTAAAAATCAAAAGTAAATGGCTGCATCATAGTATCCCTTCAAGCCTTCGAGAAAGATTAAGCTGGATTTGTGACTCGTTTGTCATGCACACGTGTTAATAATGTTAATTTTAATGTTGGGATAACAACTTTGACAAATAAGAGTTTTTTGAGGAATTTTTAAAAATCAAAAGTGAATGGCTGCATCATTTCAATCTTTGGAAAAGATTAAGCTGGATTGTAACTCTTCTGGATAAGCTGAGGCATAGTCCTTGTTTGTGGCCTTCACTATGATTTTGCTATCCGTGTTAGTTATTAATGAACAATTTTGGCAAGAAGGATATTATGTGTTCTGATATCGTTTTCACTATAATGCATTAAGCTAGTCTTGGGCAAGTATAGCTTCTGTTAGTTTTAGGTTTTTGTGATTGATAATCTGCCTATGAGCTTTTAATTATCTCTGCTTGAATGGGCTGCTTTGATGGAATCACTGTTCTTATTAATGGACTTTGTCATTTGTGCTTGTCTTATTGGCCACATTGCTAACTATGTTACTCGGATCGGGTGTAAGTGTCGGACACAGGTATGTGTCCAACACGGATATGTTTGATTTATTCTAAGTTTTTCCATGTATTTGGAGGGTCTTTGGGGGATCATATCCCCATATCCATGTCCAGATGTGCGTCGGACACGGGTGTCGGACACGGCTACTTCAAGAAAAATAAAAAGTTGAAGCAGCATAGATTGCTAATATTTATATTATGCAGGGCATGCACCTATGCCTTTTGTTTTCCTTGTGTGCAAAGTCACTGATCTTTAATATTACTCCAACATATATAGCTTTGAGAAAAACCCTCGACTAGAAGGCCCCGAGTTGCTGGGGCTTGCGAGTTACGACACAAACTGCTCGTGAAGGACAGAGTAACGCCGCAAAGCTTCGAATTAGGTATGTACTCACAAGATTTTAAGAGTATTATCACACAGTATAATGGGGTTTGTGAAATGTAATCCCTCATATAAGTATCTGTAAATCTGAATACCAGCTTTGACTGTATTAGCATTTGTAACTCAATTATCCTGCTCTTTCTATAAGATGTTCAAGACAACTAGTATTGATGTAATGGTAGCAACAAGTTTCCTTCTGGTGTGCATCCTTTAATTTGGCCTACTTTGCCATCTTTTTTCATGTCACTGTAGAATATCTCTGGAGTCCACTGGTTACATTTCATTAATGTCCAATGGATATCCGAAATTTTATATCCGCATCCGTTGTGATTCGGATAATTACAAATATCCGAATCTGCACTATCTATTGCAATCGTTTTGAAAGTGGTAATCCAGCAAATCCCAAACAAGCTTTCATTTAGGATGAGAGTTCCTTCCATGAGGGATGTCTGGTTTATAAAAATAACACCTTGACAAATTGTCTCATCGATGGCCGATTGGTTTAAACTCTCGACAAATTGGCTGCAGACATAATAGAGATTCTTTGGAGGGCTAGCTAGAATTTTGTTTAAAAAATGTGAACTAATTACAATTGTCTTATAAGATCATTCGAAAATCTTTCACCAGTAAAGAAAAGGATGGTCTTCAAAAAGACATTGAAGAAAAGAAGAAGAAAAACTTGATAGAGGGTTAGCTAGGCTAACTTAGCAACAGTGCAAAGCATGTATATTCACATATCCGTGGTGTCAAACATGAAAAAGGGTTTGAAAACATATTTTAACATTTGGGAAACTTTAATCATTGCAAACATGTTAGATAACGAGTGCTTTTAGAACACTTTTTAAGATTAATTAATATATTATTTATAATAATAACATTATATTAATGTAAAAGTTAATAATTTTATTCATCATTTTCAATACATTGATTAAAGATGTTACTATGTTTAGTAACCTTAAAGAGTGCTCTTAGGATACTATTTAGCAAAATTCATATAATAATATCTTCAATTAATGCATTAAAAATGATGAATAAAATTATCAATTTTTGCATTTAATACAATGTTATTATTATAAATAATATATTAACTAACCTTAAAAAGTGCACTAAAAACATTAGTTAGCAAAATCCATTTTATATATCCAATATATTGACAAGCTTGTTAGAGTTCTTAAAATTCCATTGGAGACAGAAGTTGGGGTCATTTATTTCTTTTTCTGTTTTTTGTTCCCCTCTAATTTATTGCTTTTAGGTGGAATTATTATTCGAAGTACAAATTTTGACTAATAGTATTCCTTAACAAATTAATGTCCAAGAATATTTATAATGCAAAGTTAGGAACTTGTTTCCTGTTGAGCACTTGCAAATTATATGTCTGTCCCCACAACCAAAGAAGGAGAAGAAGATTTAAAGTTGTAAAATGATGTAGTATCAATTAGCTGGAAAGCATTTTGCAAAATCGAAGTTTTTTATTTGTTAGATACATCTGGAGTTAGGTCTTTTGGATTTTTATATGCAGAACATTTAATGAGTTTATAATTATCCAATAATTTCAAATAAAACAGAAGTTATACTTGTTAAATTCATAGACACTCTGCAACGAGGTATAAATAGGGTGAAGTAAAAGGTGATTTGACGTAACATAAATATTCATCTCTGATTATTTCGTTTTTTTTTTTCTAAAAATTCTCTAAATTTTTATCAATTTAATGTGTTCATATCATAGTTTCATTTTGTCAAAAGCATTCGCACAAAAATTTCCTTCTTTCAAGATATGATGAAACTAATTCATCAATTAAAATACCAAGCAGATAGAACTTAATTAATATATGCTCCTAAAATTAATTATATCATTAATAACAACTCTAGCATTCAATTCACATCCAATCTTTTTAAATCCTTTCTGCCATGCAATAATTGCTTATTTAAAAATATTAAATTAAAATTTTTTATAAAGAAACATAAGAATTAATTAATAACAAGTTCTAACTTGATCTTTTTTTTTCCAGAAAAGTCATCCATCCACATCAATATAAACCTAACTAATATGAGATGTCAATTTATAGCTGGACCTAATATATATAGCATAAGTTTTGGATATCTTTTTCATATCTTTAAATGCCATTTATATCAAATCTGGTAATTTTAGATCTGATATGTACGTTTATACGATATAAAAAAAAATAATTAAAATATGACACACAACGCGATATAATACAAAAAAAAATAACATGATTACGATCCATGTTTTATTGGGTTCCAAGGCTAGGCATTTCAAATGGGAAGTGGAATACATGTACAGGTCTCTCTCTCTAGATTGTCTGGAACATGTTATGATGGGCATCAATGGCCATTTTCCAGGGCCGACCATCCGGGCTAAAGCCGGAGACACCATTGTTGTGGAACTCACTAATTAACAAGATTCACACTGAAGGAGTTGTCATTCACTGGCATGGAATCAGACAGGTTTTCCCTTTTTTTTCTCTCTCTCCGCACTAACATTTTGTGCAAGAATATATATATATATATATATATATATACGTGGGTTAATTCTTTGCAATCTGTATGATGTTGTTTTCATCAGCTTGGAACACCAGGGGCAGATGGAACTGCTTCCATTTCACAATGTGCTATCAACCTTGGAGAAACTTTTGAATGTACAGGTTCAGAGTTGACAGGCTAATCTCTTCTTATCTTTGATCCCTGGGAGTTTTTCTGCCTTCAATGAAGACCAAAACACACGTATTTTCAAGCTGCAAACATATAAACTATTTGAAGTTAACTTTTGTGAATGTTTAGTAATACCCATAGGCCATAGCCATAGGTTAATGAAAAAATAATGCTGTGGGAGTGTTATGGCGCAGCCTGGAACTGGAACGTACTTTTCTAATGGACACTATATATGGAATGCAAAGATCAGCAGGCTTGTATGGGTCCCTTATAGTGGACGTGGCAGATGGAGAGAAAGAGCCATTCCATTATGATGGTGAGTTCAACCTAAAGTGATTGATGGCACTTAGACCTGTTAATGGGTCGGACAATCTGTCCGTCCCAACCCGTATTAAATCGGGTTTGGGTTTGATATTTTTGTCATGGAAGTGGAGTTTACACCATTAATTTCAATACCACAGTTTGATGTGATACTTCAAAATGCCAATGCATGCATTAGCAAAGGATGTTAGTGAAATACATCGATGGCATTTGCATGGTCATGATTTTTGGGTGTTAGGTTATGGAGAAGGGAAGTTCAGAGAAGAAGAAGAGGAGAAGAAATTTAACTTGAAGAATCTACCTAGAGTTGCTCTAGCTTGTGGCGTAATGAAAATTAAGATACCCGCATCGTATTTTATTCATCACGTAAGATTCGTTACATTATCAAATTCATTGAAACATTATCAAATTCACGTTCGCGACACCACAACCGCATTCGCGACAAAATCCGTAATCGCGATTCAGAACAATGAATATGACAGGAAGTGTATATCACTTTTTCTAACTAGTGGATCAAAATTTGTCTGGATATCTTGGAGTTACTTGTATAGTTTCTTAGATCTTAGTGATGGACCTTATGGGCTTAAAACTTGGGCTGGTTATGGGCATAACAGTAGTAAATAAAAGAGAGATATATATGGTTTACGTGTCCAAATAGTTGTCCACAAGATTATTATTTTTATATAAGCAACTAGAATAAAGTGAGACACTGTGAAACTCAATTGTAAAATAAAAATCCAAATAAAAATATATGTGCTCAATCATTTCAATCTCTTTCTTCTTTTATTTTTATTAAAATTATTTATTTTAGACTGAGTACAAACAAAAAGAAATGTTTTAACTTGTTTGCTACTACTGTTTATTAGAGTAAAAAAATAATTATTCTCTCTTCCTCCCAAAGTGGAGACAATAATGGGCAACTTGATTTGAGAAAATGTGAATGGAATTTTTTTTTTAATTTTTTATGATTATATTATACAACTATTTTCTTTTTTTTCTAAGCTCATGCTTTCACAAAGTTTCAAGGGTTTTTTTTTAGTTATTTACTTTACTTTTTGGTCAGTTTAAAAGAATGGCATGTCAAAAAGGGTATGCTTAGTATTTATATCTATCAATTAAAATTTATTTAATTATTTTTTATTAAATTTAAGGAAAAAACATATTAATTATATTTTTTATAAATATCAACTTAATCAATGTCTAGTGACTTTGGTTAATATTTTCTTTTAAAAATAGAGAAATATTAATCAATATCTAGTAATACTAATTAAGATGATATATATAAAAAAACTCATGATTAATTTATTATTTTTTAAAATTTTGGTTAAGCTTGAAATGATTCTTTTGTTTCGGGTCGATTCCGACTTGGTTTGCTTTCAATCACATCTGTCGTTTTTGATCGGTGACTGGTCGGATTCGATTTGAAATCACCAAAGTAGGAGGGAAATTGAGAGTGGAGAGGAAGGGAGGAAAAAGAAAAAAAAAAAAAATTTATTTGTTCACGTTTGATAATTACTTTACATATGATATTTTTTGTTCTAGTATCATATTAGGACTGATTAACGGCTACCTGAACTTACATATCTAACCGTGTTAGAGAATTGATGTACATTAATAGACATATTGAAACTTCAAATATTACATTGCACTTTTTTAAAATATAAATATTACTTACATTATATAATTTACTATAATTCAATGATTAAATATGATATTAACTTATTTTTTAATAGATTTTACTAACGAATACTTTTAGGATATTTTTTAAGATTAATTAATATATTATTTATAATAATAATATTATATTAATTACAAAAATAAATAATTGTATTCATCATTTTTAATATATTAAATAAAAATATTATTATATATAATAATTAAAAAAAATATTCTTAAAATATTTATTACATTTTTTTTTTTTTAATAATGTAATTTCATTACATGAGATGAGAGTTCAGTGTTGAATAGGAAAGGTGTAACTGTTTCTTACATTACTTCCGACAACCAAGGCCTAAAATAATTGGTGAAACACGGTCCCCACTCTGCAAATTTTTTCTTTTCTTTTCTTTTCTCTTAATTAATTAATTAATTAATTCACACACAAAAATTTATTAATTAAAAAAAAAAACGTCTTTCCCAAGAATCAGATTGGATTAACCTGAGCCTGACCTTCATTTACTTTCCTCTCTTTTCACTTTACTTTCCATTTTCCTTACTATTTAATGATTTAATCCAACGTCTCAGTTCCCTATACTCTGGTTTTATTACACTTTCTTTCTTTTTATATATTTTTTCTTTTTACAAATCCCAAATAGTTTCTCCCACTTTCTCTCTCTCTTTCTATCTATGCTTTCACAATCACCAAACAGGGGAGACAAGCGGCCACCCCCCTCTTCTTCCCCTCTCTTCAATAATTCTCTCTTTAGGGTAGTAGAAAAGTTCCATCTTACAGAACTAAAAGGATAATATTCCTTTTTATTTCTTCTCCTCTCTCTCTCTCTCTCTCCATCCATCCATCCATTTCTTTTTTTTTTCCTGCTTTGAGAGGCTTCTGTGTGTTGCAGAATTGACTTCTTTGAGCTTTGTGGAATAGGCCACAATCTGGGTTGTTTTCCTGGTAAGTCTTTTTTCGACTTGGTTTTGAGTGGATCTCTATGTGTCTGACTTGATTTTAGTACTTTCTTTGGGGGATTTTCTACTACTTTTCTGATATGGGTTTTATTTATTTATTTATATTATTGTTTCATAAATTTGAGGTTTTGATTGCTGTTTTGGGTTCCTCTGATAATTTTCCTAGCTGGGTTTTGATTATTGATTGATAAAGTTGAAGTTTGATTTTCTGGGTTGGGTTTTGATTATTGATTGATAAAGTTGAAGTTTGATTTTCTGGGTTGGGTTTTGATTATTGGTTGGTAAAGTTGAGGTTTTGATTGTCTTGTTTGGGGTTTTTTTGCTATTTTTGCTATTTTTTTTTTGTTATTGATTGAAAAAGTTGAAGTTTTGATTGTCTCTTTATGGTACTTTTCTGATTTTGATTTTGATTATCTCTTTGGGTTTTTCTACTTCTCTTCTATCACGGGTGTTTTTATTATTATTATTATTGATTGATAAACTTGAGGTCCTGATTATATCAGATCCAGTAAATTTGAGCCTATCTTTTCAGTTACTTCTTCATTTTAAGATGTTTTCTTTTTAAAAAAGTCTGGAGATCTGACTTTTAACTGATCAAATTAGTTTTTGTTAAATTTATGTTTAGACTGTCTATATCAGTTCAGTAGTTAGATGCTGCTATTTTATCAGTAAAATTTATAGCCCTTATATGGTTCTTGTTAACCAATTTATTTTTTATATACAGATTAACTTAGGCCTCGGTTATTGGGTGATTTGAAGTTATATATGTACTAACAAATACTAGGAGAAAAGGTAGTTGGAGAAACTTGAAGCTTATTGCTTGATTCAGAGATTCCCTCAAGTTTCAGACTTATTTGGGGTCCTATCTTGGAATAGTGATGATGTTTGATGAGATGAGTATTTGTGGGGATATGGATTTCTTCAGTGCTCCCCTTGGGGAAAAAGATGCGGCGGCCTCCCAAACTGAACCGGAGGCAACGGTAGAGGATGATTATACTGATGAAGAGATTGATGTGGATGAACTTGAGAGGAGGATGTGGAGGGACAAAATGCGTCTCAAACGGCTTAAAGAACAGAATAAGGGCAAGGAGGGGATTGATATTGCTAAACAGCGCCAGTCGCAAGAACAGGCGAGGAGAAAGAAGATGTCGAGGGCGCAGGATGGAATATTGAAGTACATGTTGAAGATGATGGAAGTTTGCAAGGCTCAAGGTTTTGTTTATGGGATTATTCCAGAAAAGGGAAAGCCAGTAACTGGGGCATCTGACAATCTTCGAGAATGGTGGAAGGATAAAGTCAGGTTTGATCGTAATGGTCCTGCTGCTATCGCGAAGTACCAGGCGGATAATTCGATTCCTGGCAAGAATGACGGCTGTGATTCAGTCGGCCCAACACCACACACCTTACAAGAACTTCAAGATACAACTCTTGGTTCTCTTTTGTCTGCATTGATGCAACACTGTGATCCTCCTCAGAGGCGATTTCCTTTAGAGAAAGGTGTTCCTCCACCATGGTGGCCTACTGAAAATGAGGAATGGTGGCCACAACTTGGATTGCCCAATGATCAAGGCCCTCCTCCTTATAAGAAACCTCATGACTTGAAGAAGGCTTGGAAAGTGGGGGTTCTCACAGCAGTAATCAAACATATGTCTCCCGATATTGCCAAGATTCGCAAGCTTGTAAGGCAGTCTAAGTGCTTGCAGGACAAGATGACAGCAAAGGAGAGTGCAACTTGGCTTGCTATCATTAACCAGGAGGAGGCCTTGGCGCGAGAGCTTTACCCTGATTCCTGTCCACCTTTGTCCTCAGGTGGAGGAAGTGGGTCTTTGGTTATAAACGACTGTAGTGAGTATGATGTTGAAGGGGCTGAAGATGAGCCGAACTTCGATGTGCAAGAACACAAACCTGGGAATCTCAATACATCTAATTTGGGCATGGATAGAATGAGGGCCGTCCAACAACCACCTTATCCTATTAAGGGAGTTGTCAATAATTTGGATTTCATGCGAAAGAGGAAACCATCCAATGATTTAAACATGATGGAACACAAGATCTACACTTGTGAGTGTCTCCAGTGTCCTTATAGTGAACTTCGGTTGGGTTTTCATGACAGGACTGCCAGGGACAATCATCAGTTAACTTGTCCATACAGAAACTCTTCTGCGCAGTTTGGTGGTTCAAATTTTAATGTGCATGAAGTGAAACCAGTCATTTTCCCTCAACCTTTTGTACCATCCAAGCCAGCTGCACCATCTATTACGTCTGTCCCAACATCCTTTGACCTATCTAGACTTGGAGTTCCAGAAGATGGGCAGAAAATGATCAGTGAGCTCATGTCAATATATGATAAGAACATGAATCCCGGTGGTAACAATCCGGTTACAGAAGGTCAAAATCTCCTTCAGCCGAAAATCCAACAGCAACAGGATGAATTCTTCAATGGTCAAGGAGTCATGATGGAGGGAAATTTCTTCGAAGAGTCCAGCGTGCCCCATAATCATCAGATGTTTCCACAAGGGGAAGGTCAATTCGACCGGTTTAAGGGCTTGAATTCTCCGTTCGAAACCAACCTCAATAACAACAGCTTCCAGTTGATGTTTGGTTCTCCATTCGATTTGCCTTCTTTTGATTACAAGGAAGATCTACAAGCAGTTGGGGTGGAAACCATGCCAAAGCAGGATGTTTCAATCTGGTTTCAGTAACAAGGTCAAAGGTCCAAGCGGTATTCTATCCACTTAGCGCAAATGAGCAGTTTGTTCTTACAGGGAGATCTATCTTACTCCCCTTGGTATATGCCTAAGGCCTGGCGAAACATGCACTAGCTAGAACCTTTTTTACTTGGTTATTGTATTTTTCCTCCTGTCTGTAGCTGTAGAAGTTTAGCAAGTTTAGCAGGTCTTCATAGGGCTTCAATAAAAACAAAAAAGTCCCATAATCCTGCCTACTGATTTACATAGAATGTGACTGATAAATAAGTTATCTCTTGTCTCTGTGGTTTTTTTTCCCCTTCCATTTTCACTTTTTGTTTAAACTTTAAACCAGTTTCTACACTATTATCCTGTTGGGTAGGAATCTGAGTGTTTTGTCCTGTAATGGGTACATAGTGAACGGATTGTGTTGAATGGAACCTGTTGTCTTTTAATGTCATTAGACCCACAGCAGTTCATGGAAGAAGATGTCTAAGTTCACTAGGATCCTCTCTTTCATGGAAGATGGAAATGGAACTGTTCTGTTTTTGTGCGAAGTGTGTGGGTGTTAATGGTGGGGTATTATGTTGTTTCGATTTTTTTTTTTTTGAAGTATTAAGTTCGATATTTGTGTTCGACGAATATCCAAACATGAGTATGGAGATATGATTTTTTAAATTTTTTTAAATATATAAAAAAGTTAAATATATCTGAATTTAATATATATTTGTATTCGATATTCACATTTAAATTCGAATAAACATAAATGAAGTCTGTTCAAAGACGGCTGCGCTCTCTAAGGTTCTGTCAGCTGTCTTGTCTTGTTCAAAAGTTTGGAACTTATCATTTCCGTGGTCCATTTTAAGAAAAAAAAAAAGATTTCACCCAAAAAAAAAAGAGAAAAGATTTTAAGGAAAAGGGTACCTAAAGGATATGATCAAAACCTTGTTGGCACTATGATGTGGTGTTGCTTTCATTATTGGGTTTATTTTGTTTAATATATATATTTATTGCCTGCTATCTTATCTTGCAGTTGCAGATGAGGTTTTATGTGCAAAATTCATCTCCCCATTTGATATTTTGGTCCTTTTTCCCTTTACTTACAAAGAAAATACATAATTAGATCACATGGGGATCGGGGGAGGGGGGGGTATTTGACTTAAATGATACATTTATTTTATATTATACGTAATCTTCTTTAGCTAATGAAATGGAATGGATGCAACCCAGCAAGCAGTTTCATTTTAATATTATTTTGATACTTTTAATGTATAAAGCTGTAATCTTTAATCTAAAGTGTACACCTATTGACTTCTCTTTCAAATATAAATTTGTAGGATTCTAAGTAGTTTGTGCTGATGAAACCCGCTAATTCCAAATTGTTGAATGTCATCTTTTAAAGATGATTACATGAATCAATTGAGTTAAGTCTCAAATTTATATATATATATATATATATATATATATATTTCCTTTGGCAACAAAAGCATTTAGCTCAACCAAACTAATAATCCAGTAATAGAAGGCTCCTTTCAGTTTAATATATATGGCCACTATGAGTATCAAATCAGGAAAATTGCAGCAATATTGGATTACAATTCAAACCAGGTTTGGGATGTTTTCCATGTTAATTTGTTCAAGAAAAATAAGGAAGGGTTCCAATTTTAGCAGTTAATGTCCTGAAATATTGTACTTGTCTTAATTTGGAATTGGTTTGTCAAATTGGATATGCCATTATCTACTGCATTCGTGATAAGATTTCAATGTTCCAATGATTAATCACTAAAATGTCTTTTTTTTTTTTTTTTTTTTGCTGTTATTATTCTGACTACCACCACCTTAATTGCACTTGTCAAGATATAAAGCAATTAGTTTATACTGTATTTTATAAATAAAAATAATTAGTTTTAATGTATTCCAATTTGCTTGAGTAAAAACATATATATATATATATATATATATATATATAGGTAAGAAGTTTTAACAAATTGTTATAAGGTAGTAGCTGAAGAGAAACTCTTGTTAAACAATGGGTAGCTTTAAGCTTTGTACCTTTTGCTAACAAAATTTATTTCCAGAATTTCTTCTGAGAATTTATCATGTTTATCTATAACAGTTTGATCCTTTTGTCATGGTATGGCCAAGATAATAATAATTCTAAAAGACCAGATAAAGAAGCAAAAGCAACACAAAAAAAAAAAAAACAAAAGAATGGAAATGTAAACCTCATTTTTATGATTTGTCCTTGAAAAGAAATGTGAACAGTTTTAGAACAATTATTTGACGCATTATTATTAGCAAGTTTTGGACAGAGACAATATAACAAGGATTTTGGTATGTAGCTAGGCTGCTCGGGCCACCCCTCTTGGTTTTCCAGTTATTGTAAGAGGGGCAAACTTGCTTTTGGCCAAAAACTCCCTGGCTGAACACGAATTCAAATCTTCTGGATTTTTTTTTGTTTGTTTATATTCGTGTTTTTATTTTCAAAACGAGTATTACGTCAGTTTTTTTTTTTATTTTATTTTTGACACGATTTTTTATCTAATAATAAAATCGATTTCGCTTGAAAAAAAATACGGATATAATGACGATGCAAATAAAAAAAGTTATTGTGGAATTCGCCTAGTGAATCACAGATAAAATATCAATAGATCGCATTTGTATTTCGTAACTCTCTTTAAACAATTAAAAAAAAAAATTGACAAAAAAACGAATCCGCAACAAAAAGAGTTGGGAAATGGGTACAGAAGAATACTATTCGGTGGAACACATTTGCTTTTGAAGCAGCATTTATGGCAAAAGAACATAAATGGGTTTTTGTAGGCTGTTTTTGAACATCTGTAAATGCAGCTCCAAACAACAATCTTATATATATATATATATATATACGGTTTTGCTAACGAGTGCCTTTAGGGCACTCTTTAAGATTAGTTAATATTCTATTTATACTAATAACATTGGATTAAATGCAAAAATTGATAACTTTATTCATCATTTTCAATATATTGATCGAAGATATTACTATATTTAGTAACCTTAAAGAGTGTCCTAAGAACATTTGTTAACAAAATCCATATATATATATATTTTACAATCGAAGATATTACTATATATACCTAGTTCAAAGATTCAAAAATCTGAACACACACAGCAACACAAACTTGTTATTTCATATATAACAAACATCAGTGTAACACCTGTCAATGATCAATCAGACAATTACATGAAATTCAAGTATAAAAAAAAATAAAAAATAGGTAAGACGAATTTTAGAACATTCGGACATTCTTTCTACCATTAAACTCAATTCATTATCTTTGTCTGAATGACTTAATTATTGGAATGTATTTCGGAATCTCAACTCCGGCTTTGCTCTGATTTTTTGTTTTTGTTTTTGTAATCAACAAATTCAATCAATCTTATTTCTCACAAATTTTTCAAACCCATCAACTCCAAACTCAACTAGACTTTAACGAATCTGATCATTAAAATTAAAAATTTAACATTATACAATCAGATTGTTGCCAACCATATCCATAACTAAAGACATAAAAATTAGTTATGACCTTTGAATTTGGTAATTTTTCAATGCATTGAATGCAAACAATGTAGTAGTATTGCTTAAAATAGACAAAGGCAACTTATAAAATGGGGTTGAGAAAACCATAAATGTAATAATGGATCCAATAGATAATTAGATAAGTCTCCAACCTACCATCATAGATCAATGTTCTATCAAATGATAATAATAATGATTTTTTTTTCATGAACATTATTAAAAATTACTAAAAGATATTTTATATATAAAATAGACCATAGTCTCAGGATAATAGAAGGGGATGTAGATGTTTGGATTCGAATTTCAGACCTATTGAATGCCGCTTCTTACAAGTATATGTATGAACCAATTAAATTAAAAGACGTATTACATGTTGATAATATTCTAAGTTCTATGTATTTATTTATTATTTATTGGGAATTTTTTCTCTCTATGTAATTATCATCAATTATGGATGTTGGTCTCTTGGACACTTTAATGTTTGTGTAGTTAATTTATAGCCTTTGTTCGTTCATGCATGAAAATTACTATTTGAAAAAGTGAAAACCTTCTTATCTTCTTCTTCCTGTACAGTTATTTATTTATTTTGTAATTATTTACCATATATGTTATTTTACAGAGATATGTGCTTTGCTAGAAACAGAAAGATAGATGAAGATTAAAATCCAAGCTTATTGCATTTGTTTTGGCCTTTAAATAGCAACTTCTAATGTTTACTCAAATTTATGTTCATAAATTACACAATGAAAGATAACTAGGACGGTTCGTTTATATGTTTACGAGCATATTTGTTTATTATTTATGAACCAAATCATTTAATAAAAATTACTTTTATGAACCCACGCCCAAACTTAATAGGCTTGCAAGTTTTAACAACAGTTTCCTTAAAAAAGCCTATCAAATATCAGATGAATTTTCGAATTTAGACGAATAATCTTTAAGCAGGTTTAATTTCAATTCGAAAGATAGATTGAAAGTGAAAGGCTTGGGCTAGGCAATTTTTACATATAAAGTAGCCTAGGGAGGTACTCAGATTTGGGCCAATAATCATTTTATGTATTTCATTGGAAAATGTGATTGGAATATTAAGAATATTGCCTGGCCCAAGCTTTTTTATTGTTTTAGTTTGCTTTAATTCTAATTCTAAGAATATTATTTTCATTTTATTTTTATTAATTTAATGAATATTTAAAATTAATAAAATAGAAAATATAAGACTATACGGACTCGAACCGTAGACCTTCTCGGTAAAACAAATCGAATTGATTATCAAAATGATTCGGCCTATTTCAAAGACCGAACATGCACTTTTTTTTTGCATTGGGCTCATTCATTAACTGATAAAAATATCAGCTAGTCTACATATATATATATATTTTTTTAAGAGAAAAAAGAAGAAGAAGGTTTCGTGTGCTCTGATTCATTACTGATACAGGAGCACTCCCAAAGAGGGAAGGGTTATCTTGACGTAGGTTTGCTTCTGGCCTAGATCAACCTAAGTTAAATGAAATCTCTATCATCCTGATTAAAAAATCAAACATGAAACTTCATACACCTTAAGATTCATAGGACGAAAAGAGCATTTTTGAGGTCTTTATACTCATTATGCCTAGCATTGAATAGACCGGGTATTCACCCTATCAATATCTCAAATCAATGATGGGTTCGATTTAGATCCTGCCTAAATGGCACAAAGCATTTTTTTTACGGACAATCTATAAATTTATATACTGTCAATGATCAGATGATGTCATCTCATTAAAAATAAAGTTATTTGTATTTATTTTTAAATTTTTTTAATGAGATGATATAATCTGATATATACACTTTCAATACATCAAATATAAACATTTTTACTATGAAAAATATCTTTATGTGTAAAAATTATGATAACACTTAGGTTACCTTTGGAATTTTGAATTTTATAGAAGGGATTTAGATTTTAAATATAGTATAAATCATGTAATAAACACATTAATAAGATCTTTATAATTATTTTTAAATTCATATTTTCTCAATTTTTTTATGGACATTTGTTTTTAATTTTATTCATATTTTGGAAGATTCATTAACTAAGACACTATAAAACATATGATTTTGTCTTTGCTTGATATGTCACTTTCCTAAAACTCCAAATCCTTTGCCCAAAAAAAAAAAAAAAAGGAAAAGAAGACAAACAATCTAAATTGATTTTCATATGCAATTGTCTGAACTTAAGCTTATGGCAACTTAGTTTTCATCTGATCTTTATTTGTGTTTTAAGCTACTATCAAAGGAGTAAAGATCAACATGTAATTGAAAAAAAAAAAAAAAATGATTGTGACAAGTCAACATAAATCAAACTATAATAAAGTTTATAATATCTATAGAAAAAACTATATATATTGACTCAAATTGTTAAATGAAAGGTCTCAATCCTAAATAACTTTTTGAATTTATATTTAATACATTATCAGTGAATCATATGATGTCAACTATTAATAAGCAAATATAAAATTTTAAAAGTCCTTAAAATTAAATACATATAACTTTGCTTATTAATATATGATATCATATGATTCAGTAACAATGTATAAATTTATACACGAACAGTGCATTAAAGATAAACCCTAAATCTTTTTTATTTCTAGTATAATAGTATAATGTTTTTCAAATAAAAACCTTGTAGGAGCTAAGAAGAGATTAAATCTATGGTAAAAAAATATTGGATATGCATCATCTTTCTTTACTTTCTTGAAGCAAGAATTGGCATTTCCATTATAGCTTGGATTGTTGAGAAATTGTTTTCAATATTTTTTTAAAATAAAAAAAGTTATGTGAGGGAAAATTTCACCAACTTCAAGATAAGTCATAAATTTAGTAATGACTTACGTTAAATTTACAAATCATTTATTAAAAAAAATGGTTGATAGTAAGAATCGAATTTAAATTTCACAAACGAAGTATTTGATCTTTATCAACTCAACTAAATCCTGTTGATAAAATTACAATGAATAACTATAAATGAATATGTTTTTTCTTTTCCTTGATGAAAAGAAAAAAAATGGAAAAAGAAGTTGGAAGAAATCAAGTTTAATACATTTTTTTTTTTTTTTTCATTCTTCTTTGATTTTCAAACCTTTGAACCCATAGTTGATGAGATTCCAATGTCAAACTTGACAATTAAAAACTAAACTTTAATCAAATCCCTTAAAGTAGTGTTAAAGAGGCAATTAAAGGTGTTTCTAAAAGTAGTTATAAAAAAGAAGATGCTCTTCTTATTTATCTTTTTCTAATCTAATCTATTAAGATTTGTTAATTCTCTTTACTTTATTCTCTCCCAACTAAAACCCCTTGAAAAGTGAAAATGCTTCTTTTCCTTTGACACTTTTAACATCATCCTAAAAAAAAAAAAAAAAAAAACCCTTACTTTAATGAAAAAACCAGAACAGTGGATCCATTTATGTTATTTAAATCATAATGAACTTTCTGAGATTCCAGTAGAAACCAGCTGTTTTTCTCTGATCATAATGCTAGTAAAGTACCTTATTTTATGTTATTTAGACTCGAGAATAAAAATCGAATATAAGTATCTTTAAATTTTTAAATTTTTTTAGATATTTAAAAAATTATAATTTATATCATATTTTAATATGTATCAAATCAAATGTCGAATAGAATACTTAAAAAAATAAATAAAAAAATTCGGATAACATAATCCTTATTGATCAGAAATTTCCTTGTCAAAAACCATAAATATGTTTTGAATCAATCTGAAGTTTGATCAACAGCTTATACAAATGGTCAGTAGTTTAATTTTCTTTGGGAATATTACTTTTTTAACATCTGATGAAGTTTAATGTTAGAACAAGTATTGATTTTTACAGTCTTAGCTCTTTAATCTTTACCCTCTGTCAGGTTTGTTTTAAACTGCAAAGAAAGCAACTGTGAAAAAAATTTGCTTTGAATTTTCATAAAATTTTTTTTACCAAAGTTTATTTTTTTAATAAATTAAAAAACTTTTATTGGGCCTTTTTATTCCAAATGCCTTTTGCATGGAAGCAAGCAACCGGCCATTGTATTCTTATTACACACAAACCTCCATCAGATTCGCTTCCCCTTTCTCTCTCTGATGACTGATTAGAGGACTCATCTGAGTAATCTCGGCTTTTTTATTAGAATATAGCCAAAAAAAAAAAAAATTATCAAATTACCGTTACTTTTTGATTATTTCCCAAAATACGGACTTTTTTTTTTCAGCTGGGAAATCGCCATCCCCATGGCGATTTCCCAGCGTGTTTTTTTGCAAATTTGCAAAAAACACCAAGGGAAATCGCTATGGGGGATGGCGATTTCCCTTGGTGTTTTTTGCAAATTTGCAAAAAAATACCAAGGGAAATCGCCACCCCCCATGGCGATTTCCCTTGGTAATTTTAGCCAATTTTGCTAAAACCATGAAGGGAAATCGCCATGGGGGGTGGCGATTTCCCTTCATGTATATATTTTTTTTTTAATTAATAAAAAAAAAATATATTAAAACAATATTTTATTTTAATTTGATAAATTTATTTTTAAAAATTATAAATTAAATTAAAATATTTTTTTTATAATTTAAAAAAATTTAAAAATTCGTAAAATATATTTTAGATTTTTTTATAATTTAATATTTTGATTTTTTTTTTAAATTTTAAATTTCAAATGAAAAAAAAAAAAAAAAAAAAAAAAATTCAAAGGGGCAACGGTCATATGACCGTTGCCCCATCCCCCCACCCCCCACCCCCACGTCCCCCCTCCCCCCCACACCCCCCACCCTCTATAAATACCCCTCTCCTCTTCTTCAAATTTTCATTACTCTCATTCAAATTTTCATTTTCTTTCAAAATTTTATCATTTTTCTACCAAAAAAAATTTCTTTCTACAAATTTTTTTTTCTACAACAATATTTTGAAATGGCTTCACTATTAAGGTTACAAGAAAATCACATCTCGGAGGTTATATTTAACGAGGTAAGTAAATTGTTATATTATTATTGTTTTTTATATTATTATTATTTTTTATATTATGATTGTTTTTTATATTATTATTGTTTTTTATATTATTATATTATTATTTTTTTTATATTATTATTGTTTTTTATATTATTATATTATTTTTTTTTTTATATTATTATTGTTTTTTATATTATTATTGTGTTATATTATATTATATTATTATTGTTTTATATATTATTATTGTTTTATATTATATTATTATTGTTTTATATTATATTATTATTGTTTTTTATATTATTATTGTATTATATTATATTATTATTGTTTTTTATATTATTATTGTTTTATATTATATTATTATAGTTTTTTATATTATTATTGTTTTATATTATATTATATTATTATTCTTTATATTATATTAAATTATTATTGTTTTTTTATATTATATTATTATTGTTTTTTTATATTATATTATTATTGTTTTTTTATACGAAATTATTGTTTTATATTATATTATATTATTATTGTTTATATTATATTATATTATATTATATTATATTATATTATATTATTATTGTTTTATATTATATTATATTATTATTGTTTATATTATATTATATTATTATTTTGTTATTTTATAGTTTTATTTATTACTTTTTAATTGTTATAGTTTTATAATATATTAATTTTTATTATTATAACAGGAAACTCGTCGCGTATTACGTTCGAGGAAATTTACATTGGAGGACCCGCATCCTTATATTATCGACCACTTAAGAAGAGCCGGATTTTATCACGCAAGTCAAATTCGACGACTTGTGATACAACCCGATTTAATCTCTGCGTTGGTCGAACGATGGAGACCCGAGACGCACACTTTTCATTTTCCATGTGGTGAATGCACGGTCAGTCTCGAAGATGTTGCGCTGCAACTTGGACTTCCGATCCATGGCGATGCAGTTACAGGCGGAAGCCTGCTAGATTGGAATGAACTGTGTCAAGATCTATTGGGTGAGGTACCTCCAGAAGACGTCGTATCTGGCTCAACGGTGAGACTGACTTGGTTGAAAACGTTTCAAAATCTGCCATTACATGCAACCGAACAACAAATACAATATGCTGCTAGAGCATATATTTTACGTTTGATTGGAGGATTACTGATGCCTGACAAATCGAGCAGTCGGGTACATTTAATGTATCTTCCATTGCTACGTGATTTAGAGGAAGCAGCAAATTATAGTTGGGGTTCTGCGTGTTTGGCAGTTTTGTATAGAGAACTTTGCCGAGCTACAGTTCCAAAAAACCATGACATAGGTGGATGTCTAGTGCTTCTACAATCATGGGCTTGGTATCGGCTACCATTTCTTGCTCCGCGCGTGGATATTTCGGCTGTATACCCCCTTGCAAGCAGGTAATAATCTTTACTATTTTATTAATTTTGTACGAAATTGTATTTTTATAGGTCATTAAGATATTATATGCATTTTAATAGGTGGAGTAGGAGTACGGGTAGAGATTTTACAGAGACTCCGAGCGATCTTGCAAGTATAAGACTACGACTAGATCGACTAGGATATGATAAGGTAAATATTTCGATTGTTACATTGAAGTTTTTTTTATTTATTTAATCCTTATGAAACTAATAATTTGTAATAATTATTTGCAGTTTCTGTGGATGCCATATTCCTCGAGTGAAATTATGGCATGCCTCCCATCGGATGCCTACAATAATTTCAATATATGGAAAGCAAACACAGCATTGATATGCTTTTCATATGTAGAGTGGCACCAAACTGACCGGGTGTTGCGACAATTTGGGATGCAACAACCAATTCCTGCAGCCCCGATGAACCTTGATAAGCTTCACAAGGTCGACATGCGTGGTCGTAATGATGAATTCTGGCCTGCGAAGCATGAACGTTGGATCCAATGGTGGAACATACGTTTTGAACGAATTCCGACAGGTTACCCGATTGTTGGTAATAATTTCAACCCGTCTGCTGATTACATAAGATGGTATAGAAATGAAGGTCGGCCTTTCGTTTGTCCACCGTCGATGCACGAGGATGTTAGGAGTATGCCATTTACCGGACAAACTTCAGCTCCAGTCCCTCCTACACAGGATATGGATGCTCCTAGACCTCGCCGACAACGTGGGCGAAGGCGTCAACCGACCTCATCGGAGTTCACAGCACCGAGGATGTCATTTGATCATCCTGAACCTGAACGGGATCATGGAGTACCATCCAGCCATCGTTATTCCGTAAGTCACCCCGGATATGACGTTGATGAGTGTTACCGACCATCACCGCCAAGAACGAGGTTAGATGACCAGCTCCCCGTCCAAAGTCCAAGTTCAGCATATTTAACATCCATGTATCAGTTTGGAACCCCTTCGTCAGCATTTGATGCTACATCATTTATGGGTGCATCTAGTAGTCAGGTTCCCGTTATGGGTGAACTAGGTGTTGGCTCATCCAGCAGTGGGTTTCAAATTTTTGATACGGATGAAACGACTGATGACATTCAACCGGAACCATTGGCGGTTATAGCAAGAGGTCGTGGTGGACCGCGAATACGTGCCACTGACGAGGTTGAACGACGGGTGCAACCACCACGCACTAGAAGAGCTCGACACTGTTGCTCTACACCACGCAATAATTAGAATAATTGTAATGTGTTTTAAATTTCTAATATAAATTTATATGTTTTGCATTTCATGTAATTTGTTCGGAAATTAATTGTTATATTTTATTTTAATTTATATCTTAATGTTGTTATTTAATTTTAATATAATAATCCAAATTACATGATAAGTTGCTTTTCTTTTTTTCATTTTAATTTAATTTTCTTTTTAAATTATAATAAGAAAAAAAAATTTAATCAGAAATTAAATTAAATTTTTTTTATCAAATATCCAGTTTTAAACTGTAACAATCTATATTATTATTAAAAACAATGATTAAATTAATGTCACGAGTTAATCGAATACCAACTCAAAAAAACTAATCAAATTAAAAAAAATAATTTAACAATACCAACTTAAAAATAACTTCTTTATTTAAAAAAGTGACTCGATAAATTTCTTTTAAAAAAAATTTATTTACATTTTACATCATTAAATTATTTTTGATATAAATTAAATTTTCTTTTTTATAATATTACAAAATTATAAAAAATAAAATTTTTGATATAAAAATTTTATTTTTTATATAATCTTCTTTTTAAATTTTAATAAGAAATATATTTTTATTTTTTATAAAATTGTAATAATAAATTAAATTACATTTTTAATATATATTTTAAAAAAATAAATAACCAAACCTATAAAAAAAATATTTTAATTTAATTTATAATTTTTAAAAATAAATTTATCAAATTAAAATAAAATATTGTTTTAATATAATTTTTTTTTATTAATTAAAAAAAAAAATATACATGAAGGGAAATCGCCACCCCCCATGGCGATTTCCCTTCATGGTTTTAGCAAAATTGGCTAAAATTACCAAGGGAAATCGCCATGGGGGGTGGCGATTTCCCTTGGTATTTTTTTGCAAATTTGCAAAAAAACACGCTGGGAAATCGCCATGGGGGATGGCGATTTCCCAGCTGAAAAAAAAAGGTCCGTATTTTGGGAAATAATCAAAAAATAACGGTAATTTGATAATTTTTTTTTTTTTGGCTATATTGTAATAAAAAAGCCGAGTAATCTCTTAAACCTTTTTCCTTCGTTTGTTTAGAGAGTGAAACTCTACTCTGCTCTCTATCTTTCTTCTACCACTTGTTTCTATGATCCTCTCTTCTTCTATATCAACAGGACTTCTCTGAAATCCAAGCTTTTTCTTTTTCTAATTCTATCTCTTTGATTGACATTTATCAAGGTTCCCATCAGTCCTTTATATTCCTTTCTTCTTTTGTTCTTATCAAATTTGCTGCTTTGTTCTTCAAGGTAACTGCTTTTGCCACCTGTTACTCGATTTGGGTCTAATTGAATTTATTTTTCTATCTTTGCAAGATGAGATTTTGATTGGTTTCTTATCTGGGTTTTCTCTTTCATTAATTTGTAAGATTTTTTATTGTTAAAAGATTGATGTTTTTTCATGAATTTTGCTTCTAACTGTTATTTTTTCTTGCCTTCTTTAGTTTTTTTAGGGTGAATCTAATCTTATCACTGTGTTCTGGGTTTTGAATTTGATTCTCTGTTGCTGCAATTTTGAGTCACCCAAACTGGTTTTTCTTCTCTTCAAGTTATTTTCATCTCTCCTTCTCTTTTTTGGGGTTTTGTTTTTGTTTTATGTTTCATAGCTTTGATAAGCAAAGATCGAATTTTTGGGAAATGTTTGAGTTTAAGAGAAGTTAATCATGTTTGATTATATTGTTTGATAGCTATTGTTGGTGTAATCATACTGGTTTTGTCCTGAAAGATGCACACGTGAATATCCAGATAGATTACCTACCATCCCTTTTTTGGGTTTTCTTTTCCGCCTTAAGATTTTGGACTTTGCAGCTTTTTGTTTTTCATTTTCCTCTCCATTCATGTTGCTTTGTGCTGAAAAATTGAAGATATATGAGCATTCTTTAATCATACTTGCTCTTTAACTTTTGCTCAAAGGTTGTGGGTTTATTATATGTTTTGAGTTCAAGATTGTAATTCAAAGCTTTTCCCATCCAGTGTTTTTAAGGTTAGTTCCCAGTTTTGAGATAGCCATTGTTTTAGCTTAAGTTTGTTCATTCACTTGCTCGATTAGCTCAAAGTGGGAAGTGGGAACTGGTATTCTCTTTTCTTCTTGTTGTTGATTGTGGTGTTTATTGCCCCATGTTCTTCTAGCATTATATTTTGCCTTAACTTTCTGTCTTCCCCTCACCTCAATTTGTTTGGTTAAGTAATCTATAGTACTAGTTGTTAATCAATGATTTTTTGCATGAAGCTTCTTATTGTATGATTTGTGAAATCCACTGGATATTGTGCGTATAAAACCTTAAATCTGCAATCTTGAATGTGGACAGCTTTTTATAAATATTGGTGCTCGGGTAGAACAAATCTTGGAGTCATGGCATTCAGTCTTAATTTGAAATAATTGAACAGTTTCCATATTTATCTTTGCAATTTAATTTTGAGTCCATTTTTATCTTTCTTGAGATTGTTTTGATGTTTCTTTAGTATGTGCTTCAATAAATGTAGCTTTTGATTTTAGATGAGTTTAGCTTAGTATTGTGTATATTAGGTTTTTATACACAATCTTGGTTCTGGAAAACATGCTTTCAAACTATTGCAACATGTTTTTAGATGTTTATTTGATGTGCGTGAGCTTGGTTTATTTTCCAGGAGAATCCTTATGTTCTGATTTCTTGTTAAGAGGAGTATCCATAGTAGAGGGTAGAATTATGGGGGCCACTGGCTCTAAAATAGAAGAGGATAAGGCCCTGCAGTTATGTCGTGAAAGGAAGAAGTATGTTCGTCAGGCACTTGATGGCAGATGCTCACTGGCTGCTGCTCATGTTGCATATATCGAGACACTAAAAAGTACAGGAACTGCTCTTAGGAAGTTCGTTGAGCATGAAGCTCCAGTTGAGTCTTCCCTTTACACTTCGACTAATGCTACGCCGGAGCCCCTTGCTTTAACCGAGAAGTCTCTTTCCCAGTTTTCATACTCTTCTCCATCTTTCTCACGTGTAGATGCAACAGAAACCTTTTCTCCATCACCTTCTCCTCCCATTTCCAGTCATTTTCAGGTGAACCATATGAAATTTGGGGTTATGTCTTCAAAAAAGGTTGAAGAGAAACCCCATCTACCTGATATCAAATTGGTAACCTCCTCAAGTACTCCGCAGAATTCCACACCTCGTTCCACTGAAAAGCCAGCATCATCACCATTTGAAGCTTCATCTTTGCCGCCAGGATCTCCACAATGGGATTTCTTTGGTCTTTGGCATCCTATTGACAATCAATTGTCATTTCAAGAAGGGAAGGAATTGAACCAAGGGTCAGAAATTGTTGATGATTTAAGACAACTTAGGGAAGAGGGGGGTCTTCCTGAGCGAGAAGATGAAGAGGGGGCTTCTTTACTTGAAAGAGAACAAACTCAGGGTTCAGAAGATGAATTCGATGATGAACCTCCTGTAGATACTCTAGTTCGAAGTTTTGAAAATCTGAATAGAGTAAATAACAATAAAATAGCCAATGCATCATCAGCTATCCCTTCTGCAGGTAGTGTAGCTTCAGAAACTGAATTCGTCAATGGGGAAAAGAGCAATTCTCCTGATTTGTCACCATTACGAGGTACACCTTCCAGTGTTTCTATTGCAACCGAAATAAAGAAAACACCTGTCAAAGAAGTTGTTTCTGAAAACAAGGTTGCCCCTAAAGACTTCCTTTCTGTCATGAAAGATATTGAGTTCCTCTTTATAAAAGCTTCTGACTCTGGGAAAGAAGTTCCTAGGATGCTTGAAGCTAATAAGTTTCATTTCCGTCCTATTTTTCCAGGAAAAGAAGGTAAGATCCAGACTCTCTCTCTTTCTCACTCTCATATACATGCCCATCCGCACACATGCAGAGTACAGCTTTTCAGTATGTTTGGTGTCTCATAAGGGTTGTCAGCTGTGCTCAATTAAGAAGTGGTTTAGTGAGGAAGGGAATGATGGTATTTTGCAATTTATCACTATCTGCATGATGGCAGTTAAAAACTGACTTTGATTGAATGCATTTGAACGTATTGAAGCCTTGACATGTGAAAATTTGTTAAAATTATTTTGAATTAATGGAGATTTGGGGGAATTTTTCCATTTTATTCAGTTTCATTGAAGGATCATAGGAAATAGTTGAGATTTCTTACATTGATCTGAGTTTGTGAAAGCTATTGGTAACATAACTTTCTACCATTTCAGGTGGATTGATGACATCTACGTTCTTCAGAGCCTGTTTCTCTTGTGGAGAAGATCCAAGCCGAGTTAAAGAAGGTAAATTTCCACTGCCCTTTATAGTTTAGAAATAAGCCATTACCTTGTTGAAACATTTTGAGCTCCTTAAAGCATAGTGCCATGCATTTTTGTTTAGTAATGAAATACTTGTCTTGGTAGTGACTGGGTACTCTATGCACCAAATAGCATATACTTGGCAGACAGAGCTATGAGCAAAGGTAGCAAAAGGGATACATCATTATATTTAGAAATTATACAGTGTAAGGTAGGAAGAGGGAATGACTAATATTAATTGTTTGAAGAAAAACATTAATGTCAAAGGATGATAAAATGACTTACAAAATTATTGTATTGCCTTGAAATCCTTTCATGAGACCATTGCATGATCAAACTTTAGCAGTTGGGAGTGACTGCTTTGCCTACTTTTTAAGGTGAGATAGTGGGATGCTTTCTTTATACTGCATATATTTTACCAGAAATTACTAGCTAGTTACAGTTATGCGTATAAAGGTACAACAAGTGGAGGAAAGTGGAGTTATATTAATGGATAGAACAGGAAAATTCACATATTTAAGGCATTAGTATTATCAAATCCTTTTATGGGGAATATAATCAATATGGAATTATATATGTGCTTAATCTAAAAGTCCTTCTATGTATGTTCCTAATATCTCGTCCTTGTTATCATAAACAATGAATGAACAACAAAAATATGCAAGTGGCAACTGTGGTAGCATCTTAATTCAGCAAACTTATTCGATTTAGAATGTATGTAGTGAGATCTAGTGCAAGTGTTCTGTGATGAGCACCTTCTTCTTAATGATTTTAGTGTTTTTTTATTTTTTATTTTTTATCTTGATTCGTATGCTAATCTTTACTTAGAGCCGCCTCAAACGGCTGTAAAGTACTTGACTTGGCATAGGACAACATCGTCTCGATCATCTTCATCTGGGAATCCTCTGGGGTTAAATCCAAAGGATGACGTTGAGGACCTCAGCAACAATCTTTTCTATAATACCTGCATGATCTCAGGCAGTCATGCCTCAACCTTGGATAGACTATATGCATGGGAGAGGAAGCTTTATGATGAAATAAAGGTATTATTTGTTTTTTCTGTTACTTTTCTTTTCCCTTCCAGATATTCAGAGAAGTTTTCATGGTTAAATGCCTTCTGTTTGGACATTCTGAGTCCAGATTAGGTGAAATAGGATATTCAAAGTTTTGGCAGATAGATGGACTAGGAATTGAAGTGATTGTCTGGAAGAATGTCGTTGCTCAGTACTGGTTTTATGGTTCTGTGTTACTGGTTTTTCTGCTGTTAAAAGCTATGTTACTCGGACTCGGGTGTGAGTGTAGGATACGGGTATGTTCAATTTTTTCCAAGATTTCCTTGTATTTGGAGGGTCCTTGGAGGATCATTTCCCCATACCCATGTCCGGATATGCGTCGAACACGGGTACTTCAAGAAAATTGAAGAGTCGGAGCAACATAGGTTCCATTAAAAGTGGACCGAGAATGTAGCTTCAAATTCTAGGAAAATGAATGTTTTTGTAGTTGGTCCTCTGTTTTTAAACTCTGCCTATATGTGGAACCGTGGACATTTATTGTCCTGGGTTCCAAGTTAAGACTTCAAATAGTTTACTCCTATTGAATGTAGTTCTGACTTGTTTGATGTTGTTTTCGAAGTCTAAAGTTCTCCTATTTTGCACCAGTAAGTTTTTGAAGCCTTGAAGTTTTTTCTAGTCAAGCAGGGATTTGTTTGGGGGCATTGAAATTTATGAATGTTGAAAGTTATTCATTTTGTAATTTCTCATAATTTCAGGCCAGTGAGTTAATCCGAAGTGAGTATGACTTGAAGCGTAAAAGCTTAAGACAGCTGGAGTCCACGGTAGAGAGTTCAAGCAAGATTGACAAGACTCGCTCTGTTGTCAAGGATTTGCACTCAAGAATTAAAGTAGCAATCCAAAGAATTCACTCAATATCAAAAAGGATTGAGGATTTACGGGACAACGAGCTGCAGCCACAACTTGAGGAGTTGATTGAAGGGTATGTTTTATGTTAATGCTTTTCCTCCTCCAACAATTATATCCCCATCATATAAGTACAGTAAGGAATCATGTGTCATATGCTATGTTTTATTTCCTTTCCCTTCTTTTCCCGTATTTCATTTCATCTATGCCTTTTTCTTTTTTACCTTTTCCGTGCTTGCAGGGGAAGAGAAATGATTCTTTTTTCTTTTCCCGGAACAAGACAGGCCACTTTTGCATGAACCATAAAATGGAAATTATGCACTAATAAATCTCTTTGTCTATGATGATTTTATTTGCCATTTCTGCCACACTTTTACCCTATGTTGCTCCGACTTTTCATTTTTCTTGAAGTACCCGTTTCCGACGCATATCCGGCCATAGGTATGAGGATATGATCCTTCAAGGACTCTCCAAATACATGAAAATCTTAGAAAAAATTGAACATACCCGTGTCGGACACATACCCGTGTCCGACACTTACACCTGAGTCTAAGTAACATAGCTTTTACAAACCTGTAGAGCTGATACTTTTACTTGTGCTCATATCTGAAATATTCAACTTCCATATCATCTGTTTCACTTATTGTGCCAACACAGGTTGAGTCGGATGTGGGAAGTAATGTCTGAATGTCACAGGCGTCAGTTTCAAATTATCTCTGTAGCATACAAGACCGGCAACACGAAAATCGCTGTACTGTCTGAACCACATCAGCAGATCACCGCGCATCTTGAGTATGAACTAAGCTTGCTCTCTTCAAGTTTTACAAAGTGGATTGGTGCCCAGAAAGCTTATCTGAAAGCTATAAACAGTTGGCTCGGGAAATGTGTTTCTATTCCACAAAACACTTTGAAGAGATCTAAGAGAAAACACTTTGAAACCCAATTTTTGAGAAAATTCGGCCCTCCAATATACGTAACATGTGGTGCTTGGTACGACATGCTTGAGGGGTTGGAGCCGACCAATATAAAGGATGTCTCGGACTCTATTAAAAGTTTAGCAGCCGATACATCCGGATTTTTACCACACCAAGAAAAGAATGAAGGGAAGAATGCAAATCATCCATATTCAGCATCTGGGAAGGATACTATGAAAGAGAGGATGTTAGCATCAAGAAAAGATGACGACATCGGTGATTCTGCTTATAACATGTTCAGAAATGATGCTTTGAAGGATTCTTTTGGGACAAGCTTAGTATTCTTTCTTGGTCAATTGAAGAGTTTTGCAGAAGCATCTGTGAAGATGTTTGCAGAACTTGACAAGGAAATTCAAGAAGCTAAGCGTAATTATGATATGTCTGTCCCAGGAGCTGGGATTGGCAATGATGAAAACAATATTCAGAGCAACGATCAAAGCAATAACCAAAGCAGCGATCGATCAAAGGATCAACTAAAGTCACAAGTGTAAAAATATTCGATCCGGAAAAGAGTTGTGCTAGAGAAGACCGATATAAATCTGTCGAGCGTTCATGGCAATTTGGGTTTTAAGAAAAATCTGACACATGAAAGTATTTCACATAGGATGCAGCATTTTCATATATCCTTCTGCTACATTCAGTAAGTCAATAAAGAAGCTCTGCTTTTGTAAAATGGCTGCCATAAACGGGGTGATTTTTCCAGGCCAAAGCTGTAATTAGAGGTATGAAACAAAACTTGTATAGTCTCTTTCTTACTTTTTTTTTCTTCTCAATAGTGAGCATAGGAACTCAGATAAATTTTCACACCTTATATTCTCATTTTGGTTTACTATAAAGGATCAAATTGTCATTGAAGTATACACTATCCAATCAGCAAGTTATGGTTAAGGCAGTGAGCAGTAGCTTCTGCTTCTGAAACCTGGAAAATTTGTTTGAAAATCTTCTGGCAGATAGAAGTCCAAAGCCCTCAAAATCAGAAGGAAAACCCCACTTTCTAAGTTTCTTATTTGTTCAAGTTGGATTCAGATTATTCATAAAGATGCAATTTTAACTTTATTTACTATGTTCCTCCAAAAGAAAAAGAGCTACTAAGGTTTTTTTTTCTTCTTCTAGATTTGGACTAAGGGACTCGAATCTCGTTTTTTGAGTCCGGATACATGCATTAATCATTGAGTCAAATATTTTCGGTGCAAAAAAGATTATAAGTTTTGAATTCAGGATTTAGTCACCCATCTCTTTTTGAAAGATAAATTCATGCAAGGTTGGGATTGATTTTCCGGCACTTGCAAAAATCTCTTTCTCTGTTTTCTCATCTATCATTGATAAAACTGGGGTGGTTACCTGGAAAACCATTTTGGTCATAAAATAACTTGGATGAAGCCTCTAGTTACAATGGTGTACTTATTTTATCATTAGGCTAGTCATCAGACCTCAGGTTAGGTGTTAGAAGCTGACTTCATCCCATCTTATTTGAAATCTCCTTTCTGTTTTCTTGCTTTCTGCCATTAATCAATAATTTACATGGAAACTTATTCCTGACCATGATTAGTTCTTACCAATAAAAATGTCATTATTACAGCAAGTCGTGGAGGACATCATCCTTTGAACTGGTCCAAGTCGTGACATGCATGACCAATTCTTGAGCGTTGTTTAGTTCATAACAATTATTGGATCAGTAGAAGTCGAAGTTTTGTTCAGTCAGTTCATGCGATTATTTTTAAGAGATGATATTCAGCATATTTGAAATTCGAATCTCAGCATCTACAATTAGGGGTGTAAACGAGACACATGTGCTCGTAAATTACTCGGGTTCAACTCGAAAAAAAAATCAAATCGGCTTGGTCATTGTCGAGTCAAACTTGAGCTATCAAGCGAGTCGAATTCGAGTATTTTAATGCTTGGCTCGAGTAGTTCGCGAGTCTAATTGAATTTTTTTTTTTTAAAATTTTTAATTAGTATTAAAAAATCTCAATTCAAACTCGAGCACAAATAATAGAGTTTGAAGTCGAGCATGAAAATCGAATTTATTTTTTACTAGGTAAACGATTCAAGCGAGCTCGAGTAATTCGATTTTTATCTCGAATCGAGCTCAAATTTTAAAAGTGAAACTCGATCAAGTTCGAACAAAATTTTGAACTTCGAATTTCGAGTCGAACTCGAGCTTCTTATAACTTGAACTCGACTCGATTACATCTCTATTTACAATCCCTTACTTTCCTTTATATATATATATATATATATATATATATATATATATATATTGAATCAGTAAAGGAAAGATGAATCATTACTAGCAAATAGCCCAAGAGTAGGACTATCATTCAAGCAACCACCCCCTAAAATAATAGTCTAAGAAATCATTTGGAAAAGGCATTTCATTTAAACTAAAAACAACTATTTCTAATCCTTGAACTAGTCCAAGTTATGAATGACATTGAAATCATTTTAGTCAATCTATGTTTATAGAACAAAAAATCATCAATTCTACCATGATATAACTAAATAAAAGTGAAATTAATTACTAAAAAAATGATATTATAATCTTCAAATTTTGAATCAAAAATCATCAATTCTACCATGATATAACTAAATAAAAGTGAAATTAATTACTAAAAAAATAATATTATAATCTTCAAATTTTGAATCATATGATTAATTGAGTTTGTGTTTAATTTTTTTTATAAGACTTTCAATGTATTTTTAGAAGAATTTAATTTTTTTCCGAATAATTTTAAAAATGTATTTTTTTATATTGATATGAATTTTATTGAGAGTATTTCCCGTATAAATTGCTCTTCCCTTATCAAGGATACTAACTCGTAATGATAGTTTGTGTTGAATTAGATATTAGAATGAAAATATACTAAAAACAAATATAATTAATAAAAAAAATCCATAAAAAGATTTAAATAAACCATATCATATAAAATAATTAATTGAAAATCTCTGTCATGTATACCACAACTATGATATAATAATCACAAAAAGAAAATACTATATTCACGAAGCACTATCCCTGCAACCAAACACTCCAACTTTACCAATCGTACTCCAATCACTACCAAAGATCGACTCCATACTCACAATCCTTTGACACAATCTTGGACGCCGCCGTTAACTTGTCAACCGTTATCTTACACGTTACTTTAACGGTAATCTTCCACGTCTTAATGGACCCCACTTTAATCTTAACTGGCGCTCTCAACTTCAAAGTAAACGGCACCGTTCCTTTGTTTTGCCCATCGGAAAGCGCCCCAAGCGCGGCGTTGGTTAGTTCAATCCCAGAACCCTTTAATGCCGTTTTAAACAGGGTTACGTTATTCGTCGGCTGGTAAAAAGTCGGCAACGCGCCGTTACAGAGGTTAACGTCTTCGTAGTAAACTTTAACGGAGCTGCCTTTCTCGTAGTAAATACCGATTTTATTGTTGGGGTTGTGTGCCCGGACGGTGACGTCGAATTCTGGCGAGAGCGGCGAAGGTGACGTCAAGTTGAATCCCTTGATGGCCACGTTCTCCACGGAGTACTTCGGAGACTCAGGCTTGAAAACGAAGTAGACCACCGCGGCAACAATGGCGGCGGCGAGGAGGAGAGCGAGGATGGTAGTCAACAAGCAACAACAGCAGCGGCAACAGGTGCTCCGACGAGCCTTCCGTTTCGATAGATGCTCAAAGCGGCGTGCGTTCTCTGGCGGAGGGACGCGGTAAATTTGGTCCTTAGGAATTTGGATGACGTAAGTTCCAGCTGGTGGAATAGGTTTCTCCGGCGACGAAGGTGCTGGTTTTGGCGTCGAGTGTTCGTTGGAGGTGGGTGGAGAGTCGCCCGGGTGGACTCGTTCGGCCATCTTGCAGTTAACTCAGTGACTCACTGCAAGAAGAAAAAGCGAGAAAGCGGCGGTTAAGAGTCTGAGTGTGGGCAGAACCAAAGCTTTGATACGTGTATTTAAATAGGTAAGGTTTACGCGGTTTGGGGCAAATTAGGGATTTCATAGCCAATTTCAGTGGAGAAAACAGGGATTTACTTGTCTTAATCAAGTGAGAAATTGGCTGTAAATTTTGGCCGAAAGAAAGCCTTAAAACAAGATCCATGTCATGTCCCTTAATTTATTTAATTATTAATATTAACATTCATCTACATTAATTAATAATTAAATAAATTAATGCACTATCCATAAACAAACAAACAAATTAATGATAATTTTTTTCCGAGTAATGTATTGCACGTTTACATTAGAAAATCTTAAGCCATTAGTAAAGTTTTTTTTTTTTTCTTTTTCTTTTTTCACATATGATCTGGTTAAATAATATTGAAATTTGAATCTTTTAGTAATTTGGAAAAAAGAATTATGCGTCTAATTTAATGTTAAAATAATAAATATAATTAAATATATTAAAAATTATGACACGAGTACGATTCGATATCTTAAAGATTAAGATACGATATTTTTATTTAATTTTTTTTTTAAAAGTTGAAAACTTTCTATATAAATAAGATATTATTGTACAAACAAAAAAAAATCAATAATATCAACAATGTAATTTTTTTTTATATTTTTTTGTGAATGTAAATCATTATAATCGAATCATATATAATTTTTTTTTTTGTATTATTGCGTTATCTATTTTCTTGTATCATGCTATTTCTTTTATCTTCTAACATTTAACACTATATTTGGTACAAACAAAATGATTTTTTTATTTATTGTATTTGATATAAAAGATAAAAAAAATAGAGATAGAATTATAAAACTATTAATTTAACTTCTCCATAATTTTTGTTTGTTTTTGTTTTAGCCTTGGTAACTAAAGTTGTACTAGTGTTTGAAAAAATTTCAAATCAAAATTGAAGCAACAAGATCTTCACATTGATCATAATTTCATCCTTTGTAAGAATTCAGCTAAAGTTAATAATTCATTTTCATTTTTTTTTGGGTCAGAGAGAACTAAAACAAAATGAAAGAAACAACAACACTGAACAAACTAGCTAGAAACCAGATTTTGAGAAATATATATATATATATATATATATATATATATATATATGTAAGCAAGAAAAAGAAAAGCTATAACATTAGAAGAACATATATTATATATATACCTGAAAAAGCTGAAACTAGCAACCTCTGATCAGAAAACAAGAAGATGAGGGGTTCTTCAAGAATAAAAGAGAAATCAAAACAATCTTTTCTTTTAGTTCCTCTATGCTGCTGGCTGGCTATAGGCTATAGCTGTCTGGAGATACAGAGGAAAAGAAGAATGAGTCTTTACTACGATTATTTCAGAAATAGAATACCTAAAGCAAAGGGTTTTGTCACATAAATATATACTAATATCCGAAATGGGGATTATGGGAAGGAAGGTAAAAAGGAAATAGGAATTAGTAAAAGATGGAGTACAGTTCAGACTTTGATGTCAAGAAAGGGGAACTAAATTTTGAGCTGGAAAAAAAAAAAAAAAAAACTTTTAAGAAAGCGAAAGAGTCAAGAAACTGCCATCTGAAAATGTGATCCTCTCAAGGGAGCGTGTTTTTTCATTCATTGTGCCAGTCACATCTTTCCTTTGTTTTTATCTGTTGTTTTTCTTTCTTTTTTTATTTATTTTCCGTGTGGGAAAATTTAAGGTGGTCCAGTTGGCATTGGGCCCTTTTCCATTTTTCTTTTGGGGATAGATAATAAATTAATGACCATTTAAAGGTTTTTAGTGACAAAATTCTCCGATTTTCTTGATTCTGATGTCTACCCAATAAGATTTTTGGTTTATTGTTTTTTTTTTCTTTCTTTCAAGTATTGCTTATTAGATCGTTTTCCTTCTTTTATAAAGTTTTTGGAAAAAATATGATTTATCATTTTATTGTACATAGTTGGTTGACATTAAACATATTCATGGCTCATGTTATTTGTTTTTTATCGTTGGGATCCATTATTTTTTTAAAAATATCGATTATTTTATGTAAAAATTTCAAAAAAATTGAGCAATATTTTTATATAATCGGATTAAGTATGAATATAAAATTTTGTCCATATTTCAAAATGAGTCCGACCTAGATTGTCACAAAATTTTTTAATATTTTATCTGGGTTCGATCCGAACCTAATTCGACTTATAGATAAATTCAATTGATGTAGAGCATATACATGATTGAAAGGTTTATTCTAGTTTTTACTAAATATCATGTTATTCCTAAAAGTTAAAAAAAAGTTCTTACTTCTTAGCCAAAATGCACCATGGGAGTTTGAAATCAATATCCCATCAACACACAGCATTTCACTTGAAAAATAAAAGGCTATTTTAGTTGACCCCCTTTTTTTTTTTAACTCATGAAAGGGTAGATTTGCCATTTAAATCAATGATTAGTTTGGCACTTAGAAAAACCCTAATAATTAATTTTTTATAACCCCCAACCCAAATATTTCCAAAGTAGTTGAGACCTTTGAAAGGGCCACTTTTTCTTTATTTCTAACTTCTAAGAACCGCGTTCGCACTCCATCCCCTCGGTAACTACACAAACTTTAGTCTTTAGCCCCCCGCCACCTTCCTTTCCCTTGCCTCTTTTTCTTACACACATGTTGAAATCCTCTTAAAAATTTCAGTAGACAATGTTCCATTATTATTATTTTTTTAATGCAAAACAACAGTAGAAGAAACATTAGGAACAAGATCATTCATAAAACAACAATTTCACTTTGTCGGCAACGAATGAAACGTTGAGACATATCTACAATTTATTTATTTTTTGTTTTGGGTTGATCTGCTGAATTAATCATGGGATATACATTTGGACATTATGCTGTTGCTTTATGCTGTTATAGCCCGGCACTCCGGCAGCCTAACCATGTTTGGGTAGGGATGATAATAAATAGTGAAAAATTAGATATTTGACATTATTTGATTCGGTTTTTTTTTTTTTTTTTTTTTTTTCGGATATTGCAAATTCGGATAATTTGCAGGATTAGATATTAAATTTACTATCCGCAGCTGATTCGGATATGAACCATTGGATATCCATTATCCGAATCCGTTTTGATTTTAATACGGATAGTGTCGGATATCTGAATTTGTTATCCGAATCCACTTTTTTATGTGGATAATGGATTCGGATATCCGAATCCGATATCCATTTACATATTTAATTATATATATATTTAAATTGATTTAATAAATTCGAATATTTAGCGGATTCGGATATCCGACGGATATTACTCTTTAAATCAGATACAGATTCGGATAGTAAGTGGATAATAAATAGATTCGAATTTCGGATAAATTAAGCGGATTCAAATATTTAAAAATTTGTAGATATCTAATACGCTGTCATCCTAGTTTGGCTGATTAGATTTTTCTTGGATAGTACTTCATAAAGGAGAGTTAAGACCTTTTTTTTTAAACAAAGGAGATCATAGTATGGGAATAGAAAAAAGAGTTACAGATGCTGAAATTCGAATATTAGATTTGCTGGATGTTACTTTTTAAAACTGACTGCATAAATCAACTGAACTAAGTCTTGGGTTCGTCTTAAGACGTTCTTTAAGATTACTATATAGAATAATATTTTCATCAAATACATTAAAAATAATAAATAAAATTATCAATTATTACATTTACTATAATATTATTACTATAAATAATATATTAACTACTTTTAAAAAGTGTTTTACTTTTAAGAATACTCGTTAGCAATTTTTTTTAAAAAATTGTGATATTAATTTTAGTAAGAATGAGTATTAATACTGTCATTTTCATTTAGGAAAGATGAAGAAGATGTCAAAGCCTTGGTCTGTAAAAAAAATGAAATGCCGGATTACAAATAAAAAAAAAAAAAATTGAAACAGTTGGACAATTTTTTATTTATGGTTAGGTTTGTCTATTGTGAAGAAGAAGAAGAAGAAGAAAGCAAACTATAGAAATGATAACGTGTAAGTTTGTACCGTTTCATTTGTTTCATTTTTTTTTGTTTTTTTTGCCCTCAGCCTTCTGAAATTGAATGACAGTTACTAATTAGACAAACTGAGGGCTAATTACCTGCTAAGTTTTCCCTTTTTGAAAAGTGAAAAAGCCTAAATCTCCATGGCCCACAAACCCAAAAGCCCCGAACATTTTCAAACCTGATAGCCTGGGAATGATGTTCTTAATCAGGCCTCCCTAGTCAGTCCCCAACTAAACCCTTCAAAGAACTCCAATGGCTGCCACAGAAACCGACTTAAACCTACCATTTTTGACCCAATAAATCTGATTAGGAAGTTCAAAAAGAGGGTGGAAAGGCAGCTCCAAGAACTCTATGTTCTGCCTTTGAAATTATGAAGGGTAAAAAATTTCCACCCACATGGTACATTGATGCTCAAGGACTTAATATCGTCTCTAATTCGAGTACCAAACATGGATGCATGCTCATGCTGGTACTGTTCGATACGGATATGTTCAATTTTGGAGAGTAATATTCTTTGTTCCCCTGAAATGTTTAACATTAATCCAATATCACTACATCAGGAAAGATGAGATGAAATGTAAAGAAACATAGGGTTATATATGAAGGCTTATATTCCATAAAATGAGTCCATTAAATCTATACCTAAAGTTACATTCACAGATAAGGGTTAAAGAAAGAATGGTTAACCCACCATCTACAATATGAACTTTATTCCTTCCTTACTTTCCTTCTAACCCTATCCAAATGATATTTACCTTACCAATTCTGAACCAGTGTTTAGAACTTGGCAGCTAGAGAAAACAATTTGAGACATGGAAATCCAACTTATGAAAGTAAAGAACCAATAAAAATGGGGGTTAGTAGTTAAACTACACAGTTGGAACCCCTTTTGGTTTACCTTTCTATAATACTATTACTGAGAGATCTTCATAAACTGATTTCATATCGGGTCTCTCTTGTGCCGGTAGGATGCATCTCAGAGCCACCTGTAGCATGGCATCGAGCGTTCTACGTGTGTGCTGCTCCTCCACGTTATCCCTTTGCAATATCATCGGATCGAAGCAGTCACCAGCCCGGTTTTCCTCAGCTAACAACCTCACCCAGTCAGTTAGATCAACCATACCTGTGCTTACTGAAACTATCTCTCCTGAACTTTTTCCAGTCAAGAGCTCCATCAGTATGACCCCAAAGGCATAGACATCACTTTTTAAGGATGGACATGGTTTACTTGAGCTAGCAAACTCAGGGGGCCGATAGCCGAGAGCACCTGCATTCAGAACTTGTTCAGCTGTGCCAGCCGGTGTCAGTATCCGATGAAGACTGTAATCAGTGAGGCGTGCAGTCATATTCGGAGTTTCTAATAAAATGTTCGTTGACTTGAGGTTGCCATGGGGTATTGCTCTCTCATTATGTAGGTAGTTCAGACATCGAGCCACATCGATAGCAACCCTAAGCCGTTCATCCAGTGACAAAGGTGGCAATTTTCTTGGCTCTGTCTCTGCAGAAGAATTTAAAAAAACGTTAGTTGTGAAACACAAACTCCGCCACATATGCACCCCACCGCAGTTTGAGACAAAGATAAAAAAAAAAGAGAGATCACTTTTGCCTTCATCAAATAAAGCTCAATGAGAAAAAGAAAAAAAAAAAACAATTTATCCATGAGAAAAGCAGAAAGAATTTGAGATTAATGGCTTATGTAATGGCATTCTTGCATGGAGTTCCATCTATAGAATCAAATGACCTAAATGTAACAAAAAGACAGTGCTTCAGTTTAACTGAAAAAGTCATTTCTATAATATAAGCAAATATCTAGCATATTTTTTAAGAGTTCTCTTCATAATTGCTTACAATCTCACATATTAATCCAGCTTTAGACTCATCAAGTATAATTCTATAACAAGGTTGATAGTTTCAAACTACACAGTTCCTAAACTATGATAATACAGGCAGTTTCTGTCTTCGTACTTGTGTAGATGAGACCATTAGCAATGCAAAATACGTATGAAGCTGGTTAATCCAGATCCAGAAAATTTGACCAGCCGGGAAACTGTCACCTAATCTAGCCAGTATGGGGCAACAAGTTGGCTTTTCATAATCATTATCCTTTCCCAGAGACTTCAAAAGTTAAAAAGTGCAGTAAATTCTTGTTTGCAAGCCTACAAATTTAATCACAAATGACCAAAAAAGCCTATAATCACACGTAGAACAGAATCTTACCTTGAAGATAGAAGGCCAAACATTGTGCATTTACATAATTTGATATGATCAACTTCTCATGCTCCTTGGGACCCCAATAATAACCCTGAAGAGAAACTAAGTTTGGGTGTTTGATGTACCCAAGTTTCTTTACTTCCCTAGCAAATTCCTTTTTACCTTTCGCTATCCCTTCCTTTAACCATTTGATAGCCAATACATTACCAGAGTCAAGTGTAGCTTTACACAATGTCCCATGGCAACTCCTTCCAATAACTTCAGCTGGAGCACGTGAAAGTTCTTCGGCAGTCAATGCCAGAGATCCATCAAAGAGATGCAGATCCCCGGCTAGTTTATCAGGAGAATGAACCTTTAGTGCATTGGAACTCTCAAATGGAAATTGGTTTTTTGGTGGAGATGCATTTGAAGATGACAAGATGGATATGGGTGAAGCCAATCCTTCATCTCTTCGCGTGGACTCGGGGTGACCAAGATATTTAGGGTCATTTAAAACTAATGAACTGTTTCCATGATCATATGCAGAACCCTTTTTGGATGATGACAAAAGCTCTTGACCAAAACTAAATGAAGATGATGATGAATCCTTACTTCTGTAAGGTGCTGATGTATGAGAAAGGGAATACTCTCCTTGATGTACGGTTTCTTTGCCGCCATTTCTTTTCAAACCCTCACTCCCAGTTTCCTGCCAGTTGTTCCTATAATAAATCATTACACATACAAGAGCTATTATAGCAGCAGCACCAACCAAGCCTACAATTAAGGCAATTCTGGTGACAGGTTTCATCTGAGACCTACGCTCCTTCAACTTCAGGTCGGAAGAACCTTTTGGTGACAAAGGAAAAGAACCAAATTTCAAGAAGGAGTTTCCTGGATGGAACGCTGAATCAGGAAACCCCCTCAAGTTGTCAGGTATAGCACCAGAGAAATTATTAAAAGACACATTGAATCCTTTCAGTTCATCAGGAAGACTATCAGGGATGCTGCCCTCAAGTTTGTTATCGGACAGGTTAAGAATCTCCAAGTTATGGAACTTAGCGATTTCCGGGGGCAAGCGGCCAGTTAATGAGTTATAAGACAGATCAAGAGTCACCAGGCTCAAATTTCCAGCAGAACTTACAGAAGGCATGTTTTTTATGTCCTGAAGAGGTATTGAACCAGTAAAGTTATTGCCTGAGAGGTTGAGATCAGTCAATTTCGTTGACATGAAGAAGCTTGAAAGGAGGGATCCATTAAGGTGATTGAGGCTAAGATCGATGACCTCTAATTCCGGGTATGTACCTAAAATTGTTGGGAGAACACCCTGTAATGAGTTGTTTGATACCTTGAATGTAGTCAGCCTTAAAAATTGAGAAGTTTGGTTTGGCAAGGTTCCAATCAGTGAGTTTGAACTCAATTCAATAACTTCCACATAATTCCCCCAACCCTGGATTCTGGACAAGTCCCCTGAGAGCATGTTGTTACTGAGGTCTATGACGGCGCAGTGCCCTATCTTAAAAGGCAAGGACCCTAAGAGTTTGTTTGATGATATGTTGAGCTTCTTTAGAGTTGCTGAGGTTATACTTCCCACTGGCCCTGCCATGGATATGGAAATTTTCATGATGAAAAAAAAAATTATAAAAAAGTGTTTGAAAATATAATATAGTGGGACAGTAAGATCTTCCACAGTTTGAAAAATCATAGCTTTTACAAAGTAATTGGCATATGAAACCTTGTAGAATTGACTTTAAACTGCACATCCTAAATAGATCGACAGGAGCTACTAACTGAACCTACCATACATGTGAATTAATTTTGGAGGAGGGTATTACATAAGGAAAACAATGTAAAAAGTAAACAGCCAAGATTGCTTAGCATATTTTAACTATTAGATAAATAATACGAAGTAGATTTATTAGCTCTAAACTTCAAATTTTTAACATATTTTAACTACAGTTAAGGTTAAGGTATGATACCAATATTTTCAGACACTTGTTCTAATTTCTTATCTTTAGAACATATATATAACTTCTTCTCATGTTGCATAGCTACCATGTTAGTTTGATCATCTATCTCATGATCCAAGACAAATTTCTTTTCCAGTTTGGCAAGTCAGAAATAACATATATTTTCTAGCCCTGTTTAGTTAAATATATGGAGAACAATACTTTCCAAAATCTGGAAAAACAGGGAGCATCTTATATTGTCAAAAGAGCGAATGCTATAGGTAAAAAGGCATAATGTGACGCTTCGAGAATGTCATTGCAATGCATGAAAACAACATAACTTAATTAGCAAGGCAGAGTAAAATTTATATTTATAATGCAAACAAGGAATGAGTGGCATAATGTACATTGACAGACACAATTGCTCACTAAAGTTATGGAAAAAGAGAAAGTAAACTAACATGACATAGAAGTTACAGTAGGCTGTTAAAAGGGGAATTACCTTCAAGTTGATTAAGGCTGAGATCGAGCTCGGATAAGATCATGGAGCTTTCTTGCAAAAGAGCTTCTGGTAGTGATCCTGACAACTGGTTGTTCCCAAGCCGAAGAATCCTCAAAGAGACTATAAAATTGAAGGAAGGTATAGTTCCCACTAACTGGTTATTACTAGCATCCAAAACTTCTAAACTGTCAAAATACGGCATTCCATCATGAGCAAAGAGCTCTCCAACCAACAAATTGTGGCTTATATTCAAATACTGAATTGAAGAAACAAAACTGGAACTTCCAAGTCCCAAGTCCAGTGAACCAGATAACTGATTGCGGCTCAGGTCCACATGAACCACACTTTCCAATTGGGACAGAAGATTCATGATATCCCCAGAAAAGCCATTAGATCCCAAATCTAAATATTTCAACCTCTTAAGATTGGTAAAACTAGAGGGAAATGTGCCTTCAAAATCATTTGAAGAAAGATTTAGAAGTACCAAATTTTTTAAATTGACAATGCCTGATGGTATAACCCCATGAAAGGCATTACTTGAGAGGTCCAAAAACTCAAGAGACAGAATAGAGCCAATGTTTGAGATGGTCCCTGTCCACTGGTTACTTGAAATAGATAAATTCTGAAGCTTTTGAAGACCAACAATGACAGGGAAACTGAAATTTCCGACCAAACCCAAGTCATTTAGAGTGATTGAAGTCACATGACCATCATTACAGGTGATGCCAAACCAAGTCTTGGGACAAAGATCTGATGCCAAGGACTTAGAGTCCCATGAAGTAAGAACTTTACCAGAAGGGTCTTTCTCAATGCCTTTCTTGAGCTCTAAAAGTGCTTCAAAATCAGATTGTGCTAATGCAGTCACTACCAGAAACAATAAAAATACTAAATTGAATCTCTGCATTCCTTCAAACAAAGTCCCCAAACCCCCTCACAAATCTCAGTGAAAATATAAGAATGGGACCAACAAGAACTATAGAGAATTTCTACATCAAATTGCAATGCTTGAATGAGGTAGAAGACTATACATGAATATAGAATCCAAAATTTGCATCTTGATTTAACACTGTGAGAGAATTCAACTAATTTAGCAATGGGATACTTACAAAAGCCCAAAGATGTTTCCTTTAAACTAATCTAAGCGGCTAAAGAACTTCAAACTCATGTCCATTGAGATAAACAGAAACCTAAATCAAGTGAAAACAAGCTCAAATGCACCAGAAATATCATGAAAAAAGAGTCTACATTTTCCACACCAAGGAGCTGAGAGTGAGAAGCGAGAAGACGATGCTTAGCAACAAGTAAAGAAGAGACAAACCGGAGAAAAGGGTTGCTAAAAGTGAGAATCTTGAACCTTATTTGGCTTGGGAAGTTGCAACTAAAGTACAACAAAGTGTTAAAATTTTTGTGAGATGGGAAGTTTTATTAAGGAAAGAGAAGGTCAAAGATGCAGAGAAAGACCAGAGACAGAGAGAAGAAAACCAAGAGAGAGAGTGAGATAAGAGAAGTGAGAGAGTGTGGATCAGAGTGTTAGGTGGTGGTGTTTTTAATATTGGTAATAAATTGCAGACACATTTAAAGAAGAACACTAAGAACAGAAGAAACAACTGGTTTGTGTTTTTGGGTGTTGAATAGCTGTTAAATGAGATAATTAAAGCATAAAAAACATAGTAACATGCAATGAACTGATGAAGTAGTAGCTGGTTGAGTTGGTGGCCTTAGTGTTTGCTTTGACCTTGAAAGTTTTTGTTTAATCCCAAGACAGTAAAGCTTTGTTTTTATGCAAGTGAAAATATTTTACTACTAGCTTTGCTAGCTTTCATCTAAGTATCTGACATTTAATTTTGATCCATCATTAATGATCCACATTTTTTACTTCTTGTTTCTGATTCTATCCATTAATTACTTGTGAAAACAATATAGTACTATAAATTTAGAGTCATGTAGTTTTAAAAAAAAGTTTTGCTAAAGAGTGTTCTTACGATATTTTTTAAGGTTAGTTAATATATAATTTATAGTAAAAGTATTATATTAATTATAAAAGTTGATAATTTTATTCATCATTTTCAATGCATTGGATAAAAATATTATCACATATAGTAACCTTAAAAAGTGTCATGAAGATACTTGTTAGCAAAATGCTTTAAAAAATAGCATTTAATAAATTTGAATTCGAATTTTAACATTTATAATATTTTTCGTATACTCAAATTATGATTTTTTGGTATAAAAAATGGGAGTCTAATTAATACGGGCAAGAAAACTATAGCCCATTTCAAGGGTATCCATGCCCCACAGCCACAGGACACATGCAGCTAATCTGCCCCAAAAACCCATTCAAATTTTATCAAAAACCGAATTACTTTAAAGAAATTTATATTTGAGGCCCAAAATGTGAATCTAACCCAAACATAAAAGAGTTTATTAAATACTAGATTATAAGACACTCACTATATGGGTGAATGAAAAAAAAAGTAAGTAAAAATTATGTTTAAAAAAATTTATTACTGGACAGTTTGTAACTTATAAGTATGGATAGTTTTTTTTTTAAAATAAGTGGGTAGTTTTAGAAAAAATATTGATAAACTTTTTTAAAATAAAAATCATACAAAATTTGAAAAGTTATCAATAACCTTAGTATGATTTTTTGATATAAGAAAATTTTTGGTTTTTTTGTCTTTTCACCAACTGAGTTGGTATCACTTGACTCAATCACACCAACTCAATCATTTTCTTTATAACAGTAGAGATAAAACCAATTAATTTACAGGTTTCAAAATGATGGGTCAAGAAAAGAATCAAAAGAACCCACAACTGAGCAGAGTTTTTACATGTTGGAAGAAAGCTAGAAAGAAATTATTATTAAAGAAGTAAATGTACAAAAGCTAGGAAACATCAAAAAAATGTCATGTTATAAGACAAACAAACTTCACACTTTCTTCCTCCTCTTCTTTTTCAAGTGGGCTACTATCTTCTTGGCACTTCTTTTGTCTTTTTGAGAACAAGAGATAATTCTTATTTACCTTAAACTTACCAAACAAATCATGTTGGTATTTTTTTTTTTTTTTAAATTAAGAAAATGAGAATTAGAACACAACCTTTTTGAGTGATGGGAACCAAGTGTTAGCTTGAATTATATAATTAGTTAACCTTTTTTTTTTTTTCATGATTTATTAAAGGCTTGTTTTTTGAGTTGAACAAAGTCATTACATGAAAAGGGTCTCCTGACCCAACAATTATTTCAGCTTTGCCCAAGTTGTTAAATGGACTTAACTCTCTCTAATATACAATGACACCCTTTAATGAAAAAAATAAACATCCTCAGCCTAGTCTGCTTAGATGCCCTTAGAAGGAGGGTATGTTTTTTTCATTGGATGCCATAGTTGCTACACTTCCCGACAAAGTGATGAGCAGAAGAAACCATGTCCCTTCATTATGTCTTATATAACATTTTATTTGGTTGGAATTTTTTAAAAAATTGACCATGAAACCTCACCATAAGTCTTGCTCTAAAAGTTCACATATAAAGTGAGGTAATAATTTAGAGATAATATTAGATCATCTGAGAAACAGTAGCCAAGCTTAGGGCTCAACTCCCCCTCTCCCCTGTCTTGACAAAAAAAAATGAGGGTATAAAAAGAAGAAGAAGACAATTCATTGTATGAGCAGATCATTCAAGTCAATTAACATTTTAATGGCTATTTACCATTGCTGGCAAAGTGAACCATACCATATACACACAAGACTAACTAGCAAGAACAAAACAATCTTGTAATCCACTTATGGCACAATGAATAAGTTTATACCTAGTAGTATTTAAATTGGATGATGGCATCCTCTAACAAAAAAACATAAGCTTGCAGGATGTTGCAGAATTGCAGTCCTCAAAGACCAATGATTTTCCTGTGTACATGCTGTCCATGCATGCCTTCATCTCCATCATGATCGTGAAAAATGAGCGTTAAGATCCCTACCAAGCATAGCACTGAACCCACGAGAACTTTGTCATATCGCTCCACCCAATGAAACTTGATCTGGCTAGCACCATAGAAGGATAAAGCCACCAGCGAGGTCATCACTGCTATAGTGCTGCAAACCCAATGTCACCTTAATTAAGCCATGTATAGTAAAATATGCCTGAATTATAACTTTCAAATACAGGGGAAGAACAAACTAGGCCATCTATACAATATCTTGTCTGATTAACCAGAACTTAAGTATACCTGCAGATCAGTGACATTCAAAATATCTCGTATAAAACACACACAAGGACTTACGAATTCTTTCATACACATAGAACACTTTTCCTATTTGTTTGTCCTCACTTAAATCAGTTCCTCAAAACATTAAACTCTTATGCAAACAATGCTATAAACTTCAGTGTAGATTATGGGTTGAAGCTGGACTGAGTTGAAAATTATTGTAGCCACAGATAAGTATAATGCAAATATCTCAGCTCCCAAAAAAATGGTGGGTGCTAGTGAAAAGAAGGGAAAAATATGCAATTTGTTTTCAAGAAACAAAGTAACTGGCTTAGCAACAAAAAAATGAAGGTGATTCATGTCTAAAAGGAGTTCAATAGTCTAATGGGTTTTCTATATTCTATCACCAGTTCTTTATAATAGAACAGGTCAGACTCTATCCCCATGCCCTTCCTTAGGTATTCTAAGTTTCTGCTAGACATATATAGTAGTAGGACTAAAACTATCTCTCATTTGCTTATTTACCAAATGAAAAAAGATTAAGGCTTTGATTGGGAGGGTGGAAAGAAAATTGGAAAGATGAAAAATTGGAGGAGAAGAAAAGTGAAAAGATGGAAAACATATTTTTTCTTTCCATTGGTGTGCTTGGTAAGAAAGATGAAAAAGTGAAAAGAAAAAGTAATTTTCTTTCCATCCATTACTTGGTAGAGTTGAAAAATGAAAGAAAAGAAAACGAAAAGTATATTGTTTTACCATTATACTCATTATAAGTTAAGATGACTCACACCACTCTCATTTCTTTCATCTTTTCTTTCCAATTTGGAGTGATTTGTTTTTGTTAATAGGTGTGGAAAATGATAATCTTTCTTATTTTCTTTCCTCTCACTTTTCTTTCCTACCAAGCACACTTAAAATTCATTCTTTTTTCCATTTTTCCACGCTCCTCTTTCCATCCTTCCACTTTTTCACTCTATCAAGCACAGCCTAAAATCAATATCCATGATGAGGTCAAACGTCAAAATTGATTGTATGGTATTAACACCAGTCTATAGTTTAACTGAAGATGCTATACCAATTGGAAACACATGAAAATTAAGACAACTTGATCATACAAATCAAGAGAACAACACAAGTCAGGTGATCTCTCTTTCGATAACTATCATTACAAAACGAGATGCCAACTGCCAACGAACTATTTATATACAAAAATCAAATTGAATAAACAATTCTCAAAAATTCAGAGTCCTTTGTCATTTATACCTGAATAGCAGCACTATAATGGCAAGTACCATCATGGAAGACGAATTTCCAACAGCTAGAAACACAGGAAGAGTGGTTGCACAAGGAGATAATGCCGGAACAAGGACAAGGCCGGCAACAGCCATTTTCTCCAAGGGTTGGTTATGAGAATGAGTGTGTCCACCTTTTCCAGACAAAAACAACAATATATAGCTACCACCAAGAACTATGAGCAAAAGTGAAGCAAGTTTATGCACTGTTTCTTCACCAGCAATCGTGTTCGCCATAGTTATTGCTGCTATACCAAGAAGCGAAGTGGATATTACATGCAAAACTGCTCCAAATGCGGCTGCACATAGACAATAATACAAAGATAAAGAAGAATGATTGAAGCAAAGCCCAAAAATAGTTTTAACTTTTAATAGTATTTGATTAATAATTGATTCCTTTATGTTTAACCATTTGCAACAAAACCTCTTAGTTTTGCTAAAATGAAAGAAACCCAGAAAAGCAAATCAACTGCAAATCAATATATTAGAATCAATTATGACTTTAAATTCTGGTAAAACTAAGATCCCAAAAACAAAAGAGAAGAGAAATTTCTCAACTGTAAATAACGTTAAAAAAAAAATCTGGGTATATGTAAATTAGAAATCTAAAAGCATATATAGCTAGATGAAGGGGACTTACTGACGAAAAGGGTACGAGAAAGGGTCCATTTTTGGGCACGGCCAACGATGGAGAAGGGAAGCCAATGGGTGGGAATGAAGGAATGAAGAAGAGAAACGGTGGCTATGCCGCCTATTGTTGACAGATCTTCAGCGCTGAAACTCTCCATTCTCGCTTTTGTTTCAGAGTGAAAAGAGATTTAAGAATTTGGGATTCTCTAGGTCTTAGTTAGATTCAAAGAATACTTTTCTACATTACATTGATTTTGGTTTTTCTTTTTTTTGGGTGGAGAAATGGTGAAGGAAGAAATGGGTTGATTTGGTGTCAGTTAGCTTTGAGAAAAAGATCTGAAAATGAAATGAAGTTGAGACTTGAGACAAGAAAATAATAAAAAAAACGATGGGTTTTCGACTTTTCGTTGATGAAGGCTTTTCGCACCAATTTCTTTTTCTTTTCTTTTTTTCCGTTAAAATATATTCAGAATTTACATTTTCTGGTAAAACAATTTCCGTATCATATAATCTAGTTGGAGTGAATTTGTTTTTCCGTTTTGGAAAAAAAAAACAAATAAGCCTAGATTTTTTTTTTTTTGTAAATCACTGAATTTAATATCAATTTTGTCACAAACTTTTAATTTTATCAAATTACATCATTGAACTTCTATTATTAATAAATTAGATCACTTATTCTAACTTCGTTGAGTAATTTTAACGAAAAAACTGACTCAGAATGCATATATTTTTCACTTATTCTAACTTCGTTGAGTAATTTTAACGAAAAAACTGACTCAGAATGCATATATTTTTCACATCTCATCGAGATAATGTCTGACTGACATTTTAAATAAAAAAAAATCACGAAATTAGTATACAAATTCAATGAATTTATTAATGATAAAAATTTAATGATGTAATTTGATAAAATTAAAGATTTGTGACATATATAAAAATTAATGATAAATTCAGTGATCCAAAATATAAATTATCTAAAAATTTTGCTTTTAGAGTATTTTTATGAACTTCTGCTTAGGAATAAATGAACCAAGAAAAGAGTTTTAACTTGCAAATAAAACTCTCTTCACTTCACCAAACAAGTTATCCATTTCTATACCTGACAATTTTATTAACGATACAAAAAAAATAATTAAAATATAATATAAATATCATACATCACAAAAAATAATACGAACATAATACAAATACACGATCATATCAAAATTTATATAACACGATTTATTAATATTTTAAAATTTATGTAATATTTTAAATACGATTATGACACGTAAAAATAACACAAACATCACAAGAATACACTGATTGCCAATTCTGCCATTTCCTCATCAACTTTTTTATTTCTCTAAAGCAGCATAGTTGAGAATCTATAATTGATCCTGGCATGTAATATTGGATCTCCAGAAACCCTTTAAAAATGATGGCAATGGCAGAAACAAACTGCCTTTACCAACACAACAAATGAGTAAATGGATGGTAAGATAGATCCAACATCTTGAAGAAAGAACTGCAAGAAGATATAGTAAAATTAATGATCTTAAACGAAATCCACTCACAAAATCCTTAGTACATGGGCCAATAAAATCACTGTCCCACATCAAACATCCAGATGAACTACAAAGGAAGTTCTGAATTTCAGAATAAGTTCTCTTTAACATAAAAAAAATGCTTCCAAATACCCTAAAATTGAAACTAAATCAGAACAAAACCAAGGAAGATATGTTTTCCCCCACATAGCTTAGTGATCACCAGGCAAGTTCTTAATAATATCAGAGTCACCTGAAAAAAGAAAAAAAAAAAAAACAAGATATTACCACAATCAGAGAAGTATATACAGCTATTTAGTAAGTAAATTCTGACATGTTATCAACACCCTAATATATACCAGGGTCAACAATGCTGAGGCAGCACACTCGGAAATATTTGCCGCAAGCAGTGCCCAAGTCGACATTGTCTGCAAAAACAGAACACCTTCATTTTCAAGGGGAATACTCCTCTAAAACAAATGTTGAATTACTAGAAAACTTTAAACAAACAAAGTCGCCATCCATTGATCAACCAACCAGCATTACATATGAAACCTATGTTACTCGGACTCGGGTGTGAGTGTCGGATACGGGTATGTATCCAACATGGGTATGTTCAATTTTTTAAAAGTTTTTTCATGTATTTGGAGGGTCCTTGGAGGATCATATCCCCATACCCATGTCCGGATATGTGTCGGACACAAATGTCGGACATGGGTACTTTAAGAAAAATGAAGAATCGGTGCAACATAGTATGAAACACTAGAATGACAAATAAGGTAGTTTACAAAGATAAGGACAAAGATAAAGAACAGACGTAATGGACCATATTAATCAATTCATTAAAGGGCTTTGACAAACAGATTAGTTGTTCATTCTACCATTTCCATCAGAAGCACTAGAAAATGCAACTCTGTCTGGATTTTCACAAATATCTTCAAATACAAGCTTTAATGCTAATAAGTAATAATAACTAAAGAATGGAAGGGGGCAGGGAGGGGGATGAACTAATCTTATTGATAACCCATGAATTGAACATAAAACGGATTTAATTCAATGTGATACGAAAATCAATCCAAGATACAAGTACTCAAATCATGACATAATTATGTAACAAGAACGTAATAGGTTAAGGAACATACTTCCATTGTAGTGGTGAACTCCAACCTTGCACAACATGGCATAATACTCGATCTCTGACTTCCTAAGAGGAGGGCAGTTGTTGGCAATGATAATCAACTTACCTATAAAACATTAAAAAAAAAAAAACAAGAATAATTGTCTTCCAAAGCTCAATCAACATCAGATTAGCATCAGAAATGGAACAATCCAATATAAAACAAAATCTACCAAAAACCCTCATACCCTTATCCAAGTTAAACACTATTTTAACCAACATGAAATTCATTCAACTTCAATTCACCATCCAAAACAATAAAATAAAAGAATCCCATTACTTTTCATCTAAACCAAAAATTGAAAAATGCCAGGAATAGTCAAATCACCAATCAGGTAGCTCAAAAATTTAGAAATCCCAGACCAATTTTTAAAAAAATCCAATACCTTTGGAGCTTCTGAGAGATTTGAGAACAGTTTTGTAACCCAAAGTGTATTTCCCACTCTTCATAACGAGAGCCAATCTGTTGTTAATGCTCTCATGAGTCTTCTTCTGCATTTCATCAAACACCACATTAACAACATAACCATTAATTAGCATATTTTCAAAAAATTAGGAAGAAATAAGTATAAAAATTCAAAAGAAGAAAATCGGGGATGGGATTTTACGGTCTTCTTGGCGGCAACCATTGTCGTCGGAGGATGGGAGAGCTTCGGTGAGAAGGGGGCGGGGAGTGACTGCGGCAGCTACAAATGGTTCACCACAACAAGCAAAGAAACCCTAAAATCTGAACAAATATATCGCTGACTCTAGGGTTTTTAGGGGGATTTGGGCTAAAAAAACGAAATAGAAAAATAATGTTTCGTTGCCATGATCCAACCCAAAATCACCTTCTACGGCCCAATTACTTTATAGACCCAAGATCAATTAATCCATTTATATTAAAGCTCAATTCGTGAGTTCTTGGCTCCTTCTCTTTTATCCAGTTGATCTCACAAAACCGTTTCATGCATGTGTCTATTAATTTCGAGCGCTTGCTCCGCGTTCTTGAGTTCTTAATCCACGTAAAATGTTTATCGTTGATACATTAAATGCTCACGCGTAAGATAGAGTTGCATCTCTTCAATGTTTATCTCATTATACATTTATTTTTTATGCGTTTATACAACTACCTCATCTCAACCTTTGGACCAATTGTTAAAGAGGATGTTTATGCACTCTTTTAATCGATGGATTTCTGCTTCCTTTTGTATGGTAGATTCTTATGCTTGTAAAGACTGAAAATCAACTTTCTCTTTCTCTCTCTATTCTCTTGTCTAGCTTTCTTCGGCTTTTTTATTACAATATAGCCAAAAAAAAAATTACCAAATTACCGTTGCTTTTTGATTATTTCCCAAAATACGGATTTTTTTTTTTTTAGCTGGGAAATCGCCATCCCCTATGGCGATTTCCCAGTGTGTTTTTTTGCAAATTTGCAAAAAAATACCAAGGGAAATCGCCACCCCCCATGGCGATTTCCCTTGGTAATTTTAGCAAAATTTGCTAAAACCATGAAGGGAAATCGCCATGGGGGGTGGCGATTTCCCTTCATGTATATATTTTTTTTTAATTAATAAACAAAAATTATATTAAAACAAAATTTTATTTTAATTTGATAAATTTATTTTTAAAAATTATAAATTAAATTAAAATATTTTTTTATAGGTTTGGTTATTTATTTTTTTTAAATATATATTAAAAATGTAATTTAATTTATTATTACAATTTTATAAAAAATAAAAATATATTTCTTATTAAAATTTAAAAAGAAGATTATATTTTTTATTAAATTTTTATATCAAAAATTTTATTTTTTATAATTTTGTAATATTATAAAAAAGAAAATTTAATTTATATCAAAAATAATTTAATGATGTAAAATGTAAATACATTTTTTTTAAAAGAAATTTATCGAGTCACTTTTTTAAATAAAGAAGTTATTTTTAAGTTGGTATCGTAAAATAATTTTTTTAATTTGATTAGTTTTTTTGAGTTGGTATTCGATTAACTCGTGACATCAATTTAATCATTGTTTTTAATAATAATATAGATTGTTACAGTTTAAAATTGGATATTTGATAAAAAAATTTTAATTTAATTTCTGATTAAATTTTTTTTTCTTATTAAAATTTAAAAAAAAAATTAAATTAAAATGAAAAAAAAGAAAAGCAACTTATCATGTAATTTGGATTATTATATTAAAATTAAATAACAACATTAAGATATAAATTAAAATAAAATATAACAATTAATTTCCGAACAAATTACATGAAATGCAAAACATATAAATTTATATTAGAAATTTAAAACACATTACAATTATTCTAATTATTGCGTGGTGTAGAGCAACAGTGTCGAGTTCTTCTAGTGCGTGGTGGTTGCACCCGTCGTTCAACCTCGTCAGTGGCACGTATTCGCGGTCCACCACGACCTCTTGCTATAACCGCCACTGGTTCCGGTTGTATGTCATCAGTCGTTTCATCCGTATCAAAAATTTGAAACCCACTGCTGGATGAGCCAACACCTAGTTCACCCATAACGGGAACCTGACTACTAGATGCACCCATAAATGATGTAGCATCAAATGCTGACGAAGGGGTTCCAAACTGATACATGAATGTTAAATATGTTGAACTTGGACTTAGGACGGGGAGCTGGTCATCTAACCTCGTTCTTGGCGGTGATGGTCGGTAACACTCATCAACGTCATATCCGGGGTGACTTACGGAATAACGATGGCTGGATGGTACTCCATGATCCCGTTCAGGTTCAGGATGATCAAATGACATCCTCGGTGCTGTGAACTCCGATGAGGTCGGTTGACGCCTTCGCCCACGTTGTCGGCGAGGTCTAGGAGCATCCATATCCTGTGTAGGAGGGACTGGAGCTGAAGTTTGTCCGGTAAATGGCATACTCCTAACATCCTCGTGCATCGACGGTGGACAAACGAAAAGCCGACCTTCATTTCTATACCATCTTATGTAATCAGCAGATGGGTTGAAATTATTACCAACAATCGGGTAACCTGTCGGAATTCGTTGAAAACGTATGTTCCACCATTGGATCCAATGTTCATGCTTCGCAGGCCAGAATTCATCATTACGACCACGCATGTCGACCTTGTGAAGTTTATCAAGGTTCATCGGGGCTGCAGGAATTGGTTGTTGCATCCCAAATTGTCGCAACACCCGGTCAGTTTGGTGCCACTCTACATATGAAAAGCATATCAATGCTGTGTTTGCTTTCCATATATTGAAATTATTGTAGGCATCCGATGGATTGAATATGGCATCCACAGAAACTGCGAATAATTATTACAAATTATTAGTTTCATATGGATTAAATAAAAATAAAAAACTTCAATGTAACAATCGAAATATTTACCTTATCATATCCTAGTCGATCTAGTCGTAGTCTTATACTTGCAAGATCGCTCGGAGTCTCTGTAAAATCTCTACCCGTACTCCTACTCCACCTATTAAAATGCATATAATATCTTAATGACCTATAAAAATACAATTTCGTACAAAATTAATAAAATAGTAAAGATTATTACCTGCTTGCAAGGGGGTATACAGCCGAAATATCCACGCGCGGAGCAAGAAATGGTAGCCGATACCAAGCCCATGATTGTAGAAGCACTAGACATCCACCTATGTCATGGTTTTTTGGAACTGTAGCTCGGCAAAGTTCTCTATACAAAACTGTCAAACACGCAGAACCCCAACTATAATTTGCTGCTTCCTCTAAATCACGTAGCAATGGAAGATACATTAAATGTACCCGACTGCTCGATTTGTCAGGCATCAGTAACCCTCCAATCAAACGTAAAATATATGCTCTAGCAGCATATTGTATTTGTTGTTCGGTTGCATGTAATGGCAGATTTTGAAACGTTTTCAACCAAGTCAGTCTCACCGTTGAGCCAGATACGACGTCTTCTGGAGGTACCTCACCCAATAGATCTTCACACAGTTCATTCCAATCTAGCAGGCTTCCGCCTGTAACTGCATCGCCATGGATCGGAAGTCCAAGTTGCAGCGCAACATCTTCGAGACTGACCGTGCATTCACCACATGGAAAATGAAAAGTGTGCGTCTCGGGTCTCCATCGTTCGACCAACGCAGAGATTAAATCGGGTTGTATCACAAGTCGTCGAATTTGACTTGCGTGATAAAATCCGGCTCTTCTTAAGTGGTCGATAATATAAGGATGCGGATCCTCCAATGTAAATTTCCTCGAACGTAATACGCGATGAGTTTCCTGTTATAATAATAACAATTAATATATTATAAAACTATAACAATTAAAAAGTAATAAATAAAACTATAAAATAACAAAATAATAATATAATATAATATAATATAAACAATAATAATATAATATAATATAAATAATAATAATATAATATAAAACAATAATAATATAATATAATATAATATAAACAATAATAATATAATATAAAACAATAATTTAGTATAAAAAAAAATAATAATATAATATAAAAAAACAATAATAATATAATATAATATAATATAAAGAATAATAATATAATATAATATAAAACAATAATAATATAAAAAACTATAATAATGTAATATAAAACAATAATAATATAAAAAACAATAATAATATAATATAAAACAATAATAATATAAAAAACAATAATAATATAATATAAAACAATAATAATATAATATAATATAAAACAATAATAATATAAAAAACAATAATAATATAAACAATAATAATATAATATAATATAACACAATAATAATATACAAAATAATAATAATATAAAAAACAATAATAATATAATAATATACAAAACAATAATAATATACAAAACAATAATAATATAAAAAACAATAATAATATAAAAAACAATAATAATATAAAAAATAATTATATTATTTAAAAACAATAATAATATAACAATTTACTTACCTCGTTAAATATAAACTCCGAGATGTGATTTTCTTGTAACCTCAATAGTGAAGCCATTTCAAAATATTGTTGTAGAAAAAAAAAATTTGTAGAAAGAAATTTTTTTTGGTAGAAAAATGAAAAATTTTTGAAAGAAAATGAAAATTTGAATGAGAGGAATGAAAATTTGAAGGAGAGGAGGGGGGTATTTATAGATAAAATGAGTGGGGTGGGGGGTGTGGGGGGGGAGGGGGGACGTGGGGGAGGGGGGATTTGGGGGATGGGGGCAACGGTCATATGACCGTTTCCCCCTTTCAATTTTTTTTTTCTAATTTGTTTTTTTTCATTTCAAATTTAAAATTTAAAAAAAAAATTTAAAATATTAAATTATAAAAAAACCTAAAATATATTTTACGAATTTTTAAATTTTTTAAAATTATAAAAAAAATATTTTAATTTAATTTATAATTTTTAAAAATAAATTTATCAAATTAAAATAAAATTTTGTTTTAATATAATTTTTGTTTATTAATTAAAAAATATATATATATATATACATGAAGGGAAATCGCCACCCCCATGGCGATTTCCCTTCATGGTTTTAGCAAATTTTGCTAAAATTACCAAGGGAAATCGCCATGGGGGGTGGCGATTTCCCTTGGTATTTTTTTGCAAATTTGCAAAAAACACGCTGGAAAATCGCCATGGGGGATGGCGATTTCCCAGTTGAAAAAAAAGATCCGTATTTTGGAAAATAATCAAAAAGCAACGGTAATTTGGTAAATTTTTTTTTTGGCTATATTGTAATAAAAAAGCCGCTTTCTTCCCCATAGTTTCAACTAAAAAAGTAAAGCAGAATTTTAGACATAATTTTTTGCTATTTTTCACTAAATTTGTTTACTTCATCATACATTTTAATCTATCTATAAATTATAGTGAATCCAATGTTGTAAGAGCTCATAATAAAAAACAAGATTTTTTAAGTATTATAATATATTTGGAATAAGTTAACAAATTCCATTATCAAAAGAAATTCTAATTTTTAATACTTTAAATTTTTATTTTTTGAGTTAAAACATTAGAGAGTATTGAAAATTTAAAATTAATTTACTTTCTTCTCTATGCCCATATAAATATCAAATTAATCCATTTATATTAAAGTTCAAGTTGTGAGTTCTATGCTCACATTTGTCAGCATGAAACTGGTTGACTCTTTCTCTTTTACCCACTTGATCTCGCAAAACGTTGTCGTTTCATGCATGTATCCATTAATTTTGAGCGATTGCTCCGCACTTCTCGAGTTATTACTCCGCGTGAAATGTTTACCGCTGATACATTAAATGCTCACGCATAAGACAGCTGTCGCATCTCTTTAATGTTTAACTCGCTGTACATTTATTTTTTACACGTTTATACAGCTGTCCCATCTCAATCTTTGGACCAATGGATAAAGAATATGTTTATGCACTCTTTTAACCGATGAACTTCTGCTTCCTTTTGTCCGATGAATTCTTATGCTTGTAAACACTAAAAATCAAGTTTTTCTTTCTCTCTCTATTGCTTTCTTCCCATAGTTTCAACTAAAAAAGTAAAGCAAAATTTTAGACATAATTTTTTGCTATTTCCCCCCTAAATTTGTTTACTTCATCATACATTGTAATCTATCTATAAATTATAGTGAATCCAATGTTCAAGGAGCTCATAATAATAATAATAATAAAGTATTATAATATTTTTGGAATAAGTTAAAAAATTCCATTATCAAAAGAAATTCTAATTTTTAATACTTTAAATTTTTACTTTTTGAGTTCAAATATTAGAGAGTTTTAAAATTTTAAAATAATTTACTTTCTTCTCCATACCATATAAATATCAAATTTAACATGACAAACTAATTAGCAACAAAGCTAAGAAACTTGTTCAAGAACAATGAAAAACAGAAAATGTGTTTTTCTTTTAGAAATTAAATTATCTCATTCATGTAGAGGTTTTAGATTATACGAGTAGAGTTAGTACAATGACATAAATCCTTTATGCTATATTAAAAAATAAAATATGTGGTCGTCTCTTAATTCATTTGTGAAGTTAAAAAATTCTACTATCATTGAACAAAAAATGAACGATATTTTCAGGTTTTGTTTGGATCTAATCCTATAATTCTATGGACGATCTTAAAGTGTATTCTTCTATATTGACTTAATGCATTCAAGATTTTACTTTTAAAGTGATCCGATAAAAATCAAATACCCATATTAAAAAGCAATGTATAGTAATTGGTGATTTGGTGTATTTAAAGACCAAAATAATAAATAATTAATTACTACTAATTACTAGTAATAGTACTAATATATAAAAATAAACAAGAAAATACCTTTAAAAAATAAATTGGCCTTAAAAAAAGGGCTTTTATTTTTTGGTAGTATTTTTTTTTTGAACGAGCTCGATTATTGTAAAAGTGAATAATCGATCAATTTGATGAATTTTTTTTTTTTTGAAAACTGACTTAACCGATACTTATTAAAAGAATTAATCAAAATCAATCGACCCATCTTAACAATGGACCATATCCAAAATCGGCTAGTCAAATTCAAGTAATATATTAACCATTCAAAGTCAATCAATAAACTTAATAATTTTAATAACATTTTGCAAGAAAAAAAAGACAAACAAAAATATGCATCTCTACAAAAATAAATACCTAAAATAATGAAATAATTTTGAGTAGTAAGAATTTTGTATGAAAATATCATCTTTACTACTAAAATAATAAAATAGATTTAAAAAATTTATTATTAAATGTTGGATTAAATCAATCACTTAGATATTGAATTTTTGAAACCGAAAATTGACGAACTTAATTGATTAAGGGCTAGTTTAGCATTGTTGTTGAAAAAAACTTGAGTTAAAAAAAATGTGTTTAAAAAGTTTGGTGAAACTATTGTTTAAAAACTTTTAAATATTTAATATTGCTGTGAAAAAGTACTGTAAAAAATTAAAATGTAAAAAAATCTGTTTAAAATAATAAAAGTGTAGAGATGTGAAAATAATAAAATCATTTTATTCAAAAGTCAACTTTTAAAACTCAAAAACTATATATATATTTTTTGACTTTTCAAATTATAATTTTAACAGTAAAAATAAATTTATTTATTTATTTAATATTGCGATGTAAAATAATTTTTAACTTAAAAAACTGTGTTAGAAGCATTATTAAATTAGGCCTAAACCTATCATTAATAGACTTTCACCAAAACCAAACCTATATGATCGAATCGACTTGACGAAATTCAGTTTCAATCGGCTAAGGCGGTTATAACCGAATTTTGCTCACAGCTAGCTACTCCTCCGTTCTGCTATCGACTCGATCCTCAGTCCTCGAAAAAAAATAAAAAAACATTTTCCATTTTTCTATCTCTATTTTCTCCTTCTAGGGTTCCGTTTCTCGGCCCCCATGGCCGAAGTCATAAACATGCCGGTCGATTCCCTCGACCGCCGTCGCGGCGGCGACCGTAAAGACAACAATAATAACAACAGACAGCCTCCATCATCTGACGATCCCAACTCCTCTCCCCCATCTCCGCCTCCGCCTCGACGACGCGATCGAGACTCGCGTGAGCGACGGGACCGGGATTACCACGATCGCAACCGCTCTCCTCCGCCTCCTCCTCCTCCTCCCAGGGAGAGAGATTACAAGCGGCGCAGCAGCATTAGCCCTCTGCCACCGCCGTTAAATTACAGGGATAGAAGACACTCGCCTCCGCCTCGGAGGTCGCCGCCTTATAAGAGGTTTAGGCGTGAGGATGGAGGCTACGAAGGGAGGAGAGGGAGCCCTAGAGGAGGATTTGGACCTGGAGATAGAAGGTAATATTTGATTTTTTTAGATTTAATTACAATTAAAATGTAAAATAATAAAGCTTAATTTAGCTAAATGTATTTGAACAATTGATTTTTTTAACAGTCTTAGGTTTTTTGGTGTGCTTAATGTTATGAACTTATTTCTGATTTGTTAAACTTAGTATTTTGGTTGATTGTTTTAAGCTTGGAAGCTCGTTAACAGAAAGATTAAGACATGGGTTACATTAAGATGGAAAATAATCAGTTGTAAAATATACGTTGTTAGGCCATGATGTGGCTATTTTGATTGCAAAACATGGCTAACAAAATCCTAATGGTTACTGCCGACCCTGCAAAAGAACCCTAAATACAGGAGACAGAATTTGACCCACTGAGTAAGTTAGTAATTGCACAACATGTTTTTTGTTGGACTAGGACTGACATTTTTATGGTCAATGAAGGGTGCGCAAGTGTTTGTGCTGGTTTTCTTGAGAAATTTTTATATTTATTTGAATTTTGATTGCATTTCCTTCTTGAAAATGCTTACACATTACAAGGTCCTTGTTTATCTTGGCACAAGGGGCTTTCCTTTTCCTATTATTTAAAGCTACATTGTTATACTGGGTTGCCTGTGAAACATCTGACACTGACTTTTTGTTTTCTATAATGTTACCTGAGAATGGATCATTGATTCAGTTTCCTCATATTGCTCTGTATCCAGTGTATCTTCTATATATGACTATGATTCACTATTTTGACTCTGGAGTTCTGTCTATGTTCATATTCTGGTCATCTATTGATACTTTCATATATGATTAGTTGTTTTCACTTGGCAGTTTTGATTATATTCAAATTTTGCTCATGCTGTAAAACACTTTTGATGGTGCAGGTTTGGGTACGACTATGGTGGTGGATATGATCGTGAGATGATGGGAAGGCCCGGTAACCCTGAAGAAAGGCCTCATGGCTGGTACTTAGGTCGCTCTTCCGGTGGCTATCAAGGTGGTCCTTTCTAGAAACTGCTTAACTACTTTTTTAATTTCCTCAAACTTCAATTATTGCACTTGGAATAATCTTGAAGCACTTTTGATTTGGTGTATTTACCGTCTTTTTGCCACTTATTACTACTATAATTTAAAAGGTTATATGACAGTTATAGACCCACATTTTTTGCAGTCAATTTTTCAATTTTAGCTGTTAATATAAAATCTTGACTTATTATGTTTAGTGTTAATAATTTAGAGAATTAACTATTGCCAATAATTTCATTTTTGAAGCCAGAAAATTCCTTCTTGCTATGAATAGCTCATTTTCATGCGATGAATTATGATAATTGGAGATTAACAATGGTCAAAACTCAAAACTGGTCTTTTGCAATTAGGTTTCCTTTCTCGCCTTTTTTAGATTGTAGTGTCGGTTTGGAAAGTATTGAAATGCATATCATCAAAGTAACTTTGGGCATCTATGAAATGATGCATATTTGAAGGTAATGATGACTCTAAGATGAGTAGGTTGATTCCTTCTAAAATTCCATATGGTGATGACGTATTATTGTATAATGCAGCAGCAACAAACTTTTTATCCATCTTTTCTATTTATGCTGTTTTATTTTAGTTTTCCAAATGATATTGCTTCTGCAGATTGGGATTCTGGCCGTGGTGGTTATGGTGATGCTTCCAATTCAGGGAGTACTCAAAGGTTAGCTTTCCATCTTCTTTACAGACCTTTTGTAAAATGAGGTTTGAATTACTTTTCATTTCATTGCATTGTTGGCATCATTCAAGTTCTCTTTTAATTGAGGTGACTTTCAAAAGTTGTTCTTCTTATCATTTTATTGCTGGATCTTTATTTATCTTATTCGATAACGTGACATGATAAGTAAAATTTTCAGAGAAGGATTAATGTCATACAAGCAATTCATTCAAGAGCTTGAGGATGATATACTACCAGCTGAAGCTGAGCGCAGGTACAAATGAGAAATAACGTTATCTATTTGGTTTTATCTTGTTTGAGACTTGTGGCTTAAACAAATGGAATGTTTAGTAATTGTGGCTTTTTACTGTGTAGGTACCAAGAATACAAGTCAGAGTATATATCTACCCAAAAACGAGCATTTTTTGATGCTCACAAAGATGAGGAATGGTACTTCCCATTGTTTACTGAATTCCTGCTTCTTTGTTCACTTCATTGTTCTAATTAGACTTGCTTACATATGTAGGTTGAGAGACAAATATCATCCAACAAACTTGGTCACTGTTATTGAAAGGTTAGTTGTACTTGTATATTTCATGATGTTTCAGTTCATGAATTTGTTAGTAAGCTGATGGACCCCCTCTGCCCTGCACTTTTTAGCATGGTGTTATTGATGGATTTGGTGTCATTTTATCAAGCTATTGTTGGATTCTTTCCTCGATTTCATGTTTTGTTTTTGGCATTTCTCTTTTTTAGGAGGAACGAGCATGCACGCAAAGTTACGAAGGACATTTTGCTTGATCTGCAGAGTGGAACACTGGACTTGTAAGATGGGCATCCGTGTTCACTTACTTTACATGCATATTCAACCTGGCTCTCTGCATATTATTTTCCAGCTTCTGACCAATAATTATATTTTTGATGCAGAAGTCCTGGTGTCAATGCCTTGTTATCAAATAAATCAGGACAGACGAGTGATCCTAATTCTGAAGATGACGCAGACATTGGTGGCAAAAGAAGGCGGCATGGTAGGGGACCTGCAAAAGAAACTGATCTTCTTTCTGCGGCTCCGAAGGCTCACCCGATCAGTTCTGATCCCAGAAGAATTCAGATTGACATTGAACAAGCACAAGGCCTTGTACGTAAACTGGACTCTGAAAAAGGAATCGGGGAAAATATATTAAGGGGGTCCGACAACGACAAAATAAATAGAGATAAATCTCATGGTAGTTTGACTGGCCCAGTGATTATTGTACGTGGTTTGACTTCTGTGAAAGGCCTGGAAGGTGTTGAGCTTCTTGATACTCTTATAACTTACTTGTGGCGTGTCCATGGCTTGGATTATTACGGAATGATTGAAACAAGTGAAGCTAAGGGTCTTAGGCATGTGAGAGCAGAGGGAAAGAGTTCTGATGTGACTAATAACGGATCTGAATGGGAAAAGAAACTCGACTCACGCTGGCAAGAGAGATTGAGGGGTCAAGATCCTTTGGAATTAATGACTGCTAAGGACAAAATAGATGCTGCTGCTGTTGAAGCTTTGGATCCTTCTGTCCGGAAGATTAGGGATGAAAAGTATGGTTGGAAGTATGGTTGTGGTGCTAAGGGTTGCACAAAGCTCTTTCATGCTGCAGAATTCGTGCACAAGCATCTTAAACTTAAACATCCGGAGCTTGTGATGGAGCTAACGTCTAAAGTTCGTGAAGAGCTTTATTTCCAGAACTACATGAAGTAAGTGTGGTCTTACATGCAGCAGCATATTGTTGTTTATATTTTTATTTTATTTTAAGGATACTTGTATAAGATATACATTGTTGCCATTCACAGTGATCCAGATGCACCTGGTGGGACACCTGTTATTCAGCAATCTCTACCGGTATGCTACGACTGGTGTTGTTTTGATGTTATGATTGCTCTTTCTGCTTTTATAACCTCATTTTTATATACCTCTTTTTTGTAATTTTTTCTTCTTGCAGAAGGACAAGCCCCAGAGACGTAAAATGTTAGAAAATCGCTTGAAAGATGAACGTGGCTCACGTAGAGCACGTGATAATCGAGCAAATGGTAGTGATAGATATGATAGGTCTGAGAACCCTCAATCAAGTGATTTTCCATCCAACAATGATGGTCCTGATGAGGGGAATCGTGATGATCCAATGTTTGATGCTTTTGGTGGACAAGGGATGCATGTTGCAGCTCCATTTTCTTCAGATATTGCACCTCCGCCAGTATTGATGCCTGTTCCTGGGGCTGGGTAGGTCTTATGCTGTTCTACAAGTAGCAGTAGTTAGCTTATTATTTTCTTGAGGGCTTATATGTGTGTAATTGCAGTCCTTTGGGGCCATTCGTTCCAGCTCCACCTGAACTTGCAATGCAGGTGTTCAGAGAGCGGGGTGGTCCTCCTCCTTTCGAAGGCAATAGTAGAAGTGGACGTCCTGGACCTAATTTAAGTGGACCGGCCCCCTTTCTTTTGCCTCCTGGCTTCCGACAGGATCCTCGTCGTTTAAGAAGGTAAGTTTGCTTGAGACTGTTTGCAAACCATTGGGGTGTGTTGCAGCTATTTTACTTGCAGAGCTTAACCTTAATTACTTGTCTGCTTGAATACAGAATTGGACAGTTCGCTTCATGTTTCTAAATTTTATGATTTCATAGATTCAAAATATATTTTAATTGTATATAGTGTTGGGATATATGCTGTTCCTCCAATGGATTTTTTCAAAATGAGGTGGGGAACTTGCTATTTAAAAATCACAAAGTGGCTCTAGTGTTCCATGTAAGTAATGGAATATCAAACGGTGTTATGATTTGGTGATGTGCTTGTGATCAACAATTCCTCGCCGTCTGAAATCTATATTGATATTGCAATATGCTCAGAGGTCATCATATTCCTTCCCCCGCCCTTCTTGTCCCCTTGAACTCATGGTTTCTTTGCTCTTTTGTCTCATAAAATTTGATTGCCTATACTGATAAATGCAACTAGAGCAGTCTCTTTTTTCTTATGGTTTGGGAAGAGAGTGAGAGAGATGCTATGTTCCTATGTTGCTCCGACTCTTCATTTTTCTTAAAGTATCCATGTCCGACACCTGTGTCCGACATGGGTATGGGGATATGACCCTCCAAAGATCCTCCAAATATATGGAAAAACTTAGAAAAAAATTGAACATACCCATGTCGGACACATACTCGTAGCCGACACTCACACCCGAGTCCGAATAACAATGCTATGTTCTGTATTTGGATTTTTATTGATTTAGCCTCTTCTCAGATAATAGTATGTGAGTATCAAGTCTCAAGTACTGTGAGGATACCACTTTGTGTTTTAACAATTTATTATTAGTAGGATGAAGATTGCCTATGTTATTTTAGTTAATTCTGTTGTGTTTCTCTTCTACAGTCAGGTTAGTAGTAAAGCTTGCCCTGTTTTATTTCATGCAGTTATCAAGACCTAGATGCACCTGAGGACGAAGTCACTGTTATAGACTACAGGAGCTTGTAGGTATTAGAAATGGAGTAAAATCTATCTGACGGAGGCAGAAAGCTATTCATCAAACAGCCCGAGGTCGAATGCTGTTATTTTATGAGTGTCCGACTAGAGAAGCATTGACCTTGTACCATTTTGTTAAAACGTGAAAAAATTCTTAAATCTTGCCGGGTGCACACTTAGCTGCTTCTCTCTCTCTCTCTCTCTCTCTCTCTCTCTCTCTTTGTGATTAAGAGTATTAATTCTCCTGCTGTGATTTCAGTAAGAAGTGTGTAATTGCTGGGAACTGCCTTCTGTATTTTTTTTGTCCCACTTAACCGACTTGAAAAGAGATATTTATGAACATGGGGATGGGGCATACAATGGTTAACAAATTTGTATTTGCTGTAAAATGGACTTTTACTTAGTGAATAGATTTCAGATAGCTGCTTATTTGTTTTGATCTTCCTAGTGTTATAAAGAGCCGAGCATTTTATAATTGACAATAAAATGGTTCCTTTCTTTGTGATATACTTCAACCAGCAGTGGTTGAGGCTAAGTTAGGATCTCTAGTGCCGGTTATGGCAGTGACTCATTTCTCCCTCTCTCTCTCTCTCTCTCCCCCCCCCCCCCCCGCCAACCTCTTTTTCCTTTTTATTTTGTTTTTTAAATCTTCAACAGAACATGCAGGAAGGATCCTTGGGGTGTTTTTTTTTGTTTCTTTTTTGTTGCAAATTCATCAAATTGTTATCTGCATTTTATCGGGGTTGTTTCTATATGTTTTCGTTGAACCAGTGAAAGTTGCTATGTATTTCACCTACAAAATGAAGCAAAGAGCAGCTTGCTGAATGTTGTTGGGATGTTATATGCTTCTGTCAAGAAATCTTGTATTAGATATTGTGAACATGCCTATGTTTTGAGCTGATTGGTGTAACCCTTTTCTCTATCCATGCTAAACAGTATGATCCTATTGACCTGCAGCTAGCAAATGTTGGAAAGAAACAAAATTATACTGAGAAACGAAAGAGTGCAAATCTTTCATGCTTTGGGTGCTGATAATGGAATGGAATCTTCTATTTTATCCTTTACAATTCAGAATTTATTAAATGGGGAGATTACTTGATAATAGGATTATTGTGGAAATCTTAAGGAAAACAGCAACACTTGAATTGTCTGCTATATACAAAGGATCACATGGATTGTCTTATACAGATCGATAAAAAAAGGTCGACGGTGATTTGCCTAAGGTCCTACCATATTTTTCAATCACATGTTTTCCCATTATGACTTGGAAGAAGTAATCGGTATTTAGCAATATATCGGGAACAGTTTAAACTACAGAACAAAGCATTGGCAAATATTGAACTGTGGAGAACGCATTTTTATCATATAATACGTTGGATCAGAATGCATTAAGAAAGTGGGTTTTAAGTGATTCTTCCTGCCACCTTCCATGGGTTCTAATGGTGCTTCTCCAAATGATTCATGAAACCCAATTCTCTCTCATTTCCATCTTTCTCTTTTCATTTGAGTATCAGATAGTGAACCACTCTTTACAGATTTGTGGTGGAAAATAAAAGATTGAGATGCAAAACGCGTATAAATCATTATCTTTCTTTGATATTAGGAAAAGGTTCATAATCACCCTTCATTCTTTTTTTTTTTTTTTTTTTAACAAAAAAATCACAATCTAAAAATAAAGAAAAAAGTTGCAAATGTTGAGATTCGAACCCAAGCTTACTTGATGTTACCTCTTAAGGGTGGCTACATGAACCTATATTGTTCTGACTTTTCATTTTTCTTGAAATACCTGTGTCTGACATCCGTGTCCTTCACATATTCGGACATGGGTTTGGGGATATGACCCTCAAGGGACTTTCCAAATACATGAAATTTTTTTAAAAAAATTGAACATAGTCATATCCGACACTCACATCCGAATCCGAGTAAAGGCTTATAGGTTCTTCATTCTTTGCTTTTGGAAGATGTAACATCACTAAAATGAAGGGTATTTGGCTTAATCCTGATAGACTTGTTATCTTAGTTAATTAAAGTAAATAAGCCGATAGCCACATATATCTTTCCCATGATTTGACCATGAGATTTTTTTAAATTGAAAATCTTAAATTTCGAACAGTTTGGCTTGGGGATAGGATATACTTAAGCCTTCCTCCCAGCTTTGTTTCTTAAGCAAAATATTATATATCAAAGATGGAAGTAGTAGCATCCACTTCCTTTTCAATGTTTTGATACTTATACATCTTGGCACACACTAAAAAGTAAATAAAATTCAATGCCCCTACCGTAACTAAGATCCAATACAGATTATCTAGCCTTCCATTGTTTATGTTTTCAGGCAACCACCCAGTAACGTTCCTGATTAGATCAACCAAAGCTGTGCTGACATAGAAAGCAATACCGACAACTAAAGAAACCATAGCTGTAGCTGTGCTTTGCAATGAGGCTGGGAATTCTTGGTAGTACAATGCAACTTGTCCCGGAAAGTGAAAAGCGTCGCCAATGCCAACCACAACAAGCTGCGGAAATAGCCACCAGACTAGCACAAGTTGGTGGTGATTATGGACTATTGTTTTGAGCCGTTTTGATTCCACAAGTGCTGAAATTGCCATGCTAAGGACGTTGATCACGTGGCCTATTCCTATTCGTTGTAGCGGCGTCAGAGGCCGGCCAATCAGCTTCTGCCATGTGGGAAATAGGAAACGATCAAGCAGGGCTACAGAGATGGATGAGGATATTAGGACCACGACTATAATTGATGCAGCTGGGATCTTGAAATTGGAGCCAAGGTGTCGGTCCATTGATAGAGCTTGGATAACTGTTATGCTTGATTGGATTGCTATAGGGGTAGTAAGAAATATACCACTTGACCATATTGGGAAAAGTCTTATTAAAGTTTTGAGATCTTCTACTTGTTGTAAACTGCATAGCTTCCATGGTCTTGCAATTGATCCATCTGAATGAATGTCTCCTTCAGTTTTCATCGCTGCTCGGTTCAAGAACCTACATAAAAAATGTAATGATATTAATATATATATATATATATATATATATATATATATATATAGATTTTGCTAACGAGTGTCTTAAGAGCACTTTTTAATGTTATCATATATAGTAATATATTCATTCAATGCATTGGAAATAATAAATAAAGTTATCAATTACTGCATTTAATACAATGTTACTACTATAAATAGTATACTAAATAATCTTAAAAAATGTCTTAAAAGCACTCGTTAGCAAAACCCTATATATATTAATAATCATTTTATTTTTTATTTCTTCATACGAATACATATATATTTGTTCTTTCTGCAGTTCTTGAAGAATGATGATACACTCATTAAAGTAAGATCACTTCAAGTTCTTGAATGAGGGTTGACCGGAGAACATGCCTTTGGGCTCACCAGTACATTAAAATGTCATGCATCTAAATGATTACCAACTTAAAAGACTACCAAAGGTTGAAATCTCCACGTGATGTGAAAGAACATAAAGTGATACTTTCTTAATGTACGACCTTGAATCATATATATATATATATATATATATAAATATATATGGAGTTTCAAGGGAAAGCCCTCCTATATACCTATATTGATGTTACACTTAAAAGATGATTTGGATAAGGACTGAGCACGATTTTTGTGGCATACTCACTAAATCATCATCTGAATGACTAAAACTTCTCATTGAAGAACCTTCCTAATTAAACTGTGCCAAAAGTGGTCCTAGTTGCTTAAAGTTGACATGGGATGGCAATGTCATTGGTTTTTGCATGGATAATGCTCCCAAAACTTTAAAGTGAGTTTATTGGAAGAGCACAGAGTTTATTTGAACTATTTGCCTGAAAAACTATTTCATTCGGTAGCATTATTATTCACCTTTTTTTGTGAAAGAAGAAATGGATCTAATCATTATTAATGAATAATGTCACTACGCCAAATTTGATATATAACAGCATTTTGAAGTGCTGTGAAAATTTAAAAAAATTGTTGTTGTAAGATAAGACATCATTTATTCATGTGCTGTATATATGGCCGTAGCCTAATATCTTTAGTAGCATTTTTACATATGTATAATAAAACACTTATCAAAATGCTGCTATTTCTACTTTATAACAGCTTTTCATGACCTTTTGCATGCATTTTTCATTTGCTGCAAAAGATCTCAATGATAGCAATTATAAGTGTTACCAAAAGTATTTTTATATGATAAGATTTATAAAAACACATGTCAAATGCTTCTAAAAATTTTAAAAATGCTGTAATTATTGGCCATTATAATATATAACAGCAATATGCAAAATGCTGTCAAAATGTTGCCTTTGTTATTTTTAACAACAATTTGAGAAATGCTATAAAAATGCTGTCTAAAACTAATTTTGGCGTATAATTTTTACCTGAAACTCCATTTTGGTGTTGCAGGCATGACCTTGTTTGTTCCATAGTATTGTTCATGGTAATAATCTTCACTTCTGGATGAGAGCTCGACTTTCCTTTTCCTTACAGCAGCAACGACAACTCGAAGCAAATCCGTAAATGGGCTCCCTCGTGGCTTATCACGTCGATAGAATCGATGTCCAGCCAAAAAAATGGCTAAAGCAATGAAGTTAGCAGCAAAACATAGGCCATATCCAAGCGCCCAACTAATGCTATCCTCAACATAGACAATAACAGTTGAACTTATTATGCAAGATGCAAAAACAGTGAAAAAGAACCAATTGAAGAAAGTTTCTTTATCTTTTGGCTTATCAAGTTGATTTGCTCCCATTGTTGCTAGAGTATAACGACTCCCTCCTAACCCTGCAGATGCCATAGCTATACTCACATATAGGATTGCAAATTCTACTTTTGATGGAGTTTGGCATAAGCTTGATCCAGTTTCACACTGTGGAGGTTTCAAAGAGCCGAGTTTTGCTGTTAAAGTTAGCAGAATCATTCCCTGCAAAAGCTTAATTTGAGTCAAGAAAATGAAGTTTACTTAAACCACCAAAGATAAAAAAAGAATGAAACATAAAACAGGATCATTTTTACCAGCATAGAGATAAAGCTAGAAATTGCAACAACAGGAAAAGTTCCCAAGAAAGAGTCAGCAATGATTGCTCCAAGGATTGGAATCAGGTTCATACAACCATGAACCACATTGGAAATTTGAGTAGCATTAATGCTCTCCACATTGAATTCTTCAACCAGATAGACAATCAGGTTTGCTAACCATCCAAAACCAGACAACATCACTCCTGACAGGGTCCCTGGTTAATTCCAAGTTTGCCAACAAAACACAAACGTTAATCCAACCTGTAATAACATATAGTTGAATCTGAGAAGAAACTATATACTAGCCTGGAATATATATATATATATATATATATATATATATATATATATATATATAAGAGAGTGAGAGAGAGAGAGAGAGAGACCTGTAATGAAGAATAAGGTGATCAAACCACCCTTTTTGCTTATGGAATCTGAAATTTTGGCTTCAATATTGTCAGCAGAGACATGCTTGGACTCTGTGGCTTCTGCCATCACTTGCTGTTGTTGAAGAGTTCTTATCGGGCAATCAATTTATAGCCAGAGATATGCTGTTGTGCTTGTGTCACCTTCTGAGCATCAAGGTGGAAAATTAAGGTAGCAGCAGATAAAAATATTGCAGTAACAAAATAAGCATGTGGGACAAACTTCGTATTAGTTTCCTCTAATAATCAGTGTGAAAGCCTGGGATGCCAAGTAATTGTCACACACCATGCGCGGGGGCATAGTTAAATATTTCATCAGGACTACTGAAACATTTTGAACTCAACAGCGAAAAGGGGAAAAGATATATATTTTTCTTTCAGACAAGTAATTATGGCCATTGTTCCTTCAAGTCAAGATGTTTTTCAAGTGTTTTTCTGAGTTTCCATTTGGTGTAACAACTAGATTTGGATTAATGGTATTGTTCCTTTAATTAATAACCAATTAAACCAAATTAAATTCGGGGTTTAACCCAGTTGATTTATGCAATTACCCTTTAAGAAGTGTCATCCAACAGGTCTGGGATTTGAAACTTAGCATCTGCAATCCCTTCGTTTATCTTCAGGCTATGACTTCTTTTGTTCCAAAAAAAATTAAACCGAACTAAATTACTGGCTAAAGTAATTGTCTCAACCCTAATCATATATACATTATTTTCAAGTTAAATATGAGGGCTAAAATTGTGAAGATTTGAAGAAGCATGAACGTGAGACATTTACTTTGTTAGGTAATGTGTTTAAAATAGTACAATAAATAAATAAATATATATATATATATATATAGATATATATATGAGAATCTTAATCATGCCAATTTATGCAATGCAGTTAGCTTATACTAATAATTATTTATAAATCTTAATCATCAATTAATACTACTATAAAGTTTCACATGGAGATAATCAAACCAATCAAAATTTCATAAAACAATTAATAACAAAAATTAAATTAAACAATCTTTTTTTATATAGCTAAAATCATAAAGAATTAAATTTTGATAACTAAAACTAAAAGTTCAATATTTTGCCAACAGATTACACAACTCTTGGGATTATTAAAAGACTTTGACTTCAATTCATAAATTCATAATTAAAACTTTTTTGGATAAAAAAAAAACATAAATTACACCAAAAAGAAGTTTATATACAGAAAAGATGCCCTAGGGATCATCCTATTGAGACTGATATAATGACTAGAGAGCCAAGTTTCCCACAATTAATAAAACAAAAGAAGCTGCTACTCTCTAAGTTTCAGAATATTTGTCCAATCAAATTTTTTCCCCCAAAAGTTTTTAACATTGAAAATTTTCTAAAAATTGACATCTTTCTAATTTACAAATACATAAATAAATTTGAGGGTGAGTTTTCAATTTTCATGACTCACTCACCCCTATAGCTTCAATTTAATTCAATGGAAATCTTTCAAAGTGATGCAAGATTGTCATAATCATCATACATTAAAATGACTAAATGGTTTTAAGTTTCTAATCCTAGTCAGGAATCTTGTCTGTAAATGAAAATTATTCAATGTTCATATAAATAAATAACATAGCCTTGCTTATCATTGATTACTTTTTAGCAATTTATTTATGAGTTTATTTTTTATATACAGATAACATAATTTTTTTAATTCCATAAATGGAATAAAAAAACTGTCACATGTTTAATTTTTTAATAATTAATTTTTTATTTTCTTAATATACATTAAGGAATATGTGTTATTCTCCTAATTTCGCTTGTGAAATTTTAAAAATTTCACTAACGGTGTAAGAAATCATTTCTCTTTATTATAATAATTATTATTATTTTTATTTTGAAAAGGGATATTATAAGTTTCATTCAAATAATTTAGTTTTGTCTTAAACTGGTGTCATGGTTTGCCCAAGTTTATGCCATTGTTTTCTTTATTAGGCTCACATGCAATTTTTTTTTTTAATTATTTAAAGAAGGAATCAATTTATATATGGATAATAATAAGTAACGATTCCTATCATCCCTTTGCTTACCCTACAAAGGAAATTATCAAAAAGACCATATGTTCAACAGCTTTGCATCTACAAAATTGTCAACTCTCAAGTCCATTTCATAACTTAATTAATGGTTTAACTGTGAATCACTTAATTGAATAGCTTATCATCACATTAACAATGAATAAAAGTTCCTATAAAAAAGCTGAATAAAAGATGTAAAATATGTATTATTATTATTATATTTTATAAAGTTACAAGTACTAGAAATTATTATCAATTAATCAGTTAATAATTTTAATTTGTGTTAGAGTACTCCTAAGAGGGAAAGGAAACAAATGAGTATTTTACATAACTTACATGGTGAAATGATGTTTTTTCCTATTATTTTATAATACACAATAAAATTAGAGAATTACCATATACCTTACATTAAAGAATAATTAATAAATTAATATAATAAATAAAAAACATGTGATAATATTTTAATCTTGTTTGTAGAGTCTAAAATAGTCTTAAATTTAAAATATGTTAAAATAAAGATTATTTTAAACTATAATATATATATATATATATACATATGGATTTATATCTATACATTGTAAAGTTATTTGTATTTATTTTTAAATTTTTTAATGATGTGGTATCATCTGGTTACACTGTCAGTATATCAAATATAAATTCTATACATATTTCAATGTATGAAATAAATAGTTTAAGTACCCACATAATCTCTGTACTGTAGTGAAAAGAGTAAATTAATCTCTGTACTGTAAAAGTGAGTAATTTAGTCCCTGTACAATTGAAATATGTGAAAATGAATAAAATTGATAACGATTTTAATGAAAAACCGTTAAAATACTGACGTGAACTCGTAAAATCTAACAGATTTAGATATATTTCAAGTCATATTTTATTCATAGTCATTAATTCTGTTAGATTTTACGAGTCCACATCAGCATTTTAACGATTTTTCATGAACACCGATATCAATTTTACTTATTTACACCTATTTCAATTGTACAGACATCTAAAAAATTGTACTCTCAAGTCCATTTCATAACTTAATTGATGGTTTAACTGTGAATCACTTAATTGAGTAGCTTATCATCACATTAACAATGAATAAAAGTTCCTATCAAAAAGCTGAATAAAAGATGTCAAATATGTATTATTATTATTATTATTATTATTATTATTATTATTATTATAATAAAGTTACAAGTACTAGAAATTATTATCAATTAATCAGTTAATAATTTTATTTTGTGTTAGACTCCTAAGAGGGAAAGGAAACAAATAAGTATTTTACATAACTTACATGGTGAAATGATGTTTTTTTTCCTATTATTTTATAATACACAATAAAATTGGAGAATTACCATATACCTTATATATTCAAAATAATTAATAAATTAATATAATAGATAAAAAAATGTGATAATATTTTAATCTTGCTTGTAGAGTCTAAAACCGTCTTAAATTTAAAACATGTTAAAATAAAGATCATTTAAACTATAATATATATATATATATGGATTTATATCTATACATTGTAAAATTATTTGTATTTATTTTAATTTTTTTTAATGATGTGGTATCATTGTCAGTATATCAAATATAAGCCTATAAATATTTCAATATATGAAATAAATCTACAATGAAGTCTCCTGGTTTGGATTTTCTTCCACTTCCTGTTCAAGATTTTGATACTTATAAAACTTAGCACACACCAAATAATAACCAAAATTCAGTAACCCCAAGACGACGAAAGTCCAATAAACATTGTCAAGCCTTCCATCGTTTATGTCGTTTGGTAGCCATCCTGTAACATTCCTGATCAGATCAACCACAGCTGTGCTGACATAGAAAGCGATCCCGATAACTATAGAAATCATCGAAGTTGCTGTGCTTTTCATTGAGACAGGGAATTCCTGATAGTACAATGAAACATTTCCTGGAAAATGAAACGCTTCTCCAATCCCAACAACAATGAGTTGCGGAAACAGCCAAAAAGATAGCATAGGAACTATGGCACTGGTAGTGGCACCCTTCTGATCTTGGAGGTGGTTTTCATGGGCTATTTTTAGCCTTTTTGATTCCACCAGGGCTGAGATTGCCATGCTTAGGATATTGAAAACATGGCCGATTCCGATTCTTTGTAAGGGTTTTAATGACTGGCCAGTCAGAGTCTTCCAGGTGGGGAGTAGAAACCGATCCAACAGGGCGATAAAGATGGCTGAGGAGATTAACACTATGACTACGATAGATCCAGCTGGGATCTTGAAATTTGGCCCGAGGTGACGGTCCATTGCTAGAGCTTGGAGAACTGTCATGCTGAATTGAATTGCAATAGGGGTGGCTAAAAATACTGTGCTTGCCCATATTGGGAAAATTCTGAGCAGAGTTTTCAGGTCTTCCACTTGTTGAACTGAACATATTCTCCATGGTTTGGCAATTGATCCATCTGATTGGATGTCTCCTTCAGTTTTCAATGCTGCATGGTTCAAGAACCTACATGAAATCAAGAGACTTGATCAATTAAAAACCCACATCAGAAGAATAATAATCTTCTTGTTTGATTACTTAATGATTATATTGTTCCGATTCTTCATTTTTCTTGAAGTATTCGTGTCCGACATATATCCGAACATGAGTATGGAGATATGACCCTCCAAATACCTTTCAAATACATGAAAAAATTGAAAAAAATTGGACATACCCGTATCCGACATTCACACACCCGAGCCCGAGTAACATAAGTTCATACCTGAAGCTGCGTTTAGGCGTTGCAGCTACGGATTTGTTGGCTCCATCATTATTCTCATGGTAATAATAATCCTTAGATTCAGATGAAAGCAAGATATTCCTCTTTCGTATAGCAGCAACAATGACACGAGCTAAACTCGTGTAAGGGCTTCCTTGTGGCTTGTCATGCCGATAGAAACGTTTTCCCAGTAAGAAAATGAGCAAACCAATAAAATTAGCAGCAGCACAAATTCCAAATCCCAATCCCCAACTAATACTATCCTGAACATAAACGATGACTAAAGAACTTATAACACAGGCTGCATAAAAGGTAAAGAAGAACCAGTCGAAGAAAATTCCTTGATCCTTAGGATTATCAAATTGATTAGCTCCTAATGTTGCTAAAGTAAAACGTACAACCCCAAGGCCTATTGATGCCAAAGTAATACCAATATATAAAACAGCTAATTGAAGTTTTGATGGACCATGACATAAACTTGATCCAGTTTGACATTTTTCAGGTCTCAAGTAGCCAAGTGTTGCTGTTAAGGTTAGAACAATCATTCCCTGCAAAGGTAAAAAAAGACATTACAATTTTACAAATCAAACTTCTTAACTAAATTGATTGATATTCTAGAAAGATTGTAAGTTAATTAAGAGTGGTATATAACTATATATATATATATATATATATACCAGTAAAGAGAAAGCTGAAGAAATTGAAACAACATGAAAAGAACCAAGGAAAGAGTCAGCCAAGACTGCTCCAATAAGTGGAATCATATTGATGGAACCGTTGACCACATTTGATATCTGAGTAGCGTCAATGCTCGCAACATTGAATTCTTCGATCAAATACACAATAAAATTCGTCAGCCATCCCCAACCAGCTATCATCAATCCTGTCAAAGTTGCTGGTGAATGAAACACCCCAACATGACACAAATGAACGTTTCATAATTACAACATAGTTTTATTAGACGTGTCTAAAAGAGACAAAGAGAGAGAGAGATCAGAGGGAGACCTGAAACAAAGAGAAAGGTGATCCAACCACCACGTTTTTGGCCGGAACTTAACATCTGTGCTTCGTAGTAACCAGCTGAGACAGAACCATTCATGTCGTTGCTATAATCAGTACCAGCTGATTGTTGCAACTCCATGGATGACATTTTAGCCTTGGGGTTTTGAACTTGAGATGCTTTCTGTCAGGCAGTCATTTATAGATCCAAAGATATTTGGTTTTATGCTAGTGTCTATATATATATAAATTTTTAGTAATCCAATAATTGCCCACTTTTTTTTCTTTCTCACGTAATGTTAATTAATTGCAATAATGAGACTCTATTACCTCAAAGTAAAGATTTGGAAAAAGATATGCATAAAATCATAAGAATTGGATGTTGATCAATAAATGGTCTTTTCCATGAATCCATTAGATAAATTTTGTTGTATTTGCTGTAAAGTTAGTGTGCCAGGTCGCCCCTTTATTTTATTTGTTTTGGGTGGGGTTGTTGAGGGGTAGAGAAAAGGGGGAAAAATGGTAAGAAAGAATGAGAAAAAAAAAATTGTGTGTTTGTGTTTAAAGTATTATAAATTTATATAAATTTTTATATGTTCATAATTCGATTTATGTATATTTTTAAACGTTCGTGTATCCATATCGTATTTGTGCTATTTTTCGTGTTGTATTTTAATTTTTTTCTATATTGTATTCGTGACATGTTCGTGTTCTTTTTATTTTATTTTTGTTTTTCAAAGTATTATAAATTTATATAAATTTTTACACGTTAATAATTTATTTTATGTATATTTTTACACATTTGTATATTCGTGTTGTATTCATGTTATTTTTCGTGCTGTGTTTTCATTATTTTTTCAATTTTGTGTTCGTATCTTGTCTTAATTCATCTTATATTTTACATAATTTGTTGTGATTCAATTTAGAGAAAAAATTGTGTGTTCGTGTCGTATATCAATTTATGACATATTTTGCATAATTTATCATAGTTATTCAATTTAATGAAAAAATTATGTTCGTAACGTGTTCGTATTTTTTTTTTGTATTTTCAAAATATTATAAATTTATATAAATGTTTACAAGTTAATAATTAGTTTTACACAATAATTTACATAAACTATTATAAATTTACAAAAAAATTTGCACGTAAATAATTCGTTTTATATATATTTTCACACGTTCGTATATTTGTGTCGTGTTCATGTTCATGTTATTTTTCGTGTTGTGTTTTAATTATTTTTCCTATGTTGTGTTCGTGTTATGTCTCAATTCATACATATGTTACATAATTTGTCATAGTTATTCAATTTAGAGAAAAATTTGTGTGTTCGTATTCGTGTAATTTTTTTTGTGTTTTTAAAATATTAAAATTTATATAAATTTTTACACATTAATAATTTATATAAAGTATTATAAATTTATATAAACTTTTACACGTTCGTGTATTCGTGTTGTGTTCATGTTACTTTTCGTGTTGTGTTTTAATTATTTTTTCTATGTTGTATTCATATCGTGTCTCAATCATCTCATATTTTATGTAGTTTGTCATTCTGATTTAATTTTTAAAAAAAAAATTTATGTGTTCGTATCGTGTCTCAATTCATTATATATTTTGTATAATTTGTCATAGTGATTCAATTTAAAGAAAATTTTGTGTTTTCATAAAGTGTTCATGTTATTTTTTTCTGTTTTCAAATAAATTTATGTAAATTTTTTTATGTTAATAATTAATTTTATACGTTATTAATTTATGTTCATAACATTATTGTCATTACTATTAAAAAAAATAGAAAACGAATCGTTTTATCTGCAGCGTAGCGCGATTTTTTTTCTAGTTAATTAATAATTTTTTCATGAGTTGAAATATAGGTAATGGCCCACCAAAAGTTACATCATATGATTTTTTTTAAATTTTTTAAATATTTATATTTGACATCTGTATTCAACATATATTCAGACATGAATATAAAAATATATATGATTTTCTAAATATATTAATTTTTAAAAGAAAAATTAAGTATATCTAAATCCTATATTCATTTTGAATTGAGTAACATAAATTAAAAGTGTGAAATTGTTATACACAATAGAAACTTTTGTTTCTTTTATTTTAAATTACGGTAGCTGAAACTGAAATGTTCCTACCAACTATAAGTTTTGACAATTAAGGTCTAAAGCATAAAAAAGTAAAATTTGCATAGATAATTAGGAAACAATAATGTAAGTTGCAACTTGTCTTTAAAAAAAAAAAATACTAAGAAATCATTTTGTCTTAAAAGTGTCCATAAGATCAATAAATATGTTATTTAATACAAACGAAGGTTGTCCTGAATTAGGGCTGTAATCGAGCCGAGCCAAGCTCGAATATTGAAAAGCTCGAGCTCGAGCTCGATTCGAAACTCGAGGCTCGAAGCTCGGTTCGAGCTCAATCGAGTATCATTTTTTAAGCTCGAGCTCGGCTCGAGATAAAATTCAACTATTCGAGCTCGACTCGATTAGGCTCGTTTATATACTCGAGCTCGAGCTCGAATTAAGGGTTTTTAAGTATGTATATATATATTAAGGGTAAAATAGTAAATTAATAATAAAAATATTATAAATAAAAAGCTCGATTAGGCTCACGAGCTGCTCGAATCGGGTATTAAGATACTCGAACTCGGCTCGCTCGATAGCTCGAGCTGCTCGAGCTCGAGCTCGGCTCGATAATGACCGAATCGAATTCGAGTTTTTTTCAAGTCGAACTCGAGTAGCTTGCGAGCACAGGTGTCTCGTTTACACCCCTATCCTGAATGGAAGGGACTCTGGTCGCCTTTTGGATGCAGCAAACTTTTTTGAGAGAGATCCTCGTTTTGGCTTCCGACAATACCTCAGAAGATAATTAGTCCTAAACGAAGTCTGAAGATATCTTAGAAAACCTAAAAATATATATATTATTTAATTAATTTATCAACGGGAAACATGAAAACTTTGTTTATTTAATTAATTATTACAAAAGAAAAATGCAACTTGTTTATTAAAAAAAAGTAAAATTTTTTTTTTTTATGTATGAGAATCAAGAATGGAGATTATTTTATATACATATATTTGTGTGTAAGAAAGAAAGAATTGAAAGACCTGCAACAAAGGCAAATGTGATTCAACCAATTATGTTATTCGAATTTTTTATTTTTTATATAATATTTATGTTTAATATTTATTTTTGATATATATTTAAATATGAATATAGGAGTATTATCTTTTAAATATATGAAAAAATATGTATTAAACTTATAATGTTAATTATATTTAAATATATTATATTATGTTTATTATAATATTTTATATTTATTAAAAATATTATATTTATATCGTGTTTAGAATTACGAACATTAAACCCTGAATTCAAACAAATTAACTCTTCTATTATATTTAAAAAATTGTTCAATTGATTATTGAATAATTAAAATATTAAGTGATAATCCTGTGTTTATTAAGTAACTAAATAGAATATGTCCATAATAATTGTTAGCAATATTTTATTATGAGAAAAATAATTGTCATCATGTTGGCATAGGGACAATTATTACTAGACATGATGACAAAAGAAAGACTATATTTTCTTTAATCTGGAGGGTTTTTTTTTTTCTTTTTTTTTAATTTTTAATTACTACCTTAAATCGTTCAATCATGCCCCGTATTCCATTTAATAATATTGGAAGGGAGACTTTAGTTCATAGTATTTGAAAATTTTAAAATCATTTTCTTTATTATATTAATTTAAATATAAACTAATACAAAAGAATAATGCAACTTGTGTTTGAAAAATGATGACAATCATTTATTTAATAACATGAGACTACGAACTTTGGACTATTATACAAGGAATTTTTAATACTAAATGTTTGGTAAAAAGAAAGAAAAATGGGATATGAACTACCTTACTCAAATTTTTTAATTTTTAAAAGTATTTTTGTCTGATATTGGTATACAAACACATATTCGAACATGGATACGAGAATTGATCTTTTAAATATATAAAAAAAAAAAAATTTAAAAATAAATATATCATACCGAACACATTCGTATCTGGCACTCACCTTAAATCCAGATAACCCTAAATCCGAATAACATAGGATATGACTATGATAAAGAATAAGGGAATTTAAACATGAAATATCTATTTTGAGGGTGATTGTGAGATCAGGAATGGTATGGTATATCTCCCATAATTTTTCGTAAGTTCTCACTTCATGAAAGAGAAGGAACACATTCAAACCTATTATCTTGTTTGAAAGGTAGTTAATACCGTACCGATGGATATATCGTTTTTATTCTAGTACTGCTACGTACTGATACTGGTGTATTTCAATATACCGTTTCGAATTTACCGATATTGTTCAAATTCTTTATATATATAACCTATTTTCAAGTTTTATAATAAAATATATATCATATACATATATAAATATAAATATACTTCAATTACCTACATAAAATTATAAATTATAAATATTTAATATCCAAAAATTTTAAACATTAAATAAATAAAATAAATATATAAATATATAGTAAATTATTATCAATTAAATTCAATAGATTAATTTAATAAATATATTTATTTTTAAATGTAATTATGAAGGAAAAAAAATAGAAATTGATTGAAAACAATCGAACTAGTGAAAAAAAAAATCTTATACCAACCGATGCGAACCAGTACGTGCCGATATTGATTGGTACAAGCTGATAAGACCGGTACAAAACCGAAATGGTACAATATTAGTACCATTTCGTTTTACCTTAAAACCAATACGTATCGGCCGGTACCGATATGGTACAGAGTATCCTGCTTGTTTCTCCATCAACTTGCACTTTCTTATCAACATTTTGATATTTGTATAAGCTAGCAAAGACTAGTAAATAACCAAAATTGAGCAACCCTATCACAACCAAGGTCCAATATACCTTGTCTAGCCTTCCATTGGTTTATATTATCAGGTAAAACTACCCTGTAACATAGCTGATCAGATCAACCAGAGCTGTACTTACTTGTTAAGCGATCCCGATAAACAGCAGAAACCATGGCAGTTGCTGTGCTTTTATGAAACAGGGAAATCCTGATGGTTCAATGTAAGTTGTCCTGGGGGAGATGAAATGTTTCTCTAATGCCAACCAATACTAGTTGTGGAAATAGGCATAAGGCCAGCATAGGCAACCCTGCTGTGACTGAAGGTTGTGATCATGGGCTATTTTGAACCTTTTTAGACTCCACCAGGGCTGATATTGCCAGGCTTAGCACAGTGAACATATGGCCTATTTCGCATTCGTCGTAGGGGCGTTAACAACTGGACGGTGAGCTTCTTCCAGGTGGGGGAATAGAGACTTGAACTATTACTATGACAGATGCAGCTGGGATTTTGAAATTGGAGCTCAGGTGATGGTCCATTGCTAGAGCTTGGAGAATCATCATCATGCTGGCCTGAATTGATATAGGGGTGCCTAAGAATTTTTTATTTCAATGGAAGAATCATAACTTATGCTTTTCAGAAACAATTCCAAACTAATAACTTCGATTCTTAAAAATATGTGGAGTATATAAAAGTTTATACCTGAAACTCCCTTTAGGCATTGCAGCCATGATCTTGTCCCTTCCATCATTCTCATGGTAATAATCCTCACTTTTGGATGATAGTTTAACATTTCTGATTTCTGTTTAGAATAGTGGGCATCACAACACGAGCTAACCCCGTAAACGGGCTCCCTTGGGGCTTGTTGTCTCGATAGAAACAGTTTCCCAGTAAGAAAAAAGACTAAAGCAACAAAATGAGCAGCAACACATAAGCCAAAGCCCAATCCCCAGCTGATACTATCCTCAACATACACGATGCCTATGGAACTTAAAAGACAAGATGCATAAAGGACGAAGGAGAACCAGTTGAAGAAAATTCCTCGATCCTTAGGCTTCTCAAACTGATAATTCCTCCCATTGTAGCTAGAGTGAAGCGTGTTGAACCAAGAACGCTATAGATGCCGAAGTAAGACCAGCATACAAGAGGCTTAATTGAACTTCCACATGGTTGAGGCCTCAAGGAGTCAAGTGATGCTGTTAAGGCTAGAAGCACCGATCCCTGCATCAGAAAATAGAGATTGTTTTTAAAATTGAATTTCTCTGATTGATCTACCTGAAGCTTCAATGTGATCGTGAAAGTAATTCCGAGAGGAATGATTCCATATGCAAGTGAGCAGACCAATAATATGATATAAGAATGAATGAATGAAAGTTACTTAAATCATTGTAGCTAACAGAATAAGATATATTGTTTACCAGCAAAGCAAAACCAGAACAAATTGAAACACAGCAGAGTCGCTGGTTAACACAGTAGAACACAAATTAGGGCGAGATTATTTTTTTCCATGCAGGTACATGCACATGCATGTATTTGTAACTTTTAAAAGAGAAACAGAGGATTCAAGAGACCTGCAATAAAGGGTAAAGGTGATCCAACCGCCGCATTTGTCAACAGAACCTGAAACCTGTGCTTCTTTGTTACCAGAGACAATACCATCCATGTTGTGTCTGAGTTGTTGCAACCCCATGGGTGGCATTTCAGCTTTTGTCCAAACTTTCCTGTTAGGCAGCCATTATATAATACAGATATCAGTTTTTTTTTTTTTTTAATCTTATGTATGTCCCACTGTTGTTAGTCTTTTTGTTGATGGAATATATTCAAATCAGCATTTGACAGAAAATTCTAAAATAAGCATAATTCTTCATTAGGTTACTTTATCATACAATAATTATCAGCAGTTCCCTTTACCAAACCAAACAATTGTATTTGTATTACCAGAATGAGCGAATTTAAACTTCGATGCTCAACTATTCTAGTTCCCAACTGCAAGTTGCAACCACCAGAATGACTACATTTTCTTAAGTAGCTTATTCCATGCAATTTGCAATTTTTCCGGCTTGTTGACATCCTCTGGCTGATGGAGAAAATCATCTCAACAAGGTTCTCTATCTTTAAGAGCAAAATTTGTTGCTTAATATGACAAGGGAAACCAAAACTTGATTATGAGATTCAATCAAGTCAACGAAGTTTATGATCTTGATCCTAGAAGAGATGATAAACCAAATGAGAAATACCATCAGTAATGGTGAAGTTAATGGCTGATGTAAAATAAGCCCGAAACCAAGTCACCAACCAAAAAAATAGGAGAAGAAACACCTTAGTCTTAAGTCTAAAGTACTTGCACAGTTACACCACAAATAGACTACAGCACCTTGCCTAAGTCAACAACACGTGTTCTTACAAGTAGTTTCCGAAGTCCTAACTCATACTATTAGCTTAATGTGAGAATTAAAATGTAATTCTTCGACATAGGCCTGATGTTTATGCAAAGGAAAAGAAAGAAAGCTTCATCATGAAGACCATTTAAACCAATGGACTTAAAGTCAATCATAAACTGTTTCAATTTTTTAATTGAATTTTGAAAGATTGAAGAGAGAAAAGGAAAGGCAGAAAAGAAAAGTAGGAAAATCTGAAAGACTCCCTTGAAAGAGATTTATAACTCCTTCTCTTTACTAAACCCCCCCACCCACTATCTGGAGTTATAGATCTAAAATATTTTGGAACCAGAAACTTAATACTTGTCTTTCAATGATGCAAAGAACCAGATTCTTGGCAAAGTGTAGATGCCTATGATTTAGAAAGTAGAAGCAGCCATCGACCGGAACTCAATAAGTTCCTCACTATCAGCATAACCATATAAATGCTCTTTCTTCCTAATAAAAAATGGATGCACCTTTTTATTATTCCCCATTGAGTTCAATAATGGTTGAATTACCAAGATGATCAAATGAAATGTATCCTCATCTATGATGCATGTCTAGAATCACTACCGATGATCAGCTGGACCTGAGAAAATGCAGTGAGGTGACAGCTTAGTATCCAGGCAAAACAGTCATACTTTTTTGGTTTCAGACTTTTAGTTCACTAAATCATACCAATTTCAAAGGTTCCTGTGCTTTTTAGCTATTCTATGTTGAGGAGATGTTCTATCAAAAACCAATACCAAATAAAAGGCAGGCTTGTTCTTTGGAGTCTTGTACTTCTACATCCAACAACAGCAGATGATGTTGTATGGCAAAGATATTCAACAGTGCATCAACTTTAACTTAAAATGAATTTCGACATAAATGTCAATTTTTATTAATATTTGTTACAACAGGATTGATATTTGGCTGGGTTACAGTAAACCAAATACAGCACAAAAAAATTGCATGTGATACATTCAGAAGAGATCAAACAAATAACATATAAAGACATATCAGAAGTGAAGAAAACACAAATTTATGAAGTCTTGTGGCTTGTGAAGCTTGCAAGGGACTGACCTCATGAAAGCTAAAATCAAGGGGCAGTCAACTCGGCGAAGCCACTTCAAAGATATTGCAGATGCAAAAATAGGATGCTTCAGTCTGCAACCCACAAGCCTATTCTGGTTGCTATCAATCAGCCACCACAAACTTTTACATCAAAGATTACTTGGACTGGTGCATTTAGAAGATAGAAGTATCTATCGAGCGAAACAGGAGAAATATATTTTTATTATTAAGCATAATCTGGATTCAGACCTAAGGCCTCCTTGTAAATCATGTCCTTCATCTGCTCTTCTCCCAACAGTTGCTGCTCAAAGTCGAAAGAAAATGGCACAGTGCAGACTGGTTCATCAGCTATGTCGTGTAATCTTTCAAGATAAGGATGGGCCAATGCTTCTTCAACTGTCCACAGACAAATTTAACTTTAAGGTAAGAAAAATAAAGAATTGCCTTATTCAGCCAGTACAAATTTGAGTCTCAATTAAATGACCATAAAACTGGGAGGTTTTTATTTCCATGATGATTAACAAACAGAGTTCACATTATTCTACAACAAAATCATATAATTATAGTTAATAAATTAAATTCATGAATCAATAAGAGCATGACGGTAAACGTTGCTCACCAGTAATTCTTCTGGTCGGATCAAATGTCAACATTCTGTCAATGAGATCAAGAGCCAACCGATTAACATGTGGGAAAGCATTTGCTAGCGGTTGGCGAGGATGTGCAGGGAGCTGCCTGATGTATCTTCTTGCATCCTCATTTCGGAGAAATCCAAGATCAGATTCAGTTGGTGTGCCAAGCAGCTATAAAGCAGAAAAGTCAATGGTAAGCATTCATCCAAACAAAAAAACAAAGAAAAAGAGAACATGGAAAGAAAGCAGCTCAATCCAATACCACAGTAAAAATAACAAAATTACAAGTTTATCATTGCCATGTATACTAAGTTAGTTAATATCCTCAGCTACTAATAATTTGTCTAAATCCAAACTTTAGAAGTGTAAAATGCTAACCTAATGGAAGGTATATATAATCAGCATAGAATCCGAATTAGAGAATTAGCTGTAACATGTATCTTGAGTTAGAGATTATTTCATGGACTCCCCATTGATCAATCTTTCCCCTTGTTGCAATTCTTGTAAGTTTATACCATATTATTAAGCATTTTCCTCACTAGTCACTATGAAGTCAGCTAGATCTATTCAACATTTTCTTAAATTTCAATTTACCTCAGTCAATAAACGCATTTGATGTACATGATCCTTTCCAGGAAACAAAGGTTTTCTATTCATGAGCTCCATAAAAATGCAACCAACAGACCACACATCTATGGCGGCTGTGTAGTCTGAAGAGTTCAGCAATAGCTCCGGTGCCCTATACCATCTCGTGACAACATATTCCGTCATAAACTCGTTCTCAGCAGTAGGTCGAGCGAGACCAAAGTCACAAATCTTAAGATCACAACTAGCATTCAGCAACAGGTTGCTGGGTTTCAAATCTCTATGAATCACATTCGCAGAATGAATGTACTTCAGTCCTCGAAGAATCTGATATAAGAAATACTGCATACAATACAATAAAATAAAATAAAATCAACATAGACTTATTTATACATGATAATTATATCTTTAATAAGAATAATAAAAGGGTATAAGGAAGTTGAGTAATACCTGACAATGCTCCTCAGATAAACTCTGATTGGAGCGAATGATTTGGTGAAGATCGGTATCCATGAGCTCTAAGGCAATGTAAACATCAGCAAATTCTCTTCGCAAAGGCGGAGGAATGACATCTCTAATTGCAATAACCTGTTACAATGCATAAAATCATTACTTTAGAATCTATCAAAGCTCAATATTCACGTCTAAGGTTCCAACTTAATTTTTTTAAAGAAAAATAAATAGAATTCCTATGAGAAAAGAAATTCATGAACTTGGTCAAAATTTTGAATTAAGGTTTCCATTTCCTTGACAAATAGTGATTTTTTTAATAAACTTTCATTTTAAAATTTTTGCTACTCTTTTTTATCTCCTAAAATATGCAATAAAATTTAAAAAAATTCAAAACAAAAGAAAGAAAGAAAAAAAACCTTACGTTTTCGTGATCCAAATGTCGAAGGAGCTTAATCTCACGAAGCGTACGCTTCGCGTCCATGTGATTATCGAAAGCGTTGGCGATTTTCTTTACCGCTACCATCTCATTCGTCTCCGAATTCAACACCGAGCTTCAAAATCCAAAAATTTAAAAAAAAAAATTCAAAACCCAAACCGAAAAATAAAACTAAAAAAAACAAATAATTTTTTTAAATCGCATACCAAACGATGCCATAGGCTCCACGACCGATCGGCATGATCGGAGGCCGATACTTAGACGTTATCTCAAATAAATTTCCAAAAATATTGTACTGAATAAATTGACCGCCATGTGTATGAATCGCCGGAAAATCTCCGAACTGACCACCGGCGTTTCCAGGAGCAACGTTAGCCATTTCGTTTCCTTTTACTGTTTTCTTTTGACTCTTATATTTTTCTTTCTTTTGCTTTCTCTTTGAGGAAAGGAGAGAATCAAAGGCTTTTTATATATAGGGAAAAATTAGTAATCTTTTTGGAATTTCAGTGAGAGTTTGAGACTTGAGAGAGTTAGGAGCCTCGTGTTTGCTACGAGGAAGGAGGAAGGAAAACGCGCGAGAAACTGAGGGACGCGTTTAATGGAGGGCTGAGATTGTAGCCGCCTCTAAATCTACGGTTGAGATTTGATGAAGTTCTGTCAACGGTCTTATTCGCCTCCTTAAATGCCTTTTGACTTTCTGGGTCAAAAAACATGCATTCATCATTCTGACCTTTTGTGGAAATCTTTTGGGAAAATATGAAAAACATGCAGTGCACAGTAGATTTATTGTCAAATGGTGTAATGAATAAAAGTTATTTGAAAAAGAGAAATGAATAATTAAAAATTATTATAAAGGATATTGTAAAGACAAAATTATCCTTCATGAAAAAACTTACTTTTCTTTTTTATTTCATTAAGGAAATATTATTTTTTAAAAATTTTAATTGAAAATAAATTTAAAAAATAAAATTTTTAAATATATATTTTTTTAAAAATTTTAAAAAATTTAAAAAAATAAATAAATATTAATTTTAGGCATATTATTTTTATTTTTTTAATTTTTTAATTAAAAAAAGTAAATAAAAAATTTAAAATTTTATTTTTTAAAATTAAAAAGTTTTTATTTTCAGAATATTTATTTTTTAATTAAAAATTAAATTAAAAAATAAAAGAAAAAGAGAAGAGAAAGTTTTTTTATCAAGGATAATTTTGTCTTTACAATATCCTTTTTAACAATTTCTATTTATTCATTTCTCTTTTTCAAATAACTTTTATTCATTACACCATTTGACAATAATTCTACTGTGCACTGCATGTTTTTCATATTTTCCCAAATCTTTTTCCTACGCGTTTCATTGTGATAATGCCCCAAACAGAAGATAATAACAATTGAAAAAAAGGATCTTTTTCTTTTTCATTTTCAACTTTCTTTTGTGCCAAAGAAGTAAGGAAAATATTAAATATTAGTTCCGTATCCAATGGTTCAAGGGCTTTCCATGAGAAGAAAAAAAAGAAGGAAAAGTGCCAAACTTCCTCTTTTTGTCAAATTTTTGCGGGTGAAAGATAAAACTTCACAAATCTGTTCTCAAATCCAAACCATTAAAAGGAAAAGAAAAGAGATTCTAAAAAAATGTTGAACTTTAGCCTTTTTAATTTTATTTAATTGAATGGATAACAATTACTGATCCAAAACTAGATTGTTCGTAAACCACCAAACATAAATTGCCATTGGAGTCGTCGACTAGGAAGTAAAAAAGAAGTATTACTATAAATAAAACCACTTTCCATTACCAACTAACTAAATTTGGTGATTAAGTTTGTTTATTAATAGTAGTAATTTTTTGTCCCGTTTCTTGCCTTAATTGTGAATGAAACACGATGGCAATTGCTGTTTAGCTGTCTGGGTAATTGGCTAAATTAAAATAATAATTCAAATCTAAAACGAGTATATATCTCAGCTTATCGTTAAAGAAATAGTTTAATTAATGTCACGCTATCTTATTTGAATTCGAAAATAAATATTGGATACAAATATTCGATACAGATATATTCAATTTTTAATTTTTTTTTTGTTTATATTTAAAAGATTATATTTTCATATTCATGTAATATAAATATTTTAAGAATATGAAAAATTCGAGTGACATAAATATCATATCATTAACTTGGTTTTTTTTTTTTTTTTTTGCAGTTGAGAGGCTACAAAAGTTGAATCCTAATAATTAAAATTAAGAGTTAGATACTTTATAGCATGGCAGCACCATTATAAGCACGGTTAAAAGGTTATTGGATTTTGCTTACAGAATGTCCTAAGGACATTTTTAGCACATTTTTAGTCAATTAAGACACTTTTTAAGATTATCAATATAATAATATTTTTATTCAATACATTAAAAAAATAAATTTATTAATTATTGTATTTAATATAAAATTATTACTATAAATAATATATTAATTAATCTTAAAAAATTCCCTATGAAAACTCGTTAGCAAAACTCTTTTTGCAATACGTTCATTCGTAACAAAATATTTTTTTTGTGCGGTGGTAAAAAAAACCATGTTTTTTTTTAGAAAAGATACTATTTCACCTTCACCAATCGAGTAGCAGATATCTAACATATTCATATCTAATGATTTTCACAAAATGAAAAAAAAAAAACCAGAAAAAAATGGATCCAGATCACCTGCAGGAATGATTTGGAAGATCCAAAACAAAAAATAGTGATATTTGCTAGCAACAGCAGAAATGATTTGAAAGATCTAAAACCAAAAATAGTGATATTTGCTAGCAACGACATAATGGAGACAATCACTCAAGATAGATTGATCCGAAATCTGATTAAGGCCAAACCAATTGCCTGGAACTGGGAAATGAGCAAGTCTAAATAACCTGATCAATGACAAAAGATTAACCAATACTTACCATTTTTGGTGTTTTAACTCTAAAAACAGGGCATTCGAACATATAGGTAGAACAGCATTATTAAGCAGGAAGAGAATTGGTAATTGCATATCTGCAGCAATGCATTATCGAATCATATATGCAACAAGGGTAATAACCAAAATGGGCACTTGCATTTGGAAGAAATTGTATATTATTTTATCTAGAAAAGCTTAGTCCCATTGGAAAATCTCTCCAAATTCCGTTCAACATGTTCAACAAAATAAAACCACAAAACCACCCAAATTCTTTAACCAACAACTGCTTACTAACTAAACTTCTGAGAGATTACAAAACCCAATACATCTGTGGAGGCAAATGTTGTTGGCTCCTGTTTTGCACAAACATCAGCTTATGCAACAGCAAATCTGCAAGACAATATAGAAACAAACTATAAGTACTTTTACAAGCAGAGTGAAACCATGTACAACCACATAATTTAAGTTTAATAAGATATTAATGCAAGTATTACCCTAGCTCAGAGAGGTTCAGGTGAGCTTCAGTGTAATCAGCAAAGAAGGCATCCTCATCCTGCAAATAGGTGAAAAATCATCAAAATAAATAAACATTGAAATGAATAGAAAAGAAGACTGAAGGAAAGAGTTACATACAGCAGCATATTTATCAACCAATGGACGGAAAACAGGGTCAGACAGGAGAACTTTGTCAGTTGGCAATTGCAAAAGGCCTTCCTTCTCTCCAGACAAGAGCTCCCTATAAAATAATATTACCCAATTAGGGAAAATTCTAAGAAAAGCCCCTTAAAGTAGGCTTCCCGTAAACTACAAAAATTAATGTAATTTGTCATGTTTATACGAAAAAAAAATACATAAATAAATGACAACTTTCAATTTACATAAATACATGACATATCCTTTAATGATTTATGTAATTTGTCATGTATGTAATTGTCATGTTTTATATATAATTTGTCATGTATATATATTATTTGTCATATTTATATGTAAAAAAAAAATTATATAACTACATTACAACTTTCAGTTACATATGTAATTTGTCATGTTTATATGTAATGGAACCTATTTTAAGCTCACCATAAAGAGCTTACCCTAGAACTCCCCCCAGTTAGCATCAACTTAATGGATTCGAATTTGCAACAAATGAAGGAAATGCATGACTCATAAATAAAAATTGAAACTCACTTGAAGTAAGAGTTGTCAAAGATGAGAGGGTTGAAAGTCCATGGTCCCTCAAATCCAGACCTCTCCTTGTGGCACCTTCCCTACATCAAAGACAAAGAAGAAAAATATATACCATTAAGCCAAAAAAGCAAAACAACATTTCAAACTTGAAGAAAACAAGGGAATTTGAAAAATTTATGAACAGACCAGGGTGTGGCCACCAGAAAGAGCAACAATATCCTGGTCGCTAAGACCCATTTGATGACCAAAGACCTGCCTCAAGTGATCAGATCCTGCAAGATTATTTATCATAAGATTAAATAAATATCATCACTAAGACAAAGCCATCGATTTTATTCTCAATAGAAAAAAGGCATTTCAAAACAAATAGTATAAACTAACCCAAGGTAGCATTAGGCAGACGACCCTCAGGTGGTGGGTGAGGCTTGTCCTGGCATTTGTCACAAAAAGCTTGTAGGTAAATAGATTACAATAAGAATATAAATTAACAGTACTGACAACCTATGCTGTTCTGACTCTTCATTTTTTTTTTTGAAGTACCCGTGTCCGACACAAATTCGGACATGCGTATAAACATATGATCCTATAAAGATCCTCCAAATGCATGAAAAAATTTAAAAAAAATTAAACATACTCATATCAGACACATATCCGTATGCGAAGCTCACACCCAAATCCGAGTAACATAGGTTACAACTTCAAGAATTCAACAACTCAATTAAAATTTACTTAAGTTTTGCTCAAAACAACAGTAGCTTACTACTGTTCTATATATCTAACCATTTTACAAAGAGGAAAACCTTCTAAAATATTCAGTACCTAATCTAAGTAACCCACTATTTTTTTTCCAAAAAAATGGTGTACTCTAATTACAAATACTAATTATCCTCTATAAAAGCAAAATGGACATTAATTTCTCTTAAATCAAATAATGTAACCTAAATTTTCATTCAAGAACCAAGCCAGATTCTATCATCGAGTGATGAACATCTAAAATTGCATTAACATTTCTTAAAAGGGTTTTGCTAACGAGTGCCCTTAGGACACTTGTTAAGGTTAGTTAATATACTATTTATAGTAATAATATTGTATTAAATGCAAAAGTTGACAACTTTATTCATTATTTTCGATGAATTGGATGAAGATATTACTATATATAGTAACCTTAACAAGTGCCCTTAGGGCACTGGTTAGCAAAATCCTTCTTAAAATTAACTGTTGCTGAAACAAGGACGTAGTAGAAATTGTGACTAACCTCTCTTCCGGGATGGAAGGGAATTTCAGGTCCACCAGTAATCTCAACAGCGACGACACCAGCAAGCTACAAATTATTCAAAGACCAAAAAAAAAATCCAGTCAAAATCACTAAAATCAAACATAAAACAACTAAATCTGAAAGAAAAGAAAATCGGATTAAAAATAAAAAATACCTGATAAAAGTCAGCGTAAGTGAGGATAGGAAACTGCTCCTTGATCGGCTCAAGAAGTCTGACGGCAATATCAAGACCGTTGTTAGCAGCATGTGCGAGCTCAGCAGGCTGCTTCATGGTTCCGAATGGACCTCCGGTCTTGGTCTTAACATCAAAAGTTCCAGCTGAGTGCCACCTGTCCTCCACAATCACCGTCCGATCCATCAACATCACCAATCTCACAACCAAAAATTTAAATCAAACGACGGATAAAAACAAGAGAGAAGCTTACGCTATACGGAGCATGAGTGGAGCACAGTTCTTTTCAGCGATGAGACCTCTGAGCTTCCTCTTAGCCTTTTCAACGGCCTTCTGGTATTCCTCGCTCACAGTTGGGTAACACTTCGTCATTTTCTCTGATTTGTAACGAAAACAGTTTCATATTAACAAAAAGTTTCAAATCAAATAAAAAAAAAATCAAAATTCAGATCCAAACTCAGATCGAAAATGAACCTTTCTGAATGTGAAGTTATCGAGAGTGCGATTAAATGAATGAAAAAGAAAACCCTCAAACGACCACACGATGGACACGAGCTGAGCACAAGCACTCTGATGAAAGGAGGAAGATATAAGGGAGAGTGAAGAGAGGGAAGGTTCTAGTAGACTATTATTAGCCGTTGGATTACTTATGATCTTGTGGTTGTTGATTGTTTTAGGAATGGACGACTTTGATTTGAGTTGAATATTTATGATCTACGGCTGTGCTTGTGGGGTAGGTGGGTGGGCACTGGGCTGATTAAAGAAATTTTTTTGTTTTTTTGGGAAGAAAATAAATATAGACAAATTTTTATTGGAGAAATTGAATTTTGAAAAAGTTTCCTTTTTTTTTAGGAAAAAGTGAATCTATGGATTTTGGAAATGACAGATTTATTCTTGAAACGAGGAAAGGATATTTAATTTGCTGCGTTGGGGATTACGTAAGCTCTCCTTAAGATTGAGTCATTGCCTACGTGTTTGCTATGGATCACAGGATCAGGTTGCAATCTTGTGAGATTTTAATGTAAATGGAATTTTATTGCGGTTGATGATGATTTTAGTAGAACTTCTTATGAAAATTTATCATTTTTTTAAAAGTATAAGTGTAGGCAACATTTTAAACAATTATTAATTAATTAAGAAACCACGTTAAATTTGTTAACTATATAGTGAAGATTTTTGTAACGAGTGCCTTTATATCAATATTTTCATTCAATATATTGAAAATGATAAATAAAATTATCAGTTTTTATATTTAATACAATACTTTTACTATAAATAATATTAACTAACCTTAAAAAATATTCTAAAGGCATTCGTTAGCAAAACTCATATAGTAAATTTCTTTACACAATATTATTGTTATTTACTAATGCTATGTTTAAAAATATGAATTTAAAAATTTAGATTTGGATTTTATATGTTATATAAATTGTGAGAATGAAATACATATATTATGTATAAATTAGTTAAAATTCAATATGATTATATATTTAAAAGGTATAAAAATATGAATTTCAAATTCACAAATAACTATAGATATTTTAAATTCACCACTAAATAGGTAACTAATAAATCCATATATTTAAAAAATAATCATAAATGTTTATTTACATGTGTTGTATCATTTAATTTATATTATTTTTGAAATCTAAATTAATATTTTGAAATTTAAATTTTCAAACGCAACCTATTAATATAATTTTTACTTTTATTTCTCAAATGAAAATGATTTCATGTAATAAATGACGGTTTCACTGCAACAGCCGCATGGAATAGAAACGGCATGCAGGGGTGTTTTTGTCGTTTCAATTATATCCAGTAAATTTATGGCAATTTTAATACCGAGGAAAATATCAGTATTCAAGTGTGAACACGTCGAGGGAGGAGAAGATTCCATTGGAGCAATGATAAAAACACCGGGCATCTCACGGGAACTTTTATCACCAACCTATTTCCTATTGGTCAAACAAACGGAAAAAAACTGCATGTGCATTTTATCGTCTCCTACGCACTTTGGTAGACCAAAAGCTGCAATAATTCCATTGGTTTAGGGATTCGAGAGTTACCAATCGGTGTTTGCCACGTAGATTATTAATCATGACTATTTTTTATGAGGTGACAGAAACTTCCACCCAAACTGGCAAATATCAAATTCGATACGAAAATATAATTAAATATATAATATAAATATATAAATATTTTAAAATTTATATAATATGAATTATTAATATATCGTAAATATAAAATATTTTAAATATGATTATAACATAATAAAATATACAAACACAACATAAATACGTAAATTGTCAAATCTACTCAATGAAGCTTGGCCCTCCAGTCCACCCACGTTGACACAGGCTTCGTTTAGCATGGTTTCTAGCACAGCTTTTGATGTCAAAAGCTGCTTTTCACCGCAAGCGCAATGCTAAATAGATAACAAAATTTGGAAATTGAAATTATGGTTTGAAAATCCAAACCAAAAAACCAAAAAATATAGCTTTTGGACTTTAAAAGTGGGCTTTTGGATAAAATGACTTTATTATCCTCACATCTCTACACTTTTATTATTTTAAACATATCTTTTTTTGACATTTCAATTTCCTACAACACTTTTTTACAACAATGCTAAACACTTAAAAGTTTTTAAATCACACTTTTTCACCATACTTTATAAACACACTTTTTCCAACTCGAGCTTTTTTCAACAGCAATGCTAAACTAACCCATAACCAATCGAAACGCACTTGGCGCCTGCTTTATGCCACTTTGCACGTTGATCTTATTAAATAAAAATACAATCCTTTCTATAGATAATTAAAAATATTTTAATATTATTTTAAAGATTATCTTCCTCTCCTCTGACTATCCACATAAAACCAACCATGTTTCATGATCAATTATAAACTATTATTATTATTATTATATATTTTTTTTAATGTTTAGAATTATATCACCATTAAAGTACTTTGTCTAAATTCACCTAATGAGATAATTTGTAAATAAATCATATTAAAAACGTTTATTCAAAAAAAAAAATACTCCACAACTTAACATTTGTTTCTTGGTTTTATCATAGTGAGTGACAATATTATTATTTTTTATTATTATTATTATCCATTTTATACCTTAAATAAGAATAGTTATCTGTATAAAATTTGCAATGCTATACTCATTTCTAGGAGTGTTCACTATTAGATTTTAACCGAATTAATCAACCAAAATTTAATTTGATTCAATTAATCGGTTAATCAAATAAATTTCGGTTCGGTTATCAGTTAAGAGTTTTGAAAAAATTTAAATTTTCGATTAATTTGATTCGATTAAGCAAAATTAATCGAATTGACCATATTAACCGAAATATACTAAACCTAATATTTTTATGCTTTCTTAGTTGTTTTAGTGTGTTTGATATTTGGATTTTATTAGAGTTTTATTATGATTTGCTTTTTGATTTTGGTTGGTTAAATATATTATTATGGATGAAATACAATTAACTTGTTTTGGCATTTTGATTTGATATAAAATCATGTATTAAAATTAGGTTGTAAAATAAATTGGATATTTATTTCGGTTAATCAAAAACCGACCGAATTAATCGAAATAATTTCAATTCGGTTAATTCATCAATTACACTATTCGATTGGACTAACGGTTAAAGAAAAAAAATCAATTAATTGTAATTCGATTCGATTATTAACCGAATTAACCATTTGAATACCGCTACTCATTTCCTTGTCGTTGCATAAAAAATGTCAATGTTATCTCATTTAATATTATCAGCAACCATCATTCTTAAAGAGTGAAAATTGAAACGTCTAAAGACGACAAGGAATGGTTAGAAGCTAACGTCACACCAAATTTTATATAATATGCCACAAGAAAAACAGAAACTTATAATGAAATTATTCGAACATTAGCTCTTCTAGAAAAATCACATGAAAAAAGAGAAAATTGAATGTAAAAAAAACTATATTCTCACTTTTTGTAATCATATATATTATATTACAAGATATATGTATACATGATAACCTATATTTTTCACACTTAAAATAATAATTAAAATTAATCCTATATTTTTCTACAGATAAGATAACATTTTCCACTTTTTTAAGGTCATAGATGGCCAGCCAACGACCTTGGAATTAGTCGTTCTTCATCCAAAAGAACGGCCCAAAATCTGAACGTAAATATTTTTTGATTCAAAGTTCTAAAAAAACTTCCGAAGTTCAGACGGGGCCGCAAGAATACAGGGTGTGAAAAATTACGCATACGAACAAAAAGCATGACTTTGATATGCAAAAAGATTAAATAAATTATAAAAGAATTATTTGGTCTGTTTTAATTAGATTTTTTTTTTTTCTGTTATAAAAAAAACGAGGAAAACAACTACAAGAAGAAGAAAACTCACATTGGATTAGTAGTTTACGGGACGGCCCGAAAGCTCAAATTGACCTGGCTTGCCCTTTTAAATCAATCCCCTTCGGTTGCCAAGGCCCATTAAGCAGACAGGTAAGTAACCCGTAAAATTTTGTTGGCCCAGCAACGATCTTGCAACATTTTCCGGTTCCTATTATAGCTTTAATTAGATCTGACAATTCGTGTATATATATATGTTTCGTATTTTTTTCTATGTCAACCGTGCAAACATAAAATATTATAAATTATTAAATGTGTTAAAATCTTAAACACGTGTTAAACATATCGTATTCGTGTTGTGTTTTCGATTAAATATAACCATTGACGCATGCATGATTATGGCTTCTCAACAGGCATGGTTATGATGCATATTTATGGTTTTTTTACTGTAATATAATTGATTTTTTTTTATTAAAATATCGCTGTTTTCAAATTATTTTTCAAAATTCGCTTTTTTTTTAACAAATTGAAAAATCGTCATGACCCATGACGATTTCCCAAAAGTAAATTTTTTTTAAAACAAAATTGAAAAATCGTCATGGACCATGATGATTTTTCAACTTAATTTTAATTTTTTTTTTACCTTGAAAAATCACCACCATGGGTGGCTATTTCCCAATGTTCTTATTATTATTATTTTTTTAAGTTTGTTTTTATTTATTTATTTAAACTTTTTTTATTCTTTTAATATATATATATTTATTCTTTTAAAATATGGATCGGACCCATATATTGTATCAACACCACATTTGCTTGCCCAAGTCCGGCCCAGCCCGAAATATGGACCTCAAATTTTGTCCAAGCCCGTTTAAGTCCACCCATATTATTTTTTCTATTTTTTAAAAATAATATATATATTATTTAATCTTTAATAATTTTATATTTTTATATTTTTTTCTTTTATTAAGTTGTTAAACATGTACAACTTAACATATTTTTTAATGTTTACACTATAATATTATATATATTTAATTTTTATATGACATAAATTACATAATATATATAAATAATATATTATTTAAATAGAAAACGGTCCGGTCGAGGCTCGAGCCTTGAATGTTGGAGCCAAGGCTTGGCCCATATTTTAAACGGGCCTAATTTTTTTGCCCAAGCCTATTTTTCGGGTCTAATATTTTTGTCCAAGCCCTTCCAAATATGGTGGGCCTCCGGGCTTAGACGGGTAGCCCGACACTCGGACAGGTCTACATGGTGGTAAGGGCCGGGCTACCCGTCCAAGCCCGTTTAAAATATGGGCCAAACCTTGGCTCCAACATTCAAAGCCTGAGCCCGGACCTTTTTTAATTAAATAATATATTATTTATATTTATATATATTATGTAATTTATGTCATATGAAAATTAAATATATGTAATATTATAGTGTAAACATTAAAAAATATGTTAAGTTGTACATTTTTAACAACTTAATAAAAAAATATAAAATTATTAAAGATTAAATAATAATATATATATTTTTTAAAAATATAATATTGGTGGATCTAAACGGGGTTTGACAAAATTTGAGGCCCATATTTCAGATCGGGCCAGACTTACGCAAGCAAATTTGGTGTTAATACCATACATGAGCCCGATTCATATTTTAAAAGAATAATATATATATATATATATATTAAAAGAATAGAAAAAGAAAAAGAAAACTTAAAAAAAATTAAAAAAAAAAAACTTAAAAAAAGAAAAGAAATAAGAACCTTGGGAAATCGCCACCGTGGGTGACGATTTCCCAAGAAAATTCTTCAAGGTAAAAAATCATTTTTTTTTTAAAATTAAGTTGAAAAATCGTCATGACTCATGATCATTTTTCAACTTTTTTTAAAAAAAAAAATAAAATTTATCGTTAGAAAATCGTCATGGATCATGGCGATTTCCTAACTAGTTAAAAAAAAAGTAAATTTTGATAAATAATTTCAAACCATCGATATTTCGATAAATAAAAAAAACAACAGTATTAGGATAAAAAAACCGCATATTCATAGTCTGATCATTGATGTCAGAACAGCTACATGGCTGCATTTTGCCATTTTCTGTTGCTATGCCTTCACATACATTACTGTTATTCTCTTCGATAAAACATGTCCCTGTTGAGAAACCATAACCATACCTCTGTCATCTGAACCTATGTTGCTCTGACTCTTTATTTTTTTTGAAATATCCGTGTCCGACACATATCCGAACATGAGTATGAGAGTATGATCCTCCAAAGACCCTCCAAATACATGAAAAACTTAAATAAAAAAAAAATAATAAAATAATAATAAAAAATTGAACATTCCTGTGTCGGACACATACCGATATCCGACACTCACACCCGAGTCCGAGTAATATAAGTCTGGACTATGAAGTGCATCATCAATGATCTGTTTCAAGACATCAGCACTTCCAATAAACCGGGATTTCAAGTTTGATTAGAGACTCGGATACTTTTCTCAATATAACTCAAGTTCATTGGGCCCTCAATCCGCCGTAACTCATACATGCCAGATGAATTAGCAGCAAAGTATCTTAGACATAAGATATTAGTGGTATAAAAAGTCACATAAACAAACATTTAAAATACCAATTAAAAATAGCAAATACAGCTACATTTTTTTTTCTTTAATTCCATATCTTACAATGTCCTAATAATTTAAGATCCATTACATTACAGACTACTATAAGATACCTAATCGGAGAATATTGCTCTAGATCATATGGAAGGTAGGACAAGGATTTAACAATCAAATCCAACTAGTTTGAGATTAAGGTTTAACTGATTTGATCTATCTCTATATATTTTATTTTATATATATATATATATATATATCAGTATATATTCCAATCGACCTAGGATCTATCCCAGCGGTATTTAAACAGGCATATAGCTAGAGCAAGAATCACAAGAACTATAATCGCCAGTGCAAACTTACTGAAAATAATGAATAAATATATGTATAGCTTGAAGACTTAAGAGAATATATTAAAGCAAAATAAAGAACTTACAACAATATATATTTTTTAGCACGGCTTGCAGAGCTGAAGCAAATCCTTGACTCCTGTGACCCTTTTCATCCATGTTAGTTTCCTTACCGACATGCTAAGCATATCATCAACTTGACTTATAGTTTTTTTTTCTATTATATCTATAAAATGCAATTTTAATTGAAAAAGAAAAAGACTGATTAGTTTTAAAAATTAATAGAATAGACATCTCAAATTTAATAAGCATGTTGTACAAGTATAGGTTTAACATGTATCCCACCTAAATTCACATAAAAACAATGAACTAAAGTCTTCAATTAGCCACAAAAGCATAGTAATAATAATTGCTCGTCATTATAGCACCTTGTGCCTAATACTAGCAGGGAGCAATTTGGTAGGCATTTAAGAACAGATATTTAAGCACCTAACCTTCTTGTTTATTCCGATAACAACATAATAAACACGATAGACATGAAGGGCTAACAAACCAATAGGATGGATGTATTAATAGTGAACAGATAAGCAAAAGAAAGATCGATATGCAGCAGTAGATCAATGCACAAAGGTCAAAAGAGTCTTGAATTCACACGCAGTATGCAGCACTTTGAATTTTAGGACAAATTCAGATTAACTCATGTGGTCATTAGATCTAAGCTTAACAGAGTTATAATTTATAAGAGAATTGATAATTTTTAACATCTTTGAACAATGAACAATCAAAAGATCTGGATCCCAAATAGGTAAACAAACTCCAATCAACTGCCATCACAATTGATTCCAAAAGGCAGGTTACGACATGGATTTCAAGTAAATTAAACTACAAATAGAAATCAAACAAGTAAAAAGACCATCATTCAGCCCAGTAAGAGAGCAATGACCATAAACATGAAAATGGCAAAAATGTATCATACATTAATCATAAATATTCCATCATCAACAAAACTAATAGAGCAATAAACTATCAATGTTCAATCAATGAACTAAAAACTAAAAAACAAAACCTGTACTTAGCAATATCTAATAGGTTTCACTCTCTTGAAAAGCATATCCAGAAAAATGACATCTGTCTAGACTCCTTCTTAACCAATGAAGATCTACCATTTTAATCCTATTTTCAAGCATGGTAATTGGCATCCATAGTGGGCCAAGTTCAAGCTTGGGCTCAGAAGGGCAAAACATGTGAAGCTTATGGTACAAGAAAAAGTGTTATGGTGATCTCAAGAAATTCATCAGCATAAGAGATACAACTAGCCTCAGAGAGCAATTAGAGGACATGCATGCACAAGCGTGTCGTTTATTCTTTATTGATCCAAAAACACAAAATGTGTAGTTTATTACCAGGAAAGTCAATCAATAGCAACAAAAGCATTTATGAATTACGATTCATCACTATCTTGAAAGTAGATGCTATGCATGAACGAGACGTGCAATTTCTGTTTCAGAAAAAGTTAAATCAGTTTTAACAACTTAAACATTAAACCATATCATAAAAGGCAAAGGCCATGCATGCACGAGACGGGTAATTTCCGTTTCAGAAAAGTTAAACTAACATTAAACAACAGAAAATGTCATGAAAGGTATAGGTTATGCATGCACAAGACGTGTAATTTCAAGGTAAGAACATGTGCATTCAACTATAGCATTGAAGGAAAAAAAAAAAAAAGATTCAACTCATTATAACACAAACTAAGCCCCTTTCTTCAAGCTAGAAATTAAACTAACTGACTCAACATCATGATTTTCTATCTTTACCTTTGTCAAGCAAACCAAGGCAATGATAAATATGGATTACTAAGTGCAAACAAGGAATTATCCTAACAAGTAACCTAGAATATTTACACCTGCTATTTTTCAACGCCTAAAACTTAGAAATTGCTACTTTGGATCACATAATCAGGTAGATATTGAGACAGTGAAGTTATAAGTTATTACTATGTATAGAAACAACTTACTATGATCAAATGGAAGCATAGCAACTTGCAAGCAAACTTATAAAAATAATTAATGCATCCTCAAAAGATTATAGGTTTGAAAAGGATTTACTAGCCAGATAAAAACATCTCAGTCAATTGACAATCAAGTAAGATCGAACTGAAACTAAAGGAAAAATAGATCGAATCCAGATTGCCCTTAAACAAAATAGCTAGATTACGACTTACTAGAACAACAAAATCCACACAGTTACATCCTTCTGCTTTCATGCATTTTCTCGGCAACCAAACGGAAACTATAATTGAAAAATAAAATGAAGGTTTTAACCAAAAGAACCATCGTAACTGAAAATTTACTGCGTAATTTAAGAACTAATAATGGAATTTAATTGAGCAATTATTACTTTTTATTGATGATTATCAGCGTTTGCGGCTTTTCCTGGATCGGAAGCGACGTAGCTGCAAGAAGCTGGATGTAATTCCTCCTCCTTTTTCGGTTGCCGTGATAATGACTGTTTGGATGGAGAGATTTGGAGGGAGAAAAAGGAAAGTAAGACGAAAGTCTCGAAGCGTTTGATAATTCGTTTTTAATCGGTTGAAAAAGAAAAAAAACGAAAACGAGATTATTAATGGGATCTTCTTACTTTGCCCCTTCTTTTTCGGATATTAACACTTTTACCTGTCATATCAAAAGTCCTTTTGTAAATAAAAAATTCAGATTTTTTTATAACCTTTATTTTTCGATCATTTTAAAGGTGCTTTTATATATATATATATATATATATATATTAATACAATATATTTAAAATTTTACTTTCAAAACAATCTTTAGAAGAATCATTCATAATAAAAGATAATTCATTTTTTATCAATTGGATAAATTAAATTTTTATTACTTCCAAATAAAAATGAAATTCTATATGAGTAAAAATTTCAATTTTTCAACTGAAATGAGCAGGCGCACTTTAGCAAACTCTCGGCTCACGTTAACAGTTTTAACGTGAGTCAAGGAGATTCCAATTTTCTAGCTCATTTTTCCATTTTTTTTTGTTGATTTCTTGAGATTTCTTGCTGATTTCTTGAAGATTCTTGTCTTTTTCTTCCACTTTCTCAATTCCTTTCACCATCGAAAGGGTTATTTCTTTTTTGGTCCGATTATGGCATCCCTAATAATCGTATCTGGGTCTGCATCAAAGATGGAGCAAATTTCTTTAACTTCTCGAAGTGAAACCTCGTTGATCTCAAGTATGAACTCTGACTTTCCTCCATTGTTGAAGGGAGAGGCCAGTAATGGTGCGAAGGAGAAAGTGAATGGGGGATCTACGAATGCTGAAAAATTGAAAGGTAAAGCAGTAGTTTCTGCTGACGTGGCACTGGGAGCTGGAACTAAAGTTGCAGATTGGCACTCGCTTTCTTCCTTTTAAACTGATCAATCCCTAGAATTCTTTCCTTCATTAAAGGATCAGGGGAGATTAATTGTGAAACCACCTAAAAAAGTGATGGACGAAGGTTCGAGCCACTGGCAGAATGCAGTGGTTGCACAGTTCCTGGGCAGGCCTCCCAACTTTAGTCAGTTCCAAAAGATGGCAAACTTACTTTTGGGAAGAGAAGGTCAGGTTGAGATCATGCCTGCGAGAGCAAACTTGTTTGTTATTCAATTTCCCACTTCAAAAAACAGATCCTGGGTGCTCGAATCAGGTCCTTGGCATATTCAGAAAAAGGTCATAGTTGTATGCAAGTGGGAACAGGGAATGAGCTCATTGGAGTTCAATATGAGGAAAATACTCGTTTGGATCAAGCTGGGAAATGTTCCACTTGAATTATACTCAAAAACTGGTTGAGTTACATTGCTAGTGTCTTGGGGCAGCCTCTTTATATGGACAGAGTTACAACTTTTAAACAAAAGCTAAAGTATGCAAAAATCTGTGTTGAGGTGGATGTAAAGTCAACCTTGCCTGGGGTTATTGAAGTTGAGTTAAGATAGGGGGTGATTGTTTCAGTCTCTGTAGAGACAACTTGGAAGCCACCAAAATGCTTTGGGCATGAGGAGAAGATGTGTCAAGTAAAAGCAGCTGTAGCTAAGAAATGGATCCCAAAGGGAAATGTTATGGAGAATAAGAAGCTTGAGGTAGAGATTTATACAATCCCACAGAGCAAAGAAGAACAGGATTGCCCTCAAATAACAGGAGAACAATTATGTGTTGATGGTCAAGGAAAACTTGAGCTTGATAAGGTGACAACTGACAAGCAACCTTCTCTTCCAGCAAACAGATTTGCTATTTTTAGCATGACTGAGGATTCAGAGTTCCAAGTGGGGCAAGATGAGATCTTAGTTCCCTCCCCAAGAAAAGTAAGAGCAGCAGCTGCTGGAGTAGCTGAACTTATGGAGCATATTATGCCCAGGAAGAAGAATCAGAATGTTAAAAGGAGAAATAAGGTGGTAAGGGCAGAAAAATCTGCTTTGGCAAGTAAGACTTCTTCCTCCATACTATGAAGTTTTTTATATAGAATGTTAGGGGTTTGAATGACCCCAATAAACATAGTAGAGTAGCTAACAGAATTAAAAGACTGAAAGTAGACATAGTGTGCCTCCTTGAGACGAGAGTTAAACAACAAAATTCCCAGAAAATTTTTGATAAACATTTTGTTGGCTGGGATATGCAGCATAATTACAGTTTTGCTAATAATGGGCGAATATGGTTCTTGTGGATAAATCAGTGGCAAGTTGACTTGATGGATGCCACTGATCAAGTACTAACTTGCTCCATAACCTATGGGAATCAGCAATTGGTTTTGTCAACAGTGTATAGAAGCAACAATGAGGTGGACAGAAGAAACCTTTGGGCAAGTCTCCAGTATGTTGGAAGGAAGGTGGGGGACAGCCCTTGGATGGTTGCTGGTGATTTTAATGCCATTATCCATCCAAATGAGGGTTCAGATTATGATGGTTCATAGGTTGTAAGTTCATATATGAGGGATTTCTATGATTGCCAAGCTAATCTCGATTTGACAGATCACCCTTACACAGACCCTCTCTTCATTTGGTGTAACAACAGGACTCAATGAGCATTATAAAAGAAGCTTGATAAAGTACTGGTAAGTCCAAGCTGGCATGCCAAGTTTACAAGTTCTGTTGTAGAATTCCTTGCTCCTGAGATCTCGGATCATAGCCTTGGATTTGTTAGGCTCCAAACCGAAGGTGCATCACCACCCAAGCCTTTCAAATTTTTTAATTTCTGGTCTGGCCATCCAGAGTTCAAGAGAATTGTTGAGAACTCCTGGAATCTACCAGCTGAGGGGAATCCCATTTTGAAGTTGTACAGGAAATTGAAAAGACTAAAGCTTGACCTCAAGTCTTTAAACAAAACACACTTTAGTAATATATCTGATAGAGTATTGGAGAAAAAAAATGCAATTGGAGTCTATCCAACTGGAACTATTGGCTCAAGTCCCAAATGAAGCTACGATATTGCTGGAAAGGAAAACTGCTGGAGAGCTTGCTGACCTTATAGCAACTGAAGAAAAATTTTATAGACAAAAGTCTAGGATCCAATGGGTGAGAGAGGGGGACCAGAATACAGGGTTTTTCCATAAACAAGTGCTTGTGAGGCAAAAGTTCAACACTATAAGGACTTTGAATGATGACCAGGGTAATAAGTTGGAAGATTATAACCAGATAGCTACTGAGGCAACGAAGTTTTTTCAAAATCTTCTTGGAATTCCTGACCCAAATGTCACTGGATGCATGATAGTTTGCTCAAGGAGTTGTTGCAGGTTACTTTGGCGCCAGATATGAAGAATATGCTTGCTGCTCCAATCACTAAGGAAGAAATCAAATCCACCATGTTTGCACTTAATGAAAATAAAGCCCCAGGGCCTGACGGATATTCGGCACATTTTTCAAAAGTGCATGGAGCATTGTAGGAGAAGATGTTATGGAGGCAGTTTTATATTTTTTCAAGACTAAAGATCTCTTAGCAGCCTTCAACTCTTCCATTATTACATTGGTCCCTAAAGTACCAAACCCTAACAACATGTCAGAATTTAGACCAATTGCGTGTTGTTCCACCATTTACAAATGTATTACAAAAATACTTGCTAATAGACTGAAGAACTGTTTGCCAGCTATAGTCTCCAGCAACCAGAGTGCTTTTATTGCAGGAAGGAGCTTGGTGGAGAATGTGTTGATGGCTCAGGAACTGGTCAATGGATACCACAAGATCTCTCTATCCCCTCGATGTGCGGTTAAAGTGGACCTCAGGAAAGCATTTGACTCTCTTGATTGGCACTTCATTATTCAGATCCTAACAATACTGGATTTTCCAAAACTCTTCATTGACTGGATAAGCATTTGCCTAACCACACCTAGATACTCTGTGGCTGTCAATGGAGGACTTGCAGGGTATTTCACAGGTGCAAAAGGGGTCAAGCAGGGGGACCCAATTTCTCCTTACCTGTTCGTTATAGCCATGAATGTACTGTCATGTCTTTTGAATTCAACAGCTGCTTAAGGGATCTTCTCCTTCCATCCCAAATGCAAGAAGATAAGTCTAACACATTTGTGTTTTGCTGATGATCTTATATTCACAAAGGGGAAGCTGCAGTCAGTTGAGGCTATCACTAGCATACTTGAAGTATTTCACCAATTCTCTGGTCTCAAACTGAATAGTACCAAGGGTGAAATCTACAGTATAGGGATAAAAGATGATGAGTTGCAAGCTATTGTTGCTAGCATAGGCTTCAAACTTGGCAGCTTCCCTGTTAGATATTTGGGAATGCCTCTAGTTACCAAGAAACTCAGTGATAAGGATTGCTTTCCTTTGATAGAGAAAATCACCCAAAGGATTAGAGGATGGGCAATAAAACACCTATCATACGCTGGTAGACTCCAACTTACACAATAAGTCCTGTTCAGCATTCAAAATTTCTGGTGTAGGAACTTTATCTTACCAACCATGATGGTAAAGAAAGTCACGCAGCTTTGTAGTGCATTCTTTTGGAAATGAGCTGAAGGAAGTGCAAAAGGAGCCACAGTCAGTTGGCAAGCCATATGCCATCCAATGTCAGAAGGTGGGCTTGGGATTAAGGATTTAGATTGTTGGAACAAAGCATGCATCTTGAGGAACCTTTGGTTCGTGCTAACACAAGCAGGATCACTATGGGTGGCATGGATATCTAGCTATGTGTTGAAGGGCAGGGATATCATGCAACTGAATCCAACCCAGAGATTCAGCTGGAACTGGAGGAAGTTACTGAAATTGAGATGCTTAGCCCTTAAATTCATGCAACTGCAAGGAGGCAGATTGGAATGGAGATTGCCAAGCATTGGCTATAAAGCAGTCCAAGTGTAGAATGAATTGCGGCATAAGCAGGGCAAGGTGGGTTGGCACAGACTTGTCTGGTGTCATTTCTCAATTCCTAGGCACTCTATTATCTTTTGGTTAGCAGCTCTTGACAGACTGCCTACTAAGAAGAGAATGAGTGCTTGGTGGAACTTGAACAATATGGAATGTGTGCTTTGCAGTAGAGAGGTAGATACAAGGGATCACTTGTTCTTCAACTGTGAGTTCTCGAGTCTGGTGTGGAGCAAGATTCTAGGGGCTTGAGCAATCAGAAAACTAGTAAGTCCATGGCAGGAGGAGCTAGCATGGGCAGAGAGGAAGCTAAGGGGAAAGGGCTTAATCCCAGTTATATTGAGATTAGCTTGGAATGCATATATATATATATATATATATTTCATTTGGCAGGAAAGAAATAGAAGGATACATGGACAGCATAGCAAAACAGAAGATGATATTTTTAGCTTGATTGTTAACATTGTACGTTATAGGATAGGAGGACTTCCAAACATTGTAAATAGGCCTATAGACATCTCAATGTTGAGAAAATGTATAGGAGGGTATAGATGTATGGTACTGCATCTTGCAGTTTGTAAAAAACAGTAGCAGGTTCCCTGCTTGCTTTTGGATAAATAAAACACTTTGATTATCCAAAAAAAATATATATATATATTATTTATATGAGTAATAAATATTATTTTTCTTTCTTATAGTCCTCTCTTCTCCGCCCTATTCGCACCAATAATAATATCAATAAGCATATACTCTAATAATTGTTCTATTTTTTTAAAAAAAATTACATTCTTAATCCATTTTTGTCTTAAATAATTTAACTAATTTGCTTCTTATTTCTCTATTATAATATCAGTGGATTGATTAAGAGTTTGTTTTCATATATTGATGGTAAATTTTTAAATTTTATAAATAAAATTACGAAATTATCATATGTTTTATTTTTTATAATTAATTTTTTTAATATTCTAAGATATGTCATTTTTTAATTCCATTCGTGAATTCTTAAAATTTCATTAATAATAGATAAAATAAATTTTCATTGATTAAAGCAATTTAAAAAAAAAATAGTTATTAGTAGCATATTCATTTTCTCTTTTCTTAACATTGTGAAAGGAAATTAAGAAATATCCTTCACCACATTTTTTCTCTCTTTTTTTTGTTATATTTTTTATTAGGTGAACGAGGTATACTAAAAATACATTAAGAATGATCTATCACTATTTTTATTTTAATACTTAACTTACTTTTTATGGTTTTTTTTTACTTATATATTGCATTAAAATCATTGAAGAATACATTAAAAATATATATAATTCCAAAAAGGATTTTTTTTTTTCCTTTTTTATTTTCTAAAACCGCATGTTGAATCAAATACAAACATCTAATTGTCAACTAAAACAAATAATCACTTTAATATAAATTTGATTACAAATTTATGCAATACATAAATATAATACATAACATAAAAACAAATATATATATATTTTGTTTTCAGAAAAATAAATATATGATTTTTCTTTGTTGAAAGTTGGAAACTATGTAGTTAGAAATGCATGCCTGGGACCGTGGATTCAAATCAAACGGTTCAAATGGATGGCCCACGGATTAATCTGCACCATCGATTCATTAATATATCGACGTGGCGCTCATCGGGAATATCACGACCAAACCCAAGAGAGGGACTCTGGCTAAACCTAAACAGAACCCGAGTTGAATTTATAAAAAAAAAAACCCGACAAAACCGGAAAAGGCAATGGCAAAATCCCGTAATAAAAAGAAAATCCAAGGGCAAGATTAGTAAGTTTACAATATTTAAATGATAGCGATTAGCGACGCAGAAGAGGAAAAATAATAATAGTAATAATAAAAGCCAACAGCCAAACAAGCCAATCAAAAAAACCAAAAGAACCCTCTCTTCTCTTTCTTTCTCTTTCAAAGGCTCTCTTTTTTCTCTCTATATTTCCTTGTAGTGTGTTTTCTTGGTGGTCTGGTGTTTCTTCTTCTTCTTCTTCTCTTTTTATCGCACACTCATCTTCACAGATTCGTTCTCTTCTCGATCCCCCACCCCTCACCCTAACTGTAAGTTGTTTCTCTCTCTCAATCTGAAACCCTATTTTTCGAATTCGGCCTTTTGATTTTTTATTTTCTTTTATAATTTTTTTTTGAAGATCCCTGATTTGTTTTGTCCAATCTGAATTACGAAGTCTTGATTCCTCGGGAATCTTTTTTTTTTCCTTCATTTATGGTACTGCATGTAGGTAACTGTTGATTTGATATTGGTTGGGAATTTGGTTGTTAATTTTTTGTTGGAGATTTGATTAGATGGCTTCGATTTGTTGATCTGTTGAGCGGCCAAGGTTTATTTTGGTGATTACTCTATTTTTTTTTTGGAAAATTTGGGGTTTAGATTATTAAAGTAGGGAATATGGATTTCTAGTGTTTGATTTGCGATTTACCTAAATGAAGTGTAAGATTTTGATTTGGGTATTTCTTTTTGTAATTGGATTGGGATTTTTAGGGTTTTGGTCATTTTAATGTAATGATTAAATGAAATTGTGAAGAATTTGTTGATTAATTCAATTGAGGTTTCGGTGATGCTGCTTGTAGAGTATTATTAGTACTCTTTGTAATTATTTGTTTGTTTTGGGGATTCAGGCAATCATGAGTGACGAGGGAGAAAAGTCCTGCCCCCTTTGCGCAGAGGAGATGGACTTGACTGATCAGCAGCTCAAGCCTTGCAAATGTGGTTACGAGGTTTGAAGAAAACTACTCTTTTATTTTCTCTCTTAAATTTGTTTGGCAATTCAAATCAGAAAAATAAGTAAAAAAGAGAATAAAAGTGAGAGAGTGGGAAAAGGTTGGAGAATTGATGTGTGTCAAAGGCCTTATCTCTATTGATCTTCGTGGCAGATATGTGTTTGGTGTTGGCATCACATAATGGATATGGCTGAGAAGGATGAGACAGAAGGGAAATGTCCAGCATGTCGTAGTGCTTATGATAAAGAAAGGGTTGTAGGGATGACTGCTAATTGTGAGAGGTTTTCAAGCTTCCCTAGATCTTGTTCTCATTAAAGATATTGCAATATTTACCTGCCATTATATCATGTATTTATTTTTTTCTAAGCAGGTTGGTTGCTGAAATTAATTTGGAGAGAAAAAGTAAGTCACAAAAGGCAAAGACTAAATCATCTGAAGGAAGGAAGCAACTGAGCAGTGTGCGAGTTATTCAAAGGAATCTTGTTTACATAGTTGGATTGCCACTTAATCTGGCAGATGAAGATGTACTCTCTCTTTCCATCCTTCATACGTGCATTTGCAAGCTAACTGTTATACTTGTATCATGACCTAAACATGCATCTGTTTTCTTCAGCTTCTCCAAGGGCGAGAATATTTTGGTCAATACGGGAAAGTTCTAAAAGTATCTATGTCTCGAACTGCAACTGGTGTCATTCAGCAATTTCCAAACAATACATGTAGTGTGTAAGTGCAGAAATCTCATGCATATGGTTTTAAAATCTTCCAAATATTAAGACGTACTTGTTTGTATATTGGATCTTTAATAGAATCATTTTATATTATGTTGTTGGAGTTCTTCGGAAAGGAAAATCTATCTTATTATTTGGAGGATTTTTTGTCTTCCTGCCTCTTTTTTTGCTGTTATTTAGTATTTTCTTTTTCAACTTACATTTGTTTACCCTGTGTACAGATATATTACTTACTCAAAAGAAGAGGAAGCAATTCGTTGTATCCAGTCTATACATGGGTTTGTCTTCGAGGGTAGACCATTAAAGTACGAGAATATGTTTATGGAGTTTTTTTCTTTCTTTTGTTAGTGATTGGATGCCTGCTTGGTCCTGGTTATCATCTCTAATACTTGGAATATTCATTTCAGGGCATGCTTTGGTACAACAAAGTATTGTCATGCATGGCTGAGAAATGTGGTATGTTTAGAAGTGATTTTTGGTTGATTTGTTTTGTAAGTTGAAGAAATTTATTTATTTATTGCTGCTAGGTTTAGAAAATAGTATATCAAATGTAATTAAGGTTTTTCTTTGGGTGGGGGGTGGGGGGGTTCAGCCTTGCAGCAATCCTGATTGTCTATATTTGCATGAGATTGGTTCTCAAGAGGATAGTTTCACAAAAGATGAGATTATATCAGCATACACAAGGTATATTCATTTTAAGTTTGCTACTCTAATTATAGTTGTCAGCTACATTTCTTTTTTTTTTTTATCTTATTTTATTTTTGTTGAGTTTGCATGCAACTTTCTTTGTGAGACGAAGAAAACCAACTTGTACTTGCTTTATGGTTCAAATGAATGCATGTATGCATCAATTATAACTTCATTCTTCTTTTGTTAGTAAAAGCCAATTAGAGCTGTCATGTATCTGTGTTACTGTTATAGTAGCCCATGCCAAAGAGTGCTATTGTATGCCCACAGAAAGCCTTTTTGCTGAACTATATACCCAAAGCGAAGGATGATAGAAGGACATAATTATTGGAAAGCTAATTCCTGCAAAAGACTTTTTGGCTGCTTTTATTTCTATTCAACCCAATTTTATTTTTTTGGTATGTGGATTACTGTATCTTTATGATGACTGTTCAAAAGGATTGTGTCTTCTCATTGCTGTTTCCTGGATCCTCATCCTTTCTTTTGCAATCACCAATTGTCAAAAAAATTTCTCTTTGAAAAATTGGTTAACTACTTTAGTCCTTGCTATCCATATAGAAGTTCCAAATCAGAAAAAGGATTGGTTGGCTCTTTTTTAACTTTTTATTGCATTGTTTCAATTCTAAGCATGCAATCCAGGTTCTCCATGAATTTTGAGTAATGTCTTCCCTTGGTTGATTAATAGACTTACTTAGTTGTTTAAAGGAGCAGGGTTCAACAAATAACTGGTGCAACAAACAATATGCAATGGCGTGCTGGGAATATGTTACCTCCGCCAGTGGATGATTATTGCCCCACCAGTTCTGCTTCTGCAGCAAAACCCATTGCTAAAAATGCTCCAAATGTAAGTTCATTCTTTTCAACTTCCAAACAAAAATGGCAAGTTAAATTATTACATAAAGAAATTTGGAGAATAATGAAGTTCTGCTCTACATGCAAGCAGACCTTCTCCATGCTTCTTAATAGTTTGTTTTTATCTTGGGTCATTGCAAGAAGAATTTGTCGAACAATAGTGTGGGTGGGTTGAGATGGGCATGGGTTAAAGCACCATGTATGCTTGTCCTTGGCTCCTGCATCCGACTTGGTTGTGATTTTGTGTATGGTACAGAATATGACAGGGAGCATTCTTGAAGGTTCTCCTCCAAATGGAAGCACTGGAAGATCTATTGCTCTTCCTGCTGGAGCATCATGGTATGTCATTTAATTTGTTTTCTTTTGTTATGTTAATTTCTGGTGCTAAAAATTCTGAATCGTTCTGCCAGGGGAATGCGTGCTTTAAACCAGCCACAATCGGCCTGTTTCCCATTTTCAAATGGACCTTCTAAGCAGAAATCTGATACAGTTAGCAGCACATTACCATTTTCATATGCAGTAACAAACACAAATCAGGCTTCTACATTACATGGTGATGTTATAAAGAAGCCATCTGAGGAGATTAATGCTATGCAAATGAAGGGTAAACCTGATTTGTTAAAACCTTTAAAAGAGAATGCTGGTTTTGATTGTCAACCTACAGCACTAGGGAAACCTACTTCACCCGATGGAGTTTCTACTTCTAAATCATTGAGCAGCCAATTATCTTGTCCACCAGTATCCAATTATAATGACCAGGGCACTACTATACCATCAACTGTTACAAGCTACACCTTTGACCATACTGAGCAGTCTTTTATTTCCTCTAGTGAGAAAGCAGGGAGTACTTCCTCTGCTGTTGGGAAGATACAGAGCTTGTGCTCTGATATGTCAAAATTGACCTTAGATAAGAATGTCTTGAATGGACATTCCAATGTAGCTAGACCAGGCAGTTCAGCTTCTGATCATCGGTTGAGCAGCTCACCTAGTAGTCAGGGATTACAACAATGTTATACTGAGCACTATCGAGAACCTTTAAGTTCACCAGCCGTTGGGAGATCTGTAACGTCTCCCAATGGCGTGTGTGTTTCTAAAGAGCAGTCTGATTGGAGAACTGATAGACAAACTCAAGCAGTGGCAAATACAAGTTCTGAAGTAGAGGAAGACATATTGTCTTTTGATAATCAAAGACTCAAGGATCCAGAACTAATTAGCCGTTCAAGTTTTGTGCCAAATTCACCAATTTCGCTCCATTTTTCAGATCATTCTAGGTCCCATTCATTGCAACATGGTGAGACTTTTGGCGCTGTTAATTTGAATGCTGATACTCTCGTTGTAGATTCTAAAGTTAGTGACAGTTTTCGTCTTCATGGATCTAGTGTTTCTTCTTTATCAAATAGATACCCTGAGAAGTACACAAGCAGTAGCATTGGTTCTGATATTACCGCAGAAGGCTCCCTTCTGCTTCCAAATGAAGGGAAAGGGAAGCAGATGGGAAGATTCCTTGGTAATGTTGAGAGCAATGATGCTAAAGAGACAGGAGAAAGCAGCATAATTTCAAACATATTGTCGCTAGATTTTGATACATGGGATGAGTCCTTAGCTTCACCTCAGAACTTGGCTAAATTGTTGGGTGACACTGACAAGCAGCAGCCCAATACTCTTAAATTATCTAGTTCCTGGAAAGCACCGAATAACAATCAGTCCAGATTTTCATTTGCGAGGCAGGAGGATTCTAATTATCATCCATTTGATGTTGAGTCCTCATTTAGTCTTTTCAGGCAAATGCCACCGAACCCCCCTTCTAGCCAGGATTTTGCAGAAAGCAGGGATCTCTATCTAAATAAGTTTGGAATTTCTAATGGTTTTTCTTCCCGTAACTTTGAGGAATCTGACAATGTTACCAGCAGTCCTTCAGTTTTCTCTTCTAACAAGCTTTCTGGTGAGTGTCAAGGAATTTACTCTACTCCTGCTATCTTAGTTCAATCCTGTTATTGAACTTGGTAAACTTTACTCTTGCCGTTTGAATGTTAGAGTGTTATCTGTTGTTTATGAATAATAATCATGCAACAAGCATGCTCATAATGTGATCTTTAACACCATTATGGATAACTTAGTTTGTCGTAAATAAACTTTTAATTTTGTATGCACTGTTCCATCTTTGCCTGAAATGTGTTTTATTCTGACTTCTGAGTACACCAATTGACTTGTTTTGACTTCTTTTCTGTTTGCACTGAGCATTGATTCTTAATTCTTTATGTCAATTTTTTTTTTTTAGATTTTTGTCCAAGCTTGGTTTTGATTCAGTTCATACTGATCCTTTATTCGATGCTGTCTAGCAGTTTCAAGAGCTCAAATTTCAGCCCCTCCTGGATTCTCTGTTCCTAGCAGGGCACCACCACCAGGCTTTTCTTCTCATGAGAGAATAGACCATGCTTTTGACACCACATCTGGTAAATTTCCTTTTCATTTTTTGGCTCACAATCTGTGGAAGTTCGTTTCTAGCAAGTTAACGATGACGCTTTGTTTTCTAGGAAATCATTTGATGGACTCTTCATCCCTGTTAAGAAATTCTTATCAGGCTCCGGCAAGTGGTGGTATTGGTGGCCCTGGGGATATAGAATTTATGGATCCAGCAATTTTGGCAGTTGGTAAGGGTAGACTTCAGGGAGGGCTCAACAATTCAGGCTTAGACATGAGATCAAATTTTCCACCACAGTTAAGTCCCTATGAAAATGAGGCCAGATTTCAACTATTGATGCAGAGATCTCTTTCTCCTAATCAGAACCTAAGATATGTTGGGGATAGCTTTTCTTCTCTTAATGACTCTTATGGAATGCCTTCTAGGCGAATGGATCAACCACAAGTGAACAATTTGTCCCCATTTGCACAGTTGTCTCTCCAACAGTCAAGAAATTCACATATGTCAAATGGTCATTGGGATGGATGGAATGAGGTCCAGGGTGGAAATGGTCTTGGTGTTGCAGAGCTCCTCAGAAAAGAGAAACTGGGATTTAACAAGTTTTATTCCAGTTATGAAGATTCGAAGTACAGGATGCCCACTTCGGGTGATCTGTATAACAGAACATTTGGGATGTGATTATTGTTGGAACCAAGTTGTTACTTAATTGGCAATTCTATGCTATAAGAAGTAGAATGATTTTGTGATCTTGGTTGCATGTTGAGGATGGATTGTTGACTAGTAACTGGTCTCCTTGGCTCGGGGCAGCCTCATGAAGGATCAAACTCCCGATTACTCGGGCCGGCCAGAAAGGTGGAGTCTTCAAACGTGCAGGTAATGAGGAAATATTTTTAAGTTATTATTATTATTAATATATATATATTTTTGATTGCCTGTTATTAATATTTTCTGCGTGCCTATTGTTCCTGCTCCTGAATCCCTTCCAAAAGGGTACAATAATCTTGTGTTAATTGATTGGGGTTTTCCTCAAATATTGCAGGTGAAGTGAGCTTCTGATATAATTGATTGTACCGCAGAGTGCTATCTTTATATGATCATAAAATTAAATGGCAGGTTGATCCTCTCCTGATGCTGAATGTTTTGCTACTAATTACCCCTAAAAGTAAAATTTGGAGGTTGCTCTTGCTCTCTCACAGCTAAATAGTTCTGAATTGGAACCCAATTTTACTCCTTTTCCTGTCCCTGTTATTTGGGAGGCTATAGCCGTACAGTCCATGGACATCTTCATATTTTGTTAATGAATTTAATTAATTAATAGAGTTAGTAATGGTATGATGTGTTTCAGAGATGGATTTACAGTGGCAGTTGACCCCCATTGAAATCCCAAAACTTTTTTGGTAGTGTTATTATGCAACTACAAAAAAACTAGTTTAAGAATATTCCGTTATTTTTATTTTTTCTTTTTTGCTCCTAGTAAAATCTCACTCTAAATTTGACTTGTGAAATAATTGAGTTTTAAGTGTGTTATGCCATTTTATAATTTCAAAATTAATGGGTTATATAAAATAATATTATTGAATACTTTTGAGAATAAATTTGTTATAACAAAAAGCAAAATATGTATACTATGGTTAATTATTCATTCAGATCATTTCCAAGGTTCAGGTTTTAATGGACCGGTCTGGTAAAGTAAAATCTTTTTTAACTAATATTAAATAATAAGTCCATATTTATTGTTGGATTTTGGATGTACATTTAACTCAAAAAGACCCAGTTAGGCCTGTGGGGTCAACTTTGGGTTAAATATGGGCCAAGCTCGGAGGCTGAAATGGGCAATAGTTATAGCCTTATAGGAACAAGGGGCTTTATGCTTTTAGGGAATATATGAAAACAATTTTTTTTCTTGTTTGTTTAGTTCCCCCCCCCCCCGCCCCCAAAATTATTTATTGAAGTTCTTATTTGTTTTTTTTATTTGATTATAATTGTTTTTAAATAATGGGGAAAAAAAAAAAACTTGCAACTAGTTTTACTATTTTTGTGTGTGTGTTGCAGATAAGCAAGCCCACGTCAGAATACAGGGGATGAGAAGTAAGAAGGAATTTGATTAGGCAAAACTTTTTAGTGGGTCTTTGAATACACTATTTTCTTCTGTCTATCATCCTTAGCTTTTCATAGTCAGACTCAGACTACAACCAAACTTATACAATGCCATAAAAAACAGTTTCTTTATTATTGATTTAATAAAAAATAAAAAAAAAATTATAAAATGTAGGGTGAAGCAACAATAAAAGTTGACAGGGTGGGTTTACTATTCCTAAACTGTTAGAAACTTTTTGGTCTCCTTAAAAGAGATATAACTGCCTCCATCTAAAACACACATAGCCACCCCTCCTTAAAAGAGATATAACTGCCTCCATCTAAAACACACATAGCCAGCCAGGCAGGGCAGGGTTTCAACTTTCATCATTCATGGATTTTGAGTTGGACCCTTTTTTAAAAAAGCTGACCTCACCACTCCCTCCATTTATTATTATTATTATCAAAACAAAAACAAAAAAAAAGAATTGAACCATAGACAAAAGTAAGCAGAAACGTGTGGTAACCTAGACCCACATACAAAAAAAAAAAAAAAAAGCTTCCCCCACCAATTTGGGATTTGGGTGTCTCATTTGATGCCACACATTAAATGTTTTTGTATTTTAGAATGCATGAAAAATAAAAGAATGCAACCCCACTATGACTAAGGCCTCGTTTAGTTTCTGGCACAGTTTTTGAGGTCAAAAGTTGCTTTTTACCGCAAACGTAATGCTAAACAGATAAAACAATTTGGCTTCTGCTGTTGAAATCATGGTTTGAAAAACCAAACCAAAAAGCCAAAAAATATAGCTTTTGGGCTTTAAAAGCTGGCTTTTGGATAAAATGACTTTATTATCCTCACATCTTTACACTTTTATTATTTTAAACATATCTTTTTTGGATATTTTAATTTCCTACAACACTTTTTCACAGCAATGCTAAACACTTGAAAGTTTTTAAACCACACTTTTTCACCACATTTTATAAACATACTTTTTTTAACTCGAGTTTTTTCTAACCCAAACTTTTTTCAATGGCAATACTAAAGTAACCCTAACTATCCCTCCTGAAAAAGGCCAAAACCCCCTTTAGATTAGTCCTTAGCACCCAAGAAAACCTAACCCAAAAAATGGGTGGAGGGGTGGGGCCAGGGGGGGACCGTTGGAAGAGCAATGAAGATATAGATAGATTTGGAGTAAATGAGGACCCAAGTGGGCTTTGGGTCCACCACGTGTTCCAAACCCCTTCACTCATGAGTTTGAGAAAATGAATTAATGGCAAAAAACATTAAAAACAAAAGTAGTACTATTTGCTTTGTTTTTGTTTTTCTTTATCTTTTTTTCATGGGATTGGGATATTGGGATTGTTAATTCGAGGAAAGAAAATAGGACAAGTTATTACCCCTTGAAATGAAACCTTGGCATACAACCATATACATTGCTATCTCTTTGTAATGAAAGTAAGTAGTTGAGAGAATCCATTCAATAAATGTTAGAAAATCTTACCTCTATCTCTATAGAGTTGAGATTATATATATATATATATATATATATATATATAAAGGAGGGATCCACTTACACTAATGTAAAATTAAATTAATTTTAAATATCCGCGTAACTTTTTATACAATTTATATTTTAACAAATCAATAGTTGGATTTAACAATATAATTGTACTCGTCGTGCACGTAAAGTGTTGAATCGATCCGATATCTTTATCATATCGATCGAGAATACTGTCTTTTCAATATATATTTAACGATTGAAAGTTTTTTATATCGAACAAATAGTTAAACATTTTTAATTTACTAGAAACTCGACGTGCATGATCTACGTGAATAGAACATAAAATACGACAATCGGATTAAACAAATATAAATCGTATAAAAATTTACGAAAATACGTAAAACTAATTTACTTTTACACTAATTAATATATATATATTCAAGGTTGTCGAGGACTGAACCTTAATCATTGAAATTAAATAAAAATCCAGCATTCTATAATTGAAAGTTAAAGTGCAAAAAATAATGCATTTCACGTCGAGTCCTCGAAGTCTCACTAATAATAGAATGTCTCTCATTCACTAGAGAAGAAATATTCACTTTAGCCATGAAATTGGACAAATTATTCAAACAATCTGATCTATACACATCATCTCTCAATTTGGACATTACAAACGACAAAGAACAAATTAATTTTCTAGATATCTTGTCCTGAATTTCATAGCCTTGTTTATAAGTACAAGATTTAAGGAAATTTTCAATCTTTGAATATTTGAGTAAACCTTTTTTTCCCTTTGATTTATAGTGCTTGGATTGTATCAAGATTCAAGAGTATAGTTTTTCTTTTCATTTTTTTGGGGCTAAAATAACAAAAAAGTCCTTGACTTTTATCACTTTACCTAATTAAGCCTTATACTTTTATTGCATCCAAATAAACTTTTAACTTTTAATTTGTATCTAAATAAATCTTTAACCTTTAATTTATATCTAAATAAACATTTAACATAAATCAATCTTTTATTTGAAATAAGGGTTTATTTGGATAAAAATCAAAAGATAAGAGCTTATTTGGGTAAAAAAAATATATAAAGGCTTACTTGAGTAAAATGATATATTTTAGGGATTTTTTTAGTATTTTAGCTTCTTTTTTTTCTTTCAATAAGTATGGGTTTCACGGTTTCACCATATAATTAAAGGCTTTTTAATTGGTAGAAGGACTTAATGAGATTGACTTGCCTTCTAATATTCTTAAGTTTTTTAAATGACATTAAGCCAAATAAGTCTAAGATTAAAGCTTTTCCAAGATGGATTTTTTTATCTAAACGAGTAAATTTCATTCATAGTCTTTCAACCTTGTATTTTAGCTCCACTTCAGTTTCTAAATTCTTAATTATTACATTCGAATCTTCAACTTTTTAAAATAGTTTCATTTTGATATCTTTTAGTCACATTACTTCTTTATAAATTGAGAAAAATATGTAGGGTGGCACGTTAAGAGAAATGTCCTTGTGGCATCGTATTTAATCTACAAATAGGATATTATATCAATTTTAACATAATTATTTGATGAGGGATCAAAATGAAACCATTTTAAAGGTTGTGATTCAAATTAAAAACTAAAATGAAATCGAAATAACAGGTTGATGATTACATATGGAATTTATCCCTCCTAAAGGCTAAAGCTAAACCAATTCACCAAAGTACCCTTCACTTTTAAATAATAGTATTTCAATAGGACAAAGGTTTTGCTATATTATTTATAGTAATAATATTGTATTAAATGTTATAGTTGATAATTTTATTCATCATTTTCAATGTATTGAATGAAAATATTATTATATCTAATAATCTTAAGAATGCCCTTAGAACACAAAATCCATAGGACAATACTTGTCTCTAAATTTAAGGATTCCTACCTTTCAAGAAATTGGTGAACAAAGCTAGTGTTCCTTATCCTTCATAAAAGGCTAATTAACTAACATCAATGGAATTTTTCCCTTTTTTTATCACTTGGCTAAAAAAGAAACAAGAGTGTTGATTTTTCTTTTAAATGTAAAATAATTATAAAAAAAAAAATGAGATCATGTTTATACACATATAGTAAAAAGCGATATTAAAAGACTGTAACATATCTTATTTTAAAAAAAATATATACTTTAAGAGTATGTATTATCTTCTTAACTCTGCTTGTAAAATTTTAAAAAATTCAATGATAATAGATAAAATAATTTTTCAAACAAAACTTCATTTTCTACATTTATAAAAGGGTTGAAAACAAGGGCTATATGTTGGTTAGAAGCCAAAATTAAGATGGATTGCACGAAAATGAAGGCATGGAGAGAGATAATTAATGTGCAAATGAAGCTTCACAGTTATGAATTTACTTTCACAACAAATTTTGGATGCATTTAAAACCTTTTTTGTATTTGACCGAACAACTTATTTAAGTATTTTTTTTTTCTTCATAATTTAATTCATTCTAATTTTTTTGCAGTTGGTTTGGTTTTTGTTTGTACGGTTGAGACAAAGCTTTATATCTTGCAAAGACAAAATAAGAGAGAGATGGGGTTTTATTTTTTGTGATTGATTTGAAAAAAAAGAAAAGAAAAATATTATTATTATTATTAGCTCCATGAACATGAACAGTAACATCAGATTCATGTGTTTGTACAGTTTGATGTAATGTTTGGAACATTACGTGGCTCTTCTCTAACCAATCAAATTGGAGGCCCACTCATAATGCTATCCAATCATGTTTCAAGGTCACCTTTTAGCTCACCCCCCAGTCAAATTGCCATGCTATATTAATTTAATTTTGCAAAACCATGACCTTAAATTAGATTTGATAATTCATGTATCCGAATCGTATTTGTGTATTTTATTATATCATAATCGTGTTTAAGATATTTTATATTTATATAAACTTTAATGCGTTAATAATTCGTATTAAATAGATTTTGAGACATTCGTTTATTCGTATCGTATTCATGTTATTTTTTCGTATCGTATCGTATTTTTAATTTTTTTTGTGTCGTATTCGTGTTCGTGTAATCATATCGTAGGTCGACCTTAATTGGCAAATGATTTTGCTAACAAATGTCTTAAGGGCGTTCTTTAAAGTTACTAAATATAATAATATATTCAATCAATGCATTGAACATAATGAATAAAATTGTGGCTTTTATATTTAATACAATGTTATTATTAAAAATAGTATATTAATTAACTTTAAAGAATGCCTTAAGGGCACTTTTTAAAGTTACTAAATATAGTAATATCTTCAATCAATGCATTGAAAATGATAAATAAAATTATCAGCTTTTACATTTAATACAATGTTATTACTAAAAATAGTATATTAATTAACTTTAAAGAATTTGCTAACAAATATTCTAAAGGCACTCTTTAAAGTTACTAAATATAGTAATATATTCAATCAATACATTGAAAATTATGAATAAAATTATCAATTTTTATATTTAATAAAATTATCAACTATTACATTTAATATTAAATTGTCAGCTTTGGAGTGGTTGTCTAATCTTTTCCCAATTTCCTTTCCAATGTTGGATTTTTTTTTTTTCTTTCTTTGGGTTTTAGATTTTAATGATAGCGTAATAAATAGGTTTCAAGTTCAAATAACTTTTCTTAAAAAAAAAAGAAATCACACTTAAATCTTAATAATCTTAATATAATTTTGTACATCATGAAATTAACAATGCTATACCTCTCCAAATCTTTGATATTACTATCGAGAATCAAGGATGAACCTAAACATAAGTAAATGAAATTTGAAAAACCATTCTAAAATACTAAAAAAATATTATTTTTATATATAAAAGAGGTTGTAGTTTGAAAATAGAAAAAAGATTTGTATATATTAAAATTCGAATTTTAAATCTGCTGAATAACACTTTTTAAAATTGATTGTATGAATTAACTGAATTAAATATATTTAAAAAAAAAAAAAAAAACACTTCATTTTGCTTTTTCCTTAAAAACTACTACTATGAATGTTAAGAAATACAGTCATACTCATATCATATCATTGCTCTCTCTCTTGAATAAACATTGAATTGGGTGTTATCACATCTAAATAAACAAATCAATTGAAAGAAGAAAAAAAAAAAAACAAAACTATAAATCCTTCAAGTTTTGAAGAGACAATGAGTTTTTATGTCATCCCAAGCCAAGATTGTTGCCATTGAAAAGCAATTGGGAAGCAAAGCAAAGGCAACAACCTTTCCAACGATTGGTGGGTTGCTTTTCCTACTTGTCAATGCAAAGGCAACAACCTCTATACACATTTTAGTTGCATTTGTACAACAATCTCACACCCTTTATTTTTTTTATTTTTTATTTTGCATCAAGAATTGTATTTCTTCAGCATAAGTTTGCTAATGTTAAAGGATGGGTGGGTGGGTCCAATAATGTTCTAAATATCTTCTCCCTAATAAAAATGTAGCAACCTGAATCCAAACCTAACCCAAAAATAAAGCAAACCTGAATCCGAACCTAACCTAATTAATTCATATAAATATTTTTAAAAAATAACATTTAAGAAGTTCAGAATTCAAATTTTAATATATACAATCCATTTTTTTTTTTATCAAGTTGCAATCTTTTTTATACTAAAAAAAGGTTGATGAATAAAGTTGGAAGAGTTCAGGAATTGTTTGCTATAGCAAACAAATTTTATAACCTTAAAGAAAGACTTTCCTATTTAAGCTTTTTACCAAAAGAATCACATTTCAAAATGAAATATACTTTCTATATATGAAAGTTTAAACCGACTGAAGAAATTCTGATGATATACACCGCACAAGTTGAGGTACTACACAGGCCTTAATGCTTAGACAAATAGGAATCAAATTAGCATTTTCTTGACACTGATATATCCAACAGAGTATACTTTTTACGTTTATCAAACAAGTTAGAAACTACTAAGTCTGAAGAGTGTATAGAATCAATATCTGAATCATCATCATACAATTAAACTCAAGACCATCACTGTTTTTGCTGCGTTTTCTGCTGAAAATGCTGAGAAATGAGGCCCTTAAGGTCGTGCCTGTGGTGGCTTCATCTGAAAATAGGTTTGAGGGGTGTTGGTGGCGGTGGCAGTGGCGGTGGCAGTGGCAGTGGCGGAGGCAAAACATAGAGTCGTTTGATTGAGAGGTTTTGACAGAAGAATGGCAGCAGAGGGAGGAAGGGTAGCCGAGAACGAGAATCCTGATGATGCTGCAGTAGAGAACAGTGGCATTGGCGTAGAACTGACCTGACTATGCATTTGCCAACCCCAATCGGCGGGGAGACCTTGCGGATGACCTATTTCAACTCTTCTCACCATTGCTCTTTCCTGCCAAACAAATCAAGAATTTGGTTTTATGATACATAGATCAACCTGAGTGTTTGTAGAAGATGCAGTAAAAAGATGGAATGAAACAGAAAATTTTCTAAAAAGATGCCATGTTAAATGAGACATCATGTATTCATGTCCATGAAATACAGATTAAGCAAGTAGCCATTGTTTTTTTGTTTCTTTTTAGTTAGTGTCATGTTAACCCATGTTACACGGATTCTTCATTTTTCTTAAAGTACTGGTGTCCGATACCTGTGTCCGACAAATATTCGGATGATCCTCCAAATATATGAGAAAACTTAACAAAAAATTGAGCATACCCATGTCGAACACATACCCATATCCGACACTCACCCCGAGTCCGGGTAACATAGATGTTAACATCTTGCTTATCAAAAAAATATGATAATATTGAGATTATAATATATAGGCCCTGAAACTACTTTACATCTTATATGACCATGCTACCCATAAATAACATTCCAATCTATGATTAAAACCCTTCAAACTTTCACATGTCCTTATGGTATATATTAAACACCATGGTTTGAAAGATAGAAATAAGTTCACTTCAGCAAAAAATTTAGGCAGAATCTATTAAATTGAACTACCAATATAGAATTTGGTTTAGCAAGTAATAGGAATTGATCGGGATGTGGATGTTGGCTGTTTTTTTGGTGCAAAGTCCAAATGATGAAAGGAATGAACAAGGTTTAAAGATCCAGAAGCAATGCAATGAGGTTTACCTCACTAGGAAAGAATGTAGGATATACACTATTCCAGAATATAGGCTGATCTGAAGTCCCCGCTAGCCCTTCGAAAGCTGGATCCACAGTTGCCGCAGCAGGATTCTCTGCCTGCAAAAGTAAATCATAGAGAAACATGAATGATCAATACTCTATCAATCTAAAACAGGATCAGGTCAAGATACTCGATTGTCATCCAAACATGCCATGTATATATCTTAAAGCTAGCTAAAGGTTAACAGATTAACACCATCCCATCCTAATGCTCACAACAGACATCAATATTTACTAGTAGGTTGAACAACAATCCTCTCAATGTGGTAAATAACATACAAGAAAATTAGACTAATTGAATTCAAAAGTTACCCTCAAACTCTTCCCGCCGTTTATGTCAGAAGGGCCAGAATGGAAATGGAGACGCCCCTCGTTTTCCTTGGAACCATTGCCAACAGGTGGAGATATCCCCAGGTTCAGATCAAGGTTGTGAGTATTGCCTGCATAAAAAGAGCAGTATCACAAAAAGTTCTTATCAAGCAAGAAACCTTGATTAGAAGATTATTCACAACATTATAGAGACAGAATAAGAAGCAAGCAATAGAAATAATACCTTCATTACTGGTATCAAAGATCATCTCCCCTTCATACATACTCGGCTCAAAGTTGGTGATTGCCTCCCTTCCATTAGATTTGATAGCTGCCTTGTCATAAGCCCTGATTTCCAGAAAAATCAAAAGGTAGACATGTGTTGGATGGAAGCCTATTGATGTTGAGAATTCAGGGTAATAAATTCAGAATCAGGTAGAGTGTAATTCATGATCATTAGAACCTTGCAGCTTCTACTTCATTGTCGAATAGCCCAAGATAAATATACCTGCAAGCAAGCATCGTAATCCCCACGATGAAACACCATCCCCAATTATTTTTCCTCTTTCAAATAGGCATCTTAGAATTTTTTTTTTTTCCATTCAAGGAGAAAACAGAAAAAACAATCCCTCTGAGAATTAATTCAAAGAAAAACCAATTCTCGGTTCGACACCAAGAGGCACTCAAACGTTTCACATCTTTACTCCTAAAATGATAATATGTTTGATACAAAACTGAAATTTCCATAAACAAGTGTCCTCACTTTTTGCCCAGGAATTGCCCCATCCGTGCTTCCCACCGGCCACATTTGTGCAGCGTCACTCCTCGATATTTCGAGCTTCCCCTCGAAAAACCAGTACTCTGCCGCCTAAGTGTGTGCACAAATTCTTCCTTACTCAGATTCTTCATCTGTCCATCAACAAAAATCAGAATAAGGCTCCAACTTAACTATCCACTTCACAGTTCAAACAATTTAACTTTTATGTGAGTTTCATTAATCAATATTTTCAATAGTAGCATTCGAATTCCAACCTGTTTCATTTCGTCCTCATAATCACTGAGAGTGAAATTGATATCAGCATCAACCCCTCGAAATTTAATAGCCGCTCGATCATAGGCTCTGAATCCAACAATACCCAGATTTTAGAAAAACTAAGATTAACCTAAGTTCAGAACAACTTAATCATTCATAAACTAATTTAACAAATTATTTTCCAGTAATTTACCTAGCTGCAATATGAGCAGTGTCAAATCCGCCTAAAAAATTAAAATCCAACAGGGGGAAAAAAAAGTTTGATTAAAACAATCCAAAATAGAAACAAAAAATAAATTTCCTTATTAATAAAGTTGTCAACAAAAATCAAAACAAAATTAACCAATCATATCATACCCAAATATACTTGTTTCCCGCAATCCCTGAAATAAAAATAATAACAAGAATAAATAAATAAAACCGAGCAAAAAATTCAAAAGAAAATTCAGTTAAAATTCAACGACTTGACAGACCAAGTCAAAATTCAGTTACACATAGTAACCAATCAGAAAATTCTCTTAGAAAACAGATGAATATTTTTAAAACTTGAAAAATTACCAAATATGGGATTCCCATCTTCCAGTTCTTCTATAGAAAGTAACTCCTCGATACTGTGAGCTTCGAGAGCGAGGTCCTCTACGGCTTTTCTTCACCGTCGTCTGTGACGGTTGTTGTTGTTGTTGCATCACCCGCGGGTCAGCAACTTCTTTTCTCTCGAACGAAAGATCGATCCATTTGTTGTAGTTACTATTTCCCGAGCTTTGCCCTTCGGAGCTTCGAAAATCAGCTCCAACTCCCTTCACAGGAAACAGTTCCTTAGTAACCAACACCGCCGCGTCGTCGTTTTGGTACTCGCTTCCTCCACTTCCGACTTTGAGTATGTCGAAACTTAGAGTGAATGCGTCTCCGTTGGCGCGTGTGGAGCACGACTCATCATCGTCGTTTACGACTGACGAATTCGAGGTTTCAGATTCGTCCATTTGGTTTCCAGAACCTTCATTGAGCTTATCAGTAAAAAGAGCCGCCGAGTCGGAGTCCTGAGTCGACTCAGTCGACGCGACATTGAGGTTAAGATCTAGCATTTCGTCTTAACTTCTTTGTCGAGTTAAGCTTTAACTCAGAAAACCTTTTTAAATAAAATAAAAATTATCAACTTCCCTTCTTCAAAAACAAATCATCGGTCAGCGTTTCTTTAAATTTTTTTTTTCTCTGCAAGTAATCCAATCCAACGGGAGAAATCGATTCGATCACAACACTGATCCGAAGCTTAAAAAAAAGGAATTTCAAATATTAAAAATATGAAAATAAAAACTTCGATGCTGTTCCTTGGACACCGAGGAGGAGAGGAGAGAATTAAAACGGCGACGGAAAGAAAAGATGTTTAAAATGAGGCTGGCATTATTGAATTACTCGGCGATCAGTTCATAAACAGAAAGAGATGATCGCCGACTAACTGATTCCATAACAAAGAAGAGAGAGAAAGAAGGAGATGGGACGTGTGAGAGAACATTACAGAATACAGACTCCATTTTTAAGAAGGTGCAGTGGAATATATAAACATTTTCTCTCTCTTTTGGACACCGGTTTCTCCGGTTTCCCCGTTCTTTCTTGTTTGATATTTGTCAAGGCTCTGCTCAATATATTTTTTTTCTTAAGCTTCCGTTTCTTCTTTCTATTCTCTTGCTTTTTTTGTCCTCCTCGGTAGATCAATTTTAAATGTGATATAATTTTTAATAAATATATAAATAATATGATTAATATAATATATTTAATACACTTATCATATTTATTTTTAAAATTTTAACATATTTAATAATTTATGTTATATTTATATTTACATCATTAATATAAAAAAATTAAAATATAACATGCGCATACAAATTATAAAATCTACTTTTTCGGTGTGATCGATGGAATAGTCGTCTACAACATTAACGGTAAATTTACAGGAAAAGAAAACTAGTTGACTTTTTTTTTAATTGTTATTATTATTATTATCTATTTATCAATAATCTCTTTGTAAATAAAAAAAAAGTTAATTTATCACTTTTTACTACTATAATTTCTTTAAAAATGTTTTGATATACAAAATTTTAAAAATCAATAATTAAAAATAAAAACATATTATAAAAATAATTATAATTTTTATTTCATTTTCATCGTCTATTTTTCATTTAGTATAAAGATTAAAAAAATAACATTCACTTTAATGTTTTATGCATCAAAATTTTAAGATTTTTCTTATGATTAAAGAATGCAAATAAGGTATTTATTTATGAGTTATAAGTAAAAGTGAGACAAATGGGGCAGCTAGGATCCCAGCCCCAATACAAAATTCTTGGTTTCCCTTGCTTTGGACTTAGTTTTTTTTTCTTAGTTTCTTTTATATATAAGTTTAAATACAAGGTTTATGGAACTTATAGAACTCTTTTTATTTTTCTATTCAAGAAAAAAAAAAAGAAGTTTTGAATTTAATTTTTCAAATAAAAAAATACAGCCACTTTTAATAATTCTTTGTAAAGTGACATTTAATCAGATAAGTATTGAAATTATAATACAAACTTTCCACTATTCAATTATAAGTAATCAAACTATTTTTCATCACTTAATTTACTACTTTATCAAATTTAATTCCATTTAATTCGATATTCGGTTAAAAATTGAATAACCTATTTCACAAGTAAGTTCTTTTACAGTTTCACTGATTTTAATAGTAGCTGAATATTTCCCATTCCTCTTCGTGTCCCACGTGTAAATGTAAATAATTTAGGGTGCATTCATGTGGTCCTAATCCCATTATAAATCAGTGGACCATCCAATGATCTCGTACCTCGTGTCCAAACGAAGGGTTTATAAGTACGATACTTACAGCTGATCGTCAATTACTCTAGTATCGGGACCACGTGATAACGCCCTCAGTGTTTTGGCTTTGGTTTTGATTCATATTTGTTGGACAAAGATTTCTTAACCTCTGATATTCCAATCAAATCACACTGCCCCTTTCGTTTAATGGAAGTTCCCCCTTTTGACCCATCTGTCAAGTCCTTTCATCTAACGGCTAGGGTTTGCTCGTACTCATTGTGGGTAAGCTAATCCTACGTTCATGGATCATCCATTCCCTTTTGTACTTTTCCCAATTTAAATTAAAAGGAAGAAGAAACTATTTGCTTAAAATGTATCATTATTGATTAAACTACAAAAATATACGTAATTTGAAGCATTTATTAGTTAAGAGTATTTATATTTAATTACATGATTAAATATATGCGATATTTGATTTAATGATTAATGCATGATTTTTTAATTAAAAAATGAAGTTTGAATTTTTTATTTTTCAAATAAAAAAATTATATTAATGCTAAATTCTAATCTCAATTAGGATAGGAGGAATTTATCTTTAATTGCATGATTAAACTCATATTATATTATGGATAAATGCTAACCTCTTTTTAATAGTTAATTAAATTGAAGGATGGATTTTTTTTTTTTAATACTTTTTTTACTATCAACATACAAATCTTTTGCAATATTAGATATAATCAAATTCCATAAGTGATCCCCACAAAATAATTTCGTGTTGATTCGATGCATGAGAAAAATGTGATCGATAACTAAAATTCACATAAAAAAATGGTGATAATAAATGGACAAAAATTTACTATCAAAACCAACTTGACAATATAAAATAACCCAATTAAACAATGTAAGTCAAAGGATTATGAATATTTGCACTCTAGCATTTTATTTAATTGACATGATATGGTATGATTGATAGTAAATTTATATTAATATAAAATTTTGATTAAATTTGATGTTACGAGTTAAAAAACACTAATTCAATTAGATGAATAAGTAAAAATTCAAATATAAAATTAAAAATATTTAAATAAAAAATATCTACTTAAAAAATAATAATTTTTTTCATCCGCTAATGCATGTGTCAAATTCTAGTAATTATTAATTAGCATGAGCTTTGAATTGGTGGTGAGAAAAAAAAAAATCTATTTTTTGAAGGGAAAGTTGGATGAACTTTAAGACTTTCATCCTAATAAAAAAAAATACTATTTGAATAATCTATAAGTCATATTATTGGTAAGTCTACATAAAATCATATGGAAAATAAAATAATCTGAATAATCTACTTTTTTATATTTATCATTATTTTCATTTATTTTATATTTTTTAATTTTCTAATATAAAAAATCAAAATTAAAAAACATCAATTAAACAGAACCTCAATTAATACACTTTATTATTATATTATAAAAACTCTTGTAAAAATATGCGGGAAGCAACGGTACACGTCGATGGCTGCCCGAAGCTGGCCAGCTGTCAATCACTTCCTGCCCAAGCTGCCTACCCAAACTATCGTTGATTTCGCATTTTCTATTTCGGTTTTATTTTTCCGGTTGTACCCTCGCTAATATTTCCAATTTTCGTTTGTATCCCCTGCCGTCCTTCCCCCAACATAAAAAACACGTGCTTAGTTTTTGTTTTTTTGCTGGTTTCTCTTTTTCAATTCATAGTTACGCTTCGTTTCTTTTCCATGAATATAAATTTACATTACTACCCTCACTCTCAACTAAAAAAATAAAAAAAAAAATCTTAATTAATTTAATTTATTATTACTATCATGGTTGTTTTTTATTCAACCATTTTAGTTATTTATTATTTAGGGAAGAATGGAACAAAACTTATAATGTTGGGCTAGTTCAGTGACTCGTGGATCTCATATTCAAAGAAATAAAAATTATTTGATTAATTGTTAATAAAATTTTAAATTTTACAAGCTGACATACATTTTTAGGATATATTAAAAAAATTAATTAAAAAATAAAATATGTGTTAAATTTTTAATTTATTTATGAAATTAAAAATTTTTATCGATAATATATCAAATATAAATTCTTTAAGAAAATACCAAAAACAATATTGAAGAAAAGTGACTAAACTCAAAAAACAAGAAGAAAGCAATTTCTTCTTCGTTTTGGGATGATAGTGTCAATAATTTTCCCTTTAAAAAAAAAAATCTCCTATACAGTTGAATAAAAAGTTAGAAAAGATAAGGAGTTGAATTTTGAACTTTAACTTGTATTAGTAAAAGTATACCATAACTTTTCTTTTTATATATGATGGAGTTAAAAAGAAAAAACGAAAATTTAAATTGTAAACATTATCACTTCAACCCTAATTTCTAAAATTTAATTATAATTTGATATACCGCACAATTATTCTATGAACTTTGAAAATAAAAATAAAAAAGAATAAAATTAAATAAAAATTAACAATGAAAAATATATATATTTGTTAAAAAAAAAAAGACCAATATATGAGTAGACTTGTTCAAAGGTAGAATCTGAATAAAAATTTTTGTAATTTAAACCGATCCTACTCGACTCAAATTATTTATCATATCAAAGGTTATGTTCTTTTTTGCATTTTTTGGGGCTTCTTCTCATTCTTCTTTGGCACCTACAGTAGAGATTGGAGGTATTTGGCTCCTCAAAAGGGATTAGGGTTTTAGATCTTTAGGAAATCCCTTTTCTTAATACCTTTATTCTGTTCATCAATAATTTTTTTTTAATTTTATTATAAATAATAATATAAAAATATGTTTTAATATTTTTTAAATAATAATACGAGTTTTCAGATCGATCCAACCTGAACTTAGGAAAAAAAAAATTTTAAATCAGGATATGATACATGAAGGTCATTGATGACTAGCTAAGAAAGAAGAAGATATCCACATGTCTCGAGGTTTGTGCTAATGCTTCTTGAACTCGCCTGATTGGACCTTGGTCCTAAACCGACTTGCTGGATGCTCAGGCTCAACAAATCTATGAGTGTTTAAATTATTCATTGATTGTTGGTTTTCTCATGCTAAACACCAGCTTACCACTTACCACGTTTCTTAAACAAAATTAAGTATTAACAAATGTAAAAGCCGCATACTTTAGTTGAAACTTTTGACTGTGAAAATCACTTTTTTTAGCTATGGAATCGGAATCTACGAAGGTGGAAATTCTTTTCTTCATATCATAGGAGACAACATCACATCTAGAAAATATAAAAAAAAAATATGTCTAGACTGTGTTTTTCTTTTATTTTATTGAGATCTAATTAGTTGGCTGCCATATATTTGCCTATAAGTCTATGATATTTTTGCTTTATTTTTTTATTTTGCCTTTTTCAAGATTCAAAGTATCTTTCAAAAAAAAAAAAATTGTTAACCAGTATTTTAAGTTCATTTTTAATATTATTATATTATTTAAATATTTTTTAAATACTTCAAAAATTTTATGTTAATTATCAATTATTGAATTTAATATAAAAATAATATCTTAATTAACTTTAAAAAATATTTAAAAACATTCATTAATAAAACGTAAAAAAAAATCAATGTGTAGAATAATTAATTTGTAACCTACCCGACCACCTCCATTTACAACTTTATGAAAATTAAAAAAAAAAAAATTATTATTTTTTTTTTTACTGGCCACATTTTTTCCCGTACATCTTATCTACCAAATATGTATCAATAAAAATATAAGCAAATATTTACAATTTTAACACGTGCAATATAGAATTCTCATCAAAATAAAATTTGGTTGGGGTTTTCAAACTAGATAATGTCGGTCTTGCCCTGCTCATGATTTCATCAAATAAGACATAACATGTCTTTGAAATGTTTTATTCACGTGAGTTTTCTTGTCTCCCAAACACGAAAAAGAAAATAAGAAAAAAATGATTGTTTATACTTGGAATCCATAGCCATGTATAATATCATGATTCATGCGATTTGGGTTTTTGTCATGATCAGTTCTTGAACTGCATATCAAATGATTCGAAATTTTCCAATGCCTTTAACTTTGCTTGTAACTTTTTTCAACTTTATTTATTTATTTATTTAAGCACTCCTCTAATTATTATCAACTTTGAGTCTAGAAGTGCGTTTGATTTAATAGACCTTTGAAGATTTCCTTGAAATAGAGTTTTTTTTCTTTCTTCTTTTTGTTTCTTTAGGACAAAACTATCGTTAGTATTTACTTAAAAATAATTCTTGGTATTAACTTAAGAAATTATTAGAAAATAGTTTGTTTTTCATTTATTGAAGTTAATTTTTTTTAACTCCATAAACGAATTAAACGATTGTCAAATTTTTTTATTTTTTTTATTATATTTTAAAAATTATGTGTCATTTTACTAATCTTGTTTTTGAAATCTAATAATTCTACTATTAATAATGTGATTATTTCTCATTAGAAAAACTCATGTATCAACATGAAATAACACATACTAAAAAAATAAGGGTTTGAAAAATAGAATATTTGTATAAAACCAAATATATATTGTAATATATATATATATATATTGATTTTTGGGTAGGGCTAAATCTCCTAAGTCCTACTTTAGGAAGGTAAGGTTTTTGGGTTTGATTATTTTAAAATACAAATTCAATGCTTTGGGACATTAAGATCTAGCATAATGTATATAAGAAATGGTGGTTAGGTAATTATAGGTCACTTCCACATCTTAATTGCAACCAATTTCCCCTTTCCTCAAAGAAAATACATAGCATCTAAACCGACTATCTATTTGTTTTCACGAGAAATTATTTTATTATTTATTATCAGTAGAATTTTTAAATTTTATAAACAGGATTAATAAGGTGATACATAATTTTAGTGTATTAAAAAAAATAAAATAATAAAACGTACGATAGATTCTTAACAACATTTGTAGAGTTAAAAAATTCAGTATAAATGTATCAAAAACAAATTCTTATTTTCATTGGTTTATAAATTTATTAACTCTACTTCCATATGCATATATTTAGTTTAATTCGTTAGTTCAAATCAATTGATTATAATTTGATTAGAGGGCAAACTTAAATCATTGAGAATGTTCCCAAACAACAACATCACCCATGAGTGAAGATAACGCAACTCGGTAAACTATATATGTCAAATATGCACTCGAGAGCTTTACTTTATTTCCTCTTCATGAATCTCTTTCTTTTTAAAGGGTTGAAACTTGAAAGTCCTATAAGCTCATAAATGATGTTTGAAACTATGAATTAGGAGTAAACAAACAATCATGGGGTTTTCTTCTACTTTTTCTTTGGCATCCTAGAACAACAAAATTTCTCAAATATGGATCTTATACAAACTAAGTAAACATCATTGCATGTATTAAAATACGATAAATTATTTCAAACATTAAATTTCATAAGTAAAATTAATAAAGTGACATATACCTCTTAAAATTAATTTATATAAAAAATAAATGTAACATGTGACAGTTTTTTAATTCGATTATAAAGTTGAAAAGTTTTACTATCAGTGTCAAAAACAAACTCTTAAAATATTGTTTATACATATATAAAAAAGATGAATGTTGATCCAACTCGATACAATTAATCTTTTATTCAAAAGATAATTACCTAAACTTGATGTATTATGAATCTCGAAATCTAAATTAGTAGTTTTGAACTCAAGATTTCAAATTTAAAATAACCAATTAAAATTTACTCAAATATTAACTCTTTTTTTTTTATTATTAAAAAATTTATATTCGAACCTGTTGAATCGACAATAAGATCAAGTTTAGGTGAAAACCATGATGAATTGCTGTTATTTGTAAAGGGGTAGTCGGGTCATTTCACTTGAATGACCACATGCATAAGTCGTGTCCTTCTACAAGTATAGAATAATATAATAGAGAACTACCAATTCCTTAAACAAACAAAATATCATTATTAAAGTTACTTTAGTATTATTTATAATAATATTTTATATTAAATACAATAATCAATAATTAATTTAATGAATTTTAATGAATTAAAAATAATAATTTAAAAAAAATATCTTTAAAGTAAATTTGTAATTCATATATATATATATCGTGTTTTATATTTTTTTAGGTTAAACCTATAAATATAAATATAAATTATTAAATATATTAAAATTTTAAATATAAATATAATACTTATTAAGCTTACCATATTTAAATGTTATATCATATTTATTATATAAATTTTATATTTATTAAACGTATCGTATTTATATAATATTTTTTTATCTTGTTCAAAAATTATAAGACCTACCTTTTAACAATTCATTAGCAAAACTCTTACTAAAAAATGAGATGTGGTGGGGGAGGGAGGCAGCAGATAATGCTTTTCTTAGTCACACTATTACTAGTTTCCTGCCTTCCCATTAAGGTAATCGTCTTACCTTAAAACCTTTTGAGAAATTTATTTTCCAATTTTGGAAATTTATAGTTTGAATCAATCCTTTCCTTGCTCCAATCCACTGCGACTGCTCCACCGGCTATACCCCGTTGCCCGCAACCAAAAAACAAAAATCCTAACTCAAACCCGAAAGCTATCCTCTTTTATCCATCGTCCAACCAATTCTCACCTGCCACGTGTTTGTTGATTCTGCTTTAACCACCATCGTCCATTTGGCCAATGTGGCTGATGTCATTGATGATTTGTCTGATCGACGGTTCTCGTTTGTTAGTAGTACTTCCTTATTATGAATTGTGAATTATTTTTTAAAATTATTTATTAAAATTAGTTAAGTTATTATTTATAATAGAAATTTATTAACAAATGCATTAAAGGTATTTTTTAAGGTTTTTAGATATAGTAATATCTTCATTTAATACATCAAAAATAATGAATAAACTCGTTAGTTATTGCATTTAATATCATATTATTACTATAAATAACATATTAACTAAACTTAAAAAGTGTCATAAGTACATTCGTTAGCAAAATTTTTATAATAATATTATTATATAGTTGATAATCAATTTGATGATTTTCAATAAATTGAAAATTATAATAATTACTTAACATGATAAATTTAAAGAGAAAAATTATTAAAGACACTCGTTAATAAAAAAAAAAATTAAAAGAAAAAAATATAAAAGATAGGGTGTGGTTAGGTGTAGTATTATGATGAAAAAAAAGTAAATTAATTCAAAAAAGTACTACTTTAAGTGAGAATAAATTAATTCCATGATTAAAATTAAAAAAAAAAAAACTCTAAAAATGAATAAAGTGAGAGTATTTTATTAAGGATCCAGTTAATAGGTGTTTGCATTAGTTAATGATTATTTAAATATTATTTAATATTTTTATTTATTTAATGCACCATTTTTATCAAATTAAAAAATATATTAATTGTATTTTTTAATATCATTTTAACAACTAACACTAGATATATTAATTAATATTTTTCTTTTAATAAAATGCTATAAACATCAATTTGGCAAAAAAAAAAAGAAAGAAAAACATGTTACATGTGAAACCTTGGAAATATCATCAGTTGAAAGAAAGCCTGGTAGTTCTGATCTGATTCAAAATTTCAAACCTTTCTCGTGAGTTTTGTGGTTTTTTTTTTTAAATTCGATAATTTTGAATGAAATATAATATGATATATTTAAATATAATTAATATGATATATTTAATATATTTATTATATTCGTATACAAAATATTATTTTATTTAATAATTTATATTATAAAAAATATATATATAATAGGATACCACCAATACACAAATTATATATATATATATTTTTTAGAGTGTTGTCAAAAGAAAAGAAGGCTTTTATTATTGTTACTTCGATATGTTAGATCTTCCAAGGCAAGAATCAAACAGCAACGGCAACCCTGGAAATATCAAGTTCCTGACAGTAATAATCAGAATCAGATACTAGGAGATTTAAGTGAGAAAGCCCAGTCTCTTGAACCACGCGTCCATCAGACGCAGCCAATCTTACGGGACTTAAAGACTGCCTTATCTTATCCGGTGGTCCCCTTTAAGGAAACCTCGTGTTTAGCTTTTGTTCCGTGATTCCAGGGTTTCAACACGCGCCATTATTTCCAAACGTACTTCACATTTTTAACTTCTTGTACTTTACTCATTTTCTTTCCTTTTTAATTTTTTATTCAACAAAATTTCAATTTTTTTATTATTCAATAATAATGAATAAGATCCCTACATTTTTCTTTTCATTCAAGAACCGGCCATTATTTAACATGTAAAATATTTGGTTGACATGTGCAAAATATGTACTTAATTTATATTTTTAATTAAGTTTTAATTAATGCGTATTTATAAATATTAATTAAAAATTAATTTATTATTATTTTAAAAAAATTATAAATATAATCTTAATCAATGTCACATTGATTAATATTTTCTTTTAATTATTCAATAACGTTTCATATCCAAAGTCTTCTCTCAAGTATAATACTCTATAGTTTGTAGTTTAGTCAAACTTTTTATTTTCATTTTTTTCTATTTATTTATTGGATTAAAAAAAACTCCGTTACTCATTTACTTGTCCTAATTTAAACTCAAAAAGTTCAAAATTGAAATTTGCTTTTTACTTTAATTACAATTTGGAGGCCATTCCAACAAAAAAAAAAAAGCAAAGAAGAGTGCCATCTTTAAATTACATATTCTAAAGGGGAAGGAAATTTTATATTTTAAATTTGTGAATATTTTTCTTATTGAATGATCTGAGAATTTGTTATTTTAATGTAGTTTTTTATTATTATTTTAGCAGATTCCTAGTAATCTTCCTTGGTAAAATAAATTAATTATTAAAGACAGAAGATAGTTTTAAATTTGATAATTTGTATATGTGTATTATATTTTATATTTTTTTTACATATGATATAAATTATTAAATTTATTAAAATTTTAAATACAAATATTATATTATATATTATATTATATTATTTTATATTTATTAAATATGTTATATTCATGTTATATTTTTTATCAATTTAAAGTTGTCAAATCTTAATCCAACGACATGACAGTATTTTTTTTATTAAAAAAAAGTATTTTATTTAAATGGGATGAAGCAAAAAATAATTGTCATTTTATGAAAAACAACAGATAAAGTTGGAAAGTCACATAAATCACACCAAACACGTAACATCGATAACACTATTAAAATGTCACAGTTTTCAGAAAAAAACAAAAAAATAAAGTTAATCAAGACTTATATAATAGCACATGTTTAAGGAAACAAAAAGACAACCCCCCAATTTTTTTTTTTTTTTTTACTTAAAATGAAGTGAAAAAGAGATATTGGAAGGACTGAAAGGGAGTGATACCTTGTTTGAATATGAAGCTGCTAAAATTCCATTTATAGGCTTTAAAATAATTTCTCCAACTGGTAATTTATTTTACAATTATTGTTCCATATTGTATTCGATCAGAGATAATAAAATTTTAGTTAAATTGATAAGAAAATAAATTTATTTATTTTTGTTAATTATCTTACGAAGATTATTTTACTAAAATCTTGAATGTACAATGTTGATTTGAGAGAGTGTGTTCTTAATAGATTTATTAAAAAATTGGGTTATACGTTTTACTCGATAAGTTCGACCTTGAGATAGGTTTTTTAAAATTTAGACCGGCTCGACCAAGTTCGGATTAGTGTTCAATAAAAAAATATTTTTATTTAAATTTAATTATAAAATATATAAATAATTATATAAAAATAATTTTTAACAATAATTCAAAATTTTCGAATTTTCCTTACGAGATCAAGCCTTAAACAAACAAATTTTTTCTAACCGAGTTTGACTCAACCCGATTCAATCCATTGTGCATAGACAAGTCTAGTTCTTAAGACTATTTAAGAAGTTAATTAGGTCATACAAATTCTGAAGGTCACCTTTACCAAGAAAACTTGTAAATAAATCAAATATCATAAATAATAATAATAATATTTTTTAACTATATATTCTAATACTCCGAACCTTGATTATTATTATTTATTAAAAATTTTATTGTACATATAATTTTAATAATTATATTTTCTTAAAGCTTGCTTGGAGATTTAAATACTACATAATTCAAACTTCATTATAAAGTACATAGAGTTTAACGATTCAAATGTACCAGAAAAGATCTTACTAAATCCTTCGAACAAAACCTTGATTTGGTGCAAGCAAATATATATATATGTATATATAAAAGTACACCTATACTTTAGAAAGAAAAAAAAAACATTTGCAATTAAAAAAAATATTATTCTACAATTTGTTGTTACGGCCACGAGATACGATGTCCCTAGTTAATATTAATTGTATATTAAAATACAAATGAGAAAGTAATCATCATAAATAAATAAATAAAAGAACAAAATTTCGAGGAGATTAAGATGACGAAACCATTGTTAAACAAATACAAAATCAATGTCAATTAATTAGTAGCTGAATCAGAACATAATCTTAATTAGTTTTTTGTTTATTAAGGTTTGATTTGTATTTGTACTTAAAAGCCAAACTGGTTTGAAGAAAGAGATAAAATCCGACAAGGTTTGAAAAATCACCAATTTTGCTATTTGTTTAGAATACCTAAGTCAGGCTGCTGACTTGGTGCTTAGTGGATGATTCACTATTCAAAGCAGCTATACATAGAAAAATATTTGTAATCTTTTATAAGCAAGCAAACCAATTTTATAATCGTATGAGAATTAAAAAAATATGAGAGAGGCAATCATATTGTATAAATAAATGAGTCCCATTAACGGGTGATTATAAAAATCAATTAAAAATTATTTAATTATTATTTTTAAAAATATTTTGCATTTAATACATTATTTTAATTGTATTCAAGAAAGTAATGCATTAATTATATTTTTTTAATAAATATCACATTAACCAGTACTACTAGATATTGATTAAAATTTCCTTAAAAAAAAATTAAGAAACCTTTAAAAATCAATTTATTTATTATTATTTTTTTTAAAGAACTATTAGAAGGTTGTAAAGTACTTTATTTATATATATTTTAGCTAATAGTTAAGAACTAGCAAATACAATTGGTTTCTTTCTTTCTCTCTTTTTTTTTTTTTTTTTTTTCATTAAAAACTTAAAAGCTCCCATTGCCTAAGGGGTAGATGTCATGAATCTTGATATGGAGTACAATGCAAGCAATTCTTGGTAAAGATCACACTCAAACCAAATAGTTTTTAAAGAAAGAGAATTTCCATGATGTTTTTTATGCATTAAGTTATGAAAGTTGAATAAAGGGTAATCAATTTCCTTATGTTGGATGGATTTCATTTTCCTTGATTTTTTTTTGTTTTTGTTAATACGATCATATATATATATATTTAAGTTTTGTTTGAATTTAATTTTCTTCAATGATTTTAAAGACGTGTTTAGAATTTTGCTTTATATTCTTCACAAAATTCGAATCTTGATCGATAAGGAAATGAAATTTCTCTTTTTACCAATTAAAATGACTGATAATAACATGGAACATATGTTAAACATGTGTTCTTTTATATTAATCTTAAGATACTTAATGGAGCACCTATGCCCACCATTGCTTTATTTATACTATCAACTAATTATGCCTCATTAAAGGGTTCATATTTTCCAGCAAAATGGCCAGTACTACTATCATAATTATAATCACCAAACAAGGCAAAGAAAAGTCCAAATTAAGATAATTGCAGAGTAGGGTTGAAAATTTCAACAAAAGAAATTATATAGAAACCAGAGACAGAAACTAATTATGTTGAAAAGATTTATGAAAAGAAATTCTAGATGGCATCGAAATGAAACAAGGCAGTTGCAAAATCATGTCATAAAAATAGATGAAATTCATTGATTTAATTCTAGCAATGTATAACCTTATACTTGCTGTCGTTTTTTGTATTTGGAATAATGGACTTACCCAATGTTAACAATATCTTTGTCTTTGAACATCATTAATCATTCCGAAGCATTCCCAAGATTTGTTTTTATGTTTTTTCTTTTACTTAGGTTTTTGCTCCACATTCATGAATCTTGGTTTATGAATTATGAAAAGAGTTTTGTTGCAGCAATCTCTTTTCTTTAATTGTAAGTAAACAAGGATTGGGTGAGATTCAACTCACCTTCTAATGCAGAATAAAACCCTAAGATCTGATGCAGATTGCAGAAGTACATGTTTCCTTTGAAGTTAACATAACAAATTGTTTATTGTTTAAACTCAAAAACAAAGAGAAAATTAACATTAAAGCAGAGTTTCTCAAACTACTATAATTAGAAAAAAAAAGCAGCTTCCTATTATATATATATAAGCCTAGGTTCACTTCATCATGTGGCAGTGGCACCCCACCAGGTCCCAAAATATCTTCTGAAATCAAAGCAGCTAGCTGCTATGCAACCAAACATATGACAGGAGAGTTGGCCAAATAATTAATATCAATATGAATGATATTCTTGTATTTTTCTTTGGTACAAAAAATATGCAGTCTGAGATAGGGGAAGGGGTTACAGATGCTGAGATTCGAATCTCAGATCTGTCGGATACGGGGTGGTTACATGAACCTGCTAGGTTAAACCGAGTTCAACATGAATGATATTCTTCTTGCATCTTTACTATACTTTGCTCATTGCTTGTCTCAATTTTGAGACTTTAATGAAGACAAGCAATGAGCAAAGTATAGTAAAAATATATAACTATGTTCATTTACCATCATTTATCACTCTTATTTTTTGATATATGTATTGTCCCCATAAACAACTTGTGCATAAAGGCAACATGGTTTACTAGAGAAACAAGATGTACCCTTTGTTATCCTTTATTTTTGGATTTTATTAACGAGTGTTCTTAATATACTCTTTAAAGTTATTATATAAAATTATTTATTTTTTCAATATATTGGAATTCATAACATTAATCATCAAATACTACATTTAATATAAAAATATTATTATAAATAATATTTTAACTAATCTTAAACAATATCCTAATGACACTTATTAAGAAAACTCATTATCTTTAACCCAAAAAAAATCAAAGAATAAATAGGCTACATCCATAACTACCAGTACCAAGCCAATAAGCTCAGGTTGACATGCATCAAGCTAAATCCCAGCCTTGCAGATTCATTGTAAATGAAAAGCTTCAAATTTCAATATAATTTTTTTAATTGAAAGTAACAAGTGAATTAAGTAATAAATTTTCTTTTAGCAATTAAAACTAAACTGTGAAATTGTAATGCTTAATTTTGCCTTTTCTTTTAACCATTATAACTTGGTTTATAGTATCTGCTCAACTTACATCATTTCTCTAAATCCTTTTCCTTGACCCAACCTTCATTGAAAAACTGGGTCAAGAATCGGCCTAAGAAGAAAGTGGCCCAAAATGGAAAAAAAAAAGAAGCCTAGAGACATTGATTCCATATATTGCAATTTATGTGAATTTTACATGCCATCTGGTTCAATGGAAAAGCCTAGAGACATTAATTTTATCCATAAGCAGTTTACAAAGTTGGAAAAGAAAAAAAAAAAAAAAAACCTTGTTCTTGAACAAGATTTGCAAATATTCAAGAAAAAAACAAACCCAAGATTGTCGAGGTGGAAAGGAACTTTGATGTTCTATGAAGATTAACTGACCTACAAAGAAACATTTGTTAAGCAGATTAACAATGGATTATGCTGATTTATTTTTCTGTTAATGTAAATGTGATATGTGGAAAGGTTGATCAAAATGAACCATCAAATTTCATAGCATAAAGCTATTGAAGCTTCTGTCTGGATAGATCAATGTAAGCTTTCCATTCCAAAATTGATTATTTCATTGTCCCCTGCAATTTAGTCATTAAAAAACTAAAGAGTAAGTGAATATGCTTGAATCATGTATTTAGAGTAGGAAACCCATTTCCAGAAACAGTTTGTTTATGGAGCATAGCAATTCTTAGACTGCTATTATCTTGGAATGCTTATATTTACTGTGTCTGGATGAAAAGGAATAGCAGGCTTCATGGAGGAGAAGCTATTCTGTTCAGCAGCTATTTGGTTTTATTGTAAAAGTGGTTAGGTGTCGGTTAGCTGGTCTGTGGCACTATGTTATCCGGATTTTTCATTTTTCTAAAGTACCCGTGTCCAACACTTGTGTCCAATACCCGTATCCAATACTCACATCCGAGTCCGGGTAACATAGCTGAGGCATATAGCAAGGGATCCTGTAAATAGTACTCAATATTCTGCTTGGGATTTATGTGATTCCATATTTTCTTAAACCGTTGATAGTTGTTTGTAATTGCCTGTAATTGCTTTTAGCAGTACATTGATTTGTAGCAGCTTTTGCTGCTCTTTGGATATATAAAATATTTTACTTATCCAAAAAAAAGAAGTTGATATTATCTGCAGCTTATATCCTTAGACTCTTAATTAGTCTTAGGGGATGGTCCATTATTAAGCTATTTTTTAGACCAGTCGTTTTATAAGTTTAGTTTTTTGACAAACTTGTTGATTGCCCATCTTGTTTCTGGGGTTCTTCAAATATACAAACAAGAGAGACATTATAAAATTATAGTGACAGATTGGGACTAGACAAACAACACAAACTAGGCATCATCAGAAAAAGGTGTCAATGTATAGGCAAAATATACCCAAAAACTATGTTATCCGGACTCTTCATTTTTCTTAAAGTATTCATATTCGACACATATTTTGATATGCATATGGGGTGTGATCTTTCAAATATATGAAAAAACTTAGAAAAAATTGAGTATATCCGTGTTGGATACATTCCCGTATCCAACACTCACCTCGAGTTCAGGTAACATAGCCCAAGAATATTATTGCAAGATGTTTGTTAATGAATCAAATTAGACCCTATGGTTAGCTAATCAGAATGTTTTCAAACAATCCCTGAAGACTTTGTCCTGATCGTTACGGTACTACTCAAGACTATTGCTGGTTTTTTGACTGTGATGTAATTCCAAATCTGCTTCTATTTAATTTGATAGTGTCTCCCTTGTTTGTATTCTGAAGAAAGTTGTTTTCCAATCAAATTCTTTATATTATCACCTTTGTTAAGCTGACTAGTTAAAAACTGTATTTAAAATTCTATGAACTTTGGCCTTTTACAGAGAGATGAGTCATCAATAAAAGGAGCTTACGAGGTTTCTATTCACTTTTCAGCCAAGCACGACATCTTGCTGACATTGTCAAGCTGCTGTTATAATTAATAACTTTATTATTGAATTATTTCGGATAATGAAAATGCCCTCTCTTTTTTTTTTTTTTTGGCATGAATTTTGCTTTGGAACTCTAATTGGGGACCAAAGATTTCAGTTTTCAAGATGAAAAGGACCATTCAATTCCAATTTCAAGGCCAAATTCCTTGGTGCTGAGATCAATTTTATGGTTTTGCTTCAGCAATCAGCTTATGCAGTTTACTTTTATTGGCACTCGGCAGAAACTTGGATCCAAGCCTTTAGTTATACTGATTTCTGCAGGTGTATATGCTTCTGTTCTTTGAGTTTTTATGACAATGAAAATACCAATTTCTTTGCATGAACTTCTTTTTCCAAGATCCTTGGTAGGAAGAATTTGAAGCTTTGAAGTTGGAATTGAGGTTGAAGAGAAGGTTTTCAGTGCTTAATTTTCAAGATGAAAAGGAACTACCAATAGGGTTCAAATTCCAATTTCAAGGTAAATTTTCCATGTTACCAAAAAACAGGTTACTTAATTTCATCAAAGTTGGTTCATTAATAATTGAGCAAGATTTAACACTGAATGAACATGCCTTGTATTTAATGCCTGGACTTTATCATCTAATGGGCCTTTTTTTAAAAAAATCCAAAAAAGGATGTTTCTTGAAAATCATCATTGAGAAACGAGTTTAACTACTTCTGTCTAAAGAGCTTCTGATATTGGTGGTCAGCCGCCATCAACCGCCGCTCTAAATTGACTGGCTAAGATTAGAGGATTTTACTTTTCATGCAGCAGCCGTACCCCCTAAATGCCTAACTTTAACTTGAGAACAAAAAGTAGGATGAATTTCATGTGGCCCATGGTGCACCACTGATTGCAGAGTACTCAAAAGATGGAAGCTTCCTCTGTGTGGAGGTCTAAGGGTTTTGGTATCCTACCCGATTGTGGTGGTGTATGTCTATTCCCTATCTCACATCGGTTGTCAAAGTGTGTGGTGTGTGAGTTTATAAGGGATTTCGCGTTTAACAAAATTATCATGGTTTTGTTAAATGACGTGTTCATTTTCTGAACAAAAAAACCCCAATGGTGAGAGAGTGCGATGTGTGGAGATCTAAGGGCTTCGGTGCTCTAACCGATTGTGGTGGTGTATGTCTGTTCCCTATCCCACATCGGTTGTCAAAGTGTGTGGTATGTGAGTTTATAATGGATTCCGTGTTTAACAAAATCATCATAATTTTGTTAAATGACGTGTTCTTTCTCTAAAAAAAAAAAAAATGAAAGCTTCCACTGTTCTAAGATTCTTTACATTTTCCTGAGGTTTTATTAATTTAGAAACTCTAGTTCTATAGGAAAATCTTAGGTGATTAAACTACTTTTAAGCTTGACCACCAAATGAGTTAAAGGATTTAAATTCAAACTGATGCATTGCGATTGTGTAAAATGCAACATTTGATCTAAAAAACTGTGCCAACAGCAATACTAAACGCAGCCGATGTAAATTTAAGTGGCTTTGCTAAACAAAAATATTGCTACATTTTTTTGTCCTTAAATTTGCTTCAACCTTCAAGGCAAAAATCCCTATTAAATCTACACTTTCCGGTTTCAATACAAAACATAACCACTTCCCCTTTAAGTATATCACTTATTTTGAACCTGGAAAGGCCATTGATTTTTGACCCCTTTTGATTGTTACTCTATAGTAACTTAACTGCTAACATCAAATGAGATTGAAGAACTTAGTCACTTACCCAAGACAGCAAGAAACAGTGTGACATCATTGAATCTCTCAGAAAATGTCATTTCTAATTCGTTATATTTAGTGCATAGTTGGTATGTAATCTTTCAAAGTTTAGTTAGACAAATACATATTTTAATCCACTTGCACTTTTTCTCCCATGATGTCAAGCAGAAGATCAGTATCAGTTGGGAAAGAAAAGGTTAAGTTCTTTTTCTGCCACATAATACTTGTTGTTTTCCCTTTTCTACTGTGTCCATATCGAAGACCAAGAGGCATATATATATATATATGTTGTCTTATTACACATCAACTAATGGAGTCTGATGCGGCAGTGAAGGCGGCTGAGACAATTTTGTGGAAACAGGGAAACTTCACTGACATTGGCATCTTATCAAAATCATCAACATGTAATTACAAATGACTAGGAAAATAAGTTACAGGTAATATTTTGAATCCTCAAACATGCTTCATAATTTCTGTCTGGAAATCATTTTCTTCTTGATGTAAAGGAAAACCAGAAAAAATGCCTTTTGACTTCCCCCCCTCAGCTGGTAAAGTAGGCACTTGTTCAATGATGTAGGAAGGGGAAAATTGGGCAAAGTCCCCAATATATACCATTTCCTGTACTGTTTTTTGCTTGGAAAGAATAAGAAAAAATGGGGGGTTCTTAAAAGGAAAAGAAAGGAAGGATGATGGGTTTCCTTCCCCCTATTTTAATGAAGAAAGTAAACCAAATCATTTCCTTTCTATTTCATTCCCTTTGAACGATCCAAACATAGTGTGATGGGGAGATAGAAAGCTACTTCATTACTCCATGTATATAACCAGGAAAAAGGAAAATGGAAAATTTTTCCAGAATCTTTTGAGATTCCATTCAGATTAATGAAGTGTGACTATTCTGAGTTCAGAACTTGCAAAGAAAGTACATTTCTCATCCACTTTCACAAAACCACCATCCCAACCGCAACAATTGAATCTTTTTTTTTCCCAAGCCTTGCTCTCATTATAATAAGTACACAATAAATAAACAAGACAAGAATCAGAAGTTTAGCTCAATTGATTCATGCAATAACTTTTAAAAATAAAATCTTAAAGTTTGAATTCGAATCTTATCTTATTCCAAACTATGGCCTTTGTATATAAAAAAAAAAAAGACAAGGAAACATCAATGTAATTGCCTGCCCCTTCAAATATTTTGGTCTGTAAAATAAACTCACCACCACCCTCCTCTTCTATATTCTCCCTTTACATTTCAAAAACATTTCTCATTCCCCTCCCTCTCTTTCCTTATTCCTCCCGCTTCATCTCTCCTTTTCTTCATCTTTATATTTAAATTATTGATTTTTTGGTTTTCCTTTTGTTGTAACTTGTAAGGCTAGGACTCTGCTGGATCCCTGTTTTTATTAACAGAGATCTTAATTAAAGTCCTTGTTTGTATCTCGATTTCCAAGTATAAATCTGTCTATCTTTTTCTTACATGAATCCTATGTTCTCCTTCTCTTCTTCTTTTTCTTTACTGAATTTTGATTGGGGCTTGAGCTGTTCCATCTTCTTACACTGTTTCTTCTCTGCAGATTTGTCTGTTTCGATATCGACAGGGACTGCTTCAGCTTCTACTAATCCGCAGAGGAAGATGAAGGAAACCCAATTTCCCCCCAGGAGAGGCCAAATCAAGGCTCAAATTTTTGAGACCATTGTCAAGACTGTTGTTTCTGCAGCCTCAAAGGCTAAAGAAGCAGTGGGGAAAAACAAAGGTGAAAGCAGTGATGGGAAGAGTTCTTCCACCTCCACTACTCCACCTCAAAGTGGCTATAACTCTGAAGGAAATGGAGACATATCTTAGAAAATAGCCATCTGGGCGGTAAAATCACCTTCATATTTCCTGGTTCTCGTCTCAATTCTCTGAATTTGAGATGTTTGTTTCCTGGTTCTAAAGCCGAAAAGGCAATATCTAAAGAAACTATTAACCGAAAAAATCCCCAAAAAAAATGGTTGCATCTAAAATTCTAATAGCTAGGCTGTGAAAACCTGTCATTTTAGATTCAGATCACAGCTTCTCTGTCTGGTTCGTAAACAAGGGTAACCCTACATTAACTCATGTTTTTGCCAGTTAAGGTAAGGGATATATATATATATATATATATATATATATATATATGAACCCATGCAAGTTATTATTTTTTTTTTTTTTGTATTTTGTCAGTTAAGCCCTCTCCCATAGTTGTTTCTTCTAGTTTTTGAGGGGAGATGATGTTTATGGAAGAGGCAGGTTGTTTCTGGGGTTTGAGACGGTGTCTTGTTCTTTGTACCTTCAGCTGTCTCTTGTGTAGTTGCTGTACTATGATGTAATAATATAATAGTTTGAAGAATTTCATGTTTGCATGTACTTCTAGTTTGGTTTTTTTAACTTGATGTAGGCAGAGGGTCCAGATTTTGGATTTTCTGCAAATTTTGAGTTTTGGATTGTGTTCTTCTTTAGCCTGTTGTTTGCTTTTTGGAGATGGGGCCATGAATGTTTGAAAAGTTTTTGAAGGTTGGCAGCTTTTTGTTTTCTTTTCCTTAAAATATTTTAGGTGCTTACTTCTTGGCAATCATATATATATATATATATATATATATATATATATATATATATATATATATATATATATATATATATATTATAAAATAGATAAATGCTTACATGATAACAGTGATGACATGTAAATTTATATGTAAATATTTTCTTTTGATGACAAATAAGATAAATTTATCTAAAAAGTTTAATCTTAATTATATATTATATTCAAATTTAAAATTTTAAAAAAATATTTATACAAAATTTTAATTTTTTACACTTAACAAATCTTATCTATTTACTTAATCTTCAAATAGATATGTAATTTTAAATTAAAAACAAAATCTTAAATCTTAAAATTTTAAAATTTTAAATTTAAATTTAAATAATTATCTTATACGTTAAAAAAAAAAAGAATTTGTATCTTTTACCTATTTAACTTATATGTTAAAAAGAATGATCTTATTTAAGGGCTGGTTTGGATTTTAAGTATAAAAACTTAAATATTTGAAAAGTATAGTAAAAATATGTTAACATGGGAAATTTAAATCTTTTTAATTATATTTTTTAACTTATTAATTTATTTATATAAAATTTCACAAGAATACTTATTTTCGCATATGTATTTAAGTATAATAACTTTAGATAAATAAGATAATAATTTAATTTCACAAAATTATAAAAAATAATAATAATTATCACAATGTCTAACTTAAATTTAAATAATTATCAATTTTGTTAAAATTTATACTTAACAAATCTTATCTATTTAGTTATTAAATATATATTTTGAGAATGACAAAACTATCAAAGATTTATTTTAAATTTAAAAAATTATCAAATCTATTAAAGTTTATTCTTAATAAATCTTATCTCTTTACTTATCAAATATATACAATTAAGAATATCAAACAGCGCTGAAGAGATTGTTTTCTAATTATTCTCCATTCTTACTTTAAGCCGAGATGGTTGATTAAATCCAAGATCATCTCAACTCATATAATTTTGGAAAGGAGGTGATTAATAAGTGGTAATTTATTTCAGTTCATGGTTGATCTTTTTGTGATGTGTTTTGAGAGATTTGTTTGATTAAGTTTTCAAGAGGGATATTTTTATTTGTGGAGTTGTGAAGTTTTCCAAATCCTATGCATCCTCCAGCTTGGTCTTTTTGGAGTTGTTTAGTTGCAAATTTGATTACGGCCAAAAAGTTTCCTTTTGATTGCAAATGAAGGTGTGCTACTTGGTTTTGTAATGTTGTGATCTCTTAGCTTTGAGTTTTTCTTGTAAGGTGGCAAATTCTTTGTACTGACAGGGGATGGAGCTTCTGATGTTGTGACTTTTTAATGAATAAATTTTATTTAACTTTGAAAAAAAAAATGGCTTATCTCGTTTTATCATGACATAGATTTTTTGCATTTCATTTTCTTTCATTGTTTTGATCAATATTATATTTCAATAAAGGTATGTCAATTCTTTTTATTTTATTTATTTCTAAATCTTTTTTTTTTTTCAATTTCTAATTATTTTAATTTTTTTTATGAAATTAAATAATTTCAAGTTTCAGAACATATTTAAAGATATAAACTTTTTTTAAGATTGTAGTTTGGTTAAGCTAATGTAATTTTTTTTTTAATTTATAATTTTCTTCAAAACTCTTAATTACTTTTTTTTTTTTTTTGTGTGTGTGTTTTTCATAAATATCATAATTTTCAATTTTTCGAACAGCATTTGAAGGTATTTTTCCACTTTATTTATATTTTTCTTCTTTTTTCAACTGGCGACACAACTCTTCCTTCTTTCTAAAATAATTTATCTTATTAGTTACCGTCACTATATACAAGATAAGTAAAACTGATTTATAATTATATCTAAATTGTTTATTGGATTTAGCTATATAAAAAACACCTATAAATCTTCAATTGTCAGCCTGAATCATATGTTATTTAATTTTTATGTAAATTATAAAATTTTCACGGACATTTTGTTTTTTTTTTTATAAATGCTGAAAATCAAGATATTACTATAACTCATGTAAAAAATATGTACACATAAATAAATTATCACATAAATTATTTAAAATTAATTTTTCTCCTACATAAATTAAAGTTATATTAAAATTATATGTATATAATAATGAACACACTAGATGAAGATGCTGCAAATAAAAAAAAATTCAAAATGATAACAACTTTTATTTTATATTTTAATATTTTATTGGTATGCTCAATAGTAATATTTATACTATCTTTTGGATATCTTTATTTTTATTCAAATATTGTTTATCAATATGTTTTGAATTTTATTAAATTTTTAATCAAAAAACTTATTATGATTTAATATTTTCATTACATTATATTATATATATATATATATTGAACATGAAAATAGTTATATAAGGTTAATCTATCTGTTTATACACATATGTAAAATTAATTCGTGCATCGCACGAGTCACAAACTAATAAATAAATAAAATATACTCAACTTACCTTTTATTTAGTGGGATTTGGGTTCCTTGTTAACCCATCATTTACCTCTATTGCCAAATCAAAAGAAAAAGAAAAAAGAGAAACTCAATGCTTAATTGAAAATAGCAATTCTATGAAACTCAATACTTTCGTATCAAATCTGAAAGTGACCCAAAATTCCCATAAAAAAAGCAGATCCATGATTCTATTATTGGATATGGCAGAAGCTAGTTACTCACTTATATATGAAACTGCAATAGCAATATGTAAAAATTTTCAAAATTTATCTGAGTGGGCAAGAAACAACCTGGATATGGGGACAAGGCCTATGGCGACCGCCATCTTGGCCAAATTTGGTTTACTTTTATTACTCTACAAACGAGAGTTACAGCTCCACAAGAAATTATCAAAGTTCCGTAGCCACCAAGGCAAATCCTCAATCCTGAGAGTCAACTGAACTAAGCTTCCCAACTGAAACTCATATATTTCATTATTTATTGATAATCTACAGTCACATGATATTTGGGAAGTGATCTTAGAGTCAATCTAGTTATCATAAGCATCATTATTTACGTTCTTTTTTTTTTTTAAAACAGCAAAAAGTCATAAAAAACCATTAAATGAAGCTAATTAAAAGCCTAGTAATGAAATGATATCATCGGTAGGGGATAGCTTAATGTAAATCCTACTAATTATAACTAGTTTCTTTTGAGCTTTTGCTTCCATATTTGCTAAAAGAAAAGAGAGAAAAAGAAAAAAACTCTCGATTCTAATGATTAGTCAGATTAACAAAATGACACATACATTAAAGTATATTAAAATTTTTTATAAATAAAATATGTGATAAATTTTTAATCCAGTATGTAAAATTAAAATTTTTTTATCAATTATTAATGTATAAAAAATAAACTCATATATGTATATATAAAGAAAACCAAAAACAAGAAACCAAACCAAACCTGAATCATGCTCATCCCTTTCTAAATGCCTGATCAAATGTTTGTCACTGTTGGTTTATGCTGATGAAAGAAGTTGTTGTACAAACCTAAATTCTAAATTTTTTGATAGCTGATGAAAGCTGTGTTCTGCATAAAGTGCTGGCTACTGTTTGTTGGTAAGGTGTCGTGTTAGGCCTTTTTAGCACAAATACTAGGATTTGGTCGGTTAAGAATTTAAGGTAATTCTTATTTATTTCAGATACGATGGATTGCTTCCATCAGAGCATATATTGTTGTCAGAGAAACTTTTTATTATATAAAAATAAGTGAAATGCTATTTTTCTTTATTAGTTTGTGGAAAAGCACAACAAAAGTAATGTAAAAAACTGCACTTTAAATGATATTTGCATAATTTATCAACAGAAGAAATGGTCAAAGAAATATAGTATTATGTCAAGTTATAGTAGCTTTGCATCAATGATGCTGCCAAGAAAATAAGAAAAAGGAAAATTTAGGCTGGGTTTGGATTTGATGTAATCAACTATCAACAAAGAGGCTCTTTCCAATACATGTGATTGAAAAAGAAAAAAAAAAAAATTTAAGAAGTGGCATCTAACAGATTTGAAATTTAAATCTCAATATCTATAAATTTTTTTTTTTCTATTTCAAAATTACGATCTCTTTTGTACCAAAAAAATATAACTCTTTCCCTTCTATCTCAAATTCTCAACAGATAGGGCTCTTTTTCTTTGAACAATTCCTTTGGAACTCTAATTGGGGACCAAAGATTTCAGTAATGCTTAATTTTCAAGATGAAAAGGACCATTCAATTCCAATTTCAAGGCCAAATTCCTTGGTGCTGAGATCAATGTTATGGTTTTGCTTCAGCAATCAGCTTATGCAGTTTACTTTTATTGGCACTTGGCAGAAACTTGGATCCAAGCCATTAGTTATACTGATTTCTGCAGGTGTATATGCTTCTGTTCTTTGAGTTTTTATGACAATGAAAATGCCAATTTCTTTGCATGAACTTCTTTTTCCAAGATCTTTGGTAGGAAGAATTTGAAGCTTTGAAGTTGGAATTGAGGTTGAAGAGAAGGTTTTCAGTGCTAAATTTTCAAGATGAAAAGGAACTTCCAATAGGGTTCAAATTCCAATTTCAAGGTAAATTTTCCATGTTACCAAAAAACAGGTTACTTAATTTCATCAAAGTTGGTTCATTAATAATTATGAGCAAGATTTAACACTGAATGAACATGCCCTGTATTTAATGCCTGGACTTTATCATCTAATGGGCCTTTTTTTTTTTTTTTAATCCAAAAAAGGATGTTTCTTGAAAATCATCATTGAGAAACGAGTTTAACTACTTCTGTCTAAAGAGCTTCTGATATTGGTGGTCAGCCGCCATCAACCGCCGCTCTAAATTGACTGGCTAAGATTACAGGATTTTACTTTTCATGCAGCAGCCGTACCCCCTAAATGCCTAACTTTAACTTGAGAACAAAAAGTAGGATGAATTTCATGTGGCCCATGGTGCACCACTGATTGCAGAGTACTCAAAAGATGGAAGCTTCCTACGTGTGGAGCTCTAACGGTTTTGGTGCCCTACCCGATTGTGGTGGTGTATGTCTATTTCCTATCTCACATCGGTTGTCAAAGTGTGTGGTGTGTGAGTTTATAAGGGATTCCGAGTTTAACAAAATCACTATGATTTTGTTAAATGACGTGTTCCTTTTCTGAACAAAAAAAACCCCAATGGTGAGAGAGTACGATGTGTAGAGGTCTAAGGGCTTCGGTGCTCTACCCGATTGTGGTGGTGTATGTCTGTTCCCTATCCCATATCGGTTGTCAAAGTGTGTGGTATGTGAGTTTATAAGAGAGTCCGCGTTTAACAAAATCATCATGATTTTGTTAAATGACGTGTTCCTTCTCTAAAAAAAAATAAAAATTAAAGCTTCCACTGTTCGAAGATTCTATACATTTTCCTGAGGTTTTATTAATTTAGAAACTCTAGTTCACTCTAGTTCTATAGGAAAATCTTAGGTGATTAAACTACTTTTAAAGCTTGACCACCAAATGAGTTAAAGGATTTAAATTCAAACTAATGCATTGCGATTGTGTAAAACGCAACATTTGAACTCAAAAACTTTACCTACAGCAATACTAAACACAGCCGATGTAAACTTAAGTGGCTTTACTAAACAAAAATATTGCTACATTTTTTTGTCCTTAAATTTGCTTCAACCTTCAAGGCAAAAATCCCTATTAAAACTACACTTTCCGGTTTCAATACAAAACATAACCACTTCCCCTTTAAGTATATCATTTATTTTGAACCTGGAAAGGCCATTGATTTTTGACCCCTTTTGATTGTTACTCTATAGTAACTTAACTGCTAACATCAAATGAGATTGAAGAACTTAGAACTTAGTCACTTACCCAAGAAAGCAAGAAACAGTGTGACATCATTGAATCTCTCAGAAAATGTCATTTCTAATTCGTTATATGTAATCTTTCAAAGTTTAGTTAGACAAATACGTATTTTAATCCACTTGCACTTTTTCTCCCATGATGTCAAGCAGAAGATCAGTTGGGAAAGAAAAGGTTAAGTTCTTTTTCTGCCACATAATACTTCTTGTTTTCCCATTTCTACTGTGTCCATATCCAAGACCAAGAGGCATATTTTTTATTTTTTTGTTTTTTTGTCTTATTACACATCAACTAATGGAGTCTGATGTGGCAGTGAAGGCGGCTGAGACAATTTTGTGGAAACTGGGAAACTTCACTGACATTGGCATCTTATCAAAATCATCAACATGTAATTACAAATGACTAGGAAAATAAGTTCAGGTAATATTTGAATCCTCAAACATGCTTCATAATTTCTGTCTGGAAATGATTTTTCTTCTTAATGCAAAGGAAAACCAGAAAAAAATGCCTTTTGACTTCCCCCCCTCAGCTGGTAAAGTAGGCACTTGTTCAATGATGTAGGAAGGGGAAAATTGGGCAAAGTCCCCAATATATACCATTTCCTTTACTGTTTTTTTTTTGCTTGGAAAGAATAAGAAAAAATGGGGGGTTCTTAAAAGGAAAAGAAAGGAAGGATGATGGGTTTCCTTCTATTTCATTCCCTTTGAAATGATCCAAACATAGTGTGATGGGGAGATAGAAAGCTACTTCTTTACTCCATGTATATAACCAGGAAAATGGAAAATTTTTCCAGAATCTTTTTAGATTCCATTCAGATTAATGAAGTGTGACTATTCTGAGTTCAGAACTTGCAAAGAAAGTTCATTTCTCATCCAGTTTCACAAAACCACCATCCCAACCGCAACAATTGAATCCTTTTTTTTTCCCAAGCCTTGCTCTCATTATAATAAGTACACAATAAATAAACAAGACAATAAAAAGGATTTTAGTTCAATTGATTCATGCAATCACTCTTAAGAATGAAATCTAAAAGTTTGAATTCGAATCTTATCTTAGTCCAAACTATGGCCTCCTTTGTATAAAAAAAAAAAACAAGACAAGGAAACATCAATGTAATTGCCTGCCCCTTCAAATATTTTGGTCTATAAAATAAACTCACCACCACCCTCTTCTATATTCTCCCTTTACATTTCAAAAAATTTTCTCATTCCCCTCCCTCTCTTTCCTTATTTCTCCCGCTTCATCTCCCCTTTTCTTCATCTTTATATTTAAATTATTGATTTTTTGGTTTTCCTTTTGTTGTAAGTTGTAAGGCTAGGACTCTGCTGGATCCCTGTTTTTATTAACAGAGATCTTAATTAAAGTCCTTGTTTGTATCTCGATTTCCAAGTATAAATCTATCTATCTTTTTCTTACATGAATCCTATGTTCTCCTTCTCTTCTTCTTCTTTTTCTTTACTGAATTTTGATTGGAGCTTGAGCTGTTCCATCTTCTTACACTGTTTCTTCTCTGCAGATTTTTCTGTTTCGATATCGACAGGGACTGCTTCAGCTTCTACTAATCCGCAGAGGAAGATGAAGGAAACCCAATTTCCCCCCAGGAGAGGCCAAATCAAGGCTCAAATTTTTGAGTCCATTGTCAAGACTGTTGTTTCCGCAGCCTCAAAGGCTAAAGAAGCAGTGGGGAAAAACAAAGGAGAAGGCAGTGATGGGAAGAGTTCTTCCACCTCCACAACCACTACTCCACCTCAAAGTGGCTATAACTCTGAAGGAAATGGAGACATATCTTAGAAAATAGCCATCTGGGGTGGTAAAATCACCTTCATATTTCCTGGTTCTCGTCTCAATTCTCTGAATTTGAGATATATGTTTCATCGTTCTAAAGCCTCTTCCCTACTACATATTTCTCTAAACCCGAAAAGGCAATATCTAAAGAAACTATTATCCGGAAAAAATCCCAAAAAAAAAAAAAGTTGCATCTAAAATTCTAATAGCTAGGCTGTGAAAACCTGTCATTTTAGATTCAGATCACAGCTTCTCTGTCTGGTTTGTAAACAAGGGTATCCCTACATTAACTAATGTTTTTGTCAGTTAAGGTAAGGGATATATATATATATATAGGAACCCATGTAAGTTTTTTTTTTTTGGGTTGTATTTTGTCAGTTAAGCCCTCTCCCATAGTTGTTTCTTCTAGTTTTTGAGGGGAGATAATGTTTATGGAAGAGGCTGGTTGTATCTGGGGTTTAAGACCTGTGTCTTTTTCTTTGTACCTTCAGCTGTCTCTTGTCTAATTGCTGTACTATGATGTAATAATAATATAGTAGTAATGAAGAATTTCATGTTTGCATATACTTCTAGTTTGGTTTTTTTTAACTTGCTGCAGGCAGGGTCCAGATTTTGGATTTTCTGCAAATTTTGAGTTTTGGATTGTATTCTTCTTTAGCCTGTTGTTTGCTTTTTGGATATGGGGCCATGAATGTTTGAAAAGTTCTTGAAGGTTGGCAGCTTTTTGGTTTCTTTTCCTTAAAATATTCTTGGGTTGCTTACTGCTTGGCAATAAATAAATACAATATACTCAACTTACCTTTTATTTAGTGGGATTTGGGGTCCTTTTTAACCCATCATTTACCTCTATTGCCAATTCAGAAGAAAAAGAGAAACTCAATGCTTATTGAAAGGGTAAAAGAGACAGAAAATTCACTTATCCCTTTAATTTAAAAAACATCTATTTACCTTTTTTTTTTATTTGGTTAAAAATTTTACTTATCTTAAGGTATTATTTTTATATTGATTTTAAATAAAAAAATAAATATATCACTTTTCAATATTAATCATTTTTTTAAAAAAAATTTTATCCAAAACTTTTTTTAACTACAAAATAATGAGAATTTATTTAGTCTTAAAATGATTTTTAATTACTATTAAATTATCTTTTATAAGATTTTATTGAAAATAAACTTACTCTTATTACTTTGAAAAACACATTTTATCACTTGAAAAAGTAACTATGTTAGCATTCTATTAATCAAAATAATATTTATTCAAATTTTACTTTAGAAATAAAAATACAATCATTTTTAAAAAAATTTATATCTATTTTAATTTTTTGTTTTAATCAATTTTTTTATCATTAAATTTTTTTAAATAATGACAATTGATTCATTTTTAAATAAAAATAACATAATATATTAATATCAAAATTAATATATATATAATTGAATTAAAAATAAATTAAAAATATTTTTTTGGTACAAAAAAAATTTAGGTGACGGAAGACTACCCAATCCAAGATCGGAGCATGTCACATGCTTTAGAGAGGGCTAATAGTAATACTTATAAATCACTCACCAAGTGAAGCTGGTGGTGAGACTCGAACTCAAGTGCTTGCCAAGACGCTAATAAGTATTCAACCAACTGAACAAATCCACATTGACATAAGTTTAAAATATTTAACATGTATACTCGAATTATAATATAATTTAATTAAAATTTAACTTGATAATAATTAAAAATAATTTTATAGTTAAAAAAAAGTTGAGTAGAAAAATGATTAATAATTAATAAAGGGTATATTTATTTTTTTATTTAAAATTAATTTAAAAATAATACCTTAAAAAGGTTAATGTATTTTTTGTCAAATCTTAAAAAATTAAATAGGTTTTTTTCAAACCTTAAGAGATTAAATATATTTTTTATCGAACTTCAAAGGGTAAATATACTTTTCCCTAATTGAAAATAACAATTCTATGAAACTCAATACTCTCATATCAAATCTGAAAGTGACCCAAAAATCCCATAAAAAAAAAAAAAAAAAAAAAGCAGATCCAAGATTCTATTATTGGATATGGGAGAAGTTAGTTACCCCACTTATATATAACACTGCAATAGCAATATGTAAATTTTCAAAATTTATCTGAGTGGCAAGAAACAACCTGGATATGGGGCCAAGGCCTATGGCGACCGCCATCTTGCCGAAATTTGGTTGACTTTTACTGCTCTACAAACAAGAGTTACAGCTTCACAAGAAATTATCGAAGTTTCCGTAGCCACTAAGGCAAATTCTGAGAGTCAAATGATCTAAGCTTCCCAACTGAAACTCATATTTCATTATTTCTTGATAATATTCTACAGTCACATGCTATTTGGGAAGTGATTTTAGAGTCAAATCTAGTTACATAAGCATCATCATTTACGGTTTTTTTTTTTTTTTTCAAACAGAAAAAGTCCTCAAAAAACCCATTAAAAATGAAGATAATTAAAAGTCTAGTGATGAATGATATCATTAGTAGGGGATAGCTTAATGTAAATCCTACTAAGGTCTGTTTAGCATTATTGTTAGCACGATTTAACGTAAATACAATGTTAAATGGATAAATTTTTTTTTATTTTTGCAATTGAAATTATTGTTTGACTATCCAAATCAAAAAGCAAAAAAAAAAAAAAAAAAACTTTTTGAGTTTTAGAAACTGGCTTTTGAATATCTCTAAATTTTTATTTTTTTAAACATATATTTTTTTGACATTTTAATTCCTCATAAGTTCACAGCAATACCAAATACTTAAAAGTTCTTAAACCACATTTTTTCACCATACTTTTTAAACAAATTTTTTCCAACCCAAAATTTTTTTAATCCAAATTTTTTTTAACAGCAATGCTAAATTAACCCTAATTATAACTAGTTTCTTTTGAGATTTTGCTTCCAATATCTGCTAAAAGAAAAGAGAGAAAAAAAAATCTCAATTTTAATGATCAGGTTCAATTTTAATTAATATATATATATATAAATTATCTCATTCAATAGTTTTTAACTAAGAGAGATTAGTAAAATGACACATATCTTAGGACATATTAAAAAAAAGTAAAAATAAAACATGTGGCAAATTCTTAATTTCGCTTATGAAATTTAAAAATTTTATCATCGATCGATGTATAAAAAACGAACTCATATATATTATATAAATATATATAAAAGAAAACCAAAAATAAGAAAAACCTGAATCATGCTCACCCCTTTCCCAATGCCTTATGAAATGTTTGTCACTGTTGGTTTATGCTGATGTAAGAAGTTGTTGTAGTATAAACCTAAATTAAAATTTTTTGATACCTGGTGAAAGCTGTATTCTGTACATATATATATATATTTTTTTTTATATAAAGTGCTGGCCACTGTTTGTTGGTAAGGTGTCGTGTTGGGCCATTGTAACACAAATACTAGGATTTGGTTGGAGATAATGCTTATTTAATATCAGGATACGATGGGATTTCTTCCGTCAGAGCATATATTGTCGTCAGAGAAACTTTTTATTATATAAAAATAGGTGAAATGCTATTTTTCTTGATTAGTTTTGTGGAAAAGCACAGCAAAAATAATGTAAAAAACTTCACTTTAAATGATATCTGCATAATTTAATCATGAGAAGAAGTGGTCAAAGAAATATAGTCGTCTATCAAGTTCGTAGCTTTGTATCAATAATGCAGCCAAGAAAATAAAGGAAAAGGAAATTTTAGTCTGGGTTAGGAGCCTCTTTCCGATACATTGTTTTAAAAGAAAAAAATAATTTTAAAAAGTGATATTTAATAATTTTAAGATTCAAATTTTAATATTTATAATTTATTTTTTATTTCAAAATTATCGTTGATCTGTTTTATAAAAAAAAATGACTCTTTCCTTTCTATCTCAAATTCTCAACAGATAGGCTCTTTTTCTTTGAACAATTCCTTTCATCATGAAAACTTTGGAGAGTTTCTCCTCACTAAGTAATACCCTTTGCCAAAATTGGGGATTTTACATTCTTTGATTGTATGATTTATCCCATTCCCATTGCTAAAAACTTCATATCAATCATACACAAAAAGTTAGAAACTAATTTAGGGTGTACAAATTTGCAATTTTTTTCCTTTCTTTCATTTTGTCATAATGGATCCAACTGCTCCTAATTATCTAATTGAAATGAGTTGATGAGATCAGATGAGAGTTTTCTAAGGATTAGTTTAGCATTGCTATTGAAAAAAATTTGAATTGAAAAAAAATTGAGTTAAAAAATTATATTTAAAAAGTGTAGTGAAAAATTATGTTTTAAATTTTTTTAAGTGTTTAACATTGCTGTGAAAAAGTGTTGTAAGAAATTGAAATGTCAAAAAAAAGATATGTTTAAAATAATAAAAATGTAGAGAAACGAAGATAATAAAGTCATTTTATTCAAAAACTAATTTTTAAAGCCCAAAAAATATATTTTTTGGTTTTGATTTGAATTTTCAAACTATAAATTCAACAGCAAAAATTAATTTTTTTTTATCTATTTAATATTATATTTATAGTAAAAAATAAATATTGACCTCAAAAATTATATCCCAAGCAATAATAAACAAGGCATGGACCATGTGTCTTGTGGTGTAGTAGAGGTCAACATCCAGGACCAGTTGCTAACTACTGCTACATAAAATGGTCGGCTCTTTGGCCTGGCAACTTCCAAGAAAACCCAAAAGTAATTTCCGTTCAAGAGATAGGGTGGGGTCATCTATTTTGGCTTGCGTATCACTTCGATCTGCCCAAGTTTTAGCTTCACTAAATTCTATATAAAAAAATACCTTTCAATCATTCTGGAGGCGGCTGATCAGTGGCCAGTGAGCAGTAAACACCAACATATGAAAGCCACAAGCCACAAATCTCCTATATGTATAAGTGAAAGGCAAAATTAGCCCACTTTTTTTTTTTTTTTCATTTTTTGGTGCTCAAAAACTTGGATTCATGAGTAGTACTAGCTAGTACTATTATTTTCAGTGCTCTAATGGCATCATGGACGGTGTTCTTTGATAAATGCTGGGATTGATCTCCTTCCAGCTAATGCCCCAATTCTGCCACTACCCAAGAGACTCCCAATGTCATTGTGGGCTCTCATTGTCATGGACTTTTCGACTCTAAGTCAAGCCCTGGTCGAGCAATGGTGCTGAGCATACCACCAAATAGATTTTGAGAGGTTTCGATGATATATACTATACGATATGAGTATAATTGTCGGATACAAATATGTATTCGACACGGATATATTTAAATTTTTTAAATTTTTATATATATTTGAAGGATTTTTGGAGGATCATATCCTTATATTCACGTACGAATATACGTCGAACACAAATATCGAATACAAATATTTTTTTAAATGTCCTAACTTAGCTTAGCTAGATAGACAAAATACTCTTTTGTGATTAATTTGTCGCGTTTGAGATGATTTTTTTTTTTTTTTCTTTTTTTCTTTCTACCCACTATGTCTTGACTCTGTTATCCAAAGATGCCTAATTAAAATTAGGCAGGTCCATGGTGCATGGTCGGTCTGAAAACTGCAATTACTAGACGATTTTGAGGATTAATTTAACATTATTGTTGAAAAAAATTTGAGTTAAAAAAAATTTGGGTTAAAAAAGTGTATTTAAAAAATATGATAAAAAAATATGGTTTAAATTTTTTAAGTGTTTAGCATTGTTGTGAAAAAGTATTGTGGAGAATTAAAATGTTAAAAAAAGATACGTTTAAAATAATAAGTGTAAAAATATAAGGATAATAAAGTTATTTTATTCAAAAGTCTGTTTTTAAGCTCAAAAGTTATATTTTTTGGTTTTTGGTTTGGCTTTCAAACCATAATTTTAACCGTAAAAGTTAAATTTTTTTATCTATTTAACATTATGTTTGCGGTAAAAAATAATTTTTAATTAAAAGTAATGCTAAATAAACCACAATCTGAGAGGATGCTGTTTCAAGACTCTACTGATCTAGCTACACTACAATTTCGTACGAACCTACATTCTTGAAGTTGGGAAACTTTAATTAGGGCAGTTTTCTACTCTTATATTTCCAGTTGCAGTTGCAAGACTTATAATTAATTATATCCCTTTCCCACCTTGTGTGTTTACGTCTGATTTGGTTTTTATTTTTGGTTTATACAATCACATTTTAAAAATAATATTTAATAAGTTTAATATTCGAATCTCAACACATACAATTTTTTTACTCTATTTTCATGTTATAATTTTTTTGTATAAAAAAAATCATTGAAAAATGCTTGAACTAATATCAATATTTTGAAAGCTTTATATGCATGAAACTGATTAGTATCACTTTCTAACCTTTGGCTAATTCTTAATAAATTATAATCAATATTATAAATTGTCAATTTTTTTCCGAAGGCAAAACCGCGTTCTTGTGTTAGAACTCATCGTCCCCACACGTCTCAAGTATGAACGTGCTTGACTATTTGCAGTGTTAATAAAGATTGGAAAATGAGATTTTTTGTGTGTGTGTGCTTGAAAAATGAGCTTTTATTAGTCTTATAATAATTTCATTTGACAATCAATCTGTTGCAAATTTCATATTTAGTAATTTGGTTAAACTAAGAGCAGTGTCATTTCATATTGCTTAATTTGGTTAAGTCAAGTAAAGTATTCATTTCATATTACTTAGTTAAGCCAATGAAAATATTCATCTATAAGTAGGAGCTTTAGCACTACCCTTAAGAGAGTGAGTCTATACATTTAAGTAAAAATTGTATTGTGACTCTTTAGGTGATGAGTCAAGTTTGTTTGTAGGAAAGTTTATAATTTTATCCGTGCAAAAGCAACAATATTTATAAGAAGATTTTGTAGTTTTATTCGTACAAAACTTACAAATTAAAATATTTTCTAATGAAGTATATTATCCTCTGAGATCGTGAACATAAGTAAAAAAAAACTGAACCACGCTCGAAAGAAAACCAAATTCGAGAGAAAAATTACCTAAAAATTTTTGGTTCAAGCGTTGAAAAATGCTATCGAGAGTTATTTTCTTACTCTTGGTTTTCAACATTTAGTCCAAGGCCATGGTTCCTACAGCTAGCTTGGTCAAAAAGTAAAGATCTACTTCAACTACAATCTACTTCATACACTTGGACTCTTGGAATATCTGTTGAGACTCAAATTTTTTATTTTTTATTTTTCATATTTGCATTTTGAAATCTTTGACTATTGAGAATTTTGATGCCGCAATTCATACAGTAACATGATTAGCTGTATATTTAAGTTCTACAATGTGAATAGAATTCCATCTTGTTGAAGAGTTCACATTCTTATTCATATTAATTCATGCTACAAGTATTTTACATCATAAAAAATTCTAAAAAAAAAAACTCACTTGAAGATTGAAACGCTTTGATAATGGATTTTCTAGCTAATTGGCATAGGGAGCTAGAGAGCAAATAAGAAGAGAGTAAACATTTAATTTTATAGCAAATTGGCATAAGGAGACTAAATATATGTAGAACTTTGTTTGTGCACATGTGCTTCAATTCCAAAAAGAGTCTAGCAAAGAAAATAATTATATTGATAATTAATTAATAATAAAATAGATAATTTAATAAACCATTAATGATATTTAGGTCAATCACTTTTAGTATTTTTTAAGTTCACATTATTATATCAATTGGATGGATTCTAATTTTGTGTGTTACAAATGTGCTTTTCATAGACCCTTCCATAATCTGATTGTACTAACTATAATGACCCATTTTAATTAAGCTAAGGACAATTAATGAACTACCAAAATGTCATAAAGAGTATGGTGTAAGGGGCCAAAGTGTTCTAACAATTTTAACATATCTTTGCTGATAAGTTATCATAGAAATTTGTTTCTCTAGTCAGTTCAAAGTGATTAACCTGATAATATTGGATACTATAATATAGTTACCAATGATTAAAAAATCAGATCGGATCGATCGATCGAATAGATTAAACCGAGAACTGATGGTCAGTCCAGTCCGACGAACATATTAGAATCGAATTTATATCGAATCGGTAAAAAACAGGTAAAAAAAGGGGATTGAACCTGTAAAAAACTGGTTTTATATATTTTTTTTCCTTCAAAATTTTATTTGTAATTAATAAAATTTGAACCTTTAACCTCTTAGTATTAGATTAAAAACCATATCATTAAGCCAATTTTTTTTTTTTGTTAATTATTAACTATATTTAATATTTATTTAGTGTTTAAATATTTAAAAAATGAGTTTTATAAAATCAGTCGGTCCAATCGATTGAACCGATTAGATCGAGAATCGAAAGTCGGACCAGTTCGGCCTCCAATCCAAGTTTTTTAACATTGACAGTTACATGATACAAACATAACACGAAAAAAATAATTAAAATACGATATAAAATATGACATGACATGAAAAAATAATAAGATCAAGACATGAATACATGAATTTATCAAAATCTATATAAATAAATTATTAATGTGTCAAAATTTATATAAATATATAATATTTTTAAACATAATTATGATAAAAAAAATAATAATAATACAAATGTGATATAAATACATTCATTGCCGGGTCTAGTAACAGAGTCAAACACTCTCCCAGGGAAAAAAAAAAAAATAGTGGGGAGTCCAACAAGATTCAGGAGACAAATTTGCCTTTTGATAAGTTTTCTGATTCTCCTTGATGTAGGGCTCCAATTATTTAGTAATTGTTGACTTGAGATTGTACTATTTTTTCACAGAATCTCATGCATGAAATGAAATTATAGTCCTTCCTGATTTGATGGTCTTAGGAGCACCTGATTCACCCCCTCCCCTCCCCAAGCATCTAACTATCCAATTTCCAACTCAGCACAAAACCTCAAACTTGGTCACCAAGAAAGAAACTGAATTTGATTCTCACAAAGAGAGCCTTTGCTCTCTTCATAAATCCCCCTCAGGCTCAGGCCTTCACCTTCACTCCAAAATTCCTTCTTCACTCAATCTTCTCTCAGCTCTCAATACTCTCCAAAATCTCAAACTCTCTCTCGTTTCTCTTTTCCTGCTCAAAACAAAACAAAAAGAAAACCCATCTCTTTTTTTGTTTTTTTTTTGCCTTGCAAGAAACAGAGAGATTCAACAGCTTCATACTCTGTTTTCTCTCTGTTTTGTTCTTGGAATATTCCTCTGTTTTCTCTCTGTTTGCAAACCCAATCCATCTTTTTTATACCCACTTTTGAAAGAAATGGAATTCAGTGTTTCCAGCCCCAGCAAGAAGCAAAAACAAACCCTCCCACCCAAGAGAGGCCAAATTAAGATCAGAATCATCAAGTCTTTCCTCAAAACAGTTACTTTAATGGCGTCTACAGTCAAGGAAATGCCTAGGAAGAGGAAAGAAAGTGGTCCAGGCCTTAGCTCAAGCTCAACTACAGCTGCTCCAACTCCTACTGGCTACAATTCGGATTAAATTTTTATTTTTGTACATGGTCTAACTCCAATTATAGTTGGTGCTGGCCTTATAATTTTATCCTTTTTTTTGGGTTTTTTTTTTTGTCCTTCCTTATACAAGGGATTGTAGTTTTTATTTACTGACCCTGTATTACTTTTTATGCATGTAACATACTATAATCAATTTTGTCCAATAACATTTATGTAAATATTTTTAGAGTAACTTTCTCTTCTTTACTTTTCTTTTTCACTTTTGGGCATCAATGATCGGTGATTCAGTGATTTTGTTCTCTCATATGATCACTATCAAGCTTTTTTTTTTTAAAAGGAGATTGTTGTCTAAAATAAAAAATAAAAAGATTACAAGAGATTCGAATTTAAATTTATTATATATATATATATATATTTTTAATTGGTTTATTTTTAACTCTCTTTTCAATTTCATTGCACAACACTTTAACGTTTTTGCAAATAAGGGAAAGGAAATATTTGATTGAATCTCAAAACTTTTAACCAAATTTTCTTGCTTTTTTCAATCTGTTGGACCATCTTTTGAATACGACATGTCGTCCTAAATGTTTACTCTTGCTTTTGCTCTATCTATGTCTGAATTTTGACCGGGATTAGCTTGAATTTCTAAACCCACCACTTGGCTTTACTTAAGTGGTTGGGGTAAGTTTCGAACCTAAAAAACCTTAGGTTAAAAAAAGCCGCTGTGTTTTGCATATAAAGAAAACAAAATTGAACCTTGCTGCCGATTCTTCATAAACGACTAAATTTTCAATGCAGCTTTACTGCTAAGCACACGTGAGAAGGAACAGATAGAATTTAATATAATAATGATTCAACTAAGAAGATAATGGATTTGCAAGACCAAAACTTTGGGGTGAAAGTCTTACAAAGAGATGTATGACTCTTTCTTTCTTATACATTTTTCACTTTAATGCATCTAAATTAGCAAGCTAATTATGATGCTGTTGAAAAATTTTACCTCAGTTACATCTAGGTAAAGTCCCAAATCTTCTTTTCTCAGAAAGTCGTTAGCATAAGTTTGTTTTGAGATCATTTTTTCTCCCAAAATTAGCATAAGTTTTTTTTTTTTTTTTTTTTAATTTCAAACTTGTCAAATATACAAATTGATCCAATTAAGCAATGAACTGACAGCTCAGTGTACTGGAATCAGATCCAAAGCTAAAGGTCTCTAGTTCGAATCCCAATAGTAGATTAAAGACCAAAAAAAATTGATCCAATTATGTCTATAACCTTTGATTTGGTGGAAAAGCTTGGGTTTTTATTACTATGCATAATGTATATTTTCACCGGTTGCTTTCATTTCATATAATATGAGTCATATGAAAAACATATTAACAAATTAATGTTTTATGGATTATGATTTATGTTTATATAGAGCATCTTGAATTGCCCATTCAAGGAGTTTAACTTTTTTTTTTTTTTTTCTAAATTTAATTTTAAGGCAAGACCAAGGATCACCTTTTTCATTTGATTTTGCCAAGCTACCAACTCTTATATATCAGAATAATAATCCTATTATTATTTTGTTTGGTACAAAGCCTAGATTGCTAATTTTCCTGTTTAAGGAGGGAAAAGCATATTCTGATTTCAGTTTTACACATGGAAAGAAAATTTCATTGGATCAATCTGCAACTTTGTGGTGGTAGAGCTATATGATCTAATGGCTACCCATGCCAGTTTTTGTTTCACCCAAAAGATATGCCCAAAAACAATCAAGCCTTAAAGGATAAAATCGTTTGAATTTAGGAAAAATTTGACCAACATCTAACTTCTTTTGCATGGAATTATTAAATACAACTAATTAAGTGTGAATCCAAGCTGTCTTTGGTTTTAATTTTCGGATTTTGTTTTTCATTATTTTTTAATATATTTTTAATTATCATTCACATGTAAGATTTTTATAATTAATGAGTAAATCTTGCATATATAAATGATAATAATAAATATATTAAAAAGTAATAGATTGGATCTAATTCTCAATTTTCCGATGACTAATAAAATGCAGTGAGTTTAGATCATTTGCTGACATTCATGATTTGGTCATCTCTCTAGAACTATCATTATTGCTTCTTAAAGTCATCAATTAACACAAATCTTCACATGATTCATTTTACCTAGACATAAATCTTTTGTCTTGTTCCCTTTAATCCCCCATTTTTTTTCTCACAAATAAGATAAGATTATAGTGATTTGAACTGTTTTTCTTTTTCTTTTATTAGCCTCCTCTTTTCCCTTTTACTTTTTTCTTTACCCTATGGATTGGATTTTTAAAAAGAAAAAAAAAAAAGAGATTTTTTAAAAAGGAAGAGGATTGGTTAAAAATGCAAATTCTTATTTGCATAAAGCAAAAAAAAAAAAAAATCTAAAACTTTTTTCATTTGTTTATTCTTTGAAAAGATCATCTTTCATTTTGTAGAACAAACATTGCAATGAATTTTTTTTTTTTTGTTGATTTGCATATTTTTCATTATCATTCATGGCTAATTTTCTAGATATTCACATTTCTTCTGTTATGAAAACTCTCTTTTCTCATCAAGCAAATTAAAAGCAGGAAATGGTCTAAATTGCCTTGATTATGAAACAACAAAACATTTGTATCTTCATAATTGGATTTTTTTAGAGTATATAATTTTCATAACAGTTTGAAGATTGAGATAACCTAGAATTCTAGGTTTTTTTATTCATTGGATGGGGTGATGTTAATCAGCAATTTTGTCAAAAACTAGAAGTCAATTAAAAATGGCAACTTTGAATTGAACACAGCTATAGCCTCCCTTTGATTATTAATATTTGTAATTTGTTAGCTAGCTATGACCCAAGAGTCAAGAATTGGCTAAGTCATCTGGTTGCTAAGTCATCTGGTTGCACACTAAGTCAAAATAACTAGCTTATATATATATTTTATATATATATAAAAATCATAATTTATGGATAAAGAAAGAGATTACAAATGTTGAAAATGATATTTAAATTTTAGATTTTTTGTATACCATCTTTTAAAGGTATCTATATGAATCAATTAGATTAAATCTCGAATTCAATAACTAACCTATTTCGTATTCAAGAAAAGGCTCCAAATTTATATTAAAAAAAAAAGGACATGGAATGTGACAAATTCTTTAAATCACATAATAGAGTGTTTTTTTTTTTCTAATTGGAAAATCAAATAAAAATTGTGCTTTGCTTTTGTTTTGGTTTAAATAGGTCATCCCTCCACATAATAAGAATCTTAGCTAATTTATATATATATATTTAAAAATTTACCATTAAAAAAACAAAGATGAAATTTCACGTTTTAATTGTTTTTATGAGACAGGGTGTCAAAGTGTTAAAACAGGTTGTCCTTCTAGAACTTTAAGATAATTTTGGACACTTGCATTTGAAATATTTTTCATGCTTGTGGAAATCTTGATAATAATTTTATTATTATATTTTATCATTAGAGGATTAAGGAAAGATATTTTCCTTTCTCACTAAGAAAGACTAATATAGTGATAAAATAACTATAAGACTTTATTTATCCCTTGGATTATTTGTATAATTATGTTTTTTTCAGTATGCTAGTCATTGTCGGCAAAGCTAAAAGAAATACACTTCAAAGTCAACGACATTTGCAAAGTCATAAACACATTATTTCAATTAATAACTTTTTCTTAAGAAAATTCTTCAATATTTGAGTTTTCAAAGTATGTTAATCTAAAGATTATTGGATTACATTTGTTATGAAATATAATTAGACTCTAAATGTTTGGGGTTCATCCTTACAATTTTGTTATTTTTTTTATCAATTAAAATTCAATTTTTATAAAAAAAATATTTCGAAATAAAATTCTAAACGAATCAAACTGTTAGGAGATATAATTCTAAAATCATTTGAAAAAGAGTTAGACGCAAATAAAATCTGAAGATACTATGTAAGTGTTATCAAAATATATATACTTCATAATTGATTCATTAATATATATTAAAATATTAATAATATGGTATTTTTATAACATAAATGTATACTATGACTCGAACTTCAAATTTTCATGAAAAAAACATCACACTTTTGTTACTTATAAAGTAAACAGCCAAATAACTCTCACAAATGAAAAAAAATATATGTTTTAACATAAACTAAAATATTCAAAATCCATTTATATGAAATTCATTAATCCAATAATATTAGAAGTTTATACTAATCTTTGGCAACAAAAAAAAAAAACAAATTATAGTGGTAAGTCACTAATGGTGGGTCTGTTTTAGTTTAGTTAATAAATATTAACTCGAAGACTTAGTTAAGCAGGCCCACAAAGAACCGAAAGCAGCTTCTATTAAGTGGGATTAGCTGAGAAGTTAGGCCCGCAAAAAACAGCTGGATTCACGATTTGCTGTAAAATTACGAGCCCCTCTTTTATGCTAAATAACATAATAAAATGAGTTTTATTCCGTATTTTTTACGATTAATTAATATATTATTTAATTTTTTATTATTATTTATAATGTATTGAATACAAATATTAAAATATATAGTAGATTTATAAAATATTTTAAAGATAGTCATTAACAAAATTTAGGCTTCAACTCTATTATTATTTATTCCCTATTGGCTTTCAAACCAAATATCAATATTTAAGACTTACCAAATCTGAGCTCCTAAGCATTTGGTTAAGTGGTTTGCGTATATATGACTTAGAATATGATTCGAATCTCCTTTCTCAAATAATAATAATTAAAAATAATCTCTTTGCAATCCAACATTCAAGGGTCGAGTTTAAATTTTTTTTTTAAATAAAAAAAAATTTTAAGACTCACTTTCATATTAGACCTGTCCATAGGCCGTGGCCCGAAAATTCCAAACTCTTGTCCAAGCCCGGCCTGGATTATTATTCATTTATTAATAAAAAATTTTAAAAAATATTTTTTTAATATTTATATATTTTTATAATTAATTTAAATAAAAAATAATATTTTAATACTTATGAAAAATCATGTCCAGGCCCGGCCCAATACGGGCCGGGCCGACCGGGTCGGACGGGCTACCCTATCCATGGACAGGTCTATTTTATATATTCGAAGATAAAAATTGAGTACAAAGTTTGCACAATTTTGTACCCTCTGTTTTATAGGAAGAAAGATGTTAAAGTATCTAGGAAGTCCTTATACTATAGTCAAAAATGTATTTTAGTTTTTATACTATAAAAGTGAGTAATTTAATCCTTTTAGGTTTGAAATTGGTGCAAAAAAATAAAATTGGTAACATTGTTCAATGAAAAACCGTCTAAATGCTAATGTAGACATGTGAACCTGGCATAATAGATGACTTGAAAAAAAAAAAGATGATGTGTCAAATTTTTTTTGCTCAGGTGGAATTTAGAAACTGACAGAATAGATGACTTCGAAAAAAAATGATGACATGTTTTTTTGGGTAAGGGAGGGATTTGGGTAAAAAATTATATTTTTTTAAATTTCACTTAAGTAAAAAATTTTTACACGTCATCATTTTTTTTTAAATCATCTTTTCTGTCAGTTTCACATGTTCATGTCAGCATTTAGACGATTTTCCATTAACACTGTTACCAATTTTACTTTTTTGCACAAATTTTAAATGTACAAGGATTAAATTACTTATTTTTATATACAAAGACTAAAATGCACTTTTGACTATAGTATAAGGACTATTTAATTACTTTAATAAAAGAAAGACGAGCCATGAAGAGATATATGATGGATCGACTTTTTGTGAGATTGGGCTCCTTGGCTTGCTAGGCTCTGCCTCAACCTAATTTTGCACTTCTTTTGCTAGCCCACCTAATGATTGTGTAGGCTCCATATGGATCGGATCTAGCCCATTTACTTTTAGACTCCATATCTTTTTAATCAATATAATGGAAGGACAGCCAATTAAAGGAGAAATGTATTAGGGACTAGGGAGGGAGTTTTATAATTTTTTTTTTCTTTTCTAATTATTTTATGAGAAATTGTCTTTTCTATTATCAGTGAAATTTTTAAACTTAATAAGCTGGATTAATAGAAATGACACATATCTGTTAGAGTATATTTTAAAAAAAAAAATGACAGTCTCTTAATATTTCTTGTGAAATTAAAAAATTTCAATATTAATATATCAAGATGAACTCTTATTTTATACTTAGGATGCCAAAGGTTTACTAAAAGTACGAGTCTAATGTCCAGCATTGTACCAACAAATGATGCGATTGTTGATATCATATTTGTTAAGGGTTTTTTAAGTTTTTAGAGGAAATCTTGAGGAGAGGATCTACTAGAAAGAATAACTTGTAAAGAGTAAAGGATATCGAAATTTAGATTTCAGAACACACTCTAATGATTAAGTTAATGATCATTCAAGGAAGAAGGAGAAATGAGACTCTAAAGAATGAAAGTTGTTGGAAAAAAAAATATGACCTCGGGTTCTCGATGCTTTTTTCTTTTTTCCTTTTATACATGAGATTTTGTGCAGCTAACAATCATTGGAGTTGTCCTCTAAACCTTGTTTGGCTGATAATTGGGCTTAATTTTGAATTTTCGATCCCGGCATAACAATATTAAGTATTTAATTTAAAATAATTTTGTTTTTAAATTTTTTTGATAGAATTAGATTCTATTTTATATGGTATTAGTTAAGTTTTGTTTTGAAAGAAACAATGTTTAGAATTTGAAATTCCTTATTGACTATGGTATAGTATAAATGTTTTCCTTTTAATGAAATAAAAAACTTTATAATGGAATCAATTCATAAAAAAAGAAATAGAATGAATAAGAAAAATATGAGTAATAATACGTAAATAAATTGATTTTACTTTCACGATTGACGGGCTATATTTCTAGGCTATTTTCCTGGCAAACAAACGAAATCCTATCCCTAAGCCGATGAAAAAAAAGTCTTGGTCTACTCAATTATCAAAAAAAAAAAAAAAAGTCTTGGTCTACTCCAATTCCGAAGACCTTTTTCATTCGTTAATAGGTCAACAGTTCATTCCTTGTTTCATTTCATAACACAAATTTCACTTTTTTTCCTCTCTTTTTCCACATTCAAAATTTAAAGCTTTTATTGCCGATAAATTTCAAAAGTTTCAAAACCCACAAACAAAAGCAAACCCCAAATGGCCCCTTTTCGCTTTCTCTTACTTTTCTTTTCCCTTAAAAACA